>JAPPVO010000029.1:158144551-159412342 GCA_030407325.1 Camellia japonica
CGCATTTTGGCCATTGAGGTAATCTTGTGGTGAATTTTGGGCATGGGAGGGATGAACAAGGCTATGAGACATACAAAAGCTAATGAAATATTACTCAACACCATCTTGCCTGTTTTTGGTCTATAACACAGTGTTTCCGATGAGGCTTGTTTCATGTGATATTTGTAGGCAAATTACATCAAAAGGGACTTTTAATGCGAAGTTTCTATATATACTTGTATTATATTAAGTCTCATATATTTTATAAATCCCAAAAATTTTGGTAGAGCTATGCAAAAGATTAAAAATTTAATTTTTTAAAATGTAACACTAAATATGGTAACAAAATTTGGCAATACTCACTCATTTGGAAATTTCAATCAAAATACTAGTGTGAATTTTTGTATAAGTGTGAAATTTCAAATGTAAATATTCACATTTAAGACTGTGAAAAAAGAAAAGAAGCTATAAGTATGAAATTTCAGATTTTTCATTCAATAAAATTATTAAAACACCATGACATATAATAAAATTATAATTAACATAATACATGAAAGTCTCCATAAAAAAGGAAAGGTATCATTTATCTCCACCAAAAAGAAACGTTATAATACATAATTAAAACACTTTGACATATAATGAAATATAATTAACATATAATAATAATAATACCATGTAAGTCTCCATGAAAAAGGAAAGGTATCATTTATCTCCACCAAAAAGGAAATATTATAATACATAATAAAAACACTATGACATATAATAAATATAATTAACATATAATAATATAATACCATGTAAGTCTCCATGAAAAAGGAAAGGTATCATTTATCTCCACCAAAAAGGAAACGTTTATAATAATACATATAATAGCACCAATGCTAAAAATACAGAAAATTAAATATAGAATGGACACAGATATCATCATATGTGAATCCCACATCCATGTGGGCACCATCCATTATATATGGGAAATATAATATCAATAGAGTTTTAGAAAAATAATTACAAATTAATAAGAAACTTTATACATATTAATTTAAAATTATAAACTTTTCATGTATATGTATATGTATATGTATATGTATTTATTATTTTATTTTATTTGTTTCTGACACCATTGAGGTGTAATAACCCTTACATAAATGTACCATATGGTTAATAAATATTATAGCAAATTTCAACAACAAAAAAAAGGAAACATTCATGCGTACAAAAACATAATGATATACATATCATTTAAATCAATAGTAAAAAAGCCATTAAATTGTAATAAAATTTTGAAAGAAAATTTTAATTCGTAGCATTCTACATAAGTGGAATTACACGTGTTTAATAGATTTTTCATAAAATTTGTCATAAAATAAAATTATACAGTAGGACTTTTCACTAATAATTTCCTAATTGGCACCTTTACTTGTATTAAAATAGGATTTTTTTTATTTTAATTTTTTTTCATGCCCTAAATCTAGTTTGTATTATAAGAAGAAGAAAAAAAAACAGCCGGAGGATTTGTCTGTGACGAAGAAAAAATTTGTAAAATTTTCAAATGCAGAAGGTTGTCACAACATTATTCGAAAATTCATCAAAATCAAATTGGTTCGTTTTGTTAGTCCATGCGCATAGATCAAATTGATTAATAATATTAGCTATATGATTTTATCATGTTTATCTTTTAAAATAAATTAGTCTTATTTCGAAATTATATGATTGTTATTGTTTTAAACATTTAAATTGTCCTTTTTTAAATTGGAACCTGCATGCAGCGCACCATGGGCTTGAATTGAAATTTATTTGTACTTTTTTATATGAATCACCGAATCGAAACATTAAAAACATGATTTCTGATGGACCCGTGGTCCAACCTTACATTTATCGAGTACTTGAGATTATTGTTTTACATCATGTCACAAAGTAATTAATTAAATAAATAAATAAATAAATTCTACAATATTAAGTGAATGGTTAGGGTTGTCAGATTATTCAAAAGATTTAAGTTTTAAATTTCATCAATGTCATCGCTCTCTATAGTCAAGTACCTACATTGTAGAATGAAATGAGAAGTCACAGGTTCAGTGTGCTAAGGGTTTTATGGACATTTTTTTATAGGTTCATTATGTAAAAGTTTAATTGATTAAGTTTTACAAAAATAAATAAATAAATTTAAAGTGGACTAATGGTTTTAATGGTTCATTATGTAAAGTTTAATAGATTAAGTTTTACACAAATAAATAAATAAAATTTAACATATCAAGTTTTACTTTGTGCTTGGTAACGTTTACATTTTCAGTTTATATTTTCAAAATTTTATAAATTAGTTTTTGTTTATTTTTAGAAAAACATAAACTACAAACGCGTTTGGTAATTGATAAAATTTTAAAAAATAAAAAAATTTAAAAATATAAAAAAGAGTGAGAAATGGCAAGTGGTGGCAAATGGCGGCGGAAGACGGTGGTGGAAAGTGGTGACGGTGGGTGGTGGTGATGGGTGGGTGGGTGACAGTGGCGGGTGGTAGCAAGTGGGTGGTGGCGGGTGGTGGGTGGTGGTAGCAAGGTGGGGTGGCGGATGGCGGGTGGTGGTGGGTGGTGGCTGGTGGGTGGTAAGGTGGGTGGGTGGGTGACGGTGGCGGGTGGTAGCGAGTGGGTGGTATGGTAGTGGCGGTAGTGGTGGCGGGTGGTGGGTGACGGTGGCGGGGTGGTAGCAAGTGGGTGGTGGCGGGTGGTGGGTGGTGGTGGCAGGGTGGGTGGCGGATGGCGGGTGGTGGTGGATGGTGGGTGGTGGGTGGTGATGGGGTGGGTGACGGTGGCGGTGGTAACGGTGGGTTGGTGGCGGGTGGCGGGTGGTGTGGCAGGTTGGGTGGCGGTGGCGGTGGGTGGGATGGTGGGTGGTGGTGGATGGAATGGGTGATGGCGACGGGTGGTAGGTGGTAGCGAGTGACTGGTGGTGGTGGTGGTGGTGGGTGGTAGTTGGCAGATGGGTAGCGGGTGGGTGGTGGTGGTGGTGGTGGCGGGTAGGTGGCAGGTGGTTGCAGGTGTGAGCGGTGGGTGGCAGATGGGTGGTGAGTGGTGGTGGCAGGTGGTGGTGGTGAGGGGGGTGGGCGGTGGTGGCGGAAGACGGTGGTGGAAAATGGTGGCGGTGGTGGCTAGTGTTGGGTGATAAAAAAAAAAAACTCAAAACTCAAAACGAAACACATTTTTTGTGTTTTCATTTTTTAGCCAAATTTATAAACTGAGACCACTGATTTATAAATCAAAATTTTTACAAAACAAGTTTTTATTTGAATTTTTTTAAATTTTTTGTAAATATAAACCGAAATTGAAAACGTAAGTGTTACCAAACGGCATTATTCCTTGATTGAAATTCTATTATCTTGTTAAAACGTGATATGTGTATAAACACAAGTTAAATAAAGTACCAGGCAAATAATTTTTATTTTGTTTTAAATTTTATTTCTATGAATTTCGTTTTACATAGCCATTTTTCAGTATATCTAGATTTTTGGATCCTATTCAATGAATTTATCAAACAACATTCATATTAAATATAAAATTTTGAAAAAAAAAAATGAAAAATTCTCAATTACATAAATTCACACAGTTTAATATATATAAAAAAAATTATGAAATTTTACTTTCTCTACAAAAAGTGTGAAATTTCCGTAGTTTCTTTGCAAAAACAATGAAATTTTGCAATATTTCACTAATAATTTAATAAAATTTTGCAATTTTATAGATATTTTTGTGGTACATAATATTGTTGTAATATTAATTTAACACCAAAATCATAAAGCAAACATGCAAGTTCTTCATAGCAAGAAACAACAAAATACATATATCAGAAAAACCCATTTCCATAGCCAAGGGTATATCCATGTGGAGTCATGGACAGACCTAGCCCAGAAACCTTAACATCATGAGGACCACCTCCAACATGCCCTCCCATGGAACTTGACCCAGCTGCAAAAAACCTCGAAGGGTTTGATTCCTCCATCTGAATCTTATCGCCTTGCTTCACAACATTCTTCTTTAGATCCTCCATTGCCACCTTCAATTGCTCGAGTTGTTGAAGTCCAAGCTCGCTAACCGGTGCTTCCACCAACACTTGTCTCGGCTATCTTTCCTCATCTTGTTAAGCTCTTCACCTTTTTTCTTCTCCTGCTTCCAACGTATCAAGTGCTTCAGTAAGGTGCAAGTTAAGCTCACAAACATTTGCGTTGCGGTGAGCCTCGACAAGTTGGAGTGAGCCTGAATTGGGTTGAGGGTTTCGATAGAGAAAGCGATCTACAACGGTGTCAACACAAGGGTGGCCAAAAGAGAAGGCCTTTTTGCCTGGAGAAAAGACGATGATGGCAAGTTCAGCGCCACAAAGGGTGCAAAGTTCGCTTGCCTTCTTGAATAGCCCAGAACGACGCTTTGAAAAGGTAACAAGTCGGTTGCTTTCTTTTGACATTCTTGTTATCTCGATCTTCTGACGACCTTTGCTCTTTCTCGCCATGGCTGCAACCGGTGACACAAAAAAAAAATTATTAGAGAAATAAGAAATTGAAATGTTGATTATCTAATGAGAGAAACGTATGAGTATATATAGGGTGTGTCTCCATATATATAGCTTGAATTTACTCTCAAAACTTGTTGAAAATTTGCTTCCTTTTAGGTTTTAATACTATATTTTGCATGTCATTTAATTTAATTACATATTTTGGGGCAAGTTAATGCCACAAAATTTCTATATCCTTCTTTTCTAGTACGTTGACAGTTACCCAATGTGATATAAATCTCAAAACAAAAACGAATGTTGGAATTTAAAAGCATATTTAGAATAGAAAGACAAAGAAAGCATGTAATTTTGTTCTCTCTCAAAATTAGATAGTATTTGGAGCCTCAATAGAGTGTAGTGTATTCTAAGCTAAATGGTGTCATAGATTATCAAATTATTCAATTTTTTTTTTTTTTCCCCTTGAAATGTAATCAATCATAATACTTGAATGTTTATTCATAGTCCAGCTATGTAATTTTCACTACTATGTAATTTTCACTATTGTAATATAAATTTATTTACAAATTAATAATATTGTTACGTTATACATTTGTTATACCCAATATATACTCGTATTTATGGTCATAAATTGCCAAATGGAATGCCATACAAAAGATGGTGAAGTAATAGGAGGAAACAAATCAAACCATGTCAAGTCCATATGTATTATGTTAAGTCTCATATATTTTATAAACCCCAAAATTTTGGTAGAGCTATGCAAAAGATTAAAAATTGAATTTTTTCAAATGTAACACTAAAAATGGTAACAAAATTTGACAATACTCACTCATTTGAAAATTTCAATCAAAAGAACCTAGTGTGAATTTTTGTAAAGTGTGAATTTTAAATGTAAATATTCACATTTAAGACTATGGAAAAAAAATGCTGTAAGTATGAAATTTCACATTTTCATTCATGAATTAAAACACCATGACAGATAATAAAATATAATTAACATTCATGAATTGAATTGATCAATAAAATTATTAAAACACCATGACAGATAATAAAATATAATTAACATAATAATATAATACCATGAAAGTCTCCATGAAAAAGGAAGGTATCTTTTATCTCCACCAAAAAGGAAGCGTTATAATACATAATTAAAACCCTATGACATATAATAAATATAATGAACATAATAATTTAATACCATGTAGGTCTCCATGAAAAAGGAAATGTATCATTTATCTCCACCAAAAAGGAAACGTTTATAATAATACATATATAACACCAATGCTAAAAATACAGAAAATTAAAAATAGAATGAACACAGATATTTCACAAAGGTGGGTTTCATATGTGAATCACACATTATGTGGGCCCCATCCATTATATAATGGGAAATATAATATCAACATAGTTTTAAAAAATAATTACAAATTAATGAGAAACTTTATACATATTAATAATTAAAATTATAAACTTTTTCATGTATAGGTTTTTTTTTTTTTTTCTTCTGACACCATTGGGGTGTAATAACCCTTATATAAATGTACCATATGACATAAATATTATGCAAATTTCAACAACAAAAAAAGGAAACATTCATGCCTACATTCATGCCCGCAATAAACATAATGATATACATATCATTTAAATCAATAGTAAAAAAGCCATTAAATTGTAATAAAATTTTGAAAGAAAATTTTAATTCGTGGCATTCTATAAATGGAATTACACGTGTTAATAGATTTTTCATAAAATTTGTCATAAAATAAAATTATACAGTAGGACTTTTCATAATTTCCTAATTGGCACCTTTACTTGTATTAAAATAGGATTTTTTTTTTTTTTTTTTTTTTTTTTTTTTTTTTTTCATGCCCCTAAATCTAGTTTGTATTATAAGAAGAAGAAAAAAAACAGCAGGAGGATTTGTCTGTGACGAAGAAAAAATTTGTAAAATTTTCAAATGCAGAAGGTTGTCAAACATTATTTGAAAAATTAATCAAAATCAGTTTGGTTCGTTTTGTTAGTCCATGTGCATAGATCAAATTGATTTAATAATATTAGCTATATGATTTTATCATGTTTATCTTTTAAAAATTAAATTAGTCTTATTTCAAAATTATACTGATTGTTATTTTTTAAAACATTTAAATAGTTTTGTTACAATTATTAAATTAATCTAATTGTTTTTATGCCAGGGGGAGAATCCATTTTCTATTTACAATATGCTTAAAATGGTTTATTAATGATAAATAAAATTTGGATGATGACAGTATGAATGAAATGTCTTGAAATTGGAGCACGCGGGCCTAAACTTCGACTCCTACATAGGTGCGGTGGGATTCCCTGTAGATATGCTGTAAGTGCTAAGGGGCAATATTTCTTGACGGATATATTGGAGTAGCCTATCTGCATATCCATTTTTTGAATAAAAAAAAAAAAAAAAAAAGAGAATGTCCTGAAATTTATTTCATCACAACTATTTTATTTTTTATTTTTTGTTGCAAATCTCCTTTTTAGCTTCCAAATTTTTTTGTCGCAAAAAAAAGAAAAAAAAATCACAATAATTACAGGAAGGCGTTCATGCACATACAAATTTTGTATGAGTGCTATATAACATTTCAATAAAAGGACATATTTATGAAATATAAGCTTTCTTTAACAAAAGAAAAATCAAACAATAAAAGAGAAGAAAGCACAGAGCCAAAATTACACTTATTTTAACTCAAAACCATTACATAGGAACATACCTCCCCATCTTAGTTTTATTTTTGTGCTGATCATTTGTAAGCTTATTTATAAATGTATGCTAGTAATATATATATAAATAGCACAAATCTCTAATAAGGACGTCGTCCAATGTAGTTGCCTGGGGATCATAGTTGCAGATCACAAACCACCAATCGTTGTTGGTACACTGAACCTTAGCGCACCCAAAACGGACTGAGTTTTTCCATACCACTTGGGTATAATGCAGGCATTGTTGTCCCCCAACACATGAGTTGGAGTCGTAATCATAGTAAGGCTTCTCTCCCACTCAAAGGTCCACTCTGTCAGTGCCTATAAATGAACTGCTGCCCTCAGCAAGATTCTCTCCATAAGGTCCACCGGAGTGGATGAGATTGCAATCACCCATCGTTGAAATGGCATAGCTGTGTGCATAGGCGGCAACGTTGTTGTCCCATGTCATAGGTCCAACACCCACATGGGCACGAGCTGGATTGTGGGCATTGAGGTAGTCTTGTGGGCATTGAGGTAGTCTTGTGGTGAGTCTAAGCTAATGATACATAACAAAGCTAATGAAAACTCCACCTTCGCTTTTGGTTCTATAATACAAAGATTTCAAAGTAATTGATGGGAAATGAGGCTTGATTGAGGGGATATTTATAGGAAAATTCCATGGACAATTTAACTTTGAATAGTATGTGTAAAAGAGAAACCATTGGTTAGTTTAACCCTATAGTCACCCACACTTCCCCCTTGGACAGAAACCTTCAACTTTGTATAATTTTTGAAAACTTTAGGGGAAATTAAAAATAAAAAAATAAAAAATAAAAAAATCAGAGTTTGACCTTGTAACAAAATTAATTTTGAGTTTTTAATTTTTTTTTCAATTAAACCATGAACTTTTTATTTGTTTTTAATCTAAACCATTTGCCTAATTCCGTTATGAAAAATTGATAGAAAAAAAATAATATTCTTGTCATTAAATTGAGTTTAACGACAAAAATACTATTTTTTGACGATTTTAGTTAACAAAAATAGGTAAATTATTTATATTAAAAATAAATCAAAATATTAGATTTTAAATTGACAAATTAAAAAATTCAGGATTTATCATGACTGGATTTAATCTCAATCTTTTATTAAAAAAAATTTTATTGACTATTCTGTGATTCATTTTAATCTTCTAATATTATTGATCTTTTTCCTTAATAACACGTTTAATTGGATATGAGAGAATCCAAATCTGAGACATCCAAAATATAAATTACATATAAATATTATTGAACTTTTTACATTTAAAATTGAATATGCAACGCAATGCACGGTAAAACAAACTTTAATTATTCAGGAGAATTACTTTTCAGTTGTACATTTAGAAAAATATTATAAATATATAAAAAAAATTCTCAACAATGATTATCACTCAGGAGATTCTCCATACATTGAGACATAAAAAGGCAAGAGAGGTGGTATGGTGTTTAAAATTGATCTAGAAAAGGCCTATGATAGATTTTCCGGGACTTCATTAGAGAAACCCTCATTGAATTCAAGCTTAATGACAATTGGATTAATCTTATCATGATTGTGTCTCTAACAATCACTCCTCCATCCTCTGGAATGGAGAAGTCTTAGATGGTATCCAGAACAAAAGGGGCCTCAGACAAAGAGACCCTCTTTCACCCTACCTTTTTGCTTTGTATGGAAAGACTGTCTAATATAATTAATTATAAAGTCCAAAAGGGATCCTGGAAAGGCCTCAAGGCCTCTGCTAAAAGCCCTCCCTTATCTCACTTGTTTTTTGCTGATGACCTTATGCTCTTTGCTCATGCTGATCATAAAAATTGTGATACCATTATGGAGGTCATTTCAGAATTTTGTGATATCTCTGGCCAAAAAGTTAACTACCTCAAATCGAAAATTTTTGTCTCTCCCAACATTCATAATAATTTAGCTAGATCCATTAGCTCTCACTGTGGCATTCCTCTTACCCATGATCTTGGCAAGTACCTTGGTTCCCCTCACTTCACTGTAGAATCTCCAAGAATATTTTCATGATATCCTCACCAAAATGAAATCTCGTCTAACTGGTTGGAAAACAAGTCGCTTAACTTGGCTGGTAGAACAACCCTTATTCAATCTGTTACCTCAGCCATTCCCACTTATAATATGCAAACCATGGAGCTTCCTAGAAAGATTTGTGACGAGATTGACAAAATAATCGTAACTTCCTTTGGGGTGATTCTGAGACTCATAAGAAAATTCACTTGGTCAACTGGGACAGTGTGTGTAGAAGTAAATCTGAGGGAGGTTTAGGCATCAAGAAAGCTAGATTTCAAAATGTTGCTTTGTTAACTAAACTGGGATGGAAATTCCTAACTGAGGGCAATAGACTTTGGTGTACAGTGCTCCACTCTAAATACTTAAGTCATCAGAGTCTTTACTCTTGGCCTTTAAAGAAAAGATCCTCTCATATCTGGAGAGCATGTGTAAGTACAGAAATGTCCTGAAAAAAAGTGTTAAATGGACTGTAGTAGTGGGAAGGACATCTCTCTTTGGACTGATTGGTGGTGTGGGCAACTTCCCCTATCTCAGCTGAATACTTCCTACCCTGCTACTGAATCTGACAAGGTTAGTTTACTCATGGATGAAACAGGCAAGTGGGATTTAGCCCAGATTGCACCTTTGATTCACCAGCAGGACCTTCACCTTATCCTCGGTATCCCTAGGCCCTCCTTTGTCTCGCGTTCTGATACTCCTACTTGGGCTGCTTCATCTAGTGGTGCTTTTACTACTGCTTCTGCTTATAAATTAATTTCCAATGATTCTTCTACTCTGACTGACAAGGACTGGAAATGGATGTGGAAACTCAAAATTCCCCAAAAACTTAAATATTTCCTTTGGCTGGTCTTAAAAGGGAGACTTCTAACTAATCAGTTGAGACTTGTGAGAAATCTATCCCAAACAGACCTCTGCCCGAGATGTGGTCAGTCCAGTGAAACACTAACCACCTGTTGCGCAGCTGCCCCATGTCCAAAGACATATGGATTCACCTCCAAAACACTAAGTGGTGGGCTGGAGAATTGATAAGCCTCTTGAGGAATGGGTTACTTGTAATTCTAAAAGTAAAATCCAATTCCAAGGTCATAGATGGTCCATTGTGTTTATAGTTGCCCTTTGGCAAATTTGGAAGGATCGGAACTTAGTTATTTTTGAAAATCAAAGTAACCCTTACCTTAATAGTCTCAAGAAGATCACAGACCTTGTGACTGAAATTGAAGAGGCTTTTCAATCCCCTCTTCACCCACATTTCTCTCCTCCTAGACTGATTCATTGGTTTCATCCTCTTGCAGGCAAATTAAAATTGAATGTTGATGGGTGCTCCAAAGGTGATCCCGACCAAGCAGGCTATAGTGGACTATTGCGTGATGAGACAGGAAGCTGGGTATGGGGCTACTATGGCAAGCTAGGCCATTGCTCTAGTTTGGAGGCTGAATTATGGGCCATCTACAGAGGCCTTACCATTCTCTTCCAAACAAGCATCAAAGATGTGGAGATTGAAACCGATTCGGAGCAAGCCATCAACCAACTTCAAGAAGGCCCGACTCCACACTCTCCTTACAAGGCACTCATTGAAGATGCCAAGTTCTTACTGGTTCGCTGCAATTGCTCTCTTGGACATACTCTGCGTAAGGGCAACAGAGTGGCGGATAGATTAGCCAACCTAGGAGTTGCCCAAGATGAACACCTTGTTTTCCTTGAATCACCACCAGCAGAAACTTGTTCCCTGCTTATAGAAGACATGATTGGTCGTAGTGTGCTGAGAGACTAGTATCTCAACTTGTTTCTGGGACTTATTTCCTTGTGTTGCTTTTATTTCCTCTGAATCAAAAAAAAAAATGAGGTGAAAATTCAAAAAATGAAAAATGAAAAATAAAATTAAAGTCAAAACATCACATCAATAAGTGTGATTCATCCCCTAAAGCCCCTTTAAAGCTCATAATTTAAAACTTCCAAACATTTTTGTTCGTTGAATTATTTCTACTGTGATACAAAAGAATCGACATTAACGGTCACAAATTTTGAAGACTGTTTGACCGCTAAAATACAAGGGAGGCACATGCTCCCCTTGACGGTACTGTTTGGAGACGTATGATATCCGTCACCAGTTTTATTTTAATGATTAAATTTATTTATTTTGTAATTTTTTTGTGTATAAATTATGAGTTTTGTTAAATAAAAGACAATAATTAACCCCACTAATATAGAATTAACAAAGACAATCAATTTATCATGCTAAATAAAAATTTTCTTTTAATAGGACTAAACTATCCTTTTTGAATTTTCTTTCATTTTACTCTTAATTATTTTCTTCTGTACTCCCACTCTGTGCCCCTTTTTTTATTCTTCTTAAATTATGGGACCTATATATATTAAACTACTTCAAAAATTAGATTAATTAAATTTTTTTATACATTTTTAAAAGGATACCATATTTTTATGTGTAACTTTTTTTTACCATATGTAATTTTTATACTATATATGTGTACGGTTTTTACCCCTATTTTTTTGTACTCTTTTTTTTTAATCATAATATTTCGTAATTAATATCATATCAACCAAATGGTTCATAAAATAAAAATTAATTAACATTTTTTAATTTTTTATAATAATGGGATTCAAAATATTTCATAATAAATAAGACTAATTAACCCCATTATTATAAAAGGTAAAAATGTTATAAATAAAACCAAAATACCGTTTTAATCTATTTTTAAAATGCATTGAAACTTTTTTTTAATGTCTTTTTAATTGAATAAAAGGAATCTGTACATTTTTTTAAAAGAACCACATAATAAGAAATATTACAACACTTTGTGGTGTTAGCTACATAATTTTGTGGTCAAAGTTACAAACAATCAAAATGCACCACTAAAGTGAAAGTTGTGAATCATAATGGTTACATATTATGAATAGTGTGATGAAAATGTTACGAAACATTAGTAATTAAAAATATTATGAACCATTTTGCTGATAATATTACATGTTATGATATTTATCACAAAATATTATGATACAAAAAAAAGAGCACCAAAAAAAAAAAAAAAATTGAGGTAAAAAAATTACATATATAATATAAAAATTACATATGGTAAAAAAAAGTTACATACAAAATTACATATGGTATCCTTTTAAAGATGTATAAAAAAAATTAAATTAATCTAATTTTTGAAATAGTTGATTATGTATAGGACCCATAATTTAACCAAAAGGGGGGGGGGGGGGTTGTTTACATAAAAAATAACTAGGGTAAATTAAGAGTAAAATGAAAGAAAATGTTTTGTCTTATTAAAAGAAATTATTCATAACAATATAATTTTATCTATACCAAAATGGAAACTCTTATAATCTATGCTAATATTAAAAGCTAACAGCTACTTTGGAGTCTTGAAGCCATGCTCTCACAATTTTTTACTAATTTTCCTAAAATAACCTTAACTTCTTCAATAATTATACATAGTTTAAACTAAAATTAATTTATGATTAATGATAAAATCATAAATTACTAACTCACAAAATATAACTTCCCACATTGAAAAACTCCCACCTTTCACAATCATTTCACCATCATGGACTTCTTTCTATAAGGTAACTTCCATCTTCTTTGTTTTCACACGCATGTATCTATCTATCAATCATATATATTATTATATATTCTAAATTACTAATTTGGTGGGAGTTCGTACCCAAGGAAATGAAATTATGCAAGGTTTAGGCTGATTGCAGATAAATGTGGCGCAGTTTTGATGTACGACATGGTTCACATCCTTTGTGTTTTATTGCAATTGTTTGCGAGAAGTGTGCTTTAAATCTCTTTTTATCATGTATGTCTGGATTATATATATAGATCATGTAGGTGTAGATTTCTGATCTAACAACCAAACAGGGAACTTAGCTGGAAAGCACCGACAGAATAGATTGAACCAACAACCTGCCAACAAGAAGATGAGGATACCGCGGTGGTTCGTTCACCCAGGGGCACTCCGACTATCAAGTCAGTAAATCTTTTCTCTCACAGATATCAAAACAGTACTTAAACTCACAAATAAAACCCATCCCTTTGACCCACGAGGATGACTCACTTTTATAACCAGCAGTGACCTAGTCCCCTAGAAGTCTCACTCCATAGGACTCAAGCTCAGTGCTCATCTCGGACTCTCGACCAGATAGGGATAAACTCGTCAAGAGCCTTATCCGTATCTAGACTAAGAGTTCCTCAAACCTAAGACTCTTGTCCTCTATTCGAGTATCTCGGGATACTGACATTACCGCAGAGAACCTCGGCAATGTCGTGATCACCTCGGCGAACATGACCAGTCCACGTGGCACCTCAACTGACATCTCGACGTCACCTTAGCCATGTGATGTCATTCTCAAAATACTTCCCTACAGATCACATTGTAGATTGAAAATTCACAGTTTTGTTTATTTTTTAATCAGCAAAAAAAAAAAAAAAAAAAAACTTTATTGATGACCATACATCAATAAAGGAAGAAACAAGAGCAAAAGAAAAAATGTGCACCTACCTAATCTCAACTAGGTTGGCACCAAGTAAGATACACAAACAAAACCAAGCACAGGCAAGTTGGTGAGAAACCAACATGGAAGAGAGACAGAAGAAAACAACAACCACCAAAAAAAAAAAAAAACAGCAACCTTACTTCAAGCCTTCCCTTGTAACACTTCTGTTACTTAGCCTCCTTAGTAATCCAAACATCGGCCCCCACCAATGCATATCCTTACTTGTTGAAGGTTATGAACCAAATCATTCACAGAATAGGCCAAAGCAAAGGATGATTGTTAGGTTTTTATTCTTGGCAATCCCGTTTGACAAAACTCTTTTGAGTTGTAATTTTATTCGCATTTTTATTTCAGTGAGGCTATGAGTTTATTAGATGCGAATCCAACCCGAATCAAGCATGCAGAGAAGTTTGTGATGTTAATGCTTTCAAGATTGCCACTTCGCTGATTATTACGGGGGTCGAGCTGCCCGGTCAGCTCGCGGCCGAAGCAAAATTCAAAATTGCATTCAAAATTGCATATCAGCCGTTGCTCGCTCGAGCCAAGGAGTGCTCGCTCGAGCTAAGACTTTCTCGCTCGAGCCAAGGAATGCTCGCTCGAGCCAAGGATTGCGTCCATACAAAAACCTGAAGAAGTGTATTCCTCGCTCGAGCCAAGGATCCGTCGCTCGAGCCAAGGCACTAGTAGAAATCATGAAAATTACTCTCCTCGCTCGAGCCAGGAAAGCTTCGCTCGAGCGAGCCTCAGAATCCGGATTTCTCAAGGAGTTTGTTTTCTTCCCAATCTTGGATTACTTTTGGTTCTCTATAAATACTTGGTTTTCTCCCAAAACTAAGTAATTGATTGAAGTCCTCCAGATCTTCTTTTTTGGTTCTTAAAGGTTTATATCTGGGGATATTTTGTTATTTTCTTTGATGTTTTATTGAGTATTTAACTCATGGTTTAAAGAGAGTACATCAAAGGTTTGTTTGTTATACACAAAAGAGAGAGTTGTTCTTCAGTTGTGAATTCTGAAGAATTCGAGCCTGAAGCTTTGGAGGGAATCCGGAGTGGCTCATCAGAAAGACAGTTCCGTGCTGAAGATGGGGTTGGAAGAGGCACATAGAGGTTGGTTCAATTAGGCGTTGTGAATTCGCTAGATAATTGAGAGTGATACCTGTGTAATTCCTTTATATCTTCTTAGTGGATTGTTCTTGTGGCTGTTGCCCGTGGTTTTTTGATCACAATTGGAAGGTGTCCAATTGTGGTTTTTCCACGTAAAATCTTTGTGTCTCTTTTTTGATTGTTTGATTGGGATTGTTATATTCTGCTTAAAATTGATACATAATCACAAATCAACATCTAGGAGTTTCTAGATTTTTCAATTGGTATCAGAGCGGGTCGTTCTATTTTTTTTTTAAAAAAAATTCTTTGTGAACGCTCTATTTTTTAAAAAAAACTTTTTTTAGAACGAGATCTTGTTTGATTTGTGATAATGGATTCAATTCGTGAGGGAAATTCTATGGTTCGACCACCCTACTTGACGGATCTAATTATTCTTTTTGGAAAGCTCGGATGAGATCTTTTTTAAAATCTATTGATGAAAAAGTTTGGCAATCCGTCATGAATGGGTGGACTGAACCAACGATTACCATTGATGGAGTAACTTTCCCCAAACCAATTGATAAGTGGGACACAATTGATTACCAAAATAGTAGCTGGAATAGTAAAGCTATCAATTCTCTCTTTTGCGCTGTCACACCTGAAGAGTTTAGTCGTATCTGTAATTGTGAAGTCGCAAAAGAGGCTTGGGATATCTTACAAACTATTCATGAGGGCACTCATTCTGTTAAACGATCAAAACTTCAAAGGCTCACATCTAGTTTCGAAAACCTTTCTATGAAAGATAATGAGACCTTTGATGAATTTTATGCGAAGTTGAGTGACATTGTTAATTCCAGCTTCAATTTAGGTGAAAAAATACCAGAATCCAAAGTTGTGGGAAAAATTTTGAGATCCTTGCCCGATCGATTCCAACCAAAAGTTACGGCTATTGAGGAGGCTCAAGATGTTGACAACCTCAAGCTAGATCAGTTGGTTGGAAATCTTCAAACTTATGAGGCACATAGAAATTTCAAAAAGAAACAAAAAGATCTTGCTTTTAGTAGTGCTCATAAAGTGGTTGAGGATTCTGATGAGGATTGTGAGATAGATTCAAGATTATGGCTGCTTTTGTTAAACAATTTAAAAAATCTTTTTTGAATAAAAATCCTAATCTTTTGGAATCTACTCATACTCATAAATCCAAAGGCAAAGATAAAGTCAAAATTAATTCTATAGCCAAGAAGGAGAAAGGAAAGATAAGGGAACTCTGAAAGCGTCCAATGCTATGAATGCAAGGATTTGGCCACTTTGCTTTAGAATGCCCCACTCGTTTGAGGAAGAAGAAAGCCCTCGCCATCACTTGGGATGATGAATCGGAATCTAATGGAGATGAAAGTGACGATGAAGATCAAGGCGAAGAGGGACATAAGCAATTCCTTGCTTTCATGGTGGCTTCCGAAACTGAAGGACAAACAGAGTCTCCGAAAAGGTCAGTTGAGAATACTACTGATGATGAATCCTCGGAGAGTGATCATGAAGAGCTTGAGCAAGCCTATGAAAAGCTGTATAAGGAGTCTCTTAATTTATTCAAATTGAATGACAAACTCACAAAGAAACTCAAAGCATGTGAATGTGAGAATGTCAAACTTAAGGAGGAGATTTCCGAGGCTAGAATCAATGCCATCAAGATAGCTGATGATCAACAAGTTCTTTGTGCAAAACTGTTGACTTGTGAGACAGAGAGGAACGAGCTACAGGAAACTCATGCCATGTTTGAAGAAAAGATTGAATCTCTTGAGATGTCACAAGTTGCCTTGGAAGAACTAATGATCAAGAAAGAGGAAGAGCTCAAGTGTGCCGTGGTCACCATTGGTCTTTGGAACAAAGGATCAAAGACTTTGGAGGATATCATTGGGTCTCAACAAATCTGTTCTGACAAGAGTGGCATTGGCTTTAGAGGTAAGAAAGAGCAACAACAGAGTGCATCCACATCTCATGATACAAGAACTCAAGGAAAGGAGGACAAAAGATTCAACATGAGGATAGACTTCTCAAACTTCCTAGAGTTGGTAAGGTAAAAGAAAAGAAGGTACACCCTATTTTTATTTGTCATCATTGTGGTATGCATGGCCATATTCGCCTTTTTGTTATAAGTTGCATGGGAGAGTGTCTCAAAAGGGTCGAAATTCGAATACTTTTTGGGTTAGGAGACAACCTTACATGTCTAGGAATACCAAGATTCATGAGGGTGTTCACAACGCCACGACTCTTACCAAGTCCGCTAGACCTGATTTTGTTAAGACCAAAAAGATTTGGGTGAGAAAACTTGACTTGTGTTAATGTGTTTACTTTGTTTAGTTTTTTGGGTCCCTGTGTGTTTTTTTTTAATGAGAAAAAAAAGGTGTGCATGTTTGTTTTTTTTTGTCTTGTTTTGGTTAAGAAAAAAAAAAATCCAAAAAGATTTTCTTAGTATGGTTTTGCAAGCTTGAAATTTTTGAGTAGTCCTTGGTGCATATTGGAATTGATGAGAATATCCATTACCTGTTAATATATGTGTGCTTTCTGTGGTCATTACTCATTTTGGAGTGTGTGTTCTTTGATTAGTATGTCTCATTCTGTACACACTCTTGGATTAGCAAATATCGGAGTCTTCCGACTTAGTGATTATTTTTTTCTATAGACTTCTGGCATTGTATCTTTTGCTTTTCTAGAGGAATTGACCTATACTACAGCATATCATGGGTGATGTTGAGTCTCTTAACCATCTTCCATCTTTTTGCATCTCCACGGCTTTCCCCTCTGTTCTTTGTAGTCCAGCCATGAGGAAAAGGCTACCTCAGAGTCACCAACCAGGCCATCCTTATTATATCCATGCTTCTCTGGTTCGGTTTCCATACTCTTGAGCGTGTCAGCCGCCAATGAATGTGCAAAAGAAAGAAAAGAATGTGCAAAAGAAGAAAAAATGTGCAAAAGAAGAAAAAATGTGCAAAAGAAAGAAAAGAAAAAGATGTGAAAAAAAAAGGAAAAAAAAATAAAGGATTCATTGATTGAGGGGGAGCCTCCGCTTTTACTCACCAAATACCCCTTGATTCCTAGTGGTTTGACTTTCCTTAAGTTGTGCTTAGATTCTTTGTCGGAGGTCCAGCTTCCATATCACTACCAGGATTTGAATCTAGTGTTTGTCGAACTCCAAGAGTCACACACACACTTTTTCTCATGGGATCTATACTTTTCACATAATGCATCACTTTCTTTTATGAGGAATTTTCTAGAGGCTGTGCACATTGTGTTTTCAAGTAATTGTGCTTCTTGGATAAACTTGTGTGTTTCAAGGTACAAATCTGAAATTCCTTGCTTGCTTCACCATATTATTTTTTGTCTTTTTCTTCTTGTTCATTGTTTTCAATGTGTGTGGTTGTTTTTAGTGAGGGGGAGTTTGGTTTATTGTTACAAAAGTTTGTTCGCATGATCACTTTGATTTGTTTGGTAAGGAAGATTGGCTTTAGTTGTTTTGTGTGTTGCTTTGCATTCTTGCATGCTCCTGATATTTACATCATTATATCATTGCTTGTGTGGGTTTTGATCTTGATTTTGTTATTTGAGGGGAGAAAGTTGTTTTTCTTGTGTCTTAGGATTTCATGTTTTTATGCCATGTGTCGGGTTCAGGTTTTCATGCTACATGTTCTTACAATCTCCAAAGTTGCATCTTCCTGTTATTCATGTTTTTCATCTCATGTTTCAAGATAGTCTTATATTGTTTTTCATATACTCTTATGGGACTAATATTTGTTTTGGAGATTGTGGCACTGATAGTTTTTTGCAGAGATCTTGACCTTGAGAAAGAAGTTTGTTTTGTTGGCTGTAATGGGTTGGGGTGATTAGGATTTTATTTGTTAGATGTGTTTTGTCACGGCATTGCCAAAGGGGAGATTGTTAGGTTTTTATTCTTGGCAATCCCGTTTGACAAAACTCTTTTGAGTTGTAATTTTATTCGCATTTTTATTTCAGTGAGGCTATGAGTTTATTAGATGCGAATCCAACCCGAATCAAGCCATGCAGAGAAGTTTGTGATGTTAATGCTTTCAAGATTGCCACTTCGCTGATTATTACGGGGGTCGAGCTGCCCGGTCAGCTCGCGGCCGAAGCAAAATTCAAAATTGCATTCAAAATTGCATATCAGCCGTTGCTCGCTCGAGCCAAGGAGTGCTCGCTCGAGCTAAGACTTTCTCGCTCGAGCCAAGGAATGCTCGCTCGAGCCAAGGATTGCGTCCATACAAAAACCTGAAGAAGTGTATTCCTCGCTCGAGCCAAGGATCCTCGCTCGAGCCAAGGCACTAGTAGAAATCATGAAATTACTCTCCTCGCTCGAGCCAGGAAAGCTTCGCTCGAGCGAGCCTCAGAATCCGGATTTCTCAAGGAGTTTGTTTTCTTCCCAATCTTGGATTACTTTTGGTTCTCTATAAATACTTGGTTTTCTCCCAAAACTAAGTAATTGATTGAAGTCCTCCAGATCTTCTTTTTTGGTTCTTAAAGGTTTATATCTGGGGATATTTTGTTATTTTCTTTGATGTTTTATTGAGTATTTAACTCATGGTTTAAAGAGAGTACATCAAAGGTTTGTTTGTTAACACAAAGAGAGAGTTGTTCTTCAGTTGTGAATTCTGAAGAATTCGAGCCTGAAGCTTTGGAGGGAATCCGGAGTGGCTCATCAGAAAGACAGTTCCGTGCTGAAGATGGGGTTGGAAGAGGCACAGAGAGGTTGGTTCAATTAGGCGTTGTGAATTCGCTAGATAATTGAGAGTGATACCTGTGTAATTCTTTATATCTTCTTAGTGGATTGTTCTTGTGGCTGTTGCCCGTGGTTTTTTGATCACAATTGGAAGGTGTCCAATTGTGGTTTTTCCACGTAAAATCTTTGTGTCTCTTTCTTTTGATTGTTGATTGGGATTGTTATATTCTGCTTAAAATTGATACATAATCACAAATCAACATCTAGGAGGTTTCTAGATTTTTTCAATGATTACTTAATCCACAAAGCAATTTTCATCTTAACAGCTTCACAAAGTTCATCAATAACAGGTTGCCTCCCATTAAATACACCCTCAATCCTTAGATTCCAAATGGACCAAAAAATAGCTAATGGGATGACACTCTATATCTCTCTTTCCATCTTCTTCAATCTACACCCAGACCACCAATTAAACAAACTCTGGACTGAACCTAGTGATACCCATTGTAATCCCCACCAGTTAACAAAATAAGACCAAGTTTGCCAAGCAAAGGGGCAATGAAGTAGCATATGGTTTATAGTTTCCTCCTCATCTTTATAGAAAATACAACAAACATCAAGATTACAATTTATGATCCTAATTCTTCTTAAAAAACTAGCAGCCTTTATTCTACCCCTCCAAACCAACACCCAAAGAATTAAGCTCTAAGTGGTGCAGCAGCCTTTCATAACGAATTTGAGACCATGCAAGTGGGACCAAAACCCAATTCAAACTAGTGGTTAGCAGATGAGACACTAAAGACTCCTGATGGATATGCATTCCACCTCAAACAATCAACCACATTTTCTCTTAGCAATGGGGAACTACTAAGATGCACCTTCAGTCTACTCAACTCCTCTTCCTCCCAAGCGAAAATGGGCCTTCTAAAATTAAAGACCCAATTCCCAACAACATCTCTTCTGTTATGAAACAACTTCACAGACCCATCTTTGTCCTCTGATAATGAATAGAGCCTAGGAAACTCCTCTCTTAGGCAAACACCACCTAACCAACTGTCAGACCAAAACTTTGCTCTTCTACCATCACCAATCAAAATAGTTGCATTACTCCTAAAGAAATGAAGAAGTTCAGCCCTAGTAGCAACAACATTGATTATGTCACCCCAGATCTTGGACATTCTATTATTCTTCTTAGTTGATAGAAGCCATCACTACCTTACTCAATGTACTTCCCATAGATGATTTCATTTCATAAAGATTTTCCTTCAATTCCAAACCTCCATCACCACTTCAATAAGAGACACACATTCATAATTCTGATTCTCCTAATACCCAACCCTCCTTTGGTTTTACTTTTAGCAACATCCCCCTATTTAACCGGATGCATTTTCCTCCTAAGATCTAAACCACCCCATAAGAAAGCAGATTGAATTCTTTCAATCTCTTTAGCTACCTTCTTAAGTATCTTCAAGAATGAGAGATAAAAAATAGGCAATTAGCAAGAACAGACTTAATCAAAGTCATCCTACCTGCAAAAGACAGAAATCTTCTCTTCCAAAAGGTAAGTCTTTGTTTACATCTATTAATCACTGGCTGCCAAGTACTCCTTTTACTTGGACTAGCACCTAATGGCATACCCAAATATTTTAGAGGCAACTTTTGATGGTTGCAATTCAAACTTGCTGCAAATTCCATGCCAAGCTCATCAGAAATCTCCACCCTACATACCACACTTTTACGGTAATTAATCCTAAGGCCTGACATGACTTCAAAGGACCTCAGTATTCTCTTTATATTAATTAACTCCTCCCACATAGCTTTACAAAACAGGGTGGTGTCGTCTGCAAATTGTAGGTGTGTGATTTTTAGGCCACTAGAGCCTACGGAGGTTTCTCTAATCAAACCCAAATGCTTAGCCCTATCCAACAAAATGTTAAGCGCTTCACCCACAATGTTGAACAGAAATGGTGACAAGGGTCACCCTGAGGGAAAAACTCTAGGGTTGGTGACCCATTTACCAACACTGAAATTCTGGCAGTTGTAACACATTCCTTCATCCAACTCACCCACTTGGTCCCAAAACCAAAGTTTGACAGCATAGAAAATAGAAATTCCCAGTTAAATGAGTCATAAGCTTTCTTAAAATCAAGTAAAAGCACAATCCCTCTACCCCTAGCTTTTTTCCAACCATCTACTATCTCATTAGTAACAAGTATTCCATCTAAGATGTTCCTGCCCCCTTATGAAAGCTGATTAAACTTCACTTGTAATCCTTGGCATCACTAGTTTCAATCTGTTAGATAATACCTTAGCCAATATCTTATACAAGGAATTTAACAAATATATGGAAATCTCTCTGGTAACCTACTAAATTTTTCATTAATTCGGTGGGGACTGTTGAGTATTTGATGTCGTCTATGACATTGTAGACGGCGTCTTGGTCGTAGTCCTTGAAGCTTATTCTGCCGAAGAAGTAATTGTGTCATCTGAGGCTTCTGGCCCAAGCGGTTTTGCCTGTTCTTGAGGGTCCTTCGAGGTAGAGGGAGATTGGGCGGATGGGCCTCTGTTCTGTTTCCTATTATCAGAGGAGGAGGAGAGTTTTTCGTCAATATATAAATTGTTGATATTATTTTTGTGTATCCCTAATCTAAGGAAGTCGTCTTCCCTCCAAACGGAGAGACAACAATTTTGACGTAACTCATATTGAATGAAATTTCGACTTACAAACAAAATATTATTTTCTGCCCATTTTTTTTACTTCATTTAAGAAAGGAAATGAATTAAAGGGGCTAGTATATGGGGATCTTTCTCTTTTGTAATGATCTCTCGAAAATATTTTTAATTAGGGGTATTTTGTGACGTAATCGATAGGACATCTTTCTTTACATAGTGCAAAGAATTGTTCCTCCATTTTTGCTTCTCCAAGTATTCCTCTCCAGAGTTCGTTTCTGTTTTTGTCATGATTAATGAAAAATTTTATTAATTTTATTTACGAAACCACTCAAAGTTTTATTTACTTACTACATTTTTCTTATCATCAACTATTACATCTTGAGTCACATCACTATTTTTTACACTGATGATTACATTTCCTAAAACATTAGAAAATTCTGTTGGATACATAACAACTGATCCTCTACAATCAACTTCCTCTTTGCTAACACCAACCTCCAAAATCGACGGATCATGATCAACATCACTAATGTCATCACCACTGACCAACCCACTGGCATTAGATGCGCCTATTAGGGGTAGATGTGAACTTCATGGCCTGCAATGCCTGCCCATGATCATGGTTTATACCCGTAGGGTCGAATTAGACAATTTTTAAACGTGATTGTAATGCGATCATACTGAGCAGGGTTGATCTCATCCCAACCTATGTTACCTACTATGTAGATCATTCTAGTGCGTGAAGTGAGAACGGAAACATAGTATATCTTCTGCTTTAAAATATGATATTATAAGGATGAGCTTGTATATTATATTTAAAAATTTAAGATACTTTTAAAGTAATTTTCTTTTAGCTATTAAGTATCTAATCAAATGTATTTTTATTTTATTTTTTATTTTTTATGTTTTTATCTTGTCAAAACTTAACTCACATTAAATTTTACTTCATCATATTTAATTTTTTTCCCCTCATAAAGTAACAAAATATATTGGAAAAAACTTTTGAGATTACTTTGAATCACAAAACATACCGTTTTAAAACAAAATTCTACAATGTTTCAGAACATGCATACGAATATGTAATTCAGTTGGATATTAACATTTTCTGGTAACACAAATCTCAACTATCTCATGGAAGCATCTCATCAACAGCAAGTTCACTCTCATCCAAAGACAATTTCAGTCAAGCAACCAAATATTTCCATTTAAAAAGATGGAATGAGTGAGGCCAATGTGATTTTCGCCAAATGGAACCCTTTTCTTTCATTGTTTGGTATTGTTCATACCAAGTTGTGCCTCAAATGAAAGATTATACGTATGGATTCACAATGGTGAACATTCCTAGATATTTTGTCTTCTCTAAATATATATATATATATATATATTTTCTCTACACTATGGGGAAAAAAAAATAGAAAACAATACAAGATTAATAAATTGAATTGCCATCTCAAGGAGAGATTTAGATAAAAAATAAATCAACAACCAATTCATCGACCAAAGAAGTTAGAATCCCCTTCTCAATCTCTACACCCTCTTCAAATGCTTCAGTTTCAAAGTCAACCCATCTCCCATGCCAACAGCTCATGTCTTTGTCAACAAGCTCATCCACCGTCAAGTCTCCCATGCTTGCCCAACTTGAAATTTCTTTGTGCAATTCCTCAGCCAACCACTCCTTCCTTTGAAACAATGTTGCCCATTTAACCGATGCTTTGAAGCTCCCGCCAAAGAGCCGCTCACACCTTAATTCCAAACATTCACTCACACAATCAAACAAAACCTTTCGCCCAAGGTTAAAGCAGTCTTGTTCTGCATCTTCATCGAACCCTGTTTTCTGATTCTCCAACTGATCAAACAAATTGGGAGTCATCACGTTGTTGACCTGGCCTAGCACAAAATCATCCAGAATCAACTCTGCATTACAAAGAGCTTTTGTTATGAATTCCAATTCCCACTTCGAAGATCTCTTGAAATCTATCAAACTGAATGTAGTAGCAGTAACATCATTTCCACTCGTGGAAGGAGCCAATGTGGAAGAAGCTGAATCTGATAACTCTGTCTCAACTTCCACTGGTAGGCGCTTAGCCAACAAAGACTGATTGCTGCCTGAAATGGAGCACCATTTATAATTAGAAAATGAACATCGGCAACATTTGTATATTGTTTTGAGATAACTGAACTCGACAGGCCTTAGGCTCAATTAAGCATTTTTGTTTTGAGACAAGTCCTGATTGAAGTGTGGGATTTTCCTGTGTTCTGTCCCAATTACATGACTCCAGATCGAATAGACCAAAATGTGTTAATAAAGGAAACAATTCCAAGCCATGTACAGATTTTCATAACAAATTTATGTACTTCCAAATTGACAAAATTTTACATGTTCCAAGTCAAATTTAGTTTTCATGGACATAATCCAGAAGTTTTCCCTAAAATTTTCTAACAATTCTTTTGAAAGTATTCCCAATCAATATCCAAATATATAATTTATTCATGTCATTGAATAGCGATAAGGAAACAAACAAAGATGCCGGATTTCGTACTTTTACCATTGGTAATTGAACTGGTTTTGCTATCTGATGAGCAGCAACTTCCACCAGAGGAAGAGGGTTCAAGACTTGAAACTGGACTAGGATACTGACAATCAAGTTCTTTTCCACGTCCACTGTTGTTGCTGCTACAGCTGCGCCCTTCCAGCTCCTCCAATCCCTGAAGATGTTGAAGAGAACTTTAGTAATTTAAGTGGTACGAGAACATTTTCCATGCATATATTTTAAATTTATTTGACATTGGTCTGAATCATGCCTTATTGCATGGGCACTCTGGTGTGTTTTTATTTCGTGAAACATGGAGTTTGTTTCCAGCTCCATTTTTTTTCCTTTCTATTTTGGTTTTAGAAAAAAGGCATGTGTACAAAATGGTCCCTGGTGTGGGGATCTCAAACAGAAGCATGTGATCATCACAAATATTACCAGCTCAGCATAATTGTTTTCATTTCATAGGGCATGCAGCTGATTTCTGGCTTGATTTTGAATGCCATCCAAGAAATATACATATTTTGTAAATAAAAAAAAAGCAAAAAGAATTCAAGGTAAATCTCTAAAAAAAATAAAAAAATTCCTTGTTTCAGTCTCTCGCTAGATTATTATATCTATGATGACACTTCTAATATTATTTATTGAAATAAGTTTGGCGGTGTCATTAGTATGTATTGAGGATGTGAAATGGCTAACTTGGTTCAAGAAATGCAACAATTTATACAGGTAATCCGGGTCCAAGACCTTGAATCTGAGCAATAGACCGGTAGAATCTTGTCTACAATTTCAATTACCTCAAAGCTATGAAACACGGACACTTCTAAGAAGATAGCATGTTGTGTCAGACATACAACACTCACGGGACACTTCTCGGCCCTAGTCAACACACTTCAAAATATGTTCCACAATTTTTAAAATTTTTCTAGACTTGGACACACTTTAGGCACTTGGAGAACATCACTTAGGCACACGTGAAATACAATACAAGTTTGAATAAAACAACATGAAATCCAATGATAGAAAAACAATCAGTGTGTTTAGTTTGAGTTTTTTGGATCATGTTTTTTGAAAATTGTGTTTTGGTCTTCGTGTTTTTTTGTTTTTAGTGAATATTTTTTAAATTTTAAACATTTTTTTTACTTTTTTAGATGCACCTTACTTAGATGTATTTAAAAAGTAAAAAATTTGTGAAAAACATTTTTAAAAATTAATAAATACATAAAAATACAAAAAAAGTACTAACTTCTTGTATTTTTGGTATTTATTGAATTTTTAAAAGGTTTCTTTCACAAATTTTTTACTTTTTAGGTATATTTATGTTAGGTATGTCTAAAAATTAAAAAAAAATGCTTAAAATATTAAAAAAAATTCAGTAAAAAAAAACACGGAAAACGAGAAAGTAGAATTTTTTGAAAAGTGTTTTTGGAAAACTCTAACCAAACAAAGTGACTTTATACCTATTCCCCTCTAGAGTTTAGAAATTAGTGTTAATTGTCTTTGAATTAAATCCCTTTATACGTGACATATAATACGTATTTATCCTTACATATGACATAAATAATTATATAAAACACATGTCCATGCTTCTTAGCCCTTTTTTTTTTTTTTTTTTTGATCGGCCTTCTTAGCCTTATTTGTCTTATTTCTTAAATTCTTCATAGTGCCTTTATTTATTAAGTTGTTTGTCATCTACTCTAAACTAGAACACACTAGTTTCTATGGTGGCACATTATGCCAAAACATCAAAATATACAGGATCGCTATCAGCTTTGAGAATCAACATGTGCTAATTTAAACCTGTTCCACATGACTTAATTAAATGTTGAATCCATTGCGGACATTTCAGAACAAAGTTTAAACAATGAAAGATATACATATAATAGCATATTGCTTCCCATTGATGAGAATCCCAATTTCATTGTCAATCTTATGAAGTTGGCACAAAGGACAATAAGCAACACTTGAAGATAACAAAAAAATAAAAAGTAGCTGCAGATGAAACCTGCAAAAAAAGATGCATACCTGGCACTTTTGATTAGCTTTGAGCAGCATATCAACTGAAGAGAAATCAATGTCATATAGGCGGCTTGATTTATCTTCATGCAGATTAAGTTGAAAGCTATTTTCATGTTTTGGTGATGCGGTGTTTCTCACGTTAAGAGTGAACAGGGAATCTTGCAAACCGAGCGCAGAACAAGCAGCACTCCCTGCTTCGACAAGGTTACATTGAGATGACTCAACTCTACATGTTAATTCCTTGAGCTTTAGCTCAAGAAGGACACTCAAAGCATCTCCGCCAATTACATTCAATCCCAAAGAAGTTGACTTTTTTAACTCATTTGGATCATTGTCATCAGAAGAATCAACAAGAAAGCGGGTATTCTTTTCCATGAGTGGTGCAGAGGACGTGAGTCCAGGCGCTGATCTTTTATTGGGAGAAGTGCATGTCAAAGAAACAACATCCATGCTGCTTTGCCTATCAACTGTGTCCCTGTTCATGCAACCATCACTCGCCACATTACATCTTACAGACCTTTGATCTTTATCACTCACTACATTCTTAGCAACAATTTTTTGAAAATTAATATCCTTATGGACAGGTTGTTTCTTTCCAGAAAAAATCTTTGGTTTCGATGACTGAAGCTCCTTCCCAGAATCCTTCGCCACTGAATTCATCTTCCTAGACCCAATCGCCGAGTTCTTAACCTTATTTGGCCCAATAGAACCATTACTGGATGGGGCAAACTTTATGTTTTGCTGGTTGGAGACTGAAGCTTTCGAAGCCACCCTGTCTTTATTAGCCACACAATTCTGTTTCTGGTTATTCTGCCTGAGCACATCAGAAGTCCTGCCCATAGAAGTCCTCTTCTGCGCAACCTTTTGCACATTTGTTTGGTTCTTTTTAAACTGTCCCATCTTAACCTCATTACTGGACGGGGCAAACTTTATGTTTTGCTGGTTGGAGACTGAAGCTTTCGAAGCCACCCTGTCTTTATTAGCCACACAATTCTGTTTCTGGTTATTCTGCCTGAGCATATCAGAAGTCTGCCCATAGAAGTCCTCTTCTGCGCAACCTTTTGCACATTTGTTTGGTTCTTTTTAAACTGTCCCATCTTAACCTCATTACTGGATGGGGCAAACTTTATGTTTTGCTGGTTGGAGACTGAAGCTTTCGAAGCCACCCTGTCTTTATTAGCCACACAATTCTGTTTCTGGTTATTCTGCCTGAGCACATCAGAAGTCCTGCCCATAGAAGTCCTCTTCTGCGCAACCTTTTGCACATTTGTTTGGTTCTTTTTAAACTGTCTCATCTTAACCTCATTACCTTCCTTTTGGTTAATTGAACCTTTAATACTACTTGAAGTGAATTCCTCTCTTCGTTGAACATTGACCTTCGCTTGGATTGCATGCGATACTGATTTCCCCTTTTTCTTCAAATTGTCAGAACTATCTTTCAGTGAACCCGCAGAAGCATCAAACATCTGGTTCCTCTGACTATGCTGTCCTTTCATATAGTTAACAGAATTGGGCTCTTTGGGCCTTCGAGATGCTTTAGGTGTGGACTCCATTCTCTCTTTCAAATCCCGAATTCTCAAGGGAACTGAGGAAGACCCAAAGTGTGGCATCTTACCCTTGTTTGTTGACGGAGGACCTTGCTCAATATCTGTGAGAGTGTATGAGAGCTTCGGACAGATGGGCAAGCATTTGATAATCAAGAAAGTCAAAAATAAAAAATAAAAAAAATGGAACAGATTCAATAAAAAAACTGACCAGAAATCGGTCATCTGATCTGCAATGGGTTGAGAGAAATGGTTAGAGTTTGTGAAGAAGGGTGATGAGACGAATGTAGGACAGAGACAGAGATTGAAGGCAAAGAGAAAGAGCTCAGCACCATAAAAGAGAGAGAGAGTTGTTCAGATTTACTGGTACCTACTACCAATGAGATTTGCGTATGCGAGTATTTATCAAATTTGGAGAAAAGTAGGGCAAACGGACCACCGTCACAAATTAAGTAGGCAGACAAGTTGATTCAGCCCTTAAAATAAGGGTAAATTATGGAAGGTAAATTATGGAACGAGATTCAGCCCTCAAAATAAGGGTAAATTATGGAATGAGATTCAGCCCTCAAAATATGGGTAAATTATGGAATGAAATTATCGTTAAAAATAATTTTTTGTAATAATTTTTTATATTTTATTAAAAATTAATGATTAATGATTTTTTTATCATAATTTTTATAAATTATTATTAAAATTTATAATTAGTGATTTTTTTTTATGACGAATTTTTTAAACTGTCATCGAAAGTTAAAAATTAAGAATGATTTCTTGTGACGATTTTTTAAAACTGTCATTAAAATTTAAAATTAGTGAATTTTTTGTGATAATTTTTAAACTGTGGTTGAAAATTAATAATTAGTGACTTTTTTTTAAGTATTTAATAAAAAATGTCATTAATTCTCACAAACTTATTAGACAATAACTCCACTTATTAAGACCTACATATAAATCTTCCTTAAAATAAAAGGAAGGTTCCCTCCATACTCTATAAAACTTTACTTTCCGAGCTCCATTCTAGATCTACATTGATAACCTAACCTATTCATCTTGTATAATCTCAATAATTTAGATGAGCTATGTTAAAAGTTTAATTTCAT
Organism: Camellia japonica; assembly: GCA_030407325.1. Taxonomy (NCBI): domain Eukaryota; kingdom Viridiplantae; phylum Streptophyta; class Magnoliopsida; order Ericales; family Theaceae; genus Camellia; species Camellia japonica. Next base: position 158,174,001 of record JAPPVO010000029.1, read on the forward strand.
CAGATATCAATAGATATATGAATAAATTACATCTTATTTTTTTAAAATGAACAGTAATTATGAGTTTAAACTTAAACCTTTCATTCTATAAAACAAAAAGTGGTTTGTTTATATATTCATTTATATCCGATAAAACTAATTTTTTGCACAGACGGTCCTCATTGTGAGATTTACAAAATAAACATTGTAGATTTCATTGTGGGCCTAGAATGGAGCCCAAAAAATGAAATATGAAGAAATATAGAGGATAAGAGTATGGAGGGAAGCCACACCTTAAAATAAACAATGCTACCTCCATCGCTGCATTTTGACTCGCCCGAATTGTTTGAATTCGTGCATGCTACTTATAGACACCCCATTTTTGACCGACCTTAAGACTCAGACGTCATCGTTTGTGCACTCGATGATTGCGTATGTTTGTGCTCGTTTGAATTTTCGAAGATCTCGGTCGTGCGCCTTGTCTTTGAGCCTCTAAACCCTCTGTGTTTTGGCCTGGTTTTTAGACCGGACCTTGGTGCCTTTGCCTGGAGGGAGAGAGGGGCCTGTACGCCACTTTTTAGGCTTGTAGGCTACTTTTCCCTCTTGTAGGCTACTTGTAGTGGCCGGTAGGCTAGTTTCCAATGCTTTCAGCTGAGTGCCTTGTCTTAAGGCCTCTTAGCTCTCTTCTTTTTGGTTCGTTTTTGAGCCATACCTTGTTACCCCTTTGCCTAGAGAGAGGGGAGGGCCTGTCGGCCACTTTTGGCAGTTATAGGGCACTTTTCCCTCTTGTAGGCTAGTGGAAGTGGCCGGTCGGCCACTTGAAATGGCCTACGGCCATTTTTCTGTTTTTGCAGATATTTTTGGTGCCAGTTGTGGGGCATTGAAGCCATCCTCCCTACACGTGTAGGGAGGGATTCAAGCAAGCTCTAAGCTTGTCAAGCAAGCTTCTTCTTGCTTTGCTTATATAAAGGGAGGTCCCTCCCCCTTGCTGAGGGTTCAGATTTTTTAGAGCAAAAAATCTACTCTCTCTCTAGAATTCTCTCTCTATATATATTTTTGTGCTTGAAAGTGGGAATTCTTGGTGCATTTGCAAAGGGACTCTTGATGAAACACCTCTACCTTGAAGCTAAGGTGCTTGGAGGTCTCATTTGAGCTCTTAAAGACTGATTTTGGCTCAGAAGTTGCTGATTTTAAAGTTGTGCTTCAAGGGTGAGTGCCTTCCCTCTTTAAGCTTTATTTTGATCAAGTGTTTGGCCACCTTTGCATGTTGTTTTAGGCTTACCTTCCAACTGAAAAAGTTCTGTTTTTAAGTGTTAAAAATGGTTGTTTGAGGCCTTGTTTGAGTTAGGGGTGGTCTACCCCCTTTTGTGGCTTATTTTGCTTTGCTTTGAGCTATCTTTTAAAGCCTTTGAGATCACCTTTTCTTGGCCTTTTAACCACTGAATTCCAGAAGAATTTCAGTGGTAGAAAACTTGTTTTGAGGTCCCAAATAGGAGGGGATAGTCCCCCCCTCTTCTTATCTTGATAGCATGTATTGTTGGCCTATCAAAATGAACATGTTTTTCTACCCTTTTGGGGCTCCATCCTAACATGTTTTTGGTCTTATTTTAGCATGTTATAACTCTGATTTTGGTTTGTTGGGCCACCTCTTGTTTGGTTTTTGCACTCGTAGTGCAATCATGCTCATTAGCCTAATGCATTTGGTGATTTGGCTTACCATTCTAACTTGTTTTGGCTACGCTTTAACATGTTTTTGGCATTGTTTTAACATGCTTTAGGACTGTTTTGAGTGGTCTTGGCCTCTTGGGGCTTGTTTTGTATAGCTATGGCATAATTGGCTTTGCTAGTCTTGTGTTTTGAAGCCCTTAGCATGCTATATTTGTGATGTTTGTATGATATGGTATCATTTGATATGTAATTTCAGAGTTTATATCTTTGCCATACTTCCACCTAAATCACTCTTTCAGTGCTCTTGAGAGTTGTACCTTATGCCTTGTTTGTGAGCCAATGCATAAACATCATTTTCTTGCCTTTCATGCTATAATCTCAGCATATTATGGCCACTGTTTTGGCATGTTTGAGGTCTGTTTAGGGCTGGTTTAGCCCTTTAAGCATTGTGTTGCATGGTTCTAGTGTTGTGTCCTTCACTAGTTTTAATGCTCAAGCCTTCTAGCATGTTATACATGATATGTTTGCATGATAGAGTCTTGTTTTTCATGCCACTTTAGCACTGAAAAATCTGCCATCTCCCTCATTTCTTCACTTTTGATTTGCTTTGGGGATTGGTTAGTCTTGAGTTTGAGTTTAATGCATGGGATTGAGGCTAGTGCTTAAATGGCTTTAACCCTCTTTGAGGGTTCCTCCTAGTCAAAGGCATTGGTCTCTCTTATGCCTTAAACCATTCTCTTTGATAGACCTCTCTCTCATTAGAGGATTTTCACATTGGACAAACCAATTAAGGAATGGATTGGTAATGTTAAAATGTGTAAGCAAAATCAATTAAGTAAAATGTGCCAAGATAAGCATGTTGCATGTTTGCATTGCGTCGTGTTCAACCGGACGTTATGTTGAACACAAGGTGAATTGGTCCATTTCATACTCAAAGTGATGAAAATGAGCCAATTCCCTTTGTCTCCATTACCTTTGATCTTCCATGATAAGGTAATGGCCCTAGAGTCTTGTTTGCATTGCATTTATTGAATTTGTGCAAGTTGGATCTTTGGCCATCATGCATTGAGATGCTTGATTGATGGTTTTGGATCCAATGGTGCCTCTCCTTTGATGTTTTGAGATGATATGGAGGGGCATCGTACATACATGTTCTTGGGAGACCCTCCATTTCCTCTGTTTTGTTCTCTATTGTAGTTTGGTGTCACAACACACCAGTGGCCGGGACCCTTTCATTGTTGACCGGCACCACTTCATCCGTGGCCGGCATAATGCATCCTTGGCCGGCAGGGGGGTCGACAGCAGCTTCTCATGGCCGCTAGGCCACTGGTGCACTCTCCAGCACTGTTTTGGTAAGTTTCAGCAACAAGCTCTGGAAGACACCCTGCAAACAGAGCCTCTAAAGAGCAAACCGGAGAGCTTTTCGAGGCGGCAACCAAGAGCATGCATCCTTCATTGATCAAGGCAGAGCTGAGGCAGCCTAACTTATATATTTTGTATGCTTAGTTGGTTTTGTAAATTAATTTGCTAATTAGTTAGAGTTTTGTAATAATTAATTAGCTTAACATAGTTAATTAGTTGGTTTGTAATAATTAGTTTAATTAGCGTAGCTAGTTAGCTAATTCATTCGGACCCTCCTTCGCGAGGGCGTATTGTTGTAATAAGGGTGTGTGTGTGTGTGTGTGTACATGTCTTCCAACCCCACTTCTTTCTCCCTTTTATTTAACCGCTTTCGATGGTTAGTTTAGGGCATATTTCAATTAGCATACCTTATGCTTACATGTTTGTATTCATTTATTTGTATTGCATGCACCGGGCTCGGCACATCATTCAAACTGCATCGTATTTTAATACCTATTTAGATACGTATATCAACTTGTTACATTCATATGCCATCTTAGATAGCCGAGCCTATTAATTGCATTCTTGCATGTGTTGCATTAGGCATCTTAACATAGCTAGGATCATGCATGATTTCAAACTAGCTTTTTATTTTGGCTTGGAGTACACTGTAAGTGTTTACGTGTCACGACCCAAACCCGCCCCTGTAGGTTTAGCATCGTAACCGACCAGTAATCCGTGGATTACCAAAGGCCTTTAACAGATAAGCATATAAGAAGGGGCTGCGGAAGCAATTATACAAAATAGACAAGGTCCAATGAGCTATGATAACGTACATGAGACAGAATATTCCAAAACTTATATATATACATAAGCGTGTCAGTCAAAGGATACCATATTTACAAAACATTTACAAGAGTGTAGTACCCAGAACCCAACTGTACAAAACAGACAGAGACTAACATAAGTCCAAAAACAGCCATGTAACTAGACTTCAATCGGAACCTCCTCGGGAGGCACAACGGTTGGCTGACAAAAACAGAAACGAAGGCCGTCAACTCTGGCCCTGATCACGCGCCGGCTCACCTACATACATAATATAAACTGTGAGCGGAAGCCCAGTGAATAATAACAGAGTAAAGGGGTTCAATGAATAAGTCCATACAGATTCAGAATTCATAATTCAGTTTCGAATCAAAATCATAAGTTGTCCAGATCATATACAGAAATCAGAAGTCATACATAAGCATACGTGGTACATCCATTAGCACTAACAGAGCAGATACAGAACAGAAGCAGACACATGAGGGTTACTAATAACCAGTTCCATGAAGGAACCTCCGATCCGAGTAACAGAGGATAAATACGCTAAGCCCTATGATGGAGCCTCTGGTACGGGTAACAGAGTGCAAACATATTAAGTTCCATGATGGAACCTCCAATACCGGGTAACAGCCAACACATATCACATGATGCTAAGGATGCCACGAATTCATATTAGAAAGTGGACAATCATTCATTGTGCAGAATATAGCATTCCAGAAAACAGATCTTAACTCTTCACACCGAAAATAAATAGAGTTGAACATAACTTTACTAAGTTATTACTCACAGTTGGCCTTGAGACTGACAGAGACAGACAAATGAAGCAGACTGATCAAACGGTACTCGGCACGTGACCTACATAACACATAACAGATACACACTTGAAACACACGTTCGGATTGTACATAACTTATGTCGTTTGCTCTTAGTGTGTTTCTAACCTTTAATCCTCATCATGGAGTCTTAAACATGGCCTAGGAATGCCTAGGATGGAATGAGGATGCAAGAATGCATTGGAAAGCATTTCTTAAAATTTGCTGAAAATAAGCTCCACGCTCGAGCGTGGCTTTCCTCGCTCGAGCGGACATGCAGACAATGAAGCCCCGCTCGAGAGTGACTTTCCTCGCTCAAGCGGACTGTAAACTCTTGAAAAAGTACTAGATGCATGTTTTTCACGCTCGACGGATGCCCGACCGACGCTCGAGCGTGAGACACAGACCCTCGCTCGAGCGTGGATTCCCTCGCTCGAACGGACTGCAAAACACATGAACTTTTGGGTGTATGCATTTCACGCTCGAGCGTAAACTTCGTCGCTCGAGCGGAAGTGCATGTACTCAGAGTGCACGCTCGAGCGTAGAGTTCCATGCTCGAGCGTGGACTAAATTTCTGGAATTTCCAGATTTGATCACCAAGCTCAAATTCGATCTTTGAAGCATCAAACTCAAGTTTCTGGGCCTAAAACTTTGGAAAACACTTAGAGACTTATAAAACAACATGTTTAAAGGATCATTTCAAGAAATCATGGCCCAAAAGCATGCCAATTATGCACAAACTCAACTTAAACTCAAAATTAATTCATGAACATAACATGCATGTACATTTTTGAGCTAAAGCTCTCCAAAACATGATCAAATGCTACTAAATCACATGAAACTCATTGTGTTTCCAAAATTAGAGTGAGTTCAACACATGCATGAAGGAATTCTTGAAAATCAATCTCAAAATGCTATGAAACATGCATGCATGCATGCATGGATTGATCTACTTCCCTACTCCTTAAGCTTGATTCTCACATCTTATAGCTCAATTTACTTGAATTCATGCATAAATTAGCTCAACTTCAAGGTTAAAGGCTTGGTTTCATACCTTAGATGCTAAATTGGGATTTAGGTGCTAGAATTATGAACTAGATGAACAAATCTTCAAGCTTTCTTCTTTTCTTTTAGCAATTTCCTCCTTGTGAATTCAATTCTTGAACTAGGACCCAAATCCCTCAATTCTCTCCCACTCTCACGTTTTGCATCAAGTTGAGGAAGAATGAAATGAAAAAATAGACTTAGTGGGGTCAAAATGGCCTTAATTAGGATTAAACCAAAAGTGTGCTTAATAGGGTTAGTTAGTGGGCATTAATTTAATCTAATTTAATCGCTCCAAATCGAATTTCAATTAAACCTACCATAAAATTCTATAAATCCTAATTAGCACACAAATCAAGTCAATTTCTGATTCAGACGTCGATAAGGCTTTCAATTCGCAAATCGAAACTAAAACATGAACAGATCTTTCTACACCGAACAGATAGAGACTCAAAAATAATGCAATACACATGCAAATTAATTCCAAATCCCTCCTAAATTACTGTTAGGCATAATTAAATACGGATTAACATTAATTAGAGGTCGGGGTTATTACAGTCTTCCCCCTTAAAAGAGTTTAGTCCTCCAAACTCGAATTACCTTTATTTTGGAACAACATTGGGTCCAATGGGAACAAATCTGAATATCTCTTCATCATGTCTGCTTCTGTTTCCCAAGTTGCATAGGTTCCTCCGTGGTTTTGCCAATCAACTTTTACTAATGGTATTTCTTTATTTCTCAATCTTTTGATCCTGCGATTCACAATCTGGATAGGTCTTTACTCATAGGTGTAATCATCTTTCAAAAGCACATGTGTTGGCTCAATGACGTGGAGTGGATCCCTCAAGTATTCTCGAAGCATCGATACATGAAAGACGTTGTGCATATGCTCCATTACTGGAGGTAAGGCTATCCGATACGATACTGAATTGATCCTTTCAAGGACTTCATAAGGTCCAACATACCTCGGCGTCAATTTGCCCTTAACACCAAACCGAGTTTGATCCTTCATCGGGGTCACTTTAATGAACACATGGTCTCCAACTTCATATTCCTTATCTCTTCTTCGGACATCAGCATGGCTCTTCTGCCGACTCTGTGCAGTTTTCAGACGTTGCTGGATCAGTTTCACCTTCTCGGTTGTTTCTTGCACAAGTTCTGGTCCCAACAAAGGTCTATCACCTACTTCAGCCCAACATATCGGAGAACGACATTTTCTTCCATACAAAGCTTCGTAAGGAGCCATTCCAATGCTTGAGTGGTAACTGTTGTTGTACACAAATTCAGCTAATGGAAAATAGGTCTCCCAATTCCCCTGAAAGTCTAATACACACATCCTGAGCATATCCTCCAAAGTTTGGTTGGTTCGTTCAGTTTGTCCATCTGTCTGTGGGTGATAGGCACTACTCAATCTCAGTTCAGTCCCCAAAGCCTGTTGCAAACTTTGCCAAAATCTTGACACAAACTTTGAGTCCCTGTCAGACACAATAGATACTGGCACTCCATGCAATCTCACAATTTCAGTCATATAGATATTGGCCAATTTGTCAGCATTGTAAACAGATTTAACAGGTGAGAAATGAGCAAACTTAGTTAAACGGTCAACTATAACCCAAATAGAGTCCATACCTCGAGAAGAACGAGGCAATCCCATAATGAAGTCCATGGTAATGTGCTCCCATTTCCATTCCGGTATTGGGAGTGGTTTTAGCAAACCAGCGGGTCGTTGATGTTCAGCTTTAACCTGTTGGCAATGTAGATATCTAGCCACGAAATCTGCAATACTCTTTTTCATTCCAGGCCACCAAAAGTCCTTCCAGATAGCATCAACAATATCATCAGGCACATTGTTCCAGTCAAGAAAAGTAAGAGGAACAATGTTACCATTCCGCACAATAATGCCAAGTTGAGTAGTTAACTTAGCCACGTTATCCCCTATTGGGCAGTAATTTTCATCAAATTGTATGTCCAGCTTTTTACCAGTACCCCACTCTTTAATGCCCTTGGCACATCCTCTACCACGCCTAATCGAGGTTGATGAAGAACTAACATGACCTGCGAGATACAATAACAATAAACAATATGCAATGGTAATAAACAAATGCAAATTTAAATAATGTGAATACAAATCATATCAAAAAACCTGAGGTGGGCTGTGAAGAAGTCGAAGGGTCTGCAAAATACAATGAGAATAAACAAGTTATATATAATGAGCATAAATAAATGTATGTTTAAATAATTTTCATACAAATCAAAGCAAATTTATATACCTGCAGATGGCTCATAAGCTGATGATAATAGCTGCTGTGGTGCCACTGATGGTGGACGCACCGATGGTAGGCGTGGAGGCTGAGTACATGGTAGCTGCTGTGGTGCCACTGATGGTGGTCGATGGCTGGTGGTCACTAATGGCCCCTCCGATGGTGGCCGATGTGATGCCTCCTCTGATGGTGGTGTTACTGATGTCCTGTTATGTAGCACATCAGACATCGCACGATTCACTTTCGAACACAATTGTCTAAAGAAATTGCTCAATTCAATCAAGGGTTCAATTACATTCTTCGGTAACGATCTTCGAATAGCCAATGGAATAAGTTGTTACATCAGAATATGACTATCATGGCTCTTAAGACCCCCAATGCTTCTATCATGTGAGCGCACACGACGTGATATATTGGATGAATACCCGTCGGGAACTCTTACTTCCTTCAACACTTTCAAGAACAAATCTTTCTCATCCTTGGTCATCGTGAATTGTGTTGGTGGTAAATAGGCTTTATTCGACCCTCTTAACTGCAAATGTAGGGGTTTTCTAATATTCATATCTTGTAAATCACGCCGAGCATTAACACCATCCTTCGATTTTCCTGCAACCCCTAATATTGTCCACAACACATTGTCACAAACATTCTTCTCTATATGCATCACATCGAGGTTGTGTCTTATTAGATTGTGCTCCCAATATGGCAATTCATAAAAGATACTCTTTTTCTTCCAACTATGGGTGCGATGTCCAGCTTTCTCCTTCTCTACCTGTCTCCTATGCCTCTCCTTAAGGTCATCCTTCTTGTATTGGGTTAAAATACCCTCAGATTCTAATTGTAGCAACATCTCAGTTCCAGACAACAATTTTGGTTTGAGTCTGACTTCCCGACTACCATCAAATGATACTTTATCCTTCCGGAATTTATGGCCAGTAGGTAAAAATCTGCGATGACCCAAGTATGATTGTTTCCTACTATACTTCAACCAACACGATGTAGTTTCCTTATTGCAACAAGGACATGTATATTCGCCTTTAGTGCTCCATCCTGACAAGTTTGCATATGCAGGAAAATCACTAATTGTCCACAGTAAAGCTGCATGCATTTGAAACATTTGATTTGTTGATGCATCAAATGTTGACACACCCTCATTCCATAGTTCTTTCAACTCCTCAATCAACGGTTGCATATACACATCAATCTTGTCACCAGGTCCTTTCGGGCCGTCAATAAGCACGAATAAAATTAGAAATGGTTGCTTCATGCACATCCATGGCGGCAAGTTGTATGGAACGAGCACAACAGGGCAAGTGCTATGAACTATGTTCATCGTTCTGAATGGGTTAAAACCATCAGATGCTAAGCCAAGCCTTACACTTCGGCAATCATTACTAAAGTCAATATTCCGACGGTCAAAATCTTTCCATGCAAGGGAGTCAGCAGGATGCCTGAAGACACCATCATCAGTTCGTTCCTCTGCATGCCATCTCATTAACTTGGCCATCTTGGATGACATAAACAACCTCTACAACCTTGGCTTTAAAGGAAAATACCTCATCTATTTTGCAGCTATTCGTTTGCCACCTTTGTTAGGACCATTTGAACCACCATCACCATTTGATTTCCATCTAGAACTGTTGCATATGACACATTTATCAAGATTGGCGTCCTCGTTTCAAAACAACATGCAACTGTTGGGACATGCATCCCACGTCTCATACGTGAAGCCCAAATCTGTTGTGACCTTTTGAGCTTTATAATATGAGTCCGGGAGTTTCACACCCAACGGGAACGCCTCATTCAATAACTCAAGCAACATGTCAACAGACTTGTCTGTCCACTGATTAAGCACCTTCAAATGTAAAAGTCGAACAATGAATGACAAAGATGTGAACTTCTGACAACCCGGATACAATTCACTTTGTGCATCTTGAAGAAGTTTGAAATACTTTGCAGTCTCTGCATTTGGACCGAGCTGGGGTTCAGATGCATGGGGATCAGGCCCCTGTGGTTCATTACCCTCAACACTTGTACCGGCATGTGGATTTCCCATAGCCCCTTGTATCATTCCAATCATATCATCCCCAATGTCTAAATTAGCTAATGTTTCATTCTCTCGATTACCATGCAGAGATACGTAAGATTCCCTATGATTAATCCAATGTTTGTATTTTTTAAAAAACCATTCAAAATCAGATGCTCCCGTACACCCTCTCGTACAAAATAGTATCGATTCTCACAGGTCCTAGTTCAAGAATTGAATTCACAAGGAGGAAATTGCTAAAAGAAAAGAAGAAAGCTTGAAGATTTGTTCATCTAGTTCATAATTCTAGCACCTAAATCCCAATTTAGCATCTAAGGTATGAAACCAAGCCTTTAACCTTGAAGTTGAGCTAATTTATGCATGAATTCAAGTAAATTGAGCTATAAGATGTGAGAATCAAGCTTAAGGAGTAGGGAAGTAGATCAATCCATGCATGCATGCATGCATGTTTCATAGCATTTTGAGATTGATTTTCAAGAATTCCTTCATGCATGTGTTGAACTCACTCTAATTTTGGAAACACAATGAGTTTCATGTGATTTAGTAGCATTTGATCATGTTTTGGAGAGCTTTAGCTCAAAAATGTACATGCATGTTATGTTCATGAATTAATTTTGAGTTTAAGTTGAGTTTGTGCATAATTGGCATGCTTTTGGGCCATGATTTCTTGAAATGATCCTTTAAACATGTTGTTTTATAAGTCTCTAAGTGTTTTCCAAAGTTTTAGGCCCAGAAACTTGAGTTTGATGCTTCAAAGATCGAATTTGAGCTTGGTGATCAAATCTGGAAATTCCAGAAATTTAGTCCACGCTCGAGCATGGAACTCTACGCTCGAGCGTGCACTCTGAGTACATGCACTTCCGCTCGAGCGACGAAGTTTACGCTCGAGCGTGAAATGCATACACCCAAAAGTTCATGTGTTTTGCAGTCCGTTCGAGCGAGGGAATCCACGCTCGAGCGAGGGTCTGTGTCTCACGCTCGAGCGTCGGTCGGGCATCCGTCGAGCGTGAAAAACATGCATCTAGTACTTTTTCAAGAGTTTACAGTCCGCTTGAGCGAGGAAAGTCACTCTCGAGCGGGGCTTCATTGTCTGCATGTCCGCTCGAGCGAGGAAAGCCACGCTCGAGCGTGGAGCTTATTTTCAGCAAATTTTAAGAAATGCTTTCCAATGCATTCTTGCATCCTCATTCCATCCTAGGCATTCCTAGGCCATGTTTAAGACTCCATGATGAGGATTAAAGGTTAGAAACACACTAAGAGCAAACGACATAAGTTATGTACAATCCGAACGTGTGTTTCAAGTGTGTATCTGTTATGTGTTATGTAGGTCACGTGCCGAGTACCGTTTGATCAGTCTGCTTCATTTGTCTGTCTCTGTCAGTCTCAAGGCCAACTGTGAGTAATAACTTAGTAAAGTTATGTTCAACTCTATTTATTTTCGGTGTGAAGAGTTAAGATCTGTTTTCTGGAATGCTATATTCTGCACAATGAATGATTGTCCACTTTCTAATATGAATTCGTGGCATCCTTAGCATCATGTGATATGTGTTGGCTGTTACCCGGTATTGGAGGTTCCATCATGGAACTTAATATGTTTGCACTCTGTTACCCGTACCAGAGGCTCCATCATAGGGCTTAGCGTATTTATCCTCTGTTACTCGGATCCGGAGGTTCCTTCATGGAACTGGTTATTAGTAACCCTCATGTGTCTGCTTCTGTTCTGTATCTGCTCTGTTAGTGCTAATGGATGTACCACGTATGCTTATGTATGACTTCTGATTTCTGTATATGATCTGGACAACTTATGATTTTGATTCGAAACTGAATTATGAATTCTGAATCTGTATGGACTTATTCATTGAACCCCTTTACTCTGTTATTATTCACTGGGCTTCCGCTCACAGTTTATATTATGTATGTAGGTGAGCCGGCGCGTGATCAGGGCCAGAGTTGACGGCCTTCGTTTCTGTTTTTGTCAGCCAACCGTTGTGCCTCCCGAGGAGGTTCCGATTGAAGTCTAGTTACATGGCTGTTTTTGGACTTATGTTAGTCTCTGTCTGTTTTGTACAGTTGGGTTCTGGGTACTACACTCTTGTAAATGTTTTGTAAATATGGTATCCTTTGACTGACACGCTTATGTATATATATAAGTTTTGGAATATTCTGTCTCATGTACGTTATCATAGCTCATTGGACCTTGTCTATTTTGTATAATTGCTTCCGCAGCCCCTTCTTATATGCTTATCTGTTAAAGGCCTTTGGTAATCCACGGATTACTGGTCGGTTACGATGCTAAACCTACAGGGGCGGGTTTGGGTCGTGACACGTAAACACTTACAGTGTACTCCAAGCCAAAATAAAAAGCTAGTTTGAAATCATGCATGATCCTAGCTATGTTAAGATGCCTAATGCAACACATGCAAGAATGCAATTAATAGGCTCGGCTATCTAAGATGGCATATGAATGTAACAAGTTGATATACGTATCTAAATAGGTATTAAAATACGATGCAGTTTGAATGATGTGCCGAGCCCGGTGCATGCAATACAAATAAATGAATACAAACATGTAAGCATAAGGTATGCTAATTGAAATATGCCCTAAACTAACCATCGAAAGCGGTTAAATAAAAGGGAGAAAGAAGTGGGGTTGGAAGACATGTACACACACACACACACACACCCTTATTACAACAATACGCCCTCGCGAAGGAGGGTCCGAATGAATTAGCTAACTAGCTACGCTAATTAAACTAATTATTACAAACCAACTAATTAACTATGTTAAGCTAATTAATTATTACAAAACTCTAACTAATTAGCAAATTAATTTACAAAACCAACTAAGCATACAAAATATATAAGTTAGGCTGCCTCAGCTCTGCCTTGATCAATGAAGGATGCATGCTCTTGGTTGCCGCCTCGAAAAGCTCTCCGGTTTGCTCTTTAGAGGCTCTGTTTGCAGGGTGTCTTCCAGAGCTTGTTGCTGAAACTTACCAAAACAGTGCTGGAGAGTGCACCAGTGGCCTAGCGGCCATGAGAAGCTGCTGTCGACCCCCCTGCCGGCCAAGGATGCATTATGCCGGCCACGGATGAAGTGGTGCCGGTCAACAATGAAAGGGTCCCGGCCACTGGTGTGTTGTGACACCAAACTACAATAGAGAACAAAACAGAGGAAATGGAGGGTCTCCCAAGAACATGTATGTACGATGCCCCTCCATATCATCTCAAAACATCAAAGGAGAGGCACCATTGGATCCAAAACCATCAATCAAGCATCTCAATGCATGATGGCCAAAGATCCAACTTGCACAAATTCAATAAATGCAATGCAAACAAGACTCTAGGGCCATTACCTTATCATGGAAGATCAAAGGTAATGGAGACAAAGGGAATTGGCTCATTTTCATCACTTTGAGTATGAAATGGACCAATTCACCTTGTGTTCAACATAACGTCCGGTTGAACACGACGCAATGCAAACATGCAACATGCTTATCTTGGCACATTTTACTTAATTGATTTTGCTTACACATTTTAACATTACCAATCCATTCCTTAATTGGTTTGTCCAATGTGAAAATCCTCTAATGAGAGAGAGGTCTATCAAAGAGAATGGTTTAAGGCATAAGAGAGACCAATGCCTTTGACTAGGAGGAACCCTCAAAGAGGGTTAAAGCCATTTAAGCACTAGCCTCAATCCCATGCATTAAACTCAAACTCAAGACTAACCAATCCCCAAAGCAAATCAAAAGTGAAGAAATGAGGGAGATGGCAGATTTTTCAGTGCTAAAGTGGCATGAAAAACAAGACTCTATCATGCAAACATATCATGTATAACATGCTAGAAGGCTTGAGCATTAAAACTAGTGAAGGACACAACACTAGAACCATGCAACACAATGCTTAAAGGGCTAAACCAGCCCTAAACAGACCTCAAACATGCCAAAACAGTGGCCATAATATGCTGAGATTATAGCATGAAAGGCAAGAAAATGATGTTTATGCATTGGCTCACAAACAAGGCATAAGGTACAACTCTCAAGAGCACTGAAAGAGTGATTTAGGTGGAAGTATGGCAAAGATATAAACTCTGAAATTACATATCAAATGATACCATATCATACAAACATCACAAATATAGCATGCTAAGGGCTTCAAAACACAAGACTAGCAAAGCCAATTATGCCATAGCTATACAAAACAAGCCCCAAGAGGCCAAGACCACTCAAAACAGTCCTAAAGCATGTTAAAACAATGCCAAAAACATGTTAAAGCGTAGCCAAAACAAGTTAGAATGGTAAGCCAAATCACCAAATGCATTAGGCTAATGAGCATGATTGCACTACGAGTGCAAAAACCAAACAAGAGGTGGCCCAACAAACCAAAATCAGAGTTATAACATGCTAAAATAAGACCAAAAACATGTTAGGATGGAGCCCCAAAAGGGTAGAAAAACATGTTCATTTTGATAGGCCAACAATACATGCTATCAAGATAAGAAGAGGGGGGACTATCCCCTCCTATTTGGGACCTCAAAACAAGTTTTCTACCACTGAAATTCTTCTGGAATTCAGTGGTTAAAAGGCCAAGAAAAGGTGATCTCAAAGGCTTTAAAAGATAGCTCAAAGCAAAGCAAAATAAGCCACAAAAGGGGGTAGACCACCCCTAACTCAAACAAGGCCTCAAACAACCATTTTTAACACTTAAAAACAGAACTTTTTCAGTTGGAAGGTAAGCCTAAAACAACATGCAAAGGTGGCCAAACACTTGATCAAAATAAAGCTTAAAGAGGGAAGGCACTCACCCTTGAAGCACAACTTTAAAATCAGCAACTTCTGAGCCAAAATCAGTCTTTAAGAGCTCAAATGAGACCTCCAAGCACCTTAGCTTCAAGGTAGAGGTGTTTCATCAAGAGTCCCTTTGCAAATGCACCAAGAATTCCCACTTTCAAGCACAAAAATATATATAGAGAGAGAATTCTAGAGAGAGAGTAGATTTTTTGCTCTAAAAAATCTGAACCCTCAGCAAGGGGGAGGGACCTCCCTTTATATAAGCAAAGCAAGAAGAAGCTTGCTTGACAAGCTTAGAGCTTGCTTGAATCCCTCCCTACACGTGTAGGGAGGATGGCTTCAATGCCCCACAACTGGCACCAAAAATATCTGCAAAAACAGAAAAATGGCCGTAGGCCATTTCAAGTGGCCGACCGGCCACTTCCACTAGCCTACAAGAGGGAAAAGTGCCCTATAACTGCCAAAAGTGGCCGACAGGCCCTCCCCTCTCTCTAGGCAAAGGGGTAACAAGGTATGGCTCAAAAACGAACCAAAAAGAAGAGAGCTAAGAGGCCTTAAGACAAGGCACTCAGCTGAAAGCATTGGAAACTAGCCTACCGGCCACTACAAGTAGCCTACAAGAGGGAAAAGTAGCCTACAAGCCTAAAAAGTGGCGTACAGGCCCCTCTCTCCCTCCAGGCAAAGGCACCAAGGTCCGGTCTAAAAACCAGGCCAAAACACAGAGGGTTTAGAGGCTCAAAGACAAGGCGCACGACCGAGATCTTCGAAAATTCAAACGAGCACAAACATACGCAATCATCGAGTGCACAAACGATGACGTCTGAGTCTTAAGGTCGGTCAAAAATGGGGTGTCTATAAGTAGCATGCACGAATTCAAACAATTCGGGCGAGTCAAAATGCAGCGATGGAGGTAGCATTGTTTATTTTAAGGTGTGGCTTCCCTCCATACTCTTATCCTCTATATTTCTTCATATTTCATTTTTTGGGCTCCATTCTAGGCCCACAATGAAATCTACAATGTTTATTTTGTAAATCTCACAATGAGGACCGTCTGTGCAAAAAATTAGTTTTATCGGATATAAATGAATATAAACAAACCACTTTTTGTTTTATAGAATGAAAGGTTTAAGTTTAAACTCATAATTACTGTTCATTTTAAAAAAATAAGATGTAATTTATTCATATATCTATTGATATCTGATGAAATTAAACTTTTAACATAGCTCATCTAAATTATTGAGATTATACAAGATGAATAGGTTAGGTTATCAATGTAGATCTAGAATGGAGCTCGGAAAGTAAAGTTTTATAGAGTATGGAGGGAACCTTCCTTTTATTTTAAGGAGGATTTATATGTAGGTCTTAATAAGTGGAGTTATTGTCTAATAAGTCTTGTGAGAATTAATGACATTTTTTATTAAATACTTTAAAAAAAGTCACTAATTATTAATTTTCAACCACAGTTTAAAAATTATCACAAAAAATTCACTAATTTTAAATTTTAATGACAGTTTTAAAAAATCGTCACAAGAAATCATTCTTAATTTTTAACTTTCGATGACAGTTTAAAAAATTCGTCATAAAAAAAATCACTAATTATAAATTTTAATAATAATTTATAAAAATTATGATAAAAAAATCATTAATCATTAATTTTTAATAAAATATAAAAAATTATTACAAAAAATTATTTTTAACGATAATTTCATTCCATAATTTACCCACATTTTGAGGGCTGAATCTCATTCCATAATTTACCCTTATTTTGAGGGCTGAATCTCATTCCATAATTTACCTTCCATAATTTACCCTTATTTTAAGGGCTGAATCAACTTGTCTGCCTACTTAATTTGTGACGGTGGTCCGTTTGCCCTACTTTTCTCCAAATTTGATAAATACTCGCATACGCAAATCTCATTGGTAGTAGGTACCAGTAAATCTCAACAACTCTCTCTCTCTTTTATGGTGCTGAGCTCTTTCTCTTTGCCTTCAATCTCTGTCTCTGTCCTACATTCGTCTCATCACCCTTCTTCACAAACTCTAACCATTTCTCTCAACCCATTGCAGATCAGATGACCGATTTCTGGTCAGTTTTTTTATTGAATCTGTTCCATTTTTTTT
Source organism: Camellia japonica (assembly GCA_030407325.1). Classification (NCBI taxonomy): domain Eukaryota; kingdom Viridiplantae; phylum Streptophyta; class Magnoliopsida; order Ericales; family Theaceae; genus Camellia; species Camellia japonica. The sequence continues at coordinate 158,190,892 of JAPPVO010000029.1, forward strand.
TTTTTTTATTTTTAACTTTCTTGATTATCAAATGCTTGCCCATCTGTCCGAAGCTCTCATACACTCTCACAGATATTGAGCAAGGTCCTCCGTCAACAAACAAGGGTAAGATGCCACACTTTGGGTCTTCCTCAGTTCCCTTGAGAATTCGGGATTTGAAAGAGAGAATGGAGTCCACACCTAAAGCATCTCGAAGGCCCAAAGAGCCCAATTCTGTTAACTATATGAAAGGACAGCATAGTGAGAGGAACCAGATGTTTGATGCTTCTGCGGGTTCACTGAAAGATAGTTCTGACAATTTGAAGAAAAAGGGGAAATCAGTATCGCATGCAATCCAAGCGAAGGTCAATGTTCAACGAAGAGAGGAATTCACTTCAAGTAGTATTAAAGGTTCAATTAACCAAAAGGAAGGTAATGAGGTTAAGATGAGACAGTTTAAAAAGAACCAAACAAATGTGCAAAAGGTTGCGCAGAAGAGGACTTCTATGGGCAGGACTTTGATGTGCTCAGGCAGAATAACCAGAAACAGAATTGTGTGGCTAATAAAGACAGGTGGCTTCGAAAGCTTCAGTCTCCAACCAGCAAAACATAAAGTTTGCCCCATCCAGTAATGAGGTTAAGATGGGACAGTTTAAAAAGAACCAAACAAATGTGCAAAAGGTTGCGCAGAAGAGGACTTCTATGGGCAGGACTTCTGATGTGCTCAGGCAGAATAACCAGAAACAGAATTGTGTGGCTAATAAAGACAGGGTGGCTTCGAAAGCTTCAGTCTCCAACCAGCAAAACATAAAGTTTGCCCCATCCAGTAATGAGGTTAAGATGGGACAGTTTAAAAAGAACCAAACAAATGTGCAAAAGGAAGGTAATGAGGTTAAGATGGGACAGTTTAAAAAGAACCAAACAAATGTGCAAAAGGTTGCGCAGAAGAGGACTTCTATGGGCAGGACTTCTGATGTGCTCAGGCAGAATAACCAGAAACAGAATTGTGTGGCTAATAAAGACAGGGTGGCTTCGAAAGCTTCAGTCTCCAACCAGCAAAACATAAAGTTTGCCCCATCCAGTAATGGTTCTATTGGGCCAAATAAGGTTAAGAACTCGGCGATTGGGTCTAGGAAGATGAATTCAGTGGCGAAGGATTCTGGGAAGGAGCTTCAGTCATCGAAACCAAAGATTTTTTCTGGAAAGAAACAACCTGTCCATAAGGATATTAATTTTCAAAAAATTGTTGCTAAGAATGTAGTGAGTGATAAAGATCAAAGGTCTGTAAGATGTAATGTGGCGAGTGATGGTTGCATGAACAGGGACACAGTTGATAGGCAAAGCAGCATGGATGTTGTTTCTTTGACATGCACTTCTCCCAATAAAAGATCAGCGCCTGGACTCACGTCCTCTGCACCACTCATGGAAAAGAATACCCGCTTTCTTGTTGATTCTTCTGATGACAATGATCCAAATGAGTTAAAAAAGTCAACTTCTTTGGGATTGAATGTAATTGGCGGAGATGCTTTGAGTGTCCTTCTTGAGCTAAAGCTCAAGGAATTAACATGTAGAGTTGAGTCATCTCAATGTAACCTTGTCGAAGCAGGGAGTGCTGCTTGTTCTGCGCTCGGTTTGCAAGATTCCCTGTTCACTCTTAACGTGAGAAACACCGCATCACCAAAACATGAAAATAGCTTTCAACTTAATCTGCATGAAGATAAATCAAGCCGCCTATATGACATTGATTTCTCTTCAGTTGATATGCTGCTCAAAGCTAATCAAAAGTGCCAGGTATGCATCTTTTTTTGCAGGTTTCATCTGCAGCTACTTTTTATTTTTTGTTATCTTCAAGTGTTGCTTATTGTCCTTTGTGCCAACTTCATAAGATTGACAATGAAATTGGGATTCTCATCAATGGGAAGCAATATGCTATTATATGTATATCTTTCATTGTTTAAACTTTGTTCTGAAATGTCCACAATGGATTCAACATTTAATTAAGTCATGTGGAACAGGTTTAAATTAGCACATGTTGATTCTCAAAGCTGATAGCGATCCTGTATATTTTGATGTTTTGGCATAATGTGCCACCATAGAAACTAGTGTGTTCTAGTTTAGAGTAGATGACAAACAACTTAATAAATAAAGGCACTATGAAGAATTTAAGAAATAAGACAAATAAGGCTAAGAAGGCCGATCAAAAAAAAAAAAAAAAAAGGGCTAAGAAGCATGGACATGTGACACAACACAGACACGTCGATCGTTAAATTTTCAAAAAATGTAGGACACAACACGTGGAGGACACACGCAAAGCATATAGTTTTATATAATTATTTATGTCATATGTAAGGATAAATACGTATTATATGTCACGTATAAAGGGATTTAATTCAAAGACAATTAACACTAATTTCTAAACTCTAGAGGGGAATAGGTATAAAGTCACTTTGTTTGGTTAGAGTTTTCCAAAAACACTTTTCAAAAATTCTACTTTCTCGTTTTCCGTGTTTTTTTTTACTGAATTTTTTTTAATATTTTAAGCATTTTTTTTTAAATTTTTAGACATACCTAACATAAATATACCTAAAAAGTAAAAAATTTGTGAAAGAAACCTTTTAAAAATTCAATAAATACCAAAAATACAAGAAGTTAGTACTTTTTTTGTATTTTTATGTATTTATTAATTTTTAAAAATATTTTTCACAAATTTTTTACTTTTTAGATACATCTAAGTAAGGTGCATCTAAAAAAGTAAAAAAAATGTTTAAAATTTAAAAATATTCACTAAAAACAAAAAAACACGAAGACCAAAAACAATTTTCAAAAAACATGATCCAAAAAACTCAAACTAAACACACTGATTGTTTTTCTATCATTGGATTTCATGTTGTTTTATTCAAACTTGTATTGTATTTCACGTGTGCCTAAGTGATGTTCTCTAAGTGCCTAAAGTGTGTCCAAGTCTAGAAAAATTTTAAAAATTGTGGGACATATTTTGAAGTGTGTTGACTAGGGCCGAGAAGTGTCCCGTGAGTGTTGTATGTCTGACACAACATGCTATCTTCTTAGAAGTGTCCGTGTTTCATAGCTTTGAGGTAATTGAAATTGTAGACAAGATTCTACCGGTCTATTGCTCAGATTCAAGGTCTTGGACCCGGATTACCTGTATAAATTGTTGCATTTCTTGAACCAAGTTAGCCATTTCACATCCTCAATACATACTAATGACACCGCCAAACTTATTTCAATAAATAATATTAGAAGTGTCATCATAGATATAATAATCTGGCAAGAGACTGAAACAAGGAATTTTTTTATTTTTTTTAGAGATTTACCTTGAATTCTTTTTGCTTTTTTTTTTATTTACAAAATATGTATATTTCTTGGATGGCATTCAAAATCAAGCCAGAAATCAGCTGCATGCCCTATGAAATGAAAACAATTATGCTGAGCTGGTAATATTTGTGATGATCACATGCTTCTGTTTGAGATCCCCACACCAGGGACCATTTTGTACACATGCCTTTTTTCTAAAACCAAAATAGAAAAGGAAAAAAAATGGAGCTGGAAACAAACTCCATGTTTCACGAAATAAAAACACACCAGAGTGCCCATGCAATAAGGCATGATTCAGACCAATGTCAAATAAATTTAAAATATATGCATGGAAAATGTTCTCGTACCACTTAAATTACTAAAGTTCTCTTCAACATCTTCAGGGATTGGAGGAGCTGGAAGGGCGCAGCAGTAGCAGCAACAACAGTGGACGTGGAAAAGAACTTGATTGTCAGTATCCTAGTCCAGTTTCAAGTCTTGAACCCTCTTCCTCTGGTGGAAGTTGCTGCTCATCAGATAGCAATACCAGTTCAATTACCAATGGTAAAAGTACGAAATCCGGCATCTTTGTTTGTTTCCTTATCGCTATTCAATGACATGAATAAATTATATATTTGGATATTGATTGGGAATACTTTCAAAAAATTGTTAGAAAATTTTAGGGAAAACTTCTGGATTATGTCCATGAAAACTAAATTTGACTTGGAACATGTAAAATTTTGTCAATTTGGAAGTACATAAATTTGTTATGAAAATCTGTACATGGCTTGGAATTGTTTCCTTTATTAACACATTTTGGTCTATTCGATCTGGAGTCATGTAATTGGGACAGAACACAGGAAAATCCCACACTTCAATCAGGACTTGTCTCAAAACAAAAATGCTTAATTGAGCCTAAGGCCTGTCGAGTTCAGTTATCTCAAAACAATATACAAATGTTGCCGATGTTCATTTTCTAATTATAAATGGTGCTCCATTTCAGGCAGCAATCAGTCTTTGTTGGCTAAGCGCCTACCAGTGGAAGTTGAGACAGAGTTATCAGATTCAGCTTCTTCCACATTGGCTCCTTCCACGAGTGGAAATGATGTTACTGCTACTACATTCAGTTTGATAGATTTCAAGAGATCTTCGAAGTGGGAATTGGAATTCATAACAAAAGCTCTTTGTAATGCAGAGTTGATTCTGGATGATTTTGTGCTAGGCCAGGTCCACAACGTGATGACTCCCAATCTGTTCGATCAGTTGGAGAATCAGAAAACAGGGTTCGATGAAGATGCAGAACAAGACTGCTTTAACCTTGGGCGAAAGGTTTTGTTTGATTGTGTGAGTGAATGTTTGGAATTAAGGTGTGAGCGGCTCTTTGGCGGGAGCTTCAAAGCATCGGTTAAATGGGCAACATTGTTTCAAAGGAAGGAGTGGTTGGCTGAGGAATTGCACAAAGAAATTTCAAGTTGGGCAAGCATGGGAGACTTGACGGTGGATGAGCTTGTTGACAAAGACATGAGCTGTTGGCATGGGAGATGGGTTGACTTTGAAACTGAAGCATTTGAAGAGGGTGTAGAGATTGAGAAGGGGATTCTAACTTCTTTGGTCGATGAATTGGTTGTTGATTTATTTTTTATCTAAATCTCTCCTTGAGATGGCAATTCAATTTATTAATCTTGTATTGTTTTCTATTTTTTTTTCCCCATAGTGTAGAGAAAAATATATATATATATATATATTTAGAGAAGGCAAAATATCTAGGAATGTTCACCATTGTGAATCCATACGTATAATCTTTCATTTGAGGCACAACTTGGTATGAACAATACCAAACAATGAAAGAAAAGGGTTCCATTTGGCGAAAATCACATTGGCCTCACTCATTCCATCTTTTTAAATGGAAATATTTGGTTGCTTGACTGAAATTGTCTTTGGATGAGAGTGAACTTGCTGTTGATGAGATGCTTCCATGAGATAGTTGAGATTTGTGTTACCAGAAAATGTTAATATCCAACTGAATTACATATTCGTATGCATATTTTGAAACATTGTAGAATTTTGTTTTAAAACGGTATGTTTTGTGATTCAAAGTAATCTCAAAAGTTTTTTCCAATATATTTTGTTACTTTATGAGGGGAAAAAAATTAAATATGATGAAGTAAAATTTAATGTGAGTTAAGTTTTGACAAGATAAAAACATAAAAAATAAAAAAAAAATAAAAATACATTTGATTAGATACTTAATAGCTAAAAGAAAATTACTTTAAAAGTATCTTAAATTTTTAAATATAATATACAAGCTCATCCTTATATATCATATTTTAAAGCAGAAGATATACTATGTTTCCATTCTCACTTCACGCACTAGAATGATCTACATAGTAGGTAACATAGGTTGGGATGAGATCAACCCTGCTCAGTATGATCGCATTACAATCACGTTTAAAAATTGTCTAATTCGACCCTACGGGTATAAACCATGATCATGGGCAGGCATTGCAGGCCATGAAGTTCACATCTACCCCTAATAGGCGCATCTAATGCCAGTGGGTTGGTCAGTGGTGATGACATTAGTGATGTTGATCCTGATCCGTCGATTTTGGAGGTTGGTGTTAGCAAAGAGGAAGTTGATTGTAGAGGATCAGTTGTTATGTATCCAACAGAATTTTCTAATGTTTTAGGAAATATAATCATCAATGTAAAAAATAGTGATGTGACTCAAGATGTAATAGTTGATGATAAGAAAAATTTAGTAAGTAAATAAAACTTTGAGTGGTTTCGTAAATAAAATTAATAAAATTTTTCATTAATCATGACAAAAACAGAGACGAACACTGGAGAGGAATACTTGGAGAAGCAAAAATGGAGGAACAATTCTTTGCACTATGTAAAGAAAGATGTCCATCGATTACGTCACAAAATACCCCCAATTAAAAATATTTTCGAGAGATCATTACAAAAGAGAAAGGTCCCCATATACTAGCCCTTTAATTCATTTCCTTTCTTAAATGAAGTAAAAAAATGGGCAGAAAATAATATTTTGTTTGTAAGTCGAAATTTCATTCAATATGAGTTACGTCAAAATTGTTGTCTCTCCGTTTGGAGGGAAGACGACTTCCTTAGATTAGGGATACACAAAAATAATATCAACAATTTATATATTGACGAAAAACTCTCCTCCTCCTCTGATAATAGGAAACAGAACAGAGGCCCATCCACCCAATCTCCCTCTACCTCGAAGGACCCTCAAGAACAGGCAAAACCGCTTGGGCCAGAAGCCTCGGATGACACAATTACTTCTTCGGCAGAATAAGCTTCAAGGACTACGACCAAGACGCCGTCTACAATGTCATAGACGACATCAAATACTCAACAGTCCCCACTGAATTAATGAAAAATTTAGTAGGTTACCAGAGAGATTTCCATATATTTGTTAAATTCCAACCAGATCTCACTATTAGAGGAGGAATTTCTTGTATTATATTAACTAATGGCGACAGTAGTTGGTTAGATGCAATATCCCAAAAAATGAGAGAATGGTTTGATGTTAATGTAACCACTGTATGATTAATGAAAAATTTTATTAATTTTATTTACGAAACCACTCAAAATTTTATTTACTTACTACATTTCCCTTATCATCAACTATTACATCTTGAGTCACATCACTATTTTTTACACTGATGATTATATTTCGTAAAACATTAGAAAATTCTGCTGGATCCATAACAACTGATCCTCTACTATCAACTTTCTCTTTGCTAACACCAACCTCCGAAATCGACGGACCAGGATCAACATCACTAGGGTCATCACCACCTCTGCGTGCATCAATCTCTGACAAACTCAGATGACCTCTGCATTCATGAATAACTGAACCACTTTCCCCAAAACCTCCTAACAACAAATCTCTTCGTCTCTCCTGTAAACCAATAGACTTAGTCCGTGTCAGAATCGGAATGGCCTTCGTTGGAGGACAATGCCAAACATCAACATTATCATTAGTATATTTTTTAGATAACACAACAATAGAGGGGGCCCTCATTTGCGAAGCTTCAGGCATGTCACTCGTAGAATACTTTAGATACCCCTTCATTTTACAATACGTAATCCCCCTTTTAATATTCGAATTTTCAAGTCGATACTTCACCATCCATGACACCTGTTTGTCGTTAATTGAAAAATAACCATTCCCATAATAGACTAACTCGCATTGACAATCCACCAGGAAAATGAACCACGCCTGCAGACTGTCATTACCATCTGACCTCCGATCATAATTATTTACTTTGACCAACCCATTGGCATTGGGTGCGCAAAGGGGGAAATATTTTATCAACCTTAATACTTTTTTGTTTGTATCTTAACCTCAATTGAGAAAATAAATTAGGCAACGCAAGTTCAATGTAACTGAGATCACTTGCTGAAACACCTTCAACAACACCAGTTTTTATATCGTCCACCTCCATTCAAAACCTGAACATTACAAATAAAAATACATAAAATTATAATTCTAAACAGTCTTAAAGTACATTTGACTCCTTAAAATAATTTTGCATTCTTTTCACTAACAGTAGCAGCCACTAAATATATGGCACCCTTCTGAATACTCCTAACATTTCCCAACAGCATATCTTTGTAGTCCGTCCAAACATCAACTGGGAAGAACCGGTCCACAACTTCTATTTCGTGACAAAAGTACTCTTTGTCCTTGCCACCAACGAGCTTAAATCTCATTTTCTTTAGCATCCGAAACTTGTCGGACTGGTCAGGATCAACAATCCAAGTCTCAGATTACCCTCGCCAACTCCAATAAATATCTTGTCAGGTGTAGGGACGGAATCTGACGGACTATTATCACTTATGACGAAAAACAATACATGGTGGACCACAGCTTCGTCTTTAGCATCTTGTCCCAATTGAACATTCCCAATTAATTTTATACATTTAACTACGATCTTGTCTGATTGGCGGTCACATCTCTTATTACCCAACTCAATACCATTAAGCAATCTCACCACACCTTTATTATCAAATTTAACGTCTCTTAATTGTTCATTGTACAGCTGCAACTTCCTTACTCCCCTCCTAGTCTTCTAACATATTGGGAAATATTCTAATGTACCGTCGGCGAACATTCGCTGCCTTAAAAGGTGCACGACCACGGTAACTAAGCTTATATCCACTGACTGCCGGTGTCCTTGATTGGCGGTACGCAAGAGGAGTCCGATATTGGTTGCTCATACCTCCTTCCATTTTCTATAAAACACTCCAAATCTTTTATCCTTCAAATTCTGCAGATTCTCTTACCTCTGCTAACCCTTCTGTTCAGACACCTTAGCTTTGATATTTTTTCTCTCTGTTCCTCGTACCCATGAACAAACTTCGTCGGAGCTGACCGCCGCCTCTCTTCCCACAATCCTATTTGCCATGTCAAAAAACGATCTACACATATTTGAGTGAACTGCCCATAATTCTTGGGATACTCTTCTAAGGAGTACAATATTGTCTACCAAAACAATCAATAACAAAAAAAGACTGAAAAGGAGGACGAAACAAGGTACCAGAAAATAACTTCACCACAATAGCTATCCCACTGCAAAAGCATATTCTTCTCTGTCATAAAATGTTTTCCGATACCAAATATATAGCAAAACTGGCCCGCGTGTAAGGACGAAGATTCCTTATTCAAAATAATTCAAACACATTTATTTTCCCGCCTTTGCTTTATATCTATCATTCTATAGAATATTTGTTTTACAACCACGCAAACCACCAGAAAAACGACACGTGTATCGCACTATCTGGCAAAAGAATAAAAAGTACTCACACCACTCACGCCTGGGCTCGGGTGTGACTTCCTTTTAACCTCATCCATACACGTGTCCATAAGTACAATAATGGACGACTAAGATCAGCGGGAGGGGGGCGCTAGTAATATTAATACAGTGCCCCCCCAGTTACACCACTCACACCATTCACACCAGGTTTTTTAACTAATAGGCCTTGTACGGCTGGTGTGAGTTCACTGTTTACCACTACAAAATGCCTCGCCAAGCTTCTTTCTGTTTTTATGCCAAAAATGTTTTCCTCACCTACCCACAATGCCCATGCCCAAAAGAACAACTCTTAGAACTCCTACATTCCCTTCTTCAACTAGCCTGTCAGCCATACTACATACTTGTTGCAAGAGAGCTCCACGAAGATGGAAACCCTCACCTTCATGCCATGGTTCAATGCACGAAGAAGATCCAAACCTCCAACTCGAGATTTTTCGATCTCATTGGAACCAACGGCAAATCTAGTATGGCTGATAGGCTAGTTGGAGAAAGGATTAGAGGAGTTCCAAGAGTTGTTCTTTTGGGCATAGGCATTGTGGGAAGGTGAAGAAAACATTCTTGGCATAAAAACGGAAAGAGGCTTGGCGAGGCATTTTGTAGTGGTAAATAATGAACTCACACCAGCCGTACAAGGCCTCCCTATTAGTTAAAAAACCTGATGTAAATGGTGTGAGTGGTGTGACTGGGGAGGCGCTGTAGTAATATTACCAGCGCCCCCCTCCCGCTGATCTCGGCTGTCCATTGATGTACTTATGGACACATGTATGGATGTGGTTAAAAGGAAGTCACACCCGGGCCCAGGTGTGAGTGGTGTGAGTACTTTTGATTCCTTTGCCAGATAGTGCTATATACGTGTTGCTTTTCTGGTGATTTGCGTGGCTGTAAAGCAAATATTTTTTGCAGAATGATAGACATAAAGCAAAGGCGGGAAAATAAATGTGTTTGAATTATTTTGAGAGAATGGTTTGATGTTAATGTAACACTATCATGATTAATGAAAAATTTTATTAATTTTATTTACGAAACCACTCAAAGTTTTATTTACTTATTACATTTCCCTTATCATCAACTATTACATCTTGAGTCATATCACTATTTTTTACACTGATAATTACATTTCGCAAAACATTAGAAAATTCTGCTAGATCCATAACAACTAATCCTCTACGATCAACTTCCTCTTTGCTAACACCAACCTCCGAAATCGACGGACCAGGATCAACATCACTAGTGTCATCACCACCTCTGCGTACATCAAACTCTGACAAACTCAGACGACCTTTGCGTTCATGAATAACTGAACCACTTTTTCTAAAACCTCCTAACAACAATAACACAACAATAGAGGGGGCCCTTATTTGCGAATCTTCTGGCACGTCACTCGTAGAATACTTCAGATACCCCTTCATTTCACAATACGTAATCCCCTTTTAATATTTAAATTTTCAAGTCGATACTTCACCATCCATGGCACCTGTTTTTCGTTAATTGAACAATAACCATTCCCATAATAGACTAACTCGCATATAAATCTGTCTACAACTTCATAGACGACATCAAATACTCGACAGTCCTTACTGAATTAATGAAAAATTTAGTAGGCTGCCAGAGAGATTTTCATATATTTGTTAAGTTCCAACCAGATCTCACTATTAGAGTAGGAATTCCTTGTATTATATTAATTAATGGGGGCAGTAGTTGGTTAGATGCAATGTCCCCAAAAATGAGAGAATGGTTTGATGTTAATGTAACCACTGTCATGATTAATGAAAAATTTTATTAATTTTATTTATGAAACCATTCAAAGTTTTATTTACTTACTACATTTCCCTTATCATCAACTATTACATCTTGAGTCACATCACTATTTTTTACGCCGATGATTACATTTCGTAAAACATTAGAAAATTCTGCTGGATCCATAACAACTGATCCTCTACGATCAACTTCCTCTTTGCTAACACCAACCTCCGAAATCGACGGACTAGGATCAACATCACTAGTGTCATCACCACCTCTGCATACATCAATCTCTGACAAACTCAGACGGCCTCTGCGTTCATGAATAACTGAACCACTTTCCCCAAAACCTCCTAACAACAAATCTCTTCGCCTCTCCGGTAAACAAACAGACTTAGTCCATGTCAGAATCGGAATGGCTTTCGTTGGAGGACAATGCCAAACATCAACATTATCATTAGTATATTTTTTAGATAACACAACAATAGATGGGGCCCTCATTTACGAATCTTCTGGCATGTCACTCGTAGAATACTTCAGATACCCCTTCATTTTACAATACGTAATCCCCCTTTTAATACTCGAATTTTCAAGTCGATACTTCACCATCCATGGCACCTATTTGTCGTTAATTGAACAATAACCATTCCCATAATAGACTAAGTCGCATCGACAATCCACTGGGAAAATAAACTGCGCCTGCAGGCTGTCATTACCATCTAACCTCCGATCATAAACATTTACTCTGACCAACCCACTGGCATTGGGTGCGCAAAGAGGGAAATATTTTATCAACCTTAATACTGTTTTGTTTGTGTCTTAACCTCAATTGAGAAAATAAATTAGGCAACGCAAGTTCAATGCAACTGAAATCACTTGCTCAAACACCTTTAATAATACCAGTTTTTATATCGTCCACCTCATTCAAAACCTGAGCTTTACAAATAAAAATACATAAAATTATAATTCTAAACAGTCTTAAAGTACATTTGACTCCTTAAAATAATTTTACATTCTTTTCCACTAACAGTAGCAGCCACTAAATATATGGCACCCTTTTGAATACTTCCAACATTTCCCAACAGCGTATCTTTGTAGTCTGTCCAAACATCAACTGGAAAGAACCGGTTCACAACTTCTATCCTGTGACGAATGTACTCTTTGTCCTTGCCATCAACGAGCTTGAATCTCATATTCTTTAGCATCCGAAACTGGTCGGACTGGTCAGGATCAACGATCCAGGTCTCAGGATTACTCTCGCCAACTCCAATAAATATCTTGTCAGGTGTGGGGACGGAATCTGATGGACTATTATCGCTTATGACGAAAAACAAAACGTAGTGGGCCACAACTTTGTCTTTAGCATCTTGTCCCAATTGAACATTCCCAATTAATTTTATACCTTTAACTACGATCTTGTCTGATTGGCGGTCACATCTTTTATTACCCAGCTCAATACTATTAAGCAATCTCGCCACACCTTGTTAGACTATATTTGTCTAATTGATGTAAATTTTTTTATATTTGTAAATAATTTTTTATTAATTGACAAAAAAATTAGGTAAATGGTTGAGTTTGAATAGGTCAAATCGGGTTATGTATTAAAACAACATAATGGATCGGTTTAAGCAAATGTTTAAATTAGGTATCAGTTCAACGAATCAATCTGATCAACTTATTTTCTTTACATGAATCTCTTTTCAGTGGATGGGCATGCCCAACATTTTGTTATACATAAATTCTATTTGTACACTACCATATCTTTCAACATACACCATTTGTCATTTTTTTTTTATTCCCATTGTTTCCCTCAAGCAAATTACTCTTTTGGCCATAACCCTAAAATCTGCTCTCTCAATACATACCATCTACCACTGCCACCCCTAACCCTTGCCCATTCCTCTCTCTCAATCACTCTCTTGCCCCGTCAATCTATCTTTGACTCTCAATTGGAGATGTGCTCGTCAAAATGTGAGATGGGTATGGAAGTTGCGAGGGTGGGTGGTACGATTGCTACTGTAGGGGTTGCGAGGTGTGGGGGTGGCTCGTCAAAAGGAGATGAGGGTTGGGAGTGGTTTACCAAAAGGGGAAGGGCTAGGAAAGGTTCGTTGCAAGGGAGGAGACGGTGAATGTAGTGGAGGTTGGAAAAGGGAATGACAGGGGTGGATGGTGAAGCTAGGATTTGAAATTGGAAAAAAATGAGAATATTTTGAGGATATTTGAAAATTAATAATGTGTATTGATCAAAAATTAAAAAAATCAAAATTAAATACGTAATTTATTAAGCGAGTGATGTGTACATGTGCTGAAATAAAATTTCCTTTGATGTATCATGTGTTCTTTTATGCCATTGACTAAAATATCCCAACAAACATTGCTGAAGTCATTTCATATGAATCTGCAAAAGTAATACTCTGAATCAACATCTCCCTCTGATCTTGTAATCTTTATGTCCACTTGATAAAAGCTTGTAATTTTTGGCTTGGTTCAAAGCACAGAGAGACACAATTGTACCTAAGCTTGTTATTGGTGATTGTTTGTATTTACATTCATATATTTTTGGAGAAATTATAAATAAGTGGAGAGTTTTAAAATAATTATATTATAAGTGAAATTTTTATTTTGTATAAGTTTGACACACACAAAAGATTTGCACCAAACACACCAAAAAAAAAAATAAAATTATACTATATATATAAGAGACTTACATCACTACGAAAACAAAACTATTCCTCCAGTGCAATTTCCCCCTATATTTTTTTTATTACTTATTATCTATACTATTATATATGTGGGTACTTAGATTGGTTTCTTAAAACTTTATCTCTCTTTATGTCAAGTGTCCAGTTATTTGTTAAAAAAAATATAAAAAGCTAGAAGAAAATGGGTTGAGACTTGAACTCAAGATCACAAATTTAATATGGAAGACTCCTATCACTTGATATTACAACCAATATATATTAAATATGTTATTTTATTTTATTTATTTATTACGTGTGCCAACCGCTAGCATTCTTACTATGACTACCTAAACCAGGAGTGAAGTGGTTGCTCTACAAGGTGCACAATAACCACCCCAGTTCCCCTAAACCAAGTCTCTCCACTCTCACTTTAAAATTTATTGGATGTGTTTGGATCATAAACTTGGATAGAATTTAAATATAAAAAAATGAAAAATAAAGAAAATATTTAGTTTATATTTTATTCAAAATTTTCTTTTTTTTTTTTTCCCTTTTTAAAGAGATAATTACCAACAAGTCCTATTCATTGCACTTATTTACTCATAAGTTCTGATATATATATATATATATATTACATATTTGCTCCTTGTTTTGATAATGATTTTTTTTTTTGGGAGACTTTTTACATTTATTTTGTATTTGTGGAATGATTATTTGGTGCTGATAATGATATTGATCAATTTTTTAAAATGACAAATGATTGAAAAAATTTGTCTTTGTCTTTTGTTTGTGAGTTTTGATTTTTTTTTTAATAATTTATTTGTATTAATTTGTATTGAAAAATGACGTGAAAAGTACAAGTAGTTGAAATGTATTTTTATAGTGCTAAATTTATCACTAAAGTTAGGAGTATAATTTTTTGATATATAAGTTTAGTCCACAAAACTAACTTGTGATTGCCCCTCTTTTAAATTTTTATCCAAATCTATTATCCAAACACAATGTTGCAATTGTAATTTTATTACCAACCCACCACTAGGGGTGTAAAAATGGCCTGTGGCTTATGGGTGGACCGAAGCCCGCTTGCGACTCGGGTATGCCCGGGCCGTCATTTTGAAACCTGACCGACCCAAAAATAATAGCTCTATGCATCCAACGGCCAAAATTAAAAAAATAATAATAAAAAAAATTAAAGTCATTTGACCATTTTACTTCCAACGGTCCATTTTTTTTTATTTATGAAAATTATATAGTGATCCCGGTTTTCCCTTCATCATTTAGTGTATTCCGGACTCGGTTCCGTAGATGATTGTTGTTGTCTGTATCGCATTTCCATCCTTTAACTCTTTATATTTGAGTTTTGGGTTGTGTTGGGCAGATTTGAAACAGATTGGTTGTGTTTAGAAACAAATAGTTAATGTCCAGATTTTGGCCTTCACGCTCGAGCGGGCCCTTTTGCATTTGCTCCTCCGCTCGAAAGGGCAGTCTGACGCTCGAGCGAGATTCTTCAACCTTTAGTATTTTCGCAGGTCTGAAATACTGGGATTATGCATCGGACGCTCGAGCGTCAACTTTCACGCTCGAGCGGGGACCTTCGTCTGCAGAACTTCTAGAAGTGTGCATTCCACGCTCAAGCGGTGCTTTTCACGCTCGAGCGGGAGTCTGTGTTTGACGCTCGAGCGGGGCGTCCCACGCTTGAGCGGACTGTAATGTATATCAGTCCGAGATGAAGCCTTTTTGAATCATTTTCTTCGGCCCTCTCTCTCTCTAAAGCACTCCAAAACCCTAATTTGAGAGCTTCTCTCTCTCTACATACACCTTCTCTCTAGAAAAACACTTGGTTCTTGGGTGTCTCTACCTTAGTCTCTTTGAAGAAAAGGTAGAGCTTGGTGTGGGCTTCGCTTTGATCCGAAAAACTTTGGGTTTGGAGCATCTAGGGTTTTCACCTTCATCTCCTTTGAGCTCCAAAATTTGAGGTAGGGATAACTACTCATATTTATGGCCTTTGACATAAACATGTAGTCATTTTGATTTAATGTTGAAGTTGGGAAATTTTGGGTGTTAGGGTTTCAAAACTTGAAATGTATAAAGAGGGGTTTTGTTCCTTTTGAACTATACATGTGTATATGGGTCTTAAAATGAGGTTATTGATGTTTATTGATGATATTTGGACCTTTGGGTCAATGTTGAGAAAAGGAGGAAAATGCCTTAGTTGGGTTAAATCGGGTCATTGGTGTAATTAATGAAATTAATTATGAGAATGTGAAATTGGTTTGGAAATAATGAAATTGGAAAGTTATGAGATAGAATGGTGTAGTTGGATTGATTAATCACTCACCTATGAAAATGCTGATAATTTATCTGTTTGATGAATTTATTATCTGTTTAGAAATAATTGTTTTGGGCTATCGGTGGAGGATAGCTTTGATTGTTGTAGACACTGCATGATGATTAGGTGAATTAAAACTAATCAATTGAGTATGTCATTGAATATGACGGATGGAATAATACATTGAATATGTGCTTTGCTTGATCATTGTATATGATAAGTGTTTAAATACATTGCATATGTATCTTGTTTGGGAGGAGATAGGGGATGTACTCCATGGTTTGAGAGGAGATAGGGGATGTACTCTCAAACCTGTTTGGGAGGAGATAGGGGATGGACTCCATTTATAACTAAGTTGGCCGGAGTGTCCAAGGTGAAAGTCCCGAAATCTTGATTGCGTTTGCGTAACGTAGATGAATTGAAGTGTAGAAGTGTAAATAATGTGTGTTGTAGTCTCATATTAAGTGATTATGATCGAAGTATTGTTAACATGAGTTGTAGTCTCATTATAAACTGTCTGGATGAATAGAGAACCATATCTATGAATCAGTTTGGATAATGAAACGGAAAAAGGGTTGATATATATATATATATATATCTGTGAATATGGGAGCCGAATAAATAGAAGAGTTGGAAGGGGTGTATCCCAGAAGTCAGAAACTGTTCGGCTCCATACTGATCAACTAAGATGCCGAATACATTGAATAGGCCGAATAGACGGGGATATGTAGGTCGGAATAAACAAAAGGATAGTAAGTAAAAAGTGGGCTCTGGACCTGAGGTCCACAGAATGAGTATAAATACAAGAGCTTCAGATTTAGAAAGGTATGAAAGAATCACTTCACTTAACTTAGTAAACAAGCTTTCTTGAATATAAGAACTGACTTGCCCGTCGGAGTGCTAACCCCGGCACCCCCGACCGGAGTATTTGTATCTTTGCAGGTGACTAGCTGAGGATCACTAGCGTCTCCCAGGATCTAAAGAGTATTTCCAAACCACTTCCCCACAACTGGCGCCGTCTGTGGGAATACTCAAATACATCCATGGAAGGCGTGATTGAAGATCCTCCGATAGCCATTGATGAGACCACACAAATAGACGACCTCACTCCGGCAAATATGCTCGGGAAGGAAACCATCGCTGCAAGACGTGCCTTGAATGATGATTCACCAACGACTTTAGCACAGGAGACAATGCAAGCCATCATGGAACGAGCCAAACAGACCAAACAGAGTTTGGACAACATCATCGCTGAGAACGAGCGCCTTCGTCGTGATTTGGCCTTGGAAATAGCAAAGTCCAAACAAACAGTGCGCCAGGTTTCTGAGCGACCCCCAAGGGCAGGTGATCAATGGTCTCGGGCCCGACAGCAAAACACCGACGGTCGTTGTGCCTCAGCCGATTACCTTGAGGAGTTGGCAAAAGACGAATGTGTCCAGCAAGGCGTTCCACATGACAACATCCATATGATATACAGCATGCCGACAGTGCCGACCGTGCATGCAATCCAATCACTTCTAGGCCCCCAACAGCAACTCACACCAGCAAAGCGACTCCGAGAAGTGCCAAGCATCACCTTCGATGACTCTGATTTGATCGGCGTAACACTCCCTCACGTCGATCCATTGGTTGTCGCGCTACGCGTAAACCGGTTCATCGTCGAATGCGTTCTTACAGACCAGGGCAGCACTTCGGAGGTTATGTACTATAAAACCTTCATCAAACTCAGGTTCAATGAATCGGACCTGACTCCGGCCCCTTATCCACTATTCGGCTTCAATACCAATCCAGAATACCCACTGGGAAAGATCAGCCTACCCGTTCGGGCAGGTTCCAGAATGGTGGGTGTGGAATTCTTGGTCGTCAGGCTGCCATCGCCGTACAATCTCATCATGGGGCGATCGTGGTTGCATACCTTGTAGGCCGTCCCAAGCACCTACCATCAACTGCTACGTTTCCCAACAGAACACGGCATTAAGCAGATCCGCGGCTCCCAAAAATCGGCACAAGCATGTTACCTCATTGCCGCCAAAATGCCAAAGGAACTGTAGGTAAACTCCATTGAGGTACCCAATCGGGAGATCCTGGATGACGTCGGGCGGCAGCCAAGCGAAAAGGCCACGGAGGGTTTAGACCGAGTTGACATCGATGGAAGCCTAGAAAAGTTCTTCATGATCGGCACCTCTTTGAACCAACCGACAGACAACAGCTGATCTCCTTCCTACTCAGCAACCTCGACGTCTTTGCGTGGACTCCGTACGAGATACCGGGTATAGACCCATCAGTTTCACAGCACCACCTGAATGTCGACCCCAAATGCAAGCCGATCATTCAGAAAGGCCGTCGGTTAGCCGCAGAACACAATGCTGCCGTTATAGAGGAAGTTGACAGACTGCTTGACGCCGGGGCAATTAGAGAAGTCACCTACCCCACATGGCTCTCCAATACAGTGGTAGTGAAGAAGAAAAATGGAACTTGGCGAGTGTGCGTTGACTTCACGGATTTGAACAAAGCTTGCCCCAAGGACTGCTTTCCCTTACCTAGAATCGACCAACTCGTCGATGCGACGGCACGCCACCAACGCATGAGTTTCCTCGATGCTTATAGAGGCTACCATCAGATCGCCATGCATCCAGATGACCAGGACAAAACTGCATTCCTCACCCCAAGAGGAACTTACTGCTACAAAGTTATGCCTTTTGGGCTGAAGAATGCAGTGGCAACTTACCAAAGACTGGTCACTGCTATGTTCAAAGAACAACTCGGCCACACTATGGAAGTCTACATCGAGGATATGGTGGTCAAGTCCAAAGAAGAATAGAATCACATAGCCAATCTTGAGAAGACATTCAGCATCCTACGCAAATACAGAATGAAACTGAACGCTTCCAAGTGCGTGTTTGGAATCGGCTCCAGCAAATTCCTGGGTTATATCGTCAACCACCGAGGAATCGAAGCCAATCCGAGGCAAGTCACAGCAATCTTGGAACTCGGTTCCCCCCGATCAGTGAAAGAAGTCCAAAAGTTGATGGGGATGGCCGCTGCACTCAACAGGTTCATCAGCCGGTCTACAGATCGCTGCAGACAATTCTTTCAGACACTACGTCAAGGCAAAGCTTTTGAATGGTCCGCCGAATGCAAAGCAGCTTTCAACGGGCTCAAGACTTACCTCCGGTCAGTACCTCTCTTGACAACACCCGCTGTCGGTGACCCCCTAATTCTGTATCTAACAGTCTCCGATAGGGCCGTCAGCGCTGTACTATTAAAAGAGGAGGAAGGGCAGCAACGGCCAGTGTATTATGTAAGCAAGGCAATGGTCGACGCCGAGACACGCTACCTTCCGCTGGAAAAACTCATCCTAGCCTTGGTCATGGCGGCAAGAAAACTGATGCATTACTTCCAAGGACATAGCATTGGGGTGGTAACAGGTTATCCCCTCCGATCAGTACTACGGAGTGCAGAAGCATCAGGACGTGTTTCGAAATGGGCTCTTGATCTTGGCCAATACGACATTTAGTTTTTACCCAAAACCGCAATCAAGGGGCAGGTGCTGGCCGACTTTGTTGCCGAATTCACAGGCGGGCTTTCCGACCTTAAACCTGTTGACGTTCTGCCAAAGGCTGAAGTTCGATCAAAGCCGAACTGGAGAATTTATGTCGGGGATATTTGGCAATTATACTGTGATGGATTGTCTAACCAACGGGGCAGCGGCGCCAGCGTAGTAATCATGTCTCCCGACGGCGCAGTAATTGAGCAGGCCGTCAAGCTTGGCTTTGAAGCATCAAATAACGAGGCCGAGTATGAAGCCCTCTTAGCCGATCTACGAAATGCACATATTCTCGGCGCTCGGCATTTGCTAGTGTTTTGTGACTCAAAATTGGTAATCAACCAGCTAAAGGGGGAGTACGCTGCAAAAAACGACCGTATGGCGGCCTATATGAAAACGGCCAACTCTTTGCTGACGAAATTTGACTATCACGAGCTGAACCAAATAACATGCGATCAGAACACACACGTAGATGCCCTGGCATGCCTAGCCTCCGCCATCAATTCTGAGCTCAAACGGACCATCGAAGTAGGTTTCATCCTGGAGCCGAGTATCAGCCCTTCGGAGGAAACCGACGTCAACGTTATAGAATCCGCATCAAGCTGGATGGACCCCATTGCCGGATTCCTCTCTTCTGAACAACTCCCAGAGGACAAAAAAGAAGCACACAAGCTGCGAAATAAGGCCCTGCGATACTCTCTGGATCCACAAGGAGGGCTTTATAAAAAGTCTCTCTATGGTCCCTATTTGGAATGCGTTCACCCGGATAAAGTGGAGGAGCTTCTAATTGAGATACATGAAGGCAGTTGTGGTGCCCACTCTGGCGGACGCTTCCTGGCCCATCGAGCTATAACACAGGGTATTATTGGCCGACAATGAGAGCTGACGCAGAAAATTATGTTAAAAGATGCGAACAATGCCAAAAGTTCTCCCCATTAACCCATTTGCTCGCCGAAGAGTTGAACTCTATCACCAGTCCCTGGCCATTTGCTTAGTGGGGACTTGATATCGTAGGACCATTGCCAAGGGCCCCAGGGAACAAGCGATTCTTAATCGTAGCAACAGATTACTTCACAAAATGGGTCGAAGCGGAGGCTCTAACACATATATGAGATGCCGACATAAAACGCTTTGTATGGAGAAACATCATTACACGATTCGGCATTCCAAGAGCTCTCATCTCAGACAATGGCACCCAGTTCGATTGTGGCGTATACCAAGAACTGTGCAGCAAATATGGTATTCTGCCTTACTTCTCTACGCCCGCGTACCCCCAAAGTAACGGTCAAGCCGAAGCCTCCAACAAAACCATCTTGGACAGCATCAAAAAGAGGCTGGAAAGAGCTAAAGGCAAATGGGTCGAAGAATTGCCGAGTGTATTGTGGGCTCATCGTACAACACCGAGGAGGTCCACAGGAGAAACACCATTTGCTCTATGCTTCGGAACCCAAGCAATCTTACCCCTGGAAATCAGCCTCCCGACTTTGAAATCGCAAGCCTTTGATACAGGCCGAAATGACATGATGCTCACCCTGGATCTGGATCTAATCGAAGAACGAAGTGACCGCGCCCTGGCCTCCATGGCACGGTATTAGCAGCAGCTCGCTAAGTCGTACAATCAACGAGTTCAGTTGCGCTGTTACACTCCAGGAGAGCTGGTCCTGAAGAAAGTACTTCCAGCCGACCGAAGACCGGCCGATGGAAAGTTGGGTCCGAACTGGGACGGCCCTATCAGATAGATTCCATTGCAGGAACAGGGGCATATCGGCTTTCGGACATGTCAGGAAGAAGCCTGCCACGGCCTTGGAATTCAACACATCTACGTAAATTTTATCAATGACCCGACTTGTGGGCTTGATACTTGTACATACTCCTTGTAATACAAAAGTTTCTCGTTCTCTTGCCTCAGCTCATACGCCTCTTAACGGCCGATTAAGTCTCCAGATTCGAGCGCCCTTCGTGGATATCACGATTGGCTCAATAAGTCTCCGGATTCAGGAGCGCCCTTCGTGGATACCACGATTGCCGAATAAGTCTCCGAATTCGGAGCCCCTTTGGGTGCATGACATCTAAGGGCCGATTAAGTCTCCAGGATTCGGAGCGCCCTTTGTGGATATCACGATTGGCCAAATAAGTCTCCAGATTCGAGCGCCCTTCGTGGATACCACGATTGGCCCAATAAGTCTCCGGATTCGGAGCGCCCTTCGTGGATATCACGATTGGCCCTAATAAGTCTCTGGATTCGGAGCGCCCTTCGTGGATATCACGATTGGCCCAATAAGTCTCCGGATTCGGAGCGCCCTTCGTGGATACCACGATTGGCCGAATAAGTCTCCGAATTCGGAGCCCCTTTGGGTGCATGACATCTAAGGGCCGATTAAGTCTCCGGATGGAGCGCCTTCGTGGATATCACGATTGGCCAAACAAGTCTCCCGATTCGGAGCGCCCTTCGTGGATACCACGATTGGCCGAATAAGTCTCCGAATTCAGAGCCCCTTTGGGTGCATGACATCTAAGGGCCGATTAAGTCTCGAGATTCGAGCGCCTTCGTGGATATCACGATTGGCCAAACAAGTCTCCGGATTCGGAGCGCCTTCGCGGATATCACGATTTAAACATGGTTCTTAATTCGAGCCGACCAATGCATGTTCAAACCTTTATATCACGCATACAAAAGCTGCCAATAAATTGAAATAAGGCGTTTAATTACGCGCAAAACACTTGAAAAGCTGCTAATAAAGAAATTCTATTTATTCAAAAGCCGCTAAACATTTCAAACATTTCAAAAGCTGCTAATAAATAATTCTATTTATTCACAGCGAAGTCTGTTCCAGCATTATGGCCTACTTAGTCGGCATCTTCATCGTTCGCTTTTCTCAATTTCAAACTCGGAATAGGGAAGGTAATGTCGATGATACAGGGGCAAAGCTGAATTTATGCCCACGGACCCAAGAACTTCCACGGTTTAAAGGGCCTTGATCCAGCCATGTTGAAACCACGATTTTCGCATCGGCAGACCTCCTCAGCTAGGTCTGGTTTGGTCTTCTTGATCCCGGCCTTCAAGCCGTCCTGAAATCCTCTCTCATAACCCGAGGCCTTTGGGTCACTCTCTCCCAACGACTTTAGCTTGACCAGCCGCTACCGACTTGGTCGTTCGAACACTCTTAAGCTCCCGAAGCTCACTTTCAGCCTTTTTCGCGCGAGCCTCCAGACTGCGATTCCTTTCATCGTTTTTTCTCACTCTCATGTCGAGCTTCGCGCAGACGCATGCCGACTTCATAAGCACTATACAGTCTTTTGACAGCCCCATGTATGCCGTCCCGAAATACTTCGGAATCTCGACGTCCGACCATCGATTGTTGGACTTCCGGCGGAAAGATCTGTCGAGTGAACTCGACTGCCACATCTGGGTCTTTAATTATAGAATCTGCCTCCGTCATTGGTCTATTCTTCACGAAAACCGCAAAACTCAACGGTCGTGGCGTCGCATCAGGCTCGACTCGTGGTCGTGGGCGCGGGGAATCTCCCCGTTGTCTGTCCTTTCAGGGCGATCTGCTTCGACGACTAAGGGGCTGCTGTTTTTCCCGATCCATGGACGCCCTTCTTCCAGTGTGAATAGGCTCGCTTCTACAATTCATTTTGACATCTAAACTTAGCCAATGTTGGTCCCTGCCAGGTTTGGATCAAGCCTGAATGGAGATGAGTCGAGTTGTTGGCATGAACTCGCCCATTTATTCTGGGGTACATGCAGCTCCCCCAAGGCAATGTCGGTAAGACTGAGCGCCAAACGTCGGACGCCACTCGGTCAGCCCACAATTCAGGGCCATCGGCTCATTCGGTTTCTCAGGCTTGCGCCCTGGCTAAGGCAATGGTAGATTCATTAATCTAGTCGGCTATGTTGTCAAGCGCAAGTGCCGATTAACCTATGCCTCAGCCAGCCCACGATTCAGAGCCATCGGCTCATTCGGTTTCTCAGGCTCGCGCCCTGGCTAAGGCAAGGGCAGATTCATTAATCTAGTCGGCTATGCTGTCAAGCGCAAGTGCCGATTAACCTATGCCTCAGCCAGCCCACGATTCAGAGCCATCGGCTCATTCGGTTTCTCAGGCTCGCGCCCTGGCTAAGGCAAGGGTAGATTCATTAATCTAGTCGGCTATGTTGTCAAGCGCAAGCCCCGATTAACCTATGCCTCAACCAGCCCACGATTCAAAGCCATCGGCTCATTTGGTTTCTCAGGCTCGCGCCCTGGCTAAGGCAAGGGCAGATTCATTAATCTAGTCGGCTATGTTTTCAAGCGCAAGCGCCGATTAACCTATGCCTCAGCCAGCCCACGATTCAGAGCCATCGGCTTATTCGGTTTCTCCGGCACGCGCCCTGGCTAAGGCAAGGGCAGATTCATTAATCTAGTCGGCTATGTTTTCAAGCGCAAGCGCCGATTAACCTATGCCTCAGCCAGCTCACGATTCAGAGCCATCGGCTCATTTGGTTTCTCAGGCTCGCGCCCTGGCTAAGGCAAGGGCAGATTCATTAATCTAGTTGGCTATGTTGTCAAGCGCAAGCGCCGATTAACCTATGCCTCAGCCAGCCCACGAATCAGAGCCATCGGCTCATTCGGTTTCTCAGGCACGTGCCCTGGCTAAGGTAAGGGCAGATTCATTAATCTAGTCGGCTATGTTTTCAAGCGCAAGCGCCGATTAACCTATGCCTCAACCAGCCCACGATTCAAAGCCATCGGCTCATTCGGTTTCTCAGGCTCGCGCCCTGGCTAAGGCAAGGGCAGATTCATTAATCTAGTCGGCTATGTTTTCAAGCGCAAGCGCCAATTAACCTATGCCTCAGCCAGCCCACGAATCAGAGCCATCGGCTCATTCGGTTTCTCAGGCTCGCGCCCTGGCTAAGGCAAGGGCGGATTCATTAATCTAGTCGGCTATGTTTTCAAGCGCAAGCGCCGATTAACCTATGCCTCAGCCAGCCCACGAATCAGAGCCATCGGCTCATTCGGTTTCTCAGGCTCGCGTCCTGGCTAAGGCAAGGGCAGATTCACTAATCTAGTCGGCCATATATTCATTAATCTAGTCGGCTATATTGTCAAGCACAAGCGCTGATTAACCTAAGATCGCTGGGGCAAGGGCAGATTCACTAATCTAGTCGGCCATAGATCCATTAATCTAGTCGGCTATGTTTTCAAGCGCAAGCGCCGATTAACCTATGCCTCAGCCAGCCCACGATTCAGAGCCATCGGCTCATTCGGCTTCGCAGGCTCGCGCCCTGGCTAAGGCAAGGGCAAATTCCTTAATCTGATCGTCCAGGCCTAAAATTATGCAATATCATTCTTCATCAGCAAAATTGAGCGCAACTCATGACATTTTATATACGCACAATAAACAAGCTACAAGCCCGCACCAAAATGTCTAACAAAAAATTGTAACAATACATTTGCGAAATCCTAACAACTATGTCAATCGCCCAGATCAGCCTTCGGAATCAGTCTCCAATGGCTCGACATCCACTTACTCATATGGCACTGGCATAGTCAATGAAACTCTAGCTGCAGCAAGGGCTTTGTGCCAGCCATGTTTGAACCCCCGATTTTCAAGCCGAGGGACCTGGTCCACATACTCGGCAAGTCCAGCATTTCTCCCGGCTTCGAATACTTTGGAAACAGCCGAGTCGGCTATTTCTTTTGCCGCCTTCATTTCAGCCAACTCAGCCTCCAAGTTGGCAACCGCCTTCTGGGACAACCTGAGCGCCGCTTCGCTTGCATCTGCCTTCTTCTCGGCATCCGCTCGCAATTGATCTGCATTGCGAGCCTTTTCTACCTCGGCCTCGGCCTGAGAAGCTTCCTTGTTTGCTCTCAAAACTTCGTCCTCGGCCCTTTTCCTCTGGCCCTCAGCTTGCTTTCGTAAATGACCAATCTGTTTGATGACGTCGAGATGGCGACGGCCCATATCGGCTATCATTCTGACGGTCTGCAAAAGAAGAACCCAAAAACATAACCTCAACAGTACTTGGATAAAGTGAAGAAAAGTCAGAATATGTACCAGAAGTGCCGATTGGGCGGCTAGTGCTGTTGCATTCAGATCTGGTTCCACCCGGAAAGCCTCCATATCAGACGGCAACGACACGGACGTAGCCACGCCGAATGCGACTTCTGGATCTTTAAGCGCCGAAGCGTTAGAGGGAACCAGCATGTTCTTTACCTTCGGACGGATGACAAAAGGAACAACCTCATTAGATCCCTCCAATCGAGGACGTTTACCGCCTTGTTCTTCTGAACCGGCCTCGAGGTCAGCAGAGCGTTTCTCTGCCTTTTCCTCAACTTTTTGGCCGGCTTGCCCGACCAAAGGAGATTCGGCATTCTGATTTTTTGCCGTCTCCTCAATAACTCCCAAGGACTCTGATTCGGCAACAGGGAGGGGGAGTCGAGATTCGGTGGCGGGTGGTATTTCAGACGAAAGGCCCTCCGTTCTTCGCCGTGCGGCTAACCTCTCCGTATTCGCCTTCTTGGCAAGCTTTGTCAGGCTTAACCCAGCCATGTCCGCAGAGTCTGTGACGGGAAGATCCTCTAAGCGTTGAAGAACGTCGGCAGATGAAAGATCCCCTTGTCCCGAAGTAAATGGAGGATCGGCGGAATCCAATACCTCCTCAGATTCGGTGTCGGACTGATCTGATTCGGCAATATCAGCTACTTCATTTCGCTCCGAATCGGACCCTTCAAAGCCTACCTGCCTTAAGTTTTTGAAGTTGGACAAAATAGGAGCAGTAAGGGAAGCTTCACCCTTCAGAATCGGTATATTTTCCGCCGCCGAGAAAGTTGTGTATGTCGGCTTGTAACAAGGCAGAATGTGAGCCGCCCTCCCCTGTTTCTGAAGACTTCGACGGCCGGAATACCTGAGAGCAACCCTAATATCTGAAAGAACGGCGTCGTCGGTTAAGATAGGACTTTTTTCAAACCGCTCCCTGCACAAGACGAAGCCGTAAGATTTCAAAGGAATAGGCTTTACAACAAATATGAACACATAACAAAAGCAAGAAGATACTCGGCGACCTGGCTCGCCCCTCTGCCTAGGAATAGGGTCGACACGATCCTCCCCTTCGCCAAATTCCCAGTTACCCTGGACAACGACCATAACATCATCAACTCGTTTCCCAGCTCTGGAAAGCATAGTGATTAGTTGATGGTCGGTGTCCTTGGCTCTAAGGAAGTAACGCCCTTGCCGACCGGAAGACTTAGCCAAGGCATAGCAGTGCCGGATAGCTGGAATGCCAAGGTTAATTCCAAGGCGACGATTCAGCGCTACAATCCCCATTATAATTCTAAAGAAATTCACGTTAGGTTGGGAAGGGATTAAGTCCCAATGGTAAAGAACAGCCCTTAGAAACGGGTGTAGGGGGAAGCGGACTCCACCCTCTGCGATTGACAAGAGAGGAAAGACAATCGTGGTTTTATCCTCCCTCTCCATGTCAAGAGTGCCGTCCGCCACAAGTGACAGGCGGACGTCATCAGGAATAGAGAAATGGCGTCTAAAACTAGCAATTCGATCTGATGAAAGGAGGTCTTTTAGATGTTTTGCCATACCCTACAGTTTACACAAATATGCCAAGAAACAAACTGGGAAGAGTTTTCGAAGCAAGGGAGTGGATAACTTACAGAGAATGAAGAAGATATTGGAGGAGATAAAATTGCAAGAACGATTCAAAAAGCAACCCAGCGACCAGTGTCGTAGAATGCAAATCCGAAGGGATGCCAAGTTTTAAATCGCAATAAATAGATATGTACGAAGGGGCGGGAAGTCGGGACGACAACCAAAAGGGGGTGTACTTAGACATACGCTTCGTAGGCCCAACTGCCAAATTTTGGTTCTGAGTATTCGAAATTCGGAACCAAGCACTCCAGCCAACGGACGTTGGAAGAATGCTTGGGGGGCAATTGTGGGAGCCAAATAAATAGAAGAGTTGGAAGGGGTGTATCCCAGAAGTCAGAGACTGTTCGGCTCCATACTGATCAACTAAGATGCCGAATACATTGAATAGGCCGAATAGACGGGGATATGTAGGTCGGAATAAACAAAAGGATAATAAGTAAAAAGTGGGCTCTGGACCCGAGGTCCAGAGAATGAGTATAAATACAAGAGCTTCAGATTTAGAAAGGTATGAAAGAATCACTTCACTTAACTTAGTAAACAAGCTTTCTTGAATATAAGAACTGACTTGCCCATCGGAGTGCTAACCCCGGCACCCTCGACCGGAGTATTTGTATCTTTGCAGGTGACTAGCTGAGGATCACTAGCGTCTCCCAGGATCTGAAGAGTATTTCCAAACCACTTCCCCACAGTGAATATGGATTGGTTATGAAAGAGATGTACGTTTGTTTATGTGAGTTAAACATTTATCAAAAGCTAATGTTTTAGTTATCGTTCATGTTACATTTAGCATATCTCTACTAGGCGTTGGCTCACCCTATATGGGACATCATTTTCAGGATGATTTAAATATGGACGAAATGGAGCAAGGCCTGAAAGAGACAGAGTTCGAGGTGAAAGCTGAACAACTTTTTCACCAAATAAGAGCATACCAGCTGTAACAACCCAGCTTTGATAGGATAGAAAATAGAATAAAAAAAGAACATAAGTTCATTGAACACTACTGGGTTAAATTTAATGAACTTGTAACTTTTCTATTCCATATTATTATGAAATCAAATTCGTGGCCAGTAGGCCTTTCTAATATAATTGCTTACATATCAATAAAACTAGGGTTTTCTTCCCCTATTTGGCATGATCTGGTTTTATGTTCCAATTGCATGCTTGTGACCAATTTATTCACACAATTCAAATAAAATTAGAGCTTTGAATTAACCAATTTTGCTTTGAAGCTTGATTTGAACATCCCCAAAGTATGGAATACTTGAAGCCTGATGTGAATATCTCCAAAGTATGAAATACAATTGACAATTTTGCCTTAGGTCTTCTCATTCCAATCGCATGGTCAACGTAATCTAACAGCTTTGAATTAACCAACCTTTGTATCAAAGTTACTTTTAAGTGCTTCAAAGTATGGAACTACTTTTAAAAGTAACAATGTTGCTTCCCAAAAAAGGGGTTTATTTTGACAGAAAATCCTAAAAGGAAATTTTCATATTTAGGTAAGTCTTTTTGGATTTTGATCCTTTACTTGACTTAGTACTGGCTTTGCAACTTTGAAGTCTAAAACATTAAATAAGAATCAAATTCCAACTATAGAATACTTCAAAGTTCACTTCGAAAGATTTTATCTTTTACAAAAAAAAAAACCTAAGAGCAAGTCCCCAATCCTTTTGAAGCAGATCAAACCTAAACATTCTTGTATTTTTAGGCATAAAATGTGCCTCAAAGTCAAATACTTACTCTCGAAGCCGTAGTTGGATGTTTGACATCTGGCTTTGGAGCCATATCTTGGCTTCGAAGCCAAATATTTGTTTTCAAAGTCAATATGAGTGTTTGAAATACGTTTCCCTCCCAAACAATCACCCTTGAGAGAAACTTTTCATGTTGTACTTTCAGGACTCCTTTGAATTTTAAGACAAAGGCTTAAACTCATATGGGTTCCAAACCAGTCAAACAATTATCTCAGGTCTTTTTACCTATTTAGACTGATTGGGCATCTTCAAACAGAAAGGTTTCAAAAACCCTTTCTCTTCACCCTTTTAACTTACTTGCTCGCCCAAAGCACAAACCCTTCATTTCTATTGCTTTCTCCTCCTCTTTACTCCTTTTCTCAGCTTCTTCCTCCGAAAACTTCTGCTAATGGTTTCTTCCTCCTTGAAAGTACCAATTGTGAAGCGTGTGAGCCCATCCGTAGCTTTGAAGAGGGTTATTGCTGAAGAATGTGAGAAGTACAAAGCTGGCGAACAAAGTGCAATCAATGGGTGCATTTTCATTCCCCGTCGTCACGAGCAATAGGAATATGTGCTTGGGCCCATTTTTAAGGAGGCTCCTGCTCAGCTTCTTGCTTTATACCTGCATTTGGAGAATCACTGCCTCCTCTATGAAGGTGGTCTTGATTGGGGAAGCTGAAGGATGAACCAACCCCATCGCTGCTGGCCCATAGTAAGGCCAGAATGGGAGATCGAGTTATTCCCACCAAGTCATTAGATCTCTAGGAACTTTGCCTCTTCGATGTCCTTCAACTGTCTAGGTTCACTATTTCAGAGGACCCATTTTTAATACCTGATTCTCTTTGCTTTTGGAACTCTGCTTTTAATTTCTTCCAATTTAGATGTGGTATGATGGCTCCTACTGTTCTTGACATCTGCCATCTTTTAGAGTTATCCTCTATTGGCACTCCCATTGGGTCAAACTATCCTGAACTTAACATCTCTTTTTCTATTCCTCCTTTGAACTCATCTTATAGTGACTTTGTCAAATCTGAGAACAAAAGGGAAGGTCCTGTAACTGATAGGGAACTCTTTTCTTTTTTCATTGTATTGGCTTTGCAAATTCCTCTTCTTACCTCTTCTCAGAGGATTATGCCTGAGTTTGCCCTCTCTTGCCAAAGCTTTTGTTTTATATAAAAATGTAGCTTTAGCTCCATATGTTTTAGGTCATGTCTACAGAACTTGCTCCCAATTTTGTGAAAAACCATGGATGTCAATCAAAGAGGCCTATTTTGGATACTTCAACTCTGGCTTTTTGCATACTTCACTAACTTGCACTCTAAATGCCTAAGATTTCTATCACCAGACCCTACCTCTTACGGCATGAAGTTTGCCAGGGTTTCTCTTTACCCTTCCAATTTTGCCTTCTACTTTTCTTTTTTCCATCGACTTCCAGCTTTCCCTTCTAACCTCTTTTTCTGTCCCTTCGAAGCCAACATTGGACCAGCTTGGCTAAGGGCCTTTTTGGGTGACAAGTCCTACTCTAGGCCTCAACACAAAGATATGTGGGCTTCCATTTTGATTCCCAGGGAACTTTTTATTGGAATTATAAATCCTAGAGCTTATAAGTGTATTTCTGAGCCCTACTGTCCTGCCCAATTTGCTAGGCAATTTGGATTCACTCATGGAATTCCTATCCCTCTCTATAGCCAATCCAACTCAAACCTTTAAGTAGAGAACTGAAGGTTCCAAGGTTCAGACTAGAGGAAGCAGCCTCTAAGTTGATCTAAGACTTAATTGATTTTGAATACTTACCCTTCATTCCTCAAGGCAATACATTGAAAAGATACCAAAATTGGTGGATGGCCAATATGGAGGTGTACTTGCCATCCCTCCTCAAGATTTGTTAGTGGGACTAGATGTGCCTCAGGCCAAGTCTAAGGAGACTGGGATCATCACTTCCTCTGTTGCCTCTGCTATCCCAACTCCTACTCCTACTGTTGTAAGGACTATTCCGGCTGCCCAATCTCCTCCTCCTAGAGTTACTAGAGCTGCTTCGAAGAAAGGTGTGCACTGCTGTCTCCCCTTTTTTTTTTTTTTTTTGTCCTTATGATGCCTTAGTTATTTATAGCCTCTTTTTGGTATAGAAGCCTCACATGAAGACTTTCCTCAGAGAGTTCAAGCCTTGAATATCCTCAAAGGCAAGCAGTAGCAACAAAGGAAGAGAAAACTTCTGCTTGATCCTAAAGAGGACGAAGCAGAAAAAGATAAAGAAACACCGCTGAAGAGGAGGAAGAAAATAACAGTTTCTCCTTCTGACTATCCTGAAGAGGGAACACCTGAGGTTCCCATAAAAGAGGAAGAAGCAGAGAAAGAGAAAGAGAAAGAAACACTGTTAAAGAGGAGGAAGAAAATAACAATTTCTCCTTTTGATCTTGTTGGTGATCCTATTCACGAGGCAACTGCTAAGGCCATGGAATAAGAACATTCCAAAGAAATTATCGTATTTCAAAGGTCTGAAAATAGGAGGCAACAACAAATACTAAAGGATGAAACTGCTGCCACTGATGCGCTATAAAGGGAGGCTACAAGGAAAAAATAGATTGCTAAACTCTATGCCCTTCGCAGCTCTCCAATCATTACCAATACAACCTCTGAGGCTGGTAATTTCTCCCTTAACTCCTTTTGATTCCCTCTCAAGACTTAACAAAAAGAATTAACATTTTCTTTCTATTTTCTATTTACGCAATAGTAGTCATTCCTCCTCCGACATTGGCCTCTTTAGTCTCAAAAAGAACAAGGAAGACTTATACTGAAGTGCCAATGATTATAGAACCTATTCACATGGTTCGTCCACTTCCCAACTCTATATCCTCCATGCCTTTCTTTTTAAAGCAAAGCATTCCACCTTCCTTATGCCAAAGCTTAACACTATACATGCCCCATCTATCTTTCCTCTCCTCTCATTTTACTTCTCCCATAATCACGGCTGCTCCTGTACCACCTGAGAGAATTTTTATTGGTCATTTCATCTTCAGTGATAACTAGTACTCGCAAGGAAGCTATTGGTGGTTCACCAATTTCCTTTCAACCATCTAGCTCCAGTTCCTCTTCTTTAGACTTGCTGATAGCCAGGACTATTGACTCTGCAAAGGAAACTTCTACCCCTTCACCTATTCCTATGCTTCTATCTCTTCCTTTAACTAGTAATCCCTCTGTACTGATAATGTCAGAGGAAGAGATAGACATCTTCGAAGCTCAGTTAGCTAGCTTGTTTGGCATCTCTTCACCAGCTCAGGTACCAAGCAATGAGATTGAGCCATTGACCCTTGCTGATTCCTTGCTAGAGATTTTTGAGAGCTCATTTACGGTTGCTGAAGCCTCTTTACCTCGAGCGAACTTGGGCACTTTCTTGGATTTACTGCAAACATTTTCGAGGATTCTATTTGAAGCTTTATAGAGACCTATCATCAAGGATTGTTTCCTTAAATGCTACCAGGTCTTCGAGCAATCTAATTGGCCTTTTCAAGCCACCTATCTCAAGCAGCAGCCATGTAGACACCCCATTTTGACTGCCCGCAAGACTTAGGCGCTTGGTTCAATACACTCGATGATGAAAGTTGAATTGTGTGCTTGAATTCATAGCGATTCGATTCAATCAACTCTCGAAATAACCTCGAATCGCAGGCATTTACATTGTTTGAATCTCTAAGTCTCATTTTTGGACCTTTTGCCACCCTAAGCTGAGTTTGAACCAAAAAATAACGGAGGGCATCAAAGCCTAGCCATGCATCAGTGATGGCCAGCCGGGCCTTGGTAGCAAGAAACAATGTTTTGGGCGGAAGGCCGCCAACTGTCCATTTTTGAAGATATTTATCACTTTTGAGCTCAAATTCTATAAAAACGAGGTCCAGCCTCTGTTTTAAAGGTTAACAAAAGTTTAGAAAGCCTATATACACATTGAGAGCTCTTCCTCCCTCCTTCTTCCATTGCAAGCAACCTTTAAGTTAACCTAGCTCCCTTGTGTCATCTCCATACACCATACACAACCTGTCTCACCATCTTAGAGCCTTGGTTGATCTTTGAGAAGCATAATTCAAGCTTGAGAGTGGGTTGAGACTAAGCTTGGATCATAATCAAAAGCTAACTTATTTGCAAAGTATAAGATTTTTATCTTCTTTCTTGCTTTCATATCTTTCATTTCCTACCTAATTCTTATTGTTTTGTGTTGCTTTGAGTTTATTCTAAGTGTTTAAGATTAGATTTGAAGAGCTACCAAAAGAGTAGAGAGAGAGAGTTTACAATCTTTCTATATCTTTACATATAGCTCAAACCTTTCTTTGACACTCCTTTTCTTTGCTCCTTGCACTAATTTTCAGAGTTAAAAAAAAGGGCTAAAAATCATGTTTTGAGGTTTCAAAAGTGGAGGGGTTAGCCACCCCTCCTTGTTCTTACTTACTAGCCTTGTTCCCCATCTTCGTTGTTTAGTTTTTTTAGGCTCTTTTCACTAACTTTGAGCATCTGTTTTTCATCTAATAAGGGTTGTTTGAGGGTTGTCCTAAGTTGTTTAACTGGTTCAAGCTTTGGTAATTCATTTGTTGTCTCATAAGTTTGCATACATAACATGTTATATATTGTTCTAAGCTCTTCTTCAATTTATTTCCATGTCTAAAAGTCTAATTTTAACAATCAATCCACCATCCATCTCTTTCATTCTTGAGAATGATTTTAATTGATTGAGGTTGCTCAAAACATATAAGAAAGACTCCTACCTAATGGCTTAATCTTTTCGGAGATTCATTGTCAATGGTATAGTCTCTCTCTCATGCTTTAGAAGAACCTCTCGTTTGAAATTACTTCTTGTTTAGAGGACTTTAACATCACCATGGACAAATGGACTAAAGAATGGCAAGGCTTCATAAAATTGCCTTAAAACTTGAAACAATCCATATAAAGGAAATGGTTAGAATCGCTTCAACTTGGCCGGACATCATGCCAAGTTCCTTGTGTCAAGAGTCGTCACATGCTAATTCATGGTATTTTGATAATTCTTGAAGCGTTGCAACCTCCCTCTTTGATCTCACTCTATGACAAGAGGGAGGGGTCGTCTTATTCATTGTATTCATTTACTTTTGTCCAAACTTGTATCCGGAATCATCAAGCAATCAACTTGCTCGTTGATAGTTTTGGGACCAACTTCATCCTTCTCTCGACCCTCTCCATGACAGAGAAGGAAAAATGGGACAAACAGAGCTTGAGAACACTCTATCTGCACTGGTTCACCTCAGAACACAAAAACAGAGTTTTGCACCAAATTGAGGCATGGCCGGCCATCACAATTGCATGGTCAGTCCTCAGTGTGTGGCCAGTAGTGTAGCTTTACAGAAAACAGAGGCAATAGCTGAAGGTGAAACAAAGTTGGCTTGGACGGACAGAGTAACTCTTAGGCGCTGTGCATGCAACCCTCATCCATTTTCACTTATGCCTTTGTCGTACGCGATTAATTATTTCATTAGTGTTATAATTATCATAGTTGTAGATTAATCTCATTGTAATTAGTATTGTTGTAGCCATTGCTTATTGATAATTGGTATAACTAGTTAAAATTGTTGTAATAAAGTAGTTAATTAGCTTAGTTAAGTTAATTATTATTCATTCGCCTAATTTTGTAATAGTTAGTTTAATTCGGACTTTCAGACATTGATTCGCACCCTTCTGCGTGAGGGATCAAATGTTGTAATAAGTTTTATGTCTTCCAACCCCACGTCGTTCTCTTTTTTACTTACTTACTTACGATGGTTAGTATAGGATATCACATTTTTTTTAGCATACTCTATGTTTCGTATCCATTTGTCTTGCATGCATATAAGGTTTGGCTCATCATGCTAACTCGATATTAATGTCCAAATTCATTTACTTGAATACGTGCTCTCTCGCATGTCTTGAATGAAACCATATGCCATGCTCATAGCCGAGCCTATAAAATACATAATGTGTGCGTTGCATTAGCCATAATCGCATTAATTAGGAACATGTATATTTTTCTTTGTTTTGGCTCGGAGTACTAGGTGAGCTTTTATTGCATTAGCATCTTGCATTGAATGTTTGTGTTGGCATATCTACAATGCTTGCCATGAGGCTAAATGCTTAAATGATATAATTGGTTGAATGCCTGTGGATGAAGGCTAATTTCTTGAGTTGGGGTAGTTTGATTAACGTTCCATTTTAAGCCCACTTTTTCAAGTGGCGAATTCACAAAACAATTTCAAAGCAAAACATGAGATCAAATGTTCCAAATATTGCAAAACTAGTCTATACCTTGTGTGCAGATCACATAGTAATATAGCCTAATAATCAGAGCAAGAGCATATAATGTAAATAAGAAACATATCATAATTAGTAGAGACCGATCTTTGATCGGGCGAGTGGGGTGCTCAATTCATAACCTTCCCCTCTCGTACCTACGTTCCTGAGCTAAGACACTTTCGTGATGACAGACTAATGGCCTTTGGCACAAGTCTCGAGTTTCCTAAATTTTTCAAAAATATTTAGGTGGCGATTCTATAATTTGGCAAAGCAGTCCATTTTTGACATTTGATTCCAACATTGATTTTCTAAAAAGAATTGTCGGATTTGGACTCTTTTTGTATTTTCACTATTTCACATTGCACTTGTGAAATCAGATTCAGAACCACAAGTGGAGTCCAAACTGTAGGGCTATTCGCCTTCCAAAAAGGAGCACGGAAAGTTGAGCTACACCACCATAGACTTTTACATCAATATTTGTCAAATGGCTAAGGCTGCAGAAGAAAAGCTGCTGAAGGACAAGGAGTTTGTATCCCACATCCATGCTGAAGTGTTTGAATTAAAGGGACAACACTCCTATGCATCCCAGTTTCAATCCCAACTATTGGAGAAGAAAGCTCAACTAGAAGAAGAGCTAGCAGCAGTCAACCTAGCCTTGGATCGAAATGCGAAGAAGCTACAAATTACTAACCAAAGGTTGGCTGACAAAAAAAAAAGAGACATGGCTACAGCCATTCAGTTGTTCCCATCCTTTAGAAGTAGAGAATTAATTGTAAGGGAACAATTGAAACACTGTACTGATTTCTGAGCCAATTTGTGGCTACATGTACTTAATTCCTTATAAAATGAAAAACTTTTTATTTTCTATGTGAGTGTGGCATGCTCTATCATTAAATTATTTAGCACTTTCTACACTCCTTGTGTTTCCCACACAGTTGGATAATAAGGTTTCAAGTACTTGCCATTAATTTTCTTAGGATGCACATATCCATTTAGATTTTATGCTCCCCCAGCAAGACTCTATGAATTTGATATGGTCCTTCCCAATTAGGTGGCCATTTGCCAAACTTATGACTTTTAATTCCTAATGGAAGTATTGTCTTCCATACCAAATCAACTTCATCAAAGCTAATGTGCCAGACTTTCTTATTATAGTTTTTGGCTGCCTTCTTCTTTTGGAAAAGAATACTATTTAATGCCAAAATTCTAGCTTCATCAACATTCTCTAATTCCAAAAACATGCTTCGATGGTACTGCTCAAAAGTTAACTGGTCCTGGCCTTTTCCCTTAAGGATTTAATATTAATTTCCATAGGCAACACTGCGTCATGTTCATATACTGAAGCATAAGGAGTGATTCATGTACTTGACCATGGAGAAGTTCTATAGGCCCACAACACATCTAACAACAAGTTATGCCAATCCCTAGGATTGTCTTCTACAACTCTTTGTATTCCTTTTTGCAAGGATTTATTAGATGATTCAGCCTGACCATTTGCTTGTGCATAATAAGGGGTGGAATTAATAAGGCTAATTCCAAACTCTGCTGCAAAGGAGTTTACCATTTTTCCATCAAATACAGTCTCATTATCTACAGCTATGGTCTGTGGGATGCCAAACCTATGGATCAATTCCTTGATAAATCCAATAACTTCAGTCTGATCCACAGTCTTATAAGGCTTAGCTTAAACCCATTTAGTGAAGTAATCTGTGGCCACTAGAATGAAACAATGTTGCTTCGAAGAAGGTAGATATATTTTCCCTATCATATCTATTGCCTATCCTCTAAATGGTCGTGGCTTTATTACTACATGCAAAATCAACTATCGGAACATGTCTTATCATGCCATGCTTCTGGCATGCTGTAGACACCTAATTTTTGACCGACCTTAAGACTCAGACATCATTGATTGAGCGCTTGGTGATTGCGCATGTTGTGCTCATTCTGAGGTTTCGGAGTTTCAGCTGAAAGCTTTACCCCCGGACCTCGGGACCCTTTTGTGCCTTGCCTCGATTTGCGAATCAGGTTCTATTTTCTCTTCCCGAAGTGAGGGAGAGGTCTCGTAGACCATCTCTCAGTGGCCGTAGGCCACTTTTCGTGGTCGTAGACCACTGTTCCCATTTGGAGATCAGTTTTCGATTTTCAGAGCCGTCGGCCGTGCGCCTCGGTTCGGGACAGCTTAACTTTCTCCATTTGGCACGGTTTTTTGGGGCACACCTTGTTTCCTCTATCTAGAGGGACACTGTGGCCCAGGAGACCACTTTTGTGGTCGTGCGCCACTTTTGGTGCTCAACAGCTTGTTTTCGGGGCACCCGACCGCGCGCCCGGCTATGCATTGTCGGTGCCCATCTTCCCGAGTCTATTTTAGCTTGAACCTTTTGAACCCTTTTTTTTAGCTTCTTGAGGAAGCTTGACCTTTTGAACCCTTTTTTTTCTTCTTGAGGAAGCTTGAACCTTTTTTTAGCTTCTCCAAGAAGCTTGACCCCTTTTTTTAGCTTCTCCAAGAAGCTTGAACCCTCTTATTTCTCTATAAGAGAGGGCCTCCCTCTCCTTTAGAGGGGTTGAAAAAAGTGTCTAAGGCACAAGAGCATATATCTCTCTTTGTCTCTATAATTTAGGCTTAGAAAGTGTGAAGTTCTTTGGCCCTTTGCATACCACCTCACAACCACACACTTCCACCATTGCTTGGAGGTTCTTGGAGGTCATTTTCAGAGGCTAAGGGACTGGTTTTTGAGACCAAAAGCTGCTGGAGTTTTTGGATACAAGGGTAACACTCTTATTCCCTCTTTCGGTCCTTATTTTGCTTCATCTTTTAGCCTTACTTGCAAGAATTTTTGGGCTTTGTCACAAACTAAAAAAAGTCTTATTTTTAGCTCCTCTTGAAGTTTGTTTAAGGTCATTTTTCTGTTGGGGGTCATCTACCCCCTTGCATGCTTGTTTTCATCTTGTTTTGAGCCATGCATCTAGGCCTTTGTATTGTGCTTTGTTTGGCCCTTTAGCCACTAAAATCCAGTGGATTTTCAGTGGCTAGCATGCTATTTTGAGCACCAAGACAGAGAGGGGTGACCCCCTCTCTCCTTGTTTTGTTTACTAGCTTTCTTGGCCTTACAAAGGAGCCCCTATTTGCATGTTTCCAATCCATGTTTCAGGCCATTTTTGATGAGTTTTAGGACCTGCATGAGCTCTTTCCAAAGCTGTTTTTGCCATATTAAGTGTCCCTCTTGCATGTGTAGAGTAACCATCTTCATGGCCTTTCAAAGGAGCCTTTACTTGCATGCTTCCTAGACTCATTTTAGGCCCTTTTTAGTGAGTTTGAGGGCCTGCATAACCTCTGTCCAAAGGTGGTTTTGTCATATTAGAGGTCCGTCTTGCATGTGTAGAATAACTCTCTTCATGGCCATTCAAAGGAGCACCTCATTCTAGCATGTGTTGACTAAGTTTCAGTGGGTTTTTGGTCATATTTTGGCATGCCATGTTTTTGTTTTTGACTGATTTGGTGGCCTCTCATGTGCTTCATATGGTTGTAGTGTAAATCATGGTTCACTAGCTTGTATTGCATGATGCTTTGGCCCCCTTTCCTAGCATGTTTTGGCCATGATCCAAACTAATTTTATTCATATTTTAGGCTGCCTTAGCTCTGTTTGAAGTGTTTTGGGTCATGCATGCATTGTTGTATATGGTCATAGTTCAATCAAGCTTACTAGCTTTGCATATCAGGTCCACTAGCATGCGTTGTTTGGGCCCTTGACATGTTTTGGCATTATTGTACATCATATTTCAGAGCCTACATGTGTGCCATATTCCTATGATTTTCACTCCTTAAATGCGCTTGAGAGTTGTGCTTATATGCTTCATTTTTGGACCATTGAATGAGCTTCATTTCCATGCATTTTGAGCCATCATTTTAGACCATTTTCCCACTTTCTTGGACCTGCATAGGGACTTTTTGGGGGTGGTTTGATCATTTGAGCATTGTTTTGCATACCTATAGTATAATCCATTTCACTAGTTTCGGTATTCGAGCCATCTAGCATGCATCAGGTGAGGTGTTTGCATGTTTCGGGACCATCTTGTATGCTACTTTAGAGCTGGAAAATATGTGATTGTATGCCATATTTCATCCCTTGCCATGCCTTACTAGAGTTTCACTTTGTGCCTTAGGTTCGGTCCTTTGCATTGGGCATGTTTGCATGAGTGTTCTTGCTTTCATTTCATCATGTATGGCCACTGATTTGAGTGTGGCTGAGGCCCACTCATTTTGGTTTAAGTCCATCTTGCATTGTGTATGCCATTTAGTTCATGTTGTTGCATGTTTGGCCATTGCATTGTGTATGCCTTGATCATCTCATTGATAGTCTTCATATGTGCATGTCGCCGACACTCCGGATTACCTATGATGGAGTTTAGCCCTTGTTGTGTTTATATGTGCATTCATTTCATATCCAGTCGTGCAATTCGACTCCTCAGCCATCATGCATCGAGATGTGTGATTGG
The DNA here is from genome assembly GCA_030407325.1 of Camellia japonica. NCBI lineage: Eukaryota > Viridiplantae > Streptophyta > Magnoliopsida > Ericales > Theaceae > Camellia > Camellia japonica. The sequence continues at coordinate 158,230,482 of JAPPVO010000029.1, forward strand.
TGGCACGAGGATCGAGGACTACACTCCCTAGAGCTTGTGCAATGACGGGGAGAGTGGTTCTGCACACATATGCTGAAAATACTTTGCCATGCCCCTTTCTTGCTCTCTGTTGTAGCAAACCGGAAACCAACAGCAAAAACTGGTCAGCAGCCTTCTGGAGCTTTAGACAGTGTTTTGGGATCAATTGCAAATAGAGGCAAACCGGGGCATCGCAAGGAATTTCCCGACGAGACGACTCGAGCATGCATGCATCTTTCATCATTCGGAACAGAGCTGAGGCAGCCCATTCACATCTTGCTTGCTAGCTTATTTTCTTTCTTAGTTAATTTGTCAATTAGCTAGAATTTTGTAATAATTAGCTGTGAGTTGTTTGGTTGTGTAATATTTATTTGGACCCTCCGAGGAGGGCAAATTTGTAATAAGTGTGCGTGTGTGTGATGTATGTCTCCCAACCCCACGTCTTTCTCCCTTTTATTTACCAGCTTATGATGGTTAGATTAGGGCACGTTTCAATTAGCATCCTTATGCTCGCATGTTTGCATCCATTCATCTGTCTTGCATGCACCGGGCTCGGCGCATCATACTAACTACATTGTATTTCAATTCCAAGTTGAATACATGTTAGCTGTAGCATCATTATATGCCATCTTAGAATAGCCGAGCCTATCGTAGTTACATTTTTGCATGTGTTGCATTAGGCATTTCAGCATAGTTAGGATTCATGCATGATTTCTAATTAGCTTCTTTCTTTGGCTTGGAGTACTCGGTAAGTGTTTATGCTTTAGCATCCTTGCATGTGTGTGAGTGATTGCCATGATAGCATGCTTACCATGAGGCTATTTGCTTATGTGATATACCTGCCTGAATGCCTGTGGGTGAAGGTTGGATTATCTGAATTGGAATAATGCATTGACTGTGAGTTTTAAGCCCACTTGAGAGTGGCAAATCATCATGTTTTCTAAAGCCCACTTGAGAGTGGCAAATCATCATGCTTGCTAAAGCCCACTTGAGGGTGGCAAATCCACATTTTAGCCTACTCGCGAGTAGCAAACCGTTTTCAAAACAAACATGAAATGTTTTGTTCCAATTCAGGCGATCCAGTCTATACTTGTATGCTGTGCGCATCACATAGTAACTCTAGGCTAATAAACCAGAATAAGAGCACATGTGTTTTTAAAAACTCGATATCATGCTTAGTAGTGGCTGATCTTTGATCGGGCGAGCGGGGGTGCTGATGAAATGACCTTCCCCAATCGTACCCAAGTTCCCGAGCCGAGGCAACTTTGGTGATGACGGACACGTGGCCTTAGGCACGAGCCAAGGTTTCCTAAATTCCCCCAAAATAAAATATTTAGGTGGTGACTCTGTATCTAGCAAAGCAGTCCATGTTTGGCACTTCTTTCTAAAAATCAATTTTTCAAAACGATTTGCTAGATTTGTACTCTTTGATGATTCATCAGTCTTGCACTGCACTCTGCGAGATTAGATACAGGACCGTGACATTGAGTCCGAACTGTAGTAAGCCCAATGAACAAAACAGAATTTCTCCCGGGACGTTCAGGGACGTCTACAGTTTCTGGCGACTCTGCTGGGGATTTAGAGAACTTCACTCAAACTCATGATATCTTGTTTTGTCTACACTTATGTGTCTCTTTGCATTGCATTTGCATTAGTGCACCTAGGACACCGTGTTTGCTGTATGCTATTCCTGAACGGTTTGTCGGAGGCATGCTTTGAGAAGCGTGCCATAAGGCTGACAGGTTGCGGGCTCTGCAACGACAGGAACACAAACCTCAGTTTTTACCGAGGCACCCTTTTTGACCATTCAACCTAGTGCATATTCGGAATTCATAGTGACCATTCCAAACTAGGACAGGTTGCTTACCTGATTATAGGTTGTTTGAAACTGCTGCGTGCGTAGTGAAACCCTAGCTCCTGACAAAATAGGACAGGGAAACCCTACTCCAACATAAGGGTGTTTTGGCTCTCACTTGTTTGTTATGTGCTTTAGAGTTGGCCTCTACAGGGAATGCATGTATCAGTTTGCAAGTCGAGGTATCAGGCCTGCGGGCATCAGTATGTGAAAAATCACTTTTACCTGAAGGTATCAGTTCACAGGCAGAATTTTGGGGCAGAATTCAGTAGGGGGCACAGTCATTCAGCTTTGCTCATATTTGTTTTAGTAAAATCAGGATGAGGTGTTGTCTGTTTTCTCTTTTGCTAGGTAGTCCTGGAACCATAGCTTCAGAAGGCTCCAATATCCCCCGAGGTTCATCGAACTTATGCTGATAGACTTTGTCAGGTCAGAGATTCAGTTCAAGGGTAATCATCGTTCCTTTGTCAGAGGCAGGGTAAAAGGGCCAATCAGGCACAGATCACCAGTTCAGCAGTTACCAGATCAGTGGCCCTTTTCCACCCCACCAGTAAACAGTTGGGCCAAGGTCTCAGTTTTCACCACAGGGATAGATATACCAGTCAGTCAGTCGGAATAGCAGACCATGGCAGGGATGGAGGAAATGATGCATCAACTCCAAGAAAGTATGAAACTCATGCAGCAGGACGCTGCCCGTCAAGCGGAATTTGCCAAACAACAGGCTGCGATCATGGCCCAGCAGGCAGAGCTAATCACCAGGTTGCAACAACAAAACGGAGCATCTGCTTCGCATCAAGCTCCTCCCCCACTCGGAATTCCAGCACTCGGGGAGACAGCTAATGTCTAGGAAGGTACGGACATTCCCACAGGGCCACCTCCGCCCCCGATTCTACCTCAACTATCCAAGGCACCTACGCCTATCAATCAACCGGACTCTCCCTTTGAGTTCGAGGTGGACCCTATAGCATTGAAATTGAGCAAGCTTGAAAAGTTGTTTAATAAATCCCAAGGGGTAAAGTCCATCCCAGATATTGAGGACGGGTATACCGACGCGGCTGTGACGCTGCCGGACCGTTTCAAGATGCCACAAATTGACCGCTTTAATGGATCCGGGGATCCCATGGTGCATCTTCAGTTGTTCTCAGATATACTAAGGCCGATGAGCCTCACCAGACTACAGAAGCTTTCATTGTTTGGCCGAACCTTATCAGGGGTGGCGGCCATCTGGTACGCAAAATTGGAAGATGATGTCAAACGGAACTGGGATGAGATGGCCGAGGCGTTCATTGCACAGTACTCCTATAACATGCAAATCGAGATTACGACCCGTGATCTTGAGACGACAAGGCAGGAGCCTAAGGAGAGCTTTTCTGAATTCGTAGCCTGCTGAAGGGCCAAGGCCTCAATGATGACCATTAGGCCCACTGACAAGGATCAAATACGGATGGTTGTGCGCAACCTCCAACCCAAACTGATGCAAAAAATGATCGTGCTCCCCTTCCCTACCTTTTCAAATTTGCATGAAATGGGGGTACAGATTGAGGATGCCTCGAAGCAGGGCTTGATTGATAATGACAAAGAGCAACTCAGGAGAACCTTCAACCGCAACAACATTATAGGCACAAGCAGTGCTACAACTGCAAGATCTTCTGAAGTGGGTATGGTCACCACCGCTGCATCAAGAACAGCTACCCCATTCACCAGTGCGTCCGGAAGTAGCTCACAAAAAAACAAATATCCACCTCGAGTCAAGAGAGTTTTTACCCCACTTTATATGCCTTTGTCAAAGGCTCTAGAGGCCTTACTCCGGAAAGGATATCTGAAACCGTTGGAACAACGGCCTCTACCTGATCCTCTCCCTCCAAAGCATGACCAGACTAAATACTGTGCCTACCATCAACAAACCGGTCATGACACTGACAATTGCTTTCGTCTTCGCCATGATGTACAAGATCTGTTTGACAACAAGGTCATCGCCGCACCAGCTCAACGAAGTCTATCGCCACTGGATCAGTGAACTTAGGGGGATAGTACGAACATGTGATCAGGGGATGAACCACCTGCGGGCGGCACTCAGTTTACTCCAGATGTGGCGTATGGCACGCACTGTTTTGAGCATTTGTGAATGCTGGTTTTTGTACTTTCTAACTCGGGTATTGAGTCAGTTTTGTTATGTTGTTTAGAGTCTATCCCGTTGTGTAGAGTCAGTCTTTTCATACTGAGTCAGTTGGGTCTGTCTTGTTATACCGAGTCAGTCCTGTTTTGTTGGAGTCGGGTGATTTCGGGGGTGTTACCTCGGACATCACTTGCTTGTTTTGTGTTTGTCTTTTCATTTTCTTTTGAGTTTGTTTCTGCCTTAGAGCCAGTTGTGCCAACAGATCTGAATGAAACAGCATTAATTTTCACACTCTTGTGTTTGCTTCTGCCGTGTGCTAGCTGTGCCAGCTGTGCCAGGATTTGAATGAAATGACAGTGCTCTTCGCTTACTTTTCTGTGCCTCAAAATCATTGCATTGACCTAAGTTTTTCAAAACGTTTTGAACATTGTGATGAAAACAAAGAGGAAGGAATTCCTTGGGATTTGCAAAAAATTTGATCAATTGAGAGAAAGAGAGGCATGCTAAGCCCTTAAGGATCGAGATCATGCTTGTTAATGTGAGTACTGAAAAGGATCCTAGCTTGATCCAGATTGGTTCTACACTGTCTTCAGTGCGAGCGATTAGTCGCTTTCTTAAAAGGTTTCAAAAAATATTTTTCGCCGTCTTGCGAAGACCTGTGTGGAATCGCTCTTGAGATTGTGCAGCCTAGGATCGCTCTCAGCCTCGAGACTCGACCCCTTGCTTTCGAACCTTGAACTTAGATTTAGAATGTTCAATGGTCAACCACAATGTGAGGCCTGTGTGGCCGGATCAGAAGCAGCCCGCAAACTAGAGGCAAGAAAGTCAGATCAAGAAGATCAGTTGTGATCAAAAGAAGCTTGCAAAGCTAGATTAGAAGCACCCCTCGAACTAGGGACAAAAATGTCCGTTGCGCTCGAAGAGCCGAAGAATGGATCATTCCGCAAATCAATGGAGATCGGCAAGAATGCCAAATCCCAAAAGGGAAGAAAGAAGAAGGTGTTGCTGAAGGACAACCCAGTTCTGATCCACAACACTAGGGGCAAATTCATCCCCCCATTGGATGGACTTCTACATCGTCAGCGAACAGCAGCCATTCTCCTGGATTCAGATAACTTCAGGATCTCAAAACCATTTGACATGGATCGGCTACACTTTTACCCTTGAGAGGCTCGCTGGGCCGAAAATCTGAAGGGGTGACCCAGGCAAAAGTTAGAGCAAAGAAAAAAAAATGCAAAGAAAAGATACAAAAAGAAAAAAACGAAAAAAAAAGATACAAAAGAATGAAGAAAAAAAAAAGAAGAAAAGAAAATGAAAAGAATTGAAAAGAAAAGAAAAACAAAGCTCGCAAGGTTGAAAACCCAGAAGGGCGGCCTTGGCAAAAGTTAGAGCGTAAAAGGAGAGGGTTAATACACGAGTGTACCTTAACCCCGAACTACGTAAGGCTTGATTCCCATCTTTGGGATACGTAGGCAACTTCATTCTGAAGTCCAGCCGTAAAACACTTCAAATTCGACTGTGTCCATGTGATGGTTCTGGTCATCTTTGTCTTCTCTGTATTCGAGAATTTGGCTGTAATTGTCACTGTGAGGACTGGTTGCCACGTGCTGCGGCCCTATTCAGACTAGGGGCAACTTTCCGTTGCCATACAGTGTGCTGCGGTGCCATCCAAACAAGGGGCAATTTTCCATTGTTTTGGATCTGAGGTTGCGCATCTCAAGAGTAAGTTTCGCGCTCGTTGAGCAGTGATCGTTTGCAAAAATAGTTTTTGAGAATTTTAATGAGGTTGACTAATTCTCTCAAAAATTATTCCATTTTTCAAAACTGGACCATTTCTTGGACCCAAAAAGGAAAATTTTCAGTGCTCATAGCCTGACTTGCATGGTTTTGAATCAAAAATCGAACAAGCATGTTAATCTAACTCTCATTTTGGTTAAAATTATTTTAGAAGCAAAAAAAAAAAATGGTCAAAACGATGAACTAGGGGCACAGTTGAGTCAGGTTTTCTGTCTTTTCCTCTTTATCAACACATTTGCCAGAAAGGGCATCACACCTGCCGGAAAAGCGCACCCCTGAAGCTGACTGCAAAAGGGCAGAAAGCTCTCACATCCTCCAAGCAACGAGGTATCAAGCCAAGTGTGAAGCACGAACTAGAATGGATCAAGATATTCCACTCCCTCATCTGGACAGATCTGATCACGTCCAAACTCCTCAGCAGAGCATCGTCAACCGATGTCAGCTGCAGATTTGCTACACACCCAGTTATAACACAGCCCCTCTATGGAAAAAACTCACTATTGTGAACAAGAATGAGAATCTGGTAGAATACCAGGGGCAAGAGCCCACAACTTCCTGCTTATCCATCAACCACCCAGGGGAGGGATAAAAAATGAGAGATTGAAGAATAGAGAGATGTGCGCTGAGAGAAAAAGTGAGGAAAATAGCTTTTTCAGAGAAAAAAGCGCCTGAGGGCCGAGTGATGTGAGAATCACAAATGAGAAAGGGTGGGAAACAATAGCCGGAGAAACAGGCTCCATGTGCACATTTGAGTCTTATGTTTTATTTTGTCTGTCTCGATTTTTGTTTTGAGTCGCTTCGAGTGTCAATAGATGTGTTTAGGTTGTTTTACCTTTGTTTTCCATTTTTGAGTCGCTTTGGCTGTGGTCAGTTGTAGGCTCAATACCCGGTCGAGAACTCATTTCAATTTCAAAAAAGAAAATCGTTTTGCGCTCAGAGTGCTGTGCCATTCTCCACATTTGTGCAAAATAGGATTCGTTTTTTCGTAAAACCGCAGGGTTCAACCCAGGTCATGCGGGAACAGTAAAACCAGGACCTATCTAAAGCTACATGGGTTCCAGACTGCAAAGCAAAAAAAAAAGAGAAAAAATGTCGGGTATCTGAGTTTGTTTCAACTTCAGTAAGTTCCGAGATTACATTCCGTGTGTACCTCTTCAGGTCTTGTCAATGCTCTGAAGTATGAGTGTGCCTCTACCTCAAGCTCAAGATCAAGTCTGCTTCAAGCCAGAATGGAGATCAGAAGTGCTCTCTCTGAGTACCAGTTCCTTGCCAGGGTCATCTTGGCCATGTTTGCAATGAGTTCCTAGGAGACCAACTGCGATGGTGGAAACTAGAGTTCGAATGGCTGTTGCCTAGAACGTAAAGGTTCGGGATTTCCGAGACTAAAGTCTGGTTTAAATACCCAGAGGCGTGTCCTCGGCTTGAAATCTGTATGGAAGCCCCATAGGTTGAGATAGCGTGTATGCACCTCAATTCTGGATACTGAACCAACCTAGTCTGTCACCCCGTTGGAGAATAGGGAAAGTTGTGAATATGATCAGGAAGAAAGGCAGCATCCAAAGTGTCCTACGTGAAGAACCCTTTTCAGTATTTCAGAGCCTTTGTACTGTAAGTTGAAGGCAAGTGTTCGAAGAGCACGAGGGGAGATCCCCGTCAGAGTAGAGCGGTTCATCGCCACTCACCCCATGAGGTGCTTTCTAAAGCGCCGCTATGCTTGTTTATTGCGTTCCTTAAACATCATGCATTGTATTGCATTGTGCCTATCAAGTTTCTTTCTCATTCATGCACGATATTGTATGTATGGTTCATTCAAAGAAGTTCCGTTTAAGATCATTCACTTAGTGTATCAATCACACTTCAACCATTTAGTGTATCAATCACACTTCATCCATTTAGTGTATCAATCACACTTCATCCATTTAGTGTATCAATCACACTTCATTAACTTTTGTGTATCTATTACACACATTCTCATTTCGTGTATCTATCACACACATTCTCATTCTGTGTATCTATCACGCACATATTCACTTTTGTGTATCTATTACACACATTCTCATTTAGTGTATCAATCACACTTCATTCACTTTCGTGTATCTATCACACACATTCTCATTCTGTGTATCTATCACGCACATATTCACTTTTGTGTATCTATTACACACATTCTCATTTAGTGTATCAATCACACTTCATTCACTTTTGAGTATCTATCACACACATTCTCATTCTGTGTATCTATCACGCACATATTCACTTTTGTGTATCTATCACACACATTCTCATTTTCTGTCTCTATCGCATACATTCTCATTTTGTGTATCTATCACACCCATTCTCATTTAGTGTATCTATCATACTTTGTTCACTAAGTGCATCTATCACACTTTGTGTTCACCTTTTGTGTATCCATCACACTTGTTCACTTAGTGCATCTATCACACTTCATGTTCACCTTTAGTGTATCCATCACACATGTTCACTCAGTGTATCTATCACACTTTGTGTTCATTTTTAGTGTATCTATCATACTCTGTTCACATAGTGCATCTATCACACTTTGTGTTCACCTTTAGTGTATCTATCATACTTTGTTCACAAAGTGCATCTATCACACTTTTTGTTCACCTTTTGTGTATCCATCACACTTGTTCACTTAGTGCATCTATCACACTTCGTGTTCACCTTTAGTGTATCCATCACACTTGTTCACTCAGTGCTTTCACATAGTGCATCTATCACACTTCGTGTTCACCTTTAGTGTATCCATCACACTTGTTCACTCAGTGCATCTATCACACTTTGTGTTCATTTTTAGTGTATCTATCATACTCTGTTCACATAGTGCATCTATCACACTTTGTGTTCACCTTTAGTGTATCTATCATACTTTGTTCACTAAGTGCATCTATCACACTTTGTGTTCACCTTTTGTGTATCCATCACACCTATTCACTTAGTGCATCTAGCACACTTTGTGTTCACCTTTAGTGTATCCATCACACTTGTTCACTCAGTGCATCTATCACACTTCGTGTTCACATTTAGTATATCAATCATACTCTGTTCACTAAGTGCATCTATCACACTTTGTGTTCACCTTTTGTGTATCCATCACACTTGTTCACTTAGTGCATCTATCACACTTCATGTTCACCTTTAGTGTATCCATCACACTTGTTCACTCAGTGTATCTATCACACTTTGTGTTCATTTTTAGTGTATCTATCATACTCTGTTCACATAGTGCATCTATCACACTTTGTGTTCACCTTTAGTGTATCTATCATACTTTGTTCATGAAGTGCATCTATCACACTTTGTGTTCACCTTTTGTGTATCCATCACACTTGTTCACTTAGTGCATCTATCACACTTCGTGTTCACCTTTAGTGTATCCATCACACTTGTTCACTCAATGCATTTATCACACTTTGTGTTCATTTTTAGTGTATCTATCATACTCTGTTCACATAGTTTATCTATCACACTTCGTGTTTACCTTTAGTGTATCCATCACACTTGTTCACTCAGTGCATCTATGACACTTTGTGTTCATTTTTAGTGTATCTATCATACTCTGTTCACATAGTGCATCTACCACACTTTGTGTTCACCTTTAGTGTATCTATCATACTTTGTTCACTAAGTGCATCTATCACACTTTGTGTTCACCTTTTGTGTATCCATCACACCTGTTCACTTAGTGCATCTAGCACACTTTGTGTTCACCTTTAGTGTATCCATCGCACTTGTTCACTCAGTGCATCTATTACACTTTGTGTTCACATTTAGTATATCAATCATACTCTGTTCACTAAGTGCATCTATCACACTTCGTGTTCATATTAATTATATCAATCATACTCTGTTCACTAAGTGCGTCTATCACACTTCGTGTTCACATTTAGTATATCAATCATACTCTGTTCACTAAGTGCATCTATCACACTTCGTGTTCACATTTAGTATATCAGTCATACTCTGTTCACTAAGTGCATCTATCACACTTCGTGTTCACATTTAGTATATCAATCATACTCTATTCACTAAGTGCATCTATCACACTTCGTGTTCACATTTAGTATATCAATCATACTTTGTTCACTAAGTGCACCTATCACACTTCGTGTTCACATTTAGTATATCAATCATACTTTGTTCACTAAGTGCATCTATCACACTTTGTGTTCACCTTTAGTGTATCCATCACACTTGTTCACTCAGTGCATCTATCACACTTTGTGTTCACCTTTAGTGTATCTATCATATTCTTTTCACTTAGTGCATCTATCACACTTTGTGTTCACCTTTTGTGTATCCATCACACGTGTTCACTTAGTGCATCTATCATACGTTGTGTTCACCTTCAGTGTATCCATCACACTTGTTCACTTAGTGCATCTATCACACTTTGTGTTCACCTTTAGTGTATCTATCATACTCTATTCAATTAGTGCATCTATCACACTTTGTGTTCACCTTTAGTGTATCCATCACACTCTGTTCACGCCTTGTGTATTTATCACACTACACTCACCTTGTGTATCTATCATACCTTGTTCACTTAGTGCATCTATCACACTTTGTGTTCACCTTTTTGTGTATCCATCACACTACATCCGCTTTGTGTATCTACCACACATGCTCATTTTGTGTATCTATCACACGCTCGCTTTGTGTATCTACCACACATGCACACTGTATTCGCAGTGAGAATTACAGTAATTCTCTTACATCCTTTCTGCATTGTAATGTAGTTTGGTTGATTCTTGCTTAAAACTGTTGCATGATATGCTTCATTACAGCTTTCCTTGCATGATCGTAAGTTATGTTCGGCTTCTTACATTGTCAGTTACATTTTGCCCCTGCCTGCGGGCACATCTCTTGTTTATCTTGCCTGTTTGTCTAAGTCTTCGGCCTTGTCAAAAATGGGTCGTCTCTACGCTTTGACATTCACTCCCGTCACTTATGACTTCCGAGTTCTGTCAAAGAGGGGCAACTGTAGACACCCCATTTTTGACCGACCTTAAGACTTAGACGTCATTGATTGAGTGTTTGGTGATTGTGCATGTTGTGCTCGTTCTGAGGTTTTAGAGTTTCGGCTGAAACCTTACCACCGGACCTCGGGACCCTTTTGTGCCGTGCCTCGGTTTGCGAACCAGGTTCTGTTTTCTCTTCCCGAAGGAAGGGAGAGGTCTCGTAGACCATCTCTCAGTGGCCGTAGGCTACTTTTCGTGGTCGTAGACTGTTCCCGTTTGGAGATCAATTTTTGATTTTCGGAGTCGTCGGCCGTGCGCCTCAGTTTGGGACCGCTTAACTTTCTCCATTTGGCACGGTTTTTGGGGCACACCTTGTTTCCTCTATCTAGAGGGACACTGTAGCCCAGGAGACCACTTTTGTGGTCACACGCCACTTTTGGTGCTCAACAGCTTGTTTTCGGGGCGCCCAGCCGTGCGCCCGGCTATGCATTGTCAGTGCCCATCTTCCCGAGTCTATTTTAACTTGAACCTTTTGAACCCTTTTTTTAGCTTCTTGAGGAAGCTTGACCTTTTGAACCCTTTTTAGCTTTTCCAAGAAGCTTGACCATTTTTTTAGCTTCTCCAAGAAGGTTGACCCTTTTTAGCTTCTCCAAGAAGCTTGAACCCTTGTCTAGCTTCTCCAAGAAGCTTGAACCCTCTTGCTTCTCTATAAGAGAGGGCCTCCCTCTCCTTTAGAGGGGTTGAAAAAATTGTCTAAGGCACAAGAGCATATATCTCTCTTTGTCTCTATAATTTAGGCTTAGAAAGTGTGAAGTTCTTTGGCCCTTTGCATACCACCTCACAACCACACACTTCCACCATTGCTTGGAAGTTCTTGGAGGTCATTTTCAGAGGCTAAGGGACTGGTTTTTGAGACCAAAAGTTGCTGGAGTTCATGGCTACAAGGGTAACACTCTTATTCCCTTTTTTGGTCCTTATCTTGCTTCGTCCTTTAGCCTTACTTGCAAGAATTTTTGGGCTTTGTCATAAACTAAAAAAAGTCTTATTTTGAGCTCCTCTTGAAGTTTGTTTAAGGTCATTGTTCTGTTGGGGGTCATCTACCCCCTTGTATGCTTGTTTTCATCTTGTTTTGAGCCATGCATCTAGGCCTTTGTATTGTGCTTTGTTTGGCCTTTTAGCCACTAAAATCCAGTGGATTTTTGGGGGCTAGCATGCTATTTTGAGCACCAAAAATAGAGAGGGGTGACCCCCTCTCTCCTTGTTTTGTTTACTAGCTTTCTTGGCCTTACAAAGGAGCCCCTATTTGCATGTTTCCAAGCCATGTTTTAGGCCATTTTTGATGAGTTTTAGGACCTGCATGAGCTCTTTCCAGAGCTGTTTTTGCCATATTAGGTGCCCCTCTTGCATGTGTAGAGTAACCCTCTTCATGGCCTTTCAAAGGAGCCTTTACTTGCATGCTTCCTAGCCTCATTTCAGGCCCTTTTCAGTGAATTTGAGGGCCTGCATAACCTCTGTCCAGAGGTGGTTTTGTCATATTAGAAGTCCATCTTGCATGTGTAGAATAACCCTCTTCATGGCCCTTCAAAGGAGCACCTCATTCTAGCATGTGTTAACTAAGTTTCAGTGGGTTTTTGGTCATATTTTGGCATGTCATGTTTCTGTTTTTGACTGATTTGGTGGCCTCTCATGTGCTTCATATGGTTGTAGTGTAAATCATAGTTTACTAGCTTGTATTGCATGATGCTTTGGCCCCCTTTCCTAGCATGTTTTGGCCATGATCCAAACTAATTTTATTCATATTTTAGGTTGCCTTAGCTCTGTTTGAAGTGTTTTGGGTCATGCATGCATTGTTGTATATGGTCATAGTTCAATCAAGCTTAATAGCTTTGCATATCGGGTCCACTAGCATGCGTTGTTTGGGCCCTTGACATGTTTTGGCATCATTGTACATCATATTTCAGAGCCTACATGTGTGCCATATTCCTATGATTTTCACTCCTTAAATGCGTTTGAGAATTATGCTTATATGCTTCATTTTTGGACCATTGAATGAGCTTCATTTCCATGCATTTTGAACCATCATTTTAGACCATTTTCCCACTGTCTTGGACTTGCATAGGGACTGTTTGGGGGTGGTTTAATCATTTGAGCATTGTTTTGCATACCTATAGTATAATTCATTTCACTAGTTTCGGTATTCGAGCCATCTAGCATGCATCGGGTGAGGTGTTTGCATGTTTCGGGACCATCTTGTATACTACTTCAGAGCTGGAAAATATGTGATTGTATGCCATATTTCATCCCTTGCCATGCCTTGCTAGAGTTTCACTTTGTGCCTTAGGTTCGGTCCCTTGCATTGGGCATGTTTGCATGAGTGTTCTTGCTTTCATTTCATCATGTATGGCCACTGATTTGAGTGTGGCTGAGGCCCACTCATTTTGGTTTAAGTCCATCTTGCATTGTATATGCCATTTAGTTCATGTTGTTGCATGTTTGGCCATTACATTGTGTATGCCTTGATTATCTCATTGATAGTCTTCATATGTGCATGTCCCGACACTCCGGATTACCCATGATGGAGTTTAGGCCTTGTTGTGTTTATATGTGCATTCATTTCATATCGAGTCTTGCAACCCGACTCCTCGGCCATCATGCATCGAGATGCGTGATTGGTGGCACGAGGATCGATGACTACACTCCCTAGAGCTTGTGCAATGACGGGGAGAGTGGTTCTGCACACATATGTTGAAAATACTTTGCCATGCCCCTTTCTTGCTCTCTGTTGTAGCAAACCGGAAACCAACAGCAAAAACTGGTCAGCAGCCTTCTGGAGCTTTATACAGTGTTTTGGGATCAATTGCAAACAGAGGCAAACCGGGGCATCGCAAGGAATTTCCCGACGAGATGACTCGAGCATGCATGCATCTTTCATCATTCGGAACAGAGCTGAGGCAGCCCATTCACATCTTGCATGCTAGCTTATTTTCTTCCTTAGTTAATTTGTCAATTAGCTAGAATTTTGTAATAATTAGCTGTGAGTTGTTTGGTTGTGTAATATTTATTTGGACCCTCCGAGGAGGGCAAATTTGTAATAAGTGTGCGTGTGTGTGATGTATGTCTCCCAACCCCACGTCTTTCTCCCTTTTATTTACCAGCTTATGATGGTTAGATTAGGGCACGTTTCAATTAGCATCCTTATGCTCGCATGTTTGCATCCATTCATCTGTCTTGCATGCACCGAGTTCGGCGCATCATACTAACTGCATTGTATTTTAATTCCAAGTTGAATACGTGTTAGTTGTAGCATCATCATATGCCATCTTAGAATAGCCGAGTCTATCTTAGTTGCATTTTTGCATGTGTTGCATTAGGCATTTCAGCATAGTTAGGATTCATGCATGATTTCTAATTAGCTTCTTTCTTTGGCTTGGAGTACTCGGTAAGTGTTTATGCTTTAGCATCCTTGCATGTGTGTGAGTGATTGCCATGATAGCATGCTTACCATGAGGCTATTTGCTTATGTGATATACCTGCCTGAATGCCTATGGGTGAAGGTTGTATTATCTGAATTGGAATAATGCATTGACTGTAAGTTTTAAGCCCACTTGAGAGTGACAAATCATCATGTTTTCTAAAGGCCACTTGAGAGTGGCAAATCACCATGTTTTCTAAAGCCCACTTGAGGGTGGCAAATCCACATTTTAGCCTACTCGCGAGTAGCAAACCGTTTTCAAAACAAACATAAAATGTTTTGTGCCAATTCAGGCGATCCAGTTTATACTTGTATGCTGTGCGCATCACATAGTAACTCTAGGCTAATAAACTGGAATAAAAGCACATGTGTTTTCAAAAACTCGATATCATGCTTAGTAGTGGCCGATCTTTGATCGGGCGAGTGGGGGTGCTGATGAAATGACCTTCCCTAATCGTACCCAAGTTCCCAAGCCAAGGCAACTTTGGTGATGACGGACACGTGGCCTTAGGCACGAGTCAGGATTTCCTAAATTCCCCCAAAATAAAATATTTAGGTGGCGACTCTGTATCTGGCAAAGCAGTCTATGTTTGACACTTCTTTCTAAAAATCAATTTTTCAAAACGATTTGCCGGATTTTGACTCTTTGATGATTCATCAGTCTTGCATTGCACTCTGCGAGATTAGATACAGGACCGTGACATTGAGTCCAAACTATAGTAAGCCCAATGAACAAAACGGGATTTCTCCCGGGACGTTTGGGGACGTCTACACATGCCTGACATCTTTTTGCATACTCTATGCAATCATTTAGGATAGTTGGCCAATAGTAGGAATGCCTTTGAAGCAGCCATCTCTTCTTCACACCAGGCTAATGGGCACCAAAAATACCTTTATGAACCTCAGCTATAGCAGTCAATGCTTCATTTGGCCCTAAATATTTCAACAGCAACCCATCTACTCCTCTTTTGTAAAGAGCATTGTTATACACTATATATTGCATAGACTGTAATTTAATTTTCCTGCTGGCTTTTGAAGATGGGCCAGTTAAATATTGAATGATTGGATGTCTCCAATCATGCTCTTCTAAGTTATTCTGGTTAACTTCTACCACGATACCCCTTTTAGCCAATGGTGGTATTAACTTCTGGTATGTTGGTTGACTTATATCTACTTAGGCATTCCCTTTTCTTTTGAAATTCGAAGCCTTTTGGGCCACATCATTGGCCTTATGGTTCATGAATCTTAGGACATAAGTCACATTGGCTATCTGAAACTGAGAAAGCAAATGCAGTGCAGCAACATAATATGGTAACATGCTTGCACTTTGACACTTGAAGATTCCTTTTACTTAGTCGATTACCAATTGGGAATCCCCAAATATATCAACTACATGAGCTTGTAATCCAATAAGTAACTCAAGCCCATTATTGAAGCTTCATATTCAGCTTGATTATTGGAACAAGTAGTTTCATCCACTTTGAAACCATGTGTGGTTTCTACCCCTTGTGGTGATTTAATTATAACACCAATTCTAACCAAACCACTAGCTTTTGATACATCAAACCACATTTCCCATGGCTCAACATTGATCATACCAAGGTCCATTATCTCTTAACTTTCTGTTTGACATAGATGATCTGCCAAGAAGTTAGCCAAAACTTGTCCTTTTACTGCCTTTTGGGGGACATATTCCAGATGAAATTCTGACAAAGCTAATATCCATTTGCCAATTCTTTCTCTCAACATAGGCCTAGATAACATGTACTTAACAAAGTCTGTGGTTGCAATTACCAAGACAATAGTAGGCAAAAGATAACATCTTAATTTCATTGCTGCGAAGTATAATACAAGGTACAGTTTTTCTACAGCTGAGTATTTACATTCACAAGAATTTAAAAACCTACTAAGGTAATAAACTGCTTACTTCTTGCCTTTTTCATTGTCCTGGGCTAGGAAAACTCCCAATGAATCTTCTGCTGCAGCAATGTATAACTTCAAGGGCTTGTCGCTCCTTGGTGGCATTAACACTGGAGGCTTGGCCAAGTAGGCTTTAACTCCTTCGAAAGCAGTTTGATACTCTACTATCCACACAAACTTTTCTTCATCTTTCAACTTTAACAAAGAAGAAAATACTTTAGTTTTAGAAATAAATCTTCGAAGAAAATTAACCTAACCAAGGAACTTTTGTACTTCTTTCTTACTTGATGGAGGTTTGGCCTCAATGATGGCTTTGGCTTTATTCTGATCAATATGTATTCCCTTCTTGTGTACTACATACCCCAAGAAGTTTCCAACTGATACACCAACAACACACTTGAGAGGATTAAGCTTTAACTTGAACTTTCTCTTTCTTTCGAAAGCTGCTACCAAGCGAACCAAGTATTCTTCCATGGACTGGAACTTTACAACAATATCATCAATGTAACACTCTACGTACCCTCTAATAAGATCATGAAAGATAGTATTCATTGCCCTCTGAATGGCATTTTTACCCATTCGAAGGTGCCAATATTCCCAAGACACCTGAATGCTATCTTGTAGACATCCTCCTCTGCAATACAGATCTGGTATAACCAAAATGCCCATCCATTATAGACAAAATCCTGTGTCCTGCTGAACTGTCTGCCAATAGATCCACTATAGGCATGGGGTATTTATCTTTTGCAGTTGCCAAGTTCAGATTTCTAAAATCGATGCATACCCTCATCTTGCTATTCTTTTTAACCACAGGCACAATGTTAAACAACCATTCAACATACCTAATTGTTCTAATGAAGTCTGCTTTAAGAAGCCTGAGAATTTGCTCCTTCACTTTTTGAACCACTTCAGGGCTCATTCATCTTGGTTTCTACTTGTGTGGTTTGAAGTTAGGCTTCATAGAGCTTATGTTCCACTCATGACCTATTCAATCCTGGCAATTCATTATAAGACCATGCAAAACAATCCTTATATTTATTTAGGACTACCATGAATTGGTTCCTATCAATAGAACTTAACCAAGCACTGATATAAGTGGGTTGCTGTGCAGAACCTTCTCCTAAATTGACTTTTTCCAAGGGGTCTTGTACTTGAACCTTACTAATGCTTCTCCTTTGACTTCTTCTGCCTTCAAAGTAACTTTTTTGCTTTGTTCTGCTCACACCTTCTCTGGTTTAACATCTTTGCCTTCTTCCTCATAGACAAAATATATCCATAAGGCTTCTTCTTCCTGTATTTCCTGGACTTTTATTTCGATGTCCAATGCACAGTACTTATCAAGGACCAAAGGCCTAACCTTTTGTTGCTCCTGATTACAGCCAACTATCATGGCTTCCCTTTCTTGTTCCTGAACCTTTTGGACTATTGACTTTATGTCCAATGCTGAAAACTTGACTAAGGCCAAGGGTCTAGCTTCTTGGGTCTTATCTTTTTGCCTACAACCAAGCATCATTGTCATCCTTGGTGACGAACTCTTCATCAACACTCTCTTGCACTAAGTGCTTTAGGTGTGCTACTTCCTCATCAGCCATTACTTCGGTTGTTCCGTCAGGTTTCCTCAATATACTAAATGGTGTCACTCCTTCAGTATATAACTTGGCCTCTACAAAATGAGCACAAGTGATAAAGGGTTGAGGGTCTACGTTTATCTCCTCTGTCTCTCCATTACATAGGGCCATCATTATTTTCTGATGTAGAGAGGAAGGCACACACATTTTTTGGTATGGATCCAATCCCTACCAAGTAAAACATTATACTTGGCATTACTATCTATAACAAAGAATGCTGTTATGCAATCTATGGTTTCCACACTCAAGTTGATGGGCAGGATACCCTGAGCCATCTGCTTATCCACAGCGATGCCAGCAATGGTTGTGCAGGTTGGGATTAATCTAG
This sequence comes from Camellia japonica, assembly GCA_030407325.1. Classification (NCBI taxonomy): domain Eukaryota; kingdom Viridiplantae; phylum Streptophyta; class Magnoliopsida; order Ericales; family Theaceae; genus Camellia; species Camellia japonica. The sequence goes on from JAPPVO010000029.1 coordinate 158,248,598, forward strand.
GATTTCTTTTTCCCAATTTCTTCAAAGAGGACTTCAGAAGCAGGTTCACTGCTGCCCCATTGTCTACTAACACCATGTTTACTTGTATCTCATCGAAATAAGCCTTGATATACAAAGGCTCAACATGCTGCATCATAGATGTTAATACTCGCCTCCTCACTTTCATCTTCAGTTTCCATTGGTGTGGCCACTTCAGACTCGTCTTGAATCATGCTAACCTGTGATTCTTCACTAGAAACTGGAATAGGGTTATCTTCCTAACCTTCTTGGTTTCCATCTTTAGCCTGCAACTCTTGAGGTAGTATATATACCATGTTTACTGACACTGGAGGAAATAAGGCAAATTGAACTGCTGGCTGCACTTGTTTCTCTTCCAAACTAACTTGTTCAGTTATTTCAAAAGCATCTTCCATGCTCTAATCTGGTACCTCTATCACTACAAGAAAAATCATTTTTGGCGACTAAATTTTTAGTTGCCAAAAGTCCGCTTTTAGTCGCCGAAAGTCGATTTTTTACTTTCAGCAACTAATTTTTTTAGTCGCCCCTTTTGTCGCGCATATGTGGTCGCGAGAGGTATCGGCGACTAAACTTTTTTTAGTCGGCAAAAAAGAGCTCTTTAGCGACCAACTGTTTAGTCGCCATTGGTGCATTACACTTTTTAAAATCACACATTTAGCGACTAATTTTTAGTCGCCAATAGTCCATGAATCGCCGACTAAACTATTTTGTCGCCCAAAATAACACTTTTGGCGACTAAAAGTTTAGTCGCCAAAGGTCCTTCCGTAAAAAAAAAAAAAAAATTCTTTGGTTTTTCTGAGATTCGAACCGTGAACCATTCCAACTGCCAACACCTTTACCAACATACTCCCTCCACTATGCCACTTGAACATCACATGACTATATATGCAATATATATTATTTATATACTATTTTGACTGGTATTCATACAAAACCATATATGTAAATATAATTATTTTTATTGAATATAAGTTATGTAAAAAATAAATTATTTATTAAAAAAAATGTAGGCCACTTTTGGCGACTAAATCAATGATTTAGTCGGCAATTCTATGATTTTTGGGCTACTAATTAATTTGTTGTCGCTAAAAAAATATGTTTAAATTAAAAATAGCACTTTTGGCGACTAAATATGTTTTTAGTCGCCAAAAATGTCCCGTTTTGGCTACTAAATTGAAATTTAGTCACCAATTCACTGTTTTTAGCTACTAATTTTTTTTTTTTTGTAGCAAAAAACCTTCATTTTCAGCTACTAATCTTTTTTTAGTCGGCAAAAGACCTATAATCGGCGACTAAAATGGTTTTTAGTCGCCAAAACCATCACTTTTGGCTACTAAATTATTTTAGTCGCCAAAAACCGTCGCTTTTGGCTACTAAACAACCTTTAGTCGGTAAAACTGCTACATTCGGCGACCAAAAAATAGTTTAGTCGCTAAAACCCTGGTATTCGGCGACTAATTCATTTTAGTCGGCAAAGGTCTTCATTTTTGGCGACTAAATCCAGTTTAGTCGCCATTTGGCCAACTTTCAGCGACGAAATTCTGAATTTTAGTCGCCATTTGTGCTTTTTCTTGTAGTGTATGCTAGCAAGTTCCTTTGAAACAGGCTGCTAGTGATTTACCTCTGTTGGCTTGTCAACCAAAAAGGTTTGCTCAACCATGAAAGCCTTAAATATTCTATCTTCAGCTAATGTTTTCTCTTGGCCTAGTTCAGTCCTTTCATCTGTTTCATCATCGCTTTCCATTAAAGCCTTTTCGAGGCTTGCTAAACTGGATTTTGCTTTGACCCTTAGTTTAGTATCAACTTTAGCCAACTTCTCTATGCTAGCACTCCTCTTGATCTTGGGAACAGGCTTTGAACCTATCCCTCCATCTGTCTGATCCTTTGCTTGTGCCATGGAAGTGTTATCTCCACTTTTTTTCAGATCCTTCTGATACTGGGTGTATCTTCATTGGATCTTCCTTCTTTGAGACCTAGAAATTATAGAAACCACATCTGGCTCCCTTGTTTTTGAATTCTTTAATAACACCCAGTTGTTTGGAACCACCAAGGGAGGTTTTATCATTCTTCCCTAGTCTCCAAAAACCTTTCTTTGAGTTGACATCTCCTTAGGTTTATTTTGTATAACAAACCAATCTGGAACTCCTGGGACCCATGAGCCTATTGGTCTGGCTATTGGATCTGCTGTCCCACTTTTTGAAGCAATCTTCAAAGCAGTCTTTGGGGGCCAATTATCAGTCCTGGTCCCTTGCCTTGTACTGAATCCATGCCTCCTTTCAAGCTGGTTATGTACTTTGTAATAATTGGGTGACCTAGTTTCATACAGAGGCCTTTTTCCCTTTGACTGCATTCTGGTGTCTGGTGGGGTTACAAAAGACAAATGCTATTTGGGGCTAGTTGGGTATAACCTCTTGTTATGGGTGCTGGTTATTTGGTCCCTCTGCACCTCTTTGTAACGCTATTTCCCATCAACTGAGAGCCTTTTCAGCCACTTGTAATACATCCTGCACCTGGGGCATATCCTCTGCACTATAGCAGCTTCGAGAGAGTCATCATTCAACATTTGTTCACTAAAGCTTTCTTTTATGCTTGCAGAGCTTTGTCCCTCAGCTGGTGAACTTCTTGTGTTCTTCCTGAGAGTAATCTGGCTAGCCACATGCATCTGCACAGTGACTTCCTCCAATTCTTTCAGGGATAGGTTTTGGAAATCTGGCATGCCAACATTGGCTGCAGCCTCTCAAATTTCTCGAAACGAATTAGTGTCAATTCCCATAACTTTCTCAGATTTGGCTAGAAACTTTAGCCTCCCCTTCTGAATATGTTCTTGGATCTTGTCTCAGAAAATAATACAGTTTTTAGTCGAATAAGACCAAGAATTGTGCCATTTACAATATAGTTTTCCTTTAAGTTCTTCAAGGGTAAGAATTTTGACTCCCTTTGATAACTTTAGGAAATTTGCTATAAGCAAATGGTCGAAAATGTCATCTACTTTTGTTAAGTCAAAAGAATACTTCTTATGTAGGTCTTTCTTTTTAAACTGTTGTTCTATTGTACTTTCTTTCTGAATTAATGCCTCATAGGTCATAGGTTACTTTCCTACTATCTCTAGTGCATCAATTTCATAATTAGGGTCCCTATAGTAGGTCGTATATGATGCATTACTTCGATTTTGTTCTTCCTCAAGTAAAGTTTCATATCTAGACACCTTATAGGTTAACTCTACTAAGCCTCGAAACTCAGTTGAATCAAACTTCTTTCGAAGCCTAAATTCTAAGCCATTCTAAGTCAATCTTACAAATTCAGGCTCTAGTAGTATGACCCTGCATTTGTTCCATGCACTTTTAAATATGGCAATAAACTGAGTAGCCTTCTCATCAGGCCTTTGGCTCAATCTTGCCAAGTCTGCCATAGAATTTCAAGTTCTGTTTGGAAAAATTGGGCATGAAAAACTTTCTCCATTTGTTGCCAAGTTTGGATAGAGCCAGGTGTAAGGTTTATGTACCATACGAAGGCTGCTCCAGTTAGAGAACTTAGAAAAAGTCTCAGTTTGATGTAATCATTATTAGCAAACTCACCACACTAGCTTATAAACCTAGCAATGTGTTCCACTGTTGACTGATTTCCATTACCATAAAAGAGGGTACAGTCTGGTATTCTAAACCCCCTAGGATACTTGTGTACCCTATCTACCCACTATGGGTAAGGTTTTCTATATACTGGTATCTGGACCCTCTCGAGTCATAGGTCCACGCATTTCTCTAACTATATTAGCAATTTGGTCCCTTGGAACCATATTTTGTGCTGGTTGAACCACTACTGGAGGGACAAACACAGGGTTTGGAGGAACACCATATGCTTGTGGGCCTCTTAGTCTATATACGGGTACATTCAGGGTTGGTTTTCCCTAGTGTACTAGCTACTGTTGAAGGTATGGCTGGCCTCTTGGGGCCTACCTTGCGAAAGGTACCACAAGAGGAGAAGTAGGTGTTGCTTCTCTTCCAATTGCAAGAAATCCTTCTAACCCCCCTGGTGCAACCTCAAACACAGGGTTGGTGAAACCATTTGTGCCAGGCATGTTCTCAAACATAGGATTTGGAAATGCCCTCATGCCATTACCCTGAGTTGTCCTAGATCTACCAAATTGTATGGTTTCACTAGTAGAAAATGGAACATTCTGAGTGGCTATTGGTCTCGAAGGAGTTTCATACCTTGACTGAGGCACAGGTGCTGGCCTCTCATGGTTGTGACTACTAGTCTAACCATTGACTTGTCCATTATTTTGCATAGGCTGTTTCTCTTGAGCCAATCGTTGCTAAGGACTATTTACATTTTCTTCAATTTGTCTTACAACAGTTGGTTGAGGAGAATTCATTCGATCCAAAAAGGAATTTTTTATTTTTTGGATGAATAGATCCAAAAAGAATGTTACCCATCTTTCCATTGTATACATTAGCTGTTGTCCCATAGCATCTACTAAATCTCCCCACGGATTCAGTGGTTGGGTAGAAGGAACATTCGAAGGTCCAGTCTCATGGCCCTGTCTAGTGTGTTGGACATGTGTTGTATATTTTGAAGTGCTGGTTTGTTTGACCATTTGTGGAGGATCTGTTGGGATAGGTGCATCCATCACATTATCTTCTAGGTTAGTATTTCTACCTCTCCTTCCACACCATCTTCCAGGCATTCATTTTCTCCTCTTGCTCCATCTAGCCATTTTTAATAGTTCCACTAGGCGTGCCAAAAATATATGTTGGCTTTTTTGGCTTTCGAAGGCTAATAATGTAAATTTAAGCGCGCCAGCAAGGATCAATTAGTCCTTACAGAATATTAATTACCAACCAATTATCAGACGATTGTGTTATAGTTCTTTTTAGCCTCAATGAAGAATACTTTTACTGGTGGCTTGTTTAGGAGAAATTAGTAAATAATAATAAGTAAAGAACAATTTCAGAATCTGAATTTCATTAAGTAAATGAAAACTTACAATGATCTGACCCAGCCTTGTAGAGGTTCACAACAACAAACTATTTGAAACTACTCCTAGGAAATGAAGTGCAGTACAGAAATTGAAGTTCTGGAAATGTGAAGAACTAAAAATGTAAAACTGGAAAGAAATGTAAAGTAAATAAACTAGTTTATGGATCTGAGTCTGGGTCTTTTTCTCTTTAGCCTTCTCTGGTATTTATACTCTTTAGTGATAACCGTCGAAGTGGCCTTCTAACAATCGAAATACATCTCCACTCTAACTGTCGAAATACATCTCCATGATCTCTGCTCATGGCTTCGCTCAACTAGCTCCCACTACGCCCCTTTTGCATTTAGGCTTTCCTTCTGAATTTGAATTTGAATTTGAATTGTAGGTAACCATTAGGTTATGTCATCTCGTGCCTCTTGAATATTTAGATGTCACGTAGATTCGATACTACCAATATGAACTGCCATGTGTCTGTCTTTGATTGGAGACTTGCATTAATTCTCCAAATTGCCCTTTAGGTGCCACATGTCACTCTGCGATTGGCTTTTACAAATTATACAGCCAATAGTTGTCCATTCGTCTTGCGTTGTTAACATTTTGAATTGGAAAACATTACGTGCAAATCTAGATGGACCAAAAACAGAATTCGAAAAAAATTATAAGGACTATTGGTGTAATTTATTCATTACACCGGTGGTCCCTAAAGTTTGTTTTGAATTCTATCTTAGTTCCTTTAGTTTTTTACGCAATCTTTTTTTGTACAAAATTCTAACGGTCGATAACAGATGGACAATATTGCAACTCAATTGAAAGTCTAGGTAGAGTTCAAATTAAAACTACACAAATTAAAGTGACACTTCATTTAAATTATAAGGACTGATGTTATAATTTAATTATTTGTAATTAATTTTGATCAAATAAATTCATTTGTAATTGCCCCAATTTTTTTTCAAAATAAAAAAACCTTCTATTGTCCAAAAATAAAAAGACTTTGAAATATAGACTGTCTTGTCTCACAAATACTTATGATAATAATGCGAACATTTGTGATGTCTCGGTGGTATTTTGGGAAGTTGGTAAAAAGTTGACTTTTTGACTTTTTTAGTTTATTTTGTCTTTTTGTGGGTAAGTTATATGAGAGGTGATGTGACCAAAAATTGATAAAAAGTTGGAAGCTGGCTTTTTACCAGCTTCCCAAAATGGCCCTCGAAGTGGGATTTAACACCGCAATGGATGTGATTGCTAAGAAAATCTAAGATTTGATTATTAAAATGTCATAAAAACAAAGGAATAATACTGTATAAATTAATAAATATTATACATATATATATATATATATTTTTATTTGACAATGTAACACTTATCATATGATTGATGTGGATTACGTTTTAATTTCTAAAATTTCATTATTACATGGCACTAGTTAATTGAAATGTTCTTACACCTATTATAACAAAACAATATGGACCAGTTTCGTTTAGTTTTAAAATTATGATTTGAGTGTAAAGTTATGTTTTGAGTTTTAAGTTTTTGAATCATGATTTGAAAAGAGAAATTTTGTTTAATTATTGACATGGATAGACCCATAAAGGCTACAGCCCATAGTGAACAACCCCAAGCCCATCACTTGGAGCCCATTGCATAACCCGGCTGGTGAAGTCCAGAACAGCTGGAGGCCAACTGGGCATGAAGGGCTAATGACATTCGGACACATGGCAGATGAAGGGCAGGCCACATCAGCAGACAAAGATCTGCAAAGTTATTGCCACAGCACATCACCATTAATGCAGCCCATCACATCATTTATTGTGACAACACCTCCCCATCGGAACAGCACCCCCTTACCCTGAACAAGGTAAGCTACAGCACAGGCTTTCGGCGATGAGGGCAGGTGGAAAGAGACAGCGAAATGATTACCAAAGGATATAAGCAAACGTAGAAGACAAGAAGAAGGTTAAGCTTTCTATCTCCAATCTCTCTCTACACTCTATCTCCTTTCCTAACTTGCTAACTTGCTCGTCGGAGGGTTCGCTGGGAGACTACCCCGTTCCCCGTTGAACTTATTTGCAGGTTATCTGGTGGGCTTGATCACTCGGACGTGGGCTTGAGAAGCTTGGATCGGTCCAGTCCATCCACCAAGAACGAACTGTATCATCAGTTGGCGCCGTCTGTGGGAAGAGTTCTTATCTGTGCGCCAGTTGTGCTCATTGTCACCGGAGGCCCTGTCCCAACAACCTTTTCCTCCTACCCATCAAAGTGTATGGTCACGACTAGATCCATGGCTTCTCACCATAATGCTACAAACCATCAGACCGACCCAACCAATCCAAACAACCCACCACAGTACTTCATCGAGCTTACCAACAGCATTAACCGCATAGCCGAGCAAAACCAGGCCCTGATAAATGCTTTACTCCAAAGAAACCATCCCGTACCCCCACCACCTCTAAATATTCCACCCAACCAAGAACGAGCCCCGAGCCGTACTGTCCCGCAACCCTATCCACCTAACTTGGAAGGTTTGCAACCTCCTCACCCATATATGAATCCACCACCTCCACCCCCACACCCATCGGTCGTAGCACCAGCCCCCGAGGGAGAAGCCAGCAGTGTCCAGCACCTGTCTCCCTCTAGTGGTGACAACATTCCCCTCTGGGACGCTGAACTCCGAGCCATGAAGCTCCAACTCCAAGGGGTTATGCAGAACATCCAGCATAAACCCTCCACCACGGCAAACTCACCATTTGTTGCCTCCATCTGGGACAAACCCCTGCCCGCCAAGTTCAAAATGCCCACCATCGACTCTTTTGACGGAACAACGGACCCGGTCGACCATCTAGAGACCTACCGCACCCTCATGATCCTCCATGCCTTCCTTGACGAGATCATGTGCCGAGCTTTCCCCGTGACACTGAAGGGGTCAGCTCGACTGTGGTTCAGCCAGTTACCACCAGACTCTGTCTCCACCTTCCAATACCTCAGCGACTCTTTCCTTAGCCATTTTATTGGAGCCCAGCGCCAACGTCGCCCAGCAACCCAGCTCCTCAACATCCGGCAGACCGAGGGGGAGTCGCTGCGCAGTTACGTTACCCGCTTCAACACCGAAGCCCTACAAGTAGCGGAAAACGATGAAAAGGTCATCCTCACGGCTTTCATGGCCGGGCTACGGTCGTCCGATTTCCTTTTTTCCCTCTCTAAAAACCTCCCGACCTCCATGGCAGCCCTACTCTCTAAAGCCCAGAAATACATGAATGCCGAAGATTCACTAGCCGCTCGCCAGGACCCAATAACTAAAAATCCGACCCCCAGAGAAAAGAGAAAAGACTCAGAACCCAGAAACACCTAGTATAATAGCCAAACACCCCACTATAGCGACCGACCTCCCCGCATTGACCGGTCGCACCAACCCGACCGCCTGGTCGGTTCGAGTGGTACATACCCCTTAATTCTTCCATGGAACAAGTCCTCCACCAGATCCAACGGGACTACCCCCTCAAATGGCCCCCACCTCCACGGACCCCTTTCAATCGGAAAGACCAGTCCAAATATTGCCATTTCCACCAGGACCATGGCCATAACACTGATGACTGCATCAACCTCAAGGATCAAGTAGAGACCCTAATACGCCAGGGGCATCTCAGCCGCTTCATGGACACCCGCCCACAGCGGAGGCAAAGAACCGAGCCCTCAGAAACGACCACCGGCGCACCCACCCCGGCAGCCAGCTCAAACTAACCAAGGCCATGATCGCCCTCCACAACAGCCTCGGCCGCCAGGTAATCCCCCTCCGCCAGTTGGCGAAATCCGAGTCATTTCAGGTGGCCTTGCTTGTGGGGGGCCATCCCACTCGGCTCAGAGGGCAGAACTCAGAAAATAAGGCAGGGCTCAGACAAAGCAGTTGCCACGGTAGACCGACCCTCCAAACAGCCCAAGCAGTAGACAGAGCCCATCACCTTTACGGACACCGACTGCACAGGCATCCGCTATCCTCATGATGACCCTCTCGTCATTTTTCTGCCCTCCTGTCCAACTACAAAGTCCGACGAGTTCTCATCGACAACTGCAGTTCTTCAGACATCATATTCCTCAACTGCTTCCGCCAGCTCAAGATTGGGAAGGAAAGTCTGTCTCCCCTCCAAACTCCTTTGGTCGTTTACTGGCGACCGGGTGACCTCCATTGGCTCCATCGATCTCCCTATCACCATCGACAAGTACCCACGGCAGACCACAAAGTTGCTCACCTTCCTTATTGTCGACTGCCCCTCGGCCTACAACATCATCCTTGGTCGCACTGCCCTCAATGCTTTCCAAGCTATCACATCAACCTACCACCTTGCCGTAAAATTCCCCACCGACTTGGGCGTTGCAACAGTAAGGGAGGAGCATACCATAGCCAGGGAGTGTTATGTCACTTCACTCAAGGAAGTCAAGCTGAAGGAGGCCATGATCATTAAAGGACTTGACGTCCGAGATGAGGACGAGCTGGTCAGAGGAGAACCTGTGGAGGAACTCGTTGAGGTTCCCATCGACCTTACCAACCCACTGAAAACTGCCAAGATTGGCAGCCAACTATCCCCCAGGCAAAGGCCGACCTTGCTGCCCTTCTGACCGAGCACAATGACGTTTTTTCTGGACCCATTCAGACATGCCGGGCATTGACCCCGCCTTCATAACTCACCGCCTCAGTATTGAACCCCATTTTTGACCTTACCGCCAGAAGCAGCGCATCTTTCATCCGGAGCACAATACTCTTATAGCCGCAGAGGTTGACAAGGTCCTCGAGACCCAATTCATCAAAAATGTAGACTATCCTAAATGGTTGTCAAACGTGGTCCTAGTCCGCAAGAACAATGGAAATGGCGACTCTACGTCGATTACTCTGACTTGAACCAAGCTTGCCCCAAAGATAGCTATCCTCTCCTCCGCATAGATTGCTGGTCGATGCCACGACGGTCATCAAATGCTCAGCTTCATGGATGCTTTCTCTGGGTACAACCAAATCCTGATGCACCCGTCCGATCGGGAACACACATCCTTCATTACCGATCGAGGTACCTACCACTACTATGTAATGCCGTTCGAACTGAAGAATACTGGGGCCACCTACCAACGATTGGTCAATGCCGTTTTCCATCATCAGATCGGTCAGAATATGGAAGTATATGTCGACGACATGCTGGTCAAGTGCAAACTCTCCACTGATCATCTGACCGACCTGCGAGAGACCTTCGCCACCCTTCGCAAATACCAAATGAAGCTCAACCCAGAGAAGTGCGCCTTCGGCGTAGGATCTGGAAAGTTTTTGGGTTTTATGGTCAGTCAGCGCGGCATTGAAACTAACCCTGAGAAGATCAAGGCCTTGATTGAGATACAGTCACCCAGAACGATCAAAGAAGTTCAAAGACTCACTGGCCGAGTGGCGGCCCTCAACCGCTTCATTTCCCGCGCAACAAATAAGTGCCTACCATTCTTCAAAGTTCTTCAGCAGACCTTTGAATGGACAACTGAATCCGAAGAGGCTTTTCAGCAGTTAAAGCAATGCATGGCCAATCCTCCCCTCCTTTCACAGGCAGTTACGGGCGAGCCTCTCTTCTCTATTTAGTAGTGTCAAGCACCGCAGTCAGTGCAGCTCTTATCAGGGAAGACGGCTCAGTCCAAGGCCGGTCTACTACATCAGTCGGGCTCTCAGGGGAGCGGAGCAGAATTACCCATTGCTAGAAAAATTGTCCCTGGCCTTGGTCACCGCCTCCAGACGGCTCCGTCCTTACTTCCAAGCCCATTCCATAGTGGTCCTCACCGACCAACCCCTGAAGAAGGTCATGCAGCAACAAGAACTTTCCGGCAGGCTTATACAGTGGTCAGTGGAACTCAGCCAGTTTGACATCTCCTACCGCCCTCGAACAGCAATCAAGGGACAGGCCGTAGCCGACTTCATCCTGGAATTCACCAACCCTACCCCAACCACTGCCTCCCCACCCCCACCAACCCCTGCTGAGCCAGAAGACCCCCACTCTTGGACTCTCAACGTCGACGGGTCATCCCGCAGGGAAGGTAGTGGGGCTGGCCTCATCCTCACCTCCCCCGAGGGTGGCTATTTCAAATGTGCTCTCCGTTCCTTGTTTGATGCTAGCAACAATAAGGCCGAATATGAGGCATTGATAGCAGGACTCCGCCTTGCCAAGGACATTGGTGTCAGCCACATCCGGGTGTTCAACGACTCCCAGCTCATCGTCGGCCAGATTACGGGGGAATTCGACGCCAAGGAGGACACAATGCGGGCTTACAAGGATATGGCACTCCCCCTTGTTCGCCTCTTCAATACCTTCCACATCAAGCACATACCTCAGGCGGAAAACTCCAAGGCAGATGAGATGGCCCAGCTGGCCTCTGCAGACCAGTCCGACCTTAGCCATGGAGTCCGCCTCGAATACCTAGCCCACCCGGCCATCTCACCCGACCTACAAGAAGTGCAGTTCCCCTAAAATGAACCCATCCCCTGGGCGTCCGACATTTTCCTAGTTTTGACAACAGGGGAACTCCCAGATGACCAACAGCAGGCCACCAAAGTCAGGGCCTGGTCGTCCAATTACATCCTTGTCAGTGGCATCTTGTACAAATGTGGTTTTTCACGACCATATTTGTGATGCCTCAATTCGGCTCAAGCAACCTATGTAATGCGGGAAATCCATGAGGGGATTTGTGGTAATCACTTGGGCGGCAGGTCTCTAGCCCATAAAATACTCCGTACTGGTTATTTTTGGCTAACTCTTAATCAAGATGCGACCGATTTCGTGCTCAAATGTGATAAGTGTCAACGCTTCGCCAACCCCCATGCCCCTCCTATAGAGTTGATCACACTTTGCAGCCCCTACCCATTCGCCAAATGGGGAATCGACCTAGTTGGTCCACTTCCCACCGGCCGAGGCCAGACCAAATTCGCAATTGTTGCCATTGATTACTTCACCAAGTGGGTAGATGCGGAACCCCTGGCCACCATCACCGAGCGGAACACAACCAAGTTCATCTGGCAGTCGATCGTTTGCAGGTTTGGCATCCCTCAAGCCATCGTCTCCGACAACGACAAACAATTCGACAACGCCAAGTACAAGAAGTTCTGTGCAGACCTCCAGATTCAGACTGACGAAGACCAACCAATGTGACAGAAGTTAGAAGTTTTCTGGGACTTGCTGGTTATTACAAAAGATTTGTGAAAGACTTTTCAAAACTTGCTATGCCATTGACCCAGTTAATTCAGAAAAATGTCTCATTTGATTGGAATGATCAAAGAAAGTTTGCCTTCCAAGAGTTGAAAACCAGGTTAGTAACTACACCAATTTAACTCTGCCTAATGGTACTGATGGGTTTCAAATTTACAGTGATGCTTCCTACAAAGGTTTGGGGTGCGTGTTAATGCAAAATGGGAAAGTGATTGCTTATGTTTCTCAGTAACTCTTCCCTTATGAAAAGAACTATCCAACCCATGAACTTGAATTAGTCGCCATAGTCTTCACTTTAAAAATTTTGGCGCCATTATTTGTATGGGGTGACTTGTGAAGTATACATAGATCATAAAAGATTAAAATACTTCTTTACCCAAAAGGAACTGAACATGAGACAAAGAAGGTGGCTAGAATTGATTAAAGATTATGATCTGCAAATTTTGTATCATCTAGGGAGGGCAAATACCATTGCAGATGTATTGAGCCGGAAATCCATTGGGAATTTGTCGTGTTTGCTCACTGGCCAGAAGGAATTGTTATGTGACCTAGAAAAGAATGAAATTGAGATTGTGATGCGTGAACACGATGGAAACTTAACTACTATTACCACTTAGCCTGCAATCATTGAAGAAATTAAGGAGAAACAATCGCAAGAAAAGTTCTTGAAAAGGATCATGGATGAAATTGACTCAAAACTAAGGCCAGGGTTTGTACTTGAGAACAATGTATTGAAATTTCAAGGTCGCATTTGTGTGCCGGATTATGATGATTTGAGGAAACACATTCTGACTGAGGCCCACAATTCCAAATTTGCTATGCATCCAAGAAGTATGAAAATGTATCATGATTTGAAGCAGAATTTCTGGTGGCTGGGAATGAAAAAGGGTATTGTAGATTTTGTGGCTAGGTGTTTACACTGCCAATAAGTTAAAGCTGAACATCAATGACCCATTGGTTTGTTACAACTGCTTCCAATACCGGAATGGAAATAGGAGCACATTACCATGGATTTCATTGTGGGATTGCCTCGCTCCTTCCGAGGTATAGATTCTATCTGGGTCATTATTGACCGTTTAACTAAGTCTACTCATTTTCTACCTGTCAAATCTATTTATAATGTAGACAAGTTAGCTAACATATATATAAATGAAATTGTGAGATTACATGGTGTACTAGTATCTATAGTTTCTAACAGAGATTCTAAGTTTACATCAAGATTCTGGCAGGGTTTACAACAAGCCTTGGGGACTGAATTGCGATTGAGTAGTGCCTATCACCCACAGACAGATAGCCAAACTGAACGAACAAATCAAACTTTAGAAGACATGTTAAGGATGTGTGTCTTAGACTTCCAAAGAAATTGGGAGACCTATTTACCATTGGCCAAATTTGTGTATAACAACAGCTATCATTCAAGTATTGAGATGGCTCCTTATGAGGCTTTGTATGGAAGGAAATGCCAATCTCCTATCTGTTGGGCTGAAGTAGGTCACAGACCAACTTGTGAAGGAAACAACAAAAAAATGTGGAATTGATTCGACAAAGGTTGAAAATTGCACAAAGCCGCCAAAAGAGCTATGCAGATGTACGAAGGCGAGATAGAGAATACGAAGTTGGGGACCATGTGTTCAATAAAGTGACTCCAATGAAAGGGCAAACGCAGTTTGGAGTGAAAGGGAAATTGGCACCGAGATACATCGGCCCATATGATATTCTTGACAAGATCAATTTAGTAACATACCAAATAGCCTTACCTCCGGTCATGGAGCATATGCATAATGTTTTTCACGTATCTATGCTTCGAGAATATTTGAGAGATCCATTACATGTGATTGAGCCAACTCATGCACTTCTAAAAGATGATTATACATATGAGGAGAGGCCAATGCAAATTGTGAATCGTCAAATCAAAAGATTAAGAAACAAGAAAATTGCGTTAGTGAAGGTCGATTGGCAGAATCATGGAGGAACCTATGCAACTTGGGAAACAGAAGAAGACATGATGAAAAGATACCCGGAACTGTTTCCTTTGAACCTAGTATTCTTCCAAAATGAAGGTAATTCGAGTTTGGAGGACCAAACTCTTTAAGGGGAGAAGACTGTAACAACCCCGACCCATGATTAGCGTTAATCCATGATTTCATATGTCTAATAAGTTATTAAGATCAAATTCTGAATTAGTTACATGCGTGTTGCATTATATGCTGCTTTATGTATGTGTATATCTGTCTAACATTAGAAGATCTGTTCATGTTTTTATTTCAATTGTGAATTGAAGGCCTTGTTAGCATCCGATTTAGAAATTGACTTGATTTATGTGTTATTTGGAATTTTTAAAATTTTATGGTAGGTTTAATTGAAATTCAATTCGGAACGATTTAAATAGATTAATTTGATGCCCATGTGATTAGCCTTAGTTAATTATCATTTGGCAGGCCTATATAAGGCACCTTTTGCCTCCACTCATCTTTTTCCTTCATTTAATACACTCTTGAGCCTATATTCACACACACAACTGTGAGAGTGAGAGGGGGGAGGAATTGGAGTCAATTTGAAGCCAAGCTAGCAAGAATTACAGAAATTGAAGAGAATTTGAGGGATTAAGTAAGAGAACACTAGCATTTGAGGCCTTGAGGACTCTAGGTAAGGAATCAAACTCTTAGATTTATGTAATTGAGTTAGATTTTACAAGAATTCAAGTAAGAGAAATAGATTGACAAGAGAATCAAGTTAGAATTTGGGAATTGTAAGTCATTTCATGCATGCATGACCATATCATGAAGTTTTGAATTTGTTTTCATGAGAAATCTCACATGCATGTTCATATTTTGGTTGTAGTTTAAGAATTCACCATGTTTTTGAGTTGAAAATTTCATTTGATCATGTATTAATGCCATGAACTCTAGTGAACACATGCATGTCATGTTCATGGATCATTCATGAATTTTAAGTTGAATTTTGCACAATTGGCAAGCTATTTGGCCATGATTTCTTGAAAAGATCCTTAATTCATAATGTATTATGAACTTCTAAGTGTTCCTCAAGTTTTAGCCCAGAAAATCAAGTTTGAATGCTTAAAGTTTGAGTTTTGAGTTTTGGGAACAAATCTAGAAATCCCAGAATTTGCATCTACACTCGAGCGTAGGAATCCACGCTCGAACGACCTGAAGTATGCTCGAGTGTGAAATGCAAGCCCTCAGAAGTCCTTGTGTTTTGCAGCACGCTCGAGCGAGGATCTGAGTCTCACGCTCGAGCGGGGATCGAGCGTCCGTCGAGTGTGAAAAACAAGCAACCAATACTTTTGTCAAAGTTTGCAAACCGCTCGAGCGAAGAAAGTTAGGCTCGAGCGAACCCTCACATTTTGCATGTTCGCTCGAGTGAGGAAAGCCACGTTCAAGCGTGGACCCTGTTTTCAGCAAGTTTTGAAAAATATTTTCAAGTACATTTTTGCAACCTTATTCCATCATAGGCATTCTTAGGCCAAGATTAAGACACCATAATGAGGATGAAGGCTAGAAACACACTTAAATAAATGAAATAAGTTGTGCAATCTGAACGTGTGTTTCAACGTATGTATTTGTCATGTTATGTAGGTTACGCGCCTCAAGTTAAGTGAATTGCCCACTCTACTTGTCTAATTGGAGCCATCGGTTATCTGTGAGTAATAACTCTGTAAAGTTATCTTTAACTTCAATTATTTTCTGATGATATGAAATGATTAATTTTTGAAATGCTATATCTTGAAAGAATGAATGTTTCTCCAAGTCTCTGAAATATATTCGTGGCATCCTTAGTATCATATGTTATTCATCCCTTTATGGGTCATTGAAATGCCTTTATGGTCGTCCCTTTATGGGTCATCGGAATGCTAGACGAAATGTGGGTGACTATGAAAAAGCAGTTAGCAAAATTAGGAAGGAGAACAACAAAATGTTGATGCGGAGATATCGACATTTCATGCTTCAACTAGCCACCGAAATGGCAGAAGCAAGCAACAAAGAATTGACAGTGATTGAGCGAAATAATGTCTTAAATAGTGAAAAATATCTCTCTGACTACTACACGTCAGATGAGGAATAAGAAATCAAACACCTTTATCTTTCATATATGTTTGTATGTTATGTCGTATCTTTGTTATTGGGGTGTAAGACAATGTTGTTGTTGATCTGGGTTACAGATCTATTTCAATTATTTGTTATATGAAGCTGAAGTTTATAAATCACTACATTTATAAGTACACATGTCAAGATTCGTTACGAATTTCTTTTCCTATTAATAACTCATGTATAAGCATTGCAAAGTCATTACAATAAATGAAAATGTTTGGTCACACATGCAACCAAGTTCATTCAGTATCATAATTATATTCCACTTCAATAATGCATAAAATCATGAAAGCGTAGTTCAATTAGCATTCTTCAAAATAACAATAACGGAGAGAAAGCAAAGATAATTAGTATTTGTAGAATTACAAGAACTATTCAAAAACTATTGAAATTTCTTCATTCATTGATAAGTCATGGATAAGCATTAGAAAGCCATTACAAGAGAAATGGTTTAATCATTCATCCAAACAATTTCATTCATTATCATCATCATTTGACATCTCAATGTCAGATTCATACATAGCATCCATGCTCCAGGTGAAATACTGATGTGCATTATCCATTAACCCATCTTCGGCATGCTCATTTGCGGTCTTCATTAGTTCGGACCTTTGCAAACGTTGGGTTATGCGATTAATTTCGTTGCGGATACGATGCAATGCCCTTTGCAACAACTGTGGAGTGTCAATTGGCATACGCATGGCTAACCGTCGAGGAAATTTAATATTAACTTCACAACATAACTCAACGAGAACGCTTGCTCGAGTTATGCGAAATTCCACTCAGCTCTTACGGTATTGACGGCGGCATGTGAGTAACGCAAATTTGGATTAAATGGGTATTGAAATTCATCTCCATCTGCAACCTAATGGCGACCCATTGCTAAATATAGATCAACCACCGTATATCTCATGATAATATCTCTCGATATATCTATAGAACTTTTGTTGTGGTATGATGTGATATTTATACCACATATGCACAGTTGTTACAACATGCACAAATTCAAAATGGAGATGGACGCAAGTATTCATGTCTTATAAACTCTAAACTCACATGCCAACAATGACTTGTCATACTTCAGGAGGTTCACATGGTAGCTGTATGTTTAAAATTATTGTAAAAGAGTTGTCACGTCAACCTTTATATGATCTGAACAACTATGCATCAACTTAATAGGAGTTGTCACTTCGACTTTTATTGATTATTCAGTGCATATCTGAAGGTTTTAAGCAAAGTTCAAATCCGCTTAGAAATTTAATTTCACTTTTCTACTTACAAATTTAATTCAATTTATTTTGCCTTGACAATATATTTAATTTCACTTTTCACCTTACATATTTAATTTAATTGGAGAAATTTAACCAATTTAATTTCTCTATCTTTTATAAGTATTGTGAGCATATTTAAATGTACATGATGGGGTTTGGATTCTTCGGTTCGGCAGATATCTTTCAAATTGTTCCACTTTCTTGATTTTCTCGAATTATTGCTTTATTAACTACTCTTAAAATCTCTTTGAACTAACTTTTAATGATTTCTCTCAAATTTTTAGTTAACTATGTGTTGATTTAAGTTGGTATTGTTCTTGTCTGGATACTAGGCTAGTTTTTATCTGTAATACTTTCAAGTTCTATACATCCAAAAATCCATCTATAAGTGCTCTACTACAAATTAATCTTCAATACATTCCAACTCTACAATATTTTCTGTTCAAGATTTATCAATCTATTTGAAGCTGCATAGGGTAGCTTTTTAAACACACGGGGTCTAATTGTTTTGTTGTTTTGTTCTGACACCCTCGCATCCCGTTATGAATTGCTGAAGTTCACATGGGCACAGTAGCTATGGTATGACTTCTTGCTTTTTTCATATAGTAAGTAGTCTCATTAAAGTCGTCGCAGTGATACGTCTAACATTTCTCAGTGATGCAGTGATGTAGTGACTTTAACAAACGTAATAAATTAAAGGACTCAATGAAATGGCCAAGTTCACATGGCCACGGTAAACAACATACGGATGATTGGTCTTTTTTGAAAAAGTGAGTAGTCACTTTAGAGTGACGATTAAAGTACTGATTGTGTGGAGCGCGTTTAGCATTGATTGTTTATTCATTACAATGACAACTCATAAAGATGTGTTGGTATATGTGGGCTTTTAATGGCATGTGACTTTGTGTAGCGCGACTTAGATGCTTTGTTTTTTCCTCACATTTCATAACTCATCTAAGTTACATTAATACGACCACATGGAAATAGTGTTGACAAATAACTATATAAAGGACTGAAGGAGTGATAGTAAATACATAACCTTTCCACTCAGTTCGCCCTAGGGAACTATCTTTCATTTATTGAGAAAAAATCAAATGGAGTATAGATTCACGGCAGGGGGTAGGAATTGCAGAGGTGAGAGTTCACGATGAGGAAAAGGAACAAGAAAGGGACTCGCAGGGGTTAGAACTTCAAAAAAGGTGAGAGTTCACGCTGAGGAAGAGGAATAAGAAGGGGAAGTGGCGATACTGAAGATGAAACGCCATTTGCTTTGTTAGATGCCTCTTGTGCTTATCATGATAGGTTTGGGAAGCGACATTTTGTCATGCCCAAGTACTATCGAGATCCACGTGGTTTCGTGGAGGATCCATCTGATAATCAAACAGGATATGGTTTAGTAGACGCTGCACTTCCGAAGTGGCCTGCACTATTTATAGAGCGAGTGCAAATGGAAAGATTATCTCGGGAAAATCGACTGAAGGTGCTGAAAGCACGTTCAGTTGAGATCCAAAAGGAAGATCCGGATAATGTTGATCGACTATGTGAAAGGCTTCAACGTGAGATTTCTCAAATGCGCCGTAGGTTAGCTCGTGATATGAAACTATCTATACTTAAGTCGGATGCCAAGAAGAAAGGAACAACACCAAATGTTGAGGCTATCAAGGCTATCAAAGAGGATCCTGCACTTCTCTTTGACCCTGAGCTCTCAGATTGTTTGGACTCTGAGATTGCTGATTCGAGCGAGGATTAGGTGTCTATCTGTCTACTAAATTATATGTTGTTATGCATAATTATGTACTGTGTGTGTTAAAATAACTCTTTCGGCAATGAGTTTGTGAAAGGTTTGTCTGATATTTGTCTATATAACTGTTAAGTATTGTACTCGTCACTTTATTTTATGTACTGTGTTATGTTGAATGTTTCCACAAATTATTTTTGTGGGATACTTATGTTTGAACTAGCATCGTTCTGAAGTGTTATAAGTGTTACAGTCATGCCTTTATTTTGTTTCCCTATTCATAGTAGTAATTAGCAAATTAGATACTTTGTATATGCTGTGTGAAGTTTTATTTAAATATTTCTTGGCAACAAATATTTAAGGGAACAAACAAGATCTCTAAACTCATTCATCTGTTCAACAGTGATAACCAAAAAAGTGATTACCCCCCTCCGCTGTGCACTCTCTTCGTCTCTCTTCAGCTTCGTCTATGTGTATTGGACTGGATAGCAGGGCAAAAACGTGTATTCAACCAAAGCTAACACTGACAAACCAAAAAAACAAACATTTTTTTAAAAACGGCTTTGCTAAAGCCATATTGTAAAACGGTTTTCCTATAACCGTTTTATGTTTGAAATATATTTTCAGTATAAATATTTATCTTCAAAATTAAGAATTTAAAAACAAAAAATATTTGGCACAGAGTAATTATTATTTATTATTATAAATTATTATATATATATATTATATTAATATTGGTCTCATTTTAAAAATATGATTGATATCTTTTTATTGGTATTAATTTTATAAAAATAAAATTTATATATATTAAAAATTATATATGTTTTTATTAAATAAATATAATCAATAAAATTAATTATTTTATTTTTAATTATTTATTATAAGTGTGTGTAGATGTGTGAAAGAGAGAGAGTGGAGTGATGTGGGTGTAAGTGTGTCAGAGAGAGAGAGAAAGAAAAGAGTGTGAGTGTGTATGATGTTTGACGCTAAGTCTTATCTTTTTTTTTTTTTTTTTTTTTTTGGGCCACGGGGTCACTGCTGTGACCCCCTATTGTGTTTTTTTTATTATTCTTAAATTGACATAGTTTTTTTTTTAATGTTCTTACTATGTTTTTTGGCATCATAAATTACACTTTGCCCTAAACCTTAAATCCTAAACCTAAACCCTAAAATTAAAAAATAAAAAATAAAAAATTAAGAATTAAACCCTAAACCCTAAAATTTTTTTAAAAAAATTTAAGAATGGAACCCTAAACTCTAAAATAAAAAAATAAATTTTAAGAATTAAACTATAAACTCTAAACCCTAAATCTTAAACCCTAAAATAAAAATAAATAAATTTTAATAATTAAACCCTAAACCCTAAAATAAAAAAAATAAATTTTAAGAATTAAACGCTAAACCCTAAAATAAAAAAAAATTAAGAATTAAACCCTAAATCCTAAACCTTAAAATTTAAAAAAAAAAAAAATTTAAGAATTAAAGTAAAAAAGTGATCATTTTATATAGTTGATTATTGTTTTCTATTATAAATTATTACTATATATATATTTAATATTGGTCTCAATTTTATAAAATAAAATTTATATATATAAAATTATATATGTTTTATGAAAATAAATATAATGAATAAAATTAATTATTTTTATTTTTATTTATTTATTATAAGTGTGTATGAATGTGTGTGAAAGAGAGAGAGAGTGGAGTGATGTGAGTGTGAGTGATATGGGTGTAAGTGTGTGTCACATAGAGAGACATAGAGAAAAGAGTGTGAGTGTGTGTGATGTGGGTGTAAAATTAATTAATTATTTATTTATTTATTGAAAGCGTGTTTTCAAAACACGTTTTCATGTTGTGTGTTTTTCAATTGCGTTTTATTAATTGACAGGATAATTAGTAAACACGCGATTTGTAACCGCGCGACCTTAATTAAAAGCGTGTTTTCTAAACACGCTTTTATAATTTTGTTTATTTTGTTTGTCTAAATCACAAAAATACTGAAAGCGCGTTTAGTAGACATGTTTCAGCTTAATTTGAGAAATTTGGCCAAATTAGACTTAGTTTGGAAAATAAAATAGTGTAAGGGCTTAGTTTGGGAAAAGGGCCCTAAAGGGATAGGTAGAGAGGCCATGACCTAGTGGTATGGAGGTACACTTAGGTTCTTGCAAATGAGAGATTGGGGCTTAAACTCTCCTAGGAACTAATCTAACAACTAACAATCGACTTTCGCCGATAAAAAAAAAAAAAAAGTCAGTTGGAGACAAACATCCCTCCAATTTTTTATATAGGTTTGACTTATAATTATTATTATTTTTAAATACTCATCCCCTTTGCAACATTCACCCCTTCAAGTTAAAATCCTTCATCCAACCTTGATTGGATTTGAATCTTAATTGAGTTGAAGCCATTTAAAAATTTTAGAATTTCCATGCTCAAATCTAAGACCGAATTAACATGGCGGAGTGGAAGTTACATACCCATCAGCCTGATTTCCCAAAACCATCCCTCCCAAGTCTGCAGCTTCTCTGAGTGCTTGCCTCCATCTTCTCACCTTCTCCACCCAGTCCTCGTTTCCTCCACCGCCTTCCGTCTTCAACCTCCGTTCATGCCTTTCAAATGCTTCAGCAAAACTTCCCGTTTGTTTCCTTACTTGGGATGGATCCACGTCATAGAAGACAGGTAAAACTCCATGTTTAGAAGTCCTTTTACGTTCAAAGATTGTCACAAGTTCGTCAAGGCACCATCTGGAAGACTCGTAGTTTTTGGAGAAGACAGCTACTGAAATCTTTGACTGCATGATTGCCTTTTTGCAGTTCTGAATTAATCTTTTTGCCTCTTGCGATCTCGTCGTCGTCTCTGAATGTGCGAAAACCAGCATGCACCAAAGCTGTGTAGAGGTGGTCAGTGAAAGTCTTCCTTGTGTCTTTGCCTCTGAAGCTCAAGAAAATGTGGTAAGCAAATGAAGAAGTGGGAGAGAAGGCTTCTTGGAATGTCACAGCAGCCATTTAACAAGGGTCTAAGAGATCATTGGGGGCTGAGGTATGTATATGATCTGCAAAGGTACCACTGTGGAAGGTGCAAAGTTTTAAATAATGGTATTGGGAGACAAATTGAAATCACCATGTAACAGTGCAGAAGTATTAAGAAAGTATTATAAAATTTTGAAAAAAAACTATACGCAAAAAAGAAATTTATAGCAACCGAATCAACCGTATTGGCTGTAAACCGATTCGTGAATCAATTATGAACTGTGAACCGGCTGATATGCATGTGATTTTTTATTCTTAATAGTATATCAAGATGCAAAATAATTGATATACGCTGATATTTAAAAACATGGGAAGATGTCAATGTTTATAATTTGATAGGAAAATTATGCAAATAGTCCCTATACTTTACACGATGTGTCAATTTAATTCTTGTAGTTTTAATTTGCTCGATTTTGCCTTTTAATTTAACGGAAAATCAAACAATGTGTCAATTTGGTCCCTGTATTTTCCACAATATGTCAATTTAGTTCCTGTCAAAATCGAGAAAATTGAAACTACAGAGACCAAATTGACACATTGTGTAAAGCACATGGCCCAAATTGATACATTATTTGACATTCCGTTAAATTAATTTAATAACCGTTATTTATTGGACTAAAATGACACAATCCGTTAAATTAAGGGAAAAATTGAGCAAATTGAAACTATATGAACCAAATTGACACATCGTGTAAAGTAGATTATCTGCATAATTTACCCCAATTTGATTATAAAAAATAAAAATAAAAAAAAAAAAAACAGATATTTGTAGGAGATTTCAAGTTAAATCATGGAGAAAAATAGTAGAAGTCAAATAAATCCAGCATAAAAAATCAACCAGTGGTGAGGGAAATACTCCCATGACCTGTTGATACATGGTTTTTCCATGAGGTATATGAGAACCCGAATATACAACTCAAATAAATAATTTAGTAATAATTATTTTACAACCTCAAATATTTTACTTGTGAATTCTAAAGTGCAAATTAAATATTTGAAGGGTCTTTTAATTAATTTTAAGCCTAAAATAAATTTATGGTGGAAGTCTTTAATTTAGAGTCAAGATGTATTGTTAAAAAATAGTAATAATAATAATAGGGAACAAATTATTAAGTATATTTTGATCTAATAGTTATATTTAATTTAATTAGTGAAAAAATAACAAAAAATAGAATTAAATATTATAAAGAAACGTGGGAGTGGATCTTTGTGAGGAAGCTTATTAGGGTTTTATATTGGGGTACTTACCAATTAGTCTTGTTAACTAGACTTATTTACCTACAGGTCCTAACTAATAAATTTAACACTATAAAAATAAGAGAGTGATAAATTTATCACTAAAAATTTATTCATAAAACAAAGAGACTGATAAATTTATCACTATAAAATTATTCATAAAAAAAAAAGACTGATAAATTTATCTTGATCACTTAATAAATTATATCAAATAGGACTTAATGGGTAATAAGTCTTCAAAGTAGGACCTATTGGGTAATAAGTCTCCAAAGTAGGACCTATTGGTAGTTTACCCTTTTATATTCACTATATCAGACCATAAGTCTCCATAACTGAGAGAGAGACGACAAAGTGTGTGGCGAACATCAAGGAGAGAAAAAGGAATTTAGTAGTGGGTTCTATGTAATCACCACTGTGGGTAAGACAATTGTTTATTCTCACTTTTATTTTATCTTTTGATCTTCCAATAGTAGAGTTCGTGAAACCGCATGGATTATTCATTTAGGTATTTAGTAATTTATGGGCTGGTGTGAATGAATTTTGAACTGAAAGTTTTACTGTAGATTAATTACATATTGAATTGCATACCAGAATTTTTTATAATTTTTGGGAGTCAAAATCTATATTAATTGGTGCGTTCAAATCTGTTCAGAAAACTAGTGTAAAATAGTAACTTTGAAAGTGTCGTTCTCTTTGGGTATAAATCCAAAAATTATCAAATCAGCGTCATTAGAACTGGTTACGAGTATAGTTTCTTACATTTTTGGCCTTGCATTAATTGCTCGTGTATACTAAGAGAACCATTAATTTCTTTAAAGTGCTGTAGGAAACAATCTATTTGGGCATAATTAATTGTAAAATAATTACATTGATAAGAAAATCAAGTAAAACCAATTGGGTTTGAAACTTAGGATATATTGGTTGATATTTGGAGGGTTTTGGAATTTTTCGAACATCATGGAGTGGGTTTTGTAAATTTTCAAAGTTAGCGAATAGATTGAGAAAACTTGTTTAAAATTCTATTTTATCTTAAAATTACTTTTAATTAAGTTTCGATTTGAACCCATATCTTGGGCGATTTTAGACCTTGAAGAACATGAGCTTAGATAAATATTTAAGAGTAACGGTGAGTTGGGTTAAGCCGTGTTAGGGCGCTTAGTTTGGGGTTACTTAGTTTCTTATTCTTTAGTATTTTTAAATTAGTAATGGCGTATAATTTTCATTCTTGGTTCAGGGCACTAGTTGGACTTTATACTCTATTCGAGGATAACATTATTTTGTTTTCAGGTGAGTAGTTGTATGTTACATATTTTTATAAATGTTTCCTTGTCTTGAACTGTTGGAAAATTTAATTGTTGTTTCAGGACTAAATTGTTTTGATAAATTATTCTATTATCAATGGAATTAAATTATTTCTAAAACATGTGTAAACTTAGCATACTGTAAATAATTTGTTATGGTCTCATGTTTATAATGGTGAACTACCATGTTTTGCGAAACTGAATTGTATTGATTATCGGGACCACATGTATATTTTAGTCCAGGGAAATTATTCTACTGTGTGTGGTGACTCTGGTCACTAGAGAACAGATCCGGGTTGGGCCGTGATGACTCTAGTACTCAACGATTGTAAGGAAAAGACCTAGGCTAGGCTAGGCTAGGTGACCTTCAATCGGATCGTCGTAGAGAAAAGGCTCAGGTTGCCACCTCGAGGATGTCTCTTGGTTCGATATTGGATCCAATGTGCTTATTGCCTTGAGAATTGTGTGGCATGTTACTTATTATTGTGAGAACCCGAATATAAAAATTAAGTAAATAATTAAATAATAATAATATTACAATATCAAATATTTTGGTGGTGAATCCTAAAGTACAAAATAAATATTTGGAAGGTCTTCTAATTAATTTTAAACCTAAAATAAATTTATGGTGAAAGTCTTTAATTTAGAGGCAAGATTTACAATATACATATATATATATATATATATATAGAAGGGTGTGACTTGAACTCTAGACCACAAGGTTAATAAATAGTAACGCTTTTACCATTTGAGTTGCATATGACTTATACATATATTTTGTATATTCATCTATTTATTTGACCTACACATGTTTTAGGTGTACCCAACCACTAGTATAAAATAAAAACAAAACAAAACCCTAGCTCTTCTAACAATTTCCCTAGCAGCAGCAGCAGCCGTGAGAGAGAAGAGAAACAAAAGGTTGCAACTAATTAAGGATGGAATTGGGTGTGCTGCGCTGTGGGTGATCATCAAAGGATAGCCCTCCTAGGTTTTCTTCTCTTCTTTCTTTGTTCTTCATCCTTATTCTATAATTATTTTATTCATTCATGGAGAGGTTGTAGGTTTATGTATTTTGTATATATATATACGGTTAAGAAATTTGAGGAGTTAAATTCATGTATAAAGAATGGGTATAATTCTTAGTCCAAAAATTCTGCACAGAATCATAAACTTTAAAAATCAAGAAACCATATCAAACGGATGAATTTTGAACTGAAATTTTTACAGTAGATTAATTACATATTGAATTGAATATTTGAATTTTCTCATAATTTTTGGGAGTCAAAATCCATATAAACTGATGCGTTCAAATCTGTTCAGAAAACTGGTTGTGAACGGTAAGTTCGGGAGTGTTGTTCTCTTTGGGTATAAATCCGAAAATTATCAAATTAGTGTCATTAGAACCAGTTACGAGTCTAGTTTCATACGTTTTTGGCCTTGCATTGATTGCTCCTGTATATTAAGAGAACCATTAATTTATTTAATGTGTTGTAGAAAACAACCTGATTGGGCATAATTAATTGTAAATAATTATTTTGATAAGCAAATCAAGTAAAACCAGTTGGGTTTAAAAATTAGGATATATTAGTTGATATCTGGAGGGTTTTGGAATTTTTCGAATGGTGTAGAGTGGGTTTTGTAATTTTCAAAGTTAGTGAACAGTTCGGGAAAACCTATTAAAAATTATATTTTATCTCAAAGTCACATTTAATTAAGTTTCGATTTGAACCCATGTCTTGGGTGATTTTAGACCTTGGAGAACATGAACTTAGGTAATATTTAAGAGTAACGGTGAGTTGTGTTGAGCCGTGTTAGTGCACTTTAGTTTAGGGTTACTTAGTTCTTATTCTTTATTATTTTTAAATTAGTGGTGACGCGTAGTTTTCATACTTGGTTCAGGGCACTAATTGGACTTTCATACTCTATTCAAGGATTTTATTATTTCGTTTCCAGGTGAGTAGTTTCATGCTACATATTTTTATAAATGTTCCCCTACCTTGAACTGTTGAAAAATTAAATTGTTGTTTCAAGACTAAACTGTTTTGATAAAATTATTATATTATCAATGGAATGAAATTATTTCTGAAACATGTGTGAATTTGGCATACTGTAAACTATTTGTTTTGGTCTCATGTTTATAATGATGAACTACCATGTTTTGAGAAACTGATATGTATTGATTATTGGGGCCATATGTGTATTTAGTCCAGGAAAATTATTCCACTGTGTGTGGTGACTCTGGCCACTAGGGAAAAGATTCAGGTTGGGCCGTGATGACTCTAGTGCTCAACGATTGTAAGGAAAAGACCTTAAAAAAAAGCTAGGTGACCTTCAATCGGATCGTCTTTTAGAAAAGGCCCAGGTTGCCACCCTAAGGATGACTCTCAGTTCAGTATTGGATCCAACGGGGCTTATAGCCTTGAGAACTGTGTGGCATATTACTTGTTATTTTCTTGGTACTCAGAAAATTATTGGTGTTCATGTTGTAATCTGCTTTAAGTGAAAAATGTCATTTATCATGTTCTTGAGAGACATGGGTATTTTAACTGTTAAACTGTGGAACCTTCTTTTTGAAACAGATTCTCTTTACCAAACTGTATGCCAATCTAATATCTGTAATATATATCTTATTTTGGAATTGAACCCTGTTTTCAAAACTGTATTTACTATCCATGTTGCTACTCACTGAGCTATCAGCTGACTTAGTTGTTATCATTTCCAGGTGTTAGAAGGACTTAGAGTGGATTTATGGCATAGCGGAGACTCGATTGCATAGACCTCTAGGACATTCATTTATTTTAGAGTGTTATATTAAGTTTGTACATATTTATATTTATTTTTATTGAGGTTCATCTAGGATTATTTTGATATGTGGGTTGTTTATATTACATAAGTTTGGATGGTTTTGATTACGGTTGATTTTGCTGTTCATAATTGTGGCATGACTGGATTGAGTTTGGTTATTTATTATTGGACTTTTGTTTAGTTGTTCAATTTGATTACGGTTTCATGTTTAGGCTTACGTGTGCCTTGGGCTAAGGCCCTGTGGGCCACGGCCGGTCATACCCGGGTTTGGGGTGTGACAGTTATTCTTGGTACCCAAAAAATTATTGGTGTTCATATTATAATCTGTTTTAAGTGGAAAATGTCATTTATCATGTTCTTGAGAGACATGAGTACTTTAACTGTTGAACTGTGGAACCTTCTTTTTGAAACAGATTATCTTTATCAAAAGTGTATGCCAATCTACTTTCTGTGGTATATATCTTATTTTGGAATTGAACCCTGTTTTCAAAACTGTATTTACTATCCATCTTGCTACTCACTGAGTTATCAGCTGACTTAATTATTTATCATTTCCATGTGTTAGAAGGACTTAGAATGGACTCATGGTGTAGCGAAGACTCAATTGCATGGACCTCTAAGACATTTATTTATTTTGTTTTAGATTGTTATGTCAAGTTCGTACATATTTCTTTTTCTTTTTATTGAGGTTCATTTAGGATTATTTTGATATGTGGGCTATTTATATCCCATAAGTTTAGATGGTATTGATTACAGTTAGTTTTTCCGTTTATACTTGTGGCATGGCACTGGATTGAATTTGGTTATTTATTACTGGACTATTGTATAGTTGTTTAATGTGATTATAGATTCGTGTTTAAGCTTACGTGTGCCTTGGGCTAAGACCCTGTGGGCCATAGCCGGTCATACTTGAGTTTGGGATGTGACAAGGCTTGACCTAAGTGAATGTACTGTAATGTAACAATAAATCTGGACAACAAGCCAACCTTATTTTGTTGTACCAAATGTTGGAAATGGTTGGAAAATTCTGGGTAAAACTATAATTTTTTCCTAACTTTGGTCTATTATTTAGGTGGACCCCGTGCGTCGATTTTCGCGGGTCAAAGTGGTAACGCGTTCTATGCCGCGTTGTGATTCACGTGGTATATTTGGTTGCTCAAAACCATTACCGATTGAATGGGAAATTGAAACCAAAGTATGCTCCATGGAAATGGAGTTTTGGTGGAAAATCCTTAAAGGTTTGAATAAGGCTTGTCCCACATTGATTTGGTGGGAAGTTTTGAGTGGGTTTATAAGGCATAGGATTGGAACTTGTGATGTGCCCCAAAGGGTACCCAAGTGTTTTAGAGATGGAGGTTATGGGCAAAATGGGCTAGACCCATTGGACCCAAAAATCACCACGCGCGCGCCGCCGTCCGTCCGTCCGAGCGGGCTGGGCTGGGCTTGGGCGCAGGTGTGAGGTTAGGTTGGGCTTGTCCGGTCCAATGCCTATCTTTTTGGGCTAAAAACATTTGAGTTTAATTTTATTTTTTGGTAAAATAAAATCCAGAATTCAAATTAAACCGGAAATAAACTGGCCTGGTTTTTTTCTGTACACCCAAACAAGTCCCTTCCATTTTTTGAACCCAATAGATTTAAATCTATTCAAATTCAAAACTAAACAGGTTTCAACCTGTCCAAACAGTGCCTATCTGTTTAAATTGAACAAGTTTTGCACCTGTTTAATTCAAAACTAACAGCCACAATTTTGCCTATAAATAGACTAGCCCCCCATTTGGATTAGAACTCCAATTTTTGTACTCTATCTGCTGCTATAAATCTCTACATTTTGCTGCATTTAATTTCTATAAGAAAGAGTGTAAATGTAACGCCCTCACTAATACACCCATAATACATAATATTAACATGCGGAATTATAAGGAAATAAAGTATCTTATTCATCCATCAGAGTACCATGAATAAAAACATCATAATAAATGCCCTATGGGCTTACATCTTGCCAAGCCAACACTTGGATACAATTCCATGAGTTCTAACTCAAAACAAATAAAGCCTAGGCTTGAAAGTTCACAAGTTATTCAAATAAAACAACTAAAACAAATAAAGCAAGTCTTCGAGTCCAAATCCTCACAAGCTAAGTCCTTGGAGGTAATGAACCACCTGAACCTGAAAATGAAGTTCCCATATAGGGTGAGCCAAGCCCAGTAGAGAAATACTAACCAAGCATAAGAATTAACTAAAGCATTAGCATTCGATACATGGTTAACACAAGATAATCAGTTTCCAATTTCATGACACTAATGTCTACATTGTCTATGACATATTGTCTATGACACTTTTCACTTTCCAATATCTATTCAACTTCCAATTATATCATTATGGCTCAGACCTGGCAACTATAATAGTGATCCAGATGTCACAAAATAAATGAGACTAAAGCTCAAACCACAACACTTCATACTTCCAACTGTTACACATTATAATGATGTATCATATCAACAACAGATAGCAGTATTGCTATTATCAATAAGCACACATATGAGTGATGCTACTGGAGTCCATCCCCTATCTCTCCCAATAAATCCGGTTTAGAGGTCCATCCCCTATCTTCCCCTAAACCGTGGAGTTCATCCCCTATCTCCTCCAAATGAAATGCATATGCAATGAAAACACACAATTGCCATATCAACACATAATCAATACAAGTAATGTTCTGTATTAATTCAACAGTCACATAGGTGACATAATTTCAGTTATACCTAAGCCGCATGCAAGGTCTACAACAATCAATGGCTATCCTCCACCGATAGTCCAAAACAGTTATTTCTAAACAAGAAATAAATATAACAATGAATGTAAAATCAACATTCTCATAGGTAAGTATTTAAACTACCAACTATACCATTATCTCATAATTTCCCAACTTCATGAATTAACCCAATTTTCACATTTTTTCTTAAATTAATTATACAAATTAATCTAAGCCAAAACCCTAAGGTTCTCCCAAAATTACCAAACTACCCCCACATACCAAAAATACTAACATTAGGGTTAAAGCGTATAAATGGAGTAGGAAATCCCTACCTCGAAGCGAGAACCCAAAAGATGAAGACGGAGATGATAGCCCAAACTCCAAAGTGTTCCAAATCAATAACCGTTCAGATTAAATGAAAGCCCTCACTCTCCTCTATCTTTTTAATGAAGGAACTAGGTTAAATACTCACTCTAAATAGATGAAACCTAGGAGAGAAGATGAGTTGGGAGAGAGAGATCGTAATGGGTTTCTGAATCAAAAAGTTGTAAAAAAAATGATTTAAACTGTTTCTGCGTATTAAACTGGACAGGCTCGCTCGAGCGAAGACATGGTCGCTCGAGCGACCAGACACAAAATCCACGCTCGAGCGAAGAAAAGCTCGCTCGAGCCAAAAACTCGATGCTTCAGGTCTGCAACCCAGAAGCTCGCTCGAGCGAAGGAAAGCTCGCTCGAGCGAAGAACTCGAAAACATACACCTCGCTCGCTCGAGCGAAGGAAGCTCGCTCGAGCCAAGAAACACATCTCTCAGGTCTATGTACTGGATGCAAGGCTCGCTCAAGCCAGGAAATCTCGCTCGAGCGAAGAAACCAAAAACGAAGACCTCGCTCGAGCGAAGAGAAGCTCGCTCGAGCGACCAAGCCAAAAACTAAACATGCAGACTTGGTTTCTAAACCCAACCAATCTGCAACCAACCTGCTAAACACATCCTATAACCCAAGAATAAGGAATTAAAGGACATCAACAACAATATAACAGCGGAACATAAGTCCGGATACAATATCAAAAGGGAAAAAGACCGGGGTCCTATAGTAACCTTAGTGTGTTCGTTAGGCAAACAATTTGTAGTGCTGCTATTGTTTGTAGTTGATCATTTCATCCTGGGAGATAGACGTCCATTCTGAAAGCACCGTGGAGAGGACGAATCTGTCTTAAGGACACAGTGTCAAACACTGGACTTGATCAGATTATTAATTCGAAAAATTAATCAAGTAAGTTGTTTAATTTATATTTGTTTTATTTTTTATTTAATCAGATTTTAATTTTGTTTTTGTAACAAAATAAAATCTGTTTTTATTTATTTATTTTATTTCGAGTTTGATTTTTGTAATCAAACATTCTCTCCTTTTCTTTATTTCTTTATATTCTGTTGTTGTTTTGTACACAAACAAATTAATTTAAATACAGTGAAGATTGTCCAACAATCTTAAGACAGATTTTTTTATCTTCATTGTATTTAATTTTCTGTGATTTCATAAAGACATATTCTGGTTGGAAAAACAAATAGTGTTTATGCTATTTGACAGATAGTAGTAATATACTGTCTCTTTTCTTTGACAACTAGTAGTAATATACTGGTGTCATTAACAATTGCAGAATATTAATTTGTGTTACAGAAAATTATTGTGGTATTTTATTTTTCTAGTTTTAGTAACAAGGAAAATAAAATTATTTTGTGTATAATTTATTTTCTGGTTTTAGTAACTAGAAAATTAATTTGTGTTTTAATTTTTTCTGATTTTTGTAATCAGAGATTATGGCTACTACAACTGAAACTGCATCTGGCAGTGGTACTCCTATTGTTACACCAACACGGTCCCTATCCAGAACCATGTTCATGTACCAATCAATCATGGAGAAAAACGAAAAATTTAACGGTACCGAGTTTAAGAGATGGCAGCAGAAGATGCTGTTCTATCTTACAACTCTTAATTTGGCCCGGTTTCTCCATGAAGAGGCTCCAGCACTTAAAGAGGGTGAAAGTGATCGGCAAGTTGTTGCCGCTGTAGATGCTTGGAAACATTCAGATTTCCTGTGCAGAAACTACATCCTCAATGGCCTTGACAACATGCTGTATAATGTTACAGTCCTCTGAAGTCAGCAAAAGAATTGTGGGATTCTTTGGAGAAGAAATACAAGACAGAGGATGCCGGCACGAAGAAATTTGTCGTCGGTAAATTTCTGGATTTTGTTATGGTAGACTCCCAAACGGTAATATCTCAAGTTCAAAGTTTTCAGATAATTTTGCATGATATTCATTCAGAAGGTATGTCTCTTAGCGAATCTTTCCAAGTCGCTGCTTTGGTGGAAAAGTTACCACCGGCTTGGAAAGATTTCAAAAATTATTTAAAACATAAACGCAAAGAGATGACCATGGATGGAATTATTGTAAGATTAAGAATTGAGGAAGATAACCGAAAGGCTGAAAAGAGGAATGGGAAAAATCCCATTGAGTCCAAGGCTAATGTGGTTGAACAAGTTCAAAACCACATAACAAAAAGAGGAAGTTTACTGGAGATGGTCCTAAACAAGGCAAAACAAGAAGTTCAAAGGAAAATGCTATAACTGTGGCAAGACTGGACATCGAGCTTCTGACTGCCGCCGCCTAAGAAGGATCATGGAAGTACAAGTAAGAAGACCACCAATCAGGCCAATGTAACAGAATTGATTACATCTCTGACGGAGTGAATGACATCAACCTCTCTGCTGTGGTGTCTGAGGCTAACTTGGTTGGAAATCCCAAAGAGTGGTGGGTTGACACTGGAGCAACTCGTCACATATGTGCGGACAAGAAGATGTTCACTACCTACAATGAGGCTGCAAATGGTGAACAACTTTTCATGGGAAATTCTTCTACTTCTACTGTGGCTGGACAAGGAAAGTGATCTTGAAGATGACATCAGGGAAAGAACTGACCCTCAACAACGTACTGCATGTACCTGACATCCGGAAGAATTTAGTTTCTGGTTCTTTGTTAAGTAAAAATGGTTTTAGGCTTGTTTTTGAGTCTGATAAGTTTGTATTAACAAAGAGTGGTATGTATGTTGGTAAGGGATACATGAGTGATGGTCTCTTTAAACTAAATGTAATGACAGTTGTACCAAAAGTTGCTATGAAAGAAAATAACACATCTTTTGCTTATATTCTTGAGTCAAATTTATGGCATGGTAGATTAGGTCATGTAAATTTTGATGCTTTGCGTAGATTAATTGGTTTGGATTATATACCAAAGTTTGAAATTAATCCTAATCATAAATGTGAAGTTTGTGTAGAAGCGAAACTAACTAAGGCTCCTTTTAAATCAGTTGAAAGGAAAACCGAACCTCTAGAATTAATTCATACTGATGTATGTGATCTAAAATTTATTCAAACTAGAGGAGGCAAAAAGTATTTCATAACATTTATCGATGATTGCACAAGATATTGTTATGTTTATTTACTTAGAAGTAAAGATGAAGCCTTAGAAATGTTTAAACTCTACAAAACAGAAGTTGAAAATCAACTTGGTAAAACCATTAAAATGGTTAGAAGTGATAGGGGTGGTGAATATGATGCACCATTAAATGAATTTTGTGCACAACATGGCATTATTCACCAAACTACAGCCCCTTATTCTCCACAGCAAAATGGAATTGCTGAAAGAAGAATAGAACCCTAAAAGAAATGATGAATGCCATGTTACTAAGTTCAGGCTTACCACAGAACTTGTGGGGGGAAGCAATATTGTCTGCTAATTATGTTCTTAATAGAATACCCCACAAGAAAACCAACAACTCCTTATGAATTGTGGAAAGGTCGACCACCTTCCTACAAATACTTAAAAGTGTGGGGGTGTTTGGCAAAAGTTGAAGTTCCTGTTCCTAAAAAGACTAAGATTGGACCAAAAACAGTAGATTGTGTGTTTATTGGTTATGCTCAGAATAGTAGTGCATATCGGTTTCTGACTTATAAATCAGAAATACCTGATATAAATGTGAACACTATTATAGAGTCAAGGAATGCTGTGTTTTTTGAACATGTCTTTCCTTACAAGAAAGGACAGGAATTAAGTTCACAGAAAAGAACTTATGATTGTACACAAAGTCAAGAGACTAATGACAATCAAACACAAGAGACTAGTAATGGTCTCACCAACAGGATTTAACTGATGATGAACCAAGAAGAAGTAAGAGAGCGAGAACATCAAAATCCTTTGGTCCAGATTTTCTGACATACTTGTTAGAAAATGAACCTCAAAGCTTTAAGGCAGCAATGACAGGTCCTGAAGCACCTTTGTGGAAAGAGGCTGTTAATAATGAAATTGAATCCATTATGCAAAATCATACTTGGGAATTGGTGGATCTTCCACCAGGTTCTAAACCTCTTGGATATAAATGGATATTCAAGAGAAAAATGAAAGCAGATGGTTCAATTGACAAGTATAAAGCAAGACTTGTAGTTAAAGGTTACAGACAAAAGGAAGGTCTGGACTATTTTGACACATATTCCCCTGTGACAAGAATAACATCCATTCGCATGCTTATTGCTATAGCAGCGTTGTTTAATTTAGAAATACATCAAATGGATGTTAAACAGCTTTCTTAAACGGTGATCTAAATGAAGAGATCTATATGGAGCAACCCGAAGGGTTTGTAGTGTCGGGCAAGAAAAGAAAGTTTGTCGACTTGTAAAATCCCTTTATGGATTAAAACAAGCACCTAAGCAATGGCATGAAAAATTTGATCATGCAATGCTTACTAATGGGTTTAAGATAAACGAATGTGACAAATGCGTCTATGTTAAAAACACTGACCAAGGATATGTCATAGTTTGTCTTTATGTGGATGACATGCTTATCATTGGAAGCAGTCAAAACATGATCAAATCAACTAAGCAAATGCTTAACAAAAGATTTGATATGAAAGATATGGGGGTCGCAGATGTTATATTAGGAATGAAAATTACTAAAACATCTGACGGATATGCATTATCTCAATCTCATTATATTGAGAAAATTCTTGATAAATTTATCAAGGATGATTTGAATTTAGCTAGAACACCTGTAGACATCAGTCTTTATTTATCGAAAAATAAAGGTGATGCAGTGTCTCAGTTAAAATACTCCCAAATCATTGGAAGCCTAATGTACCTAATGAATTGTACTCGTCCTGATATAGCTTATGCTATCAGTAAATTGAGTAGGTACACTAGTAACCCCGGAGAAGACCATTGGAAAGCGATCATTCGGGTTCTTAGATATCTAAGATTCACCCGTGATCATGGTTTGAACTTTACTCGATATCCAGCAGTACTTGAAGGTTATTGTGATGCAAATTGGATATCGGATACTAAAGATTCAAAATCCACAAGTGGATATGTCTTTACTCTGGGAGGCGCTGCTGTTTCTTGGAAATCCACGAAACAAACATGCATCGCACGATCCACAATGGAATCCGAGTTCATTGCTTTAGACAAAGCAGGAGAAGAAGCAGAATGGCTTCGTCACTTCTTAGAAGACATTCCAATGTGGCCAAAACCTGTGCCAGCTATTTGCATTCATTGTGATAGTCAATCTGCAATAGGCAGGGCACAGAATCATATGTATAACGGTAAGTCACGACATATTCGTCGTCGACATAATACCGTAAGGCAATTGTTGTCAAATGGAATAATCTCAATAGATTATATAAAATCTAAAGAGAATATTGCGGATCCGTTAACAAAAGGTTTGACAAAAGAGCTAGTGTATAGTTCATCGAAGGGGATGGGATTAAAGCCTATTACATAAGAGTCGTCATAATGGTAACCCTACTTATATGACTGGAGATCCCAAGAACTAAGTTCAAAGGGACAACTAAGTTATGTATGGCTCGCCAGAAATCACCAAGGGATTAAAATTCCTACCCATTCCTATGGTGAGAGTGATATCTGCAACATATGTTGTCTGCAGGGGTATAAGGATAAGCTTTGCTTTTAATGATTACTTATATCTTGATTAAGGCATAAAATCAAGACGAGTATAAGGAGATACTCACAATAAGAATCACCTATATGAGTGTTGAACTGGGGCCGGTTCTATGAGAATGAAAGAGGCTACATTCTCTAGAAACACTCATGAAAACCAGGAGCGTTCAAGGCCAAAATGAACACAACAGTGAGAACCACGATGTGTTAGAAGATATTTTGTGTGAAATCTATTGTCTTGGCTTACACAAACGGCTGAACAATTCAAGGCATCGCGTCCATTGGTTAGCCAGTAAGTCCGATAGGTTATCACTAGGGAAGGTTCAAGGCCGAAAACTACCTATCCTGATGCAAGATATTTTCGACTTATACTCTTTCGATAAGTCTGCATATTGTTGCATTTCCGTTGTCATCAAATTCCATTCATGTGGGGGATTGTTGGAAATGGTTATAAAATTCTGGGTAAAACCAGAATTTTTTCCTAAGTTTGGTCTAATTTTTAGGTGGGCCCCGTGTCGATTTACGGGTCAAAGTGGTAACGCGTTCTATGCCGCGTTGTGATTCACGTGGTATATTTGGTTGCTCAAAACCATTACCGAGTGAATGGGAAATTGAAGCCAAAGTATGCTCCATGGAAATGGAGTTTTGGTGGAAAATCCTTAAAGGTTTGAATAAGGCTTGTCCCACATTGATTTGGTGGGAAGTTTTGAATGGGTTTATAAGGCATGGGTTTGGTACTTGGGGTGTGCCCCAAGGGGTACCCAAGTGTTTTAGAGGGAGAGGTTATGGGCAAAATGGGCTAGACCCATTGGACCCAAAAATCACCACACACGCGCGCGCGCCGCCGCGCCGTCCGTCGGTCGGCGGGCTGGGCCGCGCGGGTGCGTGGTGTGAGGTTGGGTTGGGCTTATCCGGCCCAATACCTATCTTTTTGGGCCAAAAACATTTGAATTTAGGATTTTATTTTATTCGAACATGTTTCAACCTATCCAAACAGTGCCTATCTGTTTAAATTAAACAGGTTTTGCACCTGTTTAATTCAAAACTAACAGCCATAATTTTGCCTATAAATAGACTAGCCCCCCATTTGGATTAGAACTCCAATTTTCGGACTCCATCTTCTGCTATAAATCTCTGCATTTTGCTGCATTTAATTTCTATAAGAAAGAGTGTAAACACTTAGTGTGTTCGTTAGGCAAACAATTTGTAGTGCTACTATTGTTTGTAGTTGATCATTTCATCATGGGAGATAGACGTCCACATTCTGAAAGTACCGTGAAGAGGACGAATATGTCTTAAGGACACAGTGTCAAACACTGGACTTGATCAGATTATTAATCGAACAAATTAATCAAGCAAGTTGTTTAATTTATTATTCTGTTTTATTTGTTTATTAAATCAGATTTTAATTTTGTTTTTGTAACAAAATAAAATCTGTTTTTATTTATTTAATATTATTTCTAGTTTGATTTTGTAATCAAACATTCTCTCTCATTTCCTTTATTTCTTTTATATTTTGTTTGTTGTTAAGTACACAAACAGAATTAATTAATTACAATGAAGATTGTCCAACACCAAACACAAGTGTGACTATAGGGATAAGTTGTTTCGCTTGTAATTAATATTTTATTTCTTTTTCACTTACATAATTATTTAGAGGGACCTTATATTGTTTGTGCTTTTGATTACTCAAAATATATATATATATATATTTTATAGTTGTTGACTTGGAAAGTTATGGAGACCGTAAATTAATTTTCAAGAAGTACTACTACTAACACATGAATGAATTACAAAATGAGACACAACCACTCACATATTTGTAGGATACATAATGTAGCAGTCTACAATATGTGACCATCTATATTTCATTTTTGTAATTTATTTCTGCATTAGTAATATTTTTATCAATTTTCCAGTGTAGACTATAGATTGCCTTTGTTAAGTGGAAACCTGAATTCTATTGCATTCCCCAACCATGGTTTTTCTTTTCCAACAGTTCTACAAACTTAGTGGAAAAAAAATATTATTCAAAATTTGTAATCAAAGGCCAAGATTAATTATGGTGTCGCCCCACAACAAGAAGTTCAAATATAACACCTCAGATTTGAAATTCTGATAAATTTTGTATTACTTTTTTGGGTGCATGAACTTTTCTCTTTTTTAATTGCCGATTACCTGAAAATGTGACATCTTTTTTTTTTTTTTTTTTTTTTTAACTTCATTTTTTGGAAAGTAAACTTACTAAGACTTGGCCAAGAAGCCAACACTAATGTTAGCTATTTAGAAAAAATGTGCAGAAGAATAGAATAGATTCATTTTAAGTGTGATCCATATTACATAAAATTTGAATTTACACCATATACTTTAT
Organism: Camellia japonica; assembly: GCA_030407325.1. Classification (NCBI taxonomy): domain Eukaryota; kingdom Viridiplantae; phylum Streptophyta; class Magnoliopsida; order Ericales; family Theaceae; genus Camellia; species Camellia japonica. Next base: position 158,287,426 of record JAPPVO010000029.1, read on the forward strand.
TTTTTGGACATTTTTTCTCAGTTTATAACTTTTTCAATAAGTCAAGCATCTCTCACAGCAGAGCCGCCCCTGATTCAATCCCATCATTTTGTGTACATTTTTTCTACTTAACTCAAAGCTTTGTGTTAACAAGGAATATGCAATGTTCAATTTTTTTTTGTAAAGAGTGAAGTGAATGAAATATAAACTAATAGCTTGGATAGCACCTTCTACGATGATGTCCCTAAGATCTTTTTTTCTCACTACCTTATCATAAAACCCAAGCCTCAAAAACTCAACACTGCAAATATTATTGGCAAAAGCAGTATTACCTCAAAGAAATCAGTAATGATTCAAACCCCCACAACCCCCACTCACTTGTGATTGGTCCAAGTAAAAAAAAGGAAAAAAAAAACAATACAAACACATCATTGGTCCACATCACTGTGGGGGTGGTGGGGGTCTCCCCAAAAGAGAGTCCCAAACATTATTGCAAAGAAATACAGAGGACTCTGAAACCAATCTGCCATTACAAAATAGTTCAGAACTTTCCAAAATCAAATCAATAAAGAAAGAAGAGTTTGAATTAGCAAATTTTAAAATGAATACTACCCAGCCATAAAAGGGGAAAAGGAAAACAAAATACAGATAAATCTATTTCTTTCAGCATTTGGTGATAAAAGGAGAAAAACAAACATTTTAATTTTAACTTGTTTTTTTTTGCTAATACTTCTTGTTTATCAAATGAAATGGTGAACGTAAGCTTTTAAGTCTCACCTGTATTTTCTAGCATTCCATTTCGACTCCTCACACATCCTTGCGTACAATTGCTCCCTACTAACTCTATCGGTGTTGCATAGAAGTACTCACCTTTTCTCATTTGATATGCTGACAATCAATGACATTATGATGAAGAGAATAGCTAGTGGTGTGTCTGGGTACCTTTCTCTCTTCTTCTTCATACAGAATTCGAATTCCAAATTCTTTCACCAAAAAAGTTCCGCCATATTCACAGAGATGGTTATTTCATCACCACCTTCCATTAACAGATCCGCAATCTTCCAATCACTTAACCATATCACATCTTTGTGTTCATATGGAAGGCCTTTAAAGGTTGGCCTATTGCCATTTCATCCCTTAGTTTTATTAAAACTTTAATGTATTCATAAGAGCATTCCGCCTATCTAAAATCCATGGCAGCATATACAATGCATATATACAGGCCATAATTTGAGATGTGGAAGTGAAAGAACTATAAAACATTGATGAACCTCCACTCTTCATGTCAAACCAACTAGGAATCTCACTCCCGAGAAAAAATATGTTGCATATACCACATTCATATAGTCCCTATGCCATAGAAATTACACTTTTAATAATTAATTGAATATAGATAGCAACTGAGAGAGAGAGAGAGAGAGAGAGAGAGAGAGAGCACCTGGAGTGTGGGAACTTTAATAATTGTACCAGTTCGGTTATTGTATAGTTCGAACTCAGCCATTCCCATGAAATCCCACTCAGTCAAGCTCAAATTGTTAATCATTTCTAAATCAATGTTTCCAATTGGTTCTAACTTCAATAATCCCGGAATATCAACTAGTTTCTCACAATTACCTATTTCCAAATATAGTCGTTTATACAGGTTTGACAGATTTGCTACCGTTTCCAAAGATCTGCATCCATCTAAATTTAATGAGAATAAACTCAATGGAAGCTCTGGAAGTGATTGGAGCCTCGTGCAGTTAGTTAAGTCAAGAAAAGTTAGCCTAGTAAGACCTTTGAGGCTTCCTGGAAGGCTACAGATTGGATTAAAGCCTAGACGCAAGGTTTGCAATGAGGACAGGGTACTGAGATCCCCTGGAATACCATCACCAGATATATTGCAATTTGAAAGATTTAAGCTTACTAATGAGCGTGGTAAGGAAGTCAATGAGAAACAAATGGATTCAAGGCGGCTTCTTAGTTTTGATACCCAAGACCAAATATGTTCATGCCATGGTTTAACTGCTCCACTATTTGAGGACAATTGATTTATTCCATCTGCATGAAGCACTTTCAAAGATTCCATCTTGACCAGGTCAGGAGGCAACTTGTCAAGACTTGAGCAGTCGGAGAGAATAAGTTCTTCGAGGGACTTGAGCAGAACAATTTCCCTTGGAAGCTTTGTAAGATTTTTGCAACCTCTTAGATTCAGCAAAACAAGTCTCTCTAATTTCCCAACGGATTCATGAACACCAACCAAATTTATGCAATCTTTAAGTTTCAGTTTCTCAAGATTAGGGAGCAGCGAGAAATCTGGGGAATCGACATGGCCATGGGAATGACTGAGATTGAGGATCTTCAACAATCTGAGCATCTGTCATAAGGTAGGAAATTAGTCTCCATCAATTGGCACATTGATCAAAAAATTTAAACTAAAAGAAGATAAGTCAACAAAAAAATTGAATCACACCTTGGTTCCTTTCCAAAGTTGTGCCAAGCTGCTATTGCGCATATCAAGAACAACCAGGCTCTCTAGAGGAAAATCATTAGGTATAAATTTTAAAGGGAATCCATGCCAAAGCAGCCATCTTAACTTCTTAGGAAATTTTTCATAGTGACCAATGAGTTGTACACTATAAAGCTGGAGTATTCGTAATTTGCGCATCGAAAAAAATGCATCAGTGTTCAAACCTACTTCTTCATTTGACTCTGCTGAGACAGAATGTGTGGGAAGCCAAGAGAATAAGCCAAGACGACGGTGCTTTGATAAATTGTTGTCCACAAAATCGTCAAAATGGTGGTGTTGTGTATTATTTACACTCTTGCCTTGCATATCTTCCCGTAGCACACACAAGTCCAGGATGAAACCTTCAATTGTTTCTGTTCCCTAATAAGAAAAAGGACCCCATAAATAATCACAAAGTGCAAAATAAATAAATAAATAAAAATAAAATAAAATACCAATAGACCAGAGAAGTATAAATCTTACAGTTTTTTCTTTCAATACATTGTAGGCATCCTTATGACGCCATACTCTGCTACGTTTTCCAGGCTCCTTAGGAAATTCTTGGCGAATAATCTCCCTCCCCACGTCTCTAAGCAATTGATGCATCATTAGCTTGTTGTCTACTCCGATTGTTACAAGGCATCTACGAATGAGATATTGAATCCCAACAATTGTGTAGTAATCACATTCATCCAGTATTTTAACTGCAAAATCTTTTTCTTTTTCAACAAAAAAACAAGCAATATCAAGGAACAAGTTTTTGTCGTGATCGTCTAAAGAATCATAGCTTATTTGAAGTACATTTTGGATTTTCTCATCAAAAAATGATCCCAATTTTGCTAATGCATTTTCCCATGCATCAACACTCTTTCCAAATAGAGAAGCACCTAAGACTTCAAGAGCTAAAGGAAGCCCCCCACAGTGGTATGTCATCCTCTTGGCCTGCTTGATGTATGCTTCAATAGGATGGTCTTGTCCAAAAGCATGCCAACTGAAGAGACGAAGCGCTTCAACATCATTAAACTCCTTAACCATAGAAACCTCACAAACTTCATGAACCTTTAGCAATCGGTCATGCCTAGTTGTAATTAATTTTACTTGCAGGATGAAACCAGTGTCGCATTCCAAATATGCATTCACTTGGTCCAACTCATCCACATCATCTAAAACAACAAGAACATTTTTACAGCTTATAGCATCTTTAATCTTAATGATTCCCTCGTCAACATTGTGTATCTTTTCTATTTTCCGCTTAAAAATATCAGAAAGAAGCTATCTTTGTAAACGAACCAACCATTGGATTGTTTTGAAGTTTCTCTAACATTTGCAAGAAAACTACTACCTTCAAATCTATCGAAGTTTGATTATAGACAGTTTTTGCAATAGTTGTCTTCCCGATTCCACCCATCCCACATATCACCATTACACCAACATTGTTTGATCCTTCTTGTAACCACAAATTGATATCTTTTACACGAGATTCTATACCTGTTAGGTAGGGAGTGACACTCAAGACCGTACAATCCAATTTGTTAGCAATCTTTCGAACAATTGTTTGGATAAACTTTGACTCATGCCTACAAATCATGAACAAAAGACAAAATAAAACAAAATAAGCATTGAAATATGATGCTTGATTTTTTAACATTGCCCATCTAATATAATCCTTAGAATTCAATACATGAGATTGATTTGAAATTGAAAGAATCACATAATTAGAACATGAGAGAGAGAGAGAGAGAGAGAGAGTCAATAGACTGACATTGCAAGTCTAACTTGCATCGTCAATAACTATAAATTTCATGTTGTTTTAGCCAGCTCTAAAATGAAAAGTAAAATTAAAAAACACAAAAGTGTCTTGAGAATTTAGTATGTTGACAATTTCTATAGACAAAATGGTAGTAATGCATTGATATGTTAGGTTGAATGTGAATGTTGCAATTAGGAAGATCAACACGAACCCCATGCAATCATCACTCCATACTCACATAGGCATATTCTATTAATATTTGGACACATGTTTTAAATTTAAAAAAATTTACCTATTAACAATTTCCCATTTCTGAATGGTTGTGTTAGAAAACTAGTGAGAAACATGACCATGAGCCAAAATTCCAAGGGCAGAGCTTGAATGCCCTCAAATCAACGCTCGAGTGGAGCATGAGTTGCAAAGGAGAAATACAATTCAAGGCCTCATTCATTGTTGAAAAAGTATTTTGGATTGTTGCTAGTAACAAATTATAACGGAAATTTGTTGGGTTTCTATAATGTGTGAGAGAGTAAGTGGTGTGAGAGGTGAGGAAGATGAGACGTAAAATACAATAGTGAGCAGGCATCTATGGGGCTTAGCGTTTAAAGACTCAATTACTCTTGAGCTGCGTAATGATGTCATCTTATGGGTACTTTCATCTCATAATTGTACTCTATTCTATATATTGGATTATCTCTCTTCTTTGGATGTAGGCATTAACCCAGAGCACATTAAGCCAGAGCATGATAACTATTGTGTTTCTTTTATGTGTGCACATATTTAATTTTGGTATGCTTCCACTGGCACATGAATTCATATTTCATCATGCGATATCAGAGTTTTTGAGAGATTCATTCCCAACAAGTGATATTAAAGCTTAAGATGGGATTTTTCCCAACAAAATTTACCGGTCAGCTTGATTTTGCAAGACCAAACCTCCGAGATCTGCAACTTCTCTGAGTGCTTCTCTCCACCCTTCCACCTTCTCCGTACCTAGTTTCCCATTTCTTTCATCAATTTCCACCTCAAATTGAGCTTCATGCCCTGCAAATGCTTCTGCAACACTGCCAGTTTGCTTCCTAACTTGAGATGGATCCATGCCATAGAAAACTGGTAAAATTACACGTTTGAAGTTCCTCTTGCACTCAAGGATCATCACAAGTTCATCAAGGCACCTTCGCGAAGAAGCATAGTCTTTTGAGAATACAATTATGGAGCTCCTTGATTCCTTGATTGCTTTTTCCAGTTCACCTCTCTCCATAGCATCATCATCACTTCTAAACGTGCAAAAACCTGCACCAATCAACGCTGTATAGAGGTGGTCTGTAAAATTTTTGCAGGTGTCTTCGGCAAAACTCAAGTACACATGATAAGAACAACGAGATTTGGAAGAGGAGGCCTCAGCAGCCATTGAATGGAGCTTCAAGGGAAAAAATTAAGGGGAAATTTTATGTTCTCAACTCTATATCAAGTGATCACTACTTGAATGACTAACCACACTATACAAATAATGAAGAAGAAAAAGAACTAAGATTCTACAGGACAGAAGAGAACTGTGACCACTTAGCATCTTTACCATCCCCATTTAAATTTCACCTTAAAATATTATTAAAAATTTTATTTCTTATTTTAAAAATTATTTTTTCATTTATTTCTTTCAATAAATTCTTTATTTTTTCTCTGTTCTATTAATAAATATTCTATTTTTTTCTGTATTATATGGAAATATAATTTTTGATTATAAACTTAAAAAAAATAAAAATCATAAATATGTACTACACTTCCTAAATAAAATAAAACAATATATATATATATATATATAAAGAAGTTATAGTGACTTCTTATGAAAAGAAGACACGGTAACAATTTTTATTTTAGAAAAATGTTTAAAGATGCTACTGGAGTATGAATAATGATGCATAATTTTAATTTGAGAGCTCTAAATGAAACTTTAGTGAAGTAAAAGAGAAAAAATAAAAAAAGATAAAGAGAGAAGTATGAACTCTACATTTACATGGATACTCTTTCCATTATTAAAATTAGGGAAAAGTTAGGAATTATGAAAAAAATTTCATGAAAATGATCATGAAAAATTTATGATCCTTGGATTACATTGATTAGTGTGTAATGCTTTATTCTAAGTGCAATCCAAGGGTCACAAAATTTTTATGATTATTTTCATAAAAAAATTTTCATGATATCTAACATTACCATTAAAATTACATTAAAATTTTCAAATTAAAGACTTCACAGTATGGGAGGCCATAAAACCTTTAGGGTGTGTTTGATTGGGGGGATAAGGGGGGGACTATTTACTGTACGGATTGTAATCCGGAGGAAGCATCCAATCCGCCGTTTGTTTTTTTTTTAGTCCGCCAGACATGGAGTCCGACCGAACTCCTTATCCTTCATATGGGGGACTATTGTGTCCTAGGGGGGGGTGGGATAATTTTGGGGGGACAATCCACTGTTGGGATTATGTGATAAAATGACCATTTTGACCCTCTACTATTTAATTATGTATTATATTTAGTAAAATTCAATAAAATTTAAATGTCTCAATTTAAAAATAAAATAATTTTATTTAACTTTTTATTGATGTTTTATTATTTAATTTTTTTAAATAATTTTTTATAGATATTTTGTTGATATTTTATTTTAAAATTTTGCTTATATTTTATTTAATTTCATTATTTAAATTTTAATAGATGTTTTATTTAATTTCAGTTTAATTATCATTATTTTAAAAACAAATTTATTTAAAATTTTAATTAAAAAATAACATATATTTTTATTGATATTTTATTTATTTTATTTATTTAATTTTTAAAAAATAAATTTATTTAATTGTGTAAAAAATAAAATAAAATAAATTTTTATTTAATCTAGATAAAAATAATTAAAAATTAAAGATATGTTTAATATTGCTATTATTTAATAAACTATTGAAAAGGGTAAAATAGTCTTTTGGTCATTTATCCTATCCAGTCCGTCCAACCAAACGTTGGATTCACTACAAATAGTCATTTCCAGACATCTAATCCCATGAAAAAACAAACACAGAATACATATCCAATCTAACCAAATAGTCCAGGGGATTCACAGTTCCAGGACTCAAATCCGATAGATTCTAATCCCCCTTATCCAGTCCGTCCAATCAAACACACCCTTAAAGTAGGTAAGGAGGCGGTTTAGGATTCTGCCAGTGTTACTCTTAGACAACGACAACCATCGGACTTCAGACCACATGTATGTGGCGCTCTGCAGCATTAGGAGTGCTCTATTTCAACTTTGTGTCAGTTGGTCGGCCACATTTGCTTAACCCTTAAGCAAACATTAACGACTGTTAACCTAGAGAGAAGAAAGTCTGTTAACTTTTAGAGAGAAGAAAAATATTATTTTATTTTTAAGATGATAATTCCCGCTCAAGATGATATTTTCATCTTCGTATTCCCTCAACACGATTCTCATCGGATGGAGCTCACCTGCGCATCAAATTCCTCTCTACCATTTTTCATTTTCATATTCCCTCGTCACCATTGTCATCGGATGTTTAAACTAAAATTCAAAGCTCCTCATCCACTTCAAGAGGAGAAAAAAGTGAGAGATAAAACCCACCTAACCCTCTCTCTCTCTCTCTCACATCCATTTAACCCATGCCCAGTATCTACCAAAACCCAGATCACTCCATGACAGAATGAGGAGAGCAATTTTGCAGACCAAAATTTGATGTTCTGTTTCTGAAAGTATTTTTCCATAACCATTTTCTATTATTTTGTTGAATTTAGTAATAAATTGTGTGTTCCTCTTTCTTTTGTACGTTGCACTTGTTTACTATCTGTTTGTAAATATGTTTATGAGAAAAATAAAATTTTGATTGTATATATTTGGTAATGAGAGGGTAATTTATGTAAAAATTGGGCCGAGCTGGGCAATAGGCCGTTATGGGCCACAATGCGAAGGGCTGAGTAAAAAGGCTTTGAAGTTAGTCCGGTCCCATGAGGCCCTAGAGTTAGTTCGGTCCTAGAGAGCCTATTGTTATCCCGGTCTAAGAGAGTGTTGCAGATAGCCCGGTCTCCATGGCCGGTATGGTTAGCCCGGTCGTTTCCTTAAAACCGAGGTAAGCTAAACCTTCTTCAGGACTGTTTTGGGTTAGCTCGGTCTTGGCATGCGAAGCCGAGGTAGAAGCAGGGACAGGAAGAGCCTAGCTAGCAGTTATCTCGGGCCTGCCAGCCAGTTAGGCATAGCAGTGTTATTTCGGTCATATGTTCATCCTACCGAAGTAAAGCTATCTCACTTGGTTCAAGCAGTGAGGGGGGTATGCAAGGATAAGCATTATCTTTCAGGAGTGTGAATCCTAGGAGGACTCTATATGGAGGAGTAGGAGTCCTACTAGGATTGTGCCACGCGAAACCTACAAAAGCTCACAAACATCACCTATGGAGGAGTAACACAACTTTGATTCCCGAATACACAGCTTTTTTTCTATTTGGCTATTTCGCTGACTTAGGCATCGGAGAGGTATCCGGCACACACCCACTGGCTGGTGTGTTTTCAGGGAGTAAAGCGACGACTGACAGAGGAGCGCAATCTTGATCAACAGGATTATACGAGAAGGTTTATTTCTTTTCCGTACAATTGGCGCTGTCTGTGGGAACAAGCAGAACGAACAAAACCTCTTGATTAAGTTTTCCTTGCTAATAAAAAGTAATGGCGCACAACGAAGATTTGCCGCAGTCCGCCATTGATAGACAAACCCCAGAAGGAGGTGGGAGGCGCGAAGGTTTGCCTCTTGTCCCCCCCATGGCGGACTTGGAGCCTCAACGACATAACCCCAGGAGGGATGCTAGAGGGAGGCGGAATAACAGCCCCCGTCACTCTCGTTCACAAAGTCCTGACAGACAAAGGCGAAAGATTGATCCTCAGGTTCTGGAGAACCGCGTGAAGGAGCAGGACGAATTGATACGACGGATGGCGGCGGACATGGAGATTATGAAGCGCCAGATAAAGGGAAAAGGAGTGGCGACAGGAGAGGGGCACAAAAGCAAGACGCCCCCTCGTCACTCAGAAGATCGTGGTAGGCATACCACACCATTACAAGCAGAGAGTAGAAGCCTAAGGACAAGCGATACTCAATCCAGAACCTCCAGGACTCGTTGCTCTAGGTCTGAGAGAACGAGGACTGAGAGGTCGTATACTGAGGGAAGCACCTATCGGCCCTCACACACGCACCAGACATCATCCAGACAGACGGAGTTGCCAAGGTCATCCAACTTACGGACTGTGCTGGAAGAAAGGGCACGATGGAAGGAGGATAATAGGGCGCGCGACCCTCGCAAGGTATCTGCCCTTCAGCGGTTGGCTCCTCGGACGCATCGAAGCGTCGAGGTTGGAATGCCATTACTGCGCCCTGCCTAGAAACCAACAGACAAAGCATTAGCGAGGCTGCAGACCTCGTCGTTCGTTCCGGCAATCGAAAATGCGCCCCTACCTTCAGGTTTCCTCCAGCCCAAGTTCACCACGTACGAGGGAAAGACAGATCCCTATATGCACCTAAGCCACTTCCGCCAGGTTATGGCGGTGTATCATCGAAACGAGGCTTTGATGTGCATCCTCTTCCCATCAAGCCTTGGCGACCTAGGCTTGACTTGGTTCGAAAAACTTCCAGAAGGCAGCATAGTCTCCTGGGCGCAATTGGCAGAGGCATTCGCAACAAGGTTCAGAACGAACACCAAAACGCCAGTGGAGATCGACCAGCTTCTCTCCATTGACATGGGCGACAAGGAGACACTTAGATCCTACAATAGTTGCTACTGGGAGACCTTCAACCAGATTGGGGACTGTCCTACCAATCTCGCCATCGCACAATACAAAAGGGGCCTTCTAGTTGGGAACAGACTAAGGGACTCAATCATTATGACGCCACCTCTAACGATGGAAGCCTTGATGGAAAGAGTGCACCAGCACATTATGGTGGAAGAGGATGGTGCCCGTGCTAAAGCAAAGTCTAGCACGACCGCAGTACCAGATAAAAAGGCCTCAGCAAAGGTCAACACAGTAGACCATCCGAGCAAAAACGGACGAGGCAGGCGAGACAACGAAGAGGACCAGATAAAAGATGGTTGAGGGTCCGCACTGCCATAACCACGGTATTCAAGAAACCAATCTATCGGATTCTAAGCGAGATTCACGATGAACCTTTCGTCAGATGGCCTGCCAAGCTAGGAGAGGCTCAGAAGGACTACGACGAAAGATCACGGTGCACCTTCCATAAAGAAAACGGGCACCGCACTGAAAATTGTACACCATTGAGACAGCATCTAGAGGAGTTGGTGGCAGCCGGTCACCTGGACAAATACATTGAAGGAGGGGCGCTGCCAGCCCCCCAGAATGACAACCACCCAAACGGAATGCCAATCGATGCCCCACCTCAAGGCGTGATCAACGTGATACATGGAGTATGTGAACCTGAGCGGATTTGTGAGCTCAGAGGAACGATCAAGAAGGCTGAGCACCTAAGGGAGGTACTAAGTGCTCAACCTACCATCAAGAAGGGAGAACAGAGGCCACGAACGTCATATCCTTTTCAGACAAGACTTGGCCAGGATATATTGCCCTCACAATGATGCCCTGGTGGTCACTCTCCGAGTCAAGGATTTGACGTCAAGCGGATTTTGATCGACCAGGGTAGTTCATGTGAGATAATGTATTACGAAACATTCAAACAATTGAAGCTACAAGACAAAGACTTGGCACCTGCCGTATCTCCCCTAATTGGATTCAATTCGATGCCAGAATGGCCAGTCGGTAAGATAATCCTCCCAGTCAGAGCGGGAAGCGTGACGAAACAAGTGGAATTTTGGGTGTTGAAAGTTCCATCCACTTACAACATAATCTTGGGAAGAACATAGTTGCATGCCATGCGAGCGGTAGCTTCATCCTACTATCAAGTAATGCGATTCCCCAATGAAGCCGGAGTAATTAAAGAGGCCTTTGGAGACCAAATTATGTCCAAGCAATGCTTCGTCATGGTTAATGGCAACCGCGCTACCAAGGGAATGTTCATTCGGTGGAAGAACCTGAGAGCAATGAACTGTTCACGGATGTAGGCCAAGCAGCTGACCAAAAAGCGGTAAAAGACTTAGTAGAGGTAAGAATAGATGAAAATAACCAAGATAAGTTCTTTCTGCTCGGTTCGTCATTGTCCAGCACTGAGAGATTAGAGGTCTTGGAATTCTTAACCTCTAACATCGAAGTGTTCGCCTGGACACCCTATGACATGCAAGGCATTGATCCAAACTTCATCTATCACCAACTCAATGTCCACCCATCCGCTAGACCAATCATTCAGCGCACACACAAATCGGCACTCCACCACGCCAAGATAGTGGCGGAAGAAGTAGAAAATCTATTGGAGGCAGGAGCTATCAGAGAGGTGCACTACTCCAGATGGATTTCCAGCACAGTCGTGGTGCCAAAGAAGAATGGAAAATGGCGTGTCTGCGTTGACTATAAGACAGTCAACAAAGCATGCCCAAAGGACAGCTTCCCCCTACCACGAATAGATCAGCTGGTAGACCTAACGGCGGGGCACAACCGACTTAGCTTTCTTGATGCATACAGAGGCTACCACCAGATCGCCATGTACGAACCAGACCAGGAGGTCACGTCCTTTACAACACCAAGAGGACTCTATTGCTACAAGGTCATGCCCTTTGGCCTAAAAACGCAGGGGCAACATTCCAGAGAATGGTCACCAAGATGTTTGAGCCGTTGTTAGGCAGAACGATAGAGGCTTACATCGACGACATGGTGGTCAAGAGCAAGGATAAGAACGACCATCTAAGGGACCTAGGTGAGATGTTCCAGATTCTGAAGAGGCACAAGTTGCGCCTTAATGCATCTAAGTGCGCGTTCGGTGTAGGATCTGGCAAATTTATAGGCTTCCTGGTGACCAAGCGGGGTATAGAGGCAGACCCCCCCAAATCAAAGCTATTCAGGATCTGGAGAGGCCTAACTCAGTAAAAGAAGTGCAGCATCTCACCGGTATGGCAGCTGTACTCAACCGATTCATTAGTCGGTCGTCAGACAGACTACGACCATTTTTTCAAGCTAAAAGCCAAGTTCGAGTGGGATGAAGAATGCGACCGCGCTCTGAAAAGTTTGAAAGAATACATGTCTTCTCCACCGCTGCTTGTCACCCCAATATCTGGAGAAGAACTCTTCTTGTACTTGGCAGTTTCTCAGCACGTAATCAGTGCAGTGTTGGTCCGTGCGGAAGGAATCCAACATCTGCCCATCTTTTATGTCAACAAGACATTGCTGGGCGCCGAAACAAGGTACTTTCCACTGGAAAAACTGGCCTTAGCCTTGATGATGGCCTCAAGAAAGTTGTCGCACTACTTTCATGCCCACACCATAGTCGTCCTCACAGCCTTCCCATTAAAGGCTTTGTTTGAGAGGGCAAACTTTTCTGGGCGAATCTTGAAGTGGGCAGTAGAGTTGGGACAATTCGACATCAAGTTTCAGCCCAGGACCGCGATAAAGGCTCAAGCCTTGGCAGACTTCGTCGCTGAATTTACCCCAGAAGTCATTATATCTGCCTAGTCGACCTGACTGACACAACCAAACTAGGGATGGAAGTTGACGCCGGAATAGCGCAACCCCTGGTACAGGATACTCCGTCAGACCCCAAGGCAGACCAGAATAAAGAAAGCAAGGAAGAAACAAACCATGCTATACCAAGCCAAGACTCACCAACAAATAAAGACTTGGTACCATCAGATAGCGAGGGGCAAACAACAAGCATGGACCTTGAAGAAAACACTAGCAACATTCTGGACCCCAAGGCATCATCTGATCCCTCCACTTGTGGAAGTTATTCGTTGGAGAGATGTGGAAGCTCTTCGTGGATGGAGCATCCAACCGGCATGGAGCAGGACTCGGCATAGTCCTCATCTTTCCAGACGGCCTAGTAGTGGAGCAAGCAGTCAACCTTGGCTTCCCAGAATCAAACAACGAAGTGGAGTATGAAGCGCTTCTTGCAGGCCTCAAATCAGCATTCTACATGAAGGCCACCGAGCTAATGGTTTACAGCGACTCACAGCTGGTGGTAAACCAAATTTCAGGTGACTACGAAGCAAAGGACGACAGAATGGCTAAGTACCAAGAGTTGGCCAAAACAGAAATCAAGAAATTTGAAGTAGTCAGGATAGAACAAATCGGTAGGGAGGAAAACAGCAGAGCAGATGAATTAGCAGGCTTTGCTTCAATGGCAGACACTTCCATCCCTCATCCATTGCTGATCGACTACCTACCAAGACCAAGCATTGAAGACCCCGAAGCAGAAGAGGTATGTTGCGCCGAACTAGGCCCCTCATAGATGGATCCCATCATACTATTCTTAAAAGACGACATCTTACCGGAAGAAAAGAAAGAAGCCAACAAAATTAGAGCAAAGTCGCAGCGATTTTGGCTCTCCCCTTCTATGGCATTGTACAAAAAGTCATTCTCAGGACCGTATCTAAAGTGTGTTCACCCCAGCAAAGTGGAAGCATTCTTGTTCGAAATACACGAAGGTGTGTGCGGAAGCCACCAAGGAGGAAGATCATTAGCTTACAGAGCCATTTTGCAAGGATACTGGTGGCCATACATGCAGGCAGACTCGGAGAAATATGTGAAGAAGTGCGAGAAATGTCAGAAGTTCGCACACCAAACACATTAGCCAGCCAGAGAGCTCCTACCATTGACCAGCCCATGGCCCTTCGTAATGTGGGGCTTGGACATAGTAGGACCACTTCCAACAGCACCCGAAACAGGAAGTTCTTTCTGCAGCAAAGACTACTTCACAAAGTGGGTGGAAGCAGAAGCATTGGCATCAATCAAGGAAAAAGATGTGAAGAAGTTCGTCTGGCAGAACATATACTCGGTTCGCATACCCAAAGCCCTAATATCAGACAACGGCACTCAGTTCGATGGCAGAATCTTTAGAGGCTTTTGTGAAGAATACAAGATAGAGTTCTACAATTCTACACCAGCATATCCCCAAGCAAATGGCCAAGCAGAAGCATCAAACAAGGTTGTCTTGGATGGACTGAAGAAAAGGTTAGAGAAGGCAAAAGGCAAGTGGGCTGAAGAACTTCCCCATGTTTTATGGGCCTACCGCACCACACCTCGACGATCAACAGGAGAAACACCATTCTCCCTAGCCTATGGTATGGAAGCAGTAATCCCACTAGAAGTTGGCCTCCCCACAATTCAAAGCGAAAATTTTGATCCAGACTGAAACGGCGAAGCCATAGCATTGGAGCTCGACCTTGCCAAAGAAAGAAGAGAAAAAGCACTGGTTCACATTGCCTCGTACCAACAAGAGTTATCCAGGAAATATAACAAAACAGTGCATCCAAGGCAATTCAAGATCGGCGATTGGGGGCTGCGCAAAGTGATGGGAAACACCATGGTACCAGGAGATGGCAAGTTAGGGCCCAATTGAGAAGGACCTTACAAAGTGGTTAGATTAGCAGGAAAATGGGCATACCACTTGGAAGATGAGGACGGCAAAGCCATTCCCAGGCTATGGAACACTGCCAATCTCAAATTATTTTATTTTTAACTTTTTTCAAGCATATGTAATTTTCCTTTTCCTTTCTCAATAAAACAAGTAGAATATTTTTCAGTATAAGTTATTTTCTATAAACGATAGTTTTAATGAGTTAGGAACCTTGTAAACATAGTTGGCCGGACAAACCAACACCCCTCCTAAGCCCAGGATAAGGATCCAGGCTGCAGGACGTTTAGTCAGAAAAACCAAACACTTTACTTTAGGTTAGCTGGAAAAACCAATCTAAAGGTTGGCCGGACAAACCAATACCCCTCCTAAGCCCAGGATAAGGATCCAGGCTGCAGGACGTTTGGTCGGAATAACCAAACACTTTACTCTAGGTTGGCTGGACAAACCAATCTAGAGGTTGGCCGGACAAACCAATTACCCTCCTAAGCCCAGGATAAGGATCCAGGCTGCAGGACGTTTGGTCGGAATACCCAAACACTTTACTCTAGGTTGGATGGAAAAAACTAATTTAGAGGTTGGCTGGATTAAACCAACACACCTCCTAAGCCCAGGATAAGGATCCAGGCTGTAGGACGTTTGGTCGGAATAACCAAACATTTTTCTAAATTGGCAAGAATAACCAATTTAGAGGTTGGTTAGATTAAACCAACTCTTAGTACTCTTCAACCGATGTACGGATATCGGCTAAAGAGTGGTTGGCTGGATTAAACCAACTCTTAGTACTCTTCAGCCGAAGTAAGGATATCAGCTAAAGAGTGGTTGGCTGGACTGAGCCAACTCTTAGTACTCTTTAGCCGAAGTAAGGATATCGGCTAAAGAGTGATTGGCTGGACTGAGCCAACTCTTAGTACTCTTCAGCCGAGGTAGGTATATCGGCTAAAGAGTGGTTGGCTAGATTAAACCAACTTTTAGTACTCTTCAGCCGAGGTAGGTATCTCGGCTAAAGAGTGGTTGGCAGCTATAATTAGTTTGCAAGATCAAGACCAAAATAAGTATCTCGGCAAGTGAATGTTGTACCTCATCCAAGACTTTGGTTAGAAAGTAAAGTACAAACATGGAGATCAACCGAAATAAGAGTTGAACAAAAAAGCAGACTTCATTGAAAATTCAAAGGCAAGTACAAAGGGTGGGGCCTCAGCCCGGTTACAATTTGTTTCCAAAAGCAAAGAAAAGAAGAAAAATACAAAGTCAGTTAAACAGATCATCAAGGTCGGCATCAATATCAACTCGGAGCCCGATTTCACTCGGTAGCACGGTCTCGGTTGGAAGAACGGTGTCAGTAGGCAGCTTGTTGGTTAGGTCTTCCACCATTGGCTCCGATCGAACTGACTGATTGACAGGATCATTGACAGTAGGGGTATCTTCGGGCACAGCGTCTTCTTCATCATCTGAATCCTCAAGAAATTGTTGCTGAAGGGCAGCAGCATATTCCATCATAAAGCTCGGAATGAAGTATGTAGGAGCATTGAAGACCTCGGTCTCTGGACCATGACCGAGCTGCTCTATAGCCGCCCTCCAACGGCATTTAAAGAAGAGATCCTTGGCAGCTTCACATTGTTTAATGTGAGTCGCCTCCCCCTCCTTGTAACCCCGGAGCTTGACGTCGTCAGTGCTCTTCTTCAGCTGCTCTATCTCGGCATTTTTCTTTCCCTCAAGTTTAGCCAGTTCGCGCAGATACTTGTCTTTTATCACGGCTGTAGCTTTTTGTTTTTCTGCTTCGGCTGAGCTAACAAGTCCGGTCAGACGACCGTTCTCGGATTTTAGCTCGGCTATTTGCTGCCTGGCTTGCTCCAGCTCGGCAATTTTTTCAGTCACTTCGGCCAGGGCTTGCCTTGTAGTCTTGCGAAGTTCAAGCACACGCTTATGAGCAATGTGGCTCTTCTGCATGGCCTGCAAAAGGAGGGGAAGACTTGTAATCAAACCAAGATAAAAGTTGCGCAAATTAGAAAGGTTAACTAAAGAAGCTACTTACAAGCACCATGGATTTCGTGGCCGAACGGATGGCCCTTAGTTCGGTCAGATGGCTGTGGTGCTCCATGTCTGCTGGAAGGCAGACACTCTTAGCAAGGTTAAATGCCATTAAGTGATCTTTTTGAGTGACCACTAAGTCAGTGTCCTGAATTTCTTGGTTTTGAAAAGTAATTTTGGGTGCCCACTTGGAGGAGCTGGCTCGGTCGGAGTGCTCCGGTTACGGGCTCGGTGGAGGGCTTGGTGGAAGATTGGTTTCGTCTTCATCAACAAGGCGTCGCTTGGTTGGGGTAGTCCGGGCACGCTTGCTTGGGCGAGATGAGGAAGGTTGTTGAGATGGAAGGGCCACCACGGTTTCCTGAGTCTGGTTCGGTGGTGGTCCTCGGCTCGGTTTGTTTCGATTAGAAGGGCCCTTACTCTGTTCCTCTTTGCCATCTCTTCTTCAGTAGTAGTTCGGACCAGGTTGATTTGAGGCAAGGATGGATCCGGTTCAGGAGCGTCTTCCAGCAAGAAGTCTGTTACTCTGGCTTTTCGTCGACTGCTGTATCTGTACGTCGGTTCAAAATTCAGTAACTTGGCCCAACTTCTTTCAGGATATCGTAGTGCGGTGTGAAGCGTGTCTAGATTGGGGTAACTGTACAGTGACTTAAGGTGGGCCGAATCTGCATAAAGAAGACAACTGTAAGTTCGGTTCAAAAATAGAAAACCGAAATAAAGAGGAGCATGCAAACTAGCCAAGGTAATTATACCGGGGGTTCCTTTCTTCCAGTTTATACTGCGGCCTGGGATCTGGGCTTGGTGGTCTTCAAAATTCCCAGATACCCAGAAAAAATCATCATCGTTTAAATCTTTGTCCGGTGTGTCCTTTATTATTTTCTCTCGGCGGCGGCGTATTCTTAGATAATAGACCCAGCCATCTTCTTTTGATCGTATGGAGTATTGATGGAAGAGTTTGGCTAAGCCCAGGTTAATACCAGCTCGGCGATTTAGCTCAGCTATACCATTTATTATGCGGTATGAGTTTGTGGATAGCTGGGTTGGGCATATCCTAGTTTGCCTAAGGAATTCACAAAGTAAGGGTTGAACAGGAAATCTTAGTCCGGTTTCTATTATGGACAAAAGGGTAAAGGGAACAAAGCCGGGGTTTCCCCATAGTGTGATGTCTAGATTGGCTAAGGTGAGGTGAACATCGTCAGGGATGTTATAATCCTTTCGGAATTCAGCCATACCACCAGGTGTGTTTACTAAAAACCTATATTTTCCCATTTATGGTTTAAGTTATGAATAAATTAAATCTGAGTTTTAGCTCGGTCGGAGAATAATGTTGAGTAGCTCGGTTGAGCGCTCAAAGGAGTACCTGGGCAACCTAAGTCTGCAAAGTGAAAAAAAGAAAAGTGTTAAGCACTGATCATTAGACCGTGCTACAAGAAACAAAGGCAAGATAAATAAAGCCCTAGCTCGGCTATGAGAATTGCTTCGTGTCTTAGCTTGGTTTGAGGAAGGGGTCTCTTAGCTCGGTGTGAACAAGGGATCTGTTAGCTCGGTTTGAAGAATGGGTCTCTTGGCTCGGTTTGAGCAAGGGATTTGTTAGCCCGGTTGAGCCTCTAGGGGCAGCATTCTTAGCTCGGTTTGAACTAAGAAGGCTGGTTTAGCCCCAAAGTTGTAGCTCGGTCATGGCTGAAGCTTTCAAGCATGCTATTGCACAAACCTAGTACAGATCGATAGCTCGGTAAAATTAAATATGAAGATGGTTTGGTTTGTTGAAACTACAAGTTTAGCATGAAGAGTTAGTTCAGTTGGATAGACTGACTAGACTAACATTGGCTACAAACAATTTCCTAGTTCAGTTACATGTTGATTTTAGATCAAAACCAGTGTTTCTCAGTTTATATCACGAATTTGAGTGGTTCTATTACAAGGTTTTTTCCAGAAAACGAAAGGTGTAGCACAAAAATGAAAAAAATGTGTTTTTACAAAAGCACGAACACTATGCTATGGATGGTAGAAAGCAAGTGCAAAAAAAACAACAAAAGCAAGAGAGATTTGAGTAACTTACTAGGTCAAGGCAGAAATGCTAAAGATGGATGCAACAGCAGCGAGAGCACGATCTTGTGCAGTGTTGAAATGGAGGTTTCAGAGGCTTGCGAGAGAGAGAAGGTGAATAGTAAAGTGGTTAATTCAGAGCATTAGGATGTATTTTGTGAGAAAAGAATGGAAAAAGGCGGGAACTGTTCAAAAAACACGGAGTACGAAGACAGCGTGACAGCTGCATTGGGCCAATCAGAGTGTGCTACGTGTTCTTGGAATGAGAAGCGATTCAATTGCTGTGATTGAGGAGATGTTTTGACCAGACAAGCAGAGCTCGGTGTGGCTTCGCTCGGCTGGAAAGTCTAAAGAGTTTTAGCTCGGCTGGAAAGGCTTAAGAGTTCAGCTCGGTCGTAGGACTAAAGTTATTAGCTCGGCTGAGAGACAGGTAATCCCTATCATACTACGCAGATGGAATTAAGGGGCAATTGAGAGGGTAATTTATGTAAAAATTGGGCCGAGCTGGGCAATAGGCCGTTATGGGCCACAATGCGAAGGGCTGAGTAAAAAGGCTTTGAAGTTAGTCCGGTCCCAGGAGGCCCTAGAGTTAGTCCAGTCCTAGAGTGCCTGTTGTTATCCCGGTCCAAGAGAGTGTTGTAGATAGCCCGGTCTCCACGGCCGGTATGGTTAGCCCGGTCGTTTCCTTAAAACCGAGGTAAGCTAAACCTTCTTCAGGACTGTTTTGGGTTAGCTCGGCTTAACTCTTCTACGGATAGCTCGGTCTTGGCATGCGAAGCCGAGGTAGAAGCAGGGACAGAAGAGCCTAGCTAGCAGTTATCTCGGCCCTGCCAGCCAGTTAGGCATAGTAGTGTTATTTCGGTCGTATGTTCATCCTACTGAGGTAAAGCCATCTCACTTAGTTCAAGCAGTGAGGGGGGTGTAGAAGGATAAGCATTATCTTTCAGGAGTGTGAATCCTAGGAGGACTCTATATGGAGGAGTAGGAGTCCTACTAGGATTGTGCCACGCGGAACCTACAAAAGCTCACAAACATCACCTATGGAGGGGTAACACAACTTTGATTCCCGAATACACAACTTTTTGTCTATTTGGCTATTTCGCTGACTTAGGCATCGGAGAGGTATCCGGCACACACCCGCCGGCTAGCTCACGTTTGTGTTTTCAGGGAGTAAAGCGACGACGGACGAAGGAGTGCAATCTTGATCAACAGGATTATACGAGAAGGTTTATTTCTTTCCCGTACAGGTTAGAAGATTTTAAGAGATATTTGAAAAAGAAAGAAGAGAAAGGGTGTGAAATTAAATTCATATCTTACTTATATTTTTTATTTTTATTTTTAAATTCTTTTTTAAATCTCTCAACCAAACATAATATTAATAATTGGAAAAATTAGTCTAAGGTCCCTCTTCCACTTTTGGTGATGAAAGAGATCCACAATATTATTTTGTGATGTTTAAGGTCCCTTAATCTTACACCCATATATCCCGAGAAATTCCAGTCTCTCGCTTTCTCCTTCTACACACATGAACACATTTTTAAGCTTTTCACTTCCACCATTAGATGTAATCTCTCTTTGTCAATCTCTCTCTTCTAGAACAGATCCAAATATGATCTAATCACCTCAAATCTTTATCTATACACACATCAATTTCAACGTTTGATTTCAGTTTCTGTATTTTCAATTGAAGAGAGTTCTTAATTATCTACGATCTGATCGGAATCGGAAAATGGCGACATCGAGACGCCTTCGAGACCTACAAGCGCAATCGGGGAGCAAGATCTGCGTCAACTACGCTTAGAAGACTCCGCAATGGGCGTCGGTGTCGTACGGCGTGTTCATGTGCTTGGAGTGCTCGAGAAAGCACCGCAGTCTCGGAGTTCACATCAGCTTCGTCCGATCGGTCACCATGGATTCGTGGTCCGAGATCCAGCTCAAGAAAATGGAGTCTGGAGGTAACGAGAAGCTCAATAGCTTCCTCTCTCAGTACGCCATCCCTTCCTCCACACAGTTAATTGCTTCCTGATATAAAACATTGTATTGTGAATTCTTGCCTCTTTGAGCATTTCCGTGCGTCTCAATAAAGGGTATTATATCCAACATTGCCTCATCCTTGGCATTTCTTGTCCATCGATTCATCATATAGTGTGGTGGAAGCATAAAGATGTTTGTGGCTTTGAATACTGCAAGCACGTGTCTACATAGTATTCCTTCAAACTCAAACATCAGGCAACTACAAGTAATTTTTTGCTCAAATAGATCAAAATCAACGGAAAACACTTTATGTTCCTCATCAATTATGATTTGAACTAAATTTTCTCTGGGTTGGTCCAGAGAAATTCTTTGGTTTGGACTGAATTTTTTTTTTTTATTTGAACTAAATTTTCTCTGGGTTAAAGAGAATTTCTCTGGAAATGTTTCTTTAGGAATTTCATTGATTTTGAGAGAATTTCTCTGGCTTAAAGTGATCCAGAGAAATTCTTCATTCACTTTCTCTGGAAAAAATTTCTATCCAGAGAAATTCTAGACCAGAGAAATTCATAGCATTAAGTTTAAAGAAAATCTATCACAAACTCATAGAAGAACTATTAAACATGGGAATTGTTTATATATATTATGTATATTTTCATAGATTTCACACTCACATATACCTGTACCCATGTGTGTATGTTTAATTTCGTTCCTTCAATGGTTGTGCTTCTTAGTCTGCAAATCCCACTAATGTTATTGCTTCTTCTATTTTTTTTGGTAATCAGCTCGATATTGTATGCACTTTTTGTCTTCCATCAACCACTCCTCCACCGTCTCTTCCCCCAACGAGTGTAACCTCTTCTTTTCCAACTTTCTTTGGATTGCCAGCAAGAGCAAAGGTTGCTTGAAGAAAGGGTTGCTACGTTGTCTGAAGAAATTTTCAAAATTTCTTTGGAAAGTCCAGAGAAATTCTTCCCAGAATTTCTCCGTGACGTGAATTTTCTTTGTGACGTGAATTTTCCCTGGATCAATTTTCTCTGAATCAACTTGAGGGACCTTAGACATTATGAAAATATTAGATATCATTTATGCTATAAAATTTTAATACGAGGGACCTTAAAAAAAAAAAAAAAAAAAAAAAAACCCTTAATAATTTGGGTTATGACAATTACTTTGATTTTGATAGGTAACTTGGCTTTTCATGGTTTCTATTATTCATATTATTCGATGGGTCACCAGAGATTTGCATCTTCAAGTAACTACAAGAATTGAAAAGGACTTCTTGTTTTTCTTTTCTTTTTTGGCGGGGGATTTGGTAAATAGGTGTGTACTTGTGGAATTAATGGCGGTGTTTGATTTGTCTTAAAAATTATAATTTTAAAGGCAAAATTTTTAAATCCTTGTTTAAAATTATAATTAAATATATAATCTAAAATTATTTAAAACTCAATTCAAGAATTAATTTCAAAACTTATAACCAAACAAACATCTCAAAATTCAATTCAAAATTTTTTTCAAAACTCAAAATTAAACTATTTTCAAAACTTTATTTTAAAAGAAAAAATTCAAAAAATATTATTTTATTTTATTTTTTTTAATTATTTTTAGAATTATGATTTGAGTATAAAGTCGTGTTTTGAGTTATGATTTTTAAAAAGAAAAAATTTATTTGGTTATGAGTTTTAAAAAAAAATTAAGTTGTATTTTGAGTTTTGAGATGTATTTTGAAATTTTTTGGATTTATTTTTTAATTTTTGTAGGGTAAATATTTCATATTTTAAATATTTATTTATTTTAATGTGCACTATATTTCATACATTTATCTGCTGTATTTTTTTAATATTAAAAAAATTTATTTATTTTAAATATATTATTTTTGTTTTAAATATTTAATTTAATTTTTTTTTATGTGTTGATTATGATTTGAATGTAGAATTTTGAAAGTAGTGTGCAATTTTGAATTATGTGTTTGGTTATGAGTTTTGAAAATAATTTTTAAATTGAGTTTTGAGTTATGTATTTAGTTACGATTTGAGTGTGGAATTGTATCTTGAGTTTAAAATATTAAAATTAAACATTAAAATATTTTCAAAATAAAATAAAAAATTTAAATAAAAATTATATATTTAAATTTTTTTTTTAAAAAAAATTTCTTAAACATTTTTTAATATTTTAAAAAAATAAATCCAAAAACTCAAAATGTAACTCAATTTTTTTTAAATCCAAACACTTAAAAACTAAAAAAATAAATCCAAGAACTTAAAAACTCAAAACTCAAAATGTAACTCAATTTCTTTTAAAACTTAAAACTCTTTTCAAAATTCAAAATTAAAAAACTCTTTTCAAAATTCATAACCAAACAATTTTTTCTTTTCAAAACTCAACTCACAATTTCACACTCAAATCACAATTCCAAAAAGAGAATTACAGTTCCAAAACTAAACCACACAACCAATTATTTTTCCTCTTGTTTCAAGTTGCTACTCCATTTTGGAATTGGATTATGTGGTTGTCTTTTCTCTACTCAAGTTTTATGGAATGTATAACTAGGCACACTTTCTTTTTGTGTACTGATTTGCGATGTAACTCTAATGAGAATTGGAGCCAGTAACAGAATCATAAATAAGGCCATCAACCAAATTTTTACTCATTTTGAGTAGAATGTTCATTCATCAGTATGAAATACTCAAATACAAACACCACTTTTACTCAAATTAGCTCTGTTTTGTGTGTGTGTTTAAGTGAATTGTGAAATTTAAATTGAGAATCTCTAACATTTTTTATTAGTATTTTGGCCAGTATACAAGGAGGTATGCTTTGATAATTAGCATGAAGCATTGCCCCAAAGCTAGCAATAATTTTTCCTTAAATTATAAATTGGATAAAACTTGATTTTGTATACATCTGAGTCAAGGAGTGAAAAGGATTTTTCAATGTATTCTTTAATTTTGTGTCAAGATTTTTAATAAGGATTGGATATTTGGTATTTTCCATTGGCAGATGCATCTTTCCCGTGGGATTGCATCACATTTAAAAATAAAAATAAAAATAAAAATCTTAAGAGCTCCAAATATCCTAGCATCTGGCAGCAAATTAATCAATTATAAAAACAGTAAGATACACCTGTATCAATTGTTCATTGTCACATCAATGCAGGCAAAATAAATCAAATTATGGTTTCAGCAAACACAAGAGAACCACAAAATTTGCATCCTGGAAGTGCATTTAAACATTTAGGCTGTGTTTGGTTTGCCTTTAGAAATATGGTTTTAACGATAAAATTTTCAAAATTCATAATCAAACACACAATTTAAAATTATTCAAAACTCAATTTCAAAATTAATTTTAAAACTCATAATCAAACACACACCTCAATTCAAAACTTTTTTTAAAACTCAAAATCAAACTTTATTCAAAACTCTATTTTAAAAGAAAAAATTTAAAAAATATATTTTATTTTGTCTTTTTAAATTATTTTTAGAAGGGTGATTGTTGGGTTCGTAGGGACCCACCAGGGATCCGTTTCGATAATTTAAACCATTCAATGTGTAGAACTTGTCGAATACTATATATTCGTAAAAAAATCACGTTAATCAGATATCGATAGTTACGTGATCAAATTAGTTTTGTATAAAAAAAAAATGGACAATGAAAAAAATAAACGATGACAGAAATTTGATCCGATGAGACAACTATCGATATCCGATTAACGTGATTTTTTACAGACACATAGTATTCTACAAGTTCTACACATTGAATAGTTTTGATTATTGAAACGGGACCTGTGGTAGGCCCCCACGGGCCCAACAGTACCCTCTAGTCCGTAAGCCCAACCCATTTTAGAATCATGATTTGAGTGTGGAGTCATATTTTAAGTTTTGAATTTTCAATTGAGTTTTGAAAAGAAAAAATTTGTTTGGTTATGAGTTTTGAAAAAAGAGTTTATTTTGAAATTTTTTGAACACTCAAAACTCAAAACTCAAAACTCATTTTTTAAAATTCATAACCAAACAAATTTTCTCTTTTCAAAACTCAACTCACAATTCCACACTCAAATCACAACTCCAAAAAGAGAATCACAATTCCAAAATTAAACCACAAGCAACCTTAATTTCTTTTGCCACATCTTCAGCGAAATGAAGAAAAATGAAAATACAAGCAGCTTTATTTTTGAGCTACTTTTGAAAATTTTAGGTAACATTTGATAGAGTTTTAGAATTATGATTTGATAACAAAACTGTATTTTAAGTTTGTGAGTTTTGGAATTATGATTTGAAAAGAGAAAATTTGTTTGGTTATGAATTTTGAATTGAGTTTTAAATTTTTGATGTAACATATGAAATGAGAAAAGTTGTGTGCTTATGAGTTTTGAAAAGAGTTTTTAAAACTTATAACTCATAATCAAACACACTGTGGGTCTACTAATACACCACTCTTGTTAATCACATGTCCCAGAAATGCTACACTGTCGAGCTAGAATTCACATTTGGACAATTTTGCATATAGTTTTTTTTTCTCTCAGAGTCTGTAACACAGTTCTCAAGTGATTCTCATGGTCTTCTCTGCCTTTGGAGTAAATCAAGATATCATCAATAAATACAACAACAAATTCTTCCAGATATGATTTAAACACCCTGTTCATAAGATCCATGAAGGCGGTAGGTGCATTGGTCACCCCAAACGGCATTACCAAAAATTCATAGTGACCGTATCTAGTTCTAAATGCAGTTTTCTCTACATCTTCTGCCTTAACCTTTAACTGGTGATACCTGGATCTAAGATCAATTTTAAAAAACAATTGGGCTCCCTGAAGTTGATCAAACAGGTCATCTATTCGGGGTAGTGGATACTTGTTCTTGATAGTCACTTTGTTCAATTCCCGATAATCTATATATAACCTCAAAGATCCATCTTTTTTCTTGACAAATAGGACTGGAGCACCCCAAGGTGAAGCGCTCGTACGAATGAATTTCTTGTTTAACAGTTCTTGAAGTTGAGTTTTCAATTCTTTCAATTCTGAGGTTGACATTCTCTAGGGGGTCTTGGAAATAGGTTGTGTACCCGGACTTACTTCAATAGTGAATTCAATTTCTCGATCAACTAAGTCTCCAAGCAAGTCATTTGGAAACACATCGGGAAATTCACAAGCAACAGGAATAGTTTCCACATTAGCACTATCAGATGATGTAGTTAGTATACAACGCAAGTAGCCCCTACATTCTTTCCTAAGCAATTTAGCAGCTTTTATGGCCGAAATCAAGTATGTGGGAGGAACTATCCCATTTCCAGTAAAAATAAATTCAAGCATATCAGGTGGTCTAAACACAACAGATTTACTTGCACAGTCAATGGTGGCACAATATTTAGTTAACCAATCTATACCCAAAATACAATCAAAATGATCAATACTCAGGGGTAGCAAATCAACATACAATGTCATTTCACCAATTTCAATATCACATGCTAAATAAACATAAGTGCATATCATAGAACCCCTAACCGATATAAACACAGATAGTAAACAGTTCATAAGTTCTAAACGTCTAGTTAATTTCCGAGAGAAACTATGCAATACAAATGAATGCGTGGAACCAGAATCAATCAGCACATAAGCATCCTAACCACAGATAGAAATTATACCTGACACCACAGATTCGGTGTTCTGTACATCACCAGGCACAAGAGCAAATACTTGACCCTGCTTTAAGGTTTCCTTTCCAGCGTTAGCTTTTGTGTTCATCTTTGGTGCCAAGGCGGAACCAGCTGAACTTGTTGCTGGGTGATTGGCCTTTTCAAGTCTGACAAGACAATCTCTCATCATATGGCCAGTTTTACCACACCTGAAACAGACACCTGATGCTCGATAACAAACCCCCTTGTGTTTCCTACCACATTCTGAGCAAGTCGGTACAGATCCACTGCTTTGGCTTGAGCTACTGTAGGACCCCATATTTTGCTTCTTTGAGAATGACTGACTTCTTTCGAAATTAGACCCCAATCTTTTGCCCCTCCATTCACTTATTGGAACAAGAGTTTGTTTCTTAGCTGCCAAAATGGCTTCCGCCATCAATGCTCTATCCAACACATTCACATACGTGGGTAGGTTGAGGACTCCTACCCGATCTAGTATATCTAAATCCAATCCACCCTCAAATTTGTGGGCTTTCTTATAATCCGTGTCCACCATGTGAGGAGAAAATATGGCTAACTCAGTAAACTTTGCCTCATACTCAACTACAAACATTCTGCCTTGTTTGAGTTCCTGAAATTCTGAAACCTTTCGATCCCGGAAGCACTGTGGAAAGTACTTGTCATAAAAGATCGTATTAAATTGAGCCCATGTCATGTTTCCATTACTATTTTGGACCAATAACCACCATCTACGAGCTTCATCTTTCAGAGTGTAGGTGGCCAAAAAAACTTTCTGAACCTTGAAATAGGGAAATACTTCAAACAATTTCTCCATCTCCAACAACCATGTTTCAGCCTTTAACGGTTCAATTCCACCAAAAACGGTTAGCGGCTTCATTTTCATGAACTTTTGAGTCAGATTGATAATATCATTGTTGTCTGGTTCAACTTGTACCGGTGGAGGCGGAGGAGGTAAAGGTTGTTGCCTCTGTTGTTGCGTTATTACTTCAGTCAGGGCTGCAAGCATTTGTTCCATTCTGTTCATTTAGGCCTCTAAAGACCCTGTTGCATCATCATTTTTTGTATTTTCCATTGCTATAGGGAAACAGAAGGGCAATAAACATAGGCAAATAATCCTTTTCATAACGTTCAAAACGTTCATTCTCAGTTTAGTCAATTCAATTTCATGTGTTTATGTTCGAATGAAATTTTCTCATGTACAAAAATGATCACATACGCACACATACAGATGGAATGTCCCTAATTCTTTCCTAGGACATCCTATAGCTTGTTTGGACTCGTGCGTGCGATATGACACGTGCTCTGATACCACTCTATCATGACCCAAATCCACCCCTATAGGTTTGGCGTCGTAACCGGCCAGTAATCCTTGGATTACCAAAGGCCTCTTAACAGAATAACATATAATAAGGGGCTACAGAAGCAAATATACGAAATATACTTAGTCCATTGAGTTGTGAAGACATACATGAGACAGATAATTTAAAACTTTTATAAACTTACGAGTGACATCAAAAGATACATTATTTACACATCACTCCATAAACGTATTATCAGAAGTCTCGCTCAAAAATCAAAAAAAACAAAGTCTAGTACATTCACAAAAACAGCCACTAAACTTGACTTAATCCGGAACCACCTTGGGAGGCACAAAGGTTGGCTGACAAAAACAGAGATGTCAGGTCCTCAGCTCTAAGCCTGGTCACGTGCCTGCTCACCTACATACATAATATAAATAGTGAGCGAAAGCCCAATGAATAATCACAAGGTAAAGGGGTTTTAATCAATGATCCGTCATAGAATGAGAAATCAGAGTCTTATGCATATTCAGATTTCAGATCAGAAACTGATTCATACCTTTGTTCATATTTATTTTCAAATTCATACATTTCACATCATAGTGCGTGGCACATCCATTAGCATTAACAAATCCAATGGCCCATAAAGGGACGGCCTTGAAGGCATTCCGATGACTCATGTGCACAGAGACGTTTTCGATAACCCATAAAGGGACGACCATAAAGGCATTCCGATGACCCATAAAGGGACATATAACATATGATGCTAAGGATGCCATAGAGACTTGGATAAACATTCATTCTTTCAAGACATAGCATTTCAGAAAACTGATCTTTTCATATCATCATAAAATAATTAAAGTTAAACATAACTTTATAGAGTTATTACTCACAGATAACCGATGGCTCCAATTAGACAGGTAGAGTGGGTTTTTTACTTAACTTGAGGCGCGTAACCTACATAACATGACAAATACATACGTTGAAACACACGTTCAGATTGCACAACTTATTTCATTTATTTTAGTGTGTTTCTAGCCTTCATCCTCATTATGGTGTCTCAATCTTGGCCTAGGAATCCCCAAGATGGAATGAGGATGCAAAAATGTACTTGAAAACATTTTTCAAAACTTGCTGAAAATAGGGTCCACGTATCACACCCCAACTCCGGGCATGACCGGTCATGGCCCACAGGGACTAAGCCCAAGGCACACGTAAGCCTTAAACACGAACCCAAAATCACAAAGAATAAATGTGACGATAGCCCAAAAATAAATAAATCAAAACCTAATCCACTGACATGTCACAAGTATAAATGGTAAAACCAACCACAACCAACTTCCAAAAGCCCACAAAATAAAATAATTCCAAATCAAACCCAACCACAATGTAGGCAAAAAACTCAACATAACAAGCTTAAAACAAAATAAATGAATCTCCTAGAGGTCCATGCAATCGTGTCCCCACTATGCCATGAGTCCACTCTAAGTCCTTTTAACACTTGGAAATGATAAACAACTAAGTTAGCTGATAGCTCAGTGAGTAGCAACATGGATAGTAAATACAGTTTTGAAAATAGGGTTCAATTCCAAAATAAGATATATATCACAGAAACTAGATTGGTATACAGGTTGGTAAAGAAATATGTTTAAAAAAGAAGGTTCCACAATTCAACAGTTAAAATACTCATGTCTCTCAAGAACATGATAAATGACATTTTCCACTTAAAATAGATTACAACATAAACACCAATAATTTTCTGGGTACCAAGAAATAACAAGTAACATGCCACACAGTTCTCAAGGCTATAAGCCCCATTAGATCCAATACCGAACTAAGAGTCATCTTCAGGGTGGCAACCTGGGCCTTTTCTCGAAGACGATCCGATTGGAGGTCACCTAGCTTAACCTAGGTCTTTTCCTTAAATCATTGAGCACTAGAGTCATCACGGCCCAACCTAGATCTGTTCCCTAGTGGCCAGAGTCAACACACACAGTGGAATAATTTCCCTGGACTAAATACACAGATGATCCCAATAATCAATACACATCAGTTTCGCAAAACATGGTAGTTCATCATTATAAACATGAGACCAGAACAAATAGTTTGCAGTATGCCAAGTTCACACATGTTTCAGAAATAATTTGATTCCATTGATAATATAATAATTTATCAAAACAGTTTAGTCCTGAAACAACAATTTAATTTTCCAACAGTTCAGGGTAGGGGAACATTTATAAAAATATGTAGCATGAAACTACTCACCAAAAAATGAAATAATATAATCTTTGAATAGAGTATGAAAGTCCAACTAATGCCCTGAACCAAGTATGAAAACTACACGTCACTACTAATTTAAAAATACTAAAGAATAGGAACTAAGTAACCTCAAACTTAAAGCGCACAAACACGGCTCAACCCAACTCACCGTTACTCTTAAATATTATCTAAGTTCATGTTCTTCAAGGTCTAAAATCACCCAAGACATGGGTTCAAATCGAAACTTAATTAAAAGTAACTTTAAGATAAAACAGAATTTTAAACTAGTTTTCCCAATCTATTCGTTAACTTTGAAAATTAAAAGCCCACTCCACGTTGTTCAAAAAATTCTAAAACCCTCCAGATATTAACTAATATATCCTAAGTTTCAAACCCAAATGGTTTCACATTTTTTGCTTATCAAAATAATTATCTACAATTAATTATATCTAAACAGGTTGTTTTCTGCAGAACTTTCAAGAAATCAATGGTTCTCTTAGTATGCATGAGCAATAAATGCAAGGCTAAAAACGTACGAAACTAGACTCGTAACCGGTTCTAATGACGCTGATTTGATAATTTTCGGATTTATACCCAAAGAGAACAACACTCCCGAACTTACTGTTTAAAACCAGTTTTCTGGACAGATTTTAATGCATCAGTTTATATGGATTTTGACTGCCAAAAATTATGAAAAAATTCAGATATGCAATTCAATATGTAATTAATCTTCTGTAAAAATTTCAATTCAAAATTCATTCGTTTGATATGGTTTCTTGATTTTTAAAGTTTGTGGTTCTGTACAGAATTTTTTAAACTAAGAATTTCTCCCATTCTTTGTACATAAATTTAATTCCTCAAGTTTCCTAACAGGATATCTATATACAAAATACATAAACCTACAACCTCTCCATCAATAAACTAAATAATCATAGAGTAAGGATAAAGAACAAAACCTTAAGGAAGAAGAATGATAAGGACCTAGTACACACCCAAAAATCCTTCCTTGTTTGCAACCCCTTTTTTTTTCTTCTTCTTTTCTCTCAATCTCTCTCTCTCCCCGTGGCTGCCTCCTGCTGCTGCTATAAAATGTATTAGGCAACCTAGGGTTATGTATCTAAACAAAAGGCTCTAGTTTATTATCTCTTTATATTTTTTTACTTTCTCTCTCAATTAATTTAAATAACTTACAAATATTATTAGATCAAAATATGCTTACTAAATTGACTCTCATTTTTTAAAAAAAATAATAAATCTTGCCTTTAAATTAAAAACTTTCACAATAAATTTATTTTAGGTTTTAAAATTAATTAAAAGACCTTCCAAATATTTAATTTGCACTTAAAGATTAATAAGCAAAATATTTGGGATTGTAAAATTATTATTATTTAACTATTTGTTTGATTTTTATATTCGAGTTCTCACACCACGCTCGAGCGTGGCTTTTCTCGCTCGAGCGGACATGCAAAATGTGAGGGTCTGCTCGAGCGTAACTTTCTTCGCTCGAGCAGTCTGCAAACTTTGACAAAAGTACTAGTTGCTTGTTTTTCAAGCTCGACGGACGCTCAATCCCCGCTCGAGCGTAAGACTCAAATTCTCGCTCGACCGTGCTGCAAAACACAAGGACTTCTAAGGGCTTGCATTTCACGCTTGAGCGTACTTCAGGTCGCTCGAGCGGAAGTGCACACACTCAAAAAGGTCACTCGAGCGTGGATTCCTACGCTCGAGCGTAGATGCAAATTCTGGGATTTCTAGATTTGTTCCCAAAGCTCAAAACTCAAACTTTAGCATTCAAACTTGATTTTTCTGGGCTAAAACTTGAGGAACACTTAAAAGTTCATAATACATTATGAATTAAGGATCTTTTCAAGAAATCATGGCCAAATAGCTTGCCAATTGTGCAAAATTCAACTTAAAATTCATGAATGATCCATGAACATGACATGCATGTGTTCACTAGAGTTCATGGCATCTAATACATGATCAAATGAAATTTTCAACTCAAAAACATGGTGAATTCTTAGACTACAACCAAAATATGAACATGCATGTGAGATTTCTCATGAAAACAAATTCAAAACTTCATGATATGGTCATGCATGCATGGAATGACTTACAATTCCCAAATTCTAACTTGATTCTCTTGTCAATCTATTTCTCTTACTTGAATTCTTGTAAAATCTAACTCAATTACATATCTAAGAGTTTGATTCCTTACCTAGAGTCCTCAAGGCCTCAAATGCTAGTGTTCTCTTACTTAATCTCTCAAATTCTCTTCAATTTCTGTAATTCTTGCTAGCTTGGCTTCAAATTGACTCCAATCTCTCCCCCCTCTCACTCTCACAGTTGTGTGTGTGAATATAGGCTCAAGAGTGTGTTGAATGAAGGAAAAAGATGAGTGGAGGCAAAAGGTGCCTTATATGCCTGCCAAATGATAATTAACTAAGGCTAATCACATGGGCATCAAATTAATCTATTTAAATCGTTCTGAATTGAATTTCAATTAAACCTACCATAAAATTTTAAAAATTCCAAATAACACATAAATCAAGTCAATTTTTAAATCGGATGCCGATAAGGCCTTCAATCACAATTGAAATAAAAACATGAACAGATCTTCTATGTTAGACAAATATACACACACATAAAGCAACATATAATGCAACACACATGTAATTAATTTAGAATTTGATCTTAATAACTTATCAGACATATGAAATCATGGATTAACGCTAATCATGGGTCGAGGTTGTTACACAGATGAACCTGTTCTGTAAGCTCGTAACCCAGTTGGCATGTGGATAGAAGAGATAATTGGGGTCAGAGCCTATAGTGTCCAAACTAAGTGGTCCAATTGGGGAGCTCATGCAGTCCAGTAAGAAGATGTAGAACATGTACCTCAGTAAAAAAACTTATGTTGCTTGGGGTTCTTCCAATACTAAGGGGAGTAAAGTTGAAATACAATCTCAAACCGGGCATGAGAATGAGTCACCCACTAATTTCTAGAGTTCTAATAAAAAAAGTGAGTCTAACGGTGGCAACGAGTGGGCTATTGACAAAAATCAGATTTTGGGAAACGACATAACATCAAAGGCAAATGGCTGAGGGTCCAATAGAGGGGGTTGGGGTTCTTCGAGTGAAGAATGCCAGAGTAAAGTTGAATTACAATCGCAGACATGATGGAAAAAAGATTCACCAGGCGATTCCTGGAAGAAGTCAAATAAGAATGATGACCACAGTGATGATGGAAAGGAAATAATGGGGAGTTGGCAAGAAACAGAATTTGGGAGCTGGAGAAACAATCTCATTTATAAGTGGTTGGTTCAGTTGGGGGGTTAATGTAGTTCAAACAGATGAGGTCCTTTCTTCAAGGGCGCAGAAAACAGAACAAGTAGCTCAGTCAAGAGCTTTCCTTAACTGGGGCTCTTCAAATAGTGATGGTCTGGGTAAAGAATTTCAATCCCTTAACTGAGCCACCATTCAATTCCAAGAAGTCCAATAAAGATGACAACTATGGTAACGAAAGGGGGGTTTGGGGGACTAATAAAGTTTAGATAGACGAAGTGGCCATAATAAAGCAATAAGAGTCGCCATTCAATTCCCGGAACTCAAGCACTGATTTTTTTTTTTTTTTTGGGGGGGGGGGGGAGGGGGGTTCACAACAATATAACATTTGGGGGCTGACAACACAATCTCAAACGTAAGTAGGTGGTCTGCTAACACCGCAGTTCTGTGAAGGAACGGGTGCTTCACAAAAACTAAAATTTGGGACTGAAAAAAAAAGATAATCACTTTCTCTAACCAATTCTTTTTCCTGCCCCATAACCCTAGCCGTCATACATTACACTTGCCCAAGTCATTCAATATTATTGTATTGTTTTTGTATAGTCCTTTATTGACGCAAAATATATTAGTTAATAACTACATATTCACTTTTTAAGAGTAATTTAGTCATATTGTTTGACCCATTATGACATCATGATTTGAATATTTGAAGTATTTAGGAAAGTCTCAGAATAAGTAAGAATCAAAAATCATAAAATTCTATTTTAGAATAAATAAATATGGCACATTTACATCCTCTATACAAGTTTGATTTACAAAAATTATAACAAAAACTATAAATAAATAAATAAAAAATACTATACACTCTGTATCACACCCTCTAATGCCCTAACTTGCCCCCAGCCCCACAACCCCGACCGTGGACCTCCCTCCTCGGTCTCTTGTTATAGACTCTCTGAATATGTCGCTCCCCCAATCGCAAATGTGGATCTTGTGGCACTCCCTCCCCTGCATATGGCCCTCCAACGACTGCCTGTGGAGCTTGTGACTGTGGCCCTCCCTCTCCTGCCTATGCTACCTCTGATCCTCCTCCAGCACAACATTGGATACTACTGTGAGCTGTGAAACTCCCTCATCTGGTGTAATTGTATCACAATCTGCAGTTGGACCTTGACCTCTGCCTCTGCCCGCACCCCAACCTCGGCCGCGATGTTCGCCACGACCATAACCTCGGCCTCTCCCTCTCGCTCTAGGGGGGGGGAGGGGGTCTCAATATAGACCTCATCCCGAGCTTGGGAGATGTCAGTGAGAACTGCATCATGTGTAGTCGTGGTCGCGGTCGAACTAATCCCCACAAAAATAGGTGTATGTAATGTGAAAATATGTGATGTAGATGTATCAACTCCAACACTACACACACTTGAACTATGTGGTGGTGGTAACTGGGTGGGTGGGGTAACAACCTCATGCATGTATCGGGGAGGTGTCCAATCAGGGTCTGCTACATATAGTCTGCAAGTATGCTGCGTAGGATGTACATGGAGGGAATCTAGAGATATGTATGGGGTAGCATGCAGTGGAGTCACTAATGTCGAAGGACCTGATGTGGCTGGCGCTGAAGTGGAAGGCACTGACGTGGATGGCACTGATATGTCTGGAGCAGCTGCTGCACTCTGTACACCGTAGTGGCCAAAATGTAAACGACCCCCTCGATGTGCATGCTGGATCACCTCGTATAATAAGTCTCTGATCTCTCCAATGGCCTGCAAGGCATGCTGTCCATCACGTCTCAATAGGGCATCCTCTCCATACACTCGCTTCAATGAAACAAAAAACTTAAAATATCAACAATATACTTATATTGGATTTTACTTCTAAAAGAATTATATGGATTTTAACTTATTCAATTACAATTACTTGTGAGTCAAGAACTTTATTTAAGTAATCATTAATTGTAATCCAACAATAATACAAGTAAACCTAAATAATTAATAAAAGAATAATTTTTTAAGTAATCATTGTTGATGTCCGAAATAATTAATTAATGAGTTAATACAAGAGTTAATACAATTAATATTGTTAATTAATGATTAATTTTTTAATTAACTCATTAAATAATATTTTAACTCATTAAATAATATTAACAATATTAACTCATTATTCTTACGCATTAATTAACAATATTAATAATATTAATGATTTAATATTATTTCATATTGTTACTTAACTCATTAAATAATATTGTTAATGAACAATATTAACTCATTATTCTTACGCGTGTTTTGGGTTTATTAAAATGGGTCAATTTGATCTTCTTTTTGTGTGTTTAGATGTTTGTGAGTGTGGTTTTTGTTTTTGTTTTTTTTATTTTTTGGCTTACTCTTCAAATTAAATGCATTGGTTTTATTACAATAACATTGGATTGATTAGTTTGTGTGATTAATACTTTGTTATTGCAATATAAGTGTGATGTGTGTGCCTAAATTATATATACATAAGTGTGTTTCAGGTTTAGTGAAAGTGAAATTATATATACAGGTTGTTACATTTTATTAATTTGATTTTTGTTTTCAACATAATGTTTGGCTTATGGAATTTTTAGATTTCATTTCACTGATTCGCCAATCTTCCTGGTGAGTAACAAGTTTGTTTGTACAATTTTCAGAATTTGTGTATCGATTTCTCAAAAAAATAATTTAGATTACATGTGATAACATATCAAATGTTAATGTTATTTGATTTGTTCATCCATTTTGTGCATGTCTTAATAAATAATAATGATTACTTAAAAAGAATTTTTTAAGTAAACCTAAATAATTAATAAGTTAATACAAGAGTTGATGACCTGTAGCACCCCAAAAAGAATAATGTAAATACAAGTAAACCTATGAAATTTACGGTTCAACCACTTAAACAGCACATACAATAAAATTAATAAGCCTAATTATTTCCAAACTTTCAAAGTTAACAAAAGGACAAATCAAATGCTACTTATGGGCTAAGACAATGTATGTCCGTAATTAAGGGATTTGATCTCTTAATTTATGTTCATTTGTGAGTTAAGAGAAACTC
Organism: Camellia japonica; assembly: GCA_030407325.1. NCBI lineage: Eukaryota > Viridiplantae > Streptophyta > Magnoliopsida > Ericales > Theaceae > Camellia > Camellia japonica. The sequence continues at coordinate 158,323,761 of JAPPVO010000029.1, forward strand.
TGGTATTTGCTGTGACAATACCCCAAAAAATGACACTTGAATCTCTCTGGGCCTTTGTTATAATCAAGCAAAATATTGGAGTATAAAATATTGGAAGAAATGATGATGTTTTTATAGGGGCTTAGTTTGGGAAATGCCCCCAGAAACTTCCCATCTCTCTGATTGAAAGAAACCTCATTTCATTATCTGGGTTTCAATCTCCTAGCTTAATTTGTGTCTCCAATGCCCCCTTTATTTCTAGGGTTTTTGGTTTATTTTTCATCCTTGTTTAAGCTTCTTTTTACACATTGAGCCAGGGAGGCAAGAGGCTTGTGATGGAAGGGTATTTTTGGTCATTAAGAGGGAGCTTCTATTTTTACACATTATTTTCATTCTATGCACATATTTAATGAAAAATATTTTTACTACACTTTTAATTTTAAGCAAAATTATTAATATAAGTATTAGTATGCACATTTCATTTGAGATTCATATTTTCTTAGTATATATCTTTTAAAGAAAAAAAAATCTCAATACACATCTATTATAAGAAAAACAAACCTTACTTCTATTGTTACCTTCAAAAATATTTTTTTCTTACTCATCCCATTGTCATATTCCAAATATTATGATTTTTTCAATCCATTATCACCCTACTTTTGTTTACATTGTCACCTTACAAAGGTGCTCATATTTTCCAATTTATTATCAAATCCTCTCATTACCTTAGATTGGGTTCTTCCTCATTTAAATCTCACCATCATTATTTAGTTGTTATAAAAGATTTGCATGACGAAAGTATAATATATAAATAATTTAGAAAAGTTCTATAATACATCTCAAAAAATGGGGTACCACTAGATTGAATTCACATTCCTTTGGAAAAAAATTGATTATCACTTTGGCAAAAGCTATGTACTACTGGATTGAATTCAAAGAACCCTAGCCCTAACCCCCTCAAAACCCCAATTTGAATTGACAGAACCCTAGCCCTAACCCACATCGGTATCTTCCAAACTTCTTTCCTCATTATTTTACCCACATTCACATTTTCACAAACAAAATCAAAATAAATAAAATTCAAACTGAGAGAGAGAGAGAGAGAGAGAGAGAGAGAGAGACATGCCACATACCTGCGAGAGAGACGAGCTCAGAGAGAGGGAGGAAGGTGCAGCGAGCGACAGAGAGAGAGAGAGAGAGAGAACAAAGAGAGGGAGGAAGGTTGCCTTTGGTTGGGGTTTTGGAGGAAAAGAAAAAGATGAGGTAGAAAGCGTGGCTGCAAATGAGGGGGGGTGGGCCATTTCATAATGGGTTTCGGTTAAAAGCGTATTTCCAAATCGCGCGATCATTACCTGAAAGCGCTAATAGTAACAGCACTTTCTTAAATAAAGGCGTGTTTTCTAACCACGCTTTCATAATTCCACTGCCTGAGCCAGAAACATGCTGAAAGCGCTAATAGTAATAGCGTTTTCTTAAGTAAAGGTGTGTTTTCTAACCACGCTTTCATAATTCCACTGCCTGGGCCAGAAACATGCTGAAAGTGTGTTTTGTAAACATGTTTCAGCTTAGTTTGGAAAATTCAGCCAAACTAGGCTTAGTTTGGGAAATAAATTAGTATATGGGCTTAGTTTGGGAAAAGCCCCGTCCCTTTAGGTCTTTTACTGAATCAAATTGAAAAAATGTACATAAAGATTGAAAAAAATCCCAAACATAACAAACTTTACTACCATGTTTGAATTTAGAATTCTGGGGAATGGATCTTTTGAAATTACTTACAAGCCAATTTTTTGTGTTTTTTGCATTAAGAGATGGAATCCAAATTAGCCACACCATTTTGCACAAAACATCTATATAATTTTATGTGATTTTCTTATATTCAAATTGAAACTTGGGTTAGTGCATTCGTTATTGATTCTGAATGCTAGTCTAAGACAAATTTGTGTAAATTCCAACCTGTTATGGTCTTCAAGGACATTACTTTCCATCATGCATTCTGAAAGTGCTTTTGGGAATTAATTTATTTGTGTGAGAATATGTAACTTATTTCAAGTCATGACTTGTGACATTTATTTTTTCTGCATTTACCATTTGGAATACAACTTTTAGGCATGAGGCAAAATTCATCCAGAAAATTGTGTCCGTGATTGAAGATAAGCTACACCGTACAGCCCTAGGTGTTGCACCCTTCTTAATTGGAATTTATCATCGAGTGAAAAATATCAACATGTGGTTAAGAGATGGCTCTACCTATGTTTGCATGGTCGCAATTTTTGGGATGGGCGGCATAGGAAAGACGACCATTGCCAAATATGTCTACAATTTAAACTTTAAAAGATTTGAATGTAGCAATTTTCTGGCAAATATCAAGAAGTTTCTGAACAACCCAATGGCTTAGTTCATTTACAAAGACAACTTCTTTCTGATATTCTAAATGGTAGAAAGGAAAAAATATTCTAAATTGTTTCTCTTCCCCCGGTTATCCCCAAGCCAACAGTCAGGTTGAGGTCACTAACCGTTCTCTGCTGAAGATCATCAAGACTAAGCTTGAAGCTGCTAAGGGACTCTGGGCTGAGAAACTACCGAATGTGCTATGGGCTTACCACACCACCGCTCGGACTCCCACTGGAGAAACCCCTTTTCGCCTAACATATGGCGCTGAGGCAGTTATTCCGGTGGAAGTCGGTCTGCCTACCCCCAGGGTTTTACATCCGGATCCAGCACTCACCGAAAAGCTCCGTCGGGCAGACCTGGACCTAATTGAAGAACTCAGGGAGACCACTGCTGTCAGATTGGCCTCATACCAACAGAAAATGAGAACACACTACAACCGCAAAGTCCGACCAAGGGAGTTCGCTGTTGGGGACCTTGTCTTGAGAGAAGCAACTCTCGCCACCAAAAATCCCACTGAGGGTAAATTGGCAGCCAAATGGGAGAGGCCTTACATTGTGAAAGCCCGACCACGTCCAGGCACTTACCGACTTCAAGACATGGAAGGTCGAGACCTCCCGCACCCTTGGAACGCCGAACACCTGAAACGTTACTTTCAATAAACTCCTACTTTTGTATTGCTCAATTATTGTATTTTCTTTTCGGCAACGTCACACGCTTGGACATTCTTGTTATCTTCTCATGTAATGTAACTTTTTGATTAACTGGATTACACTTTCCCCGCCGACAATTATATATCTCAGTTATCTATATGGTGTCTCAATGACGTTTTGATTGCAGCACTCACAAAAAGCCTCAGCCAGACTGAGCACTCAAAGCCCCAACCAGACCGAGCACTCAAAGCCTCAACCAGACTGAGCATCCAAAAGCCTCAGCCAGACTGAGCACTCAAAGCCTCAGCCAGACTGAGCATCCAAAAGCCTCAGCCAGACTGAGCACTCAAAGCCTCAGCCAGACTGAGCACTCAAAGCCCCAGCTAGACCGAGCACTCAAAGCCTCAACCAGACTGAGTACTCAAAGCCTCAGCCACATTGAGCATCCAAAAGCCTCAACCAGACTGAGAACTCAAAGCCTCAGCCAGACTGAGCATCCAAAAGCCTCAGCCAGACTGAGCACTCAAAGCCTCAGCCAGACTGAGCACTCAAAGCCCCAGCCAGACCGAGCACTCAAAGCTTCAGCCAGACTAAGCACCAAGAGCTTCACCTAGATGAGCGACCAAACACCTCAATCAGGCTGAGCTCCGTGCACTCGGCCAGGCCAATCCTTAGCCAGACTGAGCATAACAGGTCTCAACCAGACTAACTGCCACCATTCCAGGTCCAGATTGAGTTGCTTGTAGCACCAGCGAAACTTAGTCAAATTCCAAAGACGTTCTCACATGTTTCCTATGTGAGTCAGATTATTTTTCCTCCATCAGGCATGACTCTAATAAACCACCCTCGTCCATTTCAGCAATGTGGCAAGCACAAATACATAATTTTATCAGGCTTTAAATTTCACTTTGCAATGAGGAGTTCTTTACTTTACTCTGCATTGAGTTTTTATACAAGTCCAATTCCACTCTGCATTGAGTTTTTATACAAGTCCAATTTCACTCTGCATTAAGGAGTTCTTTACTTTACTCTGCATTGAGTTTTTATACAAGTTCAATTCCACTATGCATTAAGGAGTTCTTAACTTTACTCCGTATTAAATTTTTATTACAACTCCAATTCTACTCTGTATGGAGGAGTTCCTAAATTCAGTTCACACTAATTTATACACAAGCAAAAGCAATCGACTGAAAACACAGCTGAAACTTTATTTATTCACAAATATGTACACAAGTTCATTACATCAATTCAAAAAAAAAAGGGGGGGGGGTCTGTGTAAGCTCCTTTTCTTCTTCTTCCCAAGTCACTCCTCTTCACTGGACACAAGATCTTCTTCTTCAATGCCCTCATCCAGGGGGTTTGGGCCACATCGTCTTTACCAATTGTTACACTACTGAGGTCTAAGTCTGGGAACAGCTCTTCAGCTCTACGTTTGAACATCTTCCAGCCACTGTCCCAGTACTCAGCCAGTTCGTGCTTATAGAAGTCTGACTACTGGAAGCTCTCAATAACTTCTGCTTCAGTTCTGCCTCCAGCAGTCGTTCTCGATGGGCCCGCCCCCCCAGATTCTTGCCTAGCCAGGCTGCTAGCAACCGCGACATCAACTGCCATCTGAAATTCAGCAGACCCTTTGAATTGCTCCACTGCTGCGACGCACAGATCAGGATAAGCCGCCCTCTCAGAGGCTGCCTTCGCCCTCTCTTCGTCCAGCTCCTTCTGCAGGGTCACCCTTTCAGATGCAGCCTTTTCCCTTTCTTCCTCCAATTCCTTCTTCAGACCCTCCTTCTCCGCTGTCGCCTTCGCTCTCTCTGCTTCCAACTCCTTCTGAAGCCTCCCCCTCTCCTCCACTGCCTTGGCACGCTCGCTCTCCAGTTCCTTCTGCAGATCGCCGATTTTGACATCTGCCTTATCTTTTTGCCTGACCAGCTCTTCATTACTGCTCATGGCCTCTTCATGTTGCTCGACCGCGACGGCGCAGGCTTTTTGGGCCTCATCCAACTTCTTATGCTCGCCAGCCAGTTGGAACTCGAGCGACACAACCTGGCGGCGTGTGTTCTCCAGCTCCACCTTGACCACTTACAGATTAGCATGGGCAGTCTCCCAACTTGCACTCTCCTTCTTCAACTTCGCAAGCTGGGCCTTGGCCTCATCTGCCTTGACTTTGGTAGCCCCCGCTTTCCTCAGCAGAGCCCCTGCTGAGATAGTTACCTCCATTTGAGCGGAGCATAACCCCCTCAGCAGTTCAGCCTCATTGAATCTAGATGCTGAGCGCAGGGCTGCCTCTTCTACGATCCCCACCAGGCGGTCTGCTCCTGCCCTGTCTGGGCCTTCTTCTCCTTCCAGCCGCCCAGCCACCGCGCGAGCGTGGTAGATCGCTATGGTTAGACTGATTCCCCCACCTTGGGGTGCAGGCCCCCCTGGGGCTGTTCTTCCCTTCTTGGCCCAGGGCCACTTGCCCCATCTTCTACTTGCCCTTCAGGGGCGGCCCTCGCGACTCCTATGGCGATCACCGCCACCACTAGCACCACTTCCATGCCCTCTGAGGCAACGTCCACCACTTCTGGGGCACTTACCCTTCCTGGGGTCTCCTCCACTTCTCCCTCCTCTGCCCCCTTGGCAATACTGGTTTCCTTTACAATCGTCTCCCTTCTCCTCTTCTGGGCAAGCTCTTCTTCACTCTGTCTCACCCTCTTCTTCTTCTTCCCCACACCCAATGCCTCCATCTCTTTCAAAGACCTCTCCTTCAAAGGGTCTATCGAGAGCGGTCGTGGCACAAATTCGCCTAAATTTTTCTCTCCCAAGGGTTTGGGGCGAGGTCGAATCCTCTCCCTTGCAACCAGTTTTGGTGGTCGGTCGGCCTGGGACTCTTTGAATTTTTGGGCTTTCGCAAGGATGGTCTGATCCTCCGCCTCTTGAGCCCTTCTCCTCGCCTCCAACTCCGCTCGATCAAGGTCCCCACTACTTGGCTTTGGACCCAACCCTACCTCAAACAATGCAGACGGCTGAACGAGCTCGTCCCATTTGGCCCCTTCTTTCTCCCTCCACTCTTTTACCCTCTTCACCCTCTCCTACGGCTACTCCCAGCTTTGGCTCCACAGACCTGATGGGTACTTTTCAAATGGTGCGCACTCCAACCCCCCCATTGGCAGACACGTAGAACCATCGTGGTCGCCAACCCTTGATCGACGACAGCAGCCCCACCACCAACCATTTCCCCACTGCTGCTGCAGAGTGACCCATGTCTCTTGCTGCCCTGAGGCCTTATAACATACAAAAAATTCGTCAACTGTCATGGCCTCCCCTCCATTCGCCTTCGGCCACGCACTTGCACAGGCCAACAAGATCTTCCATGCATTGGGCATTAGTTGGCCCGGTGCTACCTCCAGACGGTTGAGCACATCCACCACCACTTGCGGCAGTGGCAACCTCAGTCCTCCCTTCAGAGCTTCCTCATAAAGGGAAAACTCCCCTGGCCTGGCATCAGACGGCCTTTCCGTTGATGTCGGCAGCAATAACTCTACTTCCGTAGGGATCTGGTATTTTTCGCGGATAGCCTCCAACTCCGCCGTAGTAATCGTGGATTTGTTAGCCTTCGTGTGCTAATGATCTGGTTCCGCCTGGCTGATTGGCTTTGAAGCTGCTATCATGGTAGAACCATGGGATCGTACCACCGACTCCCCCACCCTCTCTGTCCTATACTGTGCCGCTAGCTCCACTGCATCATCATCACCCAATGGATCCATCCTGGCATTCGCAGCTCCTTCTTGGGCCATCTCTTGGGTATGTCTGCGAATTGCTTCAGAGGCAGGTGCAAGGAAATTGAAAAAATGTTGCAGCGGTGTATCGTCAGCGACAAAGGAGTTCACACTTGGGATGTTTTGATTTTTTGTAAGCAAATAGGTGAATCAAATAATGTCAAAAGCCCACGGTTTGCCCGTATTCCAAGGATCCCAATTATTTTTCGCCAGTTTGAAAACTTTTCAAATCATCCGCCAAAACTGCCTTTTCAACACCCATAATGACCTATCGTTTCATTTCTGCTACAACGCCTAACCTCCCCCCCACAATATTGCCACGTGTACGACCACGATGCACTGTCTCCTCCCCTTACTCTGTCTTTTCTACTTCAAATCATCACCTGACACGCCACCTCTTGAGCCTCGCGTCCCTCCACTCAGCCTTCGCGCGGTTGGCCCTCCTCACGTTCGGCCCTTCCGCTCGACCTTCTCGCGGTCGGCCCTCCTCACGATCGGCCCTTCCGCTCGGCCTTCACACGGTCAACCCTCCTCTCGGTCGGCCCTTCCACTCGGCTCCCCTCGCGGTCGACACACCTCATGGTCGATCCTCCCGCTCGGTCCCCCTTTCTCGGTCGGCCCATCTCACGCTCGGTCCACTAACTCGGTCGCCCCTCCCAGTCGGACTCATCTTCCTCATTACTATTCCCTTCGTTGGACTGAAGCTGCACTCGGGAATGGGGGACTACTGACATGGATAGGCCCATAAAGGCTACAGCCCACAGTGAACAACCCCAAGCCCATCACTTGGAGCCCATTGCATAACCCGGCTGGTAAAGTCCAGAACAGCTGGAGGCCAACTGGGCATGAAGGGCCAATGACATTCGGACACATGGCAAGTGAAGGATAGGCCACATCAGCAGACAAAGATTTGCAAAGTTATTGCCACAGCACATCACCATTAATGCAGCCCATCACAGCATTTATTGCGACAACACCTCCCCATCGGAACAGCACCCCCTTACCCTGAACAAGGTAAGCTACAGCACAAGCTTTTGGCGATGAGGGCAGGTGGGAAGAGACAGCGAAATGATTACCAAAGGATATAAGCAAACGTGGAAGACAAGAAGAAGTTTAAGCTTTCTATCTCCAATCTCTCTCTACACTCTATCTCCTTTCCTAACTTGCTAACTTGCTCGTCGGAGGGTTCACTGGGGGACTACCTCGTTCCCCGTTGAACTTATTTGCAGGTTATCTGGTGGGCTTGATCACTCAGACGTGGGCTTGAGGACCTTGGATCGGTCCAGTCCATCCACCAAGAACGAACTGTATCATCAATTATGATTTTTAAAAATAGTTTTGGGATGATTTGTACACATTTTTTTTTTGATTGATTAATGTATAGAATGTGAGAGGAGAGAGAGAGATAAGAGAGAAAAAATGATTAATTAATTGATTAATAATAATACTAATAATAATAAAAGAAAAAAAGAGTTTTGAAAGTAATTTTAAAATTTTATTTGGTTATAAATTTCGATTTAAATTATGATTTGAAAATAAAATTAAGTTGAAAATTATGATTTTCTCCATTATCAACGATTTATGATGATTCTGTCAGGGATGGCTAACTAAATTCATAAGACTTGGATTGCTAAACTAAGTCAGTCGATCACTTGTGTATACTTCTAACTTGAAGGTTTGAGGTTAATTATTATCAAACGTAAAAATGTGTTGCGTTCTCTCATCACGAGCTATTTCTTGTCTTTGTTGTATTTCTTGCCTTCGTTGATGAAAAAAATAAGGGGAATTGACCAGTAAATCCCATTTTATCATCTTGTAGATCATGTGGTCCTAATTGTTTTCTTTTAAACCGTTTAGTCCTTTGGGTTGTTTGTTTACTATTTTGCCATTAAAGTGTTAATTTGAGTTTGTAGACCCACATGTATTTATGGGAAGGGGTGTGTGAGATTCACGTTACAAAAAAAGGTAATAGTACTCTTTTTCTGTGACGTGGGTTGTGACGTGAATTTGACACCTTTTTTTTATATTTTTTTTCATGACGTGGATTGTGTCACGTTTCAGCTTTACATCAGTTTGAGCCTTTGTTTTCCAATTGCCATTTGTGACGTTTCGACGTGAACACAAGTAATTTGACATATTTTTTTTGTTTTTTTTTTTTGTGACGTGGGTTGCGACGTGAACACAAGAAATTTGACACAATTTTTTATTTTTATTTTTTTTTTGTGACGTGAACTAAGTAATTTGTGAACCTTACCATTGACCATTGACCATCAATGGCGAACCTTACCATTCAGCACATGGTTTTTCAAGTAAGTACTGCACTAACAGTAGTAAGTATACACTGACTGAACACACACACACACACATTTTCTCTCTCTAAAAAATGGCTATGTCCAATTCGATCTTCTCGTTCTTTCTATTCCTGTGTCCCTCTCTGTTGATCATGACACGTGCAGACCTGCCTGGAACGTGGGAAGTGGTGGTGGCGAACGCCGGCATTGCATCAATGCACACCGCCATGACAAGGTTCAACACCGTAGTCCTCCTGGACCGAACCAACATCGGACCATCACGTAAAATGCTCCGAAAAGGCCACTGCCGCAATTGGGTGTCGTGTTCGTGTCAACGAATAATTAGATGTGATCCTCCCTCCCTACGTCGGTGAGTTCAGATAACAGACGCAAATGTGCGACAGTGAGGGCAAAAGTGTTCATGTGTGTGAATGGTAAGGGGTTAATTTTTAATTAAAAATGCAGAGACAACCTGTGTGCAACGATGGCGTAAACGTTGGTGCAGCACTTCCTCTGCCGCGCATATTAGCGTGAACCCACAATGTAAACTCTAAATGTATTACCTCTGAAACTGAAACGAATCTTGACACATTGTCAGCACCCACAATAGTTGGGATTGCACATACGAAAATGGAAACACGGAAGATCCCATATAATTACGCGAGGGCAAATCAGGCAAGCCCACACCAAAAACATTCAAAAAATGACTTATGAGTAAGCAATTCCACCTCAAATGGAGTTGCCAATCAAACAAAAAATCTGCAGGACCAAACGGAACACAATTCACGAATTAAGGACTTTCGGATAAATTTCCCAAAAAATAAAGATAAACTATCAATATGTCATAATAATTAGATTTAATTTTTATCAAGTCCTATTAAAAATAAGTCATAATAAAATTGTCGCTAAAAATAATTTATCGTGATGCTTTTTGCGTATGTCGCCAAAAATTGACAATTAGTGACTTTTTTTGTTGCGATTTTTATAAATTGTCTCTAAAACTTACAATTAGTGATATTTTTCTATAACGAATTTTTTAAGCTGTTATTGAAAGTTGAAAATTAGTGACTTTTTTGTGATGATTTTTTTAAACTGTTGCTAAAACTTATAATTAGTGACATATTTTGGGATAATTTTTAAACTGTCATTTAAAATTAATTATTGGTGACGTTTTTTAAAAGTGTTTGATGAAAAACACAATTGTTTGGTTCTGATTTTCAGAAAACAGTTTTAAAAAAATTCTACTTTTTTATTTTTCTTATTTTAATGTTTTCAATGAATTTTTTAATATTTAAGCAATTTTTTTAATTTTTAAACACACCTAACATAAATACACTTAACAAGTATAATATTTGTGATTTTTTAAAAAAAAAATACACTAAATACCAAAAAATACAAAAAAAATTCAATTTTTTTTTGTATTTTTGTGTATTTATTAATTTTCTAAAATAGATTTTCACAAATATTTCACTATTTAAATACATTTAAATAAGGTGCATCTAAAAAAGTAAAAAAAAAAAATTGTTTAAAATTTAAAAAATATTCACTAAAAACAAAAAATATATATATGAAAACAAAAAATTCAATTTTCAAAAAACTGAATTTAAAAAACTAAAATCAAACATACTGATTAATTCTCACAGGATCTATTAAACAATAAATTCACATATTAAGACTTACAAATAAATTCTTTTTTTTAATTGATTTTTTGACAAGGTCACGACAATAAAAGTTGGTGATGACTATTTTTTTAGTTGATTTTTTGTCAAGTTCACATTTTAGAAGCAATTATTACATATCCGAAAAGACATTTTTAGGTATGTTGAATTTTTTTCAAGTTTAAATTTAAATTTGAAAGAATTTAAGAGGTTCGTGAGAATTATCATAGATTTCATTTTAAAGATTTGAATTATTTATTTTGTAAGATTCTCCATATATATTACAAATGGAATATGAAAAAAAAAAATAGATTGATTTGATAATCACATAACCTTTTTATTTTAAGATAAATTACCAATAGGTCCTAATAATTATACTTAATTCCCATTAAATCTTATTGAAAGTTAATTCTAGTAAAATTGTCGTTAAAAATAATTTTATATAATGATTTTTTACATATGTTGCTAAAAATTGACAATATTGATTCTTTTGTCACTTTTTTTCTAAATTGTCGCTAAAAGTTACAATTAGTGACGTTATTCTGTAACGATTTTTTTAAACTATCGTTGAAAGCTAAAACTTAGTGACTTTTTGTCACAATTTTTTAAAATTGTCACTAAAACTCATAATTAGTGACTTTTTGTGACAACTTTCAAGGTGTCGCTGAAAATTAACAACTAGTAACATTTTTTTTTAATAATTTTTGATAAAAAAAAAACACCGTTAATTATTAACAATTAGTAACATTTCATCATGGGGACAGTAACTTGGCAACAAATTGACATCGTAATCCACATCCACCATGTGAACACTCCGTTTGACACCACCCGTAAGGGGAATTGGATTGTGGTCAACGAAATCATCATTGGATGCGACACTGACACAACCGCGTAACTGAACCATAACGTCGATTAGATGCAAGCAGAAAGAGTGTGCAAGGTGAATCATAATTTGCATATCTACATCATTTTGTAAAGAGAAATTGTTGTAACCCGACATCTTGAAGAACAAGCAAATATGACCTGGCGTAAGGCCAGCAAGTTTGTCACACACAAAAGTAACCTGCTCAACAAATGTGTACGGAGGTTTCAAATTATATGCAACATTGGTGGATCGGAAAGAGCACAACAACATAACAATGGTATCCATCCTTGCATACAAAATAGTAGGACACTGATTAGAATTTATTAAAGAAGTTACAAATACACAAACATGGCCGTATGTGTGCGGTCCAAAAACACTCCACAATCTCACACACACACGTTTTGGCGAAATGGACATGACAGAAACAGCATTGGGGATGGGCGGTGCCATAAACAAGATGAAAAGCATATGAAACAAACACATACACGGGAAACCCATAGTGTACAACACCGATTCGAACGTCGACGACGTACCTGTTGATGGCGCTGTAGTGGCGACCTTGGTGTAACCCTAATGAAAAATATGTATGCGATTTCGTTATGCCGCACAATGACCTCACAAACATATGGAAATCTCCGTGCGCCGACTATGGTTATGAAATCTTCCACGATATTCCACCCCTCACAATCACATGTTGTGATCCCTAAACTTGTATGACCCAATCAAGGAAAGGTGATGGATATGGACGTGATTCCTAAACTTGTGTGACCCAATCAAGGAAAGAGAAAAAATGTCCATAATATGAACATACAAATCAAAAATGGGACTTACGGGTGATAACGTCATCACCGATGGGATCTAAAAGTCACTACAACAAAAGTAATCTATGGTGACTAAAATTAGTGAAGAAAATAAATTTCGTTACTAAATAAAAATAATTCGTGAGTAATTTATAAATTTTGTCACATATAATAAAAAAATAAAAATGATAGGTGACGAAATTTATTTTCGTCAATAAATACTTCATTTTAGGTGAGGAAAAATTAAGTTTCATCACCAAAAATTTCCCTGCTAATTTTTTTGGGTGGCGCCAAAATTTTGGGACTTTTGGTGACAAAAAAATTTGTCACTAATTATAAAATTATTTGTGAGGAATATATTTTCATCACCAAATCTTTTTAATATTTTTGAGATCTTTTGGTGAGGAAATAATGTTATCACCAATTTTGGTGGGAAAATTTTGATATATTGAACGACAATAAGAAAAAAAAAAGGTATTGATTTTTTTACCCCTTTTATGTTTATCATCTCTCTCTTTTTTGTTTATCATCTCTCTCTCTCTCTCTCTCTCTCTCTCTCTCTCAAAATAGCGTATTAATTTGTCTTACCTCTTGCTCCTCCACCACGCAAATCGCCATCGTCGTCGCCTCTATTAGCCTTGCCGGTAACCGCCGCCGCCACTAGTAGCCTTGCCGGTAACCGCCGCATCTTCTCTGCTCGCCGATTTGGTACATGATTTCTCTTTGCTCTTTTTTTGCTGTGACAAAAATTAGTGAAGAAAACAAATTTCGTCACTAAATAAGAATAATTCATGAGAATTACAAATTGTGTCATGTATAATAAAAAAATAAAAATAATAGGTGATGAAATTTATTTCCGTCAATAAATACATCTTTCTAGGTGAGAAAAACATTATGTTTCGTCACCGAAATTTTTCCCGCTAATTTTTTTAGATGGCACCAAAATTTTGAAACTTTTGGTGAGAAAATTTTTTTGTCACCAATTAAAAAATTATTAATGAAGAATATATTTGCATCACCAATAATTTTAATTTAATTTTTTTTTTTTTTTGGTGTATTGATCAGTTTCCCTATCAATCTCTATCTCTATCTCTCTCTCTCTCCCTCTCAAAACAAAACACAAGTGTTGTGTGTTTTGTTTATTAACGACACTAAAAACACACTCAATTTTTTCATTTACCACGCACCCTTCCATGTGTTCTTCTCCAGAGCCGCTGCCGATGTCCCTGTTCTCCTCCTTTAGTGGCACTACAGACGTTGCATCTCCTTTACTGCTGTGTGTTCTCTTACATCAGCGCCTCTTATTACTCAATTTCTCTATTTTTGTATTTTCAGGTATGGGTCCTCTCTCTCCCTCTCTCTCTCACACACACACACACTCAATTTCTCTATTTTTCTATCATTATTTTCCCTAATTTTCAGAATTAATGTTTTCCCTAATTTTTGAAACTATTTTTTAGAATTAATGCTGTATTTATTCTTTCCAGCAAGGTTTCTCTTCAATAAATTGTGAATATGTAAACTGTAAACTTGGCCATCCTCATTTCATGTCTTTTGCTTGTTTCTGCTATAAACTTGAGAATGAATGTCCTATTGATTATAAAAAATAGTTTGAAATTAGTAAAAGCCCTTGACTAAATGTGAATATTTTATATGATTTGGATTGATTGTCTGTATTTTTAATAAAATTAGGGTTCAACTCCTCTCTATAATTGAATGTTTGTTTAATATCTGTTTATTTTATAGGTTTTTCTACTTAGGTTATTCATAAAAAAGTAAAATTGATTGCTTAGGCTATGATTTGGATTGATTCCTTTGCTTCTGTGGTCATTCTTGCTATCTGGACTAGCCTTCTGATTCTTCTTGGATACCATGCTTGGGTATTTGAGGATCTTTGTAGAATACAAAGTAAGTTATTCAGGAGCTATAATTAACATAGTTGAGAATTGTATTAAGAAACTTCAAGATTTATAAATGAAGAATATATGTAATAACTTGGTCCTTTCTAGTGCCACATAGATATATACCAATATTAGTATGAAGAACTACACATGGAAAAGATCCCAGTTAAACAAATATCCAGTTTCCAGCAGTTTGTAAATTGTAATTGTACCTCTCCATTATTAAGGGTCATCTCATTGTGCAGAGAACTAATGTCTGCTGGTACAGAAGAACAATTGGATATTTCAGTTCCGATTAACTTCGAAATCATAAGCCCGTAACCATCTTGAACATCAGACATGACATTGGTATTTTGTGCATGATTATGAAAGCTCTCCAAGCTTGTAAATACAGTTTCTGCACTGTATAATCAAACAATTCTAACTTTAGGAGAGAACTTCAGTAGGCAAGCAAATACAAGATTTAAATAAATCACAAACTTAAAAAGAGACAGGAGACTAATCAAACTTAAAATGAAAGTCAGTTGCTTTTTCAGCCATCAAACACAAGAATTTGATAGAGTATGACTTAAAATGGAAAAGATATGATAAGAGAAACATACTTCCTATATGAATTATTGAAGGCCATGATGCTCTGCTACTGTCATTATTTCTTGCCTTTGTTTTAGTTGGCTGTGGGCATCTTCTCTTTGAGTAGTTCCTCCTTGCAGGCTGTTTTGAGGTCTCCTTCTATTAGCAAGTTCACAAACCACATCTCTCTTTGTTTATGTGGTCTCTGAACTTGTGTGGAGTTTTCTTTTTCTTTTTCTTTTTTATTTTTTATTTTCTTTTCATTTAGCCTTGCCATATAACATACATACAAATAGTTTTACCTACTTCACTCTAACTATGGACATGAGAAACAAAAGCTTGTCATTGACTTCCATAAGATCAGATGGTTGGTTTTTATATGAACAGGCTCGGGTGGCTCTACTACAGCGAAGATATAGAGAGCTTTTAGTTCCTCCATGCACGTCGCATGGGGTGCAGCTTTATATCCCACTATAGTTCTTGTAAACATTTATTTGAACAATTGTTTTCAAGGTAAAAGTATATTTTTGTCCACAAATTCGAATTCCAAAATTGTGTTATACTTAGCCTTAAACTTTGAAATTGTGTTTTATAGGACAATTTGAATATATGTCCAGGAGTACAAGCCAATCTGCATGAAAAACTGCAACAGCATATGGAAGGATCACAAGAACAAGATTAAGGCTAACTATTTCAAGCCTAGAAGTTCTGATCCTAATCTAAAGGATGATGTTCCTATGCACATTGTGCCAAGCCAGTGGGAACAACTTGTGGAGTATTGGCGTTCTTCCGATTCTGAGGTATACAAATAAGTTATATTTATGATATGTAAACATACAAATCATATTTACATACTTACATTTGTTGAACCTGTTATAGAAAATTGCAAGTAGGAACGCTAAAAATCGGCGAGCTCACGGCATAGCTCATACCACAGGGCGTACTACTTTCTCTCAATACGGCATGAGGTTTACATTTTATTGTTTTATTTTTGTATATAAATAAACATTGTATATTTGCAAATTATTTGGATTCTAATTTTCATATTTCTAAAAAAATGTAGATGACCAGTAAGGGGGAGTCTACTGATAAGATGAATGTTTGGCTTATGACACGTAGAGTAGATGACCCAGAAGTTATCCAGACCTTGGTAGTTTCCAAACACCTTTGATTGTATTTAAAGTTTATTTTTTGTGTGTCAACCATCTTAATTTGGCATATACTTGTATGTCTTATTCAATACAGGATGAGTTTAATTGTCAACTCTCTATGCTACCAGAGGATGGTCGGACTTTGGAGGCTAGGAATGCCATTTTCCATGAGTTAATAGGTCATGACGGACATGGATATTGTCGCACATACGGGAGAATTGTGCCTCAGAGAGCGGTGTATAAAGATGGTGCTGGGCCATCACAGTCAACACCCCAGCCATCGACTATTGATCAGATCACGCAGCAGGTTCGTGCAGAGCTAAGGGATGAGTTTAGGGAGAAGCTGCGAGCAGAGTTCTCTACACATTTATAGCAGATGAGAGCTGAGATGATGGCCTTTGTGTCACAGGGGGCGAGTGTGGATCCCAACAGACAGGTTCGATAAAAATTAAATTGTTTGATAGTTCAATTTTCACACAAGATTATGTATAAAATTCGAATATGATTAACACATTATGCATTGACTATCATAGGTTCCTGATGCATCGAGTGGCCACTGGGCATTTAGGGAATCTGCAGAAGACGAGAATCCATATACACCACCACCAGAAGATCAGGTATAAAATGTATCTTTGCATTCTAAGCTAAAATGTATCTTTGCATTCTTTACATTCTAAGTTAAGAGACTTGTGGGAGAAGACGGGACTAGTTAGAGCCGGATTTAGCACGAAACTTGGCACACACGACCACCTAGGCATGAGAGACTTGTGGGAGAAGACGGGGCTCGAATCGGGTTCCCGGTTTGGGAGTTAGAGTCGGATTTCACTTTAGGCAAACTAGTTCCTTAAGAAACTTGGATTCGAGGAGTTAATGCCCCAAACTCACCAATCGGCGTCGGTTTAGCACGAAACTTGGCACACACGACCGCCTAGTGTAGACACCCCATTTTTGACCGTCCTCAAGATTTGGATGTCACCGCTTGGACACCCAGTGATTATCCATGTGGTGTTTGTTTTGAGTTCCCGGAGGTCCCGGCTGCGCGTCGTGCCTCAGGACCTCTCGACCGGTTTACTCTGTGCTTGGTTTTGTACCAAGACTTGTGTGTTTTTTTGCCTCTGAGGGTAGGGGGAGGCTTGTTAGCCATCCCTGAAGCCCACCGGCTACCCCACACATCCACCGGCCCCTCCTAGTGGCCACCGGCACTTATTTCTCAAAACCTTTGGCCGGTCGGCATTGTATGATGCCGACCGGCACTCTTTTGTGCCGGTGACTGTTTTGGCTGGTCGGTGTGACCCCTTTGCACCCCCAGGGATGGTGCATGCCAGCTGTGACAGCTGGAATGCACTATAACCACTCCCCATACCCGGGTTTGCATCCTTTGGTCCCTTTGACCCCCTCTCTCCTCTAGGAGCTTGAACCCTTGGCCAAGCTTCTTGGAGAAGCTTGGCCAGCTGTCTTAGCTTCTCCAAGAAGCCTTGACTCACTCGAACTCCTTGAATCCCTTGACCCCCCCCTCTCTTGCTTAGCCACTAAGTATTCTTGCCTATATAAGCAAGCCTTCACCTCCCTTTACAAGGGTTAGACATTTAAGGGAAAAACCAGAGCTTATACATATATTTCTCTGATATACATCCATATATATCTATATCTCCCTCTCTCTCCTCTTGTGTGTGTGTTTTTGGACCAAAAAGTGTGATTTCACCTTACTTTTGCACCATTACACACACTACTACACCTTAATCCGAGATTGGGAGGCTTGGAGGTTTGTTTTGTGTGATCTTGGACTGGTTTTGATCACTAGAGGAGGGCTGCTCCACCTGTTCTTCATTGGATCTTCAAGGGTAAACTTTTTGCTTTAGTTTCCCCATTCTTGCAACTAGTTTCTACCCCTCTTGTCTTGTGTTTTGAGCTTTGTGTTTAACATAAAAAACCTTGTTTTTACTTGCTCAAGAACATTCATTAAGGTCACTTTTGTATTTGAGTGAAGCCTTACTCTTTTAGGCCTTGTTTTGGTCCTTTTGTGCCCTTTTTTGGAGCATTGTCTAACTTCAGTGTTTTTGGTCTTCTCACCACTGAAAACCAGGGTTTTCAGTGGTGAGGGAGATGTTTTGAAGTCTCATGTAGGGGAGGGACACCCCTCTCCCCTTTGTCCATCTTTGGCTTTCATTCTTGGCTCATGAGGTAGCATGTGTGCATGCTTGCATTTGGCTTCATTTCAGAACTTTTTGGGGTGTTTTAAGTCATGTTATACCTCTGTCTAAAGTTGGTTTCGTGGCCCTTAACATGCTTCCCATACTTGCTTTGTAATGTTCCATTTTGCTTAGAGACATGCCATGTGTTTAGCCTCATGTATCTCCATGTTTTTTAGCTTAGCATCTTGAAGATGTTGGTCTTGATTTGCCATGTTTTAGGGCTGTGAGCCACTGATTTTGCCATGTATAGTGTGCTTGACATGGTTGTTTTGTATTCTAGGCTTGTAAGCCTCATGCATTTTGGTTCCTAGCATGTTCAACATTGATCATCCTCATGATTTGGCATCATTTGTGACCCTATTTCAGTCCATAAATCATGTGTGTATGTTTACATATGTGACCATTTTCATGCTTCAAGGGTGTCCCCTTTTATGTCTAGGAATTGGCATTGTGTATGCTTGCATGATTAATACATTTTGGGGCTGCCATGTGTGGGTTTTGGGTGTCATTTTGCATGATAGAAGTCTGTTTTTGGTTGTTAGATGCATGCCATGAGTGGCCTTGATAATGGTAGTAAGGTACTCTCTTTGGTGCCCTTGGTTTTGGGCCTATTGCCTTGCATGCTTGCATGAGTTTTGGTCATCATCTTGGGCATGTTTTGCCACTGTTTTAGGGAGGTTTGAGGGCTGTCCCATTGTAGCTTAGTCTACCATTGCATGTTTAATATATGTGTGTTGCATGCTTAGTCAACATGATCTTGACATAAGACAATCCTATTGCCTTAGGTGTTCATGTTTGTATCACACTTTGCATTGTGCATGCTTAGTATTGTATACTTCCCATGATGTGTTACATAGCATTTGGCATGCCTTACACTTTTGTGTCATGTTGCATTGTTGATGCATGTTCGCATGGATTACATTTCATTACTTGGTTTGGGGTGTCAAACCAAGTGTGGGAAATGAGGGGTGTTTGTACTCCAAGTGACAAAACACACCTCAATTCCCATGTCACTAAGGCCCTTGACTTTGGCATGATAGGGACTTAGTTATCATTGTTGTGTTGCATGCATTTTTACATTGAAATGCAACCTTGGTATCTTAGGCTATCATGCACCAAGGTGCACAATTGATAGCCCTAGAACCAAGAGCCATGTTTCCTTGAGTCCCATTCGTGATAGGAAGCATTGGCCATGCATAAATATGCTCAAAAATCCAATACCATGCACTGCTGCCTGCTGTTGCTGTCAAACTGTCTTCTGCAGGAATTTTGTGCCGACCGGCAGGAAAGAGTGCCGACCGGCACTGTATTGCTGGCCGATGGACTATTTTGCAGCCGGTGGCCACCACAAGCAGCCGGTGGTAGTTTCCTCCAGCCGGTGGCACTCAGCAGAACACAAGGAAAGTTTCCTGGGACTTTGGTATTTTTTTGGAGAGACGGGGCAGTAAAAACAGAGGTGGCAGTGGCACGGTGTAGGCTTTTCCGGGCAAGTCGTAACGAGCATGCATCATTCGCGCATCCCGAGGCAGGGCTGAGGCCCCCTTTCTTTTATTACTTGATTTAATTTTAGTAATTAGAATTTTGTAATAATATTATTCATCTATTCTTTGGACTGTATTATTCTTTTGGTCCCTCCGAGTGAGGGCGCATTTGTAATAAGTGTGTGTGAGTGGGTGTATGTCTTCCAACCCCATTTCTTTTCTACCCTTTTATTTACCTGCTTATGATGGTAGATTAGGGCACATCTAAATTAGCATACCTTATGCAATGCATGCGTGCATTCATGCATTTGTTTACATACATCGGGCTCGATACATCATACAAACTGCATCGTACTTTCAATTCCAAATTGAATACGTGATAGTTGTTGCATTTCATGTGCCATGCTTAGGATAGCCGAGCCTATCTAGATTACATTCCGTATGTGATGCATTAGTCACTTAACATAAACTAGGTCATGCATGTTTTGCTAACTGGTTTCTTGTTTTGGCACGGAGTACGATGTAAGTTTTATGCTTTAGCATGTCGCATGCGTGTGAATGTTAACATGACAGTATGCTTACCATGCGGCTAAGTGCTTATGTGAGTTAAACTGTTTGAATGCCTGTGGGTGGAGGTTGGATTGTCTGAGTTGGGAAAACTCATTGCAATCCGTGTTTTAGCCTACTTACGAGTAGCAAATGCCGAAACATTTTCAAAACAAACGGATATGCAATGTTTGTTTTCAAATTAGGCAATCTAGTCTATACTTGTTTGCCGTACGCACAACATAGTAATTCTAGGTTAATAATTGGGATAAGAATTCATAACGTTTTCAAAAAAGGATATCATGGTTAGTAGAGGCCGGTCTTCGGACCGGGCGAAAGGGGGTGCTCATAGCTGACCTTCCCCAATCGTACCCAAGCTCCCGAGCCAAGACATTTGGTGATGACGGACACGTGGCCTTTGGCACCGAGTCAGGGTTTCCTAAATTCCCCCATTAAAAAATATTTAGGTGGCGACTCTGTAATCTGGCAAAGCAGTCCATGTTTGGCACTTCTTTTCAAAATCTGCTTTTCTTCAAAACGATTTGCCAGAGTTGGACTCTTTGGTTCAAGATTAAGAACCGTGACATTTGAGTCCTTGAACTGTAGTGACCCCAATACGAACGGAACGGGACTTAACCCTCCCGGGGCGTTCGGGGACGTCTACACCTAGGCATGAGAGACTTGTGGGAGAAGACGAGGCTCGAATCGGGTTCCCGGCTTTGGAGTTAGAGTCGAATTTCACTTTAGGCAAACTAGTTCCTTAAGAAACTTGAATTCGAGGTGTTAACGCCCCAAAATCACCAATCGGCGTCGGATTTAGCACGAAACTTGGCACACACGACCGCCTAGGCATGAAAGACTTGTGGGAGAAGACGGGGCTCGAATCGGGTTCCCGGTTTGGGAGTTAGAGTCGGATTTCACTTTAGGCAAACTAGTTCCTTAAGAAACTTGAATTCGAGGAGTTAATGCCCCAAATTCACCAATCGGCGACGGTTTAACACGAAACTTGGCACACACGACCGCCTAGGCATGAGAGACTTGTGGGAGAAGACGGGGCTCGAATCGGGTTCCCGGTTTGGGAGTTAGAGTCGGATTTGACTTTAGGCAAACTAGTTCCTTAAGAAACTTGAATTCGAGGAGTTAATGCCCCAAATTCAGCAATCGGCGTCGGTTTAGCATGAAACTTGATACACACGACCGCTTAGGCATGAGAGACTTGTGGGAGAACGGGGCTCGAATCGGGTTCCCGGTTTGGGAGTTAGAGTCGGATTTCACTTTAGGCAAACTAGTTCCTTAAGAAACTTGAATTCGAGAAGTTAATGCCCCAAATTCACCAATCGGCGTCGGTTTAGCACGAAACTTGGCACACACGGCCGCCTAGGCATGAGAGACTTGTGGGAGAAGACAGGGCTCGAATCGGGTTCCCGGTTTGGGAGTTAGAGTCGGATTTCACTTTAGGCAAACTAGTTCCTTAAGAAACTTGGATTCAAGGAGTTAATGCCCCAAATTCACCAATCGGTGTCGGTTTAGCACGAAACTTGGCACACACGACCGCCTAGGCATGAGAGACTTGTGGGAGAAGATGGGACTCTAATCGGATTCCCGGTTTGGGAGTTAGAGTCGGATTTCACTTTAGGCAAACTAGTTCCTTAAGAAACTTGAATTCGAGGAGTTAATGCCCCAAATTCACCAATCGGCGTCGGTTTAGCACGAAACTTGGCACACACGACCGCCTAGGCATGAGAGACTTGTGGGAGAAGACGGGGCTCGAATCGTGTTCTCGGTTTGGGAGTTAGAGCCGAATTTCACTTTAGGCAAACTAGTTCTTTAAGAAACTTGAATTCGAGGTGTTAACGCCCCAAAATCACCAAACGGTGTTGTTTAGCACGAAACTTGGCACACACACGACCGCCTAGACACGAGAGACTTGTGGGAGAAGACGGGGCTCGAATCGGGTTCCCGGTTTGGGAGTTAGAGTCGGATTTCACTTTAGGCAAACTAGTTCCTTAAGAAACTTGAATTCGAGGAGTTAATGCCCCAAATTCACCAATCGGCGTCGGTTTAGCACGAAACTTGGCACACACGACTGCCTAGGCATGAGAGACTTGTGGGAGAAGACGGGGCTCGAATCGGGTTCCCGGTTTGGGAGTTGGAGCCGAATTTCACTTTAAGCAAACTAGTTCCTTAAGAAACTTGAATTCAAAATGTTAATGCCCCAAAATCACCAAACGACGTCAGTTTAGCACGAAACTTGGCACGCACGACCGCCTAGGCACGAGAGACTTGTGGGAGAAGACGGGGCTCGAATCGGGTTCCCGATTTGGGAGTTAGAGCCGAATTTCACTTTAGGCAAACTAGTTCCATAAGAAACTTAAATTCAAGGTGTTAATGCCCCAAATTCGCCAATCGGCGTCGGTTTAGCACGAAACTTGGCACACACGACTGCCTAGGCATGAGAGACTTGTGGGAGAAGACGGGGCTCGAATCGGGTTCCCGGTTTTGGAGTTAGAGCCGAATTTCACTTTAGGCAAACTAGTTCCTTAAGAAACTTGAATTCGAGGTGTTAACGCCCCAAAATTACCAAACGGCGTCGGTTTAGCACGAAACTTGGCACACAGAACCGCCTAGGCACGAGAGACTTGTGGGAGAAGACGGGGCTCGAATCGGGTTCCCGGTTTGGGAGTTAGAGCCGAATTTCACTTTGGGCAAACTAGTTACTTAAGAAACTTAAATTCGAGGAGTTAATGCCCCAAATTCACCAATCGGCGTCGGTTTAGCACGAAACTTGGCACACACGACTGCCTAGGCATGAGGGACTTGTGGGAGAAGACGGGGCTCGAATCGGGTTCCCCGTTTGGGAGTTAGAGCCGGATTTCACTTTAGGCAAACTAGTTCCTTAAGAAACTTGAATTCGAGGTGTTAATGCCCCAAAATCACCAAACGACGTCGGTTTAGCACGAAACTTGGCACACACGACCGCTTAGGCACGAAAGACTTGTGGGAGAAGACGGGGCTCGAATTGGGTTCCCGGTTTGGGAGTTAGAGTCGGATTTCGATCTAGTCAAAATTATTTACTAAACTATCTTTCTAATTATATAATAGTTAATTTTTTCATATTTTTCTGTAATTAAAATATTAACACCATTATATTGTTATGAATTATTTTTATTTTGTTTTTTTAGATATTTCCTGAGTAGCAGTTTACTTCTTGTGGAATGCGGGTGTGTAAAGATTATGACCAACTTCTGTTTTTGTAACCCACGAAAGAATCAAGACGAAAACTTTTGGTTTTGATTTTGATTTATGTTATTTAAATTTGTGAACAACATTATGTATGTAGTATGTGACATTATGTAGTGGCATAATTTTTTATGTTATGAATTTTTATTTATGTATTGTTATGAATGGAACAACATTATGAATTTTCATCATTTGTCAACTTTTGTTTATGTATGTATTTATATTGTTATGTAATTTTTGGATTTTTTTTTAGTTATTTTTCATTTAATACAGGTGATTTTTATATTTTTAATAATTTTAAAACAGGGTTTTTTTTTTTAATTTTTTTTGAGACGGCAGAACACCCCGTCGCAAAAAAGAAACCAGGCTTTTTGCAACGGCATCCATACTGTCGCAAAAGGTATGGAATTTAATTGCTTTTAATTGAAAAACAAGGCTTTAGTGACGGTAGAATTGCCGTCGAGAATAGTCATTAGCGACGGCTCAGGTTGCCGTCGACAATAGTCAATAGCGACGACACTTTTAGCGACGGGATTTTTTGCCGTCGCAAAAACCTCTTTTACCGACGGCAAGACTGTGCTGTCGCAAAAAAAGCCAGATTTCCATCCATTATTGGCGACAGAAATTTGCCGTCGCAAAAAAGAAATTTTTCCGTCGCTAAAACAATGGCGACGGCACTTGCCGTCGCTAAAGACCTTTTGCAACCCCCTTTGTTGCGACCCCCACTTGCCGTCGCAAAAAGAGATTTTACCGTCGCAAAAGGCTTTTGAGACGGCGTGCGGAGCATTTGAGACGGCGTTTTGCCATCGCAAAAAACAATTTTTTTTGTAGTGATTTATTTATCAACATTATTACATTATAGATGCATCTTGATTAGATGCACCTAAAAAAATAAAAACAAATTTAACTAAAAAAGAAAAAAGTTTATTAAAGACAAAAAAAATGAAAATATACTGACTCAAATATCTATATTGTCAATTCTGAAATGCAAAATTTACTATCATTTTTTTTCGGTTTTAGTAAACTTTTTTTTAGTTAAATTTTTTTTTATTTTTTTAAGTGCATCTAATCTAAATGCATCTATAATGTAATAATGTTTTTGAACAAATTTGAAAAAAAAGGTTCACTAAAGACTTAAAAAAAAATTATTTATTTATTTATTTTTCATTTTTTGCATTTTTAATGAATTTTTTACATCACACATGGAGCTGATGTGTTGGTAATGTGACAGATTCTGTTAGTTTTTTTGGATGGAAATTAGTTTAGGAGTAAAGTGGAAAGGATTGCAAACATGAAGAGCCAAAGTGAGAAGAATTGTAAACATGAAAGTGGAAAAAATCAAACTTAAAGAGTCAAAGTGAGAAATGGGTGAAACTTTAAGGGAACAAAATGTAATTTACCCAAAGAAAAAGACAAACGCAAACATGTGTGTAAATGCCCAAGTTGAAGTGGCCAATTTTATTTCATGGTCCATCCATATATACCAAGTTAAGTGAGCATGCTTAGAGTTTTGAAGTTCTCTTACGTTGTGTTTGATTGAAGGATCTGAGGAGGAAAAGGAAAAGGAAACAAAAAAGATGTGTAAAAGTAGGTGAAATATAAGTATATTTTATTCACATTTCACATACATTTTCTCTTTTCTTTTCCAAATCATTTCTTAAATCTCCTAATCAAATATAGCATTACGGTCAAACTTGAGATGATAAAATTACTCATACTATGTTAAGCTCAACATGAGATAATACATATGTTCATAATATGTGGTGCACCCAGGCCGGTTCGATTGATGATTGCCCCTTCTAACAGGTTATTTTATGAAAAATGCCAAAAAAAATTAAAGTAGAAAAAATACAAAAATAGTTATATGTGCAATGGATGAAAACCTGTTTACACATTTTGGATTAAATACCAAAGTAGTAGAGAAAATGCCCGCCCCTTGACACATGAATTTTTTAGCCCGTTTACACAAGAATTGACACTAATGACAACTTATTAGAATGAGTCACAGAATAGTCAATAAAAAATGTAATGAAAGACTAGGATTAAAACCAATTTTAGACTCATACCAATATAAAAAAGTTGAATATCAAATCGTAAGAAATGAAGAAAAAAAAAATGATATTAGAGCTTGGTGCAAAGCTTGAACAACAAGACCAAATTTACTATACACAATGTGTTTGTAAGTAGGACTGCAAATGAATCAAGTTGTTCATGAACAAACTCAGCTCGGCTTGTTTAGTAAACGAGTCGAGCTCGAACCCGAATATTAGGCTCGTTTAATAAACAAGCCGAGCTCGAGCTCGCATGAGCTCGGCTCGTCAACCTCGTCTCGTTTATCTTTATTGAAATTATATAATAAATATATCATTTATATATTAAATAATATATATATATAAATAATATTTTTTATTTAAATAATATTTAAAAATAATTATCAAGCCGAGCCGAGCCGAACCGAACCAAGCTCGAGTTTCATTAATGTTAACGAGTCGAGCCGAGCTCGAGCCCAGGTTCTTATCGAGCCAAGCTCGAGCTCAATAAACGAGCTCGATAAGTAAACAATCTGAGCTCGAGCTCAACAAAGCTCAGCTCGGCTCGATTCGTTTGCAACCCTATTTGTAGGTATCCTTCTCTATGTTTTGTGTTTTAACATATGTTTAGCATTTGGGCAAATTATATCGTCGGTTCCTATATTTTATTTCTTGTGTCATTGTAATCCATGAACTTTTAATTGACTCAAGTTTAAACCTTAATTTTAGATTTTGTTTCAATTTAGTCCAATTAATAATATTTTTAGTGTTTTTTAAGAAAATTCATCACTAAATTAGTTGATATTAACTAACTGAATTTAGTAAATTTATAATTTTACTCTTAAAAATATGGCACGTGACATTTATGTGCGTATTTTCTATATAAAAAAAAATATTAAGAGTTGTAATTAATTAGACCAAATTGAAACAAAATTATAAATTTAAGATCAAAATCGAACTAATTAAAAGTACATCGACTAAAATGACGTAAGAAATAAAGTGCAGGACTATCATCATAATTTATCTTTAATATTTTAAATGTTTGATTGGTAATTTCAACTTATTAATCTTTGTAATTATTTATTTCATTTGCCGTTATTCTAAAAACAACAATGATTTAGACCACTAAAAAATGCATCACTAATAGTACTAATGCATTGGGAATAGCAAAAAATAAAAAATAAATAAAAAAACAAGGCATAGAAAGTGGGCAGGGCCCACTGCCACATCACTAGTGCTCCTCCTAGTGCTCCCTTTTTAGTGCTTCCAAGCATTTTTCTTCTAAAAAAAACCTAGGGATGACTTTTTAGTTGAATTTCAACAGACTTTTTTAATAACTTTTTGGCTAAAATGTGATGTAAAAAAAATTAGTATGTTTGTGATGACTTTTTAGCTTTTTACGAAAAGATTTGCAAAAAATAGAGAGAAAATGGAATCTTTAACTTTTTGGTATGGGTTGTTAGCTTTTTGATTTTTTTAGTAACTTTTTGACTTTTTGGCAAAAATAGTCACTTGCCAAACGAGGCCTCAGTGCTAATTAAGATTTTTTAGACCTTCAAGTTCCATTAAATTTTTAGTAGTTAGAATTTCCCTTCAAATAATGATTGTTCATCATTTATGATTATCTATAAAGGAATATGATGATTTAACATTTATTTTGATTTTCAAAACTTTTAAATTGAAAAAACTAAATAATATATATATATGTGCAAAAAAATTTGGAAAAATTGAAAATTTTGAATTTTTTTTTATGCAAAACAGAAAACTTTGTGTCTATAAAGGAGCATAATAATGGAACATTGATGTGTAAAACTTTAAAAATGAAAAAACTGATAATGTTCTCAGTTTTAAAACTAATAATATCCTCAATTTTATTGGATAGTTGAATCAAACCAAGAAGTAGAATGGCAAAAATATTTAATTTCATGCTCTGTTTTTTTTATATCAGTTAGTGAAACAATTATCTGAAACATTATTATGCAAAATTAAAAATATTCTTAGTTTTAAAAATTGAAAAAAACTGATAATATTCACAGTTTTACTAAATAAGACTTATTGATTCAAAAAATCTTAAATAGAACCTAAACTACCATAACATTTATAAACATGATTTTTTGATAATTAACTCAACAACGTATATGCCTATTGTATGTTAAAGCCCCTATATCCTTAGATCATGGACTGTTCTGCCATATTAATATACAAGACTAATATGCATGATATTTATGGAGTTCGGCAAAGTTAGAGAAGTTAGTTAAAGGTAGTAAGACGACTTTTGGGAAGTTAAAAATTGGCTTTTCTTTCACTAAAATTTATAAAAAGATAAAATAGATTAAAATAATTAATAAAATAAAATATCATATTAAATTTATAATCATTTCACTTTTTCTCACAAATATTACATTCAACTATAAAAAAATTTAACTTTCTTCTCAAATATAAATATTTTAACCTAAAAAAATAGCGAAAAATTAAAATAACCTATTAAAATAGTCAACTTTCCAAATAAAGCTTCTAAGGGTGAGAATTTATTTGTCAATTACTGAAGGTAAGGTTGCCTATTTATACAAGAGGAGGCTGATTGCAAAATTATATTTTGAAATTTACAACCTTATTTATTTACATGACTTGCATAATTATTTCAATACATATTTATTTAGAAGAGATAACTATTATTTATTGACATTTACTTTTGTCTAAAGTAATTTTAATGAATCACAAAAATAATCAACAAAAAGTATGACCAAAGATTGAGATTAAATCCAGGCCGGCCTCATTTAATAGAATATCAAGTACATTATTATTCCTTTGGACACCGATAAGGTTGATATTCTTAAACAAGTCTTTTTCACTATATGTAGGTTAATGGAAAACGATAAGGTTAATGTACTTGATATTTCTTGTTTTGAAATCGCATTTTGAAAATGCAATTTTAAAATTGAAATTACATTTTTTACAGACAATTTCACATTGAAATCGCATGTTAAAAATATAATTTCAAAAAGTGAAGTCCATGTCATCATAAATTGCATTTTCAACATGCGATTTTAAGGTGAAATTGCATGTTGAAGATGCAATTTCAATTTAAAATTACATTTTCAAAATACAATTTTAAAAAGTAGGTTAGCTTTTCAAATAGTTTAAAAAGTGGATCAATTCTCTAAATTGTTTTTTTTAGAATATTTATAAATAAAAAAAAACTCTAACTTCCTATGGTTCATGCGATTGACCATGACCAGTGGTGGCTATACATGACCATTTCCTAACACAAAATGGTGATCTCATTTATATAACTAATTAATCTTTTGAAATTAGTAATATGTCATATTGGAAATTTATTATGGAGTTTCTTAATCTCCTTTGATATACTAGTATTAAAATAAAATTAAAAATCAAAAGTAGAGTTTAGCATCGAGAAGAAATGGGTTAATTATACTAATGGTTTTCAAAATATAAATTTGTTAAACAGTGAGTTTAGGTGTACATACACCAAACATAGAATGTGACACATATATCTCATATGGGATGGGTCCTATATGTATCCACATAATGTGGACCCCACGCTATGGAGATGGGTTTTTTTTTTTTTTTTTGGTAAGATGGAGGCCTAAGCCAAGGAACAAACTAAGAAACTCTCCAATCATGCGTCTCCTGGACAAGAAGCTGTTTCAGACTTGATGACAGCATCTCCACTGTTCTCAACTATGCATCCCCTTGAATGGCCTCCCTAGCTATTTGATCGGCACATCCATTTATCTCCCGAGTAATATAGCTGAGTCTACATTCCCAATTTTTGTCCTAAACCCTCCGAATTTGCAAGACCAGATTATTGGTTGGTCTTGGAATATTACTCCACACTATTCATTGAAGAACAAGTGTCCTATTATCTCCTAAAAAGGGACCAAAAAAGATGGTGGGTTTCAATGTTTCAACCAATAAAAATCAAGTTTGAATACCATATCAGCATGCCCTAGGAGCAATGAATAATTTTCCCGCATTCAATCTTCAATTTTTTAATTATTTCATTTTGTTCTCTAAATTATGCAATCTATTACACTTAGTTCCTGATGTCAATGTCATTCAAAATTAGTAGGGATACTTTTGAAATTTTACATGAAATCTGAATAAAAATTAAAGTCACCATATACACACACAATCTCAAAATAGAAGGTTTCTGTCTAGGGGGAAGTGTGGATGACTATAGCTAATGGTTTCTCTTTTCCACATACTATTCAAAGTTAAATTTTCCTATAAATATCCCCTCAAACAAGCCTCATTTCCCATCAATTACTTGTGAAATCTTTGTATTCTAAACCAAAAGCCAAGATGGTGCTGTGTAAGCTTTCATTAGCTTTTGTATGTCTCTTGAGCTTAGCCTTGGTTCATCCTTCCTATGCCCAAAACTCACCACAAGACTACCTCAATACCCACAATGCAGCTCGTGCCCAAGTGGGTGTTAGACCTATGGCATGGGACAACAACGTTGCCGCCTATGCACAAAGGTATGCTAATTTGAGGAAGGGTGATTGCAATCTCATCCACTCCAATGGGCCTTATGGGGAGAACCTTGCTAAGGGTAGCGGTTCATTTACAGGTACCGACGGAGTGAACCTTTGGATAGGAGAGAAGCCTTACTATAACTACAACTCCAACTCATGTGTTAGGGGAAAAGATTGCTTGCATTATACCCAGGTGATATGGAGAAACTCGACCCGTCTTGGATGCGCTAGGGTTCAGTGTACCAATAACGGTTGGTGGTTTGTGATTTGCAGCTATGATCCCCGAGGCAACTACATTGGACAACATCCTTATTAGAGATTGGTGTACTTAATAATTGTATGCATGCTATTTATACATATTACTAGCATACATTTATAAATAAGCTTACAAATAATTAGCACAAAAATAAAACTAAGATGGGGGAGGTATGTTCCTATGTCATGGTTTTGAGTTAAAATAAGTGTAATTTTGGCTCTGTGCTTTGTTCTCTTTAATTGTTTGGTTTTTCTTTTGTTAAAGAGAGCTTATAATTTCATAAATCTGTCCTTTTATTGAAATGTTATAGCACTCATTGTACTAATTTTGTATGTGCATGAACGCTTTCCTGTAATTATTGTGAAGCTTTGTTTTTTTTGTTTTTTTTTTTGAGACAAAAAAATTTGGAAGCTAAAAAGGAGATTTGCAACAAAAAAATAAAAAAAATAAAATAGTTGCGATGAAATAAATTTCAGGACATTTTCATTCATACTGTCATCATCCAAATTTTATTTATCATTAATAAACCATTTTAAGCATATTGTAAATAGAAAATGGATTCTCACCCGGTCATGCAAACAATTAGATTAATTTAATAATGGTAACAAAATAATTTAAATCTTAAAAAAATAACAATCAGCATAATTTTGAAACAAGACTAATTTAATTTTTAAAAGATAAACATGATCAAATCATATAACTAATATTTAAATCAATTTGATCTATGCACATGGACTAACAAAACGAACCAATTTGATTTTGATTAATTTTTCGAATAATGTTGTGACAACCTTCTACATTTGAAAATTTTACAAATTTTTTCTTAGTCACAGATAAATCCTCCTTCTGTTTTTTTTTTTTTTTCCTTCTTGTAATACAAACTAAATTAAGGGGCATGAAAAAAAAAATCCTTTTAATACAAGTAAAGGTGCCAATTAGGGATTAGGAAAACAAATTTAACTAAAAAAAGAAAAAAAAAAACTATTAAAGATGAAAAAAAAATGAAAATATACTGACTCAAATACCTTATTATCAATTCTAAAATGAAAAGTTTATTATCATTTTTTTTCGTCTTAGTGAACTTTTTTTTTTAGTTAAATTTGTTTTGACTTTTTTAGGTGCATCTAATCTTGATGCATCTATAATGTAATAATGTTTATGAATAAATTTGAAAAAAAAGTTCACTAAAAACTAAAAAAAAAAAATTTCAATTTTTCTTTTTTTGCATCCTTATTAAATTTTTTACATCACACACGGAGTTGATGTATTGGAGATGTGTCGGATTTTGTTAGTTTTTTTTAATGAAAGTTAGTCTAGGAGTAAAGTAGGAAAGATTGCAAACATGAATGGCTAAAGTGGGAAGAATTGCAAACATGAATGACCAAAGTGGGAAAAACCGAACTTAAAGGGCCAAAGTGAGAAGGATTGCAAACATGACGGGCCAAATTGAAAAAAATCAAATTTAAAGGGCCAAAATGAGAGATGGATGAAACTTTAAGAGGGCAAAATGTAAGTTACCCAAAAAAAAAAGACAAATGCAAACATGTATGTAAATGCCCAAATTGAAATGGCCAATTTTATTTCATGGTCCATCCATATATACCGAGTTAAGTGAGCATGCTTAGAATTTTGAAGTTCTCTTAAGGTCAAACTTGAGATGATAAAATTATTCTAATGGTGGGCTAAGCTCAACATGAGATAATACTGTTGGAACAATCTTAGATCTGTGTAAAATAAATAACTTGAAACCAAATCAAACAAATAAGTGAGAAGGATTGCAAACATGATGGGCCAAATTGGAAAAAATCAAATTTAAAGGGCCAAAATGAGAGATGGATGAAACTTTAAGGGGACAAAATGTAAGTTACCCAAAAAAAAAAGACAAATGTAAACATGTATGTAAATGCCCAAATTGAAATGGCCAATTTTATTTCGTGGTCCATCCATATATATCGCGTTAAGTGAGCATGCTTAGAATTTTGAAGTTCTCTTAAGGTCAAACTTGAGATGATAAAATTATTCTGATAGTGGGCTAAGCTCACATGAGATAATACTGTTGGAACAATCTTCTGGTAATGAATAAATAAATGAGACCAAATCAAACAAATAAAAATAATTACTTACAGAATTACTACCGAACGAATGAATAAGTACAAAATTGATCAAGTTAGTGTGTAACACTCTGTCCTTAAGACAGATTTGTCCTGCT
Source organism: Camellia japonica (assembly GCA_030407325.1). NCBI lineage: Eukaryota > Viridiplantae > Streptophyta > Magnoliopsida > Ericales > Theaceae > Camellia > Camellia japonica. Next base: position 158,356,225 of record JAPPVO010000029.1, read on the forward strand.
TCGGTGCTTACGGATAAATGGCTTCTATCTCCCAAGATACAATAATCTATACACAGATTGTAGTAGCACTCCAAACAATCTGTATGGCGAACTAGAACCTGTGTTTTATACTCTCAAGAATTTATCTAAAACTAATATGAAGAATAATGCAAAGAGAGAGCAAAACCAAGAAGAGAAAATGAATTTCTGGATGTAGAAATCTGCTGGAATGATCAAGTTGGTGACCATAGGACAAATCCGAACAGATATGAATTTGAAATGAACAGGTATGGTTTGAAATTTTACTTGTTTGGTGCACTGTTTGAATCTGTCTGCTGGATTGCTGGAAATTGGACCGAACTGTTTGAACCTGCTGGATCGGAGGAGGCATTGTTTTCGGACAGAAAATTGAATTCAAATTTGGCGCAAAATTTGAATTAATTTCATTCAGAAAAAAAAAATTTCCCACAATAAATTTTGGAAAAAAATTCAAAATAAATTGTGTCCAAAAAATTAATATTAGAACCGAACTGACCCACACCCAACACGGTTCAGGCCGAACGGTGTGGTTTAAGCCAAGACTCACTTTGTTCATAACTCCTCCCTTCTACAAATTTGGGGTGTCCCTTGGGGTCCAACCCATGTATTTCTACCTAGAGCTTATATACCTACATAAGCTCACTTAAAGAAATAAACCTTCTCGTATAATCCTGTTGATCAAGTCTGTGCTCCTCCGTACGACGTCGCTTTATCACCTGAAAACACAAACGTGAGCTAGCCGGCGGGTGTGTGCCGGAAACCTCTCCGATGCCTAAGTCAGTAAGCTTGACAAGTAGACAGATGCTCTGTGTATTCAGAAAAACAAAGTTGTGTTACCTCTCCACAGGTGATATTGGTGAGATTATATAGGTTTCGCGTAGCACAATCCTAGTAGGACTCTTACTCTTCCATGTAGAGTCCTCCTAGGATTCATACTTCTGGAAGATAATGCTTATCCTCCAACACCCCCCTCACTGCTTAAACCAAGTGAGATGGTTTTACCACAGCCGAACTACCTTACGACCGAAGTACACGTTAATTAGGCACTTACTTCTCTTTCTCTTACCTCGGTTTCCCATACTAAGACCGAGCTTACCGTAAGAAAGTTAAGCCAAACTATCTTTAGAACCAAGTCCTCTCAAGGGCTCAGCACACCTCGGTTTTCATGAGCTATGACCGAACTATTCACTGAAGACCGAACAACCGTTACCTCGCTTCGCTTTCCTTTCCCCTACCTCGGCTTCGTATGCAAAGGCCGAGCTATCCATAGAAGAATTAAGCCGAGCTACCACTTGCCCAGGTCCTACAGCAGGTCCAATATACCTCGGTTCTGAACAACATGATCGAGCTAACCCAAACAACCTGCGACCGAACTAAATTTAGATTACTTACTCCGTGGAAATTCTTTACTTCGGACCGGACTAACATTTGTCCGGGCCATCTTCTCAGCCTCTTCAATACGGACCATAGATCGGCCCACTATCCTAGCTCGCCCAATTTAAACATAAATTACCCTCTCAATTTGCCCCTTAATTCCATCTGCAAAGCATGATAGGATTACCTGTCTTCCAGCCGAGCTAATACCCTTAGCTTTTCCAGCCGAGCTAATAACCCTTTAGCTTTTCCGCCGAGCTTAAGATCTTTTAGTCTTCCAACCGAGCTAAGTCACACCGGGCCATATCTGTCCGGCTCAAACGTCTCTTCAATTGCAGAAAGTGAATCGATTGCCCTTCTAATGACACGTGGACACTGGTATTGGCTATTCAGCTGTTGCGCCGCCCTCGTACTCCGAAAAAATTAAACAGTTCCTGCCCATTCGGCCCTTTTCACCAAACACTCCTTCATTTCAAATCATTTTTCACCACTATTCACCTTCTTTCTCCTCTTCTTTCGAATTCTTCAACCTCTGAATTCTTGCTGTCCCTGAAGCTCGTGTTCTGCTTCGCGTGCTTCAACCTTGTTCTTCCTCCCCCACTAGGTAAGTCTTCAAAATCGCTTTTTTGTTTTTTTGCTTTCATTTTACTCCATCAGCAGTCTATTTGCGTGTTTTTTGCAAAACACTTTCATGCTTAGCTTTGTTTCTGGAAAGAACTTCGTAAGACCCCTTGAATATCAAGTAGCAGCTAGTAGAACACTCATTTGATCCATAAAACACATCCAACCGACTAGGAATCTGTTTTTGCTTATATAAAGATAGGTAAACTGGAACCAACTAGCACTTGTGCACATCACAATAATTCCAATAACTGATTAACATCAGCCGAATAAAACGCACCAAACTAGAAAATTTTGGCCCTCGACCGAGCTAAGCCTTGGGGACTAAGCCAGCTTTCTTAGTTCCTAAACCGAACTAAGAAAGCTGCCCCTTGATGCCTAACCGAAAGTGACAAAATCATAAGTAGAACCGAGATACACCAGACATCTTGACAGACCGTGAAAACAAGCACCCCTGGTCACAACCGAGGTGATCTGTAGTTACTCATGTGTAGCCGAAATAGGACTATTCTTCTCTTGTTTTGTTTTTTGGTTAGCACGGTCAGCGATCTGTGCTTAACACCTTGCTTTCCACTTTGCAGACTTAGGTTGCCAGACACTTCCCTGCACTCAGCCGAGCTTACTGAGCAACCCTTCTGACCGAATAATTTATTATTAAATTATACAATAAATGGGGAAGTATAGATTCCTAGTAGAAACCCAGGCGGCTTAGCCGAATTCAGGAAGGACTACAAGATTCCAGCCGATGTAAACCTCACTTTAGCCGAACAAGACGTTGACCCATGGGGCAACGAAGGCTTCGTACCCTTTACCCTCCAATCAATAATAGAGACCGGACTTAGATTCCCAGTCCAACCCTTAATATGTGAATTCTTAAGGCAAACTAGACTCTGCCCAACCCAACTATCCACCAATACATACCGAATAATAATGGGAATAGCCGCACTAAACCATCAAACCGGTCTCAACCTAGGTTTGGCCGAGATACTTCACCAGTACTCCATAGGATCAAAAAACGAAGGCTGGTGTTATTACTTGAGAGTACGCCGTGGCCGAGAGAAAATAATAAAACATACACCGGACAAAGACTTAAACGACGATGATTTTTTTGGGTTTCTGGGAATTTTGAAGACCATCAGGCCCAGATTCCTGGCTGGGGAATAAACTGGAACAAAGGAATTCCTGGTACACTTACTTCGGTTGTATTTCACACTTTTCTATATTTCGGCTCTCTCCTCCAAACCGAACTAATAGTTTATCTTCTTTTGCAGACAAAGCCCATCTCCTTTCAAACTACGGCTACCCCAACCTCGGTCTTCTGCGCGCCGCACTAAGAGTAAAGGAGAGAAGTTGGGCAAAGCTTCTAAACTTCGAACCGACTTACCGTTACTCCGGTCGCAGGAAAGCAAGGGTGACCGACTTCCTACTCGAAGAAGAACCAGAACCGGACCCATTCTTGCCAGAGATCGTCCTTGTGCCACTTACCGCCGAACAAGAAATGGCAAAGAAGAACAGGCTGAAGGCAATGCTAACCGCAACTAACCCAACCGTACTACCACAAACTGGTCAGACCACCAAAACCGTGGTGGCCCTTCCTTCCCAACAGCCATCCACCTCTCGCCGAAACAAACGTGCTCGGACTACCCAAACCGAGACACGTCTTGTTGATGAGGACGAGACCGTGCTTCCTCAAAACTCCCCTCCACGTCCCCAACAAAGCCTCCAACCGGAGCAAACTGCCCGAACTTCCACTTCATCCAAATGGGCTCCTGTCCTCTTATTTGACAACCGGGATATCACTGCTGAGGATTCGGTGGTTGCTGATAAGGACCACTTATTGGCTCACAGCCTGGCCAAAAGTGTGTGCCTCCCGAAGGACATGGAGCACCATCACAAGCAGCTCAACACCGAGCTCAAGTCAATTCGGTCCTCCACTAAGTCCATGATCCTGGTAAAGTGTTTTCCCTTCTTTATGTAAATTTTTTCCAACTTTGAGTTCGGCTAACGTTACTTCTCCTTTGCAGGCTATCCAGAAGAACCAAGTCACTCATAGGAGGGTCATGGAGCTTAGGAGGAGTACAAGGGAGGCCATGGCCGAGGTTAAATCCAAAACGGCCGAACTCGCTGAGGCCAAGAAGCAGCTAGCCGAGCTGCGAGCAGAGACCGGTCGTTTGACCGAAGTAGTTAATTCGGCTGAGGCTGAGAAGCAGAAGATCGCCAATGAGGCAAAGGACAAGTACTTGCGTTACTTGGCACAAATTGAAGCGACGAAGGATGCCGAAATAAAGCAACTGAAGGGAGAGATGAAGAAGGCTGAGAAGCGAGGCTTCAAGGAGGCCGAAGAAGCATACTCCCTTCAATGTGACGCAGCAAAAGACCTCTTTTTCAAGTGTGGCTGGAGGACCGCGGTGGAGAAGTTCGGTTGTACGTCCGACACCGAGGTATATGATGCTCCGCCGTACTCCATTCCAACTTCACTCTCACAATACGCTGCCGATCTCCAAAAAACCTTTCTTGAGGGGTCCGGTGATGATGATGACGATGATGATGAAGAAGATGAGGAGCCATCTCATACTCCGGTTGTCAACGGACAGCAGAATGATCAAGCAGTTCGGTCTGAGCTAGTTATTGAAGATCCAACTCTTGAGCTGCAGCCGACTGATACCGAAGTTCAGGCTGACACCGAACTCCCACTTCAAACCGTGCTCCCCTCTGACACCGGACTCCAGGCGAATGATGATGCAGAATTCGATGCCGAGCTTGATGATCTTTTCTGCTGATTTTTCATTTTTCTTCTTTTGTTCTGAACTTTTGTAACCGGGCTGCGGTCCCTTAGTTGTACTTGGTTTGTAGTTCAATGAAAATTTCTTTAACTCTTATTCCGGTTTTGTGCATGTACGCTTATATTTGCAATGAATTTTCCGGTTTTGTGCATGTATGCTTATATTTGTAATGAATTTTCCATAAACTTACTTGCACAACTGTGATCTCGGTTCTAGCTATCTAACTTACTAGCCAACCACTCTTCAGCCGATATAACTTACTTCGGCTGAAGAGTACAAAGAGTTGGTTTAATCCAGCCAACCACTCTTCAGCCGATATAACTTACTTCGGCTGAAAAGTACAAAGGGTTGGTTTAATCCAGCCAACCATTCTTCAGCCGATATAACTTACTTCGGCTGAAGAGTACAAGGAGTTGGTTTAATCCAGCCAACCACTCTTCAGCCGATATAACTTACTTCGGCTGAAGAGTACCAGTGTTGGTTTAATCCAGCCAACCATTCTTCAGCCAATATAATTTACTTCGGCTGAAGAGTACAAGGAGTTGGTTTAATCCAGCCAACCACTCCTCAGCCATACACTTACTTCGGCTGAGGAGTACAAAGAGTTGGTTTAATCCAGCCAACCACTCCTCAGCCATACACTTACTTCGGCTGAGGAGTACAAAGAGTTGGTTTAATCCAGTCAACCACTCTTCAGCCATACACTTACTTTGGCTGAAGGGTACAAAGTGTTGGTTTAATCCAGCCAACCTCTAAGTTGGTTTTTCCAGCCAACGTAGAATACATTGTTTGGTTATTTCGACCAAACGTCCTGCAGCCTGGATCCTTATCCGGGGCTTAGGAAGAGTGTTGGTTTAATCCAGCCGACCTCTAAGTTGGTTTTTCCATCCAACTTAGAATAAAGTGTTTTGGTTATTCCGACCAAAACGTCCTGCAGCCTAGATTCTGATCCTAGGCTTAGGAAGGGTCATAGTTGGTTATTCCGGCCAACTATGTTTACAAAGCTACTAATCTACTAAAGGTACTGTCTACTGAAAACAATTATACTGAAAGAGAATCGATTTGTTTTATTGAGAAAGTAAAAAATTACACATACTTAAAAGGAAAAAAAGCTAAAAATAAAACAACTTGAGATTTGCCGTGTTCCATGGCCTGGGAATTGCTTTGCCATCCTTATCTTCCAAGTGGTATGCTCATTTGCCTGCTAATCCGGCCACTTTGTAGGGTCCTTCCCAATTTGGCCCTAACTTGCCATCTCCTGGAACTTGGGTATTTCCCATTACTTTGCGCATACCCAATCCCCGATCTTGAATTGTCTTGGATGCACTGTTTTTGTATACTTTCTACTTTGACAACTCTTGTTGGTAGGAGGCGATGTAGACCAATGCTCTGTCTCTTCTTTCTTCCGCAAGGTCAAGCTCCAATGCTATGGCTTCGTCGTTTAAGTCTGGATCAAAGTTTTCGCTTCGAATTGTGGGGAGGCCAACTTCTAATGGAATGACTGCTTCCATGCCATAAGCTAAGGAGAATGGTGTTTCTCTCTCTGTTGATCGTCGAAGCGTGGTGCGGTAAGCCCATAAAACATGGGAGAGCTCTTCTGCCCACTTGCCTTTTGCTCTTTCTAACCTTTTCTTCAATCCATCCAAGACTACCTTGTTTGACGCCTCTGCTTGTCCATTTGCTTGGGGATATGCCGGTGTAGAATTGTAGAACTCTATCTTGTACTCTTCACAAAAGCTCTGAAAATCCTACCATCGAACTGAGTGCCGTTGTCTGAGATCAGTCCTTTGGTAGCCAATCGAGTGATGATATTCTGCCAGACAAACTTCTTCACATCTTTTTCCTTGATTGACGCCAAGGCTTCTGCTTCTACCCACTTTGTAAAGTAGTCAGTTGCGGCAAGAAAGAACTTCCTGTTGCCTGGGGCTGTTGGAAGTGGGCCTACTATGTCCAATCCCCACATTGCGAAAGGCCATGGACTGGTGAGAGGTAGAAGTTCTCTGGCAGGTTGGTAGATTTGGTGTGCGAATTTTTGACACTTTTCGCACTTTTTAACATACTTCTCCGAATCCGCTTGCATGTATAGCCACCAATATCCTTGTGAAATCGCTCTATATGCCAGTGATCTTCCTCCTTGATGTCTGCCACATACACCCTCATGTATTTCAAACAGAAATGCTTCCACTTTGCTGGGGTGAACACATTTTAAGTAAGGTCCTGAGAACGACTTTTTGTATAATGCCAAGGATGGAGAGAGCCAAAATCGCTGCGACTTTGCTCGTATTTTATTGGCTTCTTTCTTCTCTTCTGGTAAGGTGTCGTCTTTCAGGAACAGTATGATGGGGTCCATCCAAGAAGGGCCTAATTATGCACAACACACCTCTTCGGCTTCTGGGTCTTCAATGCTTGGTCTAGGCAGATAGTTGATTAGTAGTGGGTGAGGAATGGAGGTGTCTGCCATTAAGGCGAAGCCTGCGAGTTCGTCTGCTCTGCTGTTTTCTTCTCTGCCGATCTGTTCTATCCTCACCACTTCAAACTTCTTTATCTCTGTTCTGACCAATTCTTGGTACTTGCCATTCTATCATCCTTCGCCTCGTAGTCACCAGATATTTGGTTTACCACCAACTGTGAGTCGCTGTAAACCATTAGCTCGGTGGCCTTCATATAGAGTGTTGACTTAAGTCCTGCTAGAAGCGCTTCATACTCCGCTTCGTTGTTTGATGCTGGGAAACCAAGGTTGATTGCCTGCTCCACTACTAGGCCGTCTGGAGAGATGAGTACTACGCCAAGTCCTGCTCCATGCCTGTTGGATGCTCCGTCCACGAAGAGTTTCCATATCTCCCCAACGAACAACTTCCAGCAAGTGGAGGGATCAGATGATGCCTTGGGATCTTCCATGTTGTTGGTATCTTCTTCAGAGTCCACGCTCGCTGTCTGCCCCTTGTTAACTGTTTGTGCCAAGTCGTCATTTGTTGGTATGTCCTGACTCGGTGTAGCATGGTTTATTTCTTTCTTCCTTTCCTTGCCTTGGTCTGCCTTGGGGCCTGACTGATTAACCAACACTAGGGGTTGCGTTATTCCAGCGTCAACCTCCATTCCTGGTTCGGTTGTTTCAGTTAGGTCGACTGGGCAGATGTGATGACTTCCTGGTGTGAATTCTGCGACGAAGTCTGCCAATGCTTGTGCTTTTATTGCGGTTCTAGGTTGGAACTTGATGTCGTATTGTCCCAACTCTACTGCCCACTTCAGAATTCGTCCTGAGAAGTTCGCCCTTTCAAATAAAGCCTTTAATGGAAGGCCGTGAGAACAACTATTGTGTGGGCGTGAAAGTAATGCGACAACTTCCTTGAGGCCATCATTAAGGCCAATGCCAGTTTCTCCAGTGGCAGTACCTTGTTTCGGCGCCAGTAATGTCTTGCTGACATAGTAGATGGGCAAGTGTTGGATTCCTTCTGCGCGGACCAACACTGCGCTAATTGCATGCTGCGAACTGCAAGGTACAAGAAGAGTTCTTCTCCAGGAATTGGGTTACAAGTATGGTGGAGAAGACATGTATTCTTAGGCTTTCCAGAGCTGGTCGCATTCTTCGTCCCACTCAAACTTGGCTTTAGCATGGAAGAATGGCAATCTGTCTGACGACCGGCTTATGAATCGATTGAGCGGCGGCCATGCCGGTGAGATGCTGCACTTCTTCACTGAGTTTGGCCTCTCTAATCCTGAATTGCCTTGATCTGGGAGGGGTCTGCCTCATACCCCGGTTGGTCACCAGGAACCCAGGAATTTGCCAGATCCTACTCCGAATGCACACTTCGACGCGTTGAGGCGTAACTTATGCTTCTTCAGGATCTCAAACATCTCACCTAGGTCTTTGAGATGGTCATTCTCATCCTTGCTTTTGACCACCATGTCGTCGATGTAAGCTCCATTGTCTTGCCTAACAATGGTTCAAACATCTTGGTGACCATCCTCTGGAATGTCGCCCCTGCGTTTTTAGGCCAAAGGGCATGACCTTGTAGCAGTATAGTCTTGGCGTGGTGAAGGATGTGACCTCCTGGTCTGGTTCGTGCATGGCAATTTGGTGGTAGCCTCTGTATGCGTCCAGAAAACTAAGTCGGTTGTGCCCTGCCGTTAAGTCTACCAGTTGATCTATCCTTGGTAGAGGAAAGCTATCTTTTGGGCACGCCTTGTTGACCGTTTTGTAGTCGACGCAAACACGCCACTTGCCATTCTTCTTTGGCACTACGACGGTGTTGGAGATCCATCTTGGGTAGTGCACCTCTCTGATTGCCCCTGCCTCCAGCAGGTTTCCTACTTCTTCTGCCACTATTTCGGCGTGGTGGAGTGCCGATCTGCGGGTGCGCTGAATGATTGGTCTGGCAGAAGGGTGGACATTGAGTTGGTGACAGATGAAGTTGGGATCAATGCCTGGCATGTCGTATGGGGTCCAGGGACACTTCGATGTTGGAGGTCAAAAATTCCAAGACCTCCAATCTCTCAGTGCTGGACAACGACGAACCAAGCAAAAAGAACTTATCCGGGTTCTTTTCATCTATTCTGACCTCCACCAAGTCCTCCACTGCTTTCTGACTAGCCGCTTTGCCAACATCTGCGAATAGTTCATTACTCTCAGGTTCTTCCACCGAATGAACGTATCCTTTGGCAGCGCGGCTGCCGTTTACTGTGACAAAGCACTGCTTCGACATGATCTGATCTCCATAAACTCTCAATTACTCCGGCGTCGTTTGGGAACCGCATCACTTGGTGGTAGGAGGACGCCACCGAGCGCATGGCATGCAGCCATGTTCTGCCCAAGATAATGTTGTAGGTGGAGGGGACCTTATCACCCAGAACTCCACTTTTTCGTCACACTCCCTGCTCTGACTGGGAGGATAATTTTGCCGACGGGCCATTCTGGCATGGAGTTGAATCCGATAAGGGGAGATACGGCAGGCGCCAAGTCTTTATCTTGCAACTTTAGTTGTTTGAAGGTTTCATAGTACATGATTTCACACGAACTACCTTGGTCAATCAGAATCCGCTTGACGTCAAAATCCTTGACTCGGAGAGTGACGACCAAGGCATCGTTGTGAGGGCAAATAAATCCTTGCCAAGTCTTTATCCGAAAAAGACATGACATTTGTGGCCTCTGTCTTCCCCTTTTTGACGACTGGTTGGGCACTTAGCACCTCCTTAAGTGCTCAGCCTTTTTGATTGAACCTCTGAGCTCGCATACACGCTCAGGTTCAAAGACTCCATGTATTACGTTGATGACGCCTTGAGGTGGGGCGTCGATGGCATTCCATTGGGCATATTTGGTCCTGGGGGGCTGGCTTGCCCCTCCTCTATGTATTTGTCCAGGTGGCCTGCTGCCACCAACTCTTCCAGTGCTGTCTCAAGGGCGTGCAATTCTCAGTCGGTGCCCCTTTTCTTTGTGGAAGGTGCACCTGATCTGTCGTCGTAGTCCTTCTGTGCTTCGCCTACTTGGCTGGCCACTTGACGAAAGGCTCGTCTCGAATTCGCTAAGTATGCGGTAGATCGGTTTCTTGAAGACCGTGGTTATGGGTGCGGACTCTCAACCATCTTTGTCCTGGTCTTCTCCGTTGTCTCTTTTGCCACGTCCGTTTCTGTTCGGACGGTCTAGCGTTGACCTTTGCTGAGGCCTTCTTTTCTGGTACTGCGGTCGCGCCAGATTTTGCTTTGGCACGTGCGCCATCCTCTTCCACCCTGATGTGCTGATGCACTCTCTCCATCAGGGCTTCCATGGTGAGGGGCGGTGTCATGGTGATAGAGTCCCTCAGTCTGTTCCCGACTGGAGGCCTCTTTTGTATTGCGCAATGGCGAGATTGGTTGGGCAGTCCCCAATCTGGTTGAATGTCTCCCAGTAGCGACTGTTGTATGATCTTAGGGTCTCCTTGTCGCCCATGTCGATGGAGAGTAGCTGGTCGATCTCCACCGGAGTTTTAGTGTTTGTTCGGAATGTTACAAACGCCTCCAATTGCGCCCAGGAGGCTATGCTGCCTTCTGGAAGTTTCTCAAACCAAGTCAGCCTAGGTCGCCAAGGCTTGAAGGGAATAGGATGCACATCAAGGCCTCATTCCGCCGGTATACAGCCATGACCTGGCGAAAGTGGCTCAAGTGTGAGTAGGGGTCCGTCTTCCCCTCATATGTTGTGAATTTGGGCTGAGGAAGCCTGACGGTAGGGGCGCGTTCTCTATTGCTGGGACGAATGGTGAGGTCTGCAGCCTCGCCAATGCCTTGTCCGTTGGTTCGTAGGCCGGGCGCGGTATTGGCATTCCAACCTCGATGCTTCCATGCGTCCGAGGAGCCAACCGCTGTAAGGCAGAAACTCTATGTGGATCACGTGCCCTGGCGTCCTCCTCCATCGTGCCTTTTCTTCTAGCACGGTTCGTAGGTCGGATGACTGGGCAACTCTGTCTGCCTGGACCTGTCTGGTGCGTATGCGAGGGCCAATATGTGCTTCCTCGGTGTACGACCTCTCAGATCTCGTCCTCTCAGACCTGGAGTGACGAGTTCTGGAAGATCTGGATTGCGTATCGCCTGTCCTGAGGCTTTGTTCTCTGCTTGAGAGGGTGTAGTATTCCTACTACGACTTTCCGAGTGGCGAGGGGGCGTCTTGTTTGTGCGCCCCTCTCCTGTCGCCACTTCTTTTCCTTTCACCTGGCGCTTTAGAGATTCCATGCCTGCCATCCGACGGATCAGTTCGTCTTGTTCCTGACGCGATCCTCCAAAGTTTGAGGATCAATTCTGCGTCTTTGTCTTTCTGGGCTTTGCGAACGAGAGTGATGGGGCTGTTATTCCGCCTTCGTCCCCTTGCATCCCTCCTGGAATTTTGTCTGTGTGGTTCCAGGTTCGCCATGGGAGTGACCAAGGGTAGGCCTTCGCGCCTTGCACCCCCTTCTGGAGTTAGTCCGTCAACGGCGGACTGAGGTAATTCTTCGTTGTTCGCCATTGATTTTTGGGAGAAAAGCTTGATCAAGAGGTTGTTCTTGTCTGTTCCCACAGACGGCGCCAATTGTACGGGAAAGAAATACACCTTCTCGTATAATCCTGTTGACCAAGTCTGCGCTCCTCCGTACGACGTCGCTTTATCACCTGAAAACACAAACGTGAGCTAGCCGGCGGGTGTGTGCCGGAAACCTCTCCGATGCCTAAGTCAGTAAGCTTGACAAATAGACAAAAGCTCTGTGTATTCAGAAAACAAAGTTGTGTTACCTCTCCAAAGGTGATATTGGTGAGCTTATATAGGTTTCGCGTAGCACAATCCTAGTAGGACTCTTACTCCTCCATGTAGAGTCCTCCTAGGATTCATACTCCTGGAAGATAATGCTTATCCTCCAACACCCCCCTCACTGCTTAAACCAAGTGAGATGGTTTTACCACAGCCGAACTACCTTACGACCGAAGTACACGTTAATTAGGCACTTACTTCTCTTTCTCTTACCTCGGTTTCCCATACTAAGACCGAGCTTACCGTAAGAAGTTAAGCCGAACTATCTTTAGAACCAAGTCCTCTCAAGGGCTCGGCACACCTCGGTTTTCATGAGCTATGACCGAACTATTCACTGAAGACCGAACAACCGTTACCTCGGCTCCGCTTTCCTTTCCCCTACCTCGGCCTCGTATGCAAAGGCCGAGCTATCCATAGAAGAATTAAGCCGAGCTACACTTGCTCAGGTCCTAAGCAGGTCCAATATACCTCGGTTCTGAACAACATGACCGAGCTAACCCAAACAACCTGCGACCGAACTAAATTCAAGAAACTTACTCCGGTGGAAATTCTTTACTTCGGACCGGACTAACATTTGTCCGGGGCCCATCTTCTCAGCCTCTTCAATACGGACCATAGATCGGCCCACTATCCTAGCTCGGCCCAATTTAAACATAAATACCCTCTCATCCTCCCTTCTACAAATTTGGGGTGTCCCTTGGGGTCCAACCCATGTATTTCTATGGAGCTTATATACCTACATAAGCTCACTTAAAGTTCAATGGGGACTATTATTTCAAAAAACCTACATTTTACACTTTAATTATCCATTCCACAAATCCGAAAACGATGTCAACTTCCCATTCACTCATAAATGATTTTGACGAACCGTGTACACCGTGTGACTTGCCACACGGCAAGGAACACATCACCTCTTTGGACCCACCCCAAAAGACGTGTTGGCCTCATTCAAATTTGAGCTCAAAGTTGATTCAAAGTAAGCCTATAAAAAACCATAATTCCAACAATACATATGTTCATAATATGTGGTGGACCCAGGCCGGTTCGATTGATGACTGCCCCTTATAACAGGTTATTTTTATGAAAATGCCAAAAAAAATTGAAGTAGAAAATACAAAAATAGTTCTATTTGCAATGGATAAAACCCGTTTACACACTTTGGAATTAAATACCAAAGTAGTAGAGAAAATGCCCGCCCATTGACACATGAATTGTTTAACCCGTTTACATGAATTGACATTAATGACTACTTATGAGACGATCATTAATTCGTATTTTTCTTTTATGAAGCCTGAAATCCTCAAGGAATTAGACTGAGTTGCATATTCTCCATTATAATGCAAAAACAAACAGTGGAAATATGACAATCTTGAATTAAATAGAGATACTTCACCAAATGCATTTTAAACCCTTTCACATTCTTTTAATGATTAACATTTAGAGAAATACATCATGTGTTCGAAATCATCGCCTATCTGATAATTAAAATATTTATACCTATTTAAGCCCTTAACAATCAATCATCAGGATGAAAAGAACAAAAAAATATGAGAAAATAATGATTTTTTTTTTTTAATGATCAATACTTGGGAAGATCGCATTCCAAGGGAAGTTTGTTTTGGAATCTAACATTGTCTTGACAATAATCAAATGAGGTGGTACTTCCTAGCCCACTGAATAACCTCCTCTGTGTCCCTGTTAGAGTGTTGAACCTCTCATTCTGCCACCAGTTAGTGGTAGAGTTGTCTTCCCTACAAGACTCTGCATCTCCATTCCACACACATGCATCAATTTTGTAGTTCTTGAATGAGGCTATGAATGGACCTTTGACCAGTCAATCTTGTCGCGGCCACCTCTCGTTGCCCAGTTGTCGCCGTCCATAGGCTGATTAGAAGTCTCATTGGCTGCCACTGTGGAAATGACACTCCCTTATCTGTGTAGTTTCTATATGTTCTGATAGGAACCCAATCCACCATGAATCTACAAGATATTAAAATTTTAAAAAAAATTAAAAAAAGAAAGTACCACATAACTTGAGATTTAGGATATATGTATGTATATAACTCTGATCCTTCAACACTAGAATTCAATCACTTGAGTAATATTCAACTAATTCAAGTAGTTTAGCATTAGTACTATAATTCATTTTGTTAGATACAATCATCATTCATGATAACACTGAATATTAGTAGGATAGAATGAAGGATTTGAACTACTTACATACTTTAAGGTAAATAAAAACTGATATACTTTTAACAGAGTACATAAATGTTATTTATGAATTTAGTGTCACCTTTACCAAAAGTACTAAAAAAAAAAAAAAACTAGATTTGAAGTTTTCATCAAAACTGACTTACACAATTTGGTGAAGGTTCCAAAATAGAGTAAGTATGGAAGTCCTTTGTTGGATCAACCACAGATGAATTCTCTCTTCCCTGTTTGCAATCCCATCAATAATAACATTGGTTGGAGTATATATGGCTGTCCAATGACATTTCCAAGGAATTCAAAGTCCATCTCATTATCACCATTGGTTTGATTAGATTGGAGCTGCAACACCAAACACATGTTATAATTTATTTATTTATTTGTTTTTTATTTTATTTTATATCCAATACATTCCAAAGCGATCCATAAGAAGCAAGCAAAAAGTCTGGGAAGTTATAAACAGAAAAAAATAAAATTAAAAAAATATATAAAAATAATAATCTGAAAAGTTGTCAGAAAATAAAGTGGGTGTAATTAAAATTAAGTGGGAGTACAGATTATCCGTATTATTTGTCTCATCTTTGTATCATATTCATCACATATATTTCATGTTATCAAAATTAATTGTTTAGAAGAGAATGAGACAGACAATAATACAAAATGTTCCTCCCCACATTTAATGTGATATGAGTCACATCTATAAGAATCTAATCTAATCTAGTTTACCTACTACATTTTTTTATCAACTTTTGGAGTAACATTTTTTAGACAATGTATCATTGCTGAAAAATAAATATGGTGACACAATTTTACATGGTTAATAAGACCGATGAAATGAATGGGGTGAGACTGACCTTATCTCCCACCTAACTAACTACATAATTTTCATTTACGTTCCGTTTGTTTTGATGTTTTACTCTTTTTCTATTGTTTGATTGAACAAAAACTAAGTAAAACATTTTTTAAAGAAAATATTTTTACATCATTTTCTTAAAAATGATTTACCTTTAAAATATTGTAAGTCAATTTTTATAAAGTTGACTTTCACTCACTATCTTTTCAACACATTTAGTATTTTCAAATAAGTATCTTAACTCACTAAAAAGTTATAAATGACATTTTATCAAATCAAAATTTCTCTTTTAGACAATAAAATATTTTTGTTTTAAATATCAACCAAATGCCGGAAAACAAAAATAAAAACATCTTTTTGTGTAAAATATTTTATATCGAAACAAATAAAACCTTAATCTTTTTAAATGTACATTGGTTAGTGATGCCACATAATATATATCAACGTTGCACTCAATAAAGAAAGATTAACATGAAAATGAAGAGAGGAAAAGTTTACTTACATAGAAGGCCACCACGGTGCCCAGCTGAGTCACCTTCTATCAGCTTAATTTGCATGTTAAACTGACCAAATAGGAAAGTATCTTGGAGGCAAAGCCTGAGCTGTAGAGAAGTTTCAAAGTCCAAAAATTAAGAGAATAAACATTCAAGTGATTAGTAAAATTTGAACTCCATGTAATTTTCCAGAGAAAGTTACCTGACTCATTGTCCAGCTTTAAGCTTCTCAATGAGCCATCTGCAGAAGTGTTTACATGGCTAGGAGACCACATCACGAAGAAGTCCTTATCGAAATCTCCTTTTGATACAACAGAAGAAGCTTCTGAATTTTGAACCAAATGTATGGCAAGAACGCCGATAATGGCTATAAATCTCAGATATTTTTTCATCATTTGTGTTTTATTGAATTCAGATGAATGAATACAACATATATAATCAACATGCTTGTAAGCTAGGTTTGTTGTGTATATACATATATAGGTATTGCAAGGTAGGGGTTGAAAGTGTGAAGAGAATTAATTAAGGTTGGTTTGGTTAAGCCAAAATGATGGCTGTAATAAGAAAGCTTAGGAGAAAGCAAAGGAATGTTTTAGCTAGCTGTAGCTTATAGTTGGCAAAGGAATGTTTTAGCTGTAGCATATACAGTTGGTAGGGTTTGTTTGGGTCCTCTTAGATCATTAGATAGGTACTTTTTTTCAAAGTGTGTCTTTTGTTAGGAATATTTAACATCTAGTTAAGCTTGGGTGGAAAAAAAAAAAACAAAACAAACAAACAAACAAACAAACCAATAAATAGAAATTGTAAATCACACAAACAAAAATTCAAGATTATGATTCACCTTAAAATTAGAGTTACGCTGATTTCACTATCATCAGAAAGAGTTACAAAATGAAATTCAGAGATAATCGTATGCTGGTAATTATTGCAGAGAATCTTAATATTGTCTTTGATAGCTGCATAATTCATGTTATGACTATCATTTCTTCTACCTGATTACTCATTATTTCCTGTCTAGGGATTAAGAAATTCTCATTTACTTATAATTATTACATATTATTATCTGAAACTAAGTGCATGTTGCTTATTATACAATTTTAATTTTAATTTTAATTTTGTTAGGTTACCTGCAGGGAAAGGGAATAGCTTTATGTCCAAGTGGGATGCTTTCGGGGGCTTTGAGGTTGCTTACTCTATGGTCATGTAAGCCCTTTTTTTTTAACATGCCATTTCCAAGTTTGAAGCTAAAATTTCAATTGGTGACAATCAGAAAAGTGGCATAGAAGAGGAAGAGATCTAAATGAGAGAGAAAAAAGAAAGAGAAAATATCATATCAAAGATAAATGGGTCACAAATTTTGCAAATCTTGACTGAATTGTTATTTTCTAAACACAGTCAAAATTTGCATCCGAAAAAAGTTCTCACCCAATAAGCAGTCTTTTATACTGAATTGTTTTTTTCCCAAAAATAAAATGCAAGAAGAAAAGAAAATGCTTAGAAAATAAATATTTCTTTTAAGTTTTTGGAAGGCCAAGGTATTGAAGTTTTACAGAAGACAAGCTATGGCTTCTAAGAACAACTTCAGTACTACTCATTTTGTATTAGTTAAAATACGCGCCCGGGGGGGGGGGGACACATTTTATTTCACCTAATCATTTTTTCATTTATGTACTCCAACGTTACGCTTAATTTTATTTATTTATCTATACAAACTGTTTAAATTTTTTTTGTTAAAATATCTATTGTAATAGAAAGTTTGTTGAAGAGAACAAAAACCAATAAATCTTTTTTACAAAAGTCTAACAAATTCTATCAATAAAAGACTCTATTTTGCTTATAAATTATATTATATGTTATGTTATGATAGGGCCTTGTTCTAATCATTATGACTTCACAAGCAATGAAGATCCATGGTAAAGCATGACAACATCATTGTTACTACTATGGACAAATGAAGGAACTGGGTTTTTCAAATTTTGTCTATCAAAGAGATGATTACATTAGGTACCATTAGTCTTGGATACCTTGTCAGCAATTATATGGACTACCAAAAAAAAAAAAAGGTTGCAAAAATCATCTGGAAGCCTTTTTCAGTCGATCAACCGGTTGATTCTAAGCTTTTTTCGGTCGTCCAATGACAGTTTTTAAATATTTTCATGATACACTTTTTTGTTGTCTCTAACATTTTCGTTCCTTATTTTGTAGGAAAGAAAGTACAAAGCAGAGAATATAGGGAGTTAACTGTTACTTTAATCCAACTTCCAATCATTATCAATTAAAGATAATTGTAAAAACCAGAATTAACACAGATCAAATAAGTGCAGAGTAGCTGCGGAGGAGGTAGTTGCAGAGGTTGACTTCACTAGATTAATATTGAAAATCATATAGCAATATTGCTCTTTGCATGCAGACATAAATTCAACCTTTCCAGTGTAGATGAAATTCTAGGAATAAATGACTATAAAAAATAACTAGCTAAGAAATCATGTGATCTTTTGAATAATATTTTTATGTGCAAGTTTAAGTTAATTACGAATTAACAGATGGAGGATTTGCATTCAAACACTTTTCATATTTAAAATTAAGGAGAGGCTTGAGTTTGTGCCTTAACATTGTGTAATGTAATTTTTTCTTTTTTTCTTTCCCTTTCTCTACCTTCCTATCAATTATAAAGAAACAATTTTTATAATTAATGGAATAAATTGAAACAAAATGTAATCAAGATGTTTGAATTATAATTAATTACATAATTGAGAGGCCGAAATGTAATTCAAAATAGGCTTAGTTGATACTACTTTCAAATTGAAAGTTGATAATTAAAAAGTAAAAATTAAAAAATTTCATTCTTTTTCAACAATTAGCTCTTTTTAAATTTATTTAATTTATTTTTATCTCATAAAAAGTTAACCAAACATTATGATAAAAATGGAACTTTTCGAAACTCCAAATTTATTTTATTTTATTTGGGTAACTAAACCCCGAAATTATATGGGTTCAAAAGATCCTAAGTTGAGTTTTCAATCCTACAAATATATATATATATAGAAAAAAAAAAAAAAAAAAAAAAACACTCTTACCAATAAAATTGTCCATTTTGATATTAGACTTTGTTAGTGAGTTGATTGTCCACTTAAATATTAATCTCTTAATATTTGTAAATATTCTTTACTGATCCATTATAAATAAATATATAAAATATAATTAATAAAAAAAATAAAAAATTACAAACCAATATATCTTTCAAAAAGTAATTACAGATATTATAAAGTTTAGGGACAATTACCACAAAAAAAAAAGGTTTGACTTTTATAACAAAAAATCTTAAGTTTTTAATTTTGTTAATTTAAATCATAATCTTTTAATTTGTTTTCAATTTAAACTATTTGACTATTTTCATTAACTAAAATTGACAAAAAACTTTATACTTCAGTCATTAAATTTAATATAATATATATATATATATAAAATATTTAAAATATTCATTTTCATTAGTTTACTTTCCTAATGACTAAAATACCTATTTTTTTATCGATTTTATTTACTCAATTCGTCTCAAAATAATAGTTCATTTTGGAGAATTTAACTTTTTTTGTAGTACAATTATTGCATTTTAAAAATATTAGATAGCGTTCAATAGAGTTTTTGAATTATGATTGAGAATAGAATTGTATTTTGAGTTTGTGAGTTTAGTAATTATGATTTGAGTGTAGAAAATTTGTTTAGTTATGAGTTTTGAAAAGCGTTTTGAATTGAGTTTGAAATTTTTGATATGACATATAATATTTGATTTAAAAACTTACAACTCATAATCAAGCACACAATCCAAAATTTTATTCAAAGCTCATAAAAAATTTTAAAAAATTCCAAAAATATTTTTATTTAAAATATAAAAAAATGTGCAAAAAAAAACCGAACACTATTGGTCAACTGGCTGGACGTCTGGGGGACGACCAATCGGACGTCCGGAAGGATAACCGGGTAGACGTATTTTCAACCGTGGGTGTGGAATCAATTTTTAAAAGCTCTCACCAAACACTTCAAACTGTTTGGTGGAATTAAATTTACAAAGTTCTACCAAACCGAGTCTTAATTTTTCAAAATTACCCTTTTAACAGTACATTTTTTTGAGAATATCAATTGTTATAATTGTACTTTTTGTGTTGTTAATGCATTTAAAATAAAGATAAAATATAAAATTCACATTATTTTAGTTATTAATTTTTAAAAAGGGACTAATATTTTGAGACAATGAAAAATAAAATAAAGAAGTAATAATATTTTAGAACTAATATTTTTAAAAGGGAGTAATATTTTGGGTTCAAATAGTTCCGTTTAAAGACAAACTAAAAGTTGAGGATTTAAATTTATAAAATTAAAAACTTAAAATTTATTATTATTATTATTATTTTTTATTGTAATTTCTCCTAAATTTTTCTAACGATTTTTCATCCCCTGCCAGAAGAAGGGTCCTCAAAACATCACAAAAATTTCGTTCTCTTCTTCACTGGCCATAGCGAATGCCCTATCTGCTGCAAAACATTACATATACAAACCTTGTGTTTTGTGGGCTGAATCTACTATCTGCAGCAAACAGAATAACCAGGTATACAGTTACCTTGTTTGCCTACTATGATCTTTTAATTGGGTTCTTGGTGAAAGCTCTTAGGTTTTTTAGGGTGCTTTGTTTGACAGTATGTATGTGATTTCCTTGTTCTGTTGCCTTGCCCCAATTCAATTCAATATTTGGCTCAGCATATGTCCTGTCTTTGTTTTGATGTTCTGCTAGAATTTTATCTTCTGCTCACCATGTGTTTGATAATATGCCCAACCCAATAATAACATACTTTCATTTTTTGATGATGAAAACCTTGTTTTTTTTTTTATTAGTTTCTTCTCCCTGCCTGGAATATTTTTTTACCACTCTAATCAACAACATGATTTCATTGGTTCAAACTTGTAGCTGATGAAAACTGCACAGTAGTATATTTGTAAAAAGAAAAAAACATTGGGGTTATATTGGTGTAAATTTTATAAACCATTGGTAGTGATAAATATTATGACACCTTTGAGCCACGGTTGTCTAACACATACCACAAACATTCGTAAATTTTACGACAAACGTTTGCCCATACCATGTTGGCTTTGAAAATGTTAGAGGTTTTTAGGGTTTGGAATGATGTGAGAATAAATCAGAGAAGAAGTCTACTATTTGAAGAAAAGAAAAAAAAATTATACAAATGCATCTAGAATGATGTGAGAATAATATTTTCAATGCTATGTTATTTTTATCAAAACAAATGGCAGTAGTAGTATCAGTAGTGAATGTACTGATTATAATCTATAAAGCATATTTTGAGCATATCACCAATATTGTGGAGCACTCCTTCAGTCAGAAATTTACATAAAAAGAGTAGTTAACTGAAAATAACAACAATAATATATATGAAATGGTCACTGGTCATTGAGTGTGTGAAAGCTTACTAAATATTAATTAACTACATGAATGATGACAAGGTTGACTAACTCCATATGGACAGAATCTCAATTACATACCTACTGATGAATAAATTTAGTACTGTTGGAAAACAAGGTCAAATTGTAGAACCCAAATTTACCTATTTTTGTTAACTAAAATCGTCGAAAAATAGTATTTTTGTCGTTAAACTCAATTTAATGACAAGAATATTAGGCAAATGGTTTAGAATTAGGCAAATGGTTTAGATTAAAAACAAATAAAAACAAATAGTATTTTTCTATCAATTTTTCATAACAGAATTAGGCAAATGGTTTAGATTAAAAACAAATAAAAAGTTCATGGTTTAATTGAAAAAAAATTAAAAACTCAAAATTAATTTTGTTACAAGGTCAAACTCTGATTTTTTTTTTTTTTTTTATATATATTTTTTATTTTTAATTTCCCCTAAAGTTTTCAAAAATTATCCAAAGTTGAAGGTTTCTGTCCAAGGGGGAAGTGTGGGTGACTATAGGGTTAAACTAACCAATGGTTTCTCTTTTACACATACTATTCAAAGTTAAATTGTCCATGGAATTTTCCTATAAATATCCCCTCAATCAAGCCTCATTTCCCATCAATTACTTGTGAAATCTTTGTATTATAGAACCAAAAGCGAAGACGGAGTTTTCATTAGCTTTGTTATGTATCATTAGCTTAGACTCACCACAAGACTACCTCAATGCCCACAATGCAGCTCGTGCCCAAGTGGGTGTTGGACCTATGACATGGGACAACAACGTTGCCGCCTATGCACACAGCTATGCTATTTCAAGGATGGGTGATTGCAATCTCATCCACTCCGGTGGACCTTATGGAGAGAATCTTGCTGAGGGCAGCGGTTCATTTATAGGCACTGACAGAGTGAACCTTTGAGTGGGAGAGAAGCCTTACTATGATTACGACTCCAACTCATGTGTTGGGGGACAACAATGCTTGCATTATACCCAGGTGGTATGGAAAAACTCAGTCCGTTTTGGGTGCGCTAAGGTTCAATGTACCAACAACGGTTGGTGGTTTGTGATCTGCAACTATGATCCCCAGGCAACTACATTGGACGACGTCCTTATTAGAGATTTGTGCTATTTATATATATATTACTAGCATACATTTATAAATAAGCTTACAAATGATCAGCACAAAAATAAAACTAAGATGGGGAGGTATGTTCCTATGTAATGGTTTTGAGTTAAAATAAGTGTAATTTTGGCTCTGTGCTTTCTTCTCTTTTATTGTTTGATTTTTCTTTTGTTAAAGAAAGCTTATAATTTCATAAATATGTCCTTTTATTGAAATGTTATATAGCACTCATACAAAATTTGTATGTGCATGAACGCCTTCCTGTAATTATTGTGATTTTTTTTTTTTTTTTTTTGCGACAAAAAAATTTGGAAGCTAAAAAGGAGATTTGCAACAAAAAATAAAAAATAAAATAGTTGTGATGAAATAAATTTCAGGACATTCTCTTTTTTTTTTATTCAAAAAATGGATATGCAGATAGGCTACTCTAATATATCCGCCAGGAAATATTGCCCCTTAGCACCTACAGCATATCTACAGGGAATCTCACCGCACCTATGTAGGAGTCGAAGTTTAGGCCCGCGTGCTCCAATTTCAGGACATTTCATTCATACTGTCATCATCCAAATTTTATTTATCATTAATAAACCATTTTAAGCATATTGTAAATAGAAAATGGATTCTCCCCCTGGCATAAAAACAATTAGATTAATTTAATAATTGTAACAAAACTATTTAAATGTTTTAAAAAAATAACAATCAGTATAATTTTGAAATAAGACTAATTTTATTTTTAAAAGATAAACATGATAAAATCATATAGCTAATATTATTAAATCAATTCGATCTATGCACATGGACTAACAAAACGAACCAAACTGATTTTGATTAATTTTTCAAATAATGTTGTGACAACCTTCTGCATTTGAAAATTTTACAATTTTTTTCTTTGTCACAGACAAATCCTCCTGCTGTTTTTTTTCTTCTTCTTATAATACAAACTAGATTTAGGGGCATAAAAAATAAAAAATAAAAAAAAAGCCTATTTTAATTCAAGTAAAGGTGCCAATTAGGAAATTATGAAAAGTCCTACTGTATAATTTTATTTTATGACAAATTTTATGAAAAATCTATTAACACGTGTAATTCCACTTATATAGAATGCCACGAATTAAAATTTTCTTTCAAAATTTTATTACAATTTAATGGCTTTTTTACTATTGATTTAAATGATATGTATATCATTATGTTTATTGCGGGCATGAATGTAGGCATGAATGTTTCCTTTTTTTTGTTGTTGAAATTTGCATAATATTTATGTCATATGGTACATTTATATAAGGGTTATTACACCTCAATGGTGTTTTGGTGTTGGTTTTTGGATTCGGGTTGTGTGGGTTGATTTTGTGGGGAGTCTTGTACTTTATTTTCTAGTTAAGTTCTTCTTAACTTTTTTGTTTAAAAAAAAAAAAAAAACTGTGAGGCCGAGGGATTGGTTGTATGGATGCGAGTAGCAGTAGTAGGGGTATTTTGTACTTTCTGAATCTCTCTCGATGCATGTCATCTTCCTGTACCTTTAATTTCATGCTTTTAATGAAATTTTTCTTTGCTAATCAAAAAAAAAAGAAGAAAAAAAAAAAAACATATACATGAAAAAGTTTATAATTTTAATTATTAATATGTATAAAGTTTCTCATTAATTTGTAATTATTTTTTAAAACTATGTTGATATTATATTTCCCATTATATAATGGATGGGGCCCACATAATGTGGATTCACATATGAAACCCACCTTTGTGAAATATCTGTGTTCATTCTATTTTTAATTTTCTGTATTTTTAGCATTGGCGTTATATATGTATTATTATAAACGTTTCCTTTTTGGTGGAGATAAATGATACATTTCCTTTTTCATGGAGACCTACATGGTATTAAATTATTATGTTAATTATATTTTATTATATGTCATAGGGTTTTAATTATGTATTATAACGTTTCCTTTTTGGTGGAGATAAAAGATACCTTTCCTTTTTCATGGAGACTTTCATGGTATTATATTATTATGTTAATTATATTTTATTATTTGTCATGGTGTTTTAATAATTTTATTGAATGAAAATGTGAAATTTCCACTACAAGAAAAATCACATTTGGCGACTAAAGTATTAGTCGCCAAAGGTCCAGTTTTTAGTCGCCAAAAGTAGGTTTTATACCTTCGCCGACTGATTTTTTTGGTCGCCAGTTTTGTCGGGAATAATTGGTCGCCCAAGGTTTTGGCGACTAAAAACGGTTTAGTCGGGAAAAAGGCAAGTATCAGCGACCAAACTTTTGGTCGCCAATGCTCAATTCCAGTTTTTCAAATTATACATTTAGCGACAACTATTTTAGTCGCCAATAGGTCATGAATCGCCGACCAAACTCATTAGTCGCCCAAACCAGCACATTTGGCGACGAAATGGTTTAGTCGCCAAAAGCATTTTTCCGAAAAAAAAAGAATTCAGCCTCCGCTACTCCCAGGTTTCGAACTGCGAACGTCCAACCACTGTGCACCACTGTGCACCTTTACCAACACTCTCCCCACTGCGCCACAAGAACATCACATGAAAAGAAATGCAACATATATTATTTATATACTATATTGACCGACATTAATACAAAACAATATTTATAAATAAAATTATTTTTATTAAATATAATTTATGTGAAAATAAATGATTATTAAAAAAAATTTGGCCCACTTTTGGCGACTAAAATTAATTTTAGTCGCCAATGCTATAAATTTCGGCTACTAATTCTTATTTCGTCGCTAAAAATCGTGACTTAGGCCTATACGGACGCTGTTTTGGCGACTAAACTGAATTTTTGTCGCCAAAACACTGCTTTCAGCTACTAATTTTTTTTTTGTAGCCAAAAAAGTCCACTTTCAGCGACGAAACAGGTTTTAGTCGCCAAAAACCTATAATCGGCGACGAAACTGAAGTTTAGTCGCCAAAACCGTGACTTTTGGCTACTAAATCATTTTAGTCGCCAAAAACCGTGACTTTGGCTACTAAACATCATTAGTCGCTAAAAGCCCCACATGTGGCGACTAAATTGCCTTTTAGTCGCTAAAAGCATTATATTTGGCGACCAAAAGAGTTTAGTCGGCGAAAGTGCGCACTTTTGGCGACGAAATCCAATTTAGTCGCCATTTCCCCTACTTTTAGCGACGAAAAACGAAATTTTGGTCGCCGAAAGTGTTTTTTGTTGTAGTGAATATTTATAGCATTTTTTTTCCATAGTCTTAAATGTGAATATTTACATTTAAAATTTCACACTTCCCAAAAATTCACACTAGGTTCTTTTGATTGAAATTTTCAAATGAGTGAGTATTGTCAAATTTTGTTACCATTTTTAGTGTTACATTTGAAAAAATTCAATTTTTAATCTTTTGCATAGCTCTACCAAAATTTTGGGGTTTATAAAATATACGAGACTTAACATAATACATATGGACTTGACATGGTTTGATTTGTTTCCTCCTATTACTTCACCATCTTTTGTATCGCATTCCATTTGGCAATTTATGACCATAAATACGAGTATATATTGGGTATAACAAATGTATAACGTAACAATATTATTAATTTGTAAATAAATTTATATTACAATAGTGAAAATTACATAGCTGGACTATGAATAAACATTCAAGTATTATGATTGATTACATTTCAAGGAAAAAAAAAAAAAATTGAATAATTTGATAATCTATGACACCATTTAGCTTAGAATACACTACACTCTATTGAGGCTCCAAATACTATCTAATTTTGAGAGAGAACAAAATTACATGCTTTCTTTGTCTTTCTGTTCTAAATATGCTTTTAAATTCCAACATTCGTTTTTGTTTTGAGATTTATATCACATTGGGTAGCTGTCAACGTACGAGAAAAGAAGGATATAGAAATTTTGTGGCATTAACTTGCCCCAAAATATGTAATTAAATTAAATGACATGCAAAATATAGTATTAAAACCTAAAAGGAAGCAAATTTTCAACTAGTTTTGAGAGTAAATTCAAGCTATATATATGGAGACACACCCTATATATATTCATACGTTTCTCTCATTAGATAATCACCATTTCAATTTCTTATTTCTCTAATAATTTTTTTTGTGTCATCGGTTGCAGCCATGGCGAGAAAGAGCAAAGGTCGTCAGAAGATCGAGATAACAAGAATGTCAAAAGAAAGCAACCGACTTGTTACCTTTTCAAAGCGTCGTTCTGGGCTATTCAAGAAAGCAAGCGAACTTTGCACCCTTTGTGGCGCTGAACTTGCCATCATCGTCTTTTCTCCAGGCAAAAAGGCCTTCTCTTTTGGCCACCCTTGTGTTGACACCGTTGTAGATCGCTTTCTCTATTGAAACCCTCAACCCAATTCAGGCTCACTCCAACTTGTCGAGGCTCACCGCAACGCAAATGTTTGTGAGCTTAACTTGCAACTTACTGAAGCACTTGATACGTTGGAAGCGGAGAAGAAAAAAGGCGAAGAGCTTAACAAGATGAGGAAAGATAGCCGAGACAAATGTTGGTGGGAAGCACCGGTTAGTGAGCTTGGACTTCAACAACTCGAGCAATTGAAGGTGGCAATGGAGGATCTAAAGAAGAATGTTGTTGAAGCAAGGCGGAAGATTCAGATGGAGGAATCAAACCCTTCGAGGTTTTTGCAGCTGGGTCAATTCCATGGGGGCATGTTGGAGGTAGTCCTAATGATGTTAAGGTTTCTGGGCTAGGTCTGTCCATGACTCCACATGGATATACCCTTGGCTATGGAAATGGGTTTTTCTGCTATATGTATTTTGTTGTTTCTTGCTATGAAGAACTTGCATGTTTGCTTTATGATTTTGGTGTTAAATTAATATTACAACAATATTATGTACCACAAAAATATCTATAAAATTGCAAAATTTTATTAAATTATTAGTGAAATATTGCAAAATTTCATTGTTTTTGCAAAGAAACTACGGAAATTTCACACTTTTTGTAGAGAAAGTAAAATTTCATAATTTTTTTTTATATATATAAACTGTGTGAATTTATGTAATTGAGAATTTTTCATTTTTTTTTTTCAAAATTTTATATTTAATATGAATGTTGTTTGATAAATTTCATTGAATAGGATCCAAAAATCTAGATATACTGAAAAATGGCTATGTAAAACGAAATTCATAGAAATAAAATTTTAAAACAAAATAAAAATTATTTGCCTGGTACTTTATTTAACTTGTGTTTATACACATATCACGTTTTAACAAGATAATAGAATTTCAATCAAGGAATAATGCCGTTTGGTAACACTTATGTTTTCAGTTTTCTGTTTATATTTACAAAAATTTTAAAAATTCAAATAAAAACTTGTTTGGTAAAATTTTTGATTTATAAATCAGTAGTCTCAGTTTATAAATTTGGCTAAAAAATGAAAACACAAAAAATGTGTTTCCGTTTTGAGTTTTCAGTTTTTTTTTTTTTTATCACCCAACACTAGCCACCACCCTCCACCATTTTCCACCACCGTCTTCCGCCACCACCGCCTACCCCCCACCACCACCACCTGCCACCACCACTCACCACCCATCTGCCACCACCACTCACCACCTGCCACCCACCCGCCACCACCACCACCACCACCCACCCGCTACCCATCTGCCACTACCACCACCACCCACCACCACCCACTCGCTACCACCTACCACCCGTGGCCATCACCCATCCATCCACCACCACCCACCATCCGCCACCCACCTGCCACCACCACCGCCACGCCACCACCACTACCACCCACTCGTTACCACCCGCCACCGTCACCCACCCACCCACCCACCATCACCACCCACCCGCCACCACCCACCACCACCCGCCATCCGCCACCCACCTGCCACACCACCCACCACCCACCCCCACCCGCCACTTGCTACCACCCGCCACCGTCACCCACCCACCCGCCACCACTACCTGCCACTCCACACCACTACCACCCACTCGCTACCACCCGCCACCGTCACCCACCCACCCACCATCACCACCCACCGCCACCACCCTACCACCACCCGCCACCACCACCCACCACCACCCGCCACCACCCACTTGCTACCACCCGCCACTGTCACCCACCCACCCATCACCACCACCCACCGTCACCACTTTCCACCACCGTCTTCCGCCGCCATTTGCCACCACTTGTCATTTCTCACTCTTTTTTATATTTTTAAAATTTTTTATTTTTTTAAATATTTTGTCAATTACCAAACGCGTTTGTAGTTTATGTTTTTCTAAAAATAAACAAAAACTAATTTATAAAATTTTGGTAAATATAAACTGAAAACGTAAACGTTACCAAACACAAAGTAAAACTTGATATGTTAAATTTATTTATTTATTTTTGTAAAACTTAATCTATTAAACTTTTACATAATGAACCATTAAAACCATTAGTCCACTTTAAATTTATTTATTTATTTTTGTAAAACTTAATCAATTAAACTTTTACATAATGAACCTATAAAAAAATGTCCCATAAAACCCTTAGCACACTGAACCTGTGACTTCTCATTTCATTCTACAATGTAGGTACTTGACTATAGAGAGCGATGACATTGATGAAATTTAAAACTTAAATCTTTTGAATAATATGACAACCCTAACCATTCACTTTTAATATTGTAGAATTTATTTATTTATTTATTAATTAATTACTTTGTGACATGATGTAAAACAATAATCCCTCAAGTACTCGATAAATGTAAGGTTGGACCACGGGTCCATCGCAAATCATGTTTTAATGTTTCGATTCGGTGATTCATATAAAAAAGTACAAATAAATTTCAATTCAAGCCCATGGTGCGCTGCATGCAGGTTCCAATTTAAAAAAGGACAATTTAAATGTTTAAAAACAATAACAATCATATAATTTCGAAATAAGACTAATTTAATTTTTAAAAGATAAACATGATAAAATCATATAGCTAATATTATTAATCAATTTGATCTATGCGCATGGACTAACAAAACGAACCAATTTGATTTTGATGAATTTTTCGAATAATGTTGTGACAACCTTCTGCATTTGAAAATTTTACAAATTTTTTCTTCGTCACAGACAAATCCTCCGGCTGTTTTTTTTTTTCTTCTTATAATACAAACTAGATTTAGGGGCATGAAAAAAAATTAAAATAAAAAAAATCCTATTTTAATACAAGTAAAGGTGCCAATTAGGAAATTAGTGAAAAGTCCTACTGTATAATTTTATTTTATGACAAATTTTATGAAAAATCTATTAACACGTGTAATTCCACTTATGTAGAATGCTACGAATTAAAATTTTCTTTCAAAATTTTATTACAATTTAATGGCTTTTTTACTATTGATTTAAATGATATGTATATCATTATGTTTATTGTACACATGAATGTTTCCTTTTTTTTGTTGTTGAAATTTGCATAATATTTATACCATATGGTACATTTATGTAAGGGTTATTACACCTCAATGGTGTCAGAAACAAAAATAAAATAAAATACATATACATATACATATACATATACATGAAAAAGTTTATAATTTTAATTATTAATATGTATAAAGTTTCTTATTAATTTGTAATTATTTTTCTAAAACTCTATTGATATTATATTTCCCATTATATAATGGATGGGGTTCACATATGATGATATCTGTGTCCATTCTATATTTAATTTTCTGTATTTTTAGCATTGGTGCTATATATGTATTATTATAAACGTTTCCTTTTTGGTGGAGATAAATGATACCTTTCCTTTTTCATGGAGACTTACATGGTATTATATTATTATATGTTAATTATATTTTATTATATGTCATAGTGTTTTAATTATGTATTATAATATTTCCTTTTTGGTGGAGATAAATGATACCTTTCCTTTTTCATGGAGACTTACATGGTATTATATTATTATATGTTAATTATATTTCATTATATGTCAAAGTGTTTTAATTATGTATTATAACGTTTCCTTTTTGGTGGAGATAAATGATACCTTTCCTTTTTTATGGAGACTTTCATGGTATTATGTTAATTATATTTTATTATATGTCATGGTGTTTTAATAATTTTATTGAATGAAAATGTGAAATTTCATACTTATAGCTTCTTTTCTTTTTTTCACAGTCTTAAATGTGAATATTTACATTTGAAATTTCACACTTATACAAAAATTCACGCTAGGTTATTTTGATTGAAATTTCCAAATGAGTGAGTATTGCCAAATTTTGTTACCATATTTAGTGTTACATTTTAAAAAATTAAATTTTTAATCTTTTGCATAGCTCTACCAAAATTTTGGGATTTATAAAATATATGAGACTTAATATAATACAAGTTATATATAGAACTTCGCATTAAAAGTCCCTTTTGATGTAATTTGCCTACAAATATCACATGAAACAAGCCTCATCGGAAACACTGTGTTATAGACCAAAAAACAGGCAAGATGGTGTTGAGTAATATTTCATTAGCTTTTGTATGTCTCATAGCCTTGGTTCATCCCTCCCATGCCCAAAATTCACCACAAGATTACCTCAATGGCCAAAATGTGGCTCGTGCCCAGGTAGGTGTTGGGCCTTTGACATGGAATAATACTGTAGCTGCCTATGCACAAAACTATGCTAATTCGAGGATTGGCGATTGCAATCTCATCCACTCAAACGGACCTTACGGGGAGAACCTTGCCAAGGGCACAGGTTCATTTACAGGTGCCAATGCAGTGAGTCTTTGGGTTGGAGAGAAGCCTTACTATGACTACAAGTCCAACACATGTGTTGGGGGACAAGATTGCGGACATTATACTCAGGTGGTGTGGCGAAAGTCAATCCATCTTGAGTGCGCTAGAGTTCTATGCAAGAATGGATGGTGGCTTGTGTCTTGCAATTATGATCCCCCAGGCAACTATATTGGAGAGCGTCCTTACTAAAGATCAATGTTCTTATTAATGTTCAAGCAACTAATTATATATATTAGTTGCATATAAGTATCATTAAGTTTACAAATGATTAGCAAAAAAATAAAACAAATTTTTAAGATGGCAAGGTATATGTTTGTGAGTTAAATTTATGTTCTTTTTTTTTTTTTTTTGGGTGAGGCTTTATGCTTTGGTCTCTTTGTCTGATTTTTCTTCAGTTGAAGAGAACTTATAATTTCATAATTTTCAATTTGTCATGTTATTGAAATTTTTTAGCAGTCTTTGTAAAAAGTTGTTAATTTCCATAGTTGACGATGACGACTTTAGGGGGGAAAAAATTAAAAAAACAAAATCAGATATTTATCTACGGCCAACCCATGACCAAGAAAGTCTTCTGCTAACATGACAAAAAAGAGGCCCTGTTTGGTAATTTAATTTTTTTAATTATTATTAAAATAATTAAGAAGTCAAAAAAAAAAATAAAAATTATTGAAGTTAAAAAATCACTAAAAAATTGTCAAACATTTTAGTATTTTTACCTCTTTTTCTTACCTTAAAGACAAAAGTGAATGAGTCTCATATGTTTTTGTTGATGTGGACCTATTTCTTTGTGTTTTGGAGTGAGAAAATGAGATAAAAAAATTAGATTATGTATAACAAATTCAATTAAAAAATTTTATTCTTAAACCCATTAATTTTTTTAATCTCATAAAAAATTTTAAAAATAAAAGAAGTTACTAACAAAATTAACTTTTTATTTACGCCAACCCTTGAACTGTAAATCATTTACCTCTAATGGTGTGCTTTCATATCATGAGCTAACTATATGATAATCCAATACCGGTGCACAAGCTAAATTGGAGCGGAAAGATTAAGATATAGAGAAATTGGATCTGTCAAACTCAGATATTATAATAAAAAAATATCTCATCAACTAAATCATTTCCGATCTCACCCTATTAGGTTTATTTATTTTATTCTTTAATTACCCTGTTGGCTACTTGACATTAATTTTTTTTTTTTTTTTTTTCATTAAGACTCGTTTGACAATAGATTTATAATTAAAAAGTCATAAAATCACTAAAAAAATTAAAAATTAATTTCTATGTTTTTACATTTTTTTTTGGGTAAAAAAACTAAATAATTATAAATAAATAAAAAAATCACTTTTTAAACCAACCCTAATTATTCTAGTGCCTGAATTATTTGACAAGGATGATATTACCCTGACAAAAATGAAAGGTAACCAATAATTTCAAGTCTTTGTGGAAAAATTTACCGAAAGACTTTTTGGTCATTTGTTAATTCAATAAAGAAGTTTTACAAGTTACCTTTTTTTTCTTTTTTTTTCCCTTTCCCTTTTTGACTTTGTTCTTTTTTTGGAAAATCATTGTCAGAAATGATAAATAATAAGTTATGAGTGTGTTTAATTGGACGGATTATAATATAGAATTGAGATTATTAATCTATTAAACTTACATTTTATTATTTGATGATAATTTTTGTTATTCGAATTAGATTCTTTAAATTCTATTTAATCCATCTATTTTCACCTGAATTTGTTTAGTGTGATACTTTTTACACTTTCTTTTCATTTTTTTTTCGTTTGATTACTTACTTTAGTTATGCAATGTTTCTTTAGCATTCATCAATAATAAAAAATAAAAAATAAAAAATAAAAAATAAAATATTCTGATAAAAAAATAAATAAGGGTGATTGCAACCTCGTGCATTCTAGTTGGCCCCACAGGGAGAACATTGCGAATGGCATGGGTTCCTTCTCAGGTGCAAATGCGATTAACCTTTGGGTAAGTGAGAACCCTAACTATGATTACAACTCCAACTCATGTTTTGGTAGTGTATACACTATACTCAAGTGGCTTGGCATAACTTAGGGGTGATTTGGAAAGATGGTTAAAAATTCTTTTTTTACTTTTTTTGATTTTTGTGTGAGAGAGAGAAGTGAGTTAAAAACTGTGAAATGTCTTTTAATTCACTTCCCAAAATAGGGCTTAGTTCAATTTGGCTGCCCTAGGTTCAGTGCAATAATGATTGGTGGTTTGACAATTGCAACTATGATTCATCAGGTGTCGTTACTAAAGAAATTCTCAAAATTTAAACTTAAGCAAAAGCAACTATAGTCAAGAAACACACATATATAAAGAAATGTAACTATTACAGATATAAATAAAATGGAGTGATATATAATATGTATCATGCATGGTGCAACTGCAACTGCAACTGCAACTTATGATGTTTTATAGTTATGTTTCTATGTTCCTCTAGTACTGATAGATCATGGACCTTCTTGTGATATATGTTTAATAAATCTCTACTATCAATATAAACTACTATGTTAGTGTGTTTTAATTTGGAATCAAAGCTCAATCTTTTCTTAGTTTGTTCTTTATTTCTTTCTTCTTTATTGATTTGTTAATTGGCCTTAGCTTATATACTTATTGATTATCATGTAACTAGGGCTAACAATTGTCGGGCCTTTCTGAGTTATGTTTCTCTTCAAACTCCTAGCATAAATTATTTTTATTTTTATTTTTATCTTCAATTTTACAATTTATGGAGTTGAATGTAATCCTTCTCATATTTATAAAATCAGGTTCTTACCCATTAGCAAAAATTATCTCTATTTTTTGTTAGATTGATTTTCAAAGATGGGCTTGGACTTACAGATTTGTTCAACAAAAAAGGCGGGGCTTGGACTTGAGATTTGTGAAAAATCAAAGAGGTTTGGCTGCATAGCTAAAGCCCAATTCCACATCATCCGTTCACTCAAGTCCCAATATTTTTAAGAGCATTATTATTCAAGATTAAAAATTAAATCTAAGTTTTAAGGATAAATTATAAATACATCTCTTGAGATTTACTTAAAATATGAATTGTCTCCTGTGATTTAGAAAATTATAAATACCTCCCTATCAGAATTTTTTATTTAACAAAGATGGGTGTGTTTGATTGGAGGGATTGGGGGGGGGGACTATTCACTATTCGGATTGCTTATCCGAATGAGTGAATAGTCCATCGTTTGTTTTTTTTTAGTTTGCCGGACATGGAGTCCGGCCGGACTCCTTATCCCTCATATGAGGGATTATACTATCCCAGGGAGGGTGTGGGACAGTTTTGGGGGGATTGTTTACTGTTGAGATTAGGTGGTAAATGACCATTTTGATCCTCTACTATTTAATTATGTATTATATTTAGTAAAATTCAATAAAATTTAAATATCTCAATTTAAAAATAAAATAATTTTATTTAACTTTTTATTGATGTTTTATTTTAAAATTTTGTTTATATTTTATTTAATTTCAATATTTAAATGTTAATAGATGCTTTATTTAATTTTCATTGTTTAATTATTATTATTTTTAAAAACAAATTTATTTAAAATTTTAATTAAAAAATAACATATATTTTTATTGATATTTTATTTATTTTATTTAAAAATAAATTTATTTAATTGTGTAAAAATAAATAAAATAATTTTTTTATTTAATCTAGCTAAAAATAATTAAAATATTAAAGATATGTTTAATATTGCTATTACTTAATACATAATTGAAAAAGGGTAAAATAGTTTTTTCATTTATCCTATCCAGTCTGTCCAACCAAACGTTGGATTCACTAAAAATAGTCCTTTCCAGACATCTAATCCCATGAAAAAACAAACACAGGATACATATCCAATCCAACCAAATAGTCCGGGGGATTCACAGTCCCAAAATTCAAGTCCGATAGATTCTAATCCCCCTTATCCAGTCCGTCCAATCAAACACAAAGAGGTTTGGCTGCATAGCTAAAGTCCAATTCCACCTCATCCGTTCAATGAAGTCCGAAGAGCATTGCTATTCAAAATTAAAAATTAAATCTAATTTTTAAGGTTAAATTATAAATACATCTCTTGAGATTTCCTTAAAATACGAATTATCTCTTGT
The DNA here is from genome assembly GCA_030407325.1 of Camellia japonica. Lineage (NCBI taxonomy): Eukaryota > Viridiplantae > Streptophyta > Magnoliopsida > Ericales > Theaceae > Camellia > Camellia japonica. The sequence goes on from JAPPVO010000029.1 coordinate 158,391,277, forward strand.
AGTTTGGAAAATTACAAATACCTTCCTGTCAGAATTTTTTATTTAACAGAATTAATTACAAAAGTGAAATTTCTAATTATTCACCTATACAATAATAAAATTATTTGAATTATTAATTGAAATAAAATTTTAACATTATTAAAAGCTATTAATTAACTTGATGATTTATTAATAAAAGGACCTATTTATTATGAAATTAGAAACCTTAGGGGGCATAATGTAATTTTTAGAACCATAAGAAGTAATTTGTAATTTAAGTAAACCTTAGGAGGTGTGTTTGTAATTTACCTAATTTTTAAATTCAGTGATGTGAAAATCAATTAGGATCTTAAAAATAATATTTTCTTATATCTTCTCTAATTATCAATCAATCATATCACTTACATATCATTGAATCTAGAAAATAGGTTTAGAAAGTTGCCTTATATATCATTTTTTTTATTTTTAATATTTTGAAGAAAAAAAATATGTATTTATATTTGATTGAGCTAAGCCGAATTGTTTAACCCATTTATTTTTTGAGCTGGGCTTGAATTGGGAATTCTAAGCTGGCTCAACCGGTCTAGTTAGAATTTTAATTTTAATTTTATATTATTAGTTTTTACAATAATGGGATTTAAGATTTGATTTGATTTGGTATTATTTAGTTACATAATAAATTAGAAGATTTTGAAAAAAAAAAAAAAAAAAAAAAAAAAAAAAAAAGAGAAATTACACTTTGCCTCCCTAAAGTTTTACCCATTTCTCACTTTGGCCCTTTAAGTTTGATTTTCTCACTTTAGGCCTTCATATTTGCAAGCTGAATTTTAACCCTTTTATTTTTTGAGCTGGCCTAGAATTGAGAATTCTAAGCTTGCTCAACCCGTCTATTTATAAAATTTTAATTTTAATTTTATATTATTTAGTTATACAATGATTGGATTTAAGGTTTGGTTTAGTTTATGATTATTTAGTTACACAATAAATTAGAAGATTTTGGAAGGGAAAAAAAGAGGATAAATTACACTTTGCCTCCCTAAAGTTTTACCTATTTCCCACTTTGGGCCCTTTAAATTTGATTTTTTTTCTACTTTAAACCTTCATATTTGCAATATTTCCCACTTTGACCATCATGTTTGCAATCTTTCCTACTTTACTTCTAAAACTAACTTTCATCCAAAAAACTAACAGAATATGTCACCTCACCAACATATCAGCTCTATGTGTGATGAAAAAAATTCACTAAAGATGCAAAAAATGAAAAGTAGAAAACAACAAATTCAGTGTGTTTGGTTTTAGTTTTCTAAATTCAGCTTTTTAAAAATTGAGTTTTTTTGGTTTTCATTTTTTTTTTTAGTGAATATTCTTAAAATTTTAAGCATTTTTTTTTTTACTTTTAGATACACATTACGTAGATGTATCTAAATAGTAAAATATTTGTGAAAAAATATTTTAAAAAATTAATAAATAAGCAAAAATACAAAAAATGTACTGAATTTTTGTATTTTTGGTATTTAGTGATTTTTTTTTAAAGATTTTTTTCACAAATATTTTATTTTCATGTGTATTTATGTTAGGTGTGTCTAAAAATTAAAAAAAAAAATTACTTAAAAAATTTAAAAATTCAGTGAAAAAAAAAAAATACGGAAAATAAAAAAGTAAAATTTTCTGAAGAGTGAATTCTGAAAATTGAAACCAAACAGGGTGAAATTGAAAAAAAAAATTTAGTCTTTAGTGAACTTTTTTTCAAATTTATTTATAAACATTATTACATTATAGATGCATCTTGATTAGATGCACCTAAAAAAATAAAAACAAATTTAACTAAAAAAGAAAAAAGTTTATTAAAGACGAAAAAAATGAAAATATACTGACTCAAATATCTATATTGTCAATTCTGAAATGCAAAATTTACTATCATTTTTTTTTTCGGTTTTAGTAAACTTTTTTTTAGTTAAATTTGTTTTTATTTTTTTAGGTGCATCTAATCTAAATGCATCTATAATATAATAATGTTTTTGAACAAATTTGAAAAAAAGGTTCACTAAAGACTAAAAAAAAAATTATTTATTTATTTATTTTGCATTTTTAATGAATTTTTACATCACACATGGAGCTGATGTGTTGGTAATGTGACAGATTCCGTTAATTTTTTTGGATGGAAATTAGTTTAGGAGTAAAGTGGAAAGGATTGCAAACATGAAGAGCCAAAATGAGAAGAATTGTAAACATGAAAGTGAAAAAAATTAAACTTAAAGAGTCAAAGTGAGAAATTGGTGAAACTTTAAGGGAACAAAATGTAATTTACCCAAAGAAAAAGACAAACGCAAACATGTGTGTAAATGCCCAAGTTGAAGTGGCCAATTTTATTTCATGGTCCTCCATATATACCAAGTTAAGTGAGCATGCTTAGAGTTTTGAAGTTCTCTTACGTTGTGTTTGATTGAAGGATCTGAGGAGGAAAAGGAAAAGGAAACAAAAAAGATGTGTAAAAGTAAGTGAAATATAGGTATATTTTATTCACATTTCACATACCTTTTCTCTTTTCTTTTTCAAATCATTTCTTAAATCTCCTAATCAAATATAGCATTACGGTCAAACTTGAGATGGCAAAATTACTCATAATGTGTTAAGCTCAACATGAGATAATACATATGTTCATAATATGTGGTGCACCCAGGCCGGTTCGATTGATGATTGCCCCTTCTAACAGGTTATTTTATGAAAAATGCCAAAAAAAATTAAAGTAGAAAAAATACAAAAATAGTTATATGTGCAATGGATGAAAACCTGTTTACACATTTTGGATTAAATACCAAAGTAGTAGAGAAAATGCCCGCCCCTTGACACATGAATATTTTAGCCCGTTTACACAAGAATTGACACTAATGACAACTTATTAGAATGAGTCACAGAATAGTCAATAAAAAATGTAATGAAAGACTAGGATTAAAGCCAATTTTAAACTCATACCAATATAAAAAAGTTGAATATCAAATTGTAAGAAATGAAGAAAAAAAAAATTGGTATTAGAGCTTGGCGCAGAGCTTGAACAACAAGACCAAATTTACTAACACAATGTGTTTGTAAGTAGGACTACAAATGAATCAAGTTGTTCATGAACAAACTCAGCTCGGCTCGTTTAGTAAACGAGTCGAGCTCGAACTCGAATATTAGGCTCGTTTAATAAACAAGCCGAGCTCGAGCTCGCATGAGCTCGGCTCGTCAATCTCGTCTCGTTTATCTTTATTGAAATAATATAATAAATATATCATTTATATATTAAATAATATATATATATATAAATAATATTTTTATTTAAATAATATTTAAAAATAATTATCGAGCCAAGCCGAGCCGAACCGAACCAAGCTCGAGTTTCATTAATGTTAACCAGTCGAGCCGAGCTTGAGCCCAGGTTCTTATCGAGCCAAGCTCGAGCTTAATAAACGAGCTCGATAAGTAAACAACCTGAGCTCGAGCTCAACAAAGCTCAGCTCGGCTAGATTCGTTTGCAGCCCTATTTGTAGGTATCCTTCTCTATGTTTTGTGTTTTAACATATGTTTAGCATTTGGGCAAATTATATCGTCAGTCCCTATATTTTATTTCTTGTGTCATTGTAATCCATGAACTTTTAATTGACTCAATTTTAAACCTTAATTTTAGATTTTGTTTCAATTTAGTCCAATTAATAATATTTTTAGTGTTTTTTAAGAAAATTCATCACTAAATTAGTTGATATTAACTAACTGAATTTAGTAAATTTATAATTTTACTCTTAAAAATATGGCACGTGACATTTATGTGCGTATTTTCTATATAAAAAAAATATTAAGAGTTGTAATTAATTAGACCAAATTGAAAAAAAAATTATAAATTTAAGATAAAAATCGAACTAATTAAAAGTACATCGACTAAAATGACCTAAGAAATAAAGTGCAGGACTATCATCATAATTTATCTTTAATATTTTAAATGTTTGATTGGTAATTTCAACTTATTAATCTTTGTAATTATTTATTTCATTTACCGTTATTCTAAAAACAACAATGATTTAGACCACTAAAAAATGCATCACTAATAACACTAATGCATTGAGAATAGCAAAAAATAAAAAATAAATAAAAAAACAAGGCATAGAAAGTGGGCAGGGCTCACTGCCACATCACTAGTGCTCCTCCTAATGCTCCCTTTTTAGTACTTCCAAGCATTTTTCTTCTAAAAAAACCTAGGGATGACTTTTTAGTTGAATTTCAACAGACTTTTTTAGTAACTTTTTGGTTTTTTGGCTAAAATATGATGTAAAAAAATTAGTATGTTTGTGATGACTTTTTAGCTTTTTACGAAAAGATGTGCAAAAAGTAGAGAGAAAATGGAATCTTTGACTTTTTGGTATGGGTTGTTGGCTTTTTGATTTTTTTAGTAACTTTTTGACTTTTTAGCTAAAATAATCACTTGCCAAACGAGACCTAAGTCCTAATTAAGATTTTTTAGACCTTCAAGTCCCATTAAATTTTTAATAGTTAGAATTTCCCTTCAAATAATGATTGTTTATCATTTATGATTATCTATAAAGGAATATGATGATTTAACATTTATTTTGATTTTCAAAACTTTTAAATTGAAAAAACAAATATATATATATATATATGTGTGTGCAAAAAAAACTGAAAATTTTGAATTTTTTTTTGCAAAACAGAAAATTTTGTATCTATAAAAGAGCATAATAATGGAACATTGATGTGTAAAACTTTTTTAAAAAAAAACTTTAAAAATGAAAAAACTGATAATGTTCTCAGTTTTAAAACTGATAATATCCTCAATTTTATTGGATAGTTGAATCAAACCAAGAAGTAGAATGGCAAAAATATTTAATTTCATGCTCTGTTTTTTTTATATCAGTTAGTGAAACAATTATCTAGAACATTATTGTGCAAAATTGATAATATTCTTAATTTTAAAAATTAAAAAAAAAACTGATAATATTTACAGTTTTACTAAATAAGACTCATTGATTCAAAAAATTTTAAATAGAACCTAAACTACCATAACATTTATAAACAGGACTTCTTTGATAATTAAATCAAGAACGTATATGCCTATTGTATGTTAAAGCCCCTATATCCTTAGATCATGGACTGTTCTGCCATATTAATATACAAGACTAATATGCATGATATTTATGGACTTCGGCAAAGTTAGAGAAGCTAGTTAAAGGTTGTAAGAAGACTTTTGGGAAGTTAAAATTTGGTTTTTCTTTCGCTAAAATTTATAAAAAGATAAAATAAATTAAAATAATTAATAAAATAAAATGTCATATTAAATTTATAATTATTTACTTTTTCTTACAAATATCAAATTTAACTATAAAAAAATTTAACCTTTTCTCAAATATAATATTTTAACCTAGAAAAATAACGAAAAATTAAAATAACCTATTAAAATAGTCCACTTTCCAAATAAAGCTTCTAAGGGTGAGAATTTATTTGTCAATTACTGAAGGTAAGGTTGCCTATTTATACAAGAGGAGGCTGATTGCAAAATTATATTTTGAAATTTACAACCTTATTTATTTACATGACTTGCATAATTATTTCAATACATATTTATCTCAGTGATGATCGCACTTGCGTACATCACTCCGTCTATTTAGAAGAGATAACTATTATTTATTGACATTTACTTTTGTCTAAAGTAATTTTAATGAATCACAAAAATAATCAACAAAAAGTATGACCAAAGATTGAGATTAAATCCAGTCCTGCCTCATTTAATAGAATATCAAGTACATTATTATTCCTTTGGACACCGATAAGGTTGATATTCTTAAACAAGTCTTTTTCACTATATGTAGGTTAATGGAAAACGATAAGGTTAATGTACTTGATATTCCTTGTTTTGAAATCGCATTTTGAAAATACAATTTTAAAATTGAAATTACATTTTTTACAGACAATTTCACCTTGAAATCGCATGTTAAAAATGTAATTTCAAAAAGTGAAGTCCATGTCATCATAAAGTGCATTTTCAACATGCGATTTTAAGGTGAAATTGCATGTTGAAGATGCAATTTCAATTTAAAATTACATTTTCAAAATGCGATTTTAAAAAGTAGGTTAGTTTCCAAATAGTTTAAAAAGTGGATTAATTCTCTAAATTGTTTTTTTTTAGAATATTTATAAATAAAAAAAACTCTAACTTCCTATGGTTCATGTGATTGACCATGACCCAGTGGTGGCTATGCATGACCATTTCCTAACACAAAATGGTGATCTCATTCATATAACTAATTAATCTTTTGAAATTAGTAATATGTCATATTGGAAATTTATTATGGAGTTTCTTAATCCCCTTTGATATACTCAATATTAAAATAAAATTAAAAATCAAAAGTACAGTTTAGCATCGAGAAGAAATGGGTTAATTATACTAATGGTTTTCAAAATATAAATTTGTTAAACAGTGAGTTTAGGTGTACATACACCAAATATAGAATGTGACACATATGTCTCATATGGGACGGGTCCTATATGTATCCACATCATGTGGACCCCACGCTATGGAGACGGTTTTTTTTTTTTTTTTCTGGTAAGATGGAGGCCTAAGCCAAGGAACAAACTAAGAAACTCTCCAAATCATCCGTCTCCTGAACAAGAAGCTGTTTCAGACTTGATGACGGCATCTCCACTATTCTCAACTATGCATCCCCTTGAATGGCCTCCCTAGCTATTTGATCAGCACATCCATTTATCTCCCGAGTAATATAGTTGAGTCTACATTCCCAATTTTTGTCCTAAACCCTCCGAATTTGCAAGACCAGATTATTGGTTGGTCTTGGAATATTACTCCACACTATTCATTGAAGAACAAGTGTCCTGTATCTCCTAAAAAGAGACCAAAAAAGATGGTGGGTTTCAATGTTTCAACCAATAAAAAACAAGTTTGAATACCATATCAGCATGCCCCAGGAGCAATGAATAATTTTCCCGCATTCAATCTTCAATTTTTTAATTATTTCATTTTGGTCTCTAAATTATGCAATCTATTACACTTAGTTCCTCATGTCAATGTCATTCAAAATTAGTAGGGATACTTTTGAAATTTTACATGAAATCTGAATAAAAATTAAAGTCACCATATACACACACGATCTCAAAATAGAAGGTTTCTGTCTAGGGGGAAGTGTGGATGACTATAGCTAATGGTTTCTCTTTTCCACATACTATTCAAAGTTAAATTTCCTACAAAAATCCCCTCAAACAAGCCTCATTTCCCATCAATTACTTGAGAAATCTTTGTATTCTAAACCAAAAGCCAAGATGGTGCTGTGTAAGCTTTCATTAGCTTTTGTATGTCTCTTGAGCTTAGCCTTGGTTCATCCTTCCTATGCCCAAAACTCACCACAAGACTACCTCAATGCCCATAACGCAGCTCGTGCCCAAGTGGGTGTTTGACCTATGACATGGGACAACAACGTTGCCGCCTATGCACAAAGGTATGCTAATTTGAGGAAGGGTGATTGCAATCTCATCCACTCCGATGGGCCTTATGGGGAGAACCTTGCTAAGGGTAGCGGTTCATTTACAGGTACCGACGGAGTGAACCTTTGGATAGAAGAGAAGCCTTACTATAACTACAACTCCAACTCATGTGTTAGGGGAAAAGATTGCTTGCATTATACGCAGGTGATATGGAGAAACTCGACCCGTCTTGGATGTACCCCAACTTTCGAGCCGTTAAAATACGTACAATAATACAACACAAGTAGGATAGATAACCAGAACATCTTAATATACATATATAACCAGAGTTAATAGCATAGATAATTCGTTTGTGTTCCATTACAGGATTACCAAAACATTGCCAAACAAAAAGTCAAAAGGAAAAAAAAGACTACTCTAAGTCCTCAAATGAACCACAGCTCCAACACTTCATCTTGTTTGCCTTCGAAATAACCTTCACCATTGTAAACTGCTTCAACACCTGGCATGACACGCCATGAGCTTGGAATGCCCAATAAAAACACACACACCCCCATATCTTCTATCAACCAATTAACCATACACAGAACAAAATAGGCAACATAACATACAATATTACAACAAGGGTCTATGAATTAGTAGTTTGTCTAGACATCTAGGATCCCCCAAAGAGATCCTTCTACCCAACCACAAGGCTGAACACCGAATTACTCAGACTCCCCCTTTTGCTGCTTTGCAGACCTTACCACCTATGCCCACCTCCTGGTTATTTATTGGTTAGTGACATTGATGGACCTCAAAAGGGACGGCCAAACAAGTGGACTCGCTTACACCCAAATCATGCCTAGGGCTCGCTTACACCCTGCACATACCATACCAAATCGTGCCTAGGGCTCGCTTTCACCCTGCACATACCATACCAAAGGGCTCGCTTACACCCTGAAACCACCGCATGGAGTCTGAATACATCCGTGTCAACCTAGGGGCTCGTTTAGACCGCTTGCGCAAGACTTAACTCATTTGGTTTTAATCCCAACATAATTTATGCCATTCATATGTATAAATTATTCCAACACTAATGTGAACGTCACCCATTGCCAACCCCTTATCATTTCCCGCTTATTAGATCTTTTGCCAAGCAAGTTAGTCACATTCGGCAATTCGGTAATATAAAAGAGCATCAGACAAACATAAGAAATGAAATATAGCCCATGATAATCATACATAGGTATGGTAAGGCAAGAAAATAACATTAGGCATGCTTTAAAATACTTAGAGACAAACAACACAACAAAACACCATTTCCAGCACTGTTCGGTTCTGCAGGGCTAACAAGAACGCTTTGGTAAAAATACTTCTAGGTCAAATTAGGGGCTGAAATTTCACAGAACCAGTATTCAATCTGTCTAGTTTCAGTTCCAATTTTCAGAAGTTGCACAGCCCCTCCAAAAATTCATTTACAAACTATATTCGAAAACCTGTCCAGATTTGTCACCCTTTGGGAAAACTAACTTTTCTCTCAATCTACCTGATGGTTTTCACTCAAATAAAATATGTTGGAAAGAGGACTCAGAGTTCTAAATTTTGACATAAGCAACAACACGAGATGATTTTTCTAGAATTTTATAAAATTGTTAGAAGTGGACTGTTCTTCAGAGATTCAGGACCAGATTTTTCAACAAATTATCCAAGCCCTAAAAACACACAATTAGGAGCCAATAAAATTTTCACAAGCTCTAAACACATAAAATATCCTACAATAAATTCAGATTTGAGAATTAGATAGATTTGATATCTCTTTTAAATTAGAGAAGTTGCAGCAGTGCCTAATTTCACAAGTTTGCAAGACACTGACACTATTTCATCCCTACACCTTCACACACACCAAAAACGCCCTATTTACCATCAATTTGTAACACAAGAGGCATACTAGACCATAGAATGAGATGATGAAAGGATTGGAGAAAATAAGGAAGAGGTATGTTCTTACCTTGGCCCTAGAAGGCACCATTTTCTTCCTTTTCTTTTCTTCTTCTTTTCTACTTCCTTCTAATCACACTCTCCTTCTCTCACCCTCTCCTTGGCTGTTGGTATGTGTGTGTGTATGGAATTGATACAAGGTTCTCAATTTATAGGAAATAAGCTTTGTCTTAGCTTAATGACTAAGAAAGCATAAATATCTAGATATTTTTTTTATTTATTTTTGTTTTCCACCCAACTCTTCCACCACATTATTATATTATATATATATATTTAAACTATGTATATATTCACATAAATAATATTCTATTCAAATAAGTAATAAATATTCAAATAAATAATAAATAAAAGAACAACAAAAATAAATAAAAATAAGGGAGATGCACTAATAAATCACAAATTAATAACTTATACACTGTTTAGTCCTAAAAGTTTTTTTTATAGACTGAAAAGTCCCATTACAATTTTCAAACATCAGATTAATGTTACAAACATTAGATTTCAAACATCAAATGTTCATCAGATTACAATGTTCCAATGTTCATTTACATCATGAACATCATGATGATGTATAAAATGGGACTAAATGGAGCATAAGAAAACTTTTAGGATTAAATGGTTCAACTTTTCAGAAACTAGGACTTATGGGTAAATTTTCCTAAAAATAAAATGTATGAATTAATTTATAAGCAAAGAGGTAAATAAATAAAAATCAAGTTTTAGGGTATTTCCAATTATAAAATGGTGTTCTAGGATTTAATTATAATACAAAATAAAGTACATAAAAATTATTCTTTATTGGACCATTTTGTAAAATTTTATGAAATTCGGGACTAAAATGCAATTAACCTAAGGCTTCGGGTTTCAAGTGTAATTACCAAAAATTAGGGTCTCTTCATTGGATGCGCTAGGGTTCAGTGTACCAATAACGGTTGGTGGTTTGTGATCTGCAGCTATGATCCCCGAGGCAACTACATTGGACAACGTCCTTATTAGAGATTGGTGTACTTAATAATTGTATGCATGCTATTTATATATATTACTAGCATACATTTATAAATAAGCTTACAAATAATTAGCACAAAAATAAAACTAAGATGGGGAGGTATGTTCCTATGTCAGGTTTTGAGTTAAAATAAGTGTAATTTTGGCTCTGTGCTTTGTTCTCTTTAATTGTTTGGTTTTTCTTTTGTTAAAGAGAGCTTATAATTTCATAAATCTGTCCTTTTATTGAAATGTTATAGCACTCGTTGTACTAATTTTGTATGTGCATGAACGCTTTCCTTGTAATTATTGTGAAGCTTTTTTTTTGTTTTTGTTTTTGTTTTTGAGACAAAAAAATTTGGAAGCTAAAAAGGAGATTTGCAACAAAAAAATAAAAAAATATAATAGTTGCGATGAAATAAATTTCAGGACATTTTCATTCATGCTGTCATCATCCAAATTTTATTTATCATTAATAAACCATTTTAAGCATATTGTACATAGAAAATGGATTCTCCCCTCGGTCATGCAAACAATTAGATTAATTTAATAATCGCAACAAAATAATTTAAATCTTAAAAAAATAACAATCCGCATAATTTTGAAATAAGACTAATTTAATTTTTAAAAGATAAACATGATAAAATCATATAACTAATATTGTTAAATCAATTTGATCTATGCACATGGACTAACAAAACGAACCAATCTGATTTTGATCAATTTTTCGAATAATGTTGTGACAACCTCCTGCATTTGAAAATTTTACAAATTTTTTCTTAGTCACAGATAAATCCTCCTTCTGTTTTTTTTTTGTTTTTTCCTTCTTGTAATACAAACTAAATTTAGGGGCATGAAAAAAAAAATCCTATTTTAATACAAGTAAAGGTGCCAATTAGGGATTGGGAAAACAAATTTAACTAAAAAAAGAAAAAAAAATTATTAAAGATGAAAAAAAATGAAAATATACTGACTCAAATACCTGTATTATCAATTCTGAAATGAAAAGTTTACTATCGTTTTTTTCGTCTTTAGTAAACTTTTTTTTTTAGTTAAATTTGTTTTGACTTTTTTAGGTGCATCTAATCTTGATGCATCTATAATGTAATAATGTTTATGAATAAATTTGAAAAAAAAGTTCACTAAAAACTAAAAAAAAAAAAAAATCAATTTTTCTTTTTTTGCTTCCTTATTAAATTTTTTACATCATACATGGAGTTGATGTGTTGGAGATGTGTCGGATTTTGTTAGTTTTTTTAATGGAAGTTAGTCTAGGAGTAAAGTAGGAAGGATTGCAAACATGAATGACCAAAGTGGGAAAAACCGAACTTAAAGGGCCAAAGTGAGAAGGATTGCAAACATGACGGGCCAAATTGAAAAAAATCAAATTTAAAGGGCCAAAATGAGAGATGGATGAAACTTTAAGGGGGCAAAATGTAAGTTACCCAAAAAAAAAGACAAATGCAAACATGTATGTAAATGCCCAAATTGAAATGGCCAATTTTATTTCGTGGTCCATCCATATATACCGATTTAAGTGAGCATGCTTAGAATTTTGAAGTTCTCTTAAGGTCAAACTTGAGATGATAAGATTATTCTGATACTGGACTAAGCTCAACATGAGATAATACTGTTGGAACAATCTTCTGTGTAAAATAAATAACTTGAAACCAAATCAAACAAATAAGTGAGCAGGATTGCAAACATGATGGGCCAAATTGGAAAAAATCAAATTTAAAGGGCCAAAATGAGAGATGGATGAAACTTTAAGGGGACAAAATGTAAGTTACCAAAAAAAAAAAAAAGACAAATGTAAACATGTATGTAAATGCCCAAATTGAAATGGCCAATTTTATTTCGTGGTCCATCCATATATACCGAGTTAAGTGAGCATGCTTAGAATTTTGAAGTTCTCTTAAGGTCAAACTTGAGATGATAAAATTATTCTGATACTGGGCTAAGCTCAACATGAGATAATACTGTTGGAGCAATCTTCTGTGTAAAATAAATAACTTGAAACCAAATCAAACAAATAAAAATAAATTACTTACAGAATTTACTTACCGAAATGAATAAGTACAAAATTGATCAAGTCAAGTGTGTAACACTCTGTCCTTAAGACAGATTCACCCCACTTCGGTGCTTACAGATAAATGGCTTCTATCTCCCAAGATACAATGATCTATACACAGATTGTAGTAGCACTCCAAACAATCTGTATGGCGAACTAGAACCTGTGTTCTATACTCTCAAAAATTTATCTAAAACTAATATGAAGAATAATGCAAAGAGAGAGCAAAACCAGGAAGAGAAAATGAATTTCTGGATGTAGAAATCTGCTGGAATGATCAAGTTGGTGACCATAGGACAGATTCGAACAGATATGAATTTGAAATGAACAAGTATGGTTTGAAATTTTACTTGGTTGGTGCACTGTTTGAATCTGTCTGCTGGAAATTGGACCAGACTATTTGAACCTGCTGGATCGGAGGAGGCACTGTTTTTGGACAGAAAATTGAATTCAAATTTGGCGCAAAATTTGAATTAATTTCATTCAGAAAAAATAATTTTCCCGCAATAAATTTTGGAAAAAAATTCAAAATAAATTGTGTCCAAAAAATTAATATTATAACCAAACTGACCCACACCCGGCACGGTTTGGCCTAACGGTGGCGCATGCGTGTGGTGGTTTAAGCCAAGGCTCACTTTGTTCATAACTCCTCCCTTTTACAAACTTGGGGTGTCCCTTGAGGTCCAACCCAAGTATTTCTACCTAGAGCTTATATACCCACATAAGCTCACTTAAAGTTTCAATGTGGGACTATTATTTCAAAAAATCTACATTTTACACTTTAATTATCCATTCCACGAATCCAAAAACGACGTCAACTTCCCATTCACTCATAAATAATTTTGACGAACCGTGTGCACCGTGTGACTTGCCACGCAGCAAGAAACACATTACCTCTTTGAACCCACCCCAAAAGACGTGTGGGCCTCATTTAAATTTGAGCTCAAAGTTGATTCAAAATAAGCCTATAAAAAACCATAATTCCAACAATACATATGTTCATAATATGTGGTGGACCCAAGCCGGTTCGGTTGATGACTGCCTCTTCTAACAGGTTATTTTATGAAAATGCCAAAAAAAATTGAAGTAGAGAAAATACAAAAATAGTTCTATTTTGCAATGGATTAAAACCCGTTTACACACTTTGGATTAAATACCAAAGTAGTAGAGAAAATGCCCGCCCATTGACACATGAATTGTTTAACCCGTTTACACATGAATTGACATTAATGACTACTTATTAGACGATCATTAATTCGTATTTTTCTTTTATGAAGCCTGAAATCCTCAAGAATTAGACTGAGTTGCATATTCTCCATCTATAATGCAAACAAACAGTGGAAATATGACAATCTTGAATTTAAAATAGAGATACTTCACCAAATGAATTTTAAACCCTTTCCCATTCTTTCTAATGATTAACATTTTAGAGATAATACATCATGTGTTCGAAACTCATCGCCTATCTGATAATTAAAATATTTATACCTATTTAAGCCCTTAACAATCAATCATCAGGATGAAAAGAACAAAACAAAATGAGAAAAGAATGATTTTTTTTTTTTTAATGATCAATACTTGGGAAGATAGCAGTCCAAGGGAAGTTTGTTTTGGAATCTAACATTGTCTTGACAATAATCATATATGAGGTGGTACTTCCTAGCCCACTTGAATAACCTCCTCTGTGTCCCTGTTAGAGTGTTGAACCTCTCATTCTGCCACCAGTTAGTGGTAGAGTTGTCTTCCCTACAAGACTCTGCATCTCCATTCCACACACATGCATCAATTTTGTAGTTCTTGAATGAGGCTATGAATGGACCCTTTGACCAGTCAATCTTGTCACGGCCACCTCTCGTTGCCCAGTTGTCGCCGTTCCATAGGCTGATTAGAAGTCTCATTGGCTGCCACTGTGGAAATGACACTCCCTTATCTGTGTAGTTTCTATATGTTCTGATAGGAACCCAATCCACCATGAATCTACAAGATATTAAAATTAAAAAAAAAAGTACCACATAACTTGAGATTTAGGATATATGTATGTATATATACTCTGATCCTTCAACACTTGAATTCAATCACTTGAGTAATTATTCAACTAATTCAAGTAGTTTAGCATTAGTACTATAATTCATTTTGTTAGATACATATCATCATTCATGATAACACTGAATATTAGTAGGATTGAGAATGAAGGATTTGAACTACTTTACATTACTTTAAGGTAAATAAAAACTGATATACTTTTAACAGAGTACATAAATGTTCTTTATCAATTTAGTGTCACCTTTACCAAAAGTACTAAAAAAAAAAAGACTAGATTTGAAGTTTTCATCAAAACTGACTTACACAATTTGGTGAAGGTTCCATAAAATAGAGTAAGTATGGAAGTCCTTTGTTGGATCAAACCACAGATGAATTCTCTCTTCCCTGTTTGCAATCCCATCAATAATAACATTGGTTTGGAGTATATATGGCTGTCCAATGACATTTCCAAGGAATTCAAAGTCCATCTCATTATCACCATTGGTTTGATTAGATTGGAGCTGCAACACCAAACACATGTTATAATTTATTTATTTATTTGTTTTTTTTTTTTTTTTTTTTTAAATTTTATATCCAATTCATTCCAAAGCGATCCATAAGAAGCAAGCAAAAAGTCTGGGAAGTTATAAGCAGAAAAAAAAAAAATTAAAAAAAATATATAAAAATAATAATCTGAAAAGTTGTCAGAAAATAAAGTTTGGGTGTAATTAAAATTAAGTAGGAGTACAGATTATCCGTATTATTTGTCTCGTCTTTTGTCTCATATTCATCATATATATTGGCATGTTATCAAAATTAATTGTTAGAAGAGAATGAGACAGACAATAATACAAAGAGTAAAACAAATGTTCCCCCACCATTTAATGTGATATGAGTCACATCTATAATGAATCTAACTAATCTAGTTTGCCTACTACATTTTTTTTTCAACTTTTGGAGTTACATTTTTTAGACTATGTATCATTGCTGAAAAATAAATATTGTGACACAATTTTACATGGTTAATAAGACCGACGAAATGAATGGGGTGAGACTGACCTTGTCTCCCACCTAACTAACTGCATAATTTTCATTTAGGTACCGTTTGTTTTGACGTTTTACTCATTTTCTATTGTTTGATTGAACAAAAACTAAGTAAAACATTTTTTAAAGAAAATATTTTTACATCATTTTCTCAAAAATGACTTACCTTTAAAATATCGTAAGTCAATTTTTTTAAAGTTGACATTCACTCACTATCTTTTCAACACATTTAGCATTTTTAAATATCTTAACTCACTAAAAAGTCATAAATGACACTTTATTAAATCAAAATTTCTCTTTTGGGCAATAAAATATTTTTGTTTTAAATATCAACCAAATGCTGGAAAATAAAAGTAAAAACATATTTTTTTGTGTAAAATATTTTATATCGAAACAAACAAAACCTTAATCTTTTTAAATGTACATTGGTTAGTGATGCCACATAATATATATCAACGTTGCACTCAATAAATGAAAGATTAACATGAAAATGAAGAGAGGAAAAGTTTACTTACATAGAAGGCCACCACTGTGCCAGCTGAGTCACCTTCTATCAGCTTAATTTGCATGTTAAACTGACCAAATAGGAAAGTATCATTGGAGGCAAATCCTGAGCCTGCAGAGAAGTTTCAAAGTCCAAAAATTAAGAGAATTAAACATTCAAGTGATTAGTAAAATTTGAAGTCCATGTAATTTTCCAGAGAAAGTTACCTGACTCATTGTCCAGCTTTAAGCTTCTCAATGAGCCATCTGCAGAAGTGTTAACATGGCTACGAGACCATATCACGAAGAAGTCCTTATCGAAATCTCCTTTTGATACAACAGAAGAAGCTTCTGAATTTTGAACCAAATGTATGGCAAGAACGCCGATAATGGCTATAAATCTCAGATATTTTTTCATCGTTTGTGTTTTATTGAATTCAGATGAATGAATACAACATATATAATCAACATGCTTATAAGCTAGGTTTGTTTGTGTATATATATATAGGTATTGCAAGGTAGGGGTTGAAAGTGTGAAGAGAATTAATTAAGGTTGGTTTGGTTAAGCAAAATGATGTAATAAGAAAGCTTTAGGAGAAAGCAAAGAAATGTTTTAGCTAGCTGTAGCTTATAGTTGGCAAAGGAATGTTTTAGCTGTAGCATATACAGTTGGTAGGGTTTGTTTGGGTCCTCTTAGATCATTAGATAGGTACTTTTTTTCAAAGTGTGTCTTTTGTTAGGAATATTTAACATCTAGTTAAGCTTGGGTGGAAAAAAACAAACAAACAAACAAACAAACCAATAAATAGAAATTGTAAATCACACAAACAAAAATTCAAGATTATGTGATTCACCTTAAAATTAGAGTTACGCTGATTTCACTATCATCAGAAAGAGTTACAAAATGAAATTCAAGATAATCGTATATCCAGACAAGTGAGATTCTAATATGCTGGTAATTATTGCAGAGAATCTTAATATATTGTCTTTGATAGCTGCATAATTCATGTTATAACTATCATTTCTTCTACCTGATTACTCATTATTTCCTCTCAAGGGATTAAGAAATTCTCATTTACTTATAATTATTACATATTATTATCTGAAACTAAGTGCATGTTGCTTATTATACAATTTTAATTTTAATTTTGTTAGGTTACCTGCAGGGGAAGGGAATAGCTTTTCAGGGGCTTTGAGGTTGCTTACTCTATGGTCATGTAAGCCCTTTTTTATGAACATGCCATTTCCAAGTTTGAAGCTAAAAATTTCAATTGGTGACAATAAGAAAAGTGGCATAGGAGAGGAAGAGATCTAGATGAGAGAGAAAAAAGAAAGAGAAAATATCATATCAATGATAAATGGGGCACAAATTTTGCAAATCTTGACTGAATTGTTATTTTCTAAACACAGTCAAAATTTGCATCCGAAAAAAGTTCTCACCCAATACGCAGTCTTTTATACTGAATTGTTATTTTCCCAAAAATAAAATGCAAGAAGAAAAGAAAATGCTTAGAAAATATAAATATTTCTTTTAAGTTTTTGCAAGGCCAAGGTATTGAAGTTTTACAGAAGACAAACTATGGCTTCTAAGAACAACTTCATTACTACTCATTTTGTATTAGTTAAAATACAGGGGGAAAAAATGTACACATTTTATTTTACCTAATCATTTTTTCATTTATGTACTCCAACGTTACACTTGATTTTATCTATTTATCTATACAAACTATTTAAATTTTTTTTGTTAAAATATCTATTGTAGTAGAAAGTTTGTTGAAGAGAACAACAACCAATAAATCTTTTTTACAAAAGTCTAACAAATTCTATCAATAAAAGACTCTATTTTGCTTATAAATTATATTATATGTTATGTTATGATAGGGCTTAATCATTATGACTTCAAAAGCAATGAAGATCCATAGTAAAGCATAACAACATCATTGTCACTACTATGGACAAATGAAGGAACTGAGTTTTTCAAATTTTGTATCATTAGTCTTGGATACCTTGTCTGCAATTATATGGACTACCAAAAAAAAAAGGTTGCAAAAATCATCTGGAAGCCTTTTTCAGTCGATCAACCGGTTGATTCTAAGCTTTTTTCGGTCGTCCAATGACAGTTTTTAAATATTTTCGTGATACACTTTTTTGTTGTCTCTAACATTTTCGTTCCTTATTTTGTAGGAAAGAAAGTACAAAGCAGAGAATATAGGGAGTTAACTGTTACTTTAATCCAACTTCCAATCATTATCAATTAAAGATAATTGTAAAAACCAGAATTAACACAGATCAAATAAGTGCAGAGTAGCTGCGGAGGAGGTAGTTGCAGAGGTTGACTTCACTAGATTAATATTGAAAATCATATAGCAATATTGCTCTTTGTTATCATTGCCCAATTGCAGACATAAATTCAACCTTTCCAGTGTAGATGAAATTCTAGAAATAAATGACTATAAAAAATAAGGGGTACTTACCAATTAGTCCTATTCACTAGACTTATTTACCTACAGGTCCTAACTAATAAATTTAACACTAAAAATAAGAGAGTGATAAATTTATCACTAAAAAATTATTCATAAAAAAAGAGACTGATAAATTTATCACTATAAAATTATTCATAAAAAAAAAGACTGATAAAATTTGTCTTTATCACTTAATAAATTATATCAAATAGGACTTAATGGTAATAAGTCTCAAAGTATGACCTATTGGGTAATAAGTCTCCCAAGTAGGACCTATTGGTAGTTTACCCAAAAAATAACTAGCTAAGAAATCATGTGATCTTTTGAATAATATTTTTATGTGTAAGTTTAAGTTAACAGTGTAAGTTTAAGTTAACAACAAATTAACAGATGGAGGATTTTTCATATTTAAAATTAAGGAGAGGCTTGAGTTTGTGCCTTAACATTGTGTAATGTAATTTTTTCTTTTTTTCTTTCCCTTTCTCTACCTTCCTACCAATTATAAAGTAACACTTTTTGTAGTTAATGGAATAAATTGAAACAAAATGTAATCAAGATGTTTGAATTATAATTAATAACATAATTGAGAAGCCAAAATGTAATTCAAAATAGGCTTAGTTGATACTACTTTCAAATTGAAAGTTGAAAATTAGAAAGTAAAAATTAAAAAATTTCATTCTTTTTCAACAATTAATTCTTTTTTAATTTATTTAATTTATTTTTATCTCATAAAAAGTTACACCAAACATTATGATAAAAACGAAAGGTTTCGAAACTCCAAATTTATTTTATTTTATTTGGGTAACTAAACCCCGAATTTATATGGGTTCAAAAGATCCTAAGTTGAGTTTTCAATCCTACAAAATATATATATATATATTAATATATAGATTATAGAAAAATAAAAAAAACAAAAAAAAAAACTCTTACCAATAATTAATTGTCCATTTTGATATTAGACTTTGTTAGTGAATTGATTGTCCACTTAACTATAAATCTGTTATATTTGTAAATATTCTTTACTGATCCATTATAAATAAATATATAAAATATAATTAATAAAAAAAATTACAAACCAATATATCTTTCAAAAAGTAATTACAGATATTATAAAGTTTAGGGACAATTACAAAATAAATAAATAAATAAATAAAATATCCCCAAGATTTGACTTTTACAACAAAATAAATATTGAGTTTTTAATTTTATTAATTTAAATCATAATCTTTTGATTTGTTTTCAATTTAAACTATTTGTCTATTTTTATGGAATAAAATTGATAAAAAAATTTTAAAAATTTATATTTTAATTATTAAATTCAATGTAATATACATAAAATTAGTTTACTTCCTTAAGGACTAAAATACCTATTTTTTATCAATTTCATTTACTTCCTTCGTCCCAAAATAATAGTCTATTTTAGAGAATCTAACTTTTTCTAATAATACGATTATTACACTTTAAAAATATTAATTTTTCAAAATTATCCTATGATGGTACATTTTTTTTGAGAATATCAATTATCATAATTGTACTTTTTATGTTGTTAATAAATTTAAAATAAGGATAAAATAGAAAATTCATATTATTTTAGTAATTAATTTTTACAAAGAGAAATATTTTGAGATGATGAAAAATGAAATAAGTGATTAATATTTTGGAACAGACAAAGTAATTAAAATAGACAAATAGTTGAGTTTAAAAACAAACTAAAAGTTCAGGATTTAAATTTATAAAATTAGAAACTTTTTTTTTTATTTTTTTATTTTTTTATTTTTGTAATTTCTCCTATATTTTCTAACGATTTTTCGTCTCCTGCCAGAAGAAGGGTCCTCAAAACATCAAAAAATTTCCTTCTCTTCTTCACTGGCCATAGCGAATGCCCTATCTGCTGCAAAACATTATATATACAGACCTTGTGTTGTGTGGGCTGAATCTACTCTCTGCAGCAAACAGAATAACCAGGTATACCATTACCTTCTTTGCCTACTATGATCTTTTAATTAGGTTCTTGGTGAAAGCTCTTTGTTTTTTTAGGGTGCTTTGTTTGACAGTATGTATGTGATTTCCTTGTTCTGTTGCCTTGCCCCAATTCAATTCAATATTTGGCTCAGCCTATGTGCTGTCTTTGTTTTGTTGTTCTGCTAGAATTTTATCTTCTGCTCACCATGTGTTTGATAATATGCCCAACCCAATAATAACATACTTTCATTGATTGATGATGAAAATCTTGTTTTTTTATTAGTTTCTTCTCCCTGCGTGGAATATTTTTTTACCACTCTAATCAACAATATGATTTCATTGGATTTTCCCTTTGGGTTCAAAATTGTAGCTGATGAAAACTACACGGTAGTATATTTGTAAAAAGAAAAAAACATTGTCGTTATATTGGTGTAAATTTTATGAACCATTGGTAGTGATAAATATTATGACACCTTTGAGCCACTGTTGACTAACACATACCACAAACATTTGTAAATCTTACCACAAACATTTGCCCATCCCACGTTGGCTTTGGAAATGTAAGAGGTTTTTCGGGTTTGGAATGATGTGAGAATAAATCAGGGAAGAAGTCTACTATTTGAAAAAACAAAAAAAAAATTATACAAATGCATCTAGAATGATGTGAGAATAATATTTTCAATGCTAGGTTATTTTTATCAAACCAAATGGCAGTGGTAGTATCAATAGTGAATGTACTGATTATAATCTATAAAGCATATTTTGAGCATATCACCCATATTGTGGAGCACTCCTTCAGTCAGAAATTTGCATAAAAAGAGTAGTTAATTGAAAATAAAACAATAATATATATGAAGTGGTCACTGGTCATTGAGTGTGTGAAAGCTTACTAAATATTAATTAACTACATGAATGATGACAAGGTTGACTAACTCCATGTGGAGAGAATCTCAATTACATACCTACTGATGAATAAATTGTAGTACTGTTTGGAAAACAAGGTCAAATTCAAACATGTCTCTCAAACAAATCCACAACATTGACAATTGGCCAAGTAGAACCCAAATTTTAATACATAAAGAGAAAAGTTATATCAGTTCCAAAAGCGATCCCAATTCGTTCACACTTCCAATCTATTTGATTGTTACAAGGAAAAAGAAATAATGGTTGTAGCATTGAAAATTACAAGTGGAAGTTGTAGTCATTGTGCATTGGTAACTAATTTGGATTCTTTTCAGCGTATAGCAACATTTCTTCAGCACATTCAATTAGACAGGACATCAGTAAAATATATATTTAAAAAAAAAAAAAACAAACAACAACAACAACAACAAAAGAACACTCCAAGAGACAATCTCACAAGCAGCATTGGGAAGATATGTAGATTAAGGTGCGTGTGTGTTGCTTGGTCCGTTTTGGTTTTTGTTGGTGAAATTCGTCCTCAGCATAAGAAGATTTTGATGGAATTGGTTTGGGAAAAGTTTCATTTGAAGTGGTGAGAGTTTTGAATTGGTTTGGAATGTTTGTGGTTTGGATTATTGAATTGAAGATGGGGGGAGGTGGAGTGTGGAGTTGGGTAGGGAGGGGCTGGCTTACTGGTTGGCAGGGTTTGGGTTTGGGTGTTATAAATTGGATTCGTGATTTTCAATATTTCAGTTTTCAAACACGAAATGCATCGCCACTATTGTAACTTTTTCTATTGTTAACACACATCTAAGTACTTTTAACTGTTGACAATGTCGAAGGAGCGTTTAATTTTTTTTATCTTTATTTTAAGAAGGTATAGCTAAATTCTAAAATAGATTTTATTTATTCGCTTCCAACAAACACTTCCTTGCTCCATTTTCCAACTACAAGTTTTGGAAGTCTGTGCCATAGAGAATCATCAACATTGATTTTTATTGTGGTATGATAGTCATGCTTGCTTCTCTTTACTTGACACATTGCCATTAAAGAATTTACTAGTAGGGGGTCCCGTGGTTCCTGGGGACCTACACATATTAGTGTAGTATACCGGGGTCCCTGGCCAGAACCACACGTGCAAGTTTCCCTGGAGCCATTTATTCGCAATATTACTTGAATTAGTATAAGTGCATTAGCAATTATGTTCTCTCGGCATTAAGGATTTCATCTCGCTTTTTTATTATTCAAGTTAGTATTGAAACTTTGGCACCAAACACAATTTGTGAAATTATCCTATGAGCAGAGAAATTGATGTTCTTTTCAAAGTATCGAAGAAAAAAGTCATTGGATCTGGAGATGAGTGTTTGCATGTTGGTCTTTTATCGCAATAGTCACAGTATTCAATTGTATCCTATGTTCATTTAGTATGTGACACAAAACAAAATGTATCCTCAGTTGCATGAGATGTATAAACACAATATAGTCACTGAATTTAAAGATATATGGACATTTCGACATTTCTTCTCTTTGTTTTCTAATAATAGTCAGCTTCCTCGAGATAGAGTTCGTTTTGTAATTAGTGGTGGTGGTACAAAACTAGAACAAATAAAAGTTTCCCTCGCAGCAATTTTGTGTTGCCATCAATATGACATTGTATTTTTTTTAAATGTAACACGACCCCCACGCGGGTAGCGTGTGAGGATCCAACTAGTTTCCTAAAAAATGGGCAATAAATGGCTTCCTTGGCTATTATGGTTGATCATGGAGGTCATAACAATAATTCAACCTCCTCTCCCAACAAATCCTTGCAACCTGGGTCGGATCTCTCTCTCTCTCTCTCTCTCATCTCTCTCTCCGGCGGTGAATGTAAACGCACTGCTTTCGCACCCACCCAGGTCTCCAAATATAAGTGTTGCCTCGCGCATCACAGGTATTTTTTCAGTTAGTGTTAGCTACAACAACTTCTATTTACTTCATTATTGCCTCTAACTGTGTTTCTTGTCATTGTCAATTAATTTATGTTCTATGGTTAGATTCATACTTTGCCTTTAAACATTACAAATTTTTTTTTTTTTTTTTTCAATAATTTTATTGACAAATAGTAATAGATTTGTTAGCAACCAGGAATAGGTTTTATTGTTCTATTGAAAAGTAAAAAATTACAAATTTTAAAAATTTTAATCATGAAGTTGCCCCATTTTGACTGATTTTGCTCAGACCTAAATCTGATGCAAATTGATAGGTAGTTGTTTTGTTTGTATGTATATATCTCTGTGTTTGGTGGGCACCTGGTAGGAAATTCATGAGTTACATTAATAAATTGGTTTATTGAGAGAGAGTAGAAATTGACTCTGGTTACATTTGAAACAAGTTAAAGATAATGGAACAACAATTGACAAGAATTTGTTTGAGGAAAAGTCATTTTAAATACACCCAAATGTTAACATGCATTCATGATTTTCAAATTTGTTCAACCCGTAACAGCAGCGGCTTTCAGCTATCCCTGCCAACAAGCAAAGTTGGTATTTTTGACTCTTCAACAAACATGAATCATTGACAACAAGATGATTGAACTCCGATGATAAACAATACTTTTATGGTCAATTTCAAAGAAACATTTATTTGCATCATAAGATTTTGTGTCAAGTCAAAGAAATTGGCTCCTAATTACATTTTTCTTTTCTTTTTTTTCCTTGCAGGAATGCCATCAATAAATATTCGTTCACTGTTTCTGTTCTCAGGAGTTCTTCGACTCCTTTTAATTGTCTATGGAGAATGGCAGGACACACATATGGAGGTCAGATACACAGATGTTGATTACCTGGTGTTTTCTGATGCTGCTTCCTTGATGGCCTCCGGCCAGTCCCCTTACAAAAGAACTACTTATCGGTACTCACCTCTTATTGCATTTCTTCTCATACCAAATTCAATCATCCATCGCTCATGGGGAAAGTTTCTCTTCTCTGTTTCAGGTATTGTATCTTTTTTTCGTTGATGGAGTTTTACATCTCTTGAAGAAAATAAAATAAAATAAGGAAAACATTTACATGATTTGTTTGATAGTTCGGTGTGTTGGTGTATCAGACTTTGTTCAGGTGTTGACTGATTAATATTTACTGTTGGATCCATATTATGTTATTGTATTTGAGTGGATGCTTTCAAAACTTTCTGGGGATTAACCACTTTTCATTAAGGATCTGAAAAACACCTGGTGCTTATGATGATGAAACTATTGTATATGTTAACTGTACAAGGAATCCCAGCTATTTGCCGCGTCTTGTAACTTTACAAGTGTATGCTGTAAAATTGTCGGGTCCTAATTTTGTGGTACCTGTGACTGTGCTGTGACTATAACTGTTTATCAATCTATTTATTTTTTGTTCAAACTTCAAGCCATGCAAGGATAGGCATGGTCTGCAGCACAACTCTTGATGGCTCATGAATATTTTAAAATCTGACTTTAACTTTAGATATTAACAGAACTCATGTTTTTATTTTTCCATTTACAAGTCGGTGACTTTTGTTTTTGTCTCTTCTATTTTGTTAGAAAACTAAGACAATTGTGAATCTTACATCCTGTTCACACTGCAGATTTACTTGTAGGGTTATTTATCCGCAACATTCTGAAGCTAAGAGGGGTGCCTGAGAATCTATCCACCCTTTCTGTAATGATATGGCTCTTCAATCCATTTACCTTCACTATTGGAACCCGTGGGAACTGCGAGCCCATTGTTTGTGCCATGGTTTTGTGGATCATTATCTGTCTTATGAATGGTATAACTTCTACTTCTTTATATCACCTTCTCAAATAAATAACATTGTGCTGGTTTCTTAGGGTGGCAGTTATTAATCTTAAACGATGTCTTAGAATTGTGTTTGTAAAACTCTTCATCGACTAAATTCCAAGAGTAGATGCTAAAGAAATGACAAGACATTAAAGGAAGATGCTATATGCATGTTTGATATAAAGAGAGGAGAATTCTCTTGAAGAATCCTTGGAAAGAATTTTAATCTTTAGCCAGATAATCTTTTTTAAATGCCAAAATGTCTCTAAGTGGGACTGTGGGCAGAAACTTTTTGGAGTATGTTTTCCTGTTTGAACTGTAAGACGTAATCTTGTTTTGAACACAATCTGTATTGCACTATTCTTGAAATTGCAAACATTAAGTTTGATGCAGGGTTCGGGCTACTTTCTTTACTGTTTAGGAGACGAAAGCAAACCACTTCAGTTGGTAAACTGGAACTTTCTTTTACCCTAGATAGCATTTTAATTGAGAATTTTGTTGACATTAAACGGGAAAGCATCACATGTTTGAACCTTAGAAGTTGAAGAAGAAATGGTCTTTCATTTGCCGACTTCCCTTTTGCACTTTTGGAACATGGAGAGCGTGTGTTGCAATGAAATTGTAGAAATTTTCCTTGATTTATGCACAAAATACTGATTCATCCCTTTCAAATCACTTCAAACATTTATTAACCTCCCAACTTTATGTTTATGGGTTCGCAGGCAATTTGTTACAAGCTGCATTGTGGTATGGGCTTGTTGTCCATTTAAGAATCTATCCTATAATATATGCGCTTCCCATCATCTTAGTTCTTGATCCTCTCCACTTCCGGCTCATAAGAAGCCTGCTCTTACAGAATGGAGTTCTAGTAACAGAAAGCCAGCCCAAAATTTCAGCGTCAAGGAAGTTACTGTTACATACCGTTTATGGGTTGCTTTGACTAGCATGCTGACACAGGAGAGACTTATGTTTGGGCTAATCTCTGGGTCTGTCTTCGTCATTTGTACTGGAATATTTTTCTATCTATATCACTGGGAGTTCTTGCATGAGGCACTGCTGTACCATCTGACTCGTACTGACCCAAGACACAATTTCTCAATATATTTTTACCACATCTATCTTCATTATGAACATGAGTTTTCAGTTTTGGAAAAGCTCATCTCTTTTCTGCCTCAATTTATAGTACAGCTAGCTCTTGTTCTCCGCTTTGCACAGGATTTACCTTTCTGTTTCTTCGTACAGACCGTAGCATTTGTAGCATTCAATAAGGTATGTAAAATTTACGATACTTAGCGTATTTTACTATTGGCATAACTTTTTAATTTATGAACTTGGCTGAATGTACAATAGTATTTGCTGGAGGGACATGAGTGCTCTAGTCGGTCCTGAACAGAATGTCTCTGCCTACATCCATAAATAAGTTTTAATTATGAAAATATGGTCTTTTATAGGGAAATTTGTACTTATCACGCATTTGGTTTTGTAAATTTAAAGGGTTATATCTTTTGACAGGTCATTACAGCACAGTACTTTGTGTGGTTCTTCTGCCTCTTGCCTCTGATATTGCCATGGAGCAATATGAAACTTAAATGGGAAGGTTTATCATCCATTTTCATATGGATGGGAGCTCAAACCCATTGGTTAATGTGGGGTTATCTTCTTGAATTCAAAGGCAAGAATGTCTTCCGACAGCTCTGGGCCGCAAGCTTAGTATTCTTGGCTGCTAATACTTTCATACTGATCAGAGTAGTCCTGCGCCACAGATTCTCTCCATTGTTCAAGCAGTTAGGGCATACAAGTGCGAAGAGACCAATGAAGCACGAGTGAGAGTATGGGCTCCCCAATCACAGGTTTCACTCCTCCATTCTTGTGTGATTTTTGGCACCTAAAATCAATTGAATATGGTTTTCACGAGTTTGGTTGTATGGATTTCTCGGTTGAAGAGAAGTTACACTCCCTGTTATGAATATCAGCGTCCTGGCCCGTGCCCCTTTGAGAAGAACACTAAATCTTGCCATGTCAGCTCGAGTTTTGGAGTTGTAATCTCTTGGATATCCTTTGGTGTGACAAGCTTTGAAAATTTATTTTTGGATCGGATGACTCTGACTCGTACCGTGCCATTGGTGCTCGTTCTTTTTCTACTATTTTGTGAGCTGAAATTCTTAATTTGCTGACTGAAAATACTCTTATTATGCAGAGATTTTCTTTCCCATTCTGGCAAAGTTGTATGCAAGCCTGAGTTCCAATCTACTTGTGGGTCCTCCACAATTTCAGAACTTTGATTTATTTTCATAATATTTTATTATTAATTTTCCATTATTCTTCTAAATTGATGTTGACAATTTTTAATCCGTTCGTCAATATATATACATAACAATATTTTGTTTTATTGTTATGTGTTTTTATGCCAAAGCTGAATGCATAAATTTGGATTGACCTTGAGTGAATTATTTGAATTGAACCTAACCACAAACATTTCTGTTCTAAGCTTGGCCTGTTCAGTTCAACGTACAATTATTTGTAAATTCTGGTTGAAAGTGGATAATTAACATAACTATTTTGACAATATAAATTGTAAGCAAAAGCAGTCCCAATCACTTACTGAAAAACTAGTGTCTCCAATTAGGGAAGGGAAACGAGTTAAATAGTTTAACTTGACTTGTATTTGGTTTGTATAGTCAATTATTCCTTTGGTTTGATTTGATAAATTCGAAATTATATAAAAATAACAAATGATTCGATAAAAATTTATTTGAGATCAATTCAAAAGTTTAAGGAATTAATTTTAAACAAATTTAAAATCAATTAAAATTTTCAAACTAAATTCTCGTTTGGCAACTTAATATTTTAGTTTAAAAGTTAAAAAATTATTAAAAAATTAAAAAACTAACAATTTATATTAAAAAGTTAAAGATTTTTTTTTCTTTACTTTTGCACATATTTTTTAAAAAATTAAAATGTCATTCTAAACATATTAATTTTTTTTATTTCATATTTTAATCAAAAATTTAAAATTTATTAAAATAAAATATTCTCAAACGTGGCCTAACACCCCTGAATCCAATATCCATCTAAACCTCACCCATCCAACTTTGTCCGCAACAATTTCAATAAAATGTCTTTAATTTTAAATTTTTTGTGAATGTAGTGGCAGTTAATTAAGGGTTATTTTGAAAAGTGTTAAATAAGTTTAATTTTTTTTTACATATTATAAAAAGACATATAAAAAATAGAGCGATAATTGGACTGTTTGGTATAGATTTTAAGAGATAATTATAACTTATTTTAATTCAAGAGTTTGTATTAGATTGTTTAGTGCAGTTTCTACTTATAATTTATCAAATAAAAATAATTTAAATAAGTTAATTATTTAAAAATTGAAAAGGAATATTTTTAATTTTTATTTTTTAATTATCAAATTTTATCTTAAAAAAATATACCAACCAAGATCAATATAATTTAAATAAATTAAAAAATTAATAAGTTGGCTTGTAAGCGACTCTGAGGTTTTGAGTGGAGTAGTAGTCACGTAACCAGGTTGGACATTGCAGCCTTCATTAATCCTGTGAAGAGAGAGAGTGAGAGAGAGAGAGGGGGAGTGAATACGGGTCATAGAATTGTCAACCCGAATGGGGCTAGAGAGAATCGGGTTACAGTAGTTCAACCCTACTAACTTGATTCCGAACTCCCTCATATTTGTCGGTCAAAACAAGAATTATTAAATAATTATAAAATATCATATAAAATTGAGAATAATCACACAGAATGCCCAAAATTAATTGATTAATGGGTTAAAATTGAGTGGGTCACACCCAAACAACCCGCCCCATTTTATTGATGCCCCAAATAAAAAGTCCATTATCCACTCTCTCTCTATCGCAATCACGAGTGCCCTGCTTCTGGATCCAAACCAAGTATCAAAACAGAGAGAGAGAGAGAGAGTGGGAGAGAGCACCACATTCCACTCCTACCGATAATTGAAGTCCGAAGAAAACTCTATACATAGCCGAAGGTGAAGCCAAAAACTACACGACTACATTTTCTTATCTGGGTATGTCCTTTCTTAAATTCTTTCTCTCTCTTTGTACTGCTTTTCACTTCTATTCTTCTTCTGTAAATGGTTTTTTTTTTCTTTGATACGGTGTGGGATAAGATTAAAAGTGGAATGATGATCTATATGTTCCTTTCACTTGATTTGTTGATGTTAATCTATTGTTTTTGGAGATGGGTTTTGAGCTGTTATTTCAAAAGGTTTGATTTTTATTCAAGTTTTGTGGGGTTGGATTGTACTCTGTAATTGGGTAACAGTATTTCTTACTAGGGTTCTAGGGTTTTACAATTTTGGGCACCCATTCATTCATCACTTTACCTTCTGTTTTCTTCACGGTTTGTGCTGGGTTTTCTTTTGTTTTGGGGGTTCTTTATGATTTGTGTTGTGATCTGCTTTGTTGATTATGGTTGAGAACAAGATTTGGTGTAAAGTAAAAGGTTTTCAGAAATTTGTATGTTGCTCTGGTTTGATTTGATCTCTTATTCTGTTATCTCTACTCTTTCTTTATATAATATTTGTGTAATATTTTATTAAAACACGTAAATATTTCATTCTTGGCTGCTTCTTTTCTAATCAGTCTCTTGGTTTTGCTTCAGCTTATAACTTGCCTCTTGTTCCTATTTAGTCCCCTTCATTTCGTAAATTGTTTCAATTTCTACATCTCTTTCTTCCTCTTTTTTTTTTCCTCTTTTTTTTTTTTTTTTGGTTGTTGATGTTTCTCTCTGTTTCCTAGTAAGAATTTTGTGCTTATTATTCTTTAGTTTTTAGTTTTAGACTTCTAGTTTATAATTTTATTGAACCAATCATATTGGTCCATGTTGGGTTTATGTGAAGGGAGAGTGAAATTTAAGCATATTGAACTTTGGAATTATTTTATAGTAAAAAAGAACTGTAAATTTTTTTTTTAATTTTTAAAACCTTTCTTCTTTGACTCTACGCATCCTCGAGCTTCCTGGGAATCAATTTCCAAAAGCAGTCTTTGGGTAGGTTTCTCAGAAAATGCTGATTTTTGGCCTTTGGGCGGGTTCTCAATCTCAGACTTATGTTGAACCAACTGCATTTGTTTCTTCTAAAATTACCCTTGGTTTCATCAGTGATATGGAACAGCGTCAGATGTAGGGATCACATAAATACACATTTCATATTTCAGGAATTAAATTGATACAATTAGAACACAGGAGACCAAAATGCCACAGTGGATTCATTAGTGTAATTAGTCCAAATTTATATGTTGCTTTTGTTGATTATGATTGAGAAGAAGTTTTAGTGAAAGTAAAAGGCTTTCCAAATTTCTCTGTTATGATTTGATGTCTTATACATTAATGCTCTCTCTGTCTCGCACTTCAATTTGTAATTTGTTGAAGGCATAATGCAGTTTCAAATGTCTTCTTGATTGGTTTTGTTTTTTAACTTTTCATGTAATATTATTAAAACACATAAAATATTTCCTTTTTCACACTTTTTTTTCCTAATCAGTTTTAGAGTTTGCTTCAGCTCAGAGATGTTGTGCTTATTCTTCTTTTAGTTTTTAGTTTTAGTTTGTAAATTTATTGAACCGGTCATATTGAACCATGGTGTACTTAGGATAAGGGAGATTGAATTATTAGAATATTGAACAGTGGAATTATATGCATTTTTGAAATTTTGTTCTTTGACTGCATGCCACCTCGAGCTTGCTGGGAATCAATTTCCAAAAGCAGTGTTTGGGTGTTGCACTTCCTTAGCAACTCAACAACACAACCTCTTATTCACCAAAAAGAGAACAACTAGCCGAACAAATGATCTAATACTAGAGCCCTCTCATGCCCTGAGAAGCTGGGCTACCTTACACAAGACCCCTCATTTGAGTTTTGGTAATATTAGAGCATTGCACAAAATTATCTAATTTACTTTTATGCTTGCTTAAAGCCAAGTTTCATATTTTTTGATATGATTGTTTATCCCCTTTAATGTAAATCAGGTATAGTTCATTTGTACCTATTGATTTCTAGTAGCAGTAGAAGTGGAATGGACTGGTCCAATTTTATCGGAACTTAAAACCATGAACAGCATTATTTCATATTGATGATTTGATTGCTTTGAGTTTATTATTATTATTAACTTTTGTTCGGTTTTGCTACATATTGGTTTTTTAGGTAGGTAAAGTGACTCATTCCAAAATTGGAAGAAGATGGAGATTGGATAACTCATGGAATACAACCATGTTCAAGCAGTCTCCTAGTAGAAACCACAGGTCCAAAGGCATCAAGGTTAAGCGTGTTTTTCAAATTTGTGCCCTGCTTGCTGTCTGCTTTTGGTTGGTTTTCCAAGTCAAGCACTCCCATGACAAGAAGAAAGAATTTGATGAAAACGATGCAAAGATATCACATGAAAAACATTTTGATGGTGAAATTTCGAAAATCGGAAGAAAAGCTATCCTTCCTGGATTGGAGGAAACAACTATGAAAAATGATGAAGTAGAAGAAGAAGAAACTGGAGGAGGAGAAGAAGAAGAAGAAGTGAACAAGCAGCATGAAGAGGAAGAGCAAAAAGAAGAAAACAAGACTGAAGAGAAAGAAGAAGAAGAACAAGTGAACAAGCAGCATGAAGAGGAAGAGCAAAAAGAAGAAAACAAGACTGAAGAGAAAGAAGATGAGGGGGGAGGAGGTGGAGATGATCAGATAGACGAACGTGATCAAGAGAAATCTGAGATGGGGGTTGAGCATGAGGTGGATTTTATCAATGAAGAGAAGGAGAGAGAAGAAGCTGATGAGAAGGAAGCTGAAAATAAAGGTTTTCAAAATGAGAATGAGAATGAGAATTCTTTGGAGGACCGGAATCATGATGGAGGTAATAGGAATGCTCACAAGGCGAGAGAGGAACATTATAAGGCTGATGATGCTTCCAGTGCGGTGACCCATGAGACTGAAGGAGGAAGTATGGAAGACTCAAACAAGAAAACTGAAATGAATAGTCGAGGAGAGGAAAATAAAGTGAATAATGCTGAGGAAATCGCTGTTGCTCAAAACAGGACAGGCGTAGAGGATGTAAAAGGTCAAATGGTTGAAAATGCTGCTTCTCCAAATGTGACCGGGAAAGAGGAAAAGGGGTATGAGATTGGTTCATCCAAATTGGAGGACAGCTGGCTTCTGAATTCTACAATGACAACCAAGGCAAACAATCAACCAGAAATAGGCAATAATAACTCAACCGATGGGAGTTCAGAAACTAACAATTTGTCCCTGCAAAATGAAACGGAGACTAAAGCAAGTGCAAGTAAAGCTCAAAATGCCACGGTAGAGGGCACAACTTTAGAAGACTCCGCATTACAAACCATTGCTCTGGGACAGGAAAATAATTCTAACGCAACAGCTTCCAACAACAATCAATCTGACTCAAATTTGACGATTTCCAGTAATACTGAAAATTTAGAAGCAGCCGCCAAAGGAGAATTCTCAAATTCGTCATCTACTTCAGAATTATCTGTATCAGAAAAGGTTGCAACATCTAATGCATCGGTTGGAGTAGGGGGTACTAGTACTACAGAGGAACACACTGATGCAACTCGGAATGAGAAGTCAGAAACTAGTGATGGAACAGATGTAAAAGATGAAAGCCGGGACTCTGCTAAAACTGAGAATCCAGATGTAGTTCACCATGACCCCATTGACTCTTCCATTCCCTTAGAGAAGGATGTTCGCACGGATCTTGATACTTTGCCAGAAATTAGAACTGAAGGAAGCAACAATGAAGATGCTGCGGCTGAATAATAATTTTGATCAAGTAGTTATTAGTTTTAGTCTAGTTATAAAATTTTTGTTCTCCTTTGTTTTGCTTTTGGTAACATGTGGGGTTCTAGAACCCTTTTGCTTGATCGTGTGAAATATTGATTAATTGAGAGAATACGGTTTCTACTTTGCAGGTGAAGTGTGGGCAAGTTGACGATATTGAGGGTGTTTGTTTGGGGTTTTTTTTAGTCAATTTATAGCTTTTACCTTTGGAAAAGTTATTTTGGGTTGTTTGGTTAAACTTATTTCAAACAGTTTTTAATTCTAATAACTTATTTTAATTCAGAAAAACTGAATCTGAGAAGTTACTCACCCCTGCTTCTGATTATCAGTTTTGTTGTAGACATGTTAATTTACATTTATACTTTTAGATTTTTTTATTTTTATTTTTTTTAAAAATAAAAAAAGATCCAAATAGACTATAGATTATTATTATTATTTTTATGAGAAATGTAACAAGTAGTGAATAACAAAAAATAAAAATTAATTGAAAAGATTACTTCACAGTTTATTTAACAAATACTACTCAGCAACTTAAATCTATAATCCAACAATTACACTAAACAGTTTAGCAACTTCTGATTAAAGTCATAATTGATAATCTGTGTAACTATGATCTATAATTTGTTTTAACAGTTACACCAAATATGGCCATTGAATATTTCAATCTATATAAGTGATTAGGCCGAAAGGTATCACATTGAGACTACTTAAGTTATATTTTTAATCTTTTAATTTTGCTTATCTGGTAGAGATGATGTGTTTCGTGCACTTGTACAGATTTGGCAAGAAATATGAAAATTCAATCAAAAAGGCACGAAAATAGATCCCCCGTGCGAGAAGTGAAGAATCCGAGCCAGCCAAACCACCGCACGTGCGGCCCACCACCGCTCGAGCGACCCACATGGGCGCTCGAGCGGCCCACCTAAGGACGCGTGCACGAAGAAAAATAGCCAAACCTAGGGTTTGAAAATTAATTCAGAGAAAATTGAGGCTAGGGTTCTAAAGGTGATTTTCTTCAAAAGCTCTACACACACTTCTATGAGGGTTTCTTCTTCATCTTCTTCCTCTTCCCACTCCTCCATGAGTGGCTAGTCGTCTTTTCTAGGGTTTTGATAAAACCCTAACCATGTAATAGGATTTTTCATAAGCTTTAATTGTGAATTGGTTTGAATAGATGTATGGATGATTTATAAGTTTTAAATAATTGTTTCTTTCATCTCTTCAAGCATTTTACTCTCTGTGATTGCTTAATACTTTCCATACATTAGTTTTCTTTGTGTTTGTATTCAAAGTACGAGACAAGTCATGCTATAAGAGACGGGTCGTTTTTGCTACCATAGTTTAGAGCAAACGCCTCGTACTACTCGAGATGATTCGTGCTTGTACGTTGAATGTGACAACTCTCTTGATCAATATTTCAAACTTGTAATTGTGAAATATTGGGTAGTTCAAACCGGATTGCGATTGATGGCCGATGTTAAGTCTCATTCATGTGGTTAGTGGTGAATTCTCTGCCCTAGGATTTTTCTCGAAAATTAATATCTCAAACCCTAATTTTAATTGTCAATATAATTCTTCAATTTCATTTAATTGTTGTTTAGTTATAAAATCAATCTTATCTTTTTAATCAAAATTAATTTAGAAATTTAGCGATTGAATTAATCTAATTTCACATTTGTCCCTATGGATCGATACTTGGACTTGCCATTATTCTAAAAGAATTTGGTATAGTTTTGTTTAAATTTGGTGTGTTCAACGACCTAACAAATTTTGGTGTCGTTGCCAGGGACTCTGGCGAAATTAATTAATTTAAAATTTCATTCTTATTTTAATTTTTAATTTAGGATTTTATGCTTTCGTGTTACTAAGTGTGTAGAGCGTTTGAAAATGGAAGCTATCACTAAAGTGCAAGCGGAGTCAACCGAGCTTTAAAAAATAAAAATAAAAACAGCAGCACTAAAGTGCTTAAACAGAAGGAAACACTCGCAAGCAAGGCACCAAAGTGCTAAAAAAAAAGACAAAGCTCACTTAGAGGTTGGAGACAACGTCTATACGTCAAGCACCCGCAAGACGAGTAAAGCGTTTTCGTTAAACCGCTGTGAGTATTTCTCCCTTTGGCATTTTTCTTTCGTAACTTAGTGCACAAAGTCGGAACTTTTTGAGTGTGTGTGAGTAGTGTATGCACAGGCACCGTTCTTGTCGCCTTGAATTGTGGAGTTTGGACCTTGAACTAGAAAGGACTCTTAGGAGACTTAGAGCCTCCGCCCGTATTCCTAGGCTTGAATATTCATATCCATACTTTGATCCATCAAAGATGGCAAACCCAAATGTCCCGAATGTGCCCAACAGGACCCTTAAGGATTATTTCACACCCACTTCATATACATCACCATCATGAATCCAATTACCCAATGTCATTGCTGCTCATTATGAGATTAAGGCCAGCACCATACAAATGCTCCTATCATTCCATAGACCAGCTCATGATGATCCTTACAAACATTTGAATGAATTTCTAGAAATTTGCTCGATAGTGAGGATCCAGAATTTCACAAATGAGGCCTTAATGTTGCGATTGTTTCCATTCTCATTAAAGGATAAAGCCAAACATTGGTTGAATTCCTTACCTGCTAATTTAATCACAACCTGAGACCAATTACAGCAACGGTTCTTGGAGAAGTACTTTCCCATAGGTAAAACCAACCAACTTAGGCGAGCCATCACTAATTTTGCTCAAATGGATGGCGAGCAATTCCATGAGACGTAGGAAAGACTTCGAGACCTTCTCCAACAGTGTCCCCACCACCAAGTGCCTGATTGGCAACTTGTTCAAAGATTTTATTATAGCTTAACTGAGCCGCACCGCCAAATGGTGGATTCATCTTGTGATGGGACATTCATGTCCAAAAATGATACCGAGGCATGGCAATTGTTTGAAACCTAAATGATAATTCCCTTCATCATGCCTCTGCAGCCCAGCAAGTCTGGCAACCAGTAGTTGAAGCCCCGAAAAGATGGGGCATTTATGAGGTCGTCCAAAACCTAGACTTAGCCCAACAAGTAGAGGCATTGTCCTACAAAATGGACCAATTATTAGCTGCGGGACATGCCCTTACCCAGCAAGATCAGCCTCAATTTCACGAGGCATGTGCCATTAGTGCGAGCCCTGCTCATGACTTGAGTGAGTGCCCTTCGACATCACAATTTCCAGAGTTAGTCTAAGAGCATGTGAATGTGGTTCAAGGATTCTCCAACCCGGGTAATGACCCATACTCCAACACATACAATCCGGGATGGAGAAATCACCCTAATTTTTCATGGAGACCCCCTGTAACATGCCCGGGGGGTACCCGCGCGCGTTAAACAGTTCGGACTCCCGAGATCTCTTTGATCTCAAGTCTCACGAGTGCAATGTGAAACATAGATGAGAGTCCAGATTTTGCAACTTTTATTAAAAATCCATTTTATTACAATTTTGTCAAAAATGGACTGCGTCATCAGAACTCAGATTCGCCACCTAATATTTTGGGAAATTAAGAAACCCATGACTCAGTGCCAAGGCCACTGTTCGTCGTAACCAAGGATGCTTGGCTCGGAACCTTAGGTATGAGAGGGGAAGGTCAATAATGAGCACCCCCACTTACCCGATCAAAAGATCGGCCTCTACTAAACCATGATATGACTTTTATTTTCTTTATATGTTTATGTTCTGATTATTTTAGTAAATCCTAAAATTTACTATGTGAAGCATACAAATATAGACTAGTTTGCTCAAATTGGAACAATTCAACTTCATGTTTGTTTTTTGAAAAGGGTTTGAATTTGCCACTTGACAAAGTGAGCTTAAAGTTTGTGAATTTGCCACTGAAAAGTGGGCTTAAAACGTACATTTATTGAATTATTCCAATTCAAACAACAAGCCTTCATCCACAGGCATTCATAC
The DNA here is from genome assembly GCA_030407325.1 of Camellia japonica. Classification (NCBI taxonomy): domain Eukaryota; kingdom Viridiplantae; phylum Streptophyta; class Magnoliopsida; order Ericales; family Theaceae; genus Camellia; species Camellia japonica. The sequence goes on from JAPPVO010000029.1 coordinate 158,428,198, forward strand.
AGTTATATCAAGTAAGCAAGTAGCCTCATGGTAGAATACTAACACATAGTAAGAAAATTATGTACAAGCGGGATGCTAAAGCATAAAAACTCACATATTTACCGACGTCCCGCGAACAGCTACAAAACAAAGTTAGTAAAATATGCATGATCTTATATACAGAATCCTAATGCAATTCACTCATGAGATGCACTAAAGATTCGGCTTCTAAAATATGGCATGTAAAACATTGCAAAACATGCGATAGCGCTCAAAACATGGGATAATCAATTAAAGCATAAAGATGCAAATTTAGCCAAATCTTGATGCATGGAACATGGATGTAAAGCATGGATATGCATGGCATGTCAGATATATACATACACACAGTTAGGGAAAGCGATTAAAGAATGGGATAGAAAGAAGCGGGGTGGGGGAATTATTACAATACTTGAATTATTACAGATCCGAATGAGAGAGAGAGGAGAATAATAAAATAAAATAAAATCTCACAACACTCAAAATAAAAATAAAATAAACAACTTCATCACTGACACATGCCACTCCTTTTCGCATGTCCCGGGTTCCGCAACACCACATGATTCACATTTTCCAGATTCAAGCAGCAAACCAAGGAACGGATTTGAAATCTGACTAGCATGGTTTATAAGGAAATCACTATTGGATGATGTGCAAATTTTCTGAGAGTGTAGAGAGAGAAAGGGTGACTATTTCCTCTTCAGAACCTCGCGGAGTTGTACCTCGCATGCTACATTATATCATTCATCCACTCGCCACCTTTTCTCTCTCTTCAAAGATGCAATCCGAGAGAGAGAGAGAGAGAGATAAGAGATGGCAGTTTCTCCCTCCCTTGTTCCCTGCTGGGTCTGTGTGTGTATGTGCCGTGTGTGTCTGGTCTTGTGTATGCCTCTGCTGGGTGTGAAGGTGTCTGGTCCTCTCTCTCTCTCTCTAAACCCGTGTGTAGGGGTATGGTGGGTTTCTTGTTTTTAGAGAAAGAGGGAGGCAGCTTATGGTTTTTGGTCTCTCCGAATGTCTAGAGAGAAAAGAGAGAGATGGGTCTTTCTCTCCATGCCCGTGTGTGCTGCCGTCCCACCTTGTGCATGGTGTGTATCCTCCGTCTATGGGTTGTGTGTGGGTGTCTATCTCTCTTCCGCTCTCAACTGTGCGTGTGTCAATCTATCATGCATCTGTGTGCATGCGTGTTGTAGTGTGTGCTGTGTGTGTGTGCGTGAATGTATGTGATGGTAAGTGTATGTGATGGAGGCAGAAAGGTGGCAGTGTGTGTGTGTGTATGAGTGTTTATGGCAGTGTGTGGATGCTGTGAATGCTGCTGTGTGTGTCGCGTATGATTGTGGGTTGAAGCTCTGTGTGTGTGTGTTTGTGCAGCTCAAAATCGTGTGTGTGTGGTGCTCATGTTTAGCTCCAAAAACACAACGATGCTCCATTTGCCATGCACACCGGAGAGAGAGAGAGAGAGAGGTCCTAGAGAAAGAGAGCTGTCTGTGTGATGATGTGTTTTCAGCTCAAGCCAAAATTCCGGGTCTGTGGGTCTCTTAGAGAGGGTCTGTGGGTCTATTAGAGAGGGAAGAGAGAACTGGGTTTGGTCCCCCCGTCCCTTTTGTGTGAATTGTGGCTGGATTGGTGGTGTCTCTCCTCTTCCTCTCCCCAAGCCAAGAGAGAGAGAGAGGGAGAGATGTGTGTGGCTGTTCCCCCCTAACACGTGTGTCTGTGTGTGTGTGTGCTGGGTGTGTTGTGTGAATGGTGGAGTGTATCCAGTGTGTATCAGTCCGTGTATGGTGTGGTGTGTGAATGGTGGCTGGGTTGGTGGAGTCTCTCCTCTTCCTTACCTTTCTCTCACCTTTCTCTCCCTCAGCCCCCCTTCCCGAGAGATAGATGGGTTTGCATGGTTTTTGATCCCCGGGCTCCTCCTGGAGAGGGGTCGATGAGATGTATGTCTGTATCTTTTTCTTTTTCTCAGAAATGCTCTCCCCCTCCTTATTTTATTCACCCACTAGCCACTCATCATGCACACCACCTACTTACACCACTCTCTCTCTTATTTTATCACTCAACTCACTCTAAAATAATCACTCATTCCCTACCAAAGCAAAACATCATCATCTCCTCTATTCTCTTTTGAAAAACAATATTTTCCACCACCTCTCTTCATTTGATGCCGTGGTCCCTCATAGATATGCTTTTTATCCTCCACCTCAACCCATCATCATAATGTTTCCATCATATATTCCACCCAAATAAAAAAACAAACATCACCTTATTATTCTTTTCTTTTCTTTTCTTTTCTCTTTTTTTTTTTTGTTTTATTATTTTCTTTCTTTTTTTATTAAATATTTATCAATTTATATAAAACACACCTAAAACAAATGTACACACACATAAATTTATATAAAAAATATAAAATTATAAAATACTACAAATTAATAAAATATTAGTGATGGCCAAAATGGGTGAGGTTTGGAATTAAAGCTTCAATTTGATTTTTGGCTGAGAAATTCATATATTCCAATTTTCATCGTGGGGTGTTTAAAAAAACGTGCCCAAGTCTAAGGGCCGGTCAAAATGGGGTGTCTACACCCCCTTCTCAAGGCACTTCTTATAATCCTCCACCACCAAGGCAGAATTATAATAATTTTGCCAACCAATCATCTTACTGACCACCGCAACCTTATAGACCCCCATAACCGTACCAGCAACCACAACCCCCACCTGCTCCTCAGGGCAACTCTGCCTTTGAGACTCATGTATTGGAAGTTCTCTCAGAACTTAAGGGGTTAGTACCGGTAGTTCACTCCTACACTCACTCTATTGCCAAGCTAGAGGCCCAATTAGGTCAAATGGCTAACAACATGAATAGGAGAGAGGAGGGAAAATTACCAAGTCAAACTGTGGCCAACCCTAAGACAATACGGGGCAGAGAGTTCAGGTGGGAATGGAAAGCACCATAAGCAGGTACAAGCGGTGATTACTTTGAGAAGTGTGAGGGAGTTAGAGCCTCAGTCAGTTGCGTCTGATGCAACTAGAGCTAAGAAGGATGACCACGGTGGTACACCCAATAAGAGCAAGGGTGAGGGGGAAACACTTAAGAGGGATGACTTAGTCCCTAGCACTTCACATGAGCCCAAGGCACCATATGTCCCTAAGGCACCCTTTCCCCAATGCCTTCATATACCGTCCCCTTTTAATAAGAATGCGGCATCCATGGAAGCAATGATGGAGGTCTTTAAACAGGCAAAAATCAACCTTCCCCTGTTGGAGGCGATTAAGCAAGTACCCTCCTACGCTAAATTTCTGAAGGACCTTTGTACGCAAAAGCGTAAATCTGGGACACACGTGTCCCAAAAGGTCATACTTATGGAGCAAGTAAGCTCCATCTTGTTGAATGACACACCCCCTAAGCTTAAGGACCCGGGTGCCCCAACCATTGCATGCATTATAGGGGACCATTTCATTAATAGGGTCTTATTAGATTTAGGGGCTAGTGTCAATTTGTTGCCGTACTCTGTGTACGAGGAATTTGGGCTTGGTGAGTTGAAACCCACTACTGTTGCTCTCTAGTTGGCTGATCGGTCCCTCAAAGTGCCACGTAGCATGATTGAGGATGTGTTAGTGAAGGTCGATAGGTTTTACTTTCCTGTTAACTTTTTGGTTTTAGATATGGAACCAGTAGCCAATTCTAAGAAACAAATCCCGGTGATCTTAGGTCGACCTTTCTTGGCTACGGCCAATGCATGCATTAATTGTCGTACCGGGGTTATGGAAGTTTTATTTGGTAACATTCAAGTGAAACTTAATATTTTCTAAGCATCCCAACAACCCCATGAGAGAGAGGAGTGCTTATTTGTGGATGTTGTGGATGACGTTGTGGAGGAAGTTTTGCCCTCCATTCTTGTAGAGGACCCTCTAGAGGCTTGTCTAGCTCATTTTGGGTTCAAAAATTTTGATATTGACGGGTTGGTTGAGGAGGTGAATGTCTTGCTTAATGCTTCTTTTACACCGGATTTTCCTCCGTGAAAACCCCGATTTAAGTAACTTCATCCTCTGTCGAGAGAGCCTGCCATACCATCTTTGGTCACACCACCTACACTTGAGTTGAAGCCACTCCCGGCCACACTCAAGTATGCATTTTTAGGGCCCCAGGATACTTTACCAGTCATCATTGCATCTGACTTGACTGTTGAGCAGGAAAGTCAGTTAATGAGTGTTCTTGTGGCACATCCGAGTGCTATAGGGTGGTCGGTGGTTGATTTGAAAAGGATAGATCCCTTCGTGTGCATGCATTATATGCATTTAGAGAAGAACACCAAACCTTCTCGTGAAATGCAACGGAGGCTTAATCCAAATATGAAAGAGGTGGTGAAAAGGGAGGTATTGAAACTGTTAGATGCGGGTATTATATACCCCATCTCGGATAGCAAGTAGGTGAGTCCCACACAAGTGGTGCCCAAGAAATCGAGCATCACTATTATTGAGAATGAGCGAAGAGAGTTGGTCCCCACATGAACCACTACTGGGTGGCGAGTGTGCATTGATTATAGGAGATTGAATTCCATGACTAGAAAGGACCATTTTCCTCTGCCATTTATTGATCAAATTCTTGAGAGGTTAGCGAAGCAGGGTTTCTACTGTTTTCTTGATGGCTACTCGGAGTATAATCAAGTCCCAATGTACCCTGCTGACCAGGAAAAGACCACATTCACTTGCCCTTTTGGCACTTTTGCTTATAGGCGCATGCCTTTTGGGCTATGTAATGCATCGGCGACTTTTTAACGGTGTATGATGGTTATTTTCTCTAACAAGGTAAAGAAATTTTTAGAGGTCTTCATGGATGACCTCTCCGTATTTGGGCCATCTTTTGAAGAATCCCTCCAAAACTTAACTAAAGTCCTTATTCGTTGTGTGGAGACAAATCTGATTTTGAGTTGGAGAAGAGTCATTTTATGGTTCGCGAGGGGATAGTGTTGAGACATATTATGTCCCCTCGAGGTATAGAGGTTGACAAAGTTAAGGTTGACCTCATTGCAGGTCTTTCTCCACCCAACTTTGTGTGTCAAGTTAGGTCTTTCCTAGGGCACGCAGGGTTTTACCATCGATTCATCAAAGATTTTAGTGAAATATCCCATCCTTTGTGTAGTTTACTTGCTAAGGACGCACCTTTTGTCTCTGATGAGGCTTGTCTTAAAGCCTTTGAAATATTACGAGCGGCCCTTTCTACTGCCCCTATCATGCAATCTCCTAAGTGGTCCCTTCCTTTCGAAATCATGTGCGATGCATCTGATTATGCCCTCGGCACCGTCTTAGGCCAAAGGGTGAATAAAGTGCCCCATGTCATATCATATGCTAGTCGTACTCTTTCTGATGCTCAATTGAATTACACTACCACCGAGAAAGAGTTACTAGCTGTGGTCTTTGCCCTAGATAAATTTCGGTCCTATCTCCTAGGTTCCAAGGTTTCACTGATCATGCTACTTTGCAGTACTTACTATCAAAGAAAGAGACCAAACCTAGATTGATTAGGTGGATTTTACTCCTTCATAAGTTCGACCTAGAAATCCGGGACAAGCAGGGATCTGAGAATGTAGTTGCGGATCATCTATCCTACATCTTTATTGAGCACACGAGAGATCCCTTAGCTTGCACGACTCGTTTCCAGACGAGCAACTTCTTGCAGTTTCACACGTGACCCTTCCGTGGTTTGCTCATATAGTAAATTACTTGGCAGTTGGTCAAATTTCGAAAACTTGGTCTAAGCAAGACAAAGACCGATTTTTTTCACAAGCCAAGCATTATTTCTGGGAAGACCTAGAATTGTTTAAGTATTGTCCGAATCAAGTGATTCGGCGTTGTGTGCCTGAGAGTGAAACCCATAGCATTCTCACCTTTTGTCTCTCTCATGCATGTGGCGGCCATTTCAGTGGGCAGAAAACGGCTGCCAAGGTTTTGCAATGTGGGTTCTACTGGCCCTCTATCTTCAAAGATGCCTATAACTTTTGTAGAGCTTGCGAGTGTTGTCAACGCATGGGCTCTATGTCACAGCGAGATATGATGCCAATGACCCCTATTTTAATTGTTGAGATTTTTGATGTTTGGAGCATCGACTTTATGGGTCCCATTTCACCATCTTTTGGCTTTGAATACATTTTGGTGGCTGTGGACTATGTTTCCAAGTGGGTGGAGGCAGTGGCAACCAGAACGAATGATTGTAAGGTTGTGGTTAAATTCCTCCATGAAACCATTTTTTGTCGTTTTGGGTTCCCACGTGCCATAATTAGTGATGGTGACAAATATTTTTCCAACCGATTCTTCGAGGCGTTGGTGCGCAAATATATGATCACTCACAAAGTTGGCACTCCCTACCATCCCCAAATTAGTGGTCAGATAGAGGTTTCTAATAGGGAGGTTAAACACATCCTCAAGAAAACTGTGAGGCCCAATAGGAAAGATTGGTCCACTAGGTTGGTAGATGCTCTTTGGGCCTATCGCACTGCATATAAGACACCCATCGGGATGTCTCCATATAGGATTGTGTTTGGAAAACCGTGTCATCTCGCTGTTGAGTTAGAACACCAGGCTTTGTGAGCCATTAGGAAATTTAATTTTGATATGGCCAAAGCCGGTGACCATCGAAAACTCCAACTCAATGAGTTAGAGGAGCTCCGCAATGATGCGTATGAGAGTTCTAAAATTTACAAGGCTAGAACTAAGGCATTTCATGATAAACATATTTCTCGTAAGTTTTCGAGCCTCACCAAAAAGTGTGGCTATTCAATGCCAAAATTCGGTTGTTCCAGGTAAACTCCGGTCTCGATGGAATGGTCCATATGAGGTTATAGAAGTCTTTCTGCATGGGGCGGTTGAAATTAAAAATCCATAAGATGGTACGACCTTCAAGGTCAATGGCCAAAGATTGAAACATTATGTGGATGGTATTGAGAAAGGGGAGATGATTGAGGTTGTCCATTTGACGGACCCAATATATCTTCCATAGTGATTTATTTGAGTCTAGGAGACTTTAATTCCTTTAAAGGTGTAATTCCTTTGGTGTTAGCTGTGCCTAAACGGCATCTGACGGTCTGATATAGCCACCTAACTGTGTTTGTAGTGAGTTCCTAGGAGACCAACTAAAACGGTGGAACTAGAGTTCGAATGACAAAGCCTAGAACACAAAGGTTTGGAATTTCCGAGACTAGAGTTTGGTTTAAATACCCAGGGGTGTAGAGATTGCTTCGAAACTACCCCGGCTTAAACTCTATATGGCAACCCCATAGGTCGAGTTAGCTTTATGTGCCTCGATTGTGGATACCGAATCAACCTAGTCTGTCACCCTGTTAGAGAATAGGGAAAGTTACACACACTGTTAGGGAGAAAAGTAGTACCCGTGTTTTTCGCGTGAAGATTATACTCTTGTTAGGCATTCCGATATTTTCTAAAGTGCTATAATTATTTCGGATGTCAAATGAAGGTAGAAATGCTTAAGTATGCGTTGGGTTGTACTTGTTTTTTATTATTTTTCTTTCTTTAATCTTTTAAATATATATATTTATATATATTGTATAGTTATACTAAAAAAATGTGTTGTATTTGGTCATTCAACTAATTCAAAAAAAAAAAAAAAAAAAAAATTCCCGCACGTGCAGCATTATCCACGCACGTGCGGCGAAACTTTTCAATCTTCAAGGTGTGCACTGCTTTAAAAGCAGGTGCGAGGGGGCATGCGGCTTGCACACCGCACGTGCGGAACGTCGTTCATCCAAAAAAAAAAAAAATTCCCGCACATGCGGTACTATCCACGCACGTGCAACAAAAGTGTCAAACCAAAATTGGATACTGCTTTAAAAGCAGGTGCGCAGGGGCGTGCGGGGTGTGCATCCGCACGTGCAGCGAGTTTTTGAAAAAAAAAAAATTTAACCTTTAGATTTTTTTTATGTTTATTTATTATTATTTTAAATTTATTTACTTATTTCAAAAAATAAATAAATAAATTGTAAATAAAAATAAACAAATAAACTATTTATTTCTTTCTTTATTTTTTTTTCATTAAAAATATATATATATTTGAAAATATAAATATATATATATAAATAAAAATAATAAAAAATTGCAATTTTTATTTATTTATTTTTCTATTTTCGTTTTTGAAAAAAATTTTTGTTTATAGTATATCTCGCTTTCCGCAGCAAGTTGGTGTCCCGGATGATGAGGCCCAGGACCCCGTCCCCGACCACCCGCCTCATCCTGCCCCTCCTGTGCCTCCCCAAGGGGACTCATTCTACATGACTCACGAGGAGTACCTATAGCTTCAGCACTCTGTGGATCAGGTCCACAACACTCTTCGTGATCGCCACCAGAGTCTCATGGGGCTGCGCACAGATTTTCAGGTGCATCGAGACTATTCTCAGGTGGCCTTCGACCAGCTACACGCCCGCCAGCTCGACATTCAACAGTCAGTTGCATCACTGCAAACTGACTTTTATACATATCGAAAGACGAGCCAGCAACGTGTCGATTAGCTTGACCAACGGGTTCAAGATGAAGCCTTTGAGACGCGATCTTTGATGAACGCTTTGTTTGCCCAGTATTTCCCGCCACCATCGCCACTGGATTCTCTCTAGTATCGGCCTATATTCTACTTTGTCTCTTTCATTTTTATTTTTCTTTTTAGTTATTATCTTTTCCAAAAAAAAAAAAAAAATGTGAAGTGTGTGTATGTGTTACTATTTGCCTACCTGGATGTGCACCTACAATTTCTGATAATCTTTTCTCGTTTCTCTTTACTTTTCCATTGAGGATAATGTCGTATTCAAGTTGGGGGATGAGGGTTGTATTTTCTTTTGTGCATTTCTATTTGGCTCATAATTCATGCTTATACCTGTTTCACTTGATTACATTACTTCACCTTATGTGACTTTGTGCTAGTAGGGTGATGATATTTGCATATGTTAATTGGAGAGTATAGTAGACTTGTATGAAAAGTGTTTATTGGGTAGATACTTGTATGTGATATTTGCACGAGGAGAGTTGTTTGTGTTTGTGGTATTAGTACACTTGTCATGAGTATGCTTTAATTCATATGAACACGTTATCATAGCGGTGATCTTTTTATTATAATCCCTGGTGTACATCATTGATAATAGCTAGGGTTGCATAAAAGAATAAATGAGGAGCCAAGATTTTCAAAAAAAAAAAAAAAAAAAACACTTGACTTGTTTGGATTCGTAGCCTTTTTAACTCGAGTTATTAAGCCTGAGGGGTGTCTCTACACCTAGTGCCCTAAAACCGTCTAGTTTGGGAGTCATTGGCCCAATACTTGCTACATGAGTTAATTAGAAAGCTTAAGGGACTTAGACATTGCACAGTTAAGGAAAAATAAGGAGAATGACTTGTTTAGATTCGTAGCCTTTTCAACTTGAGTTATTAAGCCCGTAGGGGTGTCTCTACACCTAGTGCCCGAAAACCGTCTGATTTGGGAGTCATTGGCCCAATACTTGCTACATGGGTTGATTAGAAAGCTTAATGGATCAGAACATTGCACAGTCATTTAAAAAAAAAAAAAAAAACTTTTGAGAATCTTGGCTACAACAGATTAGTTTTTCTGTATATGTTGGGTGTTATTATGAGTTACACTGGGCTATTATAGTGGACAGGTAACTAATATGGAGATTGCACTTTACACCGAGGGTACTAATGATGTGTCTACTAGCATTCACAAGTACATGGGACCTTACTTTTGTATAAACTTAATTGTGGTTTTGGTTCAATAGATTCTTTCATACTTGTCCACTGTGCCTTCAATGACTCATCGAATCTTAATATCATACTGTAGTGGCACATAAGTTGGTTGTTGTGTGGAATAGTGTGGTTAATTGTTGTTGAGCGGATATGAATATGTTGATGTTTGTGGGTATCATTTCTAAAAACCCTCACGAGACTATACTCGTCTACTTAGGGTAACCTTGTGGTTTAAAGACTTGTTGTATATGCTAAATGCAATCGTGATCCCTACGAAAGTGGCTTAGAGTATTTTACTTTTCTTATTTCTTCTGTTTTGCTTGAGGACTAGCAAAATGTAAGTTGGGGGGTGTGATGTATGCCGAAAGGTGCCACATTAAGGCCACTTAAGTTACATTTTTAGTCTTTCAATTTTGCTTATTTGGTGGAGATGATGTGTTTCGTGCACTTGTACAGATTTAGCAAGAAATATGAAAATTCAATCAAAAAGGGCACGAAAGCAGATCCCCCGTGCGAGAAGTGAAGAATCCGAGCCAGCCAGACCACCGCACGTGCGGCCCACCACCGCTCAAGCGGCCCACATAGGCGCTCGAGTAGCCCACCTAGGGACGTGTGCACGGAATTTTTGGTCTGTTTTGTTGAGATTAAAAGAAAAAAAAAAATAGCCAAACCTAGGGTTCGAAAATTAATTCAGAGAAAAGGGAGGTTAGGGTTCTAAAGAGGTGATTTTCTTCAAAAGCTTGACACACACTTCCATGGGGGTTTCTTCCTCATCTTCTTCCTCTTCCCACTCCTCCATGAGTGGCTAGTCGTCTTTTCTAGGGTTTTGATGAAACCCTAGTCATGTAATAGGATTTTTCATAAGCTTTAATTGTGAATTGGTTTGAATGGATGTATGGATAATTTATAAGTTTTTAATAATTGTTTCTTTCATCTCTTCAAGCATTTTACTCTTTGCGATTGTTTAATGCTTTCCATATATTAGCTTTCTTTGTATTTGTATTCAAAGTACGAGACGAGCCATGCTATAAGAGATGGATCGTTTTGCTACCATAGTTTAAGCAAATGCCTCGTACTACTCCAGATGATTCATGCTTGTACGTTGCGACAACTCTCTTGATCAATATTTCAAACTTGTAGTTGTGAAATATTGGGTAGTTCAAACCGGATTGCGATTGATGGCCGATGTTAAGTCTCATTCATATGGTTAGTGGTGAAATCTCTACCCTAGGATTTTTCCCAAAAATTAATATCTCAAACCCTAATTTTAATTGTCAATATAATTCTTCAATTTCATTTAATTGTTGTTTAGTTATAAAATCAATCTTATCTTTTTAATCAAAATTAATATAGGAATTTAGGGATTGAATTAATCTAATTTCACATTTATCCCTGTTGATCGATACATGGACTTGCCATTATTCTAAAAGAATTTGGTATAGTTTTGTGTTTAAATTTGGTGAGTTCAACGACTCAGCAATAAGCTTTTCTTTTCTTTTTTTTATTTTTTCAATTTAACATGGATTGCAATATTTTGAAAACCGGATCGGTAGCCAAATCGGAAAAAAAAAAACCCAGTGAACAGGTCACCGGTTCAACCACCGAGTTGAAGTGGTCGAACCATAACATTATAATCATATCATAAATATATTTAAAAATATGAGTATAAAAATGAAAAGAAAAATTTTAATTCAATAAAATAATAGAATTTTCAAAAACAGTATTGATAGAGACTCCCATAAAACACAACCCCTACAACCCCAAAATGATCTGAACCATTCATGTCACTGTCAAACACAACTCCTAAAAAAAATTCAAACACATCAATAATCAATATATTAGTAGGGGTCATGGGGGTCCTTGTGGAGGTCCCAAATATTTTTCTTTAAAAAAAACTCAAAACCCATCCACAACAAACACATCATGCCATAATAATTGCAATATGGAAATTTATACAAACCATTAACCAACCATAACAATTATACAGACCATTAAAAAAAAAAAAACAAAAACAAAAACAAAAACAAGCATTAACAAACAGTCTCACATTGATCAAAGTTTAAAACTCTAACCCATTTATATCAAATCGATGACGCCTCTCCTCTATCTCTTTCTCTTTCTCTCTCTCTCTCTGGTTTCTACTTTCATTCACTAAACCCACAGACACATATATTGCTTTCCTTCACACATTTTCACAACTCCTCTCTCAAAAATCCCCAATTAAATTCAAACAAAACAACAAAATTGATGAAGAGAAGGAAGAGAGAAATATAATAGGTGCCAACAAAATAGAGCAGTAGTAAAGGTTGAAATGCTCACCGAATTTGTGTCCCCTGTTCACCGGAATTTTGCGGCTGTTCCACAAAGAAAGTGAGAGTCTGAGAGAAGCCAAAACCGGCGACACCCAGAAAAGAGAGAGAGAGGAGCCAAAAACCCTTATGTAGCCCTAAGATTTGGGATTTTTTGAGGGTATATATATGTTCAACGAAACCGGCCAGTTCTTAAAATCCAATTTGGGTCGCCGGGTTTGCCGGTTCAACCGGCGGGTCTTTTGTTTCTTGCATTGTACACTAGTTTTGCCCATTCTCTGGGTTTAGAGGGTTTTTCGAACCAAAACAAGGTTCGGTTACCCATTCAACCGGCCGGTCCAGTTCGGATTTCTAAACATTGATGGATTGTTTATTTGTGACAAAAAATTGAGGAATAACCTTGTTGGGGAATTAAGGGACCTCTAAGCACGCAACAATACCAGCCCAACTCCACACATGGCACTAGGGATGGCAATTTGAACCTGGCCCGATGGGAACCCGACCCCAATTAGAACTGGTTTTCCCCGAAAACTATCTCCATAGGGCCAGGGATAGTATTGAAAATTAAATCCCCGACAGTTTTCGGGCCGGGGACAGGGATAGGTTCCCCCGACCCCGACCCCGACCCCGACCCTGCCCTCCGCCCCGAAGAATCCCCAAACATCCCCGTATATATATATATATATATATATTTAAGGTTAGTCTAAATATCATTTTCAGCCTCTCACTTACACCCACTTCTCTTCTCTCAGCTTTTCTCCCTCTCTCTCTCTACTATAGGTGTTCATGGCGTCGGTGACGGCTCCTCCTCTTTTTCTCACCGGTGTCACTTCTCCCTTACGGCATCACGGCGGCAGCTCCTCCTTCCCCTTTCTTTTCAGATCTAGAAGTTCTAGTTACCGATGCCAAGTTCTTGACCACTCCCATGGCTAGACTGTGGTGTCGAAAAACACCACCATGGCTCAATCGCTTCCTATCAACATTCAAATTGAAATCTGTGTGTATTGCGTTAGAAGATGCTCTGTATTGTATTTTTTTTTTTGGAACTAAGCTCTGTATTGCATTGAAATCTCTGTTTGTGCATTATATATAATATATATATATATGCATGTGGTGCAAAACTGTTAGCTGTCTCATATTTTTTATTTTTTTTAGTTTCTACACTCATTGGTGTTGTTGTTGATGATGATGATGATGGTGATGAACAAATATTTCTGATCAGATTTGGAGCTTTTTTTTTTTTTTTTTTTGGCTGGGAAATTTTCGGGGTTGGGAAATCCGATCCCCGTTAGGGGGCAAGGGCGGGGGTGGTGATAGGTTTCCCGTCGGAGATCAGGGTTGGGGACGGGAAAATTTCTACCATCGGGGATCGGGGACGGGGAGTGTGATCCCTAGCCCGCCCCGCTCCGCCCCGCCCCGTTGCCATCCCTACACGGCACACCAATGCTTAATATATATATATATCTATATAATAAGGGAGGAAGGTTTTTAAAAATATATAAAATATATGTGAGATACATTTAGATTCAAAGGCTGAGATCAATTTTAATAAACATCAATGACTCGGATGATGATTTATTCCCGCCCAAACCCGTGCTCTCTCCCTCTCCCACCCACCCACCCACGTCTCCTCCCCCATTCCCACTTTATCTCTCTCTCTCTCTCTCTCTCTCTCTATTCTTATTTCCTATCCTCTCTCTCCAACTCGGCCTCGATTTCTGCCTCCCGCCTCTCTCCCCTTCTCTCTCAGTGCTCGCTGCCCCCAAGGTAGGGTTCCGATTGAGAATCGCGACGGCAGTAGTGGAAGTGTTGGTATCTCCGACATCGGCTCAACCTGAAGCCTCAACCTTAACCGTTAATCTTGTGTCCGCCGCCAGGCGTACTCTTCGGTTTCTTAGAATCGTGGACGAGTCTCATTGGCTCCACACCAGACTCACTACTCTCGAATCTGTATGAAGGTCATAACACTTATTTTTTTTGGTGTGTGTGGGTCAATGAAAGTCTTATTCTAAGTAATCTGATCAAAGCGTAGTTAATGCGAATGAGTTTGATGATTTGTGATTGATTGGTTTTATTCAGTATGATGAGCTTTGATGCCATTGATTCTGATCTTACAGTTGGATCAACATCAAACTCATCATCCCCAATGATTCTTCCTCCTATTGATATTCAATGAGTTGTTTTGTCACACCTTCAATCCGGTAAGCTATTATTTGATATGTTCTACTTTGAACTCTGTTCGGTTGCCCAGAAAAGTTCACAATTTGGGCTAAGTTAACTTTTGGGATTTTGTTTGTTTTTCCTCTGAGCACCCAAACACAATGTAATCCAATATAACAGTCCATTTTCAGGTCTTTTACAGGCAATTCAAAATCCATAGCAAAACCAGCTATTTTCGACGAATAGAATGAAGAGTATTTGGATCCGTAGATACCCATCTGAGCCGTTCTTTGTGGTTGGTACTTCAATTCATTGTGTATATACATATTTTTGGTTGTGTTATTATATACATAAGTTTGTATGCTTGTGGTTTGATTTGAAAATGGATATGTCTTGGTACATTGGTTCTGCTCTTATCTGCTCTAAGGCGGCAATTGAATATGGGGTAGAGGGATGATGTCATAGTATTATATATATATATATATGTTTTTTCAACAAAAAGACAAACACATTTTGAAGGCAAATATCTCAAAGGGTCGAATCTCACAGTTAGGAACAGATTAAACACAGTTCGTCTTCGTTGTTCGCTCTCCAACTATTACTTCAATAATACCTTCTTCTCTACATAGCCATAACTAATCTATTCTATTACATACATCTATATAATATCTATATAGATCAGCTTCACTTCCTCAGATTCTGTCAATACAAAAATGGTAAATTCTCTCTTCTCCCCCCTCCGAATTCTCGCAATTCCTTTTTTTCATGATTTCAAATTCCATTTTCTTTTCTGTCGAATTTCAGAAAAGTTCTTTTTCTTTTTTTCTTTTTTCTCCGGAAACAAACAGGGTGATTGTGAAATTTTCTTTCCATTTTTTTTTACCCTATCAATCTGTGAAAGTAGTTTTGCATTGTGATGAATAATGATTTCGTGCACATTTGAATTTTAATTCAGATGAAAACACTGTCCCCTGAATTCACCATGGTTGCAACACTGGCAATTTTATGGAGCATTCGAGGGGTGATTGGGATCAGATTTGTGATAGATAGGGAGGAATGTTTCTCGCACAATGTGGAATACGATGGGGACACCATTCATTTATCGTTTGTTGTAATTAAGTCCGAGGGATCATGGAATTATGCTCCAGATGGGGTTGATCTTGTGGTAAGATCTACTTTTTTTCTTTTTTTTTGGTATTTGATTGTGTAAACCACAAAATTCTTACCCAGTTGGGTTTATGTAGTTAGTTCACACTATTTGTTGGATTTTCATAAAAGAAGCTGTTTGATAAACTAGCTATTATGGAATGAAGGACTGACAATTTGCTAGAAATGTCATGGTTTTCGTCCCTAAGGCATTGTTTGGATCTTGAATTTGTCGAGGGAAAATAAAAGGAAGGGAAAAATGAGTGAAATAGATCCAAACATAGTGTAAATTTGAAATTCGTGATCTGGATGAAAATTAATCATCATTAAACACAAATTAGTTGAATGTGTTCTCGAAGACATTGCTATTTTCAGTATTATATGTTTTGAATGATTCAAACTTGATGTGAAACAGATCTTTGAACTTAGCGGCAAAAAGTTGTGGAAAGATGGAGATCTATTGTAAAACCTCAAGGTTCAAACCAACAACTTCAAGGTTGATAGGCTGAGTTTTAATCACTGAACCAATGGCCCCCTTTTGGGACCATTCGATTTCACGATTTCGTTCATTCCCACTTTTTTTTTAATATAAATCCAGATAGTAAACATCAGTTTTAAGTGTCTTCTATAGTGATGTATGTTACTTCTTTATCATTAGTGAAATAACAAACTAATGTTTCTAATGAGGATGAAACATATAGTAACTTCTTATATTAGTCATCTTTGCAGCAAAAGAAAGCTTGCTTGATTAGTGGGGTCTCTCATTCTTTTCTTTTCTTGGAAAATTTTATGCAGGCAATCTAATTGGTTTATGCATGTATGGTTCTTTTTCTACAAAAAGACATGACTGATCTTGCAAATTTGCTGAGATTATCAGGTGAAGGGACCTTCCGGTAATCAGATTCATGATTTTCATGACAAGACGAGTGAGAAGTTCGAGTTTGTGACTCATCAGAGTGGAATCCACCGTTTCTACTTCACTAACAAGTCTCCTTATCATGAAACCGTCGATTTTGATGTGCACGAAGCCCACTTCTCATACCATGATCAGCATGCAAAAGATGGTGAAGCCATTTTTCCATGCTTTTTGTGTACTATATATGTTTCTTGATCTGGTGAGCCCTTTTAAGTGTAGAACTTATCATGACTTTCATGTGCATCTGCAGAGCATTTGAACCCTTTGTTACAACAAATTTCGATTTCTTTGTTAATATTTTCCATTTAAAGTATATATGGGAGTGCCTTTCTCCCTTTAATAATTAGTTTTCCTAAATTTCAGTTTGTTTCTTTCCGCCATTTTCATGTTATGTTGTGTCTTTTTGTTGTAGGTCATCAATTTATGGGTTTTCGATATAATCAAAGGTATAAACTCTAAGCGATTTTTTTGCTTTTTATTATATCTGTTTCATTACTCAAAATTTTAGAAAATTTATTTTTTTGGGGTCTATTACATATTGGGTCTTTTGTTGGATCTTTTGGTATTTTGTGAGTTGTAAGTTGTCCTAGCAAACAACCATTGTAAGTTGTCCAACACCCAATATATTGCACAAATGTAGTAAGCAGAGTACCTGCTACTACAACCAAATAAATCATTGATTTTATACACAACTACAGTTTCCAAACATTAATTTATTTCCATGTAAGCAATTATTTTTTGTCTATTCATAAATCCTTCTATTTAATGTTGCCATTCTGTTTTATATTCCTGCATAGGTTTCTGGAAAGCAATTTATGGTTTTGGATCTATGTCCTTTGCAAAATGGATATTTTGTAATTATGCTTTGCCTACAAATAAGTATCTCTTATTTTTATTATGCCCATCTGCTATACGTAGTTTGACGGTGAAAGAATAATTTCATGAACAAATATTCCTTCCAAATGGCCCTATGGCAGAGCAGTAGAACCACAACTTTATACTCCCACACTGGCAGGCCATAAGCAAAACACAAAATGTCCTCTCAATGTATGCTTGCATTTGTGAAATTATGTGCATATAGATCATGGAAACAAGAAAATGAACATGCCAAAATTTCATTTGGACTGAAGTGCTCATCCAATAATGTAGTAACTTCTAACTTATGTCATGTTGTAAATTTTGTTAATTCGATGTTAATATATTTTCTTTTTCATTTTGAGCATAGAGCTCTTGCATCTAATAAAGTTGTAACTTCTAACTTATGTTGTGTTGTAATTATTTGTTAATATATTTCTGTTTATATTTTAAAGTTTTCTTATGTTTTAGCAGTCAAAATTGATAGTGTCTGATGGGTTGTAAGTGGTGGGTTATGGGCCTTAATTTGGCCAAGTAATATTAGTGGGTATGTAGTAGAGTTCTAGAGAACTATTAGTAATAGAAGTTTGAGTTTTTTTTATATTTGAAGTCTCAGTCCTAACAGTAGGGAAAATATTCATTTAAATCCAGTACAGTCTTTTAGAGATTTAAAGGTTTTGTGATACGTGAAGCAATCCAACATTGGAGATTGAAGCTGAAGGAATTTTAATACGAATTTAATTCAAGTTGAAGTAAGTCTGTTTGGGAGGCATTAGATGGTAATGCGATGTTTTCCGTTACATCTCTTGCCTATACTAATATCAGCTGATACATGAATGAAACAAAGCAATGGCTTCCGTAGGGGAGCATTACTTTAAGATATGCTTGGGTAATTATCCTTCATTCAACTGATGCATTTAAATGCAGTTTTCAGAATTAAAGAAGGGATAAGAATATGTAGCTTTGAATACCCAACTTCTCATTTTATGCAATTAATTAGTTCATGATTGCCTCGCATAACTGAATGTTTATCTTTATTTCTTTTCTGTTATGCATTGCTGAAAATCTTATGACCCAAAAAAATCTTATAGATGGTTGTTTGCATTGACCCGACTTTCAGTCAACAAGGGGCAAAGTTTTGAGCCTGTGCTATTAATGCACTTTCTCTAACATGATTTTCATTTTTGCCTGGTTTTGAAGGCTTTGCACACAACTCTTCTGGATCAGGAGAAAATTTTCTTTTTATTGCCAACTTTAATTGTTATGTTTTGTCGATCTTGGTAAAGAACAAGCATGTATTATCCAAAATGCTGATTGTGCACATGCAATGCTATGACTGTAGGCAACAATATAGTTTAATAAAGTCCATAGTCACATTGAAATTTCAAAACATTTGTGGGTTATATTCTTTGAATCTATGAAGGGTAAGAGGCCATCAGACTTTTTAAGAAAGTTTTGGGTTGAGTTAGATATGAAGAAAATGTTTTTGCCATCAATAGAATTCAGAAAGTTTTTTAAGAAAGTTTTGGGTTGAGTTAGTTTCCATTTTATTTTAATTTTTTATTTTTGCATAGCCGTATTGTTTGCCTTTTTTTTTTTTTTTGGATAGAGGATATTCACTCTCTTTAGTTACATTGCTGGATGGATGTTGTTGTGGTCCGTGCTTTATTGTTTTATCTTTTCTTATGTTTCTGATATGCTAGGTGTAGTGGATTTTATTTTATTTATTTTTCTTTGTTTTTATTGGGTTGAATTTGTATTTTTTTGACCATTAATTTTGTTTTCAAAAAATATTTAATGATCATGATTACTCCATTCAAGGTGGTTTTTTTTTTCTTTTTAATTATTTTTTTATTTTTTATTTTTTAAATTTCAATCCATTGATCTAATTTCACGGTGTGTGTTCATCTGAGCAAACCAAATGAATAGTTGGAGTTATTTGATTTTTTATTTTATTTTTTATCTGTTGTTGTTCATAGTATTTCAGTGCACAATGTTAACTCATTAATATTCTTTAATATGATGTTTGGCTTCTATTAGGAATTAAATTGTTCAATCTATTTTTAGTTTACAATTTTCTTTTAAATTTAATATTATCATCTCTGTTTTTAGCAACGAATTTTATTTTCATTTATTAATCTCATCATTAGTTGCACCGTGCCTTCAGGCACGGACATACACTAGTATATATATATATTTTAGAACTTATACCTACTTAAAAGTTTGAAATGAGTCCATCTAATTTATATTAAGACTCATTTTATTTATTTATTTATCAGATATAAGACTGTACCTTCATATATATTTCAACAAATTTTCCTTTCTGTGTGAACCAAATGTTGTGGGTTGCCTTACTCCCCCTCGAGTTTGATACGTGAGACTCGATTTTCACACCTACTTTAACAAACTTTACATATGATCATTGACACACTTTAGTTGAGGTTTTTCTTTTTCTTTTTTCTTAATATATAGGATGATTATAGAATCCCGATCCAAAAGAATTTTATGATTCTACGATTTCAATAGGCCAAACAATTCTAATTTGGAGAATAAATTTTACAAGTTTGACATAATTATATTACTCTTTTAAAATTTTAATTTATTTAACACTTATTTTTTCGTTAATAATATGGATAAAAAATAATATTATCATATATTTTACCTTGTTTGACATCATATCAATTAGTTCTAGTTTCTTGAACTTGGATGTATTTTTTTTAAACCTCAAGGGAAGAGAAGCTAGTGTAATTTATAATAATTGTTTGAGATAAAAGTGACATTAATCCCAAAACTATATAGGCAAAAAAGAGAAAATAAAACAATAATAATTTTATAACAATTCATTTTTTTAATTACCACAAATATATAAATTCAATAGATAAGACATGGAATTTTGGGGTTTGCTCCATCCAAATTCTCAAGTTCAATTCTTCTCGCCAACAAAACTCTTAAGAGTACAGATCATAGGCAATAAATTTGTTTTGAAAGACTTGTTCGAGTTGTAGAAGCGCAAACTGATCCAAAATATGTTATACATAAAAATCATTCAAACATAACTTGTAATACCCTACATAAAAAATAAATAAATAAAAAAAATAAAAAAAAACACATTCAACCATAACTTATGAATAACCATCAACATAGGATTCCTATTCTGATAAAAATAAAGTTTTAAAACTTAAAAAAAAAAACAAACAAAACAAAACAAACAAACAAAAAAGAGATAAAAAAAAAACTTAAAAATTAGTTTTTAATTTTTTTTTTTTATATTTGAGTTATTTTTTTTTATATTTATTTATTCTTTTGCATTTTAGATACATCTTATTAAGATGTACCTAAAAAAAAAAATATTTATAAAAAAATGAAAAAAAAAACAAAAACAAAAAATAGTTTTAGTAAACAAAAAAGTTTAAAAAAAAAAGTTTTCAATATCCAAACACAACTCACCTTGTTTTCATGTTTGTTTATATTTTGATAAATTTTATTTTTTACTTTTTAGATACATTAATCTAAATCCACCTAAAAAGTAAATTATGTGAAATTTTAAAAAAAGAAATCACTAAAAATGAAAAACCAAAACATTTTTTTTATTTAGCGATTTTTTTTTTGTCTAATTTCATCCCATGTAATTTATTTTTTATGTGCATCTAGATTAACTATATAATAATAAATAAATAAAATTTATTCATATATAAAATTTATACGAAAAACTTGAGAAGAATAATATACCATTATTATTATTAGAATAAACTCATTTTCAATGGTGTGTTATGTTTCAAAATAAAATATTTACAACTAGCCACATTATGTATAACTTTTTTGTTTGTATAATATTACCTATTAAATTGAATTATTAAAAAAAATTACTAAAAAATACAAGAATATGAAATGTAAGAAGCCATAATATACTTTTTGGAAATTAAACCAAACAAGGTAATATTTATAATAAAATCACAAAATGGATAAATGAATCCGTTTAGGAAGTGGGTTGACTTTTTGGCTTTTTGGACTATTTGAACCTGGGCTCAAAAGCTTAGTTTGGGAAGGACTTTTTGATTTTTTGACTTTTTTGACTTTTTTTGTGAGAGAAGAGTGTAATGATTATGATTAGCTGTGATATTTTGTCTGTTGTAGCTCAAATAACCTATTCTGTCTTTTGTGGCTCAAAGAGCCAAAAGAACCTAAATGAGCCCTTCTCAAACGAACTATGAATCAATCTCTAAAATTTACATCACTGAAAAAAAACAAAACAAAACAAAAAAACAGAAATAACAAATAAAATAAATTACAATTTCCAATATTTTTTAAAAAAATGGTAGGTTTCCAATTCTCAATAACTGTACACAGCACAGCAATGCAAAACAGCTAACAAATTCTACGCAAAAAAAAAAATCCATATCCACCAAACCAAACACCCAACTTCTCCAAAACGACAACCCCTCCAAATCAAACGACAAACTCCTGATTCAGCTGCCTCATCTCCTTCCGAAATCTATTTATTTTTATAAAATTCTCAATCATTCAAAAAATAATCTTAAAATCATACTAACAAAAATCACTCTAGAGGATCGGATTTCTCAATTCCTTCCGGAGCCTCCCTGAGAAGGGCTTGCAAGCATCCATGCTAAGGTCCATTGCGGCGGCAAGCGCCACGAACGCCGCTGCGTCCTCCGTGCACGTCACATGCTGCACCCCCACCTCCACCTCCGGCTTACTACACCTCCCTCCTCCCTTCACCGTCGCCGACATCACGAAGCCCCGATACAAAAACTGTGCCCATGACCCGGACCCGGATTCCGACCCGGACCCGAAATCACAGCTGCTTCGGGGGGTTGAAGCTGGTGAAGCTCCAGTGCAATCTATGCTAAATTTGCCGCCATTTTTGGTGCTTAGACTTGAATTGGATAGAGTCACGGCCTCTCCGTCGCATGTGGCGGCGTCGGGGAGGAGCTCGAAGCGGTAGCCGATGTTGTTTCGGCTACCGCTCTCGAGCCACGCCTCGAGCCGGCCCCACGGCTTCCATGTGTGGTCTCCGGGTCGGAGAATGAGCCACGCACCCGGGTTTGATCGGCTGACCCGGTCGCAACCCGGCGACGGAACAAATGGGGTCACCATTGATGCGGCGGCGACCGGCGATCCTGAGAGGTCGTGGATGGTGATGGACCACCCTTTTCGCTCCTTCACTGGTTGATCTTGTCCATTATTGAACCAACTGTTCGAAGTACTTGTCTCCAATAGCGATGATCTAAAGTAAGCAAAATTATAAAACCCCAGATTAGAATTTTGAAAATTAATCAGATTCGAATATGGGTTTGAAATGTGAATCAAAAAAGGCTTACCTAGATCGTAAACTATGCTCGTTTCTGAAACTGAACTTGCACGTGAAAACCGGTTGTTTAACATTCCCATTGACTTGAAACACTTGAGGACTACATTCTGGTTCGCCATCGAATTCAAATACAAATCTTGGATCGGGTTCGGCCTTGACATTCAAATGCAATTGAGACGCTTTTGCTTCTTCTCCGATTGAAACCCAACCGTTCTTAACCACACAAGTCCTAGACTCCACGGCACATGATTTCACATCCAAAGCCACAAAAACAGTTCCCAAAAGCTTTCCAGAACTCAACCCACAAGTGTTCCCTCTCCGACCCTTATAGATCTTGATCTTCAAACACCGAGGCTTTCGAACCAGTTTGTCGAATTGGGTTTTGTTGAGATTGAAAGAAATTGCTGGAAAACAAGGGATGTGATCTTCGTGTTGTGAAATTAGAGGAATCGAAGCAATTTGGGAAGGGAAGTTCTTGAGCTTGATTTTGCAAAAACATGGTGATGATGAAGGATGAACGCCGGAGAAAGTGGGTTTCGAGGCCACAGGAAGCTTCACTGCTAAACCTCCGATGACGATTCGCATGAAAGGACATGGGTCCATGACTACTACGTCCTTCAGTGCGGTGTCGATTGAGTATTTGATTCGCTCAATCTCTCTCTCCTTGTTGAATGGTTGAAGAGGGAAAAAAGAGATGGTGATATGATTTGATATAACAGTGAGAATATATAGAGAGAGAAAGTTTGTAGAGAGAGAGGACAGCTGGATTCTCCTGGATGAGGAGGAAAATGGATTGGGGAGAGAGAGAGAGAGAGAGAGGGGCTGAGGACGGGAATTAAAAAAAATGAATAATTAATGTTGGGTGATTGGGATGATTGAAAAACGGAAAATCAGCACTTTATTTTTTAAAATTGATAGCCAATCAAATTTAGGTCTCTTTTAGGGTTCTTTTGGAAAGTGGGTTATAATCTACTTTTCATATTATAACCTACTTTTCTCTCTCACAAAAAATTGATTATAATCAATTTTTAATCAAAAAGTTGATTATAACTATCTTCTCAAAATAGCGCTTAAAAAAATTAAAAAGTCAGTATCTATTTAAGTCACATTATCTTATTTAAATCACATCACCTTTCTACCACGTCACTTCAAACACAATTCATACCCAACTTATATTTCATAAAAAAAAAAGTCAAAAAGTACACTTATTTAAACATTCCAAACAACTCCACTTCAAAAAGGAGAATAATTTATTCTGACAAAAATGTTACTATT
The DNA here is from genome assembly GCA_030407325.1 of Camellia japonica. NCBI lineage: Eukaryota > Viridiplantae > Streptophyta > Magnoliopsida > Ericales > Theaceae > Camellia > Camellia japonica. The sequence continues at coordinate 158,451,935 of JAPPVO010000029.1, forward strand.
AAAAATGTTCGAAAATGATTCCAAAATAAGAAGCCATACATATAAAAAAAAAAACGTGTAAATATTTGGATCAAGATGATCTTATTAGTGTATTTTTTTTCAAAAATTGTAAAAATAAAATCATTAAAGACGAAAATAAGCAAAAAAAGATTGCTTATTTTTGTTTTCTTTGATTTGTTTTTTTTTTAAATTATAATTTTTCAATTCATCTTGTCCAACTAAATTTAAAAATTTAAAACTTTTTCAAAAAATTTTTAAAAAAAAATTCACTAAAAATGAAAATAAGCCAAAAAAATACTTTTCTCAAAACACCCCTTAATTTTACTGAAAAAAAAATAGGTTCTTACAAAAGGTGTTAAGAATAACGTGGTCATAATATTTTAAAAAATTGAGCCCTAAGGGTTTTGGTTTTATAAAAAATTACCAAAAAAATGTCAATAACATTATATGCCAATTTTTTTACATGAACTGGTATGTATATAATTACGAAAAAATACATAATTGATTTTTACAAAATAAACTACCTCAAGGTATGTTAACATTTGAAGACTTTTTATATAAAATATGTTTGAGACACTTTAAAAAATCTTAATTTGACGCATAATATTGTATAATGTGTGTTAATTTTTTTATTTATCACACATTCAACTTGTAGAGTCCAACTCCTTGTCACATTATTGTAAATAAATTTGTGAATTTAGTTTGTGAGTCTCTAACATTTTTTAAATAATATGTAGCGAAAGAATAATTATTTTAGTACAAGACAACATATAATTGTAAAATTGAATACCATTCTCTTACACAGAGTGGAACCCATCATCTTGTTAGTCTTGTCTATGTAAAAAAGTTGTATTTAATAATGTGATGAATTTCTCATTTGAGAATATAAATCATTAGAAAAATATTTCATTCACACAAATCTCTCTGAGTGATGAGAAAAATACAAATTATTGATCCACACTTCTACACTTTTTTCTTTTTTTTAAAACTTTCTAACTAACCTTGTCACGTCATTTAAAAAAAACTTATATGAATGTAGCATTGTTGAAATCATTAAATTTTTTCAAAATTAGGTCAGACAAATTAATATTTATTTTTGATTGATTGATTCTCATTTTCAAAGAAATATAATATCCAGAATTTATTAAAAAAATTTGTAATAACCTAACATTAATTTATGCAATAAAAAATCATGCATGGGCAAGCGTGGGGTAGGGCTGGTGAGTGGGTGGGAAACTGGAAGGATGAGCTGTGCGCACGTACACAAAGGCGCCAGCGAAGCAATTAGGCAATTAGCAGCATCTCATCTCTCTCTCTCTCTCTCTCTCTCTTTCTGGCACTTTTAACTCACAACTTTGTCGTTCCATTCCAAAATCTTGTCGTTTTGTATGTCTGTGCTTTTAATGACTTGGTTCGTATTGAATTGAAAACTACACAGCCCTTACACAGCTATGATGCTACCTGGGACCTTGTATTTTTGCCAGTTGGACCTAACTTGGACTTTAGTTCAAAATATTTGTATGGTCCTCCTTTGCAAAATTCCAACCCAAAATGTAATGGTTCCATTAGCTACCATCAAATTTATCAGAAATGTCTCTAAATCATTCTGGATTATTCTTCTAAAATATTGCTTTTTTTAATTAAGTGGGTATTTGAGGTTTGTTTATTTGTTTTTTTTTTTTCTTCTTTAGTAAACTTTTGTTAAAATTTTTTAAAAAGTTTTACACTTTTAAATTTACGAATTGTTTAAAACGATATTTTTTTTATTTTTAATGTGTAAAAAAGTAAAAATGTGATATAATTCAAAAAAAATTTAAAAAATTGTACTGATATAGGGGATGCCAAATAATTCCTTCACTCAAAGAGACAACCCGAAAGACTTACAAAATTTTTTAAAAAAATCTATAAAAAGTCCCAAAAAATAAAAATAAGAAAAAAATAGTAGATTTTTTACTTTTTTAAAATTTTAATTTTTTAGAATTGTTTTAAAAACAATTATTTTTTCAAATTCGTCTTTACCAAATGGATCAGAAAAATATTATTGATATAATTTTAAAAAAAATACTAAAGACAAAAAATTCAAAAAAAAAAAAAGTGATTTATATAGTTTCTAAACACCCCTAAAAAAAGAGAATATTCAAGCAATTGAGGATTTGACATACGGATTAACTTTTTGACCATCTCGGACGGTTACTTAAAATTATTACCAAATTTAAATTTGGTAAAAAATAACTTCAAAGTTTGTTGTAACGGTTTTATTAAATACGTATTAAATTTATAATATTTTTTTTAATTAAATTGAGAATTAATGTGCCTTTCATCAAAATATTATTTATTATTGTTGCTGGATGTACCCCGGATGTTTTTCCAGATATCTGCCCGGTTGTCCCCTGAATGGCCACCTCAAGGTAAAAATTTATAAAAAAAAAATTAAATTAACCAGTCGACCAGTTGATCGTCTCCCTGATTGACCAATGATTTGATAAAACTTTAAAACCCTCTGATGGAATACTTGATATCAAAAATAAAAATTATTCAAATTTTTATTTAAATTTAATATACTGTTGAAGGTGTTCTTATATTGGCATTTTTAGTTTAATATTTTTATGAAATCAAGAACTAGATAATACGAGTCTTTTTTGTCTTTTTTCAGTTGTTCCATCTAATCGTCTTTTGTTGTGGAATATTCCATCATAGGCAGCCAACGTCAAGTAAAAGATGATTAAAATAAAGAGAATTTTATTACACACATTTTGGTGGTGTTTGGGAAGCAAGTTCCTAAATTTTTTTTTCATTTTTTTCACTAAAAAACAAAAGTTTTGCAAAACTAAAAAAAACACATCCAAACAAAATATCATATCCAACCCCATAATCATTTCACTTTTTCTCTCACAAACATCACATCCAACCACATAAAAACCCAACTATCTTCCCAAACACCAAAAATTTTTTATCTCATAAAAACCTACATCTAATAAAATCTACATAAAAATTCACTTCCCAAACACCATCATTTAGTTACATTATTTTCTTTGTTAATTATGATTATTTTTATTTTTTAGGCCTCTTTTGGCAACATGGTAATAATCTGATTTTCAGATTATTACCAACCTCTTCTCTCACAGAAAATCTGATTATAATCTGCTTATAATCAGCTTTTCACCAAAAATCAGATTATAACCATCTTCCCAAAACACCCCTTAATTATAATATTATTTTAAGATATTTGGTTATGATTTTTTTTTTGTATTTGTTTATGACTTTTTTTTTTTAATTATGACTTAAAAAGTATGAAATTATACTATTTTTTTTCTATAATTTCAAAGTGCATAAAATATGTACCATAGTCTTTTTCTCAAAACTAATTTATCACCACGAGTCCGAAAGTACCCATCAAACCTATTTGATCCAATACCAATGGGATGGTTGGTATTGGCGACCGTAGGCGAGGGAAGAGGGAAACAAGGGTGATAGTGGTTGGTGGTAAGAGCGATAGACGATAATAAAAGTTGTCAATAATGAGCATCAATAGAGTAGAAGAGATCGAAAAAAAAGAGCCAGAGACATGAGAAAAATGGAGATATATAATGTATATAAAATTTCATGTAATTCATGAGACAATAAAAAATAGTTAAATCCTTTAACATATTCCCATAATATTTTGTCACATTTCACCTCTTAGTTTTTTTTATATGACATGATAATTTTATTTTATTTTTAAATTTAAAGGATCATATATGTACAGCATTTACACAATAAGTAAAATAAATTTAATAATAAATATTATTTCTCATAATAATTACTTTAATTTTTGAAAAAACATCAACAGTTTTTATATATCAGCACATCATCATTAACCTAACATATATTATGCAATTGAATTTGTATTTGTAGTGATTTTTTAAAAAAAATTGTTCAAATTTTAATTTAATTTAAAGCACTTTTAAGATAAAACCTTTTTTAAAAAAATTACATGAAACTTGAGAAAATTCACTAAAATTAAAAAGTGCTTTAAAATATGCCTTTTCAATTAAATCAAAATTGCTCGTCTATATTAGATTTTTAGTTTTTAATTTTTAGGAACTCACCACAACTTATAAGAATTTTAGAGACCATTTTTTTGTCTCTAAAAAGTACAAATTTTATTATAAAAAATATTTAGGGATTAATTTCAATTATCGCAAGAACAGTTGCTAAAAAGTTGCCTTGAAAAATAAAAAATAAAAATAACTTCTAGAGATAAAATTTTGAAAATGTCGTTAATAAATGTATTTTTAGGGATAAAATAATTTAGTCTAAAAAATGTTTATTTTTTGAGACAACTTTTGATCCCAAAAGGTTAGTAATTTATCATTAAATGTCTAATTTGGTTGTTAAAAATAAAATAATAATATTTTTGACAAAAAAATATTTTGTCCCTAAAAAATAATTTTGTTATTAAATTTTTATTTTTAAAATCTTTAATTTCTTGTAGTGGCTTTTAGATCCAAAAGAAAGTCCAAAAAAAACTACGGTCTACTACTACTTTTAAGAATTTAATGTACAATAAATGCATATAAGATGAAAAAGATTTTATAAGAAAACAAATGTTAGACATCTCAATATTTCTACTAAAAGTTATACTACATGTCTCATATGGATGTGAGACCCACATAGGATCCACATTGTGTGGGATCTATATTATGTGGATCACACATCTATGTAAGATATTTGATAAAAATTTTGATAGAATTTTTGAAATATTTAACATTACTCATAAAAAAAAAAAATGAAAAATCGGTGCACAAAAGTTCTTATATGAAAGTTTGGGTCCACACATGTGGGACCTATGTAACACCTGCTCTTATTTGAGAGTTTTTGTGCACATATTTTGTGTAAATAATATTTTTCAATTACTCTCTTCTAACGGCAATAGTAATGAGATTAAATGCAATTTACCTTACAAATGTGTGAAAGAGAATGGAGAGAGCCATAATTAAACCATATTAATTGAAATTAAGGTCAAGTTTGGGAACATCCCAAAAAGTCAAAAAGTTAAAAAGTTATTCAAAAAGTTAAAAAGTTATCACTATTCACTAAAAGTCAACAATTACGGCTGCACAACTCCCAATTCTAGGGGTGAGCAGCGGATATACCGATCGCCAAAAACCCCGACCAAACCGAACCGATCCGCCGCATTTGGACGGATGCGTGATGACGAGCGGACGGTTGCGGATTGATTTTCTCCAATCCGCCAATTTGGCGGACGATGGCGGATTTGAGATTTCTTTGCCGCAACCGAACCGCCAAACCGCCAAATCGCGAGCACCCCTAGTAATTTATAAGACTTTGTATTTTCAATTTGTTTAAATATTATGTTTGTGTTTTCAATTGAAAAAGAGTTTAAATATTCTGTTGAAAAAAGTTTTCCACTTGAATATATTTTTGAATTGAAAAAATAAACGTATTATTTATCTATATTTTTTGGTTTTTAAATCTAACTCTAAAAATAATAAATAGAAAATATGATATATGCTGGTTGGTTTTTGTTTTAAAAAAAACATATGTAGATATAACAATACAGAAACATACAATCTCTACTACTGCTCTGTTTATGGTTTTGGTGGTTTGAATTGTTATTATATTTAAGAATCACATATTGTAATACTTTATGTAGATGAATCATGCTGTGATTATAATATGTGGATGAGGCATGCAGTGATCGTGATATTATAAAGTTTCAAAACTTTCTTTTTGGATAAGGCACACAGTGTTTGTAATACTTTTTAAGTCATTGACTGTAATACTTTTTTTTTTTTTTTTTCTTTTGAGGAAGTGCACAAGTTGAATTATGTTGAAAATTTATAAAATTTTAAACCGCCAAACCGATTCGCAATCCGCCAAACGTCAATCGCTCAATCCACATCCGCCGGATTGACGGACGGATGCGGATTGATTTTCTTCAATCCGCCAATCTGGCAGACAGATGGCGGATTGGAGGTTCGTGGCCGCAATAACCCGTGCCCACCCCTACCCAAATTCTAATTTTTCCCTACAAACCAATTTTTACAATTTTTTATTACACATTTTTCCATAAAAAGTCAAAAAGTTAACCCAAACATTCATATTTTCAATCTCAACTTTTTAATCTAAAAAGACAAAAAATACATTTATTTAGGACACCCTAAACAACCCCTAAAATTAAGAGTAATGTTAAAGATTCTAAAAAATTTATTAAAAATTTTACCAAATATCTCATATTAGTGTAGAACCCACACAATATGGGTCTCATATGAGTCCTACACCCATGTGATACATTTGGTAGAATTTTTGGGATCTTTAGCATTTTTATTAAATTAAATAGATGAAATGAAAATTTTAAAGATGAAATAATTTTTAAAAAAATAGTTTAGAAATTAAAAGTGAAAAATAAAAGAGAAATGTTAAGACTCACAATTCAACTATATGATTTAGTTTGTGACAAATTAAAAATTCACATGTGATCTGCTATGTCATTTAAGATAAATTAGAAAAGACTTTTTAATAGTATCAATCATTTTCTTTTACAAAAATGTTATTTTTTTCATATGTTTTATATAGAATATTTCATTTTAATAATATAGTGGTATTCGGATGAGCTCTTTGTTACAGAGCGATAGTCCAACAATTCAGTCCTATCCTTCCGTATAGTTTTTTATATTAATTTTTACATTTATATAGCATTATTCTATAACAATTAGTAAACAAAAAAATATTACAGGATCACAAAATATAAGGATTTATCTCTTTGAAGTACAATTTAATACCACTTTATCCCATCTAGCCTTTATATAGTACACACATTTAGGAAATAAAGTGTGCATCACATCAAATCTTTTTACATATGACCATCTCCAATCGTGTATTAAATTTATTATAAAATTTGATTTTGATGAAAAATGATTCATTTTTTAATTCTAACGGTTTCATCACATCGATATCAAATCTAGGATATTTGATGACCAATATACAATTAATCAAATTACTGTTCATAACCGTTTGATTTTTACTATCGGATGTCCACCCAGATGTCCTCCCAAATGATCACCTCAAGGCAAAAGTTTGTGAAAAAATTACACTGGCTGATCAACCCCCCGAATGACCACCTCAAGAAGAAAAATTGTAAAAAATTTGCACTAGCCAGTTGACCGGTCAAACATCCGCCCGATCATCCATCCGATCGACCAATGGTTTAACGAAGTTGCAAAACCTCTGTTGAAGCACTTGATATCAAATGGGAGCTTTTCCTCAAATTTTTATTCAAATTTAGTGAAAATTTAATGCACCGTTGGAGATGCCCTAACTAATAAGAACGTGTTCAACGCTTACTCTTTTATTTATCATATTTAATTTTGATAAAATAAGTATAGTTTTGCTACTCTAACCATGACATCAAACTCATATCAAATGAGGAAAATCTCAAAACTTTCATCAAATTCAGGGAGGCTTTAGTGTTTTATCAAATTGTTGTAGGTAGCCGTTATTGTCGCAGCTAGCCGTTGGGACATCACAATACATTGGATGACCAGCTGCTTGCAAAATTGCCCATCAATTTACACAAGTCAGTTGATCGCTTGGACATCCTTCCAGTTGTTTTCTCAGTCGACTGGTTGTCTGATGAAAATTGAAAAATTAGCATTGAAACGATTAGTATTATATGAAATTTTTAACCCAAATCTTTACTCAAGTTTAACAAAAAAAGAGACTAAGCATTAGAGATGCTCTAATACGTAAATTATGTTAATAAAAAATATAAAGACACCAATATAAAACATACACATGAATATGTATATAATTTGTGAGCGGGACAAAACGGGCTTGATGCGTTTTTTGCAATCTGACCCACATTATAAACGATCGCAAAAAAATTCGTAAACTTAGTCATATGGATCTGAACTATTAACCCAAACCTTATAAATCATAACAAGCTTAAGCAAGTTTAACGGGCCATCAAGCCCATATCCACCATTTCCCCATCTTTCACCCTTTCCAATTTGTCTCCTTTCACTAACCACAAACCCACCCCACCTCTCTCCCTAATACTATGGTCACTGTATCTAAAATTAAACATGCATTAGGGGTCAAAGGGTAGTGAAATTCCATTGAATCTTCGACCAATTGGCAACAAAATTGAATGTTTGTTATTTTGTGAATCAATTCTTTTAGTTAATATGTTTTCTTCATGATTTGCCATGCATGCTTTGGGATGAATTAACTCATTGTTTTGTAAATTTTTTTGTTGAATTTTAGGTACCGGCCTAACCAAAGTGATCAAATTTTAGCTGTGTGATGAATTAGGGTTCGTTTGGTTGTTGTGAAAGCTAGAGAAAAAAAAATTCAATGGAAAATTTAGGCTATGGGAAAATTAGAAAAAGGGTACATAAATTTTGATGTCACTAATTTTTTTTTTTTTTCTTTTCAAGATATACTCATTTCGGCATATCACAGTATTAGAGTTATCATGTGCATGCCACATGATTATTTTCATTAATGTAATGAATTTGTTAATTGAAGTTTTACATTGATATAAATTCATAGTTAGAGTGATAAAGTGGTATTTAGTCATACTTTAAGGGTAAAATGTAATTTTCTCTTTCCATAACAATAGGATTGAAGCATCCATATTAATCCTAAGACTGAGCTCATTATTATTATAGGAAAATATAAATTAAACATAATTTTCTAAAGAATTTCATTCAATGGTGTGAAAGTGACATCTTGGAAAGCCATCTTAAATCCATTTTCTATCCATACAAAGGTAAAATTTTAACTAATAAAGTTATGATTATTATAACTTGCCAAAAACAAATTAATTTAATATTTATTATGGCACTAAGGAATATTAGATGAAAAATCAACATCACAATTCATGGACAAACATAACTGAAAAAAGATTTATTTATTGACATTTAAGGCTGGTAAGGTACTAGCCAGCTTGGAACCAACATGAAAATAGACAAGAAAACCTTAAAAACATCCATGACCATAATAGCCAAAGTTATGGACATTAGGAGTGATTGAAGAAGAAGCATTGATATGAGATGTTTTACTCTCAAAGTGATCAACCATTCTGGTGCCATTTACTAAGAAAAATGGTGAAGGGTTTGTGGTGCCCTCGAATTGAATTTTGTTTGCCTGATGGGTTACGTTCTTCTTGAGCTCCACCATTGAATTCCTAAGTTGTTCAAGCTCATGCAAGCCAAGCTTGTCTATTGGAGCTTCCCACCAGTATTGTCTTTGACTAGCTTTTCTCGTGTGATCTAAGGTTTCACCATGTCTTTTCTTGACTTCCAATTCATTGAGAACTTGAGTAAGTTGTAAGTTGAGCTCGCGCACGCTAGCATTACGATGAGCCTCAATAAGGTGGCGTGTGGTGGTGTTAGGTGGAGGGTTTCGAGTTAGGAATTGATCAACAATATAATCCACGTTAGGGTGGCCAAAAGAAAACACTTTGCCAGCCGGAGAGAAAACTATGATGGCAATCTCTATGCCACAAAGCGTGCAAAGTTCGCTTGCCTTCTTGAAAAGCCCAGATCGGCGTTTTGAGAAGGTGACTTGCAAGTGATTTTTGATCTCTATTTTCGCAATTTTGATCTTTTGGCGACCCATGCTTGGTTTCTTTGCCATGGCTAAAACTATTGAAGAACTCTTCTCTTCCCACTAGAGAGACAAAAAAGAATTCACATTTACTATGAAGATGTTTAGATGAAACATGAACAATTTAAAGGGGCTTGGAATTTACTCATAAAGTTGGCCAATATAATTGTGTTTTGAGGTTTTGATTACTAGTTTATTAATGTACTAATTTTAGAGTTATAAAATCTTATGCTCTTAATGCATGAGATTTATAAAATAATTTTTTTCGTAATTAGCATTTTAAGAAGCTAGTTGACTTTCCATGTCAAAGTCAATTGTTTAGTTGTAAATTACTATGATCTAACCCCCAAAAAAAATTTAAAAATCTTCATGGGAAAATTTTATTTTTTATTCTATTCAAAAGAAACTTACTAGTATTCAGCTTGAAGTCAATTAATTGTTTCATATTTGACAATTGTTATTGGTTTTTTCCTTAAAAAAAATAGTGGTTGGTACTCTACCTACTTATAATGCATAAACTCTTTAAAAAAATTTATTTATTTATGTATACAAATTTATTAAAGAGAAAACTTAAGTTTCAAAATCAACAGCTATTGCTACCATTGAAAATTAAAAGATATAACTGAACATTGGGATTATATACAAAATTACCTGGAAAATTAAAATATGTCAAAATGAATTTGAGCTGTAAAAGCAAAATACAATTCACCATTTCAAGAGAGGAAGACAGAAAACGGAAAAATATAAGGAAAAGTCGATGTTCGTAACGTAAAATTGGACAGAAAAGCTGAAGAAACTGCTAAAAATATCAGGTAATCATAAGGTTTTGTATTACTTTGGAAAATCATTAAATTGTTGAATTTGAACTTATCTAGTATTTGTAACGTTTGTGATTTGATTAATTAACAATACCATTATAACCATGTGCAATTTATCCATTATTGATTTTTCCATGTGAAGCTTCTATTACTAACTCTGTCTTCTAATAAGAATAATGTGGGTAACCTGCACCATCTGCCCCTTTTTCTTTTGAAAAATGATTAGGTGGCAGTGGGTCCCGTCAGAAATGATGTGATGTTTTGGTCTTGGAGTTGTATTTTTTTTTTTTTTTCTATTTTTTTAATGCATTAGTGCTATTAGTGGTGGTATTTTTAGTGGGATGAATCATTGTTGTTTTCTTTTTCTATTTAATTATTAATTTATTTACTTATTTTTAATTTGTAGAAAACTAGTATCACCCATTTTTGAGAACTCTACTCATAGATATACCATTGTCATGGTTACTCTGAAGTCAAAAAGTCACTATAAATTATCACATCATTCTCTCTATTTTCTGCACTTTCAACTTTTAACTTTATTCTTTTTGTTATTGCAAATTTTGACTTTACTTAAACTAGAAATATAGATAAAAATAAGCCTTCAATTCAAGAATTGTGAAAAGACCTTCATAATCAACTCATTTAAAACTCATTTGAGTTCAAGATAAATTTTCACAGTGAATAATTGAGCTGAGTTCATGTGGACCAAGCTCGGTTCAATTAGGCTCATTAACAAAAATATATAAATTAATATTTATTTTTATAATATATCAAATATATTTCATTTCTTTTTCTATTTAATTAAATTTACATAATTAATGAATGAAATTTATTTGTAATTACATTTGCTCATAATGTTCTCTTTTTCACTAATATGCAAATTAATTGATTTTTTTTTTTTTTTTTAAAAAAAATTTGAGCTCAGCTAGTTTATTTGATCTAGTTGACTCAAATCAAACTCAAGTTTCTCAAATTTTTGACAAACCAACCTCGAGCTACTAATCTTTGCCCACTTCTATATATTCGTTTGTTATCCTTTATGGACTTGTTTGATTGGCCAGATCAAAGTATTAGATTGGGAATACAAATCTTTTGGACTCATATTCCAACGTTGAATTGTAAATTTTTTTTATTCCAATTAGATATCTAATGGATAGCTAATTGTAAAAATAAGCACGAGCATTAAAACATGGTTTGCAGTGGACCCTGTGGTCCAACCCTTACATATATCGAGTACTTGAGGGATTATTGTTTTACATCATGTCACAAAGTAATTAATTAATAAAAAAATTAAAATTTTTCCACAATATTTAAAGTGAATGTCAGGGTTGTCATATTATTCAAAAAATTTAAGTTTTAAATTTCATCAATGTCATCGCTCTGTATAGTGAAGTACCTACATCGTTGAATGAAATGAGAAGTCACAGGTTCAGTGGACTAATGGTTTTATGGGACACTTTTTTTTATAGATTCATTATGTAAAAGTTTAATAGATTAAGTTTTACAAAAATGAATAAATAAATTTAACATATTAAGTTTTACTTATCATTCCTTCAATAAATCCTATTATCTTGTTAAAACGTGATGTGTATGAACAAGTTGAATGAAGTACTAGGCAGAAATTTTTTATTTTGTTTTAAAATTTTATTTCTATGAATTTCGTTTTACATAGCCATTTTTTAGTATATCTAGATTTTTGGATCCTATTCAATGAAATTTATCAAACAACATTCATATTAAATAGCCCAGAACGACGCTTGAAAAGGTAACAAGTAGGTTGCTTTCTTTTGATATTCTTGTCAACTCGATCTTTTGACGACCTTTGCTCTTTCTCGCCATGGCTAACACCAACGACACCAAAAAAAAAAAAAAAAAATTATTAGAGAAATAAGGAATTGAAATGGTGATTATCTAATGAGAGAAACATAAGGGAATGAATATATATAGGGTGTGTCTCCATATATATAGCTTGAATTTACTCTCAAACTTGTTGAAAATTTGCTTCCTTTTAGGTTTTAATACTATATTTTGCATGTCATTTAATTTAATTACATATTTTGGGGCAAATTAATGTCACAAAATTTCTATATCCTTCTTTTCTCGTATGTTGACAGCTGCCCAATATGTCAAAACAAAAATGAATGTTGGATTTTAAAAGCATATTAGAACAGAAAGACAGAGAAAGCACGTTTTGTTCTCTCTCAAAATTAGGTGGTATTTGGAGCCTCAATAGAGTGTAGTGTATTCTAAGCTAATTATTCATTTTTTTTTCTTCCCTTGAAATGTAATCAATCATAATACTTGAATGTTTATCATAGTCCAGCTATGTAATTTTCACTACTGTAATATAAATATATTTACAAATTAATAATATTGTTACGTGATACATTTGTTATGCCCAATATATACTCGTATTTATGGTCATAAATTGTCAAATGGAATGTGATACAAAAGATGGTGAAGTAATAGGAGGAAACAAATCAAACAATGTCAAGTCCATAAACATTATTTCCTCTTCATTTTCCTTGAGCTTCCTTATTGGATAAAAGAAAATTAAGAGAAGAAAACTACACACACACACAAAAATGCATAAATTTATAAAGGTTACATTACTATATATTACCATGTTAATTATTATTTTTCATCGCATTTTAAACGTGTTTTTGTAGTTGGATCCTCTGTAATTTTGAGCTATTCAATAGCAAATAACTCAATTACATATGAAAGTGACAAAGAGACAAAATACAAGAGAACAGACTCAGGTAAGCAATATGAGGGATTTCTAAAGGATAATAACTAAGTTTGACTGACATACAGAAATAAGTCTAACAAGCTAATTATCTAAGGCCTATATTTAAGAAGGCCTCTAAATTTTAGACTCTTAATTATATGTATACATGAGACCCCTCAGATTTTTATAAAAAATTAAAATTATGGAACCGTCATGTCATATGAAAATTCACATATAATTTTTCTTTTAAATATTAGTGAAATATTTAGATGATATAGCAGCACTTAAAAAATAAATAAAATAAAATAAAAATCTTGGGGACATAAATTGTTGCAAGGCAATCCTAGTACTGTTATTAGAAGTTTTAAACCCTTTAATATGTAATTTTAGCCAACCTCATTAAATTACGAGACAATTGCAGCCTAAAGTGTTTATGGGCCCATGGCCCAATCCACTGCTTGGATCCCCCAACCAAAAAGAAGAAAGAAGAAAAACAGGCCATTCTATTTGAAAATTCAAAAATTAAATTAAAATTTCTTTTGTATCCTGATATGAATTTATTAATAAAGGATAAAACGTATTAAATATTAAAAATAAAATATGATTTTTTTCATGATATGAATTATACGTATTTTTACTGTTCGAATCTCTTCATTTTCTTTCCCAAGTTTCAATTATTTTCTCTTCTTTTTTTTTTTCTCACTCCAAAACTTCAATCCGTCCTATCAAAACTCACCATTAACATCAGCATCATTATTTTTATTATATTGTTACTTGCAAATAGAAGAAAGTTTGAATAAAATCAAATAATGGATGAGAGTAATAATCAAAACAATTTTTTGAAACAACCCATCAAAGAAGAGGTAAGTATTCACATAAATATCAAAGTATAATTATTGATTTCTGTATTTTTTTTAATATAAAAGCGAATATTCTGCCTGTTTTTCATTATTATTGTTTGAACTTTCAGAACCGAACAATTTCACTTTGTTCGACAGCATATAACCGAACAAAGCAAATGAGTGAATTTGTTCAGTTATGAAAGTCCAAACAAATTCACTTTGTTCGGTTCTAAAAGTCCAAACAATAAATGACGAAAAGCAAACTGAATATTCGTCGTCCTCTTTCGCCATTCTCTTTCTCCTTCACCATCTTCCTTTGTCCGTGCCACCTTCACCGATGCATCGTTTCCTGATTGCATTCCATGTATGTACATGAACAAGAGAAAGGTTTTTCAAATGTAATTTGAATTTTTTTAATTTGTTTTATTTGGGTGTACCTCAAAAGGATAATTTGGAGGAAAAAAAATATATAGTGTACCAAACAAATCAAACACAAAAATCAAATCAAACAATGTCAAGTCGATAAACATTATTTCCTCTTCATTTTCCATGAGCTTCCTTATTGGATAAAAGAAAATTAAGAGAAGAAAACTACACACACACACAAAAAATGCATAAATTTATGGGAAAATTATCCAAAAATCCCATATCAGCATCAATAAGCCCGTTTAGTCCTACCAATTTACGCATGTACTAGGAGATCCCATTTGTTATAACATCATTACCAATGGGTCCTGTTTTGATTTTTATTTTCATATTATGATCGTTTGTACCCTTTCCTTTATTGGGTCACACAAAATTATGGATTACGTCCATTTCCTAATACCCATCTTATGACACAGAATTAGGGATCACGTTTATATCCTAATACCCTTTCCTTCACTGGGTCACATAGAATATTATGGAATATTTGGTCACCATAGTCAAAGCACTGAGGGAGCACATACATATTCTTATACCCATTCCACTATAGGGTTACACCGATATCGACATTGCAACGCGTAAGCATATACGTCGGCAGGTATGCTGTTGTTTTCCCCCTTGTACAATGGTTGTTGCATAAGTTTCATCATCGTCTGTGACCCCCCCTCCCAATTCCCGATGCGTTTTTACCATGTGCATTATGTAAATCGTTTGTAATGTATAGTTTGGGCTGTCGTGTGGTACACACAAAAGTGTATCTGTGTTGTTCATTTACTCCCTACTTTCTAAGCCGTCTGTAACTAATTTTTATGCAGTAATGGATGACGTTATTATGTTGTTGTGCTGTTTTCGGTCCACCAATGTCGCATACAATCTCAAATCCCCTTATGCATTTGTCGATTTGGTTAATTTTGTGTGTGAAAAATTTGGTGGTCTTATGTCGGGTAATGTTCGCTTGTTCTTCAATATTCCGGGTTACAATGATATCTCATTACAAAATGATGTAGATATGCAAAATATGGTTCACCTTGCATCATCTTTCCGTTTGCAACTAATCGACGTTATGGTTGAGTCACGCAATCATGTAGGTGTAACAATAGACGATGATTTTGTTGACGCCATATCGAGCCCTGCCATGTGCGGAATCAAACGTGGTGTTCACCAAATTAACAATGAGTTCGATGTTGATTTGTTGCCAAATTACTGTCCACATGATGAAAAGACATTCTTATTAGCACCATGGACTAACGGACTAACTCACGTGGGACAGTGTTTCGAAAGGGGTGCACCTGAGTTTCGGACAATACTTTACAAATATGCGGTGAAATGTGGTTTTGAATTCAAGTACTTGAAAAATGACTCAGTACGAATTAACGCTGTGTGTTCGCTACGAGACTCAAAGAGTTGCACATGGTTGGTACACGCACGAGTGTTGGACACTAATTGTTTTTTCTACCTTCGTAAATGAACAATGAACACATTTGTGGCGTCGCTGTTCGTACAGTCAACAACTGCCGTCTTGGATCAGACTTGGTCTCCGACATCTTCGCATATCATATCCGCGATAAGCTTTTAACCAGGCCTACTGATGTTGCATTTGATTTGAAAAAAAATTACAGCCTTGAAATAAGTTACCGTGTTGCTTGATTAGGTGTCGAAAAAGCCAGAGGCGAGTTATTTGGGGCCCAAAGCGCATCTTTCGATCAGCTATGGTGGTAAAATAGGGCCACGATGGAACATAACCCGAGTACTTATATCAATATTGATTGTGATGAGCATGACAACCGGTTCAAACGTTTTTTCATATCATTCAAAGCATGCATTGACGGATTCAAACATTGCTGACCATTACTTTTCCTAGATGGCACTTTCTTGAAGAAGAGATTCAAAGGGAATTTACTTGCTGCCATGTCTAAGGACGAAAAACGAGGTACGTTTAACATTTACACAAATATAATGCACATATGGCACATAACCATGCTTGTCAATATGCCACTACTACTTTAACATATTACGTGCCATACATCCAAAGTCACCTTCACACACAACTAACCAACATAGTCCCATACAGGATTGTTCCCAGTCGCATTTGTGATTGTTGGTGCAGAAAACGCAACAAACTGGTCATGGTTTTTGTAGCTTCTTCGTAATGCATTTGGTGATGACAGAACATTTACATTCATATCAGATCGGCATGTTGGCCTCATAGAGGCAATGCCCATTATCTTCCTGAATGCTCACCATGCGTTTTGCATATAAGACCTTCAGATGAACCTAAGGGATAAACTGAAATATATGAACAATTTCCATCGATTGGGTAGATCACCAAGTTCAACAACTATGCTTATGCACTGACTGTTATTGCATTTGAAAAGATGGTAGGAAAGTTCACCAATTCCAGTAAGAAAATTGCAATCGATTTCCTCGAAAATCTACTTCTACTACATTGGGCGAACGCTTATTTTAGGTGGGTACCTTAATATGTTCCACTTGTACCTTCCGCTTCCAACATACATCGGGCAGTGCTACATTACGTTATACACTAATGCTGCTTTTATGTTGGGAAACACCTTGTAATATAGAGGCAACCGGTATGGCGAGATGTCCTCCAACGCCGCCAAATCCTTCAACAACTGGATTTCTGAGGCACGTCACCTACCAATAACCCATTTGGTTGACAGTATAAGGACACAAATAATGCGACAAATGTCAACCGGGCGGGAAACGTCATAAAATGGCATGGTGTATTATGTCCAAAAATGAAAAAACGCCTAGAAAAGTCATACAACGACGGAAGGTTATGGATTGTAAGCCAATCAAGCCCCACAGTGTACGAGGTACACTCACACCCGTCCATGATGGTCGATATTGACAGACGCACATGCTCGTGCTTCCAATGGCAGACTAACGGGTTCCCATGCTTACATGCCATTATTGCCGCTCGGAAAAGTGGGCAAGATTTGTACACATTAATTGAGCCTTATTTCCATGCCGCAGAATATCGTTTGTCATACAGTCCAACCATAACACCATTATCAATAGTCGTACAACCACAAATTCATGCCCACAATTTAGTCATACTGTCGCCTGCTGTCAAACGACCACCTGGCTGGCCCAAGAAGAAGAGGATACCGTCACGCGATGAGGAAGTGCAACCGATACGTTGCAGTAGGTGCAGCCACATAGGACACCACAACCGGAAGACCTGCAAAGAATCGATACAGCAAATCAACCCAAGCACGTGGAAACACATTATTTCAAATATTTATTACGTTATTTTCCCGGTTAATAATCATGGGTTACACATATTTCCCATGTATGCATTTCATTTTCAAGTGATTTGCGTTATGGACAATGTTCCCAAAAAGCCTACCATTAATAATGTAGTGTGATATTTATTTACTTTTCTCCATTAAATCGTTTTCAATTATCCATTGCCTTAATTTGATTCCTATTTTTAGACTTTCAGCAGCAACACACTACATAACAGTACACAAATTGCACCGCTACCCACTCCTATGAATTGCCACAACTAACGTAACGTTCGTACACATGCCATTAATAACAGTTACCCTTAACACTTTCGCAATGTCACCCATCCACATGTTACAATAAACCACTACCAACACTTGTGTCACTTACTGTTAACTTACATGCGGAATGCAATACTCTTCTTCTACCATCACACAACCACGACATACATATTCCATACACCTTGTGTCCACGCATCAGCACGCTCGACTAACGAATACCTTCCGAATGCAAACTTCCGACCCATTCCCAACACTCTCACTTACAGGCCATCAATACCATATACCATACCCATGGCAACAGGCACACACGTACATACATAGCCAAACAATACTGTCGTTCCCATTTACATCAATAATACATGCTGAACATACAAAAGTCCAAAGCAGTAAATTTACGAAACACCATCACAGTTGTAACATAACACATAATTGCTTAACTGCCATCCGCAATTACTATTATTCATAATTTAATACCCAATGTTAAAACAAATCCAAACATTAACAAGAACTAACACAAACTAAATAAACTAAGTTCATCACTGCGCAAAAAGTACCCTACAAAAAAATTCACTCTAACGTAACACCACCGTATTGCTAAACAAAAAACCAAACGACAGATCAATCCCAACCACAAAAAACAAACACTATCATACTTCATGCAATGTCCTTCAGCCCCCTATCATGGTCTTTCACAAACCATTTAACCATGTTGGCGCGCAAGATGACACAGTTATCCCTTTACAATGATCTGTTGACATCAACATGGTGTACATACTAACGCATCACAGCACACATAATGATTGCGCAGTCCTCCTTGTGTGTGTAACAACACAAACACACACAACTTATTAACTCCTCTAACAAACCATATACCAAATTACATTCGTTATATCTACTTTCAAATTAATCTGTAAAAGACACGTACGAGTCGTGTTTCTACTATAGGTGACTACTGCCTCCACACCCATTTCACCAATCTGTGTTGCGTCGTCATCACCCAATCCGGCCACGGCTCCCCGCTAGATTTCAAGAATGGTGTCCCTCTATAAAACAATACCGCCCCATTACCAAACAAACACAACTGAAACACAAAAAACAAACCAACACCACACAAATAACGATACACATTACTCACTACAAACACAACCTCCTTAAAGTGCTTGTCTTCCATTCCAGCCCGGGGCCTCATAGAGTTGTAATGTTTCCAGCCACCCATTTCAATGTCATAAACAACCAGCGTCCAGTGTGCTTTGAAACAAATAGGGAAGTGGACATATCGACAATCTTTACATGTTGTGAAGTTGTCCAACACGAACCTTTCCCATGCATTAGTGTTATCGTTCTTTAACATATCCTGCATCATTATTTCACCCGTTACATTTTTAGATTTAATCGTTCCAAACATGCACCACACAGCTTCCCAATAGAACTTGAAAAAAAACATGACAAACACACAAGGCATATGCTACTAAAAATGTATAAACTTATCTGGGAACTCCACTCCAACAGCAAGTCTGTCTTGTTCTTCCATCAATAAGACTGCGTACACATCTATCACCTGCCACAAAACGATACATTAGTACACCAAACTTTAAACAAAAGAGACATTCAAACAATAATATTAGAACTGTAAACTAATTACTTACGTTGCCACGCAACGACGACAGCCGAACAAGCGACTTAATATCTGCAAAGTACACACACATCATGTCCATTGTCCGCCCACATAACCGCTCTACAAGTACAAACATAATGCATGTCAAACGCATGTACATGCAAACCCAATTTTATTTCAATCACGCATACATTACATACCTGTCCCCATCTTTGTTATACGCGTCTCTGATTTTCTCTTTCTCCACCTCAGTTATCATTTTCCACACCTCTAGACGGTTGTTCAAATCAAACCCAGACCACTCCCTGCTCCTGACTGCACACGCATCTACATCAATAACGCGTTCAGCGCTACCACGTCCCACACCGCTACGTACAACATCCACTACCTTACTATCACCCACAACGTTACACCCCATCATCAAGTTTCCCACATCGTAGTACTCAAAATCTAGCATTCTAAGTTCCTTTCTCACCTTACACTTCAGGTTCCTCACAAACGAGTTTTGCACACGTTCCACATGCTGTCCCGCCGTCACACACCTACTAACTTCAATGACATCGGAACCATTTTCACTAACTTCAACCAGCACACTACTTGTCATGTCATCGGAGCCCCCACAATTGTCAGCCTTGGTTAACACATTATTTCCACGCTGCTCAACAATATCCAATGTTGTCCCATCCTTAATTCCAACAGCCTTGCAGTACCCCCTATCAGTGCATCCATCATCGATCATACGAAATGCTTGTGTGACATTGTGCACATCTTGTTCAGCTAACTACTCCTCCAAAACACCTATCGTCTTTCATAGCTTGACATTTTCCTCCACCTTTTTCATCTTGTCTTCTTTTCACCTTGAAAACTAAGGTGAAACCATCAACTATATCCACAACTTATTTTTCTTTCATCCTCTTCAGCTGGTCAACCTCTGTTTGCAACTCTACAATCATGCCATCTTTAAGTCTACATTCTATCTGAAGTGCGTCTAATTCGGCTAATGCTGTCTCTAATTCCCCTTGCCATCACCAACCCGTTCCACCCGTCTTGCACGTACAATACCACCAATATTATCAACACTTGCGCCATCAATCGCGACATTGTGTTTACCCTTTGTAACCACACCCACCTCTGCTGCACTTCGGCTTCGATCACCACTGCCCCTTACGTTCCGTTTAAAAGCCATCCCGATACCAACCACACCTTCATTTCTATCATCACCCATGCTCACATCGTT
Organism: Camellia japonica; assembly: GCA_030407325.1. Lineage (NCBI taxonomy): Eukaryota > Viridiplantae > Streptophyta > Magnoliopsida > Ericales > Theaceae > Camellia > Camellia japonica. The sequence goes on from JAPPVO010000029.1 coordinate 158,472,749, forward strand.
CCCACCCCCACTGTCACCACAAAAACCATCACTGCCATTGCTATTGTATTTCCACCCACTTCTCGATCTTCATCAACATTAGCTTCTTTCCCACCATCAAACTCTTCCCCTGCTATTATAACCTTTTCGTATGGTTAGCTCACAAGTCCACCAGGAATCACCTGCCACAGAAATAACACATATCAATAATATACTACTACAAACAAACAAAATGCAAACATGTTAAACACACACGAATAACACACATCAAACTTGTACTCACGCACCTCAAATTGTGACATAGACGTTAAATCCAAACCACTTATTTTGGCCAAGAGTGTGCTAATGTTCTATTTCAAAAACCGCGAGAACATTATGGGTTTAGTTGTGGACACAATGTTCGTATGCTCACAAAGCCAGTAGTGTGCATTCACAAAGACAACATCAATTATTACATACAACCAACAACATGTTCAACAAATATTAGGCAAAATTTTAGATCGGCAACGTGCAGTATATGTGACATCAACGAAATAATAATAGCAGTTACCATAAACAACATACCAGCAACGTGATGACACAGCCCGTAACTTTCTTCGGAGTCTGCCAAAATTTACGCACAGACCCTGTCAGTGTGTTTAGTATTGCCACCGTCCAATCATAATTTTGCACAGTGTCCAAGTTGTCCACGTATCGCACAAGCACCCAACTGATCGTCTCCCCGGATGTGAAAAATAACTTCACATACACGTACAAACACAACAGTTTAGCAGTGTCTTCCTCATCGCGCTTCGAATTACCTTTCACCGCATCATCAAGTAAAGTTCTAATCAGACTAGCTGTTATCCGCCCTACGCCACTACAACGTCGCTGAATGAAATCAGATACAGGGCGTGTGCCCGGGCGTCACGTCCAAATGTTGGACACCACATTGCAGCCCGAAAACTAGCCTAATTTCAGCTTTACTCACTTTAACAGGACAACCACCAACGTAGAACGCATCGTCACGCAGATTAAACGTTTTCAAAATTTTAACCACCAGATCGTCACATTTCCTGTACTCATTGAAGTCTGGCTTGTTGATAATGATGGCTTCAAACGTTAGCCAAAATGGTGTCCGCCTCAGCTGCCGAAAGTGTCTTTCATTCAACCCCAACTTGGAAACAACCTTAATTACACCTGACATATTGGACCGAAAAATTATACACTGCGTTGCTTTCCGAGGCGACCGTATACTCTGACCAACACTTTGCGACTGTTTAAACAAAACACGCCCCTGCAACTTCACACCAAGCCTTGACGACGATGTTACACTTGAATCCTCTAAACGTTTACGCTCAGCCGACCTAGTCCACGGGCTCCTCATTCGCATAACATTTTCTATTTCAAACAACAAAAAACACTCAGTGTGCGATCCCAACAACATAACATATACTAAAAAAACATGTATCACAACAAATATTGTTCGGAACAAAATTAGTTTACCATTCCTTGTACAGTTCACACATTACCATTTAACGGTCCATTGACACATTACAAATAACACACATTGCAACTTACAACCACACCCCCTACTTTCCCACACTATTAAACACTTGTTGCACACGTGGCACATCCACATTTAATGTCACCCAAATCTGACAACACGCCAATCGTAACAACTTCCCCGTGGCACACACCCATCATACCACATTCTGGGGTCCCAACTATTGTACTACCTTTTAAAACCACCAAAACACATACATTGCAACATTACCACCCCCTCCCCCCCTCCAACTTGATTACGTCATCAGACGTTACGTTCACAACACCATCGTGAACCACTACAAACAACCCCATAAAAACATTTATACAAGTGAATATATGGGCTACATGCATTTACAAACATATGTCAACATGTGACACACATGAGGATTGTACAAATTATTAAAAAACACTACAGAGCAACACGTTCAGTACATAATGTAGGGACCAAACATGTGCAAATCACACACACTTTTCATTCTCCCACAAACCCACATATGAGTTCACACACAACATCCAAGTCACAAACATACACCCCAACAGTGGACACATGCCGGCACTCAATAACATCCACATCGCAAAAGCACACAAACACACAATGGTTTAACAATGTAACATACATGTCACACAGGGTAATGGACCACACAAACACACAAATGTCCCACCCCACATCCAAATACAGACCCACCCTTCAATAACTTTCAAAAAAAAAAAACAAAACGTAACAAGACTACCAACAAAAACAAAATCTTATGCTTGTGCGCCATTGCCACTGTCGATGTTCGTCCCACACGTCGATGTTCCCACCAACACACCTTACACACACCGACCACCGTCTAAACCCTACAATACACTGTGCCTCCAACACACAAATTCGGAAAAAAATAAGGACAATCTCACTCGAAATCCTACCGTATTCCTTTGAATCCCAAATCAATATCCACACACTCACCTAATTCCACACAATCTCCCAATTCCAGTAACACTAAAACAGTAACACCAAAAAACTAGGGATTATGCGACACTATTGCTTGATTTGGGGGTTTGCATATCATAACACGCGGGCCAATTTAGCCGGGCCGGGTTACACCAGTATGACAACACACCGTCATACAATTACAATTCAACAAAAACTACTATAGTGTTTTTTGCCACCGTCACAGCCAATCACACTCCATGCTAAAAAGTCATTCAAACCGTCTTCATACACAACCCAAAAAACAAGGGCATTTCAAGAGATACACATCCGCTAGGACCAAATGGAGTAATAAATATATTTAAGGATTAATTGCACCACCTTTTCAAATTCTAGGATTTATCCGTAACTTTCCCTAAATTTATAAAGGTTACATTATTATATATTACCATGTTAATTGTTATTTTTCACCTCATTTTAAACGTGTTTTTGAAGTTGGATCCTCTATAATTTTAAGCAATTCAATAGCAAATAACTCGATTACATGTGAAAATAACAAAGAAACAAAGTACAAAATAATAGACTTAGGTAGGCAATAAGAAGGGGCCTCTAAAGTATAATAAGTAAGTTTGAGTGACATAGAGAGACAAATCTAACAAACCAATTGTCTAAAGCCAGTTGGACCTAACTTGGACTTTAGTTCAAAATATTTGTACAGTCCTCCTTTGCAAAATTCCAACCCAAAATGTAATGGTCCCATTAGCCACCATCAAATTTATCAGAAATGTCTCTGGATCTTTCTGGATTATTCCTTTAAAATATTGTTTTTTTAATTAAGTGGGCATTTGAAGTTTGTTTATTTATTTATTTATTTATTCTTTTCTTTTCTTTTCTTTTTTAGTGAACTTTTGTTAATTTTTTTTATAAAGTTCTAGACTTCTAGATTTAGGAATTGTTTAAAATGATATTTTTTGATTTTTTACGAAAAAATATGTAAAAAATTAAAGAGTTGTTATAACTAAAAAAAGATAGAAAATTTTACTAATATAAGAGATGCCAAACAATTCCTTAGCTCAACAAGACAACCCGAAAAACTTAAAAAAAAAAAAAAATTTAAATCTACAAAAAGTCCCATAAAAATGAAAATAAGTAAAAAAATAGTAGATTTTTTTACTTTTTTTAAATTTTAATTTTTTTAGAATTTTTTTAAAAAAAATAATTTTTTAAATTCGTCTTTACCAAACGGATCAGAAAAATATTATTGATATAATTTTGAAAAAAAAAAAATGCTAAAGACAAAAAAATTCAAAAACAATGTGGTTTATATAGGCATCTTTTGGGAAGTGGGTTAAAAGTCACTTCCCATCTTTAACCTATTTTGAGTTATATCATCTCTCACATTTTTTTACATATTTTTATAAAAAAAAATAAATAAAAAATCAATTTTTAATCATCTTCTCAAAACACCCCATAGTTTCCAAACACCCCTAAAAAAAAGAGAATAATCAAGCAATTGAGGATTTTATGTAACACTTTGTACTTTTGGGTTTAAAATTGATATGAGGTGTAATTGAATGATGTTAAGGATTGATAGGTATATATATGTTGTTACTGTTATGCCTTGTTATTAGATTGGGGTTTGTTGCTGTATTTTGTTATGGTTTTGAGAACGGATGCAATTTCGGGGACGAAATTCCTTAAGGAGGGAAGATTGTAGCAATCTAGAATTTTTCCTTCCACTTGAGCGGGGGAGTTGACGCTCAAGCGGACTTGTGAGGCTTCCAGTATTTTTGCAGTCTGTCCGAAATTCTGAGAGTTGTGAATTCCCGCTCGAGCGTAGGAGTGGTCGCCCGAGCGGCCGACTTTGTTGGTCTACGCGCTCGAGCGCGAGATTGGGCGCTCTAGCGGTCTGCCTGGTTGAGTTTGAATTTCTGAGGCTAGTGGGATTTTTTTTTGACCTTTTATTATTATGTTTGGAGCCTCCATATTTTATTTTGGGTCATTGATTGAAGTAGTAACATGATGGTAAAGTAAGATTGGACCAAAAACTTTAATTTGAATAATCTTCCTACGAATAGCCGTCACTCTTTTGCCCTTTTCTTTTTCCACACTTTGAATTTGGATGTGAGGCTAGAACCATTGGAAAAATTATTTTTGGGGCTTCGATTTGGACACAAGAACGACCTAAAACGGAGTCCGGATGGGAAAGTTATACCTGTTCGAAGTTTCGGAATCTGTGCTGGAATAGGTACGCTCGAGCAGGAAAAGGGACGCTCGAGCGGACTGCGCGAGTTCAGCATCTTAAAAACGTGATTTTTAGATCATTTCTTACATTTTCTTTTCCCCTCTTCTTTCCTCTCATTCTAAGTCCGAAAACCTAGCCCTAAAAACCTTGATTTCCTCCACTTTTATCAACAAATCCACCATGGATCTTGCATCAAGGATGGAGAACAAGAGAAAATCAACATTTTCAACCAATTGAAGCTCGGATTTGTGACGGATTCTCATCAAAGCTTCGCTTCTTTGCTTGATTCTTGAGGTAGGGGTTCTTGTTCTTCTTCAATACTTCCATAAATAGATAGATTTGTGGTATTTTGATTATATACATACAAAACCTACATTTTTGGGCATCTAGAGTATATTATGAGAATTGGGGGTTTAGGGTTTGAGATGTTGGGAGTTCAATTGATGGGTTAAAATGGTGGATTATGAACCCTAGGTGTATAATCAATGGGCAAGTTGGAATAAAAAGTAATGGGTTAAGAAATTTGAATTTTTTTTCTTGAAATTTCTAGGTTTTCTAGAAACCCTAGGCTGATTCATGATGATAATCAATGATTTGGCCCGAATTGAAAGTAGAATCATGAAATTGGTAGGTTGAATTATATATGTACAAGTTTAATTGGAATTTGGTTATATTTGAAAATTATGTTTAAAATTTGCAAATGAACTTTGTTATGAACATTGTAAATCATGTTATAATGAGAAAGGAAATTGGGGGAAATGATTTATTAATGATATAGATGACATAAACTCGGTTATGGAATGTTGAAATGGGATTTAAGAATTTACCTTGAATTATGTTAAATTATACCTAGTGGTGTTGAATTGAATCATGTTGAATAGTGTTGACTATGTTGAGTTGTGTTGAATTAAGTTGAGTTGTGTTGGGTTGTATTGATTTTGGGTTGATATAAATAAAAGAAGTTTTGCCCTAATTGGATCAAATTGTTATTTTGTATAAATAATTAAAATTGTCATTATAAATATGAAATCGGAGGATTATTAATGATGATGGTGGAGTTTGATATGTATTATCACTTCTATTTGAGACTTTGAAAAAAAAAAAAAAAAGGAGCATATCTTTAAAGGAATTTATGTATCGGTTTAGATGTATTTGTTTTGGGCTATCGGTGGAGGACAACTGTGATTGGTGTAGAAATTGCATGTTGACTAGGCAAACCGGACTATTTTTAAATCATGCCTATCATGGAGAATGCAATGGATTTTGAGGATTTAAACTGTATGTTTTGGAAAGAGATTTTGGAAATTCTTGTGTTATGTTTTAAGTGCACTTGTTTCATTTTGAAAATCATATTTTGGATCACATGTATTGTGCTAGTTGAAAGAGTAAATAATATGATAAGTCTAAGAAATGGTTTGTCATTGAATATGACTGTGTGTTTTAATACATTGTATATGTATGATTGTTTGGAGGAGAAAGGGGATGTACTCCATGTGTGATTGTGTGATTAAATACATTGTATATGTATGTTGTTTGGGAGGAGAAAGGGGATGGACTCCATTATAACTAAGTTGGTCGGAGTGTCCTGGGTGAAAGTCCCTAAATTTATACATGGGTGCCGATCCCGCGGACGAAATTTTCGTGAAATGGCAGTTTGAAGTGTTTATGTATATTTTGTATGATTGGGAAAACCACTGAGTTATAGTCTCAGTTTGGTTGTTGTGAAATAATGAAATTTATTCATGAATTGAGAAGAATAAATGAATTAAAAATGAACTGAAGGAAAATGGATTAAGGATTGAAATTGGCATTATGTGGGTAATTGGATTAGGGGCTAGTGATGATGAACTCAATGGATTGCTTGTGACAAAAGGGAAGACTATGAGCTTTGTTTTGTAAGTAATTGGGAAATTAAATTAAAAAGGGTTTGTGATTCTTGTGTTATGTTTGAACTCTAATCCTTTGGATTTTGATATTATGGAGTATGGCAATTAGAAATGGAAATGAAATGTGTAATGTTAGAATGGAAATGAAATGTGGAATATTAAAATGGAAACAAAATGAGGAATAATTTGGAACGGGGTTAATGAATTTAAGATGATGTTCTTCCTTAAGTGTACTTGTTTTCAAAGAAAATTTATGGCTTCTTAATGATGAGAGACTACATTTATGGTAAGGAGTTTTCTTAAAAGGTTTAAGTGAAATTTTAAGAAAAGATACTTTTTGGTATAATATTTTGAGCTTACAAAATGCCATCTTACTATATGATATCACTCTACATGCATGATCATTTCTATCTATGTGGTTGCTATTGTTGTAGACCTATGAGATTTCTACTGGGCATTAGTGCTCACCCCTCGTTGTTTTATTCTTTTTTAGGAAGAGAATTTCGGATTCATTAGTTAAAGAGTATGGATTATATGTACCATATGTGTATAATTTTAGCAAACATGTTAAAGGAATGAAAAATGTATCATGTGGTTTGTAATTATTTATTTGTAGCTTCGCGGCAGAAGCTTGGCATGTGTTATTACATTGTTGTTTTCAGAGAGAGAGAACATGTATTGTTATGTTTCTATCACCCAAGGGTAATAGATATATATATATATATATATAAAATGGACCTAATTTAAAGGCTTGATAATGTTTTGATTAAAAAATGTTGGGGCGTGACATTTTACATACGGATTAACTTTTTGATCATCTCCAATGGTTACTTAAACTATTATCAAATTTAAATTTGATGAAAAATACTTTCAAACTTGTTCCAACGGTTTTATCAAGACGTATAAAATTCAAGATTTCACTTTTCTTTTATCAAACTAAGAACCAATGTGTCTTTCATCAAATTACTGTTCATTGCCGTTACCAGATGTAACCCGGAAGTCTCTCCGGACGTCTGCCCGGCAGGGCCGGCCCCGGGCTAAGGTTGGTAAGGCCTGTGCCTAGGGCCCCAAAAATTAGGTCCAAAAAAAGGCCCCTAAATTTAGTCTTGCACTATATTAAATATTTAAAATGGCCCAATTCTGTTTAATTAATTTAGGCCATTTTAAAGGGGACCTCAAAAAATCTATTTGGCTCAATTGATAAAAGGCCCAATTAAAAAATACTTATAAGTTTTAGTTGTTAGTCCAATTAAAAAAATAAAAAATAAAATATACGTATATGTATTAGTCGTTAGCCTAATTTTGTGTGGCCTATTTTTTTTTTCTCTCATTATGGCCCAATTATGTGTTTTTTAGTATTTTTAAAAAAAAAATATTTACACAATTTTTATTTATTTATTTTGTGGATACATCTAATTTAGATACGTTTAAAAACTATAATTTATATTTAAAAAAAATGTTTCCAAAATACAAAAAATATAAAAAATACGAATTGCAAACTCAGATAATTATTTTTGAAAATTCTAAACCAAACAGAGTGATTTTTATTTTTATTTTTTTATAAATATCTAAAAAGGCCCATAAAAATTATTTCGCCTTAGGTCCCGGAAACTCAGGGTCGGCCCTGCCACCCGGTTGTCCTCTAGATGGCCACTTCAAGGAAAATTTTTTTAAAAAAATTACACTAGTCGATCGACTAGCTAATCGTCCCTTCAATCGACCGATGGTTTGACGAAACTCCAAAATCCTCTGTTGGAGTACTTGATATAAAAAAAAAAAAATTACTCAAATTTTTATGTAAATTTAATAAAAAAAATTAATACACTATTGAAGGTGTTTTTATATTGACATTTTTAATATTTTTATGAAATCAAGAACTAGATATACTCTCTCCTTTTTCTTTTTTTTTTTTTTTTTTTTTTGTCTTTTTTCAGCTGTTCCATCTAAACGTCTTTTGTTGCGGAATATTCTATCATGGGCAGCTAACGTCAAGTAAAAGATGATTAAAATAAAGAGAATAAAAAATGTCTTGGAACTGAGTTTTAATGTGTATGTGGAGGCTATTTTACGTGATTTTTAGTTTATTTTTATTTTTTAATTTTTCACGTTATTAGAGTTCAATTAGAGTTCTAATTTTAGGGGAATGTATCATTGTCGAAAGAGAATTTTATTAGACACACTTTATATTATAGGTAGTTTTAGTTATGTTATTTTCTTTGTTAATTATGATTATTTTTATTTTTTAATTATGATAATATTTTGAGATATTTGATTATAACTTTTTTTTAAAATTATGACTTAAAAAATATGAAATTATATTATTTTTTTTCTATAATTATAAGATGCATAGGATATGTACCATGATCTTTTCCTTAAGATAATTTATTATTGAATTATACGATAAAAGTAAATGAAATTTATAACTAATTTACCACCACGAGTCCAAAATATCCATCAAAGCTATTTGATCCAATGCCAACAAGGTGGTTGTTAATGGCAACCATGGGCGGGGGAAGAAGGAAAGAAGGGTGATAGTGGTTGTTGGTAAGAGTGATAGACAGTGCTAAAGGTTGTCAATAATGAGCATCAATAGAGTAGAACAAATCGAAGATGGGAGGCAATGACATGAGGAGAAAAAAAATGGGATATATAATGTATATAAAATTTCATGTTATTCACGAGACAACAAAAAATAATTAAATCCTTTAACATATTCCCATAATATTTTATCACATTTCACCAAATTTTTTTTATATGACATGATAATTTTTTATTTTTTTTAAAATTTAAAGGATCATATATGTACGGCTTTTATTTTATAAATACACAATAAGTAAAATAAATTTAATAATAAATATCATTTCTCATAATAATTACTTTAATTTTTGAAAAAACGACAACAGATTTTATATATCAGCACATCATCATTAACCTAACATATATTATTCAATTGAATTTGTGTTTGTAGTGATTTTTTTTAAAAAAATTGTTCAATTTTTAATTTAATTTAAAGCATTTTTAAGATAAAACCTTTTTAAAAAAATTAAATGAAACTTGAGAAAAATACACTAAAATTAAAAAGTGCTTGTCTATATTAGATTTTCAATTTTTTTTAGTTTTTAAATTTTTAGGAACTCACCACAATATATAAGAATTTAGAGACTATTTTTTTGTCTCTAAAAAGTATAAATTTTATTATAAAAACTTTTAGGGATTAATTTCAGTTGTCGCAAAAACAGTTGCAAAAAAGTCGCCTTGAAAAATAAAATAAAAAAAGAACTTTTAGGGACAAAATTTTAAAAATATTGTTAATAACTGTACTTTTAGGGATAAAATAATTTGGTCCCAAAAATGTTTATTTTTTTGAGACAACTTTTGATCCCAAAATGTTAGTAATTCATTATTAAATGTCTAATTTGTTGCTAAAAATAAAATAATAATATTTTTGCCAAAAAATATTTTGTCCCTAAAAAGTGATTTGTCATTAAATTTTTATTTTTTGAATCTTAATTTCTTGTAGTGGCTTTTAGATCCCCAAAAAAAACAAAAACAAAAAACCACTGTCTACTACTATTTAAGAATTTAATGTACAATAAATACGGATAGAGAAATGTTAGGGATCATGAAATTTTTTTCATGAAAATGATCATGAAAAATTTGTGACTCTTAGATTACTTTGATTAGTGTGTGGTGTTTTATTGTAAGTGTAATCCAAATGTCACAAATCTTTCATGACCATTTTCATGAAAACTTTTCATGATACCTAGCATGCTGATGCGGATAAGATGAAAAATATTTTATGAGAGAACGAAAATGTTAGAGATTCCAAAATTTATACTAAGGTCTCGTTTGAGAATATGCTATTTCAGTAATTTTTTGACTTTTTGGCTAAAATATGAGATAAAAAAAAAATATGTTTGGAATGAATTTTTGATTTTTTACAAAAAGATGTACAAAAAGTAGAGAAAGGAAATTTTTGATTTTTTGTTATAGGTATAGACTTTTTGATTTTGTTGTAATTTTTTTACTTTTAAGCTAAAACAGACAGTTCCTAAATGTCTATGTGGGAACCACATGTGACCCATTTTGTGTGGGTCCCACACCTATATGAGATATTTAGTAAAAACTTTAATAGAATTTTTGAAATCTCTAACATTACTCATAAGAGAAATAGAAAATAGAAAATCGGTGAACAAAAGCTCTTATATGAAAGTTTGGGTCCACACATGTGGGACCTATATAAGACCTATTCTTATTTGAGAGTTTTTCTGCACAGATTTTTTGTGTAAATAATATTTCTCAATGCATAACGAGACACTCTTCTAATGGCAGTAGTAATGAAATTAAATGGAATTTACCTTACAAATGTGTGAAAGAGAATGGAGAGACCCACAATTAAACCATATTAATTGAAATTAAATTAAGAGTAATGTTAAAGATTTCAAAAAATTTAATAAAAATTTTATCAAATGTCTCACACATGTGGGTTCCACACCTATGTGAGACATTTGATAAAATTTTTGGTAGAATTTTTAGGATCTTTAGCATTTTTGTTAAATTAAATAGATGAAATGAATAATTTAAAGATGAAATAATTTTTAAAAAAATAGTTTAGAAATTAAAAGTGAAAAATAAAAGAGAAATGTTAAGACTTACAATTCAACTATATGATTTAGTTTGTAACAAATCAAAATTAACATGTAATCTGCTATGTCATTCAAGATAAATTAGAAAAGACTTTTTAATAGTATCAATCATTTTTTGATATAAAAATGTTATTTTTTTCAAATGTTTTATATGGAATATCTCATTTTACTAATATAGTGGTATTCAGATGATCTCTTTGCCTCCGTTTGGCAAGTTGGTTTTAAGGTTTTTTGGGCTAAAATAGCCACAAAAAATAAAATAGGCTTTTTAGCCTAATAAGATAAAACATCATATCCAACCCATAATCATTACATTGTTTCTCTCACAAAAAAGTCAAAAAAGCCAAAAGCCCTTCCCAAAGTAGACTTTTTAGCTCCAGGCTAAAATAGTCAAAAAAGTCAAAAATTAAAAAGCCAACCCACTTCCCAAACGGAGGCAGAGCAATAGTCCAACAATTCAGTCCTATCCTTCCGTATAATTTTTTATATTAATTTTTACATTTGTATAGCGTTATTCTATAACAATTAGTATAAAAATACATATATGTTACAAGACCACAAAATATAAGGATTTATCTCTTTGAAGTATAATTTAATACCACTTTATGCTATCTAGCCTTTATATAGTACACACATTTAGGAAATAAAGTGTGCATCACATCAAATCTTTTTACGTATGACCGTCTCCAATCGCATATCAAATTTATTATCAAATTTGACTTTGATGAGAAATGATTCCTTTTTCAATTTCAACGGTTTCATTAAATCAATATCGAATTTAGGATTTTTGATGACCAATATACCTTTAATCAAATTACTGTTCATAACCGTTTTATTTTCACTACTAGATGTCCACCCGGATGTCCTCTCGAATGATCACTTCAAGGCAAAAGTTTGTGAAAAAATTACACTGGCTGGTTGACCCCCTAGATGACCACCCAAGAAGAAAAATTGTGAAAAATTTGCACTATCCAGTCGACCAGTTAGACATCTGCCCAGTCAACTAGTTAGACATCTGCCCGGTCGACCAATGGTTTAACAAAGTTGCAAAACCCTCTGTTGGAGCACTTGATATCAAAGAGAACTTTTTCTTAAATTTTTAGTCAAATTTAGTGAAAAAATTGATGTACCGTTGGAGATGCACTAACTAATAAGAACGTATTCAACGCTTACTCTTTTCTTTATTTTATTTAATTTTGATAAAAATAAGTACAGTTTTGCTGCTCTAACCATGACATTGAACTCATATCAAATGAGGAAAAACTCAAAACTTTCATCAAATTGAGGAAGACTTTAGTGTTTTATCAAATTGTTGTAGGTAGCCGCTATTGTCGCAGGTAGCCGTTGGAGCCTCATAGTACACTGGACGACCAACTGGCTGTCTGACTGGCATGTGCTTGCAAAATTGCCCATCAATTTACACAAGTCGGTTGATCGCCCAGACATCCTTCCCGTCGTCCTCTCACTTGACTAGTTGTTTGATTAAAATTGAAAAATTAGCATTAAAACGATTAATATTAGATGAAATTTTTAATCCAAATCTTTATTCAAATTTAATGAAAAAAAGAGACTAAGCGTTAGAGATGCTCTAATACATAAATTATGTTAATAAAAAATTATAAAGACACCAATATAAAACAAACACATAAATATATATATATATATATATAATTTGTGAGCGAAATAAAACGAGCTTGATGCGTTTTCTGAAGTCTGACCCACATTATAAACGGGCCTAAAAAAATTTTCAAGTTAGTCATATAGATCTAAACTATTATTCCAAACCTTATGAACCATAACAAGTTCAAGCAAGTTTAACAGGCCATAAAGCCCATATCCACCATTTCTCCATCTTTCACCCTTTCAAATCTATCTCCTTTCACTAACCACAAACTAGGGGTGCAACTCGGTGAGTTCAGTCGGATTGGGAGGTTGTTCAAGCCCAACCCAAGTTGTGCTGAAACCTGTCCAAGCCCGAATTGTAACCCGAGGTTATCTATCCAAGCCTGACCCGAGTTAAACCCGAATTGCCCGAATTGTAAATGAATTTCAATTTCAATTTCAAATTTTTTTTTTTTTTTGTGTGCGCAACTGCTTTATTAAATTATTAAAATTTGACTCTATTTACATTTTTTTTTATATAGAAAATCCCTAATATCATCAAAACAAATAATTTATATAATGTAAGAGGGATGCCGCTATAGTAGTTATTACAATTTATGAGTGAAAAAAGAAAAGAAAAAAGAAGTATGATTTTATGTTATTATGATTTAATAATCTAAATTACTTTAATATCATGTAATGACTAATAATTTATATGTATATTTAATATTTTTATATATCTATATATGTATAATTCGAGTTTCGGGTTGTTCGACATCTTTGCCCAAGCCCATCCAAATTTAATTTGGGCTTCTGAATTTTTATCCGAGCCCGTACCGAATTTGAAAATATCTTGTCCAAGTCCAAAAAAAATTCGGACTGGGTTCGAGTTGTTCGGGTTGAGCCCACCCAAATTGCACCCCTACCACAAACCCACCCCACCTCTCTCTCTAATACTATGGTCACTTTATCTAATATTAAACATGCATTGGGGGTCAAAGGGTAGTGAAATTCCATTGAATCTTCAACCAGTTGGCAACGAAATTGAATGTTTGTTATTTTGTGAATCAATTCTTTTAATTAATATGTTTTCTTCCATGATTTTCCATGCATGCTTTGGGATGAATTAACTCATTGTTTTGTAAATTTGTTGTTGAATTTTAGGTCCTGACCTAACCAAAGCGATCAAATTTTAGTTGTGTGATGAATTAGGGCTCGTTTGGTTGTTGTGAAAGCTAGAGAGAATAAAAATTCAATGGAAAATTTAGGCCATGGGAAAATTAGAAAAAAGGTACATAAATTTTGATGCCATTAATTTTTTTTCTTTTCAAGATATGGTCATTTAGGCATATCACAATATTAGAGTTATCATGTGCATGCCACATGATTATTTTCATTAATGTAATGAACTTTTTAATTGAAGTTTTACGTTGATATAAATTCAAAGTTAGAGTGATCGATAATGTGGTATTTAGTCATACTTTAAGGGTAAAATGTAATTTTCTCTTACCATAACAATAGGATTGAAGCATCCATATTAATCCTAAGATTGAGCTCATTATTATAATAGGAAAATATAAATTAAACATAATTTTCTAGAGAAAATCATTCGATGGTGTGAAAGTGACATTTTGGAAAGCCATCTTAAATACATTCTATCCATGCAAAGGTAAAATTTTAACTAATAAAGTTATGATTATTATAACTTGCCAAAAATGAGTTAATTTAATATTTATTATGGCACTAAAGGAATATTAGATGAAAAATCATCATCACAATTCATGGACAAACATAACAGAAAAAACATTTATGTATTGACATTTAAGGCTAGTAAGGTACTAGCCAGCTTGGAACCAACATGAAAATGGACAAGAAAACCTTAAAAAAATCCATGACCATAATAGCCAAAGTTGTGCACATTAGGAGTGGTTGAAGAAGAAGCATTGATATGAGATGTTTTACTCTCAAAGTGATCAACCATTCCGGTGCCATTTACCAAGAAAAATGGCGAAGGGTTTGTGGTGCCCTCGACTTGAATTTTGTTCGCCTGATTGGTTACGTTCTTCTTGAGCTCCACCATTGAATTCCTAAGTTGTTCAAGCTCATGCAAGCCAAGCTTGTCTATTGGAGCTTCCCACCAGTATTGTTTGGAAAGGGTACTGGAGCTTATTTGGGTGTACCTCAAAAGGGTAATTTGGAAAGAAAAAAAAATAGAATGTACTAAGAAATAATTGTAACCCTCAATAATTTAATATGATGTACTGATAAACTATGCTCGGTTAAACATTTTTTTTTTTTTTTTGGTGTAAATAGAATCTCCCCTGAAACTTACAAAGTAAAAAACATATAGAAGTGAGCATGGTCCAGCCCAACCCACTCAGTTAAGTCCCATTTTTTCAAGTTTATGGGGCTATGGACTAATCTACTTATGGGCCTTCCACCCAAAATGAAGGAAAGTATAGTAAAAGCAAAGAGGAGTGGGAAAGGCCCAGCCCAGCGCGGCCCAGCTCACTCAGTTCAGCCCTATTGTTTTCAAGGTCTGGAATTAAGATTTTAGTATATTGGTCCGAGTAGAGTAGTTTATTTAGGCTAGTTTAATTTTTTGGATTGAATTTGGAACTTTTGTTTTAGCCCAGCCTGGTATTTATTTAAAAAATAAGAAAAATGTATAAACCTAAGTCCTTATCTTTTTCTTGTTTTTGAATAAGAAAAAAAAAATGTTCTGAGGTGTTATCACTGTATCTGTGGGCCCAGGCCTCGGGATAACCAGTTGCCGGCTTGATTTAACTCAACCCAAAGGAAGAGACCCACCACCGAGACACCAACAGAGCTCAACCATACGCCATAGACAAGCTCAGAGTTCGATCAGAGTACAAAGTAAAAAAATTAAATATGAATGGTTCCGTAGATGAGTGTAAGAATAATAAAATTAAATGGTTGGGCTGGGCTAAAATTAAAATTAAAATTAAAAAATAAAAATAAAGCTGTATAAATGGTTCCGTGGACAAGTGTAAGAATTGTATTTTGTTTAGGACTGGACTTTGGATACTATGATGTTAGGCTGGGCTAAAATTTTGTTTATTCATTTATATTTTATATCTGATTTTGTAATTAGAATTTGTGTTTGTGAACCTAAAGATGAGGCTCTAACCTTGTTATTGCTGTTGCCCCCATGTTACTCAAGTATAAATCATTCTTATTATATTGTTATTTATGTTACTAAATTCCTAATTACAAGCATGATTGGATACAGTTTTCTTCTCAAATTCATCTAATAAAGCAAAGGAAACAATGAAAGAGGGTTCTATGCGCACACCAAAAAAATCATAAATAACATATAAGGGTTTTCAGAGACTAAAAAAGTAAAAAAATTGTTGCAAAAGACATTTATGTTTTGTTTGGTTGGGGATTTGTGAAGAGATTTAGAAAGAGAAAAGGAAAATGTGTGTGAAATTAGATGAAATATAGGCATATTTTTTTTTTGATCGGCAAAAGAAAGACTTTATTGATGATAAATGCATACAAAGTATGAAAAATACATCAATAAAGAGGAGCTTGGAGTTAAAAAAACTCCAACCTCCTAGTTGGAGAGTGAAAAATCTAGAAACCCTAGATGTTGATTTGTGATTATGTACCAACTTTAAGCAGAACATAACAATCCCAATCAAATAATAAAAGACAAATCGACACAACGATTTTACGTGGAAAAACCACAATTGGACACCTCCAACTGTGATTAAAAAACCACGGGCAACAGCTACAAAACAATCCACTAAGAAGATTTAAAGGAATTACACAGGTATACTCTCAATTACCTAGCGAATCCACGCCTAATTGAACCAACCTCTATGTGCCTCTTCCAACCCCGTCTTCACCTCGGAATTGTCTTTACGATGAGCCACTCCAGAATCCACCGAAGCTTCAGGCTCAAATTCTGCAGAATCCACCGAAGAACAACGCTCTCTCTCTTGTATATAACAAACAAAACCTTTGATGTACTCTCTTTAAACCATGAGTTGAATACTCAATAAAACATTAAAGAAAACTAACAAAATATCTCCAGATATAAACCTTAAGAACCAAAAAGAAGATCTGGAGGAATTAAATAGTTTTGGGAGAAAACCAACTATTTATAGAAAATCCAAAAGTAATCCTAGTTTTGAAAGAAAACCAACTTCTTATAGAAATCCTTGTCAACCGG
Source organism: Camellia japonica (assembly GCA_030407325.1). Lineage (NCBI taxonomy): Eukaryota > Viridiplantae > Streptophyta > Magnoliopsida > Ericales > Theaceae > Camellia > Camellia japonica. Next base: position 158,489,748 of record JAPPVO010000029.1, read on the forward strand.
GATTGCCAAGAATAAAACCTAACAATCTCCCCCTTTGGCAATGCCGTGACAAAACACACCTAACAAATAAAATCTAATCACCCCAACCCATAACAGCCAACAAAAGCAACTTCTATCTCAAGGTCATGATCTGCAAAACAGTTATTAGTGCTACAATCTCCAAAACAACTATTAGTGCCACAAGAGTATAAAAAAAAAATAAAAACATATGACAAAATTATCTTGAAGCATGAGATGGAAAGTATGAATAGATGAGACTTGGAGATATTAAGAACATGTAGCATGAAAATATGAACAACACCTTTTTGTCATGAATTGACAAAGGAAGCTCAATCAACTAAAGCATGATCATAAACCACACAAGCAATGATATGATGATGTAAATATCAGGAGCATGCAAGAATGCAAGCAACATGCAAAATAACTAAAGCCAATCTTCCTTACCAAACAAATCAAAGTGATCATGCGAACAAACTTTTGTAACAATAAACCAAACTCCCCCTCACTAAAAACAACCACACACACTGAAAACAGTGAACAAGAAGAAAAAGACAAAAAATAATATGGTGGAGCAGACAAGGAATTTCATATTAGTACCTTAATACACACAAGACTATCCAAGAAGCACAATTACTTGAAAACACAATGTGCACAGCCTCTAGAAAATTCCTCATAAAAGAAAGTGATGCATTATGTGAAAGCATAGATCCCATGATAAAAGTGTGTGTGTGACTCTTGGGATTCGACAAACACTAGATTCAAATCCTAATATGATATAAAAGCTGGACCTCCAACAAGAGAATCTAAGCATAACTACGGAAAGTCAAACCACTAGGAATCAAGGGTATTTGGTGAGTAAAAGCGGAGGCTCCCCCTCAATCAATGAATCCTTTTTTTTTCTTTCTTTTGCACATTTTTTTTTTCTTTTTCACTTTTTTTTTCCCTTTCTTTTGCACACTCATTGGCGGCTGACATGCTCAAGAGTATGGAAACCGAACCAGAGAAGCATGGATATAATAAGGATGGCCTGGTTGGTGACTCTGAGGTAGCCTTTTTCTCATGGCTGGACTACAAAGAATAGAGGGGAAAGCCATGGAGATGCAAAAAGATGGAAGATGGTTAAGAGACTCAACATCACCCATGATATGCTAGTATAGGTCAATTCCTTTAGAAAAGCAAAAGATACAATGCCAGAAGTCCATAGAGAAAAAATAATCACTAAGGCGGAAGACTCCGATATTTGCTAATCCAAGAGTGTGTACAGAATGAGACATACTAATCAAAAACACACACTCCAAAATGAGTAATGACCACAGAAAGCACACACATATTAACATGTAATGGATATTCTTATCAATTCCAATATGCACCAAGGACATCTCAAAAAAAAAAAAAAATTCAAGTTTGCAAAACCATACTAAGAAAATCTTTTTGGATTTTTTTTTTTTTCATTTTTTTCTTAACCAAAGCAAGACAAAAACGAAACATTCACACATTTTTTTTTATTTTTTATTTTTTTAAAAAAAACATGCCAGAAAACGAACAAGCACACATTTTTTCTTAAAAAAAACACACAGAAACCCAAAAACTAAAACAAATAACAAATTAACACAAGTCAAGTTTTCTCCCAAACCGCTTAGTAAAACAAAGTTGTGAGAATTGCGGGTTTTGGGTGTTTTTGACTTATGGTTCCCTTCCCCTTCAATGAGAACCCGTTTGACATGGTTTTCAACTTTCTATTCCTAGGTCTAGGTAAACACAACCTCTGTTCATGTTTGGTCTCAAGCAAATCAAAATAGCAAGGTTTATTATGACCCTTAACCTCCTTATGACCAATGAAGTGTCTCTTACCCCTTGAGATATTAGAATTTCTTCCGTCTCTATGAGACATTCTCCTATGCAATTCATAACAATAAGGGCGAATATGACCATGCATACCACAATGATGACAAATAAAAATAGAGTGTACCTTCTTTTCTTTGGCCTTACCAACTCTAGGAAGTTAAGAAGTCTATCCTCATGTTGAATTTTTGTTCTCCCTTCCTTGAGTTCTTGAATCACAAATGTGGAAGCTTTCTGTTTTTGCTCTTCTTACTACCAAAGCCAATGCCACTCTTGTCAGAACAAATTTGTTGAGACCCAATGATATTGTCCAAAGTCTTTGATCCTCTGTTCCAAAGACCAATGGTAGCCATGCACACTTGAGTTCTTTCTCTTCTTGATCATTAGTTCTTCCAAAGCAACTTGAGAATCTCGAGAGTTTCAATCTTTTCTCTATGTTGCATAAATTTGCTGTAGCTCATTCCTCTCTTCTCACAAGTCAAGAGTTTTGCACAAAGAGCTTGTCGATAATTAGAAATTTAAGGGCATCATTCCTAGCCTCGGAAATCTCTTTTTTAACTTGACATTCTCACTTTCACATGTTTTGATTTCTTTGTGAGTTTTCATTCAATTTGAATAAGTTAAGAGACTCCTTATACAACTTTTATATGCTTGCTGAAGTTCTTCATCTTCACTCCCGAGGATTCGTCAAGTAGGGGTGGTCGAACCATAGAATTTCCCTCACGAATTGAATCCATTATCACAAATCAAACAAGATCTCGTTCTAAAAGAATTTTTTTTGAAAAAAAAAAATAGAACGACCTAACTCTCTCTCTCTTGTATATGACAAACAAAACCTTTGATGTACTCTCTTTAAACCATGAGTTGAATACTCAATAAACATCAAAGAAAACTAACAAAATATCCCCAGATATAAACCTTAAGAACCAAAAAGAAGATCTGGAGGAATTAAATAGTTTTGGGAGAAAACCAACTATTTATAAAAATCCAAAAGTAATCCTAGTTTGAAAGAAAATCAACTTCTTATAGAAATCTTTCAATCGGGATTGCAAGAATAAAACCTAACAGAGAGAGACCAACAAAGAAACCGAAACAGGACAAAACAGGGCAAGACAGAAAGAGCACCAAAACCTCCTCACAATGAGCATAAGCGCAAGAAACTGCAAGAAAGTGTACCCCAAACCAGTATGAACAAAAAGTTGAAACTCCAGAACCAGATTCAAACCCCATTACACCCAAATTCCAAGAGACAAAATTGACAGCTTCAAAAGGTGTAACAGCCAAATTGACCATGACTAAACAGCCACCAACAACAAAGCAAAAGCAGACCAGAATCAGAAATGCACCATTCCACACCATAGTCAATGATACATTAACTATACAGCAGCATAAACTGAAGAATAGAAATTCATCATCAGTGTAACAGATCAGACTACAGATCAGGAGGCAACTGAAGCATGATACCAGTGCCTGGTATAAATCAGCTGAACTGCCAAAAAGCAGCCACTCTCCCAGCCCCCCTAAATCAGCATACAACTAGGCAGACAGAAGGCTGAAACCAAACCATCTTAGGCTTCCACACCCCAAATACAACCAGCTGCAAACAACAAAAACTGAAGACTTATCCAGGCTAATTAATCCCTGCCCTACACCAGGTATAAAACCAGCAGCATGCTCAAGACTGAACCAGGCCAAGTAATCACTACAGAGCTGATCCTTACTGCAATTTGATCTGATAGAGGTTGGACACTAAATCATGGACTGAATACTCCACCTTTAAGTGCCATTTGGACCACAAAGCTACCTGTAGCTTCACTTGTTCACAGAGAACTTGAATATCAGGAATAGCATCCTTGAATAAACATTGGTTTCTCAACCTCCATACTGACCATAAAACTACAGAGGGAATAATCTGCCATACTTTGAGAACCCAAGACTTGAGATTGTATCTGCCCCCATTCCACCACTGCAATAGGCCTTCTATAGAACCTGGAATAGCCCAAATCTGATCCCACCACTCAACCATGTGAGACCAACACTTCCATACCAGAGGACACTGCAGTAGCACATGCTTAACAGTTTCCATCTCAGCTTGGCAAAAAACACACAAATTACTAACACTCGAATGAAGAGCCCCAATCCTTTGAAGGAAGACTGAGGTTTTGACTCTACTATGCCAAGCCAACCAACAGAAAAATTGCATCTTTGGACGGGCCAAACTCACCCATACCCCAGTTGGGACTACCAAGCCATTTCCACCAGCTGCAGCCCATCACCTCCATACAGAGGCAACAGAAAACTGACCTGACTTCTCTGCTAACCAGGAGCAGGAGTCCTCAACACCTTCTCTGAGCCTAGGAGTTAAGAGCAGCATGCCTAACAGCCTCTGCAACTCCTCTTCTTCCCAAGCTAAGAGGGTCCTTTTAAATTGAAGCTGCCACCTACCTGAGGCACCATTCTTTGCACTAAGTTGTTGCAAGGAATCCTCATTTTCTGTGGATAAGCTAAACAATCTAGAAATTCATCCTTCAAACCACTGCCTCCTAACCAAGGGTCATACCAAAACTTTATCCTCCTCCCATTGCCTACTATTATTTTAACCTGTTCACCAAAGAATTCTCCCATTTGCTAATTAACCATAGAAAGTTGTGAGATATCCTTCCAAACCAATGAGACCCTTACCGGCTGATTCAATAAATGAAACAATCCCCTTCTAATTTTGCCATACCTAGAGCAGATCACTGCTTTCCACAGAGCTTTATCCTCACTGCCATACCTTCACCACCACTTTAGCAACAAGCATTCATTGACCACACCTAAGTCCCTAACTCCCAAGCCTCCTTGATTCTTACCTTTTGTGACCTCCTTCCACTTAACCATGTGCACCTTTCTGCTGCCTGCAGAACTACCCTAGAGAAAATTGGCTTGAATCTTAGATATAGATTTTACGACCCCCTTAGGCATCTTAAAGATTGACAGGAAGTAAATAGGCAAATTAGACAAGGCCGATTTGATCAAGGTCAGTCTACCTGCATAAGACAACAATCTCCTTTTCCAAGAAGAGAGCTTCTTCTGAAATTTCGCTACTACTGGATCCCAAGTGCTCTTTCTTCTAGGATTTGCCCCTAGAGGCAAACCTAAAAAATTAAAAGGCAATTTATTAGGCAGACAATTCAGCACCTTAGCGAACTCTTTAGTCTGCTCTTCATGATAACCCACCCCACAAACCACACTTTTGTGGAAATTTATCCTTAAACCAGAAATCACCTCAAAGCACCTCAAAACTCTTTTAATATTGCAGACTTCCTCCATGCCTCCTTCACAAAATATGATGGTTGTAATGACCCTCACACTGATTACCGATTAATTACCGACTATGGCTAAACTGAGACTGATTGTGACTGATAATTGAAGTAATTGAAATACTGAACTGACTGACTGAAATCTGAAACTGAATGATTGACTGTATTTGTTTAAATGCATTTCTATCTGTTTGACTGTGTGATTATCTGTTCATGTTTATATGTTTGAACTGCAAATTGAAGGCCCTATCGGCGGCCGAATCTGAAATCGATTGGTGTTTTATGATTGTTCTAATTTATGTGATTTTATGGTATATTTATTGAAAAAGTGATTTGGTATATTTAAATTAGATTAAAATAAGCTAAATTGCATAAGTTGCCTTATCTATCAAATTGCCATTGTGAGTGGGCCTTTGTTTATTATAATATTGAGCCTTATTACACTTAGATGCATCTCTTGTTCAGCCATTCTTCTTGTTATAACCGTTGGAGAGAGAGAGAGGAGAACTTGAGTTCATCTTGTCATTTTGGTTGAAACCTTGAAGAAATTGAAGTGTAAATTGCCTAATTAAGCTTCTAGTCTTGTGATTGAAGACTTAGGTAAGGAAATTCACCTTCTTCATTGTGTATTTAAGTTAATTCTTGCATGATTCATGTCAAATTGTAGAGCTAAGGCATGATTTAGTTCTAGCAAGTTGAATTAAAGCTTAATTGTTGCATGCATGTGTGCATTGAAGAGTTTTGAGTTGATTTCATGGCAAATGTTGCATGCATGTTCATGTTAATGTTTAGAACCATGATTTCATCTTGTTTTTGAAAGAATTGAGCTCCCTAGAGCATGAGATTGAAGCTTTGAATTGAGTTTAATTCATGCATGTTTGCATGTTCATCTTGTTCATGAAAATGGGTTTGAAATTGAGGTTGTTTGAAACACCCTTGGGCTTGAATTTTATAAATGGAGCTTTAAATCATGTGATTCTATGTGTTTACAAAGGTTTTCCAGAAAATGGGCTCAAGAGGATCGAATTTGGTGTTTGAAAACTTGATTTGAGCTTGGAAGTTCAAATCTGGAAATTCCAGATTTTGGACTCCCGCTCGAGCGGGGAAAGTGGCGCTCGAGCGGGAAATTCGTGCTCCCAGTACTTTGCATTGTGTTGAAGTCCGCTCGAGCGGAAAGATTGACGCTCGAGCGGGACCTTATGTCTTACGCTCGAGCCGCTATTAAGCGCCCGATCGAGCGTGAATTTCACCTATCCAGTACTTTTTGGTCCGCTCGAGCGGGTAAGTTGACGCTCGAGCGGGAACCGTTGTCTGCATGTCCGCTCGAGCGGGGAAGTATGCGCTCGAGCGGGACCCTGTTTCACTGCAAATTCTGAAAATGTTTTCTGAATACATCTTTGCATCCTCATCCCATCCTAGGCATTCTTAGGCCTAGTTTAAGACATCTTAATGAGGATATAGATGTAGAACACACCGAGGCAATTAGGGATTAAATTATTATTATCCTTCCCAACTGTGTAGCTTAGTGTGTGTTCATTTGTACTGTTTAGGGTTGGCATTTCGAGGAGACGCTCTAGCCTACTGTAGCCCAGAACTCTGTGAGTAACAATTGTGTAAAGATATGTTCAAAATGATTATCTTCTGAATACTGAACTGTACTGTTTTCTGAACTGCTACTGTTAACTGAATGAACGTATGTCCTATATTCTGAACTGTATTGTGGCATCCTTAGCAACTACTGTTACTGACTGTTACTGTTACAGAGATCTCTGTCGGTTCCCTTGTTGGAACCACTACTGTTTACTGATTGATGGCCATCATTGACTGTTCGGTCTTTTAAGACCTACTGTTTACTGTTATGCTAATGGATGTACCACATATGACTGTTTGCTGTACTGAACAACTGAAATACTGATTGAAATGGACTGTTTTCACTACTGTAAGGACATTCATTCTAAACCCCTTTACGCTTTATGTTATTCACTGGGCTTTAGCTCACTGCTCATATATATATGTAGGTGTACAGGCACCGGATCAAAGCTAGAAGCGTCAGGGTTAACTCCAGTTTTGTCAAGCCAACTACTATGCCTCACCGCGAGGTTCCGAGCCTGCCAAGCTATGGCTTAGGGGTGTTTTATATTTCCCCCGTCTGTCTCTGTACTGTTTTGTAATCTGTATAGACTGTACTGTACTGCATAATAGGGATGAAGTCCCTGTTTCCGAATGGTTGTAAATGTTGTACATACTGTTAGCACTGACTGCATATATGTATGAAAAATCTTTTTGCATACAGACTGTCACAGCTTATTGGACATTGTTTATTTACTGTATTGGCTTCCGCCATGCCCCTGTACTCTGTAATACTGTATTACTGTTAAGCAGGCCTTCGGTAATCTCGGATTACTGGCCGGTTATGGTGCTAAACCCATAGGGGCGGGTTTGGGTCGTGACAGAGTGGTATCAGAGCGATACTTAACCACGAGTTATACCGCACACACGTGTCCAAATGAGCTATAGGATGTCCTAGAAAAGTGATTAGGGCATTTCATGAGCATGAAAAGTGTGTGATTATGACATGACTGAATATATGCTAATGTGTTAAACTGTTTAAGTATGCAACTGTTTATGTTTATAATTGCTACCACTGCTTATAGTGAAATGGATAATACAAGAACTGCAAATGAATCTGAATCCTCATCCACTGAGGCAAGAATGGCAAGAATAGAAAGAATGATGGAACTAATAACTGCAAGATTAGAGCAACAACAGAATCAACAGCCCCCACCTCCTCCTCCGGTTGTACAGGAACAGAATGTTAATGCTAATGATGGGGACATAATTGCTCTTACCCAGAAGTTCAGCAAACTGAAACCGCCATCCTTTCAGGGAGGCCTCAAACCGTTAAAAGCTGAAGCATGGGTTCTTGAAACAGAGAAATTGTTTGAGGTGTTTCCGTGCTCGAAGGCACATAAGGTACTGTTGGCCACCTTCACTTTGCAAGAAGAGGCTAGAAGGTGGTGGATGCTTACCCGAGATGACAACGTTGCTATGACTTGGGCTCAATTCAAAATAGCCTTCTTTGAAAAGTACTTCCCTCAGTGTGTCAGGGACAGAAAGGTGACTGAATTTGAACAACTAAGACAGGGTACAATGTCTGTTGCTGAATATGAAACAAAGTTCACCGGGCTTGCTAGATATGCACCACACATGGTGGACACTGATTACAAGAAGGCCAGAAGGTTTGAAGGCGGCCTGAATGTTGCAATACTCGACAGAATAAGTGTTTTAAAGCTACCAAACTATGTAGGTGTTCTTGACCGAGCATTGATGGCTGAGTCGAACATCGAAGCAGTGAAACACTCTGAAACACCAGCGTCTGAATGGCGTGGTAAGAGGCAGGGTTTTAAGTTCAAGAAAGGCAAGAACAACCCGCTGAACAAAAAGCAAAATACAGGGTCAACGACTACTTCTAGTCAAGGAAACCGTTCCTTTCCGCCCTGTTCCGAATGTGGTAAGAACCATAAGGGAGTTTGTTATAAAATTTCTGGTGCTTGTTACAGGTGTGGCAAGGTGGGCCACATGGTTAAAGATTGCCCCTCTGCTCCGCAGACCAATAGTAAAGCTACACCAAGCGCAGTAGCATCAACTGTAGCACCAAAACCGAACCCCAAAACTACCGGGAAAGAGCCTATGAGGCAGGGCCGAGTGTTCGCCCTAGTACCGGGAGACGTACAAAATACTGAGACCATTGTGTCAGGTATCCTCTCTATTTGTACTCAAAATGCATATGTACTGATTGATTCGGGGTCTACACACTCATATGTATCGCATGCTTTTTCACGGAAATTGAATAGACCCTTAGAACCCATGAACTATCTGTTAGCTGTATCATCACCTGTTGGGGGATCCATGACATGTGCTTATATGTACCCTGCATGTGAAATCATTGTTGGGGATATGCATCTGTTTATTGATTTACTGCCATTGAACATTGATCATTTTGATGTAATATTGGGGATGGACTGGTTACAAAAATATCATGCTACCATTGACTGTGTGACCAAGCAAGTTGTTTTCCGTCCACCTGGTTTACCCGAATTTGTATTTAATGGAAGTGGAGTGGTACCTCCCCCGTATTTGATTTCTTCTGTGAAAGCTGTTAAACTGATTAGGAAGGGGTGTAAAGGGTATCTGTGTTCTGTATTGACTGTGTCTACTGATGATAATGCTAATGTGAACAGTATTCCCATAGTCAGAGAATTCCCAGATGTTTTTCCAGATAATCTGCCAGGGGATTTGATTGACAGGGAGATTGAGTTCACCGTTGATGTGATTCCGGGTACACAGCCTGTATCGAAAGCTCCTTACCGAATGGCTCCAACTGAATTGAAAGAATTGAAAGTGCAACTGCAAGAACTGTTAGACAAGAAGTTTATCAGGCCTAGTACTTCACCGTGGGGCGCACCCATCTTGTTTGTGAAAAAGAAAAGATGGCTCACTAAGACTGTGCATTGATTACCGTGAACTAAACAAGGTAACTGTGAAAAATAAATACCCATTGCCGCGTATTGATGACTTATTTGATCAGTTACAGGGTGCTCAAGTGTTTTCTAAGATTGATCTCAGATCTGGATATCACCAACTGAAAGTTAAACCCGAAGACATTGATAAAACTGCTTTTCGAACGAGGTATGGACATTATGAATTTTTAGTTATGCCTTTCGGAGTTACCAATGCACCTGCTGCATTTATGGACCTCATGAACAAGATCTTTAAACCATACCTTGATGACTTTATTGTTGTATTCATTGACAACATTCTGATTTATTCTAAGACTAGAGAAGAACATGAACATCATCTGAGACTTGCCCTACAAACCCTAAGAGAACAAAAACTTTATGCTAAACTGTCTAAATGTGAATTTTGGCTTGACCATGTTATGTTTTTGGGACATGTTATTAGCAAAGATGGGATTTCAGTTGACCCACAGAAAATTGAAGCTGTAGTGAACTGGCCTAGACCAACAAATGTGACAGAAGTCCGAAGCTTTTTGGGGCTAGCCGGGTATTACAGAAGATTTGTCAAAGATTTCTCCAAAATTGCCTTACCATTGACTCAATTAACTCAGAAGGGGATATCATTTGACTGGACTGACCAAAGGGAATAAGCATTTCAAGAGTTGAAAACTCGACTTGTGACTGCACCTGTTCTTACCCTACCTTCAGGTACGGATGGTTATACTGTATTTAGTGATGCTTCTCATAAGGGTTTGGGGTGTGTTTTAATGCAGAATGGGAGAGTAATTGCCTATGCTTCCCGACAACTGAGACCGTATGAAAAGAACTACCCGACCCATGATTTGGAACTTGCTGCAGTAGTGTTTGCACTGAAAATCTGGCGTCACTACCTTTATGGGGCGACATGTGAAGTATATACCGACCACAAGAGTCTGAAATATTTCTTCACACAGAAGGAACTGAACATGAGACAGCGGAGATGGCTAGAACTGATTAAAGATTACGACCTACAGATTTTGTACCACCCGGGAAAAGCCAATACCGTTGCCGATGCATTGAGTCGGAAATCGATTGGAAATTTAGCCTGTTTGCTTACCGGACAGAAAGAGTTGCTTTGTGACCTTGAAAAATCTGGAATTGAAATTGTTTTGCGAGAACAAGGTGGAACAATAGCTGCTATTTCTGCTCAACCAGCACTGATTGAAGAAATTAAAGAGAAACAGCGACTGGATGACTTTTTGAAGAAGATCATCGAAGAAAGGGAATCTAAACCGAGACCGAATGATACTGAATGATACTGAACTGAAAAGAAGAGTTCTGCAAGAGGGCCACAATTCAAAATTTTTTATCCATCCAGGGAATACGAAAATGTACCAAGACCTGAAACTGAATTTCTGGTGGCCGAGAATGAAGAAAGAAATTGCCGATTTTGTATCGAAATGCCTTCATTGCCAACAAGTTAAAGCTGAACATCAACGACCTGCAGGCTTATTGCAGCCCTTACTGATAGCGGAGTGGAAATGAGAACATATCACTATGGATTTTATTGTGGGATTGCTTCGCTCCAGTAAAAGTATGGACTCGATTTGGGTTATTGTTGATAGACTAACTAAATCTGCTCACTTCTTACCTGTTAAAACAGTTTATAATGCGGACAAATTGGCTATACTCTATATTGATGAAATTGTTAGATTGCACGGAGTGCCTGTGTCCTTTGTTTCTGATAGGGATTCGAAGTTTACGTCAAGATTTTGGCAAAGCCTACAGACTGCATTGGGTACTGAATTGAGACTGAGTAGTGCCTATCATCCTCAGACAGATGGCCAATCAGAAAGGACCATCCAGACTCTGGAGGATTTATTGAGAATGTGTGTCCTTGATTTTCAGGGAAACTGGGAAAGCCATTTGCCATTGGCTGAGTTCGCCTACAACAACAGTTATCATTCAACTATCGGTATGGCGCCTTTGAGGCATTGTATGGCAGAAAATGTAGATCTCCGATTTGCTGGGCAGAAGTTGGAGATGGGCCTTTGCTTGGGCCCGAGATTGTTTATGAAACGACTGAGAAAGTGAAACTGATACAACAGAGACTGGAAACTGCACAAAGCCGACAGAAAAGTTATGCAGATGTCAGGAGGCGAGACAGAGAGTACGAAGTGGGTGACCACGTTTTTGTGAAAGTGACACCGATGAAAGGCCAGCCTCGTTTTGGAGTCAAAGGCAAGCTAGCGCCGAGATACGTTGGACCGTATGAGATTATTGAGAAAATCAATCCGGTGGCGTATCAAGTTGCGCTTCCTCCTGAAATGGAGCATATGCATAACGTCTTCCACATTTCGATGTTGAGAGATTATCTCCGGGATCCTTTCCATGTGATAGAGCCTACTCGTGTAGTGTTGAGTGATGACTACACTTACGAGGAACGGCCTATACAGATTGTGAACAGACAGATCAAGAAACTGAGAAACAAAGAGATCCCGTTAGTGAAAGTTGACTGGCAAAACCATGGTGGCGTGTATGCCACTTGGGAAAGGGAAGATGACATGGCTAAAAGATATCCTGAACTGTTCCCACTGAATCCTGTTTTCTTCCAGAATGAAGGTAACTCGAGTTTAGAGGACTAAACTCTTTTTAAGGAGGGGAGACTGTAATGACCCTCACACTGATTACCGATTAATTACCGACTATGGCTAAACTGAGACTGATTGTGACTGATAATTGAAGTAATTGAAATACTGAACTGATTGACTGAGATCTGAAACTGAATGATTGACTGTATTTGTTTAAATGCATTTATATCTGTTTGACTGTGTGATTATCTGTTCATGTTTATATGTTTGAACTGCAAATTGAAGGCCCTATCGGCGGCCGAATCTGAAATCGATTGGTGTTTTATGATTGTCCTAATTTATGTGATTTTATGGTATATTTATTGAAAAAGTGATTTGGTATATTTAAATTAGATTAAAATAAGCTAAATTGCATAAGTTGCCTTATCTACCAAATTGCCATTGTGAGTGGGCCTTTGTTTATTATAATATTGAGCCTTATTACACTTAGATGCATCTCTTGTTCAGCCATTCTTCTTGTTATAACCGTTGGAGAGAGAGAAGAGGAGAACTTGAGTTCATCTTGTCATTTTGGTTGAAACCTTGAAGAAATTGAAGTGTAAATTGCCTAATTAAGCTTCTAGTCTTGTAATTAAAGACTTAGGTAAGGAAATTCACCTTCTTCATTGTGTATTTAAGTTAATTCTTGCATGATTCATGTCAAATTGTAGAGATAAGGCATGACTTAGTTCTAGCAAGTTGAATTAAAGCTTAATTGTTGCATGCATGTGTGCATTGAAGAGTTTTGGGTTGATTTCATGGAAAATGTTGCATGCATGTTCATGTTAATGTTTAGGACCATGATTTCATCTTGTTTTTGAAAGAATTGAGCTCCCTAGAGCATGAGATTGAAGCTTTGAATTGAGTTTAATTCATGCATGTTTGCATGTTCATCTTGTTCATGAAAATGGGTTTGAAATTGAGGTTGTTTGAAACACCCTTGGGCTTGAATTTTATAAATGGAGCTTTAAATCATGTGATTCTATGTGTTTACAAAGGTTTTCCAGAAAATGGGCCCAAGAGGATCGAATTTGGTGTTTGAAAACTTGATTTGAGCTTGGAGGTTCAAATCTGGAAATTCCAGATTTGGACTCCCTCGAGCGGGGAAAGTGGCGCTCGAGCGGGAAATTCGTGCTCCCAGTACTTTGCATTGTGTTGAAGTCCGCTCGAGCTGAAAGATTGACGCTCGAGCGGGACCTTATGTCTTACGCTCGAGCGGCTATCAAGCGCCCGATCGAGCGTGAATTTCACCTATCCAGTACTTTTTGGTCCGCTCGAGCAGGTAAGTTGACGCTCGAGCGGGAACCGTTGTCTGCATGTCCGCTCGAGCGGGGAAGTATGCGCTCGAGCGGGACCCTGGTTCACTGCAAATTCTGAAAATGTTTTCTGAATACATCTTTGCATCCTCATCCCATCCTAGGCATTCCTAGGCCTAGTTTAAGACATCTTAATGAGGATATAGATGTAGAACACACCGAGGCAATTAGGGATTAGATTATTTATTATCCTTCCCAACTGTGTAGCTTAGTGTGTGTTCATTCTGTACTGTTTAGGGTTGGCATTTCGAGGAGACACTTTAGCCTACTGTAGCCCAGAACTCTGTGAGTAACAATTGTGTAAAGATATGTTCAAAATGATTATCTTCTGAATACTGAACTGTACTGTTTTCTAAACTGCTACTGTTAACTGAATGAACGTATGTCCTATATTCTGAACTGTATTGTGGCATCCTTAGCAACTACTGTTACTGACTGTTACTGTTACAGAGATCTCTGTCGGTTCCCTTGTTGGAACCACTACTATTTACTGATTGATGGCCATCATTGACTGTTCGGTCTTTTAAGACCTACTGTTTACTGTTATGCTAATGGATGTACCACATATGACTGTTTACTGTACTGAACAACTGAAATACTGATTGAAATGGACTGTTTTCACTACTGTAACGACATTCATTCTAAACCCCTTTACGCTTTATGTTATTCACTGGGCTTTAGCTCACTGCTCATATATATATGTAGGTGTACAGGCACCGGATCAAAGCTAGAAGCGTCAGGGTTAATTCCAGTTTTGTTAAGCTAACTACTATGCCTCACCGCGAGGTTCCGAGCCTGCCAAGCTCTGGCTTAGGGGTGTTTTATATTTCCCCCGTCTGTCTCTGTACTGTTTTGTAATCTGTATAGACTGTACTGTACTGCATAATAGGGATGAAGTCCCTGTTTCCGAATGGTTGTAAATGTTGTATATACTGTTAGCACTGACTGCATATATGTATAAAAAATCTTTTTGCATACAGACTGTCACAGCTCATTGGACATTATTTATTTATTGTATTGGCTTCCGCCATGCCCCTGTACTCTGTAATACTGTATTACTGTTAAGCAGGCCTTCGGTAATCTCGGATTACTGGCCGGTTACGGTGCTAAACCCATAGGGGCGGGTTTGGGTCGTGACAATGGTATCATCTGCAAACTGAAGATGAGAGATGCCCAGCTGATTAGAGCCTACCAATGCTCCTTTAAACAAGCCCTTCTCAATAGCCCTACCCAACAAAAGATTAAGGCCTTTAGCTGCTATAATGAACAAAAAAGGAGATAGAGGGTCTCCTTGCCTTAATCCCTTTTGTGGTTGAAACTCCTTCGTGGGTGACCCATTAACTAATATAGACACCGTAGTTGTTGTAATACAAGTCTTCATCCACCTAATCCACCTAGCCCCAAAGCCAAAACTCCCCAACATAGATAGTAGAAAATCCCAACTTAATGAATCATAGCTTTCTCGAAATCCAACTTCAAGATAATTCCCTTTTTTCTAGCTCTGTGCCACCCATCTACAACTTCATTGGCAATCAGCACTCCATCCAAAATATGTCTACCACTAACAAACGCAAACTGTACCTCACTAATCACGCTGAGAGAACCTGCTTCATTCTTTTAGACAACACCTTGGCCAAGATCTTGTAGCTGGAACTGACCAAGCTAATTGGCCTATAATCTCCCAATCCTGTAGGACTATCCCTCTTAGGAATAAGTACAATGAAGGAACTATTGATCCCAGATGATAGCTTAGCATTTATGTGAAAATCATGAAACATTTGAACGATCTCACTTTTCATGACAGGCCAACACTTTTAATACATGCCAAATTAAACCCATCGGGACCGGGGGCCTTGTTCCCGTCACAATCTTGAAGAGCAACCCAAATCTCATCTTCCGTGAACACTGCCTCCAAGTTAGCTGCTGCCTCTGAATTAATAGCATTGAAAGGGCCCGAAAGCTTTGGCCTCGCAGACCAACTCTCCTTAAATTGCTTACTAAAATGCCTCACCACAGCCTGTTTAATCTGACCAGGGTCCTTAAAGCACTCCCCTTCCATGCACACTGAGTCTAACAAGTTCTTTCTTTGTCTTCTTCAAGCCATAATGTGGAAAAACCTAGTGTTTTTATCACCATTTCGAGCCCACTGCACCCTAGACTTTTGATGCCACAACCTTGCCTTATCTCTGCTTAATTTCCACACCAAACTTCTAACTTCTCTTCTATTTCTGATGCCTGCATCATCCAGAGACCTAGACTCCGCCTTCAAATCCCACTCATGTAATTCCTCCTCAACAGACTTTAAAAGAGAGTCAATGTTGCCAAACACCTCTTTATTCCATACCCTTAAATGAGATCTTAAATCCTTTAGTTTCCTTATGAGTTTAAACCCAGCTCAACCTGTCACCTGATTGTTTTCCCAAACCTGTATAACTGCAAGCATAAATGTAGGGTGTGATAACTAGGGGTTTAAGAACTTGAATGGCTTGGGTCCCCAATCCCTTTCATCCTCCTTCAACAGAATCGGGTAGTGCTCTGATAAAGTTCTAGGTAAACCCCATTGCTTAAAGGAGAACTTTTCTAGCCACCTAGAATCCAGCAGGAATCTATCTATCCTACTCCATCTCTCCCCATCCAATGCATTACACCAAGTGAACTGTCTACCTAACAGAGGCATATCTGATAATTCCAATTTGTTAATAAACTCATTAAAATCCTTCATCCCCGTCTCCCGCCTGGAGCACCCTCTCCTCTCACTAATGAATCTGATTTCATTGAAATCCCCTCCCCCCCCACACACCAAGGGTTTGGATAATGGGGAAAAACATTTATCAAAACCTCCCAAAGCTTTCTCCTGTCTGCACCCTCATTTGGGGCATAAACATTGACTATGGTACACTCAAAAGAAAGACCAGATATACCTGACAAAAGAATAAAATTCTTACTGCAACAACAGCCACTAAGCTTAAAGACCTCTGGCCTCCATATACTCAAAAGGCCACCTGCAGTACCTTCTGAATCCACTCCCATAAACTCCATCTCTTCATAAGGCCATATAGTCCTCACAAAACTAGCATCCACCGAACTTCTTTTAGATTCTTGCAGTAATAAAACATCCACACTCCTCACCAGCTGCTTAATTCTCCCCCTTTTTTCTAACCTTCTCAGCCCTCTAACATTCCAAGATAAAATATGCATGGATAAACTGATATAACACCCTCTAATCCCCAAAATGCAGTCATCTAGCTTCTATTTTCCCCAACTGCACCTACAATTCTTTCCATATTGTTCTCCTCTAACTCCACAATTTTGTTCACAACTTCTTCCTCTCTACCTTGGTACTGCAGCCCCAGCAGTGCTCCCACCTTCAAAGTTGACTGCGCTTCTTCAATTAAATTCATTTTCTACACCTCGATTGATTTTGGGAGGATGACAAAGAAGAAGCTACAGCTGCTGTCGTGGCTCTGAAAATGGCACCTCTTTGGAAGCCAAAGCTGCCGAGTGCTCCCCTTTGTTTGCTGATGCCACCTGCTACCCTACTACCCCTCCTCGAAACAAAGCCTTTTTTGCAAGAGGTACCTGCTGCCTTGTTTGCAACTATCTTGTCTTTACTGCTTGGTACACCATATCTTCCCAGATTATTCTAAATGGACTGAAACACATTGGGCTTGAATCTGGGCTGGGCCACACTCTCTTCCAATGACAACCTCTCCCTATTATTTGATCCACTAGGCAAAGGCCCAATCTGCACCCCCTCAAGTACAACCTCAAGATTAATATTTGATCTACCTTCCTTTGGCCCACACCACTCTCTAAAAGGCCCAGGAGAGCCTATAACCCCGTTTGAAATTTGAATATTGTTCATTATACCCTGTTGTGAGTTGACAGCTTGAACCATACCATCCTCCTTGGAGCATGCACCTACGCCATCATGCCCCTTGCCACCTTGTAGAGCATCGTCGGCTATAGCATACTGCCCATCATCATCCCTACCTAACATATATGGCTCTGTATCCAACACCCTACTCACCTCCACAGAGCCACCCCACATGACTCCTCCCTTGGTACAGGAGCTTTCTGGGCACTCCTCTTGCAACCTCCATTTCCAGATATCTGGTCCACCTCTTCAGTATCTTTGGATGGATGAGGAACAATATCAATTCCCCTACTGGAACTTGAAGTCAGGCATAAACAGCGAGGTAATTCCTCGCAGACCCTCACAGGATAGAGAGTTCCTTTACATTCCAAATGAACAGTCGTGTTGATCATCTTCATACATCTCGTTACCACTCGAACTCTGCCTTGCTAAAAGGTTTAAGGATTATTAACATCATACACACGCCTTGTAGGCCCCTGATCCACCTGCTCACCTCTCGGGACAAACGACTGCTGCACAGACTGGGACGACGAAGCTCCTAGATTGGCCCTCAAGGCTTGTACAGACTGAGCTGGCTGAAAACTCTACGTCTACCTAGAACCAGACGCACCCGATGTGGCAATCAACTGCGGGCAGTACCTCTTCAGGTGCCCCACCTGACCACACTGATGGCAAGACAGGGGTCACTGTCTTGACCCCTGCCCTGACTCTAGCCTTGAGGTCGAGCTGATGATGAAGCTGCTCTCTGACCTCCTCCCCTCTGCGGGCAAACTGGAGACTTGTGGCCCAGCTGACCACATTTGAACAAGTAATGTCTCCCTGGCTACCGCTCCCAAAACCTGCACCCGATACTGGAAAGGTTGATCTAGCAAAAGCTCCCTGAGACTGTTGAGGGTTAGAACCCCTCTGTCTCCTGCCATCACCCTGGCCATCCTGACTCCTCTTGGAGCCTCTCTGCCCTTCCTCCTCCTCCTACATCATGATCTCCATATGGGCTGCAGCATCCACCAGGCGCCCATAGTCTCGGGTCATAGACCCCCCAACTCTCATCTTGAGTCCACGCCTCAACTTCTTCTCAAATTCGATACAACGGCGTTCCTCGGACACCACAAGCTCAGGTGCAAACTTGGACAAACTAGTAAAAGCAGCCTCAAACTCGGCCACTGACAAACTCGGCTGCTTGAGCTGGCAAAACTGGTCCCTCAGCTTCTCCCTGACAGTTGGGGATAAGAACTTCTCCTGGAAAGCATCTACAAAAGCCTCCCACGTGCCACCAATACGACGCCTGATGAACTTCCACCACTGACCTGCATCCCCCTTAAGCTGGAAGATGCCAAGGTCACTTTCAATGCTCCGTCTTCGATGCCAAGCATCTCAAATGTCTTTGTCATCTGTTCCAATCACTCGTCCACCTTAAGTGGCTCTTTCGGATCCCCAACAAACTCATCCGGATTAGACCGGAAGAACTCCCTCTTCAGAAAGGAAGGCCCGGCATTAAGAACCTAGGCCTGAACTGGATTCTCGGCTTTGAGAATGCCCATAGACTCCCTCAAAGCCCCCGCTATCTCGCTGGCTAAAACACCCATAGCCTGTTGACCTACTGGCTCGGCCACATTGGCCTAGCCAACCCCCTCTTGCTGCGCCGGAACATCCTCCGGCATAGGCATCTCTTGCCTACCACGCCTACCACCTCGTCCTCGTCCTGACATCCTAATAAAGGTAACGAAGACATTAGCACATTCACAAATGTGCCGAAGCTACAACACTCGCGTCCTAATACATGGACAACTGTAATTCATTCCACGTAAGCACATAATCACATAAGCACTTACGAATTTCTTTTTAGGATAATGACAGTCCCGAGGCGTTACTAGAGTTCCAGTTAGAAACAGCATTGATCAAGTAGTTTTCTAACAAGACTCACAGAAACCCAAAGATCCAATCAACATCCTAGAAACTAAATCCCATACCCAAATAGTCACATAAACTTGTTATCACATAAGCACATAACATTACATCTAAGTCTCTAACAAGCGAGACAAACCCATTGTGATACTTCCCACGTACCCAAAGTATTCAAACTCGGTACGCTCTGATACCAAGTTGTAACACCCTTAAAATAAAGCCATAAATCAAACAATATTGACATGCTTAGACATAAGAAAATAAAGCATAATTACATTCCATCAGACTATTCATTACAAAATGTATTACATGTTGACAACAAAAGTAAATGCCCTATGGCTTACAACTTTCCAAGTCAACACTTGGTTACAGAAAGGAGTACTAACTCGAAACACAAAATAAGCCCTTGGCTTGATATGTAATACATAAATGTAATCACAAAAGATGACCCAACCACTAAGCCTCTCAAGCTACGTCCTTGGAGGTGGCATGCTACCGGTACTTGAAAATGATGTCTTATATAGGGTGAGCCAACGCCTAGTAGAGATATGCTAAACATAACATGAGCAATAACTAAAACATTGGCAGTTGATGAATATTTAACTCTCACGAATCAATTCATAATCCGTTTCAATTACATGACAAAAGTGACCATGTTTCATTTCATTTTCCATTTCTTATCCAATTCTCAATTCATAACTATGGCTCAGAACCTGGCCAAACAATTTGATTGAGATCACATCTCATATCAACAGTATTTCTATTTCAAATGAGATAATAACTCATATTAAACATTTCACACTTCATAACAGATACACATTTTGGTGCTGTATCAATAACACGAAACAACACTTCCATACTTCACAAATGATACACATTTTAGTGCTGTATCAATGGAGTCCATCCCCTATCTCCTCCCAAACAATATCTAGTTTAGAGGTCCATCCCCTATCTTCCCCTAAACCTTGGAGTACATCCCCTATCTCCTCCCACACAACACAATGTATATAAACACATATCATATACATAATCAAATCAATACATAAAATTCATGTATTATATCAACAGTCATATTCGATGACATACTCAATTGATTAGTTTTAGTTTGCCTAATCATCATGCATTGTCTACAACAATCAAGACTACCCTCCACCGGTAGCCCAAAGCAATTATTTCTAAGTAGATAATAATTTCATCCAACAAATAAATTATCAACAATTTCCAAGGTGAGTGATTAATAATTCCAACTTCACCATTCTATCTCATAATGAGTCAATTTCATATTCTTCAACTCAATTTCATATTTCCATAACATTCCCAAATTAATTGTATAAATTAATTTATAATAAAAATTAGGGTTTTCTTCCCTGTTTCTCAACTTTGGCCCAAAGGCACACATATCAACAACCAACAACAATACCATCATTTTAAGACCCAAATTACATATTTATGAGTCAAAATAATAAAATCCCTTTTTTATACCTTTGAAACCCTAACACCCAAATCAAACCATTTATACAAAAAGCTCAACATCTATGTTAAAACACATAAGAATGAGTAGGAATCTCTACCTCAAGAGATGAAACTCAATGGAGATGATGGAGAAATCTCGAAGTGCTCCAAACCAAGAAAATTTCGGATCAAAAGGAAGCCCAAACCAAGCTCTACACTTTTTGTAAAGACACTAAGGGAGTAGATCACTCAAGATAGATCAATCCCTAGAGAGAAGGTGAAATGTAGAGAGAGAGGCTCTCAAAAATGGTTTTTTTGGAAAAGTAAGAGAGAGAGTGGAAGTTGAAAAGTGATCTAAAAAGACCCAGTTGATATCTGATATACGTATGACCTGCTCGAGCGGAGAATAGGACGCTCGAGCGTCAAGCACAAAAACTGGACCCGCTTGAGCGCAAGGGTACCCGCTCGAGCGCCAAGACACAACTGCAAAATACACCCGCTCGAGCGCAAAAGGGAAAGCCGCTTGAGCATAGATTTCCCCCTTCCAGTACTTTTACAGACAATGAACTACCCGCTCGAGCGCCAAGATACCCGCTCGAGCGCGACCCGCTCGAGTGTAAGAAAATCCGCTCGAGCATGAAAAACACACCTGCAGAAGTTTTGCAGAGGCACGAAATGCTGAGAGTGTGTAAACCCCGCTCGAGCGCAAGAAGACCTGCTCGAGCGGATCACCTGAAAACTGGGCAACAAGGTTTGAAACTCAAACTCAACCAATCTGTAATAACCTTGCCCAACACATCCTAAAACTCAAATATATGGAATTAAAGGATGACAACATGGCATACACAACAACCAACTCCACGGAACCGAGTTCGGAATACAATAACTAAAGAAAGGGAAAACCGGGATCGCTATAACTTATGTTCAATTTTCATTGATAAAAATATAATAATGATACTTTTCACAACAAAAATATTTAGTGCCAAAAAAATAATTTTATTCCTAAATTTTAGTCTCTAAAACCTTAATTTTTTACAATGATACCAACATATAACACATGAAAAAGCCAATCTTATTATTAATAGAACTTTTCCATTTATTATTACACCCAACAAACATCATCAATAAGAAGACAATGAAATGAAGGATGTGGCTAACAATAGCAACCAAGCAACACACACAAATCAAAAATATTAGTTGCTCAGAATTAAAAAAAAAGCACACTCTATAGTTGAAAATAAAATCTCAACCACATACGGTACTTTCTGTATTTTAATTCTATGCACCTATTATTTTTGTAAAATTTGGAGAACTCAAACGGAATTTGGACCCTCCCCATGGTTAAAAACCATGAGCCATCTCAAAGCCACCACCACCATTAGCCTCCTTCAAGAGCTCGACCAGTTTGTTGGTTACTCTCTCCCTCACCTCCATCAATTTAGCTTTCAATTCCTTAAGCTGTTCCAAGCTAAGCTTCTCAATAGAAGCTCCAAACAAAGCCTCATTCTTCCTAGCTGTTCCTAGCCTCAGTTCATCAACGCTAGGGTTGCACTGAAGCACAAGCATGACAACAACTTCAATGCCACAACGGGTAGAAAGCTCATCAGCCTTCTTGAATAGGCTAAAGCGGCGTTTCAAGAAGCTTAATTGTGAGTTGTTAAGCCTCACAAGCTTGGGCTTTTTGCCACCCTTGTTTTTGTTTTCCATGGCTGAAACTTAAAAATTTCTTGTCAAATCAAAGAAAGAGACCCAAATGAGTTGTGTGTGCCCTAAACCTAAAACTAAATGGGTATTTAAAGGGGAATTCTCCATGCCTTTTGGGTGTGAAATTCCCGTTTTGTCCTTGTTATCATTATTTCATAAATGGTAATGGACCCATAATTAACTCTTAATGTGAGTAAAGAAGAGATTATGTAAATCCAATCTGGAATTCAATTAATTATGTTTAAATCTGTGTGTATAGAAATGTATAATTTGTTGAAAACTAATGAGGCTGGTTTAGGGACCGGTCAATGAACTCCACCAAAATATATATTGAGTAATGTTGCGCATCATGAAATAAATATTATGAAAAGTTTCATAAAATTAATTTAAAGGTAATTGCATAACATACAATAAAATACTACAAATTAATTCAAGGGTGGAGAATCTTCATGAAGGTTTTTCATTATATTTCTTTCATAATACCTAGTATTACTGATATATATATATAAAATAAATAAAACTTTTAACAAATTTACAATAATGCAAGAAACAGAAATAAGATTCACCTAATATTTTGTTTAATTGGTATATTTATTGGTACGTTTAATTAGTTTTTCTGACACTAAAGGGATTTCAGGAAACCATAGGAAAACACTCCAAAATGCATAAAAACTTGTGGGAACTATGTTTAGATGATATTTTTAAAACCTTTTGATATCATTATTTATGGACTTTTCTTTAATTTTTCTTTGCTAATTTTAAATCTAATTAAAATGCATTTTATATAGTTGGAAAGCTTTTTCAAATTACTGAAGTATGTTCAATTTATATATATTTCACATCTTGACCTATTTTAAGCCCAAAAAATCATTATCTAAGGTTATTTGATTTCCGAAATGAACTATGAGACGGTGTTCAATCTTCGGATTTGAGTAAGAAAACATATTTTGTTGCAATCTGGTTGAAATTTGAGTCATTTTATTTCTCATCATCAGGAATATGCTATAAGTTTATAAAAATTTGGTGTCAACAAATTTTTTTGTAAATATACTTTTTTTTCAAAAGCACAAAGGCATGCGAACAATAAAACAACAACAACAACAACCACCAAAAAATGCACTAATCAATAATTATTAAAAAATAAAATAAAATGGGGCCTATTACCTCACCCCGTTTAAATAATCTTGTGCAATTCGGATAAAAGATTTTTTAAGAAAATTCTTAATTCTTTAAAAACAAAAGTATTTCTAATAAATGCAACAATGGTAATCCAAAAAATAAAAGAAAGTAAATGCAGCAATCAACCGTTAAGGATAAACAACAAAAGAATAAATGACACTATTACATCATCTGATCACAGGATCTTGTGGTAGTTTCGATTGAGAACTTTGTACAAATCTTTGAATAATTCGAAAACAGAAAGGTTAGGACATTTTCAAACATAATGAATGACAAACAAGACGTGACAACAATAGAATAAATATGATCAAAATTAATAACAAAACGACAAAAGACAAAATAAGCATATTACTTTAGTTGATCAATGAAGTGACAAATTTGAAGAAAAACTTTATAGAACTTCTTGAAGCATTCTTTAAAATAAAAGGCTTCTAAAAAAAAAATGCCGATAAAAAAAAAAATGCAACAACGATAATCCACAAAAGAAAAGAAAAAAAAATGCAGCAATCATCAACAATTAATAATAAATGACAAAAGAATAAATGAGACCGTTACATCATCCGATCAAACAACCTTGTGGCAACTTCAACAGAGAACTTTCTACAAATGTTCGTATATTTAAGACGAAAACGTTATAAGATTTTCTTTGAACAACAAACAAGGCTAGACAACAATTGAATAAAATGTGATCAAAATTAATTACACAACGTCCAAAAAAAATGAGCCTATAAGTTGATTCAATTAAGCCGCTAATAAATGCAGCAACGGCGATCACCAACTAAAAGAAAGATAATGTAGGAACCAACAATTAATAATAATCATTACTAATGAAAAATAATAATTGAGACTATTACATCATCTGATCAATGGATCTTGTGACAATTTTAACAAAGTCTTTTTGAAATCTTCAAAAAAAATTTCCAGGCAAAACTTCTAAAACTTTCAAACATAATAAGCAATAAACAAGTCATTACAACAATAGAATAAAAGAAAAGATGTGGCAATCAATAATTTTATTGAAAACTTTCTAGGAATTCTTGAAACTTTTGGGGAAAAAAGGGCTGATAAAACTTTTAGAACTCCAAAGGAAATTGGGCAGACTTTAAGAAAACACTTTGAAATGCATGGAAACTTGCTGGAATTATGTTCAGATAAATTTTCTTTTTCTTTTTCCTAAACCTTCTAAATCATTTGCTACCGTTATTTTTTTTAAAATAAATTTTTATTTATGCTATAAGATCTTTGACTTAGTTTCAGGCACAACTTTACTAGTATTATTTATGTATTTAACAAAAAGTAGCTTCTTATTCATTTACCAAAAAATTACCCTTTTTCTTGTTTCAATCCCAGTCTACCCATCCACGTATGTGTCCTGCTTCCACAAAACTACTTCGAATTACCATTTATAAATAAAATACATGTGTTTTGATTTCCTAATTGAGCTATCATATGATTAATTGTTATAAACACATTTTTCATATTAATATGAACTTTTGTTATTTTTCTCTTTCAACATCTCACAATTTTTTTCCAATATAGATCCATGCACAAAACATTATAAACTTGGAAACAACCCAAAACTTCGCTCAAGCTTCAAACCTATTAGCATGCCCCAAATATGTTTAAGACCAAAGGAAAAGCTCTAATCTTCTTTTGGCTAGCCACTTCAAGGCTTTATAGCACATTTGCTTCTTTTTTACCCCCTAGTAAAATTAAAACTAAGTTTTTTTTTTTTATTATTTTATAGTTTTACATTGTTATTAGATTTGCCAATCATATATCCACAATTGGGTGCCCATTTTTTCTCAAATTTTACAAAAAAAGTAAGGAACCATTAACAATTATGCTGCTGCTTTATTCATTATTAATAAGACTCTAACATAATTAGGGAACATAAGATAAGCCATGATATATCTAACAAAGTACAATCACAACCAACATCCTAAACAAGACTCGAGACAACCAAAAAAAAAGACAAATCTAAGATTTGACAGCAGCAATAACACATATAACATTGATTGGGATGATGACCACGACTGAATCTATTAGAGACATCATGGATTGGGCTGGATTGGCTGATTATCCGGTGATGCAGGGAATGGCCCGGGATTTTTAACCTCCAACCCAAGCTGAATCATTCCCGCAATGATAAACTTATTCAACTCCTCCAGTGCAGCTCTCAATTGTTCAAGTTGTTCATCGTTAAGCGCATCTGAAGGAGCTGACAACAACCAGTACTGATGACGACAATCTAGTGTTGTTGTCTGTTCATGGTGAGCCTCAGGAAGTTGAGCCTCGGGATGCTGGTCCTCAAGGTCTTTGCTAGAAGGGTTCCAACACAAAAACATGAACATGGCTAATTCAACGCTAGGATTATGGAAAATTGTGTAGAAAGCTCACTTAACTTGTTAAAGAGCGTGAAGAGGTACTTGTAAGGGTTTTGTTCATGTATTTTTGTAACTGTAATTCCAATTATGTCCTTATTCAGGTCCATTTGAACTCAGACCATGTACTAAACTAGTGTTCACAAACATTATTTTTAGTCGAAGAAATGTTGTGAATCAATGTGTTAAATTAGTTACTAGTTTTGGAGGTTTTAAAGTCTGTATGGTCACTTTTTTTATACCAAAAATATTGAAGATAGCAATGATTTCATTCAATGTAATATTACGTAATATTACTTGATAAAAAAAATTCACAAATGAGATTGGATGAACCACCCCGTCTCCCAATAATCTAATTATATAGCCTCACTACCACGTCGTAAAATTGTTAATTAAATTATGATACTGTCACGACCCCAACCCGCCCCTAGTAGGATGGTGCCATGATGGCCAGTAATCTGAGATTACCAAAGGCCTCTTTCCAAGATTCACACACAAACAGAGTATACATAGGGGGCTTACAAGTGCGGAAGCAAAACTTAAAGTACAAGTGGTCCATAAGAGTTGTGCATAGATCAAATGAAATGGCATACATGATATGGTTTTATAATCAACCGTTGATAAACAAAATACATGTTACATCTTGATCAAAAGGCTTCTCAAGCCGACATGTACAAATACAATGAATACAAGCCAAGAAGCATAATCTTCAAGATGCTGACGTAAATACAACATGGCCGACATAGAACAAGTCAAGCTGACATAACATGACTCCAAAACAAGCTTGCAAAAAGACATCTAGGCGTCGCCGCCGTCCTGTTCATCACCTACATATATATAGAGAGGGTGAGCTTGGATACTCAGTGAATGGTACAAGTAATAAAGGTTTTGCATAAATAATAGCCGAAGTCATTTCAAAACAAAACATGTCAAAACTTTACAAATCAAGGGATGAACTATATTCATCTATCAAGTCTTTCAAGCTTCAAGGGATTCTTACAAGCATCAACCAAATACAAAACGATAGCATTCCGAACAAACAAACCCACGCGGTAAACCGTCAGTGGCAAAACAAAGGACTGAACGATCCGTAATCGATTAGTCAACCCACCCGCACAAGGCCGTCGGTGGCAAGGGAGATATCTCGAACAAGAATGCTACAAAAGTTTAGAGTCCTCCAGCACAAGGGACTTGTACTGCGAAAGTTTAGAGTCCTCCAGCACAAGGGACTTCTTAAAGATGTCATCAAAACAAAGCTTATACTTGATATATCAAAATAGGGATAATCATTCATGTTTGACAAATACTTTTATCAAAACGAAGCAAAGCAAGATTTATCAAAAACATTATAACATAGCTTTATTAAAAATACCACTCACATAGCTCTTCGGGTGTCTCGAGGCAAAGATCAAGACGTACAATCACATTGCAAATACTACTGAAGGCGCTTCAAGTAGACAAGAAGAGATGCTCAAGGATGGATGAAATGCATTTACAAAACAAACTGTACATGAATGCAATGATCCCGGCATTCTATTCCAAAACTAAGTCAAGGCAAAGCAGAACATGTTGGGGTTAAGACACTGTTTTTCATCTCGGGAAAACACACTGGGTACCTACCAAGTCTTGGCCGAGGTCCCACACCTTTTCGCCGAGGTGTGGTTCCGATGGCCACATTCAAAAGCGAAGTCGGGAAAAATCTGGGTTTCCCTTCGAAGAACATGAAGAACATCAAGAATATGCATACTTAAATCACAACTTGTTATTCCAAAACCTGAGATTTCATGCTACGAGTTCGAAAACATGGACCTGGTACCCATACAAGAAGATCATAGGAAAACAAACACAAAAACATGCTTCTTGTTGCAAACTTTCGGATCAAAACAAGACTTTTTATCAAGAACACATGAACACTACTTTCTCTTTCTAAAACCAACTTTAAATCAATGCATGGCATGCAGAATAGATTCAATCGTGCAATGCAGCTAGATGATCAATAAGAGCAACAAAAGTAGGTTAAGATTCTAACCTCAAATCACGAATCTAACGGCTCAAACACCAAAGATCAAGCTTGGAAGTCTACTCCTCTCCTAGAGCTTCTCTCTCTACAAGGCAAGATTTGATACAAAATGATATGTTTCTAGGTCTGCCGGCTGACTTAACCCTCAGTTCGGACACGTGGCGCTACCGGATTGGGTGACCTAAAAAAGGTGACTGATTGACAAGACAAGACTACAAAGTGTGTTCAACAAGCTAGACGGCAAGAGCACTCCGGCAGTGGTGATCTCGGCTAAGGACAAAGCTTCGGCAAGTGGGGTGACAAAGACATCGGTTTGGAAGGACAACTCTTAACTAAGCTGTGCCACACCTTGGCCTAGATGTGCCACACCTCGGTCTAGGTCATACCAATCCAGGAACAAAATCACTTAGTGCAAGGGTAAACATCTCGGGCTAGATGATACACATCTCGGCCATGGTGATGCACACCTCGGCCTAGATAATGACATCTCGGCCAATATGCCAGGGTGGAGATGAAGGTCAACCAAAGTGGTTCCAAGTTAGTTCTAGGCGCAAAGGCTCAAAGGTGAACTAGGCTAAGATGACCCCGGCTACATACCAAACAAGGAACAAAACCATGCAAGCAACACTTAAGCAAAACGAGACAAGACAAGATCACACATAAATGTATGCAAGCATGAGTAAGTCAAAGTGAGGGTTGTTACATCCTACCCCCCTTAAAGAAGTTTGGTCCCCAAACTTAAGTTACCTTGTTCCAGGAACAACTCTGGATGTCAAAATTTCATTTCTTCTTCCATTTCCCACGTAGCATCCTTGCCGTAATGCTCTTTCCATTCAATCTTTACCATTGGTATCGACTTGTTTCTCAACTGGCTTACCTGTCTATCGATAATACATATCGGCTTCTCTTCGTAGCCTAAATCCTTGTTAACTACAATCCCGAAATAGTCGATCACATGCAGTGGATCCCGAATATACCTTCTCAACATCGAGATGTGAAACACATTATGGACTTGGCTCAATTCTGGTGGCAAAGCAAGTCTGTAGGCAACGGAGTTAACCTTGTCAAGGATTTCAAATGGCCCAATATAACGGGGTGCTAACTTACCCTTCTTCCCAAATCTGGAAACTCCTTTCATCGGCGAAACTTCAGGAATACATGATCCCCAACTTCGAATTCTAACTCATTTCTTCTCTGATCGGTGTAGCTCTTTTGTCGGCCAGTCTTAATCCTCTGTTGAATAAGTTTAATCTTCTCCGTTGTTACTTGAATTAACTCGGGTCCAAGCAGAGCTTTGTCTCCTACCTCGGTCCAACATATCGACGACCTGCACTTTCTTCCATACAATGCTTCATACGGTGCCATGCCGATGCTAGCTTGATAATTGTTGTTGTAGGTAAATTCCACCAATGGCAAATGTACTCCCAAACTTCCTTGGAAGTCCAATACACATAGCCTAAGCATATCTTCAAGTGTCTGAATTGTTCTCTCTGTTTGCCCATCGGTCTGGGGATGAAAAGCTGTGCTAAACCTCAACTCAGCTCCGAAAGCTCTTTGTAGACTCTGCCAAAATCTGGAAACAAACTTCGGATCTCGGTCTGACACAATTGACATCGGCACTCCATGAAGTCTAACAATCTCGTTCACATACAACAAGGCAAGTTGATCGGCGTTGAAGGTAGTCTTAACAGGCAAAAAGTGTGCTGACTTAGTTAATCTATCAACAACGACCCAAATTGAATCCATACCTTTCTGTGTCTTCGGCAAACCAATCACAAAATCCATGGAGATGTGTTTCCATTTCCGCTCAAGAATCGACAAAGGTTGAAGAAGTCCTGCTGGCCTTTGATGTTTTGCTTTCACTTGTTGACAATACAGACACTGGGATACGAACTCAGCTATTTCTCCTTTCATATTCGGCCACCAAAACGTCTGCTTCACATCCTGATACATCTTGGTGTTCCCTGGATGAACAGCAAACTTGGAACCATGAGTTTCCTACAAAATTTTCCTTTTCAACTCTGGAACGTCGGCCATGCATAATCTTCCTTCAAACTTAAGCACTTGATTTTCGATGGTGTACCCTGATCTCGGCTTTGTAATAATCTCATCAGCTACCTTCTTGAAGAATTCATCCTCCATTTGTCTTGCCTTTACTTCCTCAACAATAGTTGGTTCCACTGAAATCATGGTTAGACATGCCAAACTTCCAGCTATCCTCCTGCTCAAAGCGTCAGCTACGGTGTTAGCTTTACCTGGGTGATATTGAATTTGCATGTCGTAGTCTTTCAACAACTCGAGCCATCTTCTCTGCCTCATATTCAATTCCTTCTGAGTGAACAGGTACTTTAAGCTCTTATGATCTGTAAAAACCTGACAAGAAGCTCCATACAAGTAGTGACGCTAAATCTTCAAAGCAAATACTACGGCTGCTAGTTCTAAATCATGGGTAGGATAGTTCTTTTCATGTGACTTCAACTGACGAGATGCATATGCTATGACGTTACCCCTTTGCATTAATACACAACCCAAACCCTTATGTGAAGCATCACTATAGATATGGAACTCTTCATTACCTGATGGAAGTACAAGAACTGGTGCTGTGACTAACCTCGTCTTTAACTCCTGGAAGGCTGATTCCCGATCTTCAATCCATTCATATGCCGCTCCCTTCTTAGTCAATTGCGTCAATGGAATCGCAATCCTTGAGAAATCCTTCACAAACTTCCGATAATAACCTGCCAAACCCAGAAAACTGCGAACCTCGGACACATTAGTCGGCCTCGGCCAATTCATTATGGCTTCAATTTTACTAGGATCAACCGAGATACCCTCTTATTAATCACATGACCCAAGAATGAAATAGTAGGAAGCCAAAACTCACACTTGTTAAACTTAGCATACAATTTCCGGTCTCTCAAAATCTGTAAGGTAAGTCTCAAATGGTCCTCATGCTCAGCTTTACTCTTAGAGTAGATTAATATATCATCAATGAAGACAACTATAAACTCATCTAAATATGGCTTAAAGACTCTGTTCATTAAATCCATAAATGCAACAGGGGCATTGGTCACTCCAAAAGGCATCACTAAAAATTCGTAGTGGCCATATCTCCTCCGGAAAGCCGTCTTCTCAACATCCCCGGCTTTAACTTTAAGCTGATGGTAACCCGACCTAAGATCAATTTTAGAAAAGACTCGTGCTCCTTGCAACTGATCAAGCAAATCATCTATCCTCGGCAGCGGGTATTTATTCTTAATGGTTACCTTATTTAGTTCTCGGTAATCAATACAAAGACGAAGCGTACCATCTGTAACAAGCCCGCGGGGGACCTCGCTACAGCTCGGACTCGATTTCGTGTCACGGTTCTTAATCTTGAACCAAAGAGTCCAAATCCGGCAAATCGTTTTGAAAACAGATTTTTGAAAGAAGTGCCAAACATGGACTGCTTTGCCAGATACAGAGTCGCCCACCTAAATGTTTTTAAAATGGGAAATTTAGGAAACCCTGACTCGGTGCCGAAGGCCACGTGTCCGTCATCACCAAAGTTGCCTCGGCTCGGGAACTTGGGTACGATTGGGGAAGGTCACTTCGTGAGCACCCCTGCTCCCGGTCAAAGACCGGCCTCTATAACCATGATATCTGTTTTTGAAAACAATGTGAGTTCTTATTCCGGTTATTAGCCTAGGTTACTATGTGATGCTCGCAGCAAACAAGTATAGACCGAGTCGCCTGAATTGGAACGAAACATTTCATGTTTGTTTGTTTGAAAATGGTTTGATGGTGCTACCCGCAGGTAGGCTAAGACGCGGATTTGCCACCCTCAGGTGGCTTAGAAACATGATGATTTTGAAACACTTTTGCACATCTAGTGGGCTTAAAACAAACATTTGATGAATGTCCCAATTCAAGTAACTCAACCTCCATCCACAGGCATTCAAGGCAGTTGTATCACATAAGCAGTTAGCCTCATGGTAAGCATGCTATCATGGCAACACTCACACGCATGCAAGGATGCTAAAGCATAAAACTCACGAGTACTCCAGCTAAAACAGAAAATTGATTAGAAATCATGCATGATCCTAATTATACTGAATTGCCTAATGCAACACATGCAAAAAATACAAACTATAGCAAGCTCGGCTATCCTAAACATGGCATATGAAATGCAACAGCTATCAAGTACTCAACTTGGAATTGAAATACGAATGCAGTTTGTATGATGCGCCGAGCCCGGTGCGTGCAAAACAGAGATATGATGCAAACATGCTGTCATATGTATGCTAATTGAAATATGCCCTATATCTGACCATCAATAAGGTAAATAAAAGGAAGAAAGACGTGGGGTTGGAAGACATACATCACACTCACCCACACTTATTACAGTTATGCCCTCGCGCAGAGGGTCCGAAATAATACAGTCCGAATGAAAGAATAATACAGTCCGAATAAATATTACAGTCCAAATGAAAGAATAATACAGTCCGAATAAATATTACAGTCTGAAATTACAGATTAAACTAAGAGAGCTGTAAACTGGCATGCAAGCCAGGGGCTGCCTCAATTCTGATGAATGATGTATGCTGGGCTGCTTTGCGCGGAAATCCACTGGGATGCCCCAATTAGCCTCTGTTTGCAATGTTTCTCGAAATACGTGCCAAATTCCGAAAAGTGGCTGATTCCTCATTTTGCTGCAACAGAGAGCAAGAAAAGGGCATAGCAATGTATTTCACAAATATATGCATGCCTCAATCGTGCCACCAATCACGCATATCGATGCATGATGGCCGAGGAGGTCGATGATTGCACAACTCAATATAGGATGAATGCAGATGAATGCTACAACAAAACCTAACTCCATCATGGGTAATCCGGAGCGTCGGTGACTTGGGATTGAGACTCGTTCCGTCACTCGGAGTACGAAACGCGCCTCGTTTCCATGCCCGGGCTAACTCCTATCCCGAACACGATGCAATATGCATGATATGCATGAAAAGTAGCTAATATACAATCCTAACATGCACAATGCTATGAAAATGAGATGCCTCGAAATGCGGGCACACGGACAGCAAACCGAGGAAATGATCCTAAGGCATAAAAATGTCATACGCAATGCAAATTGGACTTACACTAACACGAGGTGACCTCAGCACACTCACATAAGAGGCCGATCGGATAAAAATGAGATGCCTTGAAATGCGTGCACACGGGCATGCAAATCGAGGCGATGGCCGTAAGGCATGAGAGCATGGAAATGATATGAATGAGACTAAAATGAGATGTCTCGGAAATTGGTGCGACGGCACGCAAATCGAGAAAATGGCATACGGAATGCGATGAGACTAAAATAGCATACAGAATTCAGAATGGACTTATACCAACATGAGAGAGCCTCAGCCACACTCACACGGGAGGCCGTCGGATGAAAATGAGATGCCTCGAAATGCGTGCACACGGGCACGCAAACCGAGGCGATGGCATACGGAATGCAATGAAGCTAAAATGATATGCAAAATGCAAAATGGACTTACACTAACATGAGTGAGCCTCAGCCACATTCACATAAGAGGCCGTCGGATAAAAATGAGATGCCTCGAAATGCGTGCACACGGGCACGCAAACCGAGGCGATGGCCGTAAGGCATGAGATGGCATGGAAATGATATGCAATGAGACTAAAATGAGATGTCTCGAAATGCGTGCCCACGGGCACGCAAATCGAGAAAATGGCATACGGAATGCGATGAGACTAAAATAGCATACAGAATTCAGAATGGACTTATACCAACATGAGAGAGCCTCAGCCACACTCACACGGGAGGCCGTTGGATGAAAATGAGATGCCTCGAAATGCGTGCACACGGGCACGCAAACCGAGGCGATGGCATACGGAATGCAATGAAGCTAAAATGATATGCAAAATGCAAAATGGACATACACTAACATGAGTGAGCCTCAGCCACACTCACATAAGAGGCCGTCGGATAAAAATGAGATGCCTCGAAATGCGTGCACACGGGCACGCAAATCGAGGCGATGCATTAAAGCATGAAATGACATAGAAAATGATATGCAGGCATGCAAATGGAATTTCAGCACTCACAAATGATGCAAAACAGTCCCGAAATGTGGGGAAATGACACCAAATGTACGGAATGGTCCCGAAATGCGATATTAAGCACCCGAAATGGCCTACAGCCATACTAAATATGCATAATTGGTACATGACATGCAAAACAGTAGCAAGGCAGCCCCCAAAATAGCATTTTTTAGTCACAAAAAAGGCTAAACAGCAAGCATAGATAGGGCAACAATAGCATGCAATGCTCAAATGGAAAAGTACCCTTCTACAACACTGATTAGGGACTAAAAATATGAATATTTACAGTAGATGACATCCCCCAACTCAGTATGCAAACATGCTAAAAATGTCATGCAAGATCTAGGATACACAAGGCCATAACATGAGGTACCCCAAACATTCATCAAACCAGAAAAGACCCTTA
Source organism: Camellia japonica (assembly GCA_030407325.1). Taxonomy (NCBI): domain Eukaryota; kingdom Viridiplantae; phylum Streptophyta; class Magnoliopsida; order Ericales; family Theaceae; genus Camellia; species Camellia japonica. The sequence continues at coordinate 158,524,360 of JAPPVO010000029.1, forward strand.
ATGAAATATGTCAAGAAGATCAAAATATGACTCTTTCCAGTTCTGATGATGGCCGAAAACAGAAGCTAGATAAGCTTAAAAAAGCATGCAAGAATGGGGGCCAAAGAGGGATATAAAGACAAGTATAACATGGAGACCCCCAACAAGGTTGATCCCTTCTACAATGTTGTAGAGGGACACCAAATAAGCTTACTCACAGTTCATGACATGCTCCAAAACAGACTACACGTAGGTCAAACAAATCATGCAATTTTACGGTAAATTGGAGGAATTGTGAAGAAAGTGCAAGATAGGGGGACCAAATAGGGTTGAACCCTTCTTCAATGTTGAATAGGGGCTCAAAATAGGCCCACTCACAGTTTACCTTATGCTCGAAAACAGATCACTCATAGGCTAAAAAAAGCATGCAAAAACAAGGGTAAAACATGGATTCAAAGCAAGTGGCATATGGAGCATGAAAACAAGGTTGAGCCCTTCTTCAATGTTGAAGAGGGACTCAAAATGAGTACAATATCAATTCATGAGATGCTCCAATTCAGATCACACATAGGCCAAATATTCAATGCAAAATAATGGCATATAAGAGGATATTGAAACAAGTGCAAGATGGAGGGCTCAAACAGGGTTGAGCCCTTGAGCAAACATGAAGAATAGCTCAAAATAGACCTAGTTTCAGTTAAGGTCGGAGCTCAAAACAGTGAGCAAGTAGGCTTAAGAAATGAGGCAAGAAAGTGGTGTAAAAGAGAGAAATGGAGCCTTACCCTTGAAGACAAGTCTTGGTTCCCTTTTTGCTTGAAGAATGGATGCCTCCTAGCTGCTGGAAAGCTCTCCTAGCTGCTGGAATGGAGTTGTGATGGTAGAGCTTGAAGATGATCAAGAAATGGCACTAAACTTGAGAGTTTGAGAGAGATAGAGAGGGATAGGTGTATGTATGCTTGAAGGCAATTTTTTCTAACCCTTGGGACAAGTTCTTGGCTGCCTTATATGGACCAAAGGAGGGGTGTAAAGGTGGAGGGAAATGCGCCCAAGCTTTCCCTCCTAAAATATCCCCCGGATACAGATATTTTCTGGGGGAAACAGCTGCACAGCTGTAAAGTATGCACTGAGGGAAGCATGGCCGGCCATGTGCTTTTTCTGCAGGTGGCCGGCCGGCCACCCCCCATGGCCGGCCGGCCAAGGGTCAAAAAGGTCATGGTGATTTAGTGGCCGGCCACCAAGGATTGGTGTCCTCCCAGGTGTGCTGAACAAGACCCTGTGGTTCAAATTTGACAACTCTAAAATAGGAGAGAGAATAGGCCAATTCAAAGAGGGGTTCAAAAGGGTCAAAGAGAATTACTAGCCGGCCATGTGTTTTTAGGGTCCTCCCATGTGTGTACATCACAAATATGTGGTTTGGCTTGAAGAAAATGGCCCTAGGGTGTTCAACATTAGCCCGGAAGTGAGAAAAACGGGCGCCGGGAGGCGCCGGAAGAGCATAACTGCTTGCTGAGACAATTACTAGCCTCCCACCCTCCAGTGATCTTCCTTATGATAAAACAGAGGTACTTGCCAAAAATGAACGAAAACCGATGCAAAACGAATGCTCGGGGACCAAAACACGCAGTTCGGGGTCCCGAAAACCGGCCGTTAAGCACCGAAAGTGGTGTTTGGCCACGAAGTGGGTATCTAAGCCCCCAGTGTCCCTCGAAAGGGAGTAAATGAGATGCATGCCAAAAACCGGAGGAATCGGAGATGGTTGGGTGGTCCCGAACCGAGGCACACGGCCTGACGGCTCCGAAAACCGGGAACCGGGCTCCGAAATGGGCAAAATGGCCTACGGCCACAAAATGTAGCCCACGGCCACTGAGAGATGGTCTACTAGACCTCTCCCTCCCCTCAGGAAAGAAAATAGAGAAAACCGAGTCTGGTTCGCAAACCGAGGCAAGGCACAGAAGAGAGTTCGGAAGTCCGGAGGCAGGGCACACGGCCGCGACTCTGAGACTTCTGAACGAGCACAATATGCAACACCACCGAGCGCTCAATCGGTGACGTCTGAGTCTTAAGGTCGGTCAAAAATGGGGTGTCTACACCATCCTTCTTCTTAACAAACAAGACGGGTGCTCCCCAAGGTGAAGTGCTCGGCCTAACAAAACCCTTATCTAACAGCTCTTGCAGTTGCAATTTCAGCTCCTTAAGCTCAGCGGGGGCCATCCTGTAGGGTGTTTTAGAGATAGGCTGGGTTCTCGACATGACGTCAACAGTAAATTCTACTTCCCTATCAACTAAGTGACCAGGCAAATCGTTTGGAAAGACGTCGGGGAATTCATTAACAACCGAGACGTCGGCTAATCGACACTTCCATTCAGATTACTTAGTACACTACACAATAACCTCGACACCCTTTTGGATCAACTTAAAGGCTTTCATGGATGAGATTAAGTAAGGCGGGGACACTACTCCTTTACCTTAAAACGTAACCTCGGCTTGGTTTGGGGACTTCAAGGTGACACTTTTGGATACACAATTAATGGATGCGTAGTTTGCTACTAACAAGTCCATTCCCAGTATAACATCAAAATGGGCTATGTCCAATGGCATTAAATCAACTAACAATTCAACATTCTCAATCACAACAACACATGCTCTATAAATGGATGCAACAATCATAGATCTCCCAGATGGAGTAGACACAGATAACATATAATCAAGGGGTTCTAGTCTCCTATTAATCTTCTCGGCAAACTTAGCAGATACGAATGAATGCGTAGAACCTATAGCGATCCCGGTTGTCCCTTTACTGTTCCGTTGTATTCCGGACTCGGTTCCGTGAAGTTGATAGTGGTAATTATCTTGTTTACGCCCTCTACTCTTTGTGTTTTGGTTTTGGGGATGTTTTGGGCAGGTGTGTTACAGGTTGATTGAGCCTAAGTCTCAATTCTAGTCGCCCAGGTTTTTGGTGTTGCGCTCGAGCGGGTTATTCTACGCTCGAGTGGAGTTTGGTTTTTGGTTGTCCGTTAGAGCGGGCCTTCTTGCGCTCGAGCGGGGTTTACACTCTTCCAGTATTTTGTATCCCTGCAAAACTTCTGCAGGTGTGTTTTCTGCGCTCGAGCGAGTCGCGCTCGAGCGGGATTGTTGGCGCTCGAGCGGGTAGTACATTTAGGATGTAAGTTCTGGGAAGGGGAGATCCACGCTCGAGCGGACTGGTTTTCGCGCTCGAGGGATGTACTTTATTATTGTGTCTTGGCGCTCGAGCGGTACTTCTTGCGCTCGAGCGGACCTAGTTATTTGTTCTTTACGCTCGGCGTTGTGTTCTCGCTCGAGCGGGATGTCGTATAACAGAAGGCAGTTGGGCATTTCTAAATCACTTTTTCATCCTCACTCCTCTCTTACTTTTCAAAAACTCCATTTGAGAGCTTCTCTCTCTAAGTTTTCACTTCTCTCTAAGTGTTGATTTAGCTAGAGTGTTTTCCAAACCTTTGGCCTTTACAAAAAGGTTGTTGATCGTCGTGGGCTATCTTTTGATCCAAGAATCTCGGGATTTGGTGCATCTTCATTTTCGTCATCTTCTTCGTTGGGTTTCATCTTTTGAGGTAGGGATTCCTACTCACTACTATGGGTTTTGACATAGATTTTTGGGCATTTTGTTAAATGGTTGAGTTTGGGAGTTAGGGTTTGAAAATGTTGAAAAGGGGTTTGTTATTTTGATTCTAACATGTGTTTTTGGATTTCAAGATAATGATATTGTTGTTGGTTGTTGATATATAGACTATTGGGTCAATATTTGGAAATGGGGTAGAAAACCCTAATTCTTGTATAAATTAATTGGTTATAATTAATTTGGGATAATTGTGGTTATATGGAGTTGAGTTGGAAATATGAAATTGACTCATTATATTGTAAAACGGTGGAGTTGGATTTATTAATCGCTCACTTTTGAAAACATTGATATTTTATCTGTTGGAGCTTTTATTATCAGTTTAGAATAATTGCTTGGGCTATTGGTGGAGGGTAGTTTTGATTGTTGTAGACAATGCATGATGATTAGGCAAACTAAAACTAATCAATTGGATGTGTCATAGAGTATGACAGTTGATAGAATACATTAACGTATGTATTGTTTGATTGAGTATATGACCTTTGTGTATATACGTTGTGTGTGTGAGAGAAGATAGGGGATGTACTCCACGGTTTAGGGGAAGATAGGGGATAGACCTCTAAACGGATGTTGTTTGGGAGGAGATAGGGATGGACTCCACTGATACAGCTAATTGCTTGTCAGTTAAGTATTGATACAACTCATATGCTTATCTTTGGAAGTGTTGATATAGCTAATATGCTTATCTGTTGAAATGTGGATACAGCTTGTATGCTTATCTGTTGAGAGGTTGATACAACTAGTATGTTTCTATTGTAAAACAGGAAGCGTTTAATATGAGTCATTGCCTCATATGAGTGGTTGGCCAGGTTCTGAGCCGTTGATGTAAATTAGGAAAAATGATGAAATGGAAAATGAAATGAAAGATGAACATAGTGGTCATGTAATGGAAATGGGTTATGAATTGATTTACGGAAATTAAACATTTATCAATTGCTAATGTCTTAGTTACTGCTCATACTGTGTTTAGCATATCTCTACTGGGCGTTGGCTCACCCTATATGGGACATTATTTTCAGGTAATAAACAGGTAGCATGCCACCTCCAAGGACTTAGCTTGGTTGGATATGAGAGTTGAAGACTTTCTTTTGATTATTTTGTGTGTATTACATGTATATCAAGCCAAGGGCTTATTTTGTATAGAGTTAGTACTCTTCTTTTGTGCACCAAGTGTTAACTTGGAAAGCTGTAAGCCTGTAGGGCAATTGCTTTTGTTGTTAATACGTAATACTGTTGTAAGAACTACTCTGATGAATGGAAAGGTGTTGATTTCTTTATACCATTGCATGTCTAGAATGATAGGATTTATGTATTATTTTGAGAGCGTTACAGAACCCGAATCAATCAATACATATGCATCTTGAGAGCAAATTGGGAGTATACCTGACACCACAGTCTCAGCATTCTGAGTGTCTCCTGGTACTAGTGCGAAAACTCTGCCCTGCCTCATCTGTCCTTTCCTGACGTTACCTTTCTGTAAGGAACCCGAGGTGTTCTCATCTTTCTTGCTATCATCAGCCTTCGTCTTAGGACAGTCTCTCACATAATGACCCATTTCACCACATTCATAACAAGCTCCAGACGCCCGACGACAGACCCCGAAATGAGGCTTCCCGCAACTCGAACACGTCGGCTTAGTACTACTTTCCTGCCTTGGGTTACTAGCACTGCCCACATTCGCTTTCTTCTTGGTACCAAATTGTGCTCGGCGATTGTCATAATTCGGCCTCTTCCTCTGGCTCTCTCCTGAGCCCTGGTATCTGTTCAAGTTAGCTTCGGCCAGAATGGCTTTGTCCAATACTCCGGCGTAAGTCGGCATGTTGAGCATGTTAACTCGGTCTTGTATCGGTGCACGCAGCCCACTCTCAAACTTTCTGGCCTTCATATATTCGTCGCTCACCATGTGAGGTGCATACCTCGCCAACTCGGTAAAAGCACGGTCGTATTCAGCCACTGTTCTGTTGCCTTGCGTCAAAGTCTGAAATTCGGTGGTCTTGCGGTCTCGAACACTTAAGGGAAAATGCTTGTTGTAAAACAACTCCAAAAATCGGGTCCAGGTCAAGTCTGGATTGCCTTCTCGAATCATCATCCACCATCTGCGAGCGTCGTCATCTAGTGTGAACGCTGCCAATGACACCTTCTGAGCGTCGGTGCTGGGGAAGATCTCAAACAGCTTTTCCATTTCCAAAACCCACGCTTCGGCTTTCATCGGCTCTACACCCCCTTGGAATCTCGGTGGCTTCATTTTCTTGAACTCTCTGATCAAAGCTATCGTGTCGTCCCCATATAAAGCTGGCTGTGGGAGCACTTGTGGTACCGGAGGAGGTGGAGGTGGAACTGCATTTCAGCCGTTTGTCTGCTCGGCCTGAGTCCAAGTAGCACTAGCGTACTGCTGTCTTGTTTGCCTCAACTCGCGGGTCAAACCTTCGACTAACCTTTCCAGTCTGTCCAATCTGTCCTCGAACTGATCTCGGCCAACTGGGGGTCTACCTCTCCTCATGATGCTATGAGTATGTGAAGTATAACTTTTAAAACAAAACGAGCAAATAAACACGTAGGCAAGTAACAAATAGGCATGCCGAGACGATGCACACATTGTCAAGTAGCAAGCAATATGATGCAATCCTAACATCAATTCTAAGGGAAATCCTATGCTCTTTAGGACTCAAAGTGTGTGAATAACGTATTATAAGGAACTTGTGCTCTGATACCATTCTGTCACGACCCCAACCCGCCCCTAGTAGGATGGTGCCATGATAGCCAGTAATCCGAGATTACCAAAGGCCTCTATCCAAGATTCACACACAAACAGAGTATACATAGGAGGCTTACAAGTGCGGAAGCAAAACTTAAAGTACAAGTGGTCCATAAGAGCTGTGCATAGATCAAATGAAATGGCATACATGATATGGTTTTATAATCAACCGTTGATAAACAAAATACATGTTACATCTTGATCAAAAGGCTTCTCAAGTCGACATGTACAAATACAATGAATACAAGCCAAGAAGCATAATCTTCAAGATGCCGACGTAAATACAACATGGCCGACATAGAACAAGTCAAGCTGACATAACATGACTCCAAAACAAGCTTGCAAAAACACATCTAGGCGTCACCGCCGTCCTGCTCATCACCTACATATATATAGAGAGGGTGAGCTTGGATACTCAGTGAATGGTACAAGTAATAAAGGTTTTGCATGAATAATAGCCGAAGTCCTTTCAAAACAAAACATGTCAAAACTTTACAAATCAAGGGATGAACTATATTCATCTATCAAGTTTTTCAAGCTTCAAGGGATGCTTACAAGCATCAACCAAATACAAAACAATAGCATTCCGAACAAACAAACCCACGCGGTAAACCGTCAGTGGCAAAACAAAGGACTGAATCGATTAGTCAACCCACCCGCACAAGGCCGTCGGCGGCAAGGGAGATATCTCGAACAAGAGTGCTACAAAAGTTTAGAGTCCTCTAGCACAAGGGACTTGTACTGCGAAAGTTTAGAGTCCTCCAGCACAAGGGACTTGTACTGCGAAAGTTTAGAGTCCTCCAGCACAAGGGACTTCTCAAAGATGTCATCAAAACAAAGCTTATACTTGATATATCAAAATAGGGATAATCATTCATGTTTGACAAATACTTTTTATCAAAACGAAGCAAAGCAAGATTTATCAAAACATTATAACATAGCTTTATTAAAAATACCACTCACATAGCTCTTCGGTGTAGGCTCGAGGCAAAGATCAAGACCTACAATCACATTGCAAATACTACTGAAGGCGCTTCAAGTAGACAAGAAGAGATGCTCAAGGATGGATATGAAATGCATTTACAAAACAAACTGTACATGAATGCAATGATCCCGGCATTCTATTCCAAAACTAAGTCAAGGCAAAGCAGAACATGTTGGGGTTAAGACACTGTTTTTCATCTCGGGAAAACACACTGGGTACCTACCAAGTCTTGGCCGAGGTCCCACACCTTTTCGCCGAGGTGTGGTTCCGATGGCCACATTCAAAAGCGAAGTCGGGAAAATCTGGGTTTCCCTTCGAAGAACATGAAGAACATCAAGAATATGCATACTTAAATCACAACTTGTTATTCCAAAACCTGAGATTTCATGCTACGAGTTCGAAAACATGGACCTGGGTACCCATACAAGAAGATCATAGGAAAACAAACACAAAAACATGGTTCTTGTTACAAACTTTCGGATCAAAACAAGACTTTTTTATCAAGAACACATGAACACCACTTTCTCTTTCTAAAACCAACTTTAAATCAATGCATGGCATGCAGAACAGATTCAATCGTGCAATGCAGCTAGATGATCAATAAGAGCAACAAGAGTAGGTTAAGATTCTAACCTCAAATCACGAATCTAACGGCTCAAACACCAAAGATCAAGCTTGGAAGTCTGCTCCTCTCTCAAGAACTTCCTCCTAGAGCTTCTCTCTCTACAAGGCAAGATTTGATACAAAATGATATGTTTCTAGGTCTGCCGGCTGACTTAACCCTCAACTCGGACACGTGGCGCTACCGGATTGGGTGACCTCAAAAAGGTGACTAATTGACAAGACAAGACTATGACAAAGTGTGTTCAACAAGCTAGACGGCAAGAGCACTCCGGCAGTGGTGATCTCGGCTAAGGACAAAGCTTCGGCAAGTGGGGTGACAAAGACATCGGCTTGGAAGGACAACTCTTGACTAAGCTGTGCCACACCTTGGCCTAGATGTGCCACATCTCGGTCTAGGTCATGCCAATCCAGGAACAAAATCACTTAGTGCAAGGGTAAACATCTCGGGCTAGATGATACACATCTCGGCCATAGTGATGCACACCTTGGCCTAGATAATGACATCTCAGCCAATATGGCAGGGTGGAGATGGAGGTCAACCAAAGTGGTTCCAAGTTAGTTCTAGGCGCACAGGCTCAAAGGTGAACTAGGCTAAGATGACCCCGGCTACACACCAAACAATGAACAAAACCATGCAAGCAACACTTAAGCAAAACAAGACAAGACAAGATCACACATGAATGTATGCAAGCATGAGTAAGTCAAAGTGAGGGTTGTTACAGATACCACCACATAATATTCCATTATATTTTTTTTTAGTTGTTATACTCAATGCTTAGAAGTTCCAAATCCAATTTAGAAGTGCAAAACCAATTTGCATACTCAAATGCAAAAGGCTTCTTTTCAAAAAAAAAAAAAAAGTATCATACAAAAATTGCATCATATAATTGTACAAAATTGTATAAAAGTTTTGAAAATCAATAAAGTTTACTATTACATCATGTAATTGTTCTATATCTTATTCTTTACTATTACATCAATAAAATTTCTTTTTTACCGATCAAAAAAAGAAAAAAAAATTTTTGACAATCATTATCAAAAACCCGTCTCTATGACACCTATTATTAAAAACTTGTTTTTCTTCTAATTTTTCTCCGAAACTTCAATAGTTTCTCTTCTTCTTTTTAAAGGAAAACATTCTATAAGCCTATGAAAATACCTATAATGTTAACATTGTGTTAACAACGTAATAGAACTTAGAAATATATTTGATAAATTGCTCATTTTCCATATTTATCAAATCTTTATCCCATTCTTAACCAAAAAAAAAATTTGTTCACTGTTTACAATATTTATTTTTCATGTGACACTTTGTGAACGATAATAATCATTTTTGAAAGAAAAATTATTTCATAATGAAGTTCCCTTTCTATTTTTTCACCATATTTCCCATTTCTCAACCCATGCATGCGTACGTATCCATGCTCATTTGGCATGCATTTTCTTGCTTCTTGTAATTATGTATACGTACGCGTACGGTAGCCGTACAACACCCATAAAATCTCATCTAATTCAATTATTATTAGCTATTTAATTATGAACTATAATTAGATTTAGTTATGCTTAAGAAAGTAGTTAGGATTAACAAAAAATTAATGTCGTATTCCTGTGGACTTGCCTTTTTCTGAACCTGTACGTTTTTTATTTTTCCAAATAAAACCCATTGAAATTGAAGATTACACAAAAAAAATTAAAATAATCAAAAATATTTTAAGATAAAATAAAGAAGTAAAGAGCAAAATGTATAGAAGAAATCATCACAACGTTTTGTCACCGCGAGATTATGATTACATAATCACTTTAATAACAGTCAATTTTAGCTGGACTAATTCAAAATAAAGACCTTTTTTGTAACGCCATCAAAAAAAAAAAGAAGACATAATTCATTCATTCATTAGATCCATAAAACATAAAAGATGTATTATATTCCATAAGAGTATTCTTCACAAAAAGTATTACATGTTGGCAACAAAAGTAAATGTCTTACGGGCTTATAACTTTCCAAATCAACACTTGGTTACAACAAAAGAGGGTCAAAAGCCCTTTACAATTAAAGCCCTCGGCTTGGAAATAAAAACATATAACATAAAAGAATAATCAACAAAAGGAGTCTATTGCCTCTAAACCACCCAAGCTAGGTCCTTAGAGGCGGCATGTCTCCAGTAGCTGAAAATGATGTCCAATATAGGGTGAGCCAATGCCCAGTAGAGATATGCTAAACTTAATATGAGAATTGACTAAAATATTAGCATTCGATAAATGTTTAACAATTCTAAACCATCTCATGTCCTTTCCATGATCAACCAACATTAACATTTAAATCTCAATCTACTTCCATTATCTATCCAATCAATTCATTGACATAGTTCAATAGTATCCAAATAGTGTGAAATGAGACTACAACTCAAACATCAACACTTCAATAACAAACATCATTCAACACTTCAATATTCTTGCCATTTTACGAAACTACGTCCGAGGGAACCGGCACTCATATATATATATATATATAAAAGATTTCGGGACTTGCACCCTGGACACTCCGGCCAACTTAATTATCAATGGAGTCCATCCCCTATCTCCTTCCAAACAATGGAGTACATCCCCTATCTCTTTCCACACAATATACATATACAATGTATTTAAACACATAGTCATATACAATGGCCCAACAATTCACATATTCAATGTGTTAATTCCACCGTCACATTCAATGACATATTCCAATTGATTCGTTTCAATTTCCCTAATCATCATGCAGTGTCTACAACAATCAAGACTATCCTCCACTGATAGCCCAAAACAGTTATTTCTAAAAGATAAATAAATCTATCTAACAGATAAATTATTACATTTTCCATCAGTGAGTGATTTGTCAATCCAACTACACCATTCAATCACAATTTTCCCCAATCTCAAGATTCTCAACCCAATTCCATGTTCTCACAATTTACCAAATTAATTTATTTAAATTCAATTAGGGCATTTTCCCCTATTCTCAAACATTGTTCCCAAGCCCAAATTCCATCCATTATACTCAATTAAACCCATTTTCAAGGTCTCATAGACACATGGAACCAAAAATATAAAACCCCTCTTTCAAACATTTCAAATCTCAAACCCTAACTTTCCAAAATTTTCATAATTTCCCCATTTAATCAAAATGACTAAAATTTATGTCAAAGCTCATAAAGATGAGTAGTTTATCCCTACCTCAAATGAAGAGACCCAAAGGAGATGAAGAAGAAAACATAACATGCTCCAAATCCAAGATTTTTTGGATCAAAACGAAGCCCACACCAAGCTCTACCTTTTTTACAAAGAGACTAGGGTAGAGAGACCCAAGAACAAGGTGTATTTGTAGAGAGAGAGAGAGTTTAGGGAGAGAGGCAACCGGATCTAGGGTTTTTAGTGAAAAGGAGATCAAAAGAAGATGAAAAAGTGAAGTGTAAACCCGCTGCTGCGAACTGATATATACGGGGCTCGCTCGAGTGAAGGAGTGGTCGCTCGAGTAACCAGACACAACAAACACCTCGCTCGAGCGCAAGAACCGTCACTCGAGCGAACAATGAGAAGCTTTAGGTCTGAAACCCAAACGCACGCTCGAGCGCAAGAATGCTCGCTCGAGCGAAGAAACACAAAACATAGGGCTCGCTCGCTTGAGCGAAGAATACCAACCTTCAGGTCTAACAGAGACGCAGACGCACGGTTGAGCGCAAGACTTCTCGCTCGAGCGAAGAGACACACCAGACCATGCTCGCTCGAGCGCAAGAAAGCTCGCTCAAGTAAAAGTTGCGTCTGAAAAGAAACCTGAAGACCCTCAATCCTCGCTCGAGCACAAAAACTCTCGTTCGAGTGAAGAAGCAAATACCCAGGCCTCATTCGAGCAAAGAAGCCAAATTCTGGGCAGCAACCATTTGTTCTAACTGACAACCAACCTGTTACAAACTCACCCAACACATCCCAAAACTCAAGTATAAAGAATCAAAGGACGGAAAAGAGATACAGACAACAACATACAACCACAGAACTCGAGTCCGGACCACAACAAAAGAAGAGGTAAAACCTAGATCGCTATAACCTCCCTCCTTAAGGAATTTCGTCCCTGAAATTTTATACAAGTTTTAAAATTGTGATTTCTCAATTTCCAACATGATTATAATTCATTACCTGCCATCTTGACCCATTACCGGTCATTCCATCTCTTCTCAAGAGAACAATAAACAATATAACTCAATATGCATTATCAACATGCATTCTCTCAAAATTTAACTAATTTCAATATACACATTCCATAATTCCATAACATATTCAATGTTAATAACATATCTGCATTTCTATAACACATTCAACATATACAATGTTAAAGTAAACTCTCATTTCCGAAACCTATTCAACATTTACAACATTCCCATAGTCCAAAACATATACAATGTTTCTAGAATTCATCAATAAACAAAATTTCCAATACATGGTTAAACATTAACAAACAAGTCCGGATATTTCTCTCGGACCTCCAATTCGCGTTCCCAAGTGGCTTCCTCCTCTCCATGATGTTTCCACAAAACTTTCACCACGGGAATCGTCTTGCCTCGCAAGTCTTGGTCCCGCCTATCCAAGACCTGCACCGGTCTCTCCTCATACGAGACGTCCTCATCTACCTCTAAGTCGGCCCAATCCAATACATGTGATGGATCCGACTCATATTTCCGAAGCATACTAACATGAAACACGTCATACACTTGGGACAATTGCGGCGGCAATGCTAAACGGTAGGCAACCTCCCCAATCCTCTCAAGGATCTCAAAAGGGCCAATAAACCAAGGGGACAACTTCGCACTCTTCCCAAACCTCGTCTAGGTGATATCTTCAGAAAGACATGATCACCCACCTCAAATGCCAAAGGCCTCCTCCGACGGTCGGCATAACACTTTTGGCGACTCTGGGCTGTAACCAACCTTTTACGGATAAGTTCAACTTTCTCCGTCATTTCCTGCACCGACTCCGGGCCCAACAAAGGTGCATCACCCACCTCGGCCCAACACACTGGAGATCTACATGGTCGGCCATATAAGGCCTCAAACGGTGCCATGCCAATACTCGATTGGAAACTGTTATTGTAGGCAAACTCCACTAAGGGTAAGTGTCTCTCCCACGACCCCTTAAAGTCAAGGACACAGCCTCAAAGCATATTCTCAAGGATCTGAATAGTACGCTCGGACTGCCCGTCAGTCTGAGGATGATAAGCCATACTAAAAGTTAATCTAGTGCCCAAGGCACCCTGCAAACTCTGCCACAACCTAGCAGTAAAACGTGGATCTTTATCTGAGACGATCGACACTGGGACCCCGTGCAACCTCACTATGTCCCGAATATACAAGTCGACAAGATGATCTACCGAATCTCTCACACGCATAGGAATAAAATGCACTGACTTTGTCAACCGGTCAATTACCACCCAAATGGCATCACTACCCCGTTGAGTCCTCGGAAGACCTACGACAAAATCCATCGTGACATGCTCCCATTTCCACTCAGCTATAGGCAAGGGTTGTAACAGACCTGCTGGCCTCTAATGCTCGGCCTTCACTTGCTGATAAGTAAGGCATTTTAACACAAACACTGCCACGTCTTTCTCCATCCCTCTCCACCAAAACTGGCGACTTAGATCATGATACATCTTCGTGCCTCCCGGATGCACTACAAGGCATGAATGGTGAAACTCTCGGAGTACTTCCTCACGGCAAGACTCCGGTACAAACAAGCGATCTCGGTACCTCACACTCAGGTCAGGATACACAGTCAAATCCTTCTCTACCTTCCCACTAGAGATTTTCTCCCGGAGGGATTCTACCTCAAAGTCACCTCTCTGTGCCTCTAACACTCGATTCACAAGCGTAGGTTGTGCAACTACAGAAAATAAGGCTGCAGACTCAATAGACTCACCCAAATGCAAGTCGAACTCGCCAAGAGTACCCAACATTTCCCATTCCCGGATGGCAATACAAGCTACATCACCAATGGACTTCCTACTTAGGGCATCGGCCACAACATTGGCCTTTCCCGGATGATAGTGCAACTCAAAGTCGTAATCCTCTATAAACTCCATCCACCTTCTCTGCCTCAAATTTAAGTCTTTCTATGTAAACAGATACTTCAGACTCTTATGATTCGAGAACACCTCGAATCTCTCACCATAAAGATAGTGCCTCCAAATCTTCAAGACAAAAATCACAGCTGCCAACTCTAAGTCGTGAGTAGGGTAATTCCTCTCGTGTTTTTCAACTGACATGAGCCATAGGCTACCACTTTCCCCTTTTGTATCAATACACAACTCAGACACTCTCGTAAGGCATCACAATATACTACATAACCCAAATCGCTCTCCGGAATAATAAAGACTGGAGCGGTGGTAAGTCTACCCTTAAGCTCTTGGAACGACTTTTCACAAGTCTCACTCCATACAAATTTGACCCATTTCCGCGTCAATCTAGTCAAAGGCGAAGCTAGCCTGGAGAAATCCTTCACAAATCGACAGTAATAACCGGCCAATCCCAGAAAACTGTGGATCTCAAAGACACTCTTAGGTTGTGCCCAATTTTGCACTGCCTCTACCTTGGATAAATCAATAGTCACCCCTTCCTCAGATACTACGTGGCCTAAGAATTTAACCTCTCTTAGCCAAAACTCACATTTCCCAAATTTAGCATTCAACTTATGGGCTCTAAGCAACTCTAGTACCACTCGTAAGTGTTCCTCGTGCTCCTCCTCAGAAGGTGAATAAATAAGAATGTCGTCCAAAAAAACAACCACAAAGCGATCTAAGAACTCCCGGAATATCTGGTTCATCAAGTCCATAAACACAGCTGGGGCATTGGTTAGCCCAAAAGGCATCACCATAAACTCATAATGGCCATACCGCGTACGGAATGCCGTCTTCAGAATATCCTCCTCCCTGACCCTCAACTGATGGTAACTCGATCTCAAGTCTATCTTAGAGAAACAAAGGGACCCTTTCAATTAGTCAAACATATCATCTATACGAGGCATAGGGTATTTATTCTTAACCGTAGCCCGGTTCAATTTTCGGTAATCAATACAAAGTCTCAAAGCCCCATCTTTCTTTTTAGCAAAGAAGGTCGGTGCTCCCCACGACGAAGTACTAGGGCGGATAAAGCCCTTATCTAGCAGTTCTTGGAGTTGAATCTTCAACTCACTCAACTCGACTGGGGCAAAACGATACGGTGCCATGGAAATCGGTGCCGTGCTAGGCACTAAGTCGATAGAGAACTCGATCTCTTGATAGGGTGGTAAACTAACAAGATCCTCGGGAAAGACATCCGAGTACTCACAAACCACTATGGGCAACTCAGTCTGGGTCTCATCACCCTCACTATTCATACAGCTAGCGAGAAAACAACTAAGCTCACTCCGCCCTCAGAAATCATACATTGGTGGCAAGACTCTACCAACCCGATCCCCAAGAAATGAAAGGAATCCCCGCTCAAGGTACATACAATAATCCTCTAGCGGTAACAGTCTATAACAGCCCGGTATGACGATAGCCAGTCCATACCCAAAATCACATCAAAACCTGACATAACCATTATTACAAAAGAAAATGGAAGTCGACGATCAGCGACCTCTATATCACAGTCCCGACACCCTTGTTTCAAAATCATCTCGCCCCCAATAGGTGATATAACACAAATAGGAGATGCTAACTGTACCAACTCCAATCTCAAAATAGATGCAAAAGCATAAGATATAAAAGAATGAGATGCACCCGCATCAATCAACATATTAGCAACTGAGTTGCAAAACAAAAAGGTACCTCTCACAACTGATGGAGCCAGTACAAGCTCTGGCGCTGTAACAGCATACACGCGCCCTGTAGGTCTCTGATCTACCTGCTCACCTCTCGGAGCATAAGACTGCTGCACAGACTGAGCCGAAGAGGCTCCTTGATTAGCCCTCGAGGCCTGAACTAATTGTGCTGGCTAATAACTCTGTGCCTGCCTCGAACCAGACGCACCAGATATGCCACCCAACTGCGGGCAAAACCTCTTCAAGTGCCCCGCCTGCCCACACTGATAACAAGTGAGCGGCTGGCCTCTGCCCTGACTCTGGCCCTGAGAACGAGCCGAAGATGATACTGCACGCTGCCCTCCTCCTCTTTGCGAGCAAGCTAAAGACTTGTGACCTAGCTGGCCACATTTGTAACAAGTGATGTCTCCTTGACCGCCTCTCCCAGAACCCGAACTCGGTACTGGAAAGGTAGACCTCAGCTGCACTCCCTGGGACTGCTAAGGGTTAGGACCCCTCTGCCTCTTACCGTCTCCCTGGCTATCCTGACTCCTCCTGGAGCCCATCATCCTCTCCTCCTCAGCATGCATGATGGTCTCAAGATGGGCAACAGCCTCCACAAGGCGCCCATAGTCTCCAATCATGGACCCGGCAACTCGAAACATAAGT
This sequence comes from Camellia japonica, assembly GCA_030407325.1. NCBI lineage: Eukaryota > Viridiplantae > Streptophyta > Magnoliopsida > Ericales > Theaceae > Camellia > Camellia japonica. Next base: position 158,540,833 of record JAPPVO010000029.1, read on the forward strand.
CCGGTTCTCAACCTCTTCTTGAACTTCAGACTGCGACGTTCCTCAGTTGCCACTAACTCAGGTGCAAACCTAGACAAGCTAGTAAAAGTGACCTCGAACTCTGCCACAAGGGTGTTCAACTGCACCAACTTGGAGAATTGATCCCTCAACTTCTCCCTCACTGTAGCCGGCAGGTACTTGTCCTGGAAAGCTTCCACAAAGGCCTCCCAAGTCCCTCCAATGCCCCCCTGCGCATGCTTCCACCATTAACCCGCGTCTCCCTTCAGCTGGAAGGACGCCAAGGTCACCTGCAAACCTCCGTCTTTGATGCCAAGCATCTCAAACGTCTTCGTCATCTGGTCAAGCCATTCATCAGCCTTCAGTGGCTTTTTAGGATCCCCCAAAAACTCATCTGGATTCGACCGGAAGAACTCCCTCTTCAGAAAAGATGGTCATGCCTCAGCTACTTGGGCCTGGACTTGATTCTCAGCTCGGAGAATGTCCATAGACTCCCTCAATGCTCCTGCCATCTCGCGGGCTAAAGCGTCCATGACCTGCTATCCAACCGGTTCGGCCACATTGGCCTGACCAACACTTCCTCCTGCGCCGGAATCTCATCCGGTATAGGCACCTCCTGCCTCCTAGGCCTACCACGCCTACCACCACGTCCTCGTCCTGACATCCTAATAAAGGTAACAAAGACATTAGAACATTCACAAATGTGCCGAAGCTATTTCACTCGCGTCCTAACACAATGGACAACAATAATTCACTCCACATAAGCACATAATCACATAAACACTTACGAATTTCATTTCCGGATAATGAACGTCCCGTGGCGTTGCTAGAGTTCCAATTAGAAACGACAGTGATCAAGTGCCTTTCCAACAGGACTCCCAGAAACCCAAGGATCCAATCAACATCCTAGAAACTAAATCTCATACCCATATAGTCACATAAACATGTTATCACATAAGCACATAACATTATACATAAGTCTCTAACAAGCGAGACAAACCCATTGTGGTACTAACCACTTCCCACGTACCCAAAGTATTCAAACCTGGTACGCTCTCATACCAAGTTGTAACGCCCTCAAAAAAAAAAAAAAAAACATAATTCATTCATTCATCAGATCCATAAAACATAAAAGAGGTATTATATTCCATACATCAGAGTATTCTTTACAAAAAGTGTTATATGTTGACAACAAAAGTAAATGCCCTACAGGCTTACACCTTTCCAAATCAACACTTGGTTACAACAAAAGAAAGTCAGAAGCCCTTTAACAATTAATCGCCCTCGGCTTTGGAAATATAAAACATATAACATAAAAGAATAATCAACAAAAGGAGTCTGTTGCCTCTAAACCACCCGAAGCTAGGTCCTTGGAGGCGGCATGTCTCCAGTAGCTGAAAATGATGTCCAATATAGGGTGAGCCAATGCCCAGTAGAGATATGCTAAACATAATATGAGAATTGACTAAACTATTAGCATTTGATAAATGTTTAACAATTCTAAACCATCTCATGTCCTTTCCATGATCAACCAACATTAACATTTATATCTCAATCTACTTCCATTATCTATCCAATCAATTCATTGACATAGTTTAATAGTATCCAAATAGTGTGAAATGAGACTACAACTCAAACATCAATACTTCAATAACAAATATCATTCAACACTTCAATATTCTTGCCATTTTATGGAACTACGTCCGAGGGAACCGACATCCATATATATATATATATAAAAGATTTCGGGACTTGCACCCTGGGCACTCCGGCCAACTTAATTATCAATGGAGTCCATCCCCTATCTCCTCCCACACAATATACATATACAATGTATTTAAACATATAGTCATATACAATGACCCAACAATTCACATATTCAATGTGTTAATTCCACCGTCACATTCGATGACATATTCCAATTGATTAGTTTCAATTTCCCTAATCATCATGCAGTGTCTACAACAATCAAGACTATCCTCCACCGATAGCCCAAAACAGTTATTTCTAAACAGATAAATAAATCTATCTAACAGATAAATTATTACATTTTCCATCGGTGAGTGATTTGTCAATCCAACTACACCATTCAATCACAATTTTCCCCAATCTCAAGATTCTCAACCCAATTCCATGTTCTCACAATTTACCAAATTAATTACTTAAATTCAATTAGGGCATTTTCCCCCTATTCTCAAACATTGTTCCCAAGCCCAAATTCCATCCATTATACTCAATTAAACCCATTTTCAAGGTCTCATAAACACATGGAGCCCAAATTCCATCCATTATACTCAATTAAACCCATTTTCAAGGTAATTAAACCCATTTTCAAGGTCTCATAGAAACATGGAACCCAAAATATAAAATCCCTCTTTCAAACATTCCAAATCTCAAACCCTAACTTTCCAAAATTTCCATAATTTTCCCATTTAATCAAAATGACTAAAATTTATGTCAAACCTCATAAAGATGAGCAGTTTATGCCTACCTCAAATGAAGAGACCCAAAGCAGATGAAGAAAAAAACACAAGATGCTCCAAATCCAAGATTTTTCGGATCAAAACGAAGCCCACACCAAGCTCTACCTTTCTTACAAAGAGACTAGGGTAGATAGACCCAAGAACAAGGTGTATTTGTAGAGAGAGAGAGAGTTTAGAGAGAGAGGCAGCCGGATCTAGGGTTTTTAGTGAAAAAGAGATCAAAAGAAGATGAAAATGTGAAATATAAACCCGCTGCTGCGAACTGATATATACAGGGCTCGCTCGAGCGAAGGAGTGGTCGCTCGAGCGAATGAGTGGTTGCTCGAGCGACCAGACACAGCAAACACCTCGTCGAGCGAACAATGAGAAGCTTCAGGTCTGAAACCCAAACGTACGCTCGAGCGCAAGAGTGCTCGCCCGAGCGAAGAAACACATAACATAGGGCTCACTCGCTCGAGCGCAAGAAAGCTCGCTTTTTCTTTTTTCTTTTTTTTAATGGAAAAAAAAATCTTTATTAATGAAACATACAAAGTATGATAAAGTACATCAATAAAGATGAGCTTAAAGTTAGCTCAAACTCCAAACTCCAGTTGGTGAGAGACCAACAAATAAAGTAAAGCAGCAAAACCAACAAGCAAAACAAACTAAAAGGTGCAGCCACTATTGAGCAAAAGCATAACACAAAGTTGAGTAAACCATTAGCAAGCAGCATCGCCTAACAGATCAGCAAACTCCAAAACTGGCAGCAGAGACAAGCATAATATCAGAGGTAGCACAAAGCATCATCCCACCTGAGGTTACATCTAGAAGCCTATCCTATCATATGCACCCTCCGAGGTGGATCCTCAGCAATTAAAGGATCTTTCATTTAAGACCCAATAGTTATTCTTATTCATTTTACTTATCCTTCTGTTATTGAGGATTTCACATCTGTCATTTCCTTAACTAAAAGTAATGATAATTTGGGGTTCAGTGGCTTGGGTACATCCATATTTTGCTCTATGAGGAATATTTTAATATGTATATTTGGAATGATTTTGGCTACATCTAAAATAATCTTTGTTATTGTAGACTTCTAAACTGTGTGTGTGTGAGTGATTTTCTGACCACACTGCTCTCCTTAGGAATTCAGCTGTAGAACACAGGCAGAATAGATGGCACCTTGCTATCCTGCACAAAAAGAAAAGGCTCTGGCGGTGGTTCTTCCACCCGGGGGGACTCCGACGATCAAGTCAGTATATCTCTCAAAGATAATCAAGTATTCACTCACAAGCTTGAGTCTTAAAAAACGTACCTTTGACCCATGGGGGTGCCTCTCTTTTATAGTCAATACAATCCTTGTCCCAATAGGATCCTAACTCCAATGGACCCAGGAATATTGCTAGTCTGGAACTCCCAATGGGTTTAAGACAAAACTCTCCAAGAGTTTTACCTTTATCCAAACTGAAGTCTTCTCTCAATCTAGGACTCCTGTCCTTTATCCGCTTATCTCGGATCCCGATATCTTCGGAGATAACCTCGGCAACCCCGAGATCACCTCGGCATAACTACCATGACACGTGGCACCTCGGCTGACACGTCGGCGTCACCTTGCCACGTATTGGTACTCAGAAAATATATCCCCACAGTGTGTAATCGAGGCAATATATTCAGATGAAAAAGGATCTCATTCCTTTTTTTTAACATTGTACGTGGACAAGAGTGAGCTTCGTTATTTCCCTCTGCTTTCTGAAACACTTGTGCTCTTGTTGATTTTGGGATTCTAAACAATAATAATTATTATTATTTTGTAGAAATTGATGTGACATATAGTAGCAATAAAGTATTGGTATTTAAAATAGACTCACTAAAATTAATTGATAAGAGTAATTTAACTGTCACATTACTTTGTAAATAAAGTTTATAAGAAAAGTTGGTTGTATAGCATTTCTACAAATCGTTTGGATAGTTGTGTCCAAAAATAATTAAATAATTTTTCTTGTGGACTAGGTTTGGAAGGGTGAGTGGATATTGTTGTAATACATGAAATAAAAAACAAGATTTATTGATGAGAACCAAAGGAATAGGCCCCTTATTAGGTCATCAATCTTGCAAATAAAAATTCAAAAAAGAAAAAAAAGAAAGTCAAGCTTTTATAATCACTTGCTATGGTATTATGGTTTTCCTCTCAAAAACGAAAAGTTAGGCTATATTATGCCTTCGTTTTGAAAGTGGCTTGGTTTTTTTTGTTATTTTAGTCTACGATTTTTTGATTTTTTTTTTTTTACTTTTGTGAAAGAAAAAATGAAATGATTATGATTTGGATGTGATATTTTGTCTTATTAACTTTTTAACTTATTATCTTTTTATGGCTAAAATAGCTTCAAACTTACATGCCAAACATAGCCTATATAACTGGTTTTTCTAGTTTGAGTGGAGTTTTATTTTGATTCTTATAGTTTCAATTCGAGTAATTTAAATTTTATATTTCCAGTTTTATTATAATGTGAATATTCCATCAATTATCATTAGAATTTTGAATGGAAAAAAAATCATGTGCAACTCACGTGGGGTTTTAGCAATTTCACTTATTGTTACAATTCTAAAAGAAAAAATACTGTGCAACTTACGTGAAATTTTTAGTAATCCCATGTGAGTTGTATATGGTCTTTTTAACAATTTCCACACAAGAATTTATTTATTTATTTATTTTTTGCTGGTGGTTCCTATAGTTTTTTTTTAAAACAAATTTATTTTGCTTACTCTAGCTTTGCATGTGTTGTTTTTCTATCCAAAATGTTAAGCAAAGTATCACTTTAGTCATTGTATTATCAATTTGAATATCATATTTTTAGTTTTGTTATAATATTATTCCTCTGTCATGACTGGAGTGACTACATAAAATTCAAAATAAACTATACAGACCACTAATATAATTTATTAATTTGTTTTTCTTGTGTGAAAATTACTAAAAATCCCACGTAAGTTGCACGTGATCTGTTTAAGTTCAAAATTATAATAGTTACTGACGAATGGACCACAATAAATTGATTAAGAAAAGAGAGATGGGAGAAAATATAGCGATCCCGGTTGTCCCTTTACTGTTCAGTTGTATTCCGGATTTGGTTCCGTGAAGTTGTTAGTTGTAATTGTCGTGTTGTCATCCTTTAAATCGATCCGTTTGGGTTTTAGGATGTGTTGGGCTTGGTTGATTCAGGTTGGTAGAGTTTTGGCTCCCATTGTTGTTGCATAGTTTTTTGGATGGTCCGCTCGAGCGGGTATTCTTGCGCTCGAGCGGGGTTTACACTCTTCCAGTATTTTGTATCCCTGCAAAACTTCTGCAGGTGTGTTTTCTACGCTCGAGCGGGTTTCCTGCGCTCGAGCGGGTCGCGCTCGAGCGGGATTGTTGGCGCTCGAGCGGGTAGTACTTTTTGGGTGTAAGTTCTGGGAGGGGGAAATCCACGCTCGAGCAGACTGGTTTTCACGCTCGAGCGGATGTACTTTATTCCTGTGTCTTGGCGCTCAAGCGGACCTAGTCTTTTGTTCTTGACGCTCGAGCGTTGTGTTCTCCGCTCGAGCGGGAATGTCGCATATCAGTTGGCAGCTGGGCATTTTGAAATCACTTTTTACATTCTCTCTCTCTCTCTCTCTTACTTTCCCAAAAACATTTTTGAGAGCCTCTCTCTCTAGAAACTCCCTTCTCTCTAGGGTTTGATCTAGTTAGAGTGTTTTCCAAACCTTTGGTCTTTACAAAAAGGTTGTTGATCGTCGTGGGCTATCTTGTGATCCAAGAATCTCGGGATTTGGAGCATCTTCATTTTCGTCATCTCCTTCGTTGGGTTTCATCTTTTGAGGTAGGGATTCCTACTCACTCTTATGGGTTGTAACCTATATTATTGAGCATTTGGTTAAATGGTTTGATTTTGGGATCTAGGGTTTCGAAATGTGTAATGGGGGTTTTGTCATTTTGGTTCTTAAATATGTATTTTGGGCTTCAAAATGGTGTTATTGTTGTTGGTTGTTGATTTATGGACCATGGGGTTCTTGTTGGAAAAAGGGATAGAAAACCCTAAGTTGTAGTATAAATTAATTGATATAATTAATTTGGGAAAAATGTTGTTGTTTGGAATTGAGATGGAAATAATGAAGTTGGCTCATTACATTGCAAAATGGTGGAGTTGGATTTATTAATCGCTCACTTTTGAAAAACATTGATAATTTCTCTGTTGGAGCTTTTATTATCTGTTTAGAAATAATTGCTTGGGCTACCGGTGGAGGGTAGTTTTGATTGTTGTAGACAATGCATGATGATTAGGCAAACTAAAACTAATCAGTTGGATATGTCATAGAGTATGACGGTTGATAGAATACATTAACGTTATGTATTGATTGATTGTGTATATGACCTATGTGTATATGACCTATGTGTATATACGTTGTGTGTGTGGGAGGAGATAGGGGATGTACTCCACGGTTTAGGGGAAGATAGGGGATGGACCTCTAAACCGGATGTTGTTTGGGAGGAGATAGGAGATGGACTCCACTGATACAGCTCATATGCTTGTCAGTTAAAGTGTTGATATAGCTAATATGCTTATCTGTTGAAATGTGGATACAGCTTGTATGCTTATCTGTTGAGATGTTGATACAACTAGTATGTTTATCCATTGTAAAACGGGAAGCGTTTAATATGAGTCACTGTCTCATATAAGTGGTTGGCCAGGTTCTGAGCCGTTGATGTAAATTGAGAAAATGATGAGAAATGGAAAATGAAATGAAATATGAACATTGTGGTCATGTAATGGAAATGAGTTATGAATTGATTTAGGGTAATCGAACATTTATCAATTACTAATGTCTTAGTTACTGCTCATATTGTGTTTAGCATTTCTCTACTGGGCATTGGCTCACCCTATATGGGACATTATTTTCAGGTACAGGTAGCATGCTACCTCCAAGAACATAGCTTGGATGATGATGAGAGTTGAAGACTCTTTTTGATTATTTTGTTGTATTACATGTACATCAAGCCACGGGCTTACTTTGTATAGAGTTAGTACTCTTCTTTTGTGTAACCAAGTGTTAACTTGGAAAGCTGTAAGCCTATAGGGCACTTGCTTTTGTTGTTAACATGTAATAGTGTTGTAAGAGTTACTCTGATGAATGAAAAGGTGTTGATTTCTTTATACCATTGCATGTCTAATATGATGGGATTTATGTATTATTTTGAGGGCGTTACAGAAAATGAATTAGTAAATTTTTCCTTGTTTTAGTTGAGAACAAAGTAGATAAGAGTTGAGGGGAAAATATATTTATTTTGTTGTTCCTTGAGTATTGTTTGTACCTAAATTAAATTGAATTCCCTCCAAATTTGTGTTCAATGACACGCGGGAATGATATTTAATAACTTTCTCAATTATTTTTTTCTCTTTTCATTTCCCTCCTACCAAACAAAGCATAACATTGTTCAGAAATTTCCTGCAACAACAATACTCAAAATAATAAAAATAAAGTCAAATACTCAAAAAGTCAAATACACCTAGCAAAATAATAAATAAACAAATAAATGCAGTTTTTTTTTTTTATTGAATGCGTTATCTTCCTATCTGTCATTCAGTCCTCTACTGTAAATATTATGTGGAGTTTGGATAGTATCAGTATTCACAAATGACAGATCAATACACTTCATCACTTTAAATTGAAGAACCATTAATCTTAACAATAATTAGAGAAATTTCACTGTTGCTTTGCTGTGGATGGGTTCTTGATGAAATCGATTTTGTTTCTTTCATCTCTTTGTTCTGACCCAAACATTGGGATATAAAAATAAGATTAAAAGACCAAAAAGATTGGTAATAACATTTTTTTTTGTTCTGACCCAAGCATAATGTTTTCTATTATTGTACTATTTCTAACTTGGAAACAAAAAACAAAGAACAAAATATTAGCATTCTATGTTTCCTAAGATTTTGTTTGTTTAATTTAAACTCAGCATTTAAAAATAAGATAAGAGAAAGGCCACAAAAATTGATGAATCAAAACAAATCGATGAACAGATCTGAAAATAAGATAAAGGCCACAAAAATTGATGAATCAAAACAAATCGACGAACAAATCTGAGGAAAAAAATGTGAACAAAAATCTGTATCTATCAAGCAGATTTGAAAAAATAGAGAGAAGCGGCAGATTGACAAACAATGATATCTAATATAAAAACCAGAAAATCATAAACGATAGATCGACGAACAGCTAGATCTAATAAAAACAGAAAATCAAAGAGAGAAGCGAGATCTGAGTTATAATGTTTATAATCTAAAAAAAAGGGTGAACAAATTGAAACTCATAAAATCAGGAGAGAGAAGCACAGATTTGATAGGACACCTTCAGATCCGTACTTGGGAGCCTCAACAGCCTTCAAAATAAATCTGATGGAGAGAGCATAGCGAGAGAGAATTCAAGCGAGAAATTGAACGCAGATTCGAAAGAGAGACAGAGTTCAAATTCGAATTAGGGTGAGGGTGAGGGTGAATCGGTGCTCCGGTTGCCTGCGACGGGAACGAGGAGCGGCTGGTGGAGCAACGGTGAGAGAGGGGGAGAGGAGCAACGGAGAGGGAGAGGGAGAGAGAGAAACGTGAAGAGAGAGACACAGGCGCTGTCTGTGGTATAGAACCATATATATATATATATATATATATTACACCATTAGCAACTAAATCTCATTTAGTCGACAATTGGTTTTATAAAATCCCTCCAAAATTTGAAATAAATCCCTCCAAATATTTTAGTTTTTGGCGACCAAACTTTTAGTCGTCAAAGATAAAAAATAATTTTTTAATTTTACATTTGGTGACTAAATTATTTTAGTAGCCAAAACGCAACATACGGCGACTAAGCTAATTTTTTCGCTGAAAATATGTTTTCTGCAACCAAACAAATAAAAATAATTTTTTATTTTACATTCGGCGACTAAATGATTTTGGTAGCCAAAACTGAATATACGGCGACTAAATTTTTTTTTTGTCGCCAATTCTAGCATTTTTAGCGACTAAACTTTTTTTTTAGTCGCCATTAATCAATATATCCCGACTAAAAAAAATTAGTAACTAAATATTGTACTTTTGGCGACCAAAAAAATTTTAGTCGCCAATTCCACAACTTTTGGTGACTAAATTTTTTTTCGTCGCTAATTTTGGTCGCCAAAGGTGTATTTTGTCTTAGTGACCATTGATTTTTATCACTATTTTATATCACTATGTAAATTCTCACAATTAATTTCTTATTTAAAAAAAATTACTAATAAAATAATAATGACAAATAATATTTTATCATGTAATTCGATAATATAAAATAATTAAAAAATTGGTGAGATAAACAGAAGTGATGCTAAAGATCTCTGAATTCACCCACATTAACATGGTAGGGGATTAAATATGGGTTGATTTTTAAAGAAATCAACAACTAACATGCAAAATAATCCACATTTCAAGGATAATTTAGGAGATGATATTTTAAGGGTCCTCTCCTAAATTTACACCCTAGTAACATAGGCAATTGCACGTCCAATTGCTAAGTTGTTTAAAAATCAACTAAATAGTTGCACGTCAATTTTTTAATTATTTTATAATCAACCAACTAAGACTTAATCCCTTGTCATGTTGGTGTAAATAAATTTAAAAATAATATTTTAAAATTATCTAGCATAACTCTTTTTTATTATGCCTCAAATGACACCAATTAATTGAAAAACAAACACTCCTTTAATCTGTATGTAAAAGTGGGAAAATGAAGTGTATGTAATCTAAGAGACTGTAAGACTTATCTTAATGATGGGAATGCAAAATCAAGATCCTTTTGGCTTATGACAGCAAATTTAGAAGTTGGAGAAACAAAGCAACTCTCAATATTAATGTTTAAATATATGCATTTATATGCAGCACAGTTGTGGCTTGCTCTTGAATGTAATGCTTATCCAATGAAATGTATGTCTAGATTTTTTATTTAAAATACTTGGATGCCATTAATCTAGACAACAAATACAAATTTAAAACAATATGTAAAATAAAAGCTTGACAATAATGCAAAATCTAGAAAACTCATCAAAATCTGTAATTTGCTTAGTTGTAGTAATTAAAGTCCTATTGACCACTATTGTCCTTTGAAGAGAAGATGAAAATTTGTGTAAACATTTTTCTTCTGTCTAGAAAGTTGATAATGAGTCTAAATCAATAAAAATTCCATAAAAAGAATATTATATAAATTAATAAATTTATTAACTTTTTTTATTCATTTGAGTTTGTTAAAAGTTACTGAGATTTATTAGTATTTTTTGTTTTAAAAATTAATTAAGTCAGTCCGAATGATTAACTAAAATAAAGAGTGTGGTTGGAGAACACAGGTACTAAAGTAATTAGGTAAAATAAAGAGTGTACTTTTTTCGTACTTTAGCTAGTAAAAAGTAGAGAGTGTGGTTGGAGTTGCTCACCAATCATATTATTTATGTGATATCACAATAAATTAAAAATTGTAACACACTAAGGTCCTGTTTGGAGACTTGGGTTAGTAGTCAAAAAATTATTATCAGTTATCACATCACTCTCTCTATTTTTGTACGTTTTTCTGCACGTTTTTTTTCTAAAATGTCAAAAAATCAACTAAGTCTATATTAACATAATACCTATTTAATTACTTGCTAGTTATAGAGATTTCAATTTCTTTTTAGTTAATCTATGTGCAATGCTACTTGCCCAAAACCAAAAAATCTAGCCAGATTTATACGATTGTCATGAATTCAATGCTGTCCTGGTTGGACTAAATTAAAATATGTTGAGGGATATCAATTGTCTTACTCACCAAATTCAAATGTCAAGATAAATTTCAAAATGAAAATGAAAATAATTATAGGATGGTATGCGACATTAATGCATCACCATAATTACACACTTGATGAATAGGTAGATGATTTACAAATATAAATAAATAATGAAAAAGCCTTGCTATTCATCTTTTGTTGATATATCATTGATTTTTTATCACTATTTTATATCACTATGTAGATTCTCACAATTAATTTCTTATTTAAAAAAAATTACTAATAAAATAATAATGACAAATAATATTTTATCATGTAATTTGATAATATAAAATAATTAAAAAATTGGTGAGATAAACAGAAGTGATGCTAGAGATCTTTGAATTCACCAACATTAACATGGTAGGGGATTAAATATTGGTTGATTTTTAAAGAAATCAACAACTAACATGCAAAATAATCCACATTTCAAGGATAATTTAGGAGATGATATTTTAAGGGTCTTCCCCTAAATTTACACCCTAGTAACATAGGCAGTTGCACGTCCAATTGTTAATTTATTTAAAAATCAACTAAATAGTTGCACGTCAATTTTTTAATTATTTTAAAATCAACCAACTAAGACTTAATCCCTTGTCATGTTGGTGTAAATAAATTTAAAAATAATATTTTAAAATTATCTAGCATAACTCTTTTTTATTATGCCTCAAATGACACCAATTAATTGAAAAACAAACACTCCTTTAATCTGTATGTAAAAGTGGGAAAATGAAGTGTATGTAATCTAAGAGACTGTAAGACTTATCCTAATGATGGGAATGCAAAATCAAGATGCTTTTGGCTTATGACAGCAAATTTAGAAGTTGGAGAAACAAAGCAACTCTCAATATTAATGTTTAAATATGTGCATTTATATGCAGCACAGTTGTGGCTTGCTCTTGAATGTAATGCTTATCCAATGAAATGTATGTCTAGATTTTTTATTTAAAATACTTGGATGCCATTAATTTAGACAACAAATACAAATTTAAAACAATATGTAAAATAAAAGCTTGACAATAATGCAAAATCTAGAAAACTCATCAAAATCTGTAATTTGCTTAGTTGTAGTTATTAAAGTCCTATTGACCACTATTATCCTTTGAAGAGAAGATGAAAATTTGTGTAAACATTTTTCTTCTGTCTAGAAAGTTGATAATGAGTCTAAATCAATAAAAATTCCGTAAAATGAATATTATATAAATTAAGAAATTTATTAACTTTTTTATTCATTGGAGTTGTTAAAAGTTACTGAGATTTATTAGTATTTTTTGTTTTAAAAATTAATTAAGTCAGTCTGAATGATTAACTAAAATAAAGAGTGTGGTTGGAGACCACAGGTACTAAGGTAATTAGGTAAAATAAAGAGTGTACTTTTTTCGTACTTTAGCTAGTAAAAAGTAGAGAGTGTGGTTTGAGTTGCTCACCACTCATATTATTTATGTGATATCACAATAAATTAAAATTTGTAACACACTAAGGTCCTGTTTGGAGACTTGGGTTGGTAGTCAAAAAATTATTCAGAGTTATCACATCACTCTCTCTATTTTTTACGTTTTTCTGCACGTTTTTTTTTCAAAATGTCAAAAAATAAACTAAGTCTATATTAACATAATACCTATTTAATTACTTGCTAGTTATAGAGATTTCAATTTCTTTTTTTTTAATCTATGTGCAATGCTACTTGCCCAAAACCAAAAAATCTAGCCGGATTTATACGATTGTCATGAATTCAATGCTGTCCTGGTTGGACTAAATTAAAATATGTTGAGCGATATCAATTGTATTACTCACCAAATTCAAATGTCCAGTTAAATTTCAAAATGAAAATGAAAATAATTTATAGGATTGTATGCGACATTAATGCATAACCATCATTACAACACTTGATAAATAGGTAAAGATTTACAATATAAATAAATAATGAAAACGCCTTGCCATTCATCTTTGTTGATATATCATGATTTTTTATCACTATTTTATATCACTATGTAGATTCTCACAATTAATTTCTTATTTAAAAAAAATTACTAATAAAATAACAATGACAAATAATATTTTATCATGTAATTTGATAATATAAAATAATTAAAAAATTGGTGAGATAAACAGAAGTGATGCTAGAGATCTCTGAATTCACCCACATTAACATGGTAGGGGATTAAATATTGGTTGATTCTTAAAGAAATCAACAACTAACATGCAAAATAATCCACATTTCAAGGATAATTTAGGAGATGATATTTTAAGGGTCCTTATAGCGACCCCGGTCTTTTCCCATTTGGTTGTTGCATCCGGACTTAGGTTCCGTTGATCCTATTGTTATCTAATTGTTGTTGTCGTCCTTTAATTTCTTATTTCTAAGTTATGGGATGCATTGAGGTTTGTTCAGGTTGGTAGTGTTTGGGAGCAAAGGGTTCTGCCCAGAATTTTGACCCTTCGCTCGAGCGAGCAGTTCGTCGCTCGAGCGAGCTCTTTGTTTTTGGTCCGTCGCTCGAGCCAGGGTTTCTCGCTCGAGCGAGCTGGTTTGTTCATCGCTCGAGCGAGTGTTCCGTCGCTCGAGCGTGCGTCTGGTTGCAGACCTGAGGGTTTGAGTTGTTGGCTCGAGCGAGCAGTCTGTCGCTCGAGCGAGCTTCTGGGTTGTTAGCTCGAGCGAGACCTTCTTGGCTCGGGTGAGGGTTTTCTGTGTCTGGTCGCTCGAGCGACCAAGTCTTCGCTCGAGCGAGCCTGTTTTATTTAAATACGCAGCAGCGGTTTTAAATGCACTTTTTCATCATCTTTTTGATTTCAGAACCCTAGGTCCGTGTTTTCTCTCCCTCCACTCACCTTCTCTCTTAGGTTTCATCTATTTATAGGGTGTTTCTACCCTAGGTTCTTTATTAAAAAGATAGAGGGTCACGAGGGCTTTACTTTAATCTGAGAGTTGAGTGGTTTGGAGCACTTTGGATTTTGGGTCATCATCTCCATCATCTCCATCATCTCTATTTGAGTTCTTCACTTCGAGGTAGGGATTTCCTACTCCATCTTATAGGTTTTGTACTAAGTTTTGGTATTTTTGATATGTTGGTGTTGTTTGGTAATTTTTGGGAAAACTAGGGTTTATATCATAATTTGAGAAATAGGGAATTGTTTATATATTAAATTCCATGTGATTGTGAATCATGAAAAATGACATTGGTAGTGTCAAGTTGATAAAATTGAACCTTAGGGTTAATTTTGAGGAAAGGGGGAAAAGCCCTAATTGTTGTAATAAATTAATTTGTATAATTAATTTGGGAAAAATGTGGAATTGAGTTTAATTCATGAAATTGGGGAATTATAAGATAAATGGTGTAGTTGAATAGTTTAATCACTCACCTATGAACATGTTGAGTTTACATTTGTTGATACATTTATTTCCTGTTTAGAAATAACTGTTTTGGGCTATCGGTGGAGGATAGTCGTGATTGTTGTAGACATTGCATGCTGATTAGGGAAAACTGAAACTAATCACATTGAATGAGTCATTAAGTATGACAGTTGAATTAATACAGCGAATCTGTGTATTAATTGAATATTGTGTTTGACAAGTGTTTAATACATTGTATATGCATATTGTTTGGGAGGAGATAGGGGATGTACTCCATGGTTTGAGGGAAGATAGGGGATGGACTCTCAAACCTGTTTAGGAGGAGAAAGGGGATGGACTCCATTAGTACAGCAAATATGTGTACTTATTGATTATGGAAGTGTTTTAGTATGAGCCTTAGTCTCATTTGATTTGTTGATATTGGAAGCAATGTTAATTTGAGATGTAATCCCATTATTATTGTTTGGCCAGGTTCTGAGTCATGTTTGTATAATTGGAAAGTTGAATAATAACGTAAAGAGAAACATGTCATGGACATTATTGTCATGAAACTGTAAAGAGATATAATGGATTTAATAGTGTTAACCATCTATCGAATGCTATTGCTTTAGTCAATTCTTATATTTGGTTTAGTATATTTCTGCTGGGCTGTGGCTCACCCTATACAGGAACATTATTTTCAGGTTCAGGTGATATGCTACCTCCAAGGAATTAGCTTGGAAGGATTTGGAGTTGAAGACTCTGTTTAGATTAGTTGTTATTTTGTTTTGTTTTGATATTACATGTAAACTCAAGCCAAGGACTTAATTGTGTAATTGAGTTAGTACCAGACTTTTGTGTCCAAGTGTTGGCTTGGAAAGATGTAAGCCCGTAGGGCATTTACTTTCGTTATTACATGTAATGTCTTTTAATAAGATTACTCTGATGAATGGATTAAGGTTTTGTTTTTCTTAACCAATGCATGTTAATATTGTATATTTATGGGTTATTTTGAGGCGTTACAACTTGGTATCAGAGCTACCGGGTATGAATACTTTGGGTACGTGGGAAGTGATTAGTATCACAATGGGTTTGTCTCGCTTGTTAGAGACTTATGTATGATAGTATGTGTTTATTTGATAACATGCTTATATGACTATTTGGGTATGGGATTTAATTTCTAGGATGTTAATTGGATCCTTGAGTTTCTATGAGTCTTGTTGGAAAAGCACTTGATCAATGTTATTTCCAATCGGAACTCTAGCAACGCCTCGGGACTGTCATTATCCAGGAATGAAATTCGTAGGTGCTTATGTGATTATGTGCTTACGTGGAGTGAATTACTGTTGTCCAATGCATTAGGACGCGAGTGTTATAGCTTCGGCACATTTATTAATGTGCAAACGTATTAATTGTCTTTGTTGCCTTTATTAGGATGTCAGGACGAGGACGAGGACGTGGTAGGCGTGGTAGGCAGGAAGTGCCTATGCCGGAGGAGATTCCGGAGCAGCAGGAGGGTATTGGTCAGGCCAATGTGGCCGAGCCAGTAGGTCAGCAGGCTATGGGCGCTTTGGCCCGAGAGATAGCAGGGGCATTCAGGGAGTCTGTAGGCATTCTCAGGGCTGAGAATCAAGCCCAGGTTCATGTTGCAGATGCAGGCCTTCTTTTCTGAAGAGGGAGTTCTTCCGATCTAACCCGGACGAATTTTTGGGTGATCCTAAAGAGCCACTTAAGGCAGAATGAATGGCTCGAACAGACAACGAAGACGTTTGAGATGCTAGGCATCGAAGACGGGGTACTAAGGTGACCTTGGCATCCTTCAGCTTAAGGGGGATGCGGGTCATGGTGGAAGTTCACAAAGAGCCGTATAGGAGGGACTTGGAGGCTCTTTGGATGCTTTCCAGGAGAAGTTCCTGTCTCCAGCTATAAGGAGAGGTTGAGGAGCAGTTTCTGCCAGCTTAAGCAGCTGAGTTCTTCAGTGGCCGAGTTTGAGGCCGCATTTACTAGTTTTCCAGTTTTGCACCTAAGTTGGTGGCGTCTGAGGAACGTCGTTGTCTTGAGTTTGAGAAGAAGTTGAGGCATGGCCTCAGAGAGAGTTGGGGTTCTATGATCGAGAGTATGGGCGTCTGGTGGATGTTTGCAGCCCATATGGAGATTATGAATGCAGGAGGAGGAGGAGAGGCAGAGGGGCTCCAAGAGGAGTCAGGATGGCCAGAGTGATGCAGGAGACAGAGGGGTTTTAACCCTCAGCAGTCTCAGAGTAGCTTTACTAGATCGACTTTTCCAGTGCCGAGTGCAGTTTCTGGGAAAGGCAGCCAGGAGACATTACCTGTTTCAAGTGTGGTCAGCTGGGCACAAGTCTCCAGCTTGCCCGCAGAAGGAGGAGGACAGAGAGCAGCGTCATCTTCGGCTCGATCTCAGAGCCAGAGTCAGGGTAGAGGCCAGTCGCTCTCGTGTTATCAATGTGGTCATACAGGGCACCTGAGAGGTTCTGCCCGCAGTTGAGTGGCACATCTGGTGCATCTAGTTTGAGCAGACTCAGATCATCAGCCAGCTCAGTCTGTTCAGGCCTCGAGGGCCAATCAGGGGGCTCATCTTCCCAGTCTGTACAGCAGTCTTATGCTCCTAGGGGTGAACAGGTAGATCAGAGACCGTCTGGGCGGCGTGTATGCTGTTACCGGCGCAGGATCTTGTACCAGCTCCATCCTGTTGTGAGAGGTACCTTCTTGTTTTGCAACTCGGTTGCTAGTGTGTTGATAATACGGGAGCATCTCATCTTTTATATCTGCTGCATTTGCATCTGTTTTGGGATTGGAGTTGGCACAGTTAGCATCTCCTATATGTGTAGTATCACCTGTTGGGGGTGAATTGATTTTGAAACACGATTGTAGAGGTTGTGATATAGAGGTCGCTGATCGTCGGCTTCCGTTTCTTTCGTATTATGCCCATGTCGGGATTTGATGTTATTTTGGGTATGGACTGGTTATCGTCATACCGAGCTGTTATTGACTGCTACCAGCCAAGGGTCACAATTTGTACCTTGAGCGGGGAGTGTTTTTATTTTCTGGGATCGGGTTGGTAGTGTTTTGCCACCGGTGTATGATCCGTGAGGGCGGAGTGAGTTGAGTGGTCTTCTTGCTAGCCTTTTGAGTAGTGAGTGTGATGAGACCCAGACTGTGTTGCCGAGAGTGGTTTGTGAGTACTCGGACGTCTTTCCGAGGATCTTGTTAGTTTGCCACCTCACAGAGAGATTGAGTTCTCTATTGACTTAGTGCCCGGCACGGCGCCGATTTCTATGGCACCATATCGTTTTGCCCCAGCCGAGTTGGTTGAGTTGAAGATTCAACTCCAGGAGTTGCTAGATAAGGGCTATATTCGCCCAAGTGTTTCTGCCGTGGGAGCACCGGCCCTCTTTGCTAAAAAAAAGGAGGTGCTTTGAGACTCTGTATCGATTACCGAAAGTTGAATCGGGCTACGGTCAAGAATAAGTACCCTATGCCTCGTATAGATGATCTGTTTGACCAGTTGAAGGGTTCCCGTGTTTCTCTAAGATAGACTTGAGATCGGGTTACCACCAGTTGAGAGTCAGGGAGGAGGATATTCCGAAGACGGCATTCCGTACGCGGTATGGCCATTATGAGTTTCTGGTGATGCCATTTGGGCTCACCAATGCACCGGCAGTCTTTATGGACTTGATAACCGGATCTTCCGGGAATTCTTGGATCGTTTTGTAGTCGTTTTTGTGGACGACATTCTCTATTCACCTTCTGAAGAAGAGCACGAGGAGCACTTGAGAGTGGTGCTTAAGTTACTTAGAGCCCATAAGCTTTATGCTAAGTTTGAGAAGTGTGAGTTCTGGCTAGGAGAAGTCAAGTTCTTAGGCCATGTGGTTTTTGGGGAAGGAGTGTCTGTTGATACATCCAAGATTGAGGCAGTGCAAGATTGGGCACAGCCTAAGAGTGTGTTTGAGATCCGCAGTTTTCTGGGATTAGCTGGGTACTACCGACGGTTTGTGAAGGATTTCTCCAGGTTAGCTTCGCCGTTGACTAGACTGACTCAGAAGGGAGTCAAATTTGTATGGAGTGAGACTTGTGAAAAGTCCTTCCAAGAGCTGAAAGTTAGATTGACCACCGCTCCGGTCTTGATTATTCCGGAGAGAGGGTTGGGTTATGCGGTTTATTGTGATGCTTCACGAAAGGGTTTGGGTTGTGTGTTGATGCAAGAGGGGAAAGTGGTAGCCTATGGCTCACGCCAGTTGAAAATACACGAGAAAAATTACCCTACGCATGATCTAGAGTTAGCAGCTGTGATCTTTGCCTTGAAGATTTGGAGGCATTACCTTTATGGTGAGAGGTTCGAGGTATTCTCGGATCATAAGAGTCTGAAATATCTGTTTACACAGAAAGACTTGAACTTGAGGTAGAGGAGGTGGATGGAGTTCATTGAGGATTATGACTTTGAGTTGCATTATCATCCGGGGAAGGCCAATGTGGTGGCTGATGCCCTTAGTAGGAAATCTGTTGGTGACATAGCTAGTATAGCCATCCGGAAATGGGAGATGTTGGGCGCACTTGGGGAGTTTGATTTGCTTCTGGGCGAATCCGTTGAGGCTGCGGCCTTATTTTCTGTTGTTGCGCAGCCTACACTTGTGACTCGAGTGTTAGAGGCACAGAGAGGTGACCTTGAGGTAGAATCTCTCTGAGAGAAGATCTCTAGTGGGAAGGTTGAGAAGGGTTTGACGGTGTATCCCGACCAGAGTGTGAGATACCGAGATCGTCTGTTTGCGCCGGAGTCTTGTCGAGAGGAGGTACTTCGAGAGTTTCATCATTCACGTCTTGCGGTACATCCGGGAGGTACTAAGATGTATCGGGATTTGGGTCGCCAGTTTTGGTGGCGGGGTATGAAGAGAGATGTGGCAGCTTTCGTGTCTAAGTGCCTTACTTGTCAGCAAGTGAAGGCCGAGCATCAGAGGCCAGCGGGTTTGTTACAACCCTTGCCGATTGCCGAGTAGAAGTGGGAACATGACACTATGGACTTCATCGTAGGTCTTCTGAGGACTCAGCGGGGTAGTGATGCTATTTGGTGGTTGTAGACCAGTTGACTAAGTCGGCACACTTCATTCCTATGCGCGTGAAAGATTCGGTAGATCATCTTGTCGACTTGTATATTCGGGACATAGTGAGGTTGCACGGGGTCCCAATGACGATCGTCTCGGATAGAGATCCTCGTTTTACTGCCAGGTTGTGGCAGAGTTTGCAGAGTGCCTTGGGCACTAAGTTCACCTTTAGCACGGCTTATCATCCTCAGACTGATGGGCAGTCCGAGCGTACTATTCAGATCCTTGAGGATATGCTTCGGGGTTGTGTTCTTGATTTCAGTGGGTCGTGGGAGAGGCACTTGCCTTTGGTGGAGTTTGCCTACAACAACAGATTCCAGTCTAGTATCGGTATGGCACCGTTTGAGGCCTTGTATGGCCGACAGTTGTGGCTTGCTCTTGAATGCAATGCTTATCCAATGAAATGTATGTCTAGATTTTTTATTTAAAATACTTGGATGCCATTAATCTAGACAACAAATACAAATTTAAAACAATATGTAAAATAAAAGCTTGACAATAATGCAAAATCTAGAAAACTCATCAATATCTGTAATTTGCTTAGTTGTAGTAATTAAAGTCCTATTGACCACTATTATCCTTTGAAGAGAAGATGAAAATTTGTGCAAACATTTTTCTTCTGTCTAGAAAGTTGATAATGAGTCTAAATCAATAAAAATTTCATAAAGAGGAATATTATATAAATTAAGAAATTTATTAACTTTTTTTATTCATTGGAGTTTGTTAAAAGTTACTGAGATTTATTTGTATTTTTTGTTTTAAAAATTAATTAAGTCAATCTGAATGATTAACTAAAATAAAGAGTGTAGTTGGAGAACACAGGTACTAAAGTTATTAGGTAAAATAAAGAGTATACTTTTTTCGTACTTTAGCTAGTAAAAAGTAGAGAGTGCGGTTGGAGTTGCTCACCACTCATATTATTTATGTGATATCACAATAAATTAAACATTGTAACACACTAAGGTCCTGTTTGGAGACTTGGGTTAGTAGTCAAAAAATTAAAAAATTACTAAAAATTGTACGTTTTTCTGCACGTTTTTTCTAAAATGTCAAAAAATCAACTAAGTCTATATTAACATAATACCTATTTAATTACTTGCTAGTTATAGAGATTTCAATCTCTTTTTATTTAATCTATGTGCAATGCTACTTGCCCAAAACCAAAAAATCTAGCCAGATTTATACGATTGTCCTGAATTCAATTCTGTCCCGGTTGGACTAAATTAAAATATGTTGAGGGATATCAATTGTATTACTCCCCAAATTCAAATGTCAAGATAAATTTCAAAATGAAAATGAAAATAATTATAGGATTGTATGCGACATTAATGCATAACCATCATTACACACTTGATAAATAGGTAGATGATTTACAAATATAAATAAATAATGAAAAAGCCTTGCTATTCATCTTTTGTTGATATATCATTGATTTTTTATCACTATTTTATATCACTATGTAAATTCTCACAATTAATTTCTTATTTAAAAAAAATTACTAATAAAATAATAATGACAAATATTGTAATATTTTATCATGTAATTTGATAATATAAAATAATAAAAAATTTGGTGAGATAAACAGAAGTGATGCTAGTGATCTCTAAATTCACCCACATTAACATGGTAGGGGGTTAAATATTGGTTGATTTTTAAACAAATCAACAACTAACATGCAAAATAATCCACATTATCAAGGATAATTTAGGAGATGATATTTTAAGGGTCATCCCCTAAATTTACACCCTAGTAACATAGGCAGTTGCACATCCAATTGTTAATTTGTTTAAAAATCAACTAAATAGTTGCACGTCAATTTTTTAATTATTTTATAATCAACCAACTAAGACTTAATCCCTTGTCATGTTGGTGTAAATAAATTTAAAAATAATATTTTAAAATTGTCTAGCATAACTCTTTTTTATTATGCCTCAAATGACACCAATTAATTGAAAAACAAACACTCCTTTAATCTGTTTGTAAAAGTGGGAAAATGAAGTGTATGTAATCTAAGAGACTGTAAGACTTATCCTAATGATGGGAATGCAAAATCAAGATGCTTTTGGCTTATGACAGCAAATTTAGAAGTTGGAGAAACAAAGCAACTCTCAATATTAATGTTTAAATATGTGCATTTATATGCAGCACAGTTGTGGCTTGTTCTTGAATGCAATGCTTATCCAATGAAATGTATGTCTAGATTTTTTATTTAAAATACTTGGATGCCATTAATCTATACAACAAATACAAATTTAAAACAATATGTAAAATAAAAGCTTGACAATAATGCAAAATCTAGAAAACTCATCAATATCTGTAATTTCCTTAGTTGTTGTAATTAAAGTCCTATTGACCACTATTATCCTTTGAAGAGAAGATGAAAATTTGTGTAAACATTTTTCTTCTGTCTAGAAAGTTGATAATGAGTCTAAATCAATAAAAATTTCATAAAGAGGAATATTATATAAATTAATAAATTTGTTAACTTTTTTTATTCATTTGAGTTTGTTAAAAGTTACTGAGATTTATTAGTATTTTTTGTTTTAAAAATTAATTAAGTCAGTCCGAATGATTAACTAAAATAAAAGTATAGTTGGAGAACAAAGGTACTAAAGTAATTAGGTAAAATAAAGAGTGTACTTTTTTTGTACTTTAGCTAGTAAAAAGTAGAGAGTGTGGTTGGAGTTGCTCACCACTCATATTATTTATGTGATATCACAATAAATAAAAAATTATAACACACTAAGGTCTTGTTTGGAGACTTGGGTTAGTAGTCAAAAAATTATTATGAGTTATCACATCACTCTCTCTATTTTTGTACGTTTTTCTGCACGTTTTTTTTGTAAAATGTCAAAAAATCAACTAAGTCTATATTAACATAATACCTATTTAATTACTTGCTAGTTATAGAGATTTCAATTTCTTTTTATTTAATCTATGTGCAATGCTACTTGTCCAAAACCAAAAAATCTAGCCGGATTTATACGATTGTCATGAATTCAATTCTGTCCTGGTTTGACTAAATTGAAATTTGTTGAGGGATATCAATTGTATTACCCACCAAATTCAAATGTCAAGATAAATTTCCAAATGAAAATGAAAATAATTATAGGATGGTATGCGACATTAATGCATCACCATCATTACACACTTGATGAATAGGTAGATGATTTAAAATATAAATAAATAATGAAAAAGCTTGCCATTCATCTTTTGTTGATATATCATTGATTTTTTATCACTATTTTATATCACTATGTAAATTCTCACAATAATTTCTTATTTAAAAAAAATTACTAAAAAATAACAATGACAAATAATATTTTATCATGTAATTTGATAATATAAAATAATTAAAAAATTGGTGAGATAAACAGAAGTGATGCTAGAGATCTCTGAATTCACCGACATTAACATGGTAGGGGTTTAAATATTGGTTGATTTTTAAAGAAATCGACAACTAACATGCAAAATAATCCACATTTCAAGAATAATATAGGAGATGATATTTTAAGGGTCCTCTCCTAAATTTACACCCTAGTAACATAAGCAGTTGCACGTCCAATTGTTAATTTGTTTAAAAATCAACTAAATAGTTGCATGTCAATTTTTTAATTATTTTAAAATCAACCAACTAAGACTTAATCCCTTGTCATGTTGGTGTAAATAAATTTAAAAATAATATTTTAAAATTATCTAGCATAACTCTTTTTTATTATGCCTCAAATGACACCAATTAATTGAAAAGCAAACACTCCTTTAATCTGTATGTAAAAGCAGAAAAATGAAGTGTATGTAATCTAAGAGACTGTAAGACTTATCCTAATGATGGGAATGCAAAATCAAGATGCTTTTGGCTTATGACAGCAAATTTAGAAGTTAGAGAAACAAAGCAACTCTCAATATTAATGTTTAAATATGTGCATTTATATGCAGCACAGTTGTGGTTTGCTCTTGAATGCAATGCTTATCCAATGAAATATATGTCTAGATTTTTCATTTAAAATACTTGGATGCCATTAATCTAGACAACAAATACAAATTTAAAACAATATGTAAAATAAAAGCTTGACAATAATGTAAAATCTAGAAAACTCATCAATATCTGTAATTTGCTTAGTTGTAGTAATTAAAGTCCTATTGACCACTATTATGATTTGAAGAGAAGATGAAAATTTGTGTAAACATTTTTCTTCTGTCTAGAAAGTTGATAATATAGCGATCCCGGTCTTTCTCCATTCGGTTGTTGTATCCGGAATTGGGTTCCGTGGAGCTTGTTGTTTTATATATTTTGTTTCCATCCTTCAATGCTTTGTATTTGTGTTATAGGATGTTTTGGGCAGGTTTGTTACAGGTTTGGTGTGCTTGGGAGCAAATGGTTCTGTCCAGAATTTTGGTCCTTCGCTCGAGCGAGCACTTTGTCGCTTGAGCGAGCTCTGTGCTTTGGCTTATTCACTCGAGCCAGGGTTCCTTCGCTCAAGCGTGCGTCTGCGTCTAGTTCTGGACCAGAGAGTTGCATTTCTTGGCTCGAGCGAGCTTTCTTTCGCTCGAGCGAGCGAGGTGTATGTTTTGAGTTTCTTCACTCGAGCGAGCATTCTGTCGCTCGAGCGTGCTTCTGGGTTGCAGACCTAAAGCTTGGTATTGTTGGCTCGAGCGAGGGTTCTTTGTGTCTGGTCGCTCGAGCGACTAATCCTTCGCTCGAGCGAGCCTATTGTATATCAGATCGCAGCAGCGGGAAACACTTCACTTTTTCACCTCTTTTCTTTATGCAAACCCTAGATCTGAGCTCTCTCTCTCTCTCTCTCTACAAACCTTCTCTCTAAGGTTTCATCTCCTTCTAGTGAGTTCCTAGCCTAGCCTCTTTGTATAAAAGATAGAGGGTGTTGAGGGCTTTGTTTAATCTGAAAATTATTGAATTTGGAGCACGTTGGGTTTTGGTCTTCATCTCCGTTTGAGCTCTAACTTCGAGGTAGGGATACCCTATTCCATCTTATGAGTTTTGTCTTTAAATTTTGGCATTTTGATATGTTGGGATTGTTGGGTAATATTGGTAAAGTTTGCGGCCTTTGTGTAATTTACAAAAGATGGGGTTTTCATATATATAAACCCAAATGTATGTAATACTTTGAGAAAAGGAATTAATGTTGGACTATTGATGAAAATGGAACCTTAGGGTTGTCATGTGAATTATGGGAAAATGCCCCAATTAGTTGGGTAAAATTTAATTTGTATAATTAATTTTGAGATATGGAATTTAATTGAGAATATTGGAATTGGGGAATTATGGAATTAAAGGGGTGTAGTTGGATTAAATTATCGCTCACCTAGTCAAAATGTTGATAACATATCCTCTTGGTGCATTTATTTTCTGTTTAGAAATAACTGCTTTGGGCTATCGGTGGAGGATAGTCTTGATTGTTGTAGACAATGCATGATGATTAGGCGAACTAAAACTAGTCAATTGAGTATGCCATAGAATATGGTGGTTGGTATAATACATTGAAATTGTGTATTGATTGATTAAATTTGTATATGATAAATCGCTCATATACATTGTATTGTGTGGGAGGAGATGGGGGATGTACTCCACGGTTTATTGGAAGATGGGGGATATTCCTCTAAACCGGATTTTGTTTGAGATTGATACAGCACTAAAATGTGTATCATTTGTGAAGTATGGAAGGTGTTTGTTTGATTTGAATATAGTACAAAATGTATTAATTATCATTTGTGAAGCATGAAAGTGGTTTTTATGTGTTATTAATGCAGCACCAAAATGTGTATCCATAATGAATTTCGAAAGTATTTTAGTGATGAATTATAATCTCATTAATTTATTTGGCCAGACTCTGAGCCTTGTTTTCAAAATTAATGTCGAATAAGGAATGGAAGATGAAATATAACATGGACACGATTGTCATGAAACTGTAATATGATATAAGTTGGAATATAAGTGTGGACCATCTATTGAATGCTATTATTTTAGTCATTGTTTATAGTTGGTTTAGTATATTTCTACTGGGCTGTGGCTCACCCTATATGGGACATCATTTTCAGGTACCGATGGTATGCCACCTCCAAGGACATAGCTTGGGAGGCTAGAGGCAGACAGACTGTTTTGTTGTTTTGCTTTCTTTGATGTTTTACATGTTGTTAGGTTTTTATTGTTGGCAACCCCGTTTGACAAAACTCCTTTGAGTTGTAATTTTATTCGCATTTTTATTTCAGTGAGGCTATGAGTTTATTAGATGCGAATCCAACCCGAATCGAGCTTTGCGGAGAAGTTTGTGATGTTAATGCTTTCAAGATTGCCACTTCGCTGATTATTACGGGGGTCGAGCTGCCCGGTCAGCTCGCGGCCGAAGCAAAATCAAAATTGCATTCAAAATTGCATTTCGCTCAGCCGTTGCTCGCTCGAGCCAAGAGCTGCTCGCTCGAGCTAAGACTTCTCGCTCGAGCCAAGGATTGCGTCCATACAAAAACCTGAAGAAGTGTATTCCTCGCTCGAGCCAAGGATCCGTCGCTCGAGCCAGGGCACTAGTAGAAATCATGAAATTACTCTCCTCGCTCGAGCCAGGAAAGATTCGCTCGAGCGAGCCTCAGAATCCGGATTTTTCAAGAGTTTGTTTTCTTCCCAATCTTGGATTGCTTTGGTTCTCTATAAATACTTGGTTTTCTCCCAAAACTAGTAATTGATTGAAGTCCTCCAGATCTTCTTTTTGGTTCTTAAGGTTTATATCTGGGGATATTTTGTTTTTTTCTTTGATGTTTTATTGAGTATTCAACTCATGGTTTAAAGAGAGTACATCAAAGGTTTGTTTTGTATACACAAAAGAGAGAGTTGTTCTTCAGTTGTGAATTCTGAAGAATTCGAGCCTGAAGCTTTGGTGGAATCCGGAGTGGCTCATCAGAAAGACAATTCCGTGCTGAAGATGGGGTTGGAAGAGGCACATAGAGGTTGGTTCAATTAGGCGTTGTGAATTCGCTAGATAATTGAGAGTGATACCTGTGTAATTCCTTTATATCTTCTTAGTGGATTGTTCTTGTGGCTGTTGCCCGTGGTTTTTTGATCACAATTGGAAGGTGTCCAATTGTGGTTTTTCCACGTAAAATCTTTGCGTCTCTTTCTCTTGATTGTTTGATTGGGATTGTTATATTCTGCTTAAAATTGATACATAATCACAAATCAACATCTAGGAGGTTTCTAGATTTTTCACATGTAAATTCAAGCCAAGGACTTAATATGTAATTGATTTAGTACTCACTTTTTGTAACCAAGTGTTGACTTGGAAAGTTGTAAGCCTATAGGGCAGTTACTTTTGTTGTCAACATGTAATACATTTTGCAAGAATACTCTGATGATTGTAATATAATATCTCTTTCTCGTATCTTGAATGTATGGTATTATGGGTTTGTTTCGAGGGCGTTACAATGGAAGTGATTTTGACTGAGACTGATACAGCACCAAAATGTGTATCTATTATGAAGTAAGAAATGTTTAACATGAGTTGTTATCCCAATTGAATTGGAAATATTGCTAATTTGAGATGTAATCTCTTTTAAGTTATCTGGCCAGGTTATCAGGCTGCGAAATAGAAGTGTTTTGTTTCATTAATACAGCACTACAATGTGTATTATTGGAAACGTATGGAAGTGCTTTGTTTCATTAATACAGCACTACTATGTGTGTTATATGAGATATGTGGAAGTGATTCTATATGTTAGTGATACAACACTACAATGTGTATCCATCATGATTTTAGAAAGTATTCTAAAGATGAACTTAAATTTCATTAAGTTATTTGGCCAGGTTCTAAACCGTGTTTTCAAACTCACAGTTGAAAAAGGAATGGGTAATGAAATGTAACATGGACTCAGTGTCATGAAACCGAAATGTGATATAAGTGGATGTATGTGTGTTGACCATCTATCAACTGCTAATCTCTTAGTTATTGTTCATAGTTGGTTTAGTGTATTTCTACTGGGCTATGGCTCACCCTATATGGGATATCATTTTCAGGTACAGGTAGCATGCACCTCCAAGACTATAGCTTGGGAGGCTAGAGGCAGACAGACTTTTGTTGTTTTGTTATCTTTTGATGTAATACATGTAATTCAAGCCAAGGGCTTAATGTGTAAATGAGTTAGCACTCTCTTTATGTAAACCAAGTGTTAACTTGGAAAGCTGTAAGCCCGTAGGGCATTTGCTTTTGTTGTTAACATGTATTACTTTTTGTAACAAACTACTCTGATCAATGAAAAGGGTTTATTTCTTATATCAATGCATGTCAATATTGATGGGTTAATGTTATTATTTTGAGGGCGTTACAACTTGGTATCAGAGCGTACCGAGTTTGAATACTTTGGGTACGTGGGAAGTGATTAGAATCACAATGGGTTTGTCTCGCTTGTTAGAGACTTAGATGTAATGTTATGTGCTTATGTGATAACATGTTTATGTGTTTATTTGGGTATGGGATTTACTTTCCAGGATGGTGATTGGATCCTTGGGTTTCTGTGAGTCTTGTTGGAAAAGCATTTGATCAATGCTGTTTCTAACCGGAACTCTAGTAACGCCTTGGGACTATTATTATTCGGAAATGAAATTCGTAAGTGCTTATGTGTTTATGTGCTTATGTGGAATGAGTTACAGTTGTCCATGCATTAGGACGCGAGTGTTTAGCTTCGGCACATTTATGGATGTGCTAACATTCTGTGTTACCTTTATTAGGATGTCAGGGCGTGGACAAGGAGGTAGGCGTGGTAGGCCTAGGAGGCAGGAAGTGCCTATATCGGATGAGATTCCGGCAGTGCAGGAGGGAGTTGGCCAGGCCAATATGGCCGAGCCAGCAGGACAGGAGGCTATGGGTGCTTTAGCCCGTGGGATAGCCGATGCTTTGAGGGAGTCTATGGGTATTCTCCGAGCTGAGAATCCAGTTCAAGCTCCAGTACAGGCCCAGGTTGCTGAGGCAGGGCCTTCCTTCTTAAAGAGGGAGTTCTTCCGGTCTAATCCGGATGAGTTTGTTGGGGATCTAAAGGAGCCACTCAAGGCTGACGAGTGGTTAGAGCAGATGAGTAAGACATTCGAGATGCTTGGCATCGAGGACGGAGCACTGAAAGTGACCTTGGCATCTTTCCAGCTTAAGGGGAGTGCGGGTCAGTGGTGGAAGTACATGAAGAGCCGTCTTGATGGCACGTGGAAGGCTTTTGTGGATGCTTTTCAGGAGAAGTACTTGTCTCCAGCAGTCAGGGAGAAGTTGAGAGAGCAGTTTAGCCAGCTTCTTCAGTTGAGTTCTTCAGTAGCCGAGTATGAGGCTGCTTTTACTATCTTGTCCAGGTTCGCACCTGAACTTGTGGCGTCCGAGGAACGCCGCTGTATCGAGTTTGAGAAGAGGTTGAGGCGCGGCCTCAAGATGAGAGTTGGTGGTTCTATGATCCGAGATTATGGGCGCTTGGTTGATACTGCAGCCCATATAGAGATCATGATGCAGAAGGAGGAAGGACAGAGAGGCTCCAAGATGAGCCAGGATGGTAAGGGTGATGGCAGGAGACAGAGCGGTGCTAACCCTCAACAGTCTCAGGGAGGTGTTGCTAGATCGACCTTTCCAGTGCCGAGTGCAGGCTCGGGGAGAGGCAATCAGGGGGATTTCACATGTTACAAGTGTGGTCAGCTGGGCCACAAGGCTTCGGTTTGCCCACAGAGGGGAGGAGGTCAAGAGCTGCTTCATCTTCAGCTAGACCGCAGAGCCAGAGTCAGGGCAGGGTCAGCCACTGTCTTGTTATCAGTGTGGTCAGGCGGGGCACCTGAAGAGGTTTTGCCCGCAGTTGGTGGCACATCTAGTGCATCTGGGCAGAGGCAGAGTCTTCAGCCAGCTCAGTCAGTGCAGGCCTCGAGGGCCAACAGGGGGCTTCATCGTCCCAGTCTGTACAGCAGTCGTATGCTCGAGGGGTGAGCAGGTGGATCAGGGGCCTACTGGGCGTGTATGCTGTTACCGCGCAGGACTTGGTGCCGGTTCCATCAGTTGTGAGAGGTACCTTTCTGTTTTGCAACTCGGTTGCTAGTGTATTGATTGATACGGGTGCGTCTCATTCTTTTGTATCTGCTGCATTTGCATCTGTTTTGGAATTGGAGTTGGCACAATTAGCATCTCCTATATGTGTTGTATCACCTCTTGGGGGTGAATTGATTTTGAAGCATGGATGTAGAGGTTGTGATATAGAGGTCGCCGATCATCGGCTTCCATTCCCTTTTGTAGTTATGCCCATGAAGGGTTTTGACGTTATTTTGGGTATGGACTGGCTATCGTCATACCGGGCTGTTATTGATTGCTACCGCCAGAGGGTCACAGTTTGTACCTTGAGCGGGGAGTGTTTCCATTTCTTGGGGGATCGGGTTGGTAGTGTGTTGCCACCGGTGTAGATCCGCGAGGGCGGAGTGAGCTTAGTGGTCTACTTGCTAGCTTTTGAGTGGTGAGTGTGACGAGACCCAGATTGTATTGCCGAGGGTGGTTTGTGAGTATTCGGATGTTTTCCCGAGGATCTCGTTGGTTTGCCACCTCACCGTGAGATAGAGTTCTCCATTGATTTAGTGCCCGGCACGACGCCGATTTCTATGGCACCTTACGTTTTGCCCCAGCCGAGTTGAGTGAGTTGAAGATTCAGCTCCAGGAGTTGCTGGATAAGGGCTTTGTTCGCCCTAGTGTTTCGCCGTGGGGAGCACCGGCCCTCTTTGCTAAAAAGAAAGATGGTGCCTTGAGACTTTGTATTGACTACCGAAGTTGAATCGGGCTACGGTTAAGAATAAGTACCCTATGCCCGTATAGATGATTTGTTTGACCAGTTGAAGGGTTCCCGTTGTTTCTCTAAGATAGACTTGAGATCGGGTTACCACCAGTTGAGGGTCAGGGAGGAGGATATTCCAAAGACGGCATTCCGTACGCGGTATGGCCATTATGAGTTTCTGGTGATGCCATTTAGGCTCACCAATGCACCGGCAGTCTTTATGGATTTGATGAACTGGATCTTCCGGGAATTCTTAGATCGTTTTGTAGTCATTTTCGTAGACGACATTCTTATCTATTCGCCTTCGAGGAGGAGCACGAGGAACACTTGAGAGTGGTGCTTGAGTTGCTTAGAGCCCATAGGCTGTATGCCAAGTTTGGGAAGTGTGAGTTCTGGCTAGGAGAAGTCAAGTTCTTAGGCATATGTATGAGGGGGAAGGGGTGTCTGTTGATACATCCAAGATAGAGGCAGTGCAAGATTGGGCACAGCCGAAGAGTGTGTTTGAGATCCGCAGTTTTCTGGGGTTAGCTGGGTATTACCGCTTGTTTGTGAAGGATTTCTCCAGGTTAGCTTCACCATTGACTAGACTGACTCGGAAGGGAGTCAAATTTGCATGGAGTGAGACTTGTGAAAAGTCGTTTCAAGAGCTGAAAGTTATATTGACCACCGCTCCGGTCTTGATTATTTCGGAGACAGGGTTGAGTTATGCGGTTTATTGTGATGCCTCACGAGAGGGTTTGGGTTGTGTGTTAATGCAAGAGGGGAAGTGGTAGCTTATGGCTCACGTCAGTTGAAAGTACACGAGAAGAATTACCCTACACATGACCTAGAGTTAGCAGCAGTGATCTTTGCCTTGAAAATCTGGAGGCATTACCTTATGGTGAGAAGTTCGAGGTTCGAGTATTCTCGGACCACAAGAGTTTGAAGTATCTGTTTACACAGAAAGACTTGAACTTGAGGCAGAGGAGGTGGATGGAGTTTATTGAGGATTACGACTTCGAGTTGCACTATCATCTGGGGAAGGCCAATGTTGTGGTCGATGCCCTTAGCAGGAAATCCATAGGCGATGTAGCTTGTATAGCCATCCGGGAATGGGAAATGTTGGGGGCGCTTGGCGAGTTTGATTTGCTTCTGGGTGAATCCGTTGAGGCTGCGGCCTTGTTTTCCATTGTTGCACAGCCTACACTTGTGACTAGAGTGTTAGAGGCACAGAGAGGTGACCTTGAGGTAGAATCCCTCCGAGAGAAGATCTCCAGCAGGAAGATCGAGAAGGGTTTGTCTGAGTATCCCGACCAGAGTGTGAGATACCGAGACCGATTGTTCGTGCCGGAGTCCTGCCGAGAGGAGGTACTCCGAGAGTTTCACCATTCACGCCTTGCGGTGCATCCGGGAGGCACCAAGATGTATCGTGATTTGGGGCGCCAGTTTTGGTGGAGGGGCATGAAGAGAGATGTGGCGGTTTTCGTATCAAAGTGCCTTACTTGTCAGCAAGTGAAGGCCGAGCATCAGAGGCCAGTGGGTTTGTTACAACCCTTGCCTATTGCCGAGTGGAAGTGGGAGCATGTCACTATGGACTTCGTTGTAGGTCTTCCGAAGACTCAGCGGGGTAGTGATACTATTTGGGTGGTTGTAGACCGGTTGACTAAGTCGGCGCACTTCATCCCTATGCGCGTGAGAGATTCGGTAGATCATCTTGCCGATTTGTATATTCGGGACATAGTGAGATTGCACGGGTCCCAGTGACGATCGTCTCAGATAGAGATCCTCGTTTTACTACCCAGGTTATGGCAGAGTTTGCAGAGTGCCTTGGGTACTAGGTTGACCTTAGTACAGCTTATCACCTCAGACTGACGGGCAGTCCGAGCGTACTATTCAGATCCTCGAGGATATGCTTCGGGGTTGTGTCCTTGACTTTAGGGGGACGTGGGAGAGGCACTTGCCCTTGGTGGAGTTTGCCTACAACAACAGTTTCCAGTCTAGTGTCGGTATGGCACCGTTTGAGGCCTTGTATGGTCGACCGTGTAGGTCTCCAGTTTGTTGGGCCGAGGTGGGTGATGCACCTTTGTTGGGCCGGAGTTGGTGAGGGAAACGACGGAAAAAGTTGAGCTTATCCGCAGGAGGCTTGTTACAGCCCAGAGTCGTCAGAAATCTTATGCCGACCGTAGAAGGCGACCTTTGGTATTTGAGGTGGGTGATCATGTCTTTCTAAAGCTATCACCTAGGGGGATTGATGAGGTTTGGGAAGAGTGGGAAGTTATCCCCTCGGTTTATTGGCCCTTTTGAGATCCTTGAGAGGATTGGCGAGGTTGCCTATCGTTTAGCATTACCGCCGCAGTTATCCGGAGTTCATGACGTGTTTCATGTGAGTATGCTTCGAAAGTATGAGCCAGATCCGTTCCATGTGCTAGATTGGACCGACTTAGAGGTAGATGAGGATGCCTCGTATGAGGAGAGACCGATTCGGGTCTTGGATAGGCGGGATCAAGTCCTGCGTGGCAAGACCATTCCCTTGGTGAAGGTTTTGTGGAAACATCACGGAGTGGAGGAAGCCACTTGGGAACGTGAGTTGGAGGTCCGCGAGAAATATCCGGACTTGTTTATTGATGTGTAATCCTGCATTGGTAAATTTTGTAATATTGTTGGACTTAAGAGCTTTCTATATGTCTTAAGTTGTAAAACATTGAAAATGTTTTGGTTTAATGGAAGTATGTCTTGGAACTTGTCTCAATATGGAAGTTTAATGTAACATTGTATATGTTGAATATATTATAGAATTAGAAATGTATCATGAACATTGGTTATGATATGAAATTGTTGAAATTGGAAGGAAAATGCATAATGTTAATGCATGTTGAAATATATATGTGTTTACATATTGTGGAATGCCTCTTGATAAGAGATGGGATGACCGGTAATGGGTCGAGTTAATGAATGTGGTGTTGTAATATTGTTGGGAATTGAGAAAATCTTGTTTTTGAGAACTTGTATTTAATTTCGGGGACGAAATTCTTTAAGGGGGGGAGGTTATAGCGGTCCCGGTATTCCCTTTACTGTTCAGTTGTATTCTGGACTCGGTCCCGTGAAATTGGTAGTTGTGTCTACCTTGTTGTCGTCCTTTAATTCCATTTGATTGAGTTTTAGGATGTGTTGGGCATGTTTCGAGCAGGTGGGTTGAGCCTTGGTCCAAAATCTTGTTGCTGTGTTTTTGGTCGTTCCGCTCGAGCGGGTCTTGGAGCGCTCGAGCGGGGATTGCACACTCCCAGTATTTTGTGCCTTGCAAAACTTCTACAAGTGTGATTTCTACGCTTGAGCGGGTTCCCTACGCTCGAGCGGGTCGCGCTCGAGCGGGCTTGTTGGTGCTCGAGCGGACGGTGCATCTTTGGTGTAAGTTCTGGGAGGGGGAAAATTGCGCTCGAGTGAACTGGTTTTTCACGCTCGAGCGGATGTGCTTTGCCTTTGTGTCTTGGCGCTCGAGCGGGTCTTATTGCGCTCGAGCGTACCCAATTTTTTTGTTCCTGATGCTCGAGCGTTGTGTTTTCCGCTCAAGCGGATATGTCGTATAACAGAAGTCAGTTAGGCATTTTAAAATCACTTTTTCCATTCACACTCTCTCTCTTACTTTCTAAAATATATTTTGAGAGCCTCTCTCTCTAGAAACTCCCTTCTCTCTAGGGTTTGATCTAGTTAGAGTGCTTCCCTTTCCTTCGGCCTTTGTGAAAGTTGTGTTGATCGTCGAGGGCTTCGTTTTAATCTGAAAAAGTTGGGATTTGGAGCACGTTGGATTTTGGTCTTCATCTCCGTTTGAGCTCAAACTTCGAGGTAGGGATACCCTACTCCTCTTTATGAGCTTTGTCTTTGAATTTTGGCATTTTGATATGTTGGGATTGGTTTGGTAATTTTGTGAAAGTTTGGGGCTTTTGTGTAATTTTACAAAAGTTGGGGTTTTGTTTATATAAACCTATATGCATGTTTGACATAGAAGGAAATGGATGAATGTTGGATTGTTGATAGAAATGAAGCCTTAGGGTTGTTTTGTTAATTATGGAAATGCCCTAATAGCATTGTTAAATTAATTTGTGAAATTAAGTTTGAGAAATGAGAAATGGAATTGAAAATGTTGGAATTGGGAATGTATGGGATTAAAGAGTGTAGTTGGATTATTTATCACTCACCAAATTGAAATGTCGATATTTTATCCATTTGACGCATTTATTTTCTGTTTAGAAATAACTGCTTTGGGCTATCGGTGGAGGATAGTCTTGATTGTTGTAGACAATGCATGATGATTAGGCAAACTAAAACTAATCAGTTGAACGTGCTATTGAATATAGCGATTGGAATAATACATTAACTTTATGTATTGATTGATTGTATATGATAACTGTTTATATACATTGTTTGTGTGGGA
Organism: Camellia japonica; assembly: GCA_030407325.1. Classification (NCBI taxonomy): domain Eukaryota; kingdom Viridiplantae; phylum Streptophyta; class Magnoliopsida; order Ericales; family Theaceae; genus Camellia; species Camellia japonica. The sequence continues at coordinate 158,575,774 of JAPPVO010000029.1, forward strand.
GGAGAAATTGGCTGTACTCCACGGTTTATTGGAAGAAAGGGGCTGGACCTCTAAACCGGATTTTGTGTGACAGTGGTACAGCACTACAATGTGTATCAGGCTGCGAAATAGAAGTGTTTTGTTTCATTAATACAGCACTACAATGTGTATTATTGGAAACGTATGGAAGTGCTTTGTTTCATTAATACAGCACTACTATGTGTGTTATTTGAGATATGTGGAAGTGATTCTATATGTTATTGATACAGCACTACAATGTGTATCCATCATGATTTTAGAAAGTATTCTAAAGATGAACTTAAATTTCATTAAGTTATTTGGCCAGGTTCTGAACCGTGTTTTCAAACTCACAGTTGAAAAAGGAATGGGTAATGAAATGTAACATGGACTCAGTGTCATGAAATCGAAATGTGATATAAGTGGATGTATGTGTGTTGACCATCTATCAACTGCTAATCTCTTAGTTATTGTTCATGGTTGGTTTAGTGTATTTCTACTGGGATGTGGCTCTCACCTATATGGGATATCATTTTCAGGTACAGGTAGCATGCCACCTCCAAGACTGTAGCTTGGGAGGCTAGAGGCAGACAGACTTTTGTTGTTTTGTTATCTTTTGATGTAATACACGTAAATTCAAGCCAAGAGCTTAATGTGTAAATGAGTTAGCACTCTCTTTTGTAAACCAAGTGTTAACTTGGAAAGTTGTAAGCCCGTAGGGCATTTGCTTTTGTTGTTAACATGTATTACTTTTTGTAACAAACTACTCTGATCAATGAAAAGGGTTTATTTCTTATATCAATGCATGTCAATATTGATGGGTTAATGTTATTATTTTGAGGGCGTTACATTCTGAGCCACGCTTATGAAATGAATTGATAAATAAAGGAAAGTGAAATGTAACATAGACATGATTATCATGGAACTGCAATGTGATATAAATTGTTATAAGTGTTGACCATCTATCACATGCTATTATTTTAGACATTGCTTATATTTGGTTTAGTATATCTCTGCTGGGCTTTGGCTCACCCTATATAGGACATCATTTTCAGGTCCAGGTGATATGCCACCTCCAAGATCATAGCTTGGAAGGTTCTGGGAGTTGAAGACTCCTTCGATTATTTTGTTATCTTTTGATATATTATATGTAAACTCAAGCCAAGGGCTTAATATGTATTTGAGTTAGTACTCTTTTTTTTGTAACCAAGTGTTGGCTTGGAAAGTTGTAAGCCCATAGGGCATTACTTTTGTTGTCAACATGTAATACTCTTGTACGGACTACTCTGATGAATAGAAAGATGTTTACTTCTTTATATCAATGCATGTTAAGAATTTTGGGTTTGATGTATTATTTTGAGGGCGTTACAGATAATGAGTCTAAATCAATAAAAATTTCATAAAGAGGAATATTATATAAATTAATAAATTTATTAACTTTTTTTATTCATTGGAGTTTTAAAAGTTACTGAGATTTATTAGTTTTTTTGTTTTAAAAATTAATTAAGTCAGCCTGAATGATTAACTAAAATAAAGAGTGTAGTTAGAGAACACAAGTACTAAAGTAATTAGGTAAAATAAAGAGTGTACTTTTTTTGTACTTTAGCTAGTAAAAAGTAGAGAGTGTGGTTGGAGTTGCTCACCACTCATATTATTTATGTGATATCACAATAAATAAAAAATTGTAACACACTAAGGTCCTGTTTGGAGACTTGGGTTAGTAGTCAAAAAATTATTATAAGTTATCACATCACTCTCTCTATTTTTGTACGTTTTTCTGCACGTTTTTTTTGTAAAATGTCAAAAAATCAACTAAGTCTATATTAACATAATACCTATTTAATTACTTGCTAGTTATAGAGATTTCAATTTCTTTTTATTTAATCTATGTGCAATGCTACTTGCCCAAAACCAAAAAATCTATCCGGATTTATACGATTGTCATGAATTCAATGCTGTCTTGGTTGGACTAAATTAAAATATGTTGAGGGATATCAATTGTATTACTCACCAAATTCAAATGTCAAGATAAATTTCAAAATGAAAATGAAAATAATTATAGGATGGTATGCGACATTAATGCATCACCATCATTACACACCTGATGAATAGGTAGATGATTTACAAATATAAATAAATAATGAAAAAGCCTTGCTATTCATCTTTTGTTGATATATCATTGATTTTTTATCACTATTTTATATCACTATGTAAATTCTCACAATTAATTTCTTATTTAAAAAAAATTACTAATAAAATAATAATGACAAATAATATTTTATCATGTAATTTGATAATATAAAATAATTAAAAAATTGGTGAGATAAACAGAAGTGATGCTAGAGATCTCTGAATTCAACCACATTAACATGGTAAGGGCATGGTTTTGAAAACCGGACCAGACCGGCCGGTTCGACCGGTTGAACCGTCGACCGGTCGGGGTTCCGGTCCAGATGGACCCTCTAAACCGGCCAGAATTGAAAACCGGCGTTTTTAGCGAGAACCGGAAAAACCGGCGGTTGAATCGGTGAACCGGTCGACCCGGAGCCAGTTTGCCAGGCTGTCCGGCTTGGAATTTTTTTTTTTTTTTTTGATTTTTTCTTTGTTTTTTTTTTATTTTCTTTCTTTCTTTTCTTTCTTATTTTATATATATATATATATATATAAAATATAAGAATATAAGAAAATTTTAATTTGAAACTCTTTTTCAAGGGTCTCCTCTTGTGAGAAATCCCATTAAGACCTTGATGAAATTATTGTGAAACTCTTCACCTATTTATAAGAAAAAAAACTCAAGAAATCCATGTGGGATTCAATCAAATGTATTGGAGTGAATATTGAAATTTTGATATCCCTCCAAAATTTTTGCTCTCCTTTCAATCAAATTATTTGAATTAAAATCATATGGAGGGAATGTTAAATATTTGATTTCATCTTCCAAAATTGAAATTAATAATATTTTAAAATATATTATTATATTTTTTAGTAAAAAAATATTAGGATAAATATTTAAGATAATTTAATATTTTTAATATTTTTAATATATAATTTTATTACTTATATTTTTATTTAAATATAATTTTAATATATTTATTACGTCACGGTTTGATTCCGGTTCAACCCGACGGTTGAACCAGTGACCCGTCCACCTGATCCCTTTTCTGGTTCGCTCACCGGTCCGGTTTTTAAAGCATTGGGTAGGGGATTAAATATTGGTTGATTTTTAAAAAAATCAACAACTAACATGCAAAATAATCCACAATTCAAGGATAATTTAGGAGATGATATTTTAAGGGTCCTCCCCTAAATTTACACCCTAGTAACATAGGCAGTTGCACGTCCAATTGTTAATTTGTTTAAAAATCAACTAAATAGTTGCACGTCAATTTTTTAATTATTTTAAAATCAACCAACTAAGACTTAATCCCTTGTCATGTTGGTGTAAATAAATTTAAAAATAATATTTTAAAATTATCTAGCATAACTCTTTTTTATTATACCTCAAATGGCACCAATTAATTGAAAAACAAACACTCCTTTAATCTGTATGTAAAAGTGGGAAAATGAAGTATATGTAATCTACGAGACTGTAAGACTTATCCTAATGATGGGAATGCAAAATCAAGATGCTTTTGGCTTATGACAGCAAATTTAGAAGTTGGAGAAACAAAGCAACTCTTAATATTAATGTTTAAATATGTGCATTTATATGCAGCACAGTTGTGGCTTGCTCTTGAATGCAATGCTTATCCAATGAAATGTATGTCTAGATTTTTTATTTAAAATACTTGGATGCCATTAATCTAGACAACAAATACAAATTTAAAACAATATGTAAAATAAAAGCTTGACAATAATGCAAAATCTAGAAAACTCATCAATATATGTAATTTGCTTAGTTGTAGTAATTAAAGTCCTATTGACCACTATTATCCTTTGAAGAGAAGATGAAAATTTGTGCAAACATTTTTCTTCTGTCTAGAAAGTTGATAATGAGTCTAAATCAATAAAAATTTCATAAAGAGGAATATTATATAAATTAATAAATTTATTAACTTTTTTTATTCATTGGAGTTTGTTAAAAGTTACTGAGATTTATTAGTATTTTTTGTTTTAAAAATTAATTAAGTCAGTCTGAATGATTAACTAAAATAAAGAGTGTAGTTGGAGAACACAGGTACTAAAGTAATTAGGTAAAATAAAGAGTGTACTTTTTTTGTACTTTAGCTAGTAAAAAGTAGAGAGTGTGGTTGGAGTTGCTCACCACTCATATTATTTATAGCGATCCCGGTTTTCCCTTTCTTTATTTATTGTATTCCGAACTTAGGTTCCGTGGAGTTGATGGTTGTATGTCTTGTTATCTTCCTTTAATTCCCTATGTTTGAATTTTAGGATGTGTTGGGCGTGTTTCGAACAGGTGGGTTGAGCCTTAGTTCAAATTCTTGTTGCCCAGTTTTTGAGTGGTCCGCTCGAGCGAGTCCTTGTGCGCTCGAGCGGAGATTCCATACTTCCAGCATTTCGTGCCTCTGCAAAAGTACTGCAGGCTTGTTTTTCATGCTCGAGCGGATGTTCCTACGCTCGAGCGGATTGCGCTCGAGCGAGCCTTTTGGCGCTCGAACGGGTGTTCGCTGTCTGAGAAAATACTAGGATGGGAGAATCCACGCTCTAGCGGACTGGTTTTCACACTCGAGCGGATGTATTTTATTTTTATGTCTTGGTGCTCGAGCGGACCTTCTTGCGCTCGAGCGGGTTCAGTTTTTTGTGCTTGACGCTCGAGCGTCCTATTCTCCGCTTGAGCGGGTCATGCGTATATCAGTTTGCAGCTGGGCATTTTTGAATCACTTTTCACTTTTCATTCTCTCTCTTACTTTCCCAAAAACCGATTTTGAGAGCTCCTCTCTCTAGAAAATACCTTCTCTCTAGGGATTGATCTAGCTAGAGTGACCTACTCTCTTAGTGCCTTTGTAAAAAGTGTGTTGATCGTCGAGGGCTTCGTTTCGATCCGAAAAGTTTGGAGTTTGGAGCATTTTCGATTTCTTCATCTTCTTTGTTTGAGCTCTAACTTCGAGGTAGGGATATCCTACTCCATCTTATGAGCTTTGTCTTTAAATTTTGACATTTTGATATGTTGGGGGTTGTTGTGTAATTTCGGGAAAAGTTTGGGTCTTTGTGTAATTTACAAAAGATGGGGTTTTGTATATAATAATCCATATTCATGTATGACATAGAGAAATGGGGTTAATGTTAGATTATTGAGGAAAATGGAACCTTTGGGTTGATATGTGAGTTATGGGAAAATGCCCTAATTAGTTTGATAAATTAATTTGTATAATTAATTTTGAGAAATGAGAAATTGAATTGAGAATATTCAAATTGAAAAGGTATGAAGTTAAATGGTGTAGATGGGATCAATTTATCGCTCACCTAGTTGAAATGTGGATAGTATATCCTTTTGTCGCATTTATTTTCTATTTAGAAATAACTGCTTTGGGCTATCGGTGGAGGATAGTCTTGATTGTTGTAGACAATGCATGAGGATTAGGTGAACTGAAACTAATCAATTGAATGTGTCATCGAATATGACGGTTGGAATAATACATTAACCTTATGTATTGATTGATTATGTATATGATCTGTGTTTATATACATTGTGTTGTGTGGGAGGAGATAGGGGATGTACTCTACGGTTTAGGGGAAAATGGGGGATGGACCTCTAAATCGGATTTTGTTGACATTGATACAGCACTAAAATGTGTATCATTTGTGAAGTATGGAAGTGTTTTGTTTGAGGTTGATACAGCACCAAAATGTGTATCTATTATGTAGTATGAAAAGATTATTATGAGTTGATATCTCACTTGAATTGGGAGTATTGTTAATAAGAGATGCAATCTCTGTCGAGTTATCTGGCCAGGGTCTGAGCCACGTATATGAAATGAATTGTTAATTAAAGGAAAATGAAATGTAACATGGACATGGCTGTCATGGAACTGAAATGTGATATGAATGGACGTATAAGTGTTGACCATCTATCAACTGCTAATCTTTTAGTCATTGTTTATAGCTGGTTTAGTATATTTCTACCGGGCTGTGGCTCACCCTTTATGGGACATCATTTTCAGGTACAGATGGTATGCCACCTCCAAGGACATAGCTTGGAAGGCTAGAGGCAGACAGACTTTTTTGGTTATTTTGCTTTATTTTTGATGTATTACATGTAAATCAAAGCCCAAAGCTTAATATGTATTTGAGTTAGCACTCACTTCTTGTATCTAAGTGTTGGCTTGGAAAGTTGTAAGCCCATAGGGCATTTACTTTTGATGTCAACATGTAATATTTTTGTAAAGAACTACTCTGATGAATAGAAAGATGTTATTTCTTTTATATAAATGCATGTCTCGAATGATGGGTTTAATGTATTATTTTGAGGGCGTTACATTATTTATGTGATATCACAACAAATAAAAAATTGTAACACACTAAGGTCCTGTTTAGAGACTTGGGTTAGTAGTCAAAAAATTATTATGAGTTATCACATCACTCTCTCTATTTTTGTACGTTTTTCTGCACGTTTTTTTGTAAAATGTCAAAAAATCAACTAAGTCTATATTAACATAATACCTATTTAATTACTTGCCAGTTATAGAGATTTCAATTTCTTTTTATTTAATCTATGTGCAATGCTACTTGCCCAAAACCAAAAAATCTATCCGGATTTATACGATTGTCATGAATTCAATGCTGTCTTGGTTGGACTAAATTAAAATATGTTAAGGGATATCAATTGTATTACTCACCAAATTCAAATGTCAAGATAAATTACAAAATGAAAATGAAAATAATTATAGGATGGTATGCGACATTAATGCATCACCATCATTACACACTTGATGAATGGGTAGATGATTTACAAATATAAATAAATAATGAAAAAGCCTTGCTATTCATCTTTTGTTGATATATCATTGATTTTTTATCACTATTTTATATCACCATATAAATTCTCACAATTAATTTCTTATTTTAAAAAAATTACTAATAAAATAATAATGACAAATAATATTTTATCATGTAATTTGATAATATAAAATAATTAAAAATTGGTGAGATAAACAGAAGTGATGCTAGAGATCTCTGAATTCACCCACATTAACATGGTAGGGGATTAAATATTGGTTGATTTTTAAACAAATCAACAACTAACATGCAAAATAATCCACATTTCAAGGATAATTTAGGAGATGATATTTTAAGGGTAACATAGGCAGTTGCACGTCCAATTGTAAATAGCAACCCCGGTCTTTTCCCATTTGGTTGTTGTATCCGGACTTAGGTTCCGTGGATCCTGTCATTATTTAATTGTTGTTGTCGTCCTTTAATTTCTTATTTTGAGTTATAGGATGTATTGGGCAGGTTTGTTGCAGGTTGGTTGGGTTCGGAACCAAGTGTTGCTGTCCAGATTTTTGGACCTTCGCTCGAGCGAGGAGTTGGTCGCTCGAGCGAGCTTTTGTTTTGGTCCTTCGCTCGAGCCAGGGTTTATTCGCTCGAGCAAGAGTGGAGTTTTGTGTCTGGTGGCTCAAGCCAGTGTTTCTTCGCTCGAGCGAGCGATTGCGTCGATAGTGCGTCTTAGACCTGAGAGCTGTGTTTCTTCGCTCGAGCGAGATTTCTTCGCTCGAGCGAGCGAGGTGTATGTTTTCGAGTTCTTCGCTCGAGCGAGCATTCTGTCGCTCGAGCGTGCTTCTGGGTTGCAGACCTGAAGCATTGCATTCTTGGCTCGAGCGAGACTTTCTTCGCTCGAGCGAGTCTTCTTGTGTCTGGTCGCTCGAGCTACCAATCCTTCGCTCGAGCGAGCCTGTCAGGTTTTAATAGGCAGCAGCGGGTTTTAAAAACATTTTTCATCCTCTTTTTTATTCCAAAACCCTAGATCCGACTTTTCTCTCCCTCCACTCACCTTCTCTCTTAGGTTTCATCTATTTTTAGGGTGTTTCTACCCTAGGTTCTTTATTAAAAAGATAGAGGGGATTGAGGGCTTCGTTTTAATCTGAGAATTTAGCGGTTTGGAGCACTTTGGATTTTGGGTCATCATCTTCATCTTCTCCATTCGGGTTATTTTACTTCGAGGTAGGGATTTCCTACTCCATATTATAGGTTTTGTTCTAAGTTTTGGTATTTTGATATGTTGGGGGTTGTTTGGTAATTTTGGAAAAAACCTAGTGTTGTAATAAATTAATTTGTATAATTAATTTAGGAAAACTGGTGAATTTAGTTGAATTCATGGAATTGGGAACATTCGAGATTTAATGGTGTAGTTGAATAGTTTAATCACTCACCTATGAAAATGTTGCGTTTATGCTTATTGATACATTTATTTCCTGTTTAGAAATAACTATTTTGGGCTATCGGTGGAGGATAGTCGTGATTGTTGTAGACATTGCATGGGGATTAGGAAAAACTGAAACTAATCACATTGGTTGAGTCATTGATTTTGACTGTTGAATTAATACAAAAAATATGTGTATTGATTGAGTATTGTATATGACAAGTGTTTACTACATTGTATATGCATTTTGTTTGGGAGGAGATAGGGGATGTACTCCACGGCTTAGGGGAAGATAGGAGATGGACCTCTAAACCAAATTTTGTTTGGGAGAAGATAGGGGATGGACTCATTAGCATCACTAATATGTGTGCTTATTGATTTATGGAAGTGTTTTTACATGTTGTTGATACAGCACTAAAATGTGTATCAATCGGGAAGTATGGAAGTGTTTTGGTATGAGCCTTAGTCTCATTTGTTTTGTTGATATTGGAAGGAATGTTAATATGATCTATAGTTCACTGTTATAGTTTGGCCAGGTTCTGAGCCACATCGGAATAAATGGAAAGTTGAATAAATAATGGAAAGTGAAACGTGTCATGAAACTGTATGTTGATGAAATGGATATTTGTGTTAACCATCTATTGAATGCTATTGCTTTATTCAATGCTTATATTTGGTTTAGCATATTTCTACTGGGCTGTGGCTCACCCTATACGAGAACATCATTTTCAGGTCCAGGTGATATGCTACCTCCAAGGACTTAGCTTGGAAGGATTTGGATTTTGAAGACTTGTCTTAGTTATTTGCTTTATTTGATATTACATGTAAACATTCTGGCCAAGGGCTTAATTTGTAGTTGAGTTAGAACTCATATTTTTGTGTCCAAGTGTTAGCTTGGAAAGATGTAAGCCTGTAGGGCATTTACTTTGATGTTACATGGGATGTCTTTCAATAAAAGTACTCTGATGGATGAGATAAGGATTGCTTTTCTTTTATCAATGCATGCTACTGTTATATATTATGGGTTTATTTTGAGGGCGTTACAGTTAATTTGTTTAAAAATCAACTAAATAGTTGCACGTCACTTTTTTAATTATTTTAAAATCAACCAACTAAGACTTAATCCCTTGTCATGTTGGTGTAATAAATTTCAAAATAATATTTTAAAATTATCTAGCATAACTCTTTTTATTATGCCTCAAATGACACCAATTAATTGAAAAACAAACAATCCTTAATCTGTATGTAAAAGTGGGAAAATGAAGTGTATGTAATCTAAGAGACTGTAAGACTTATCCTAATGATGGGAATGCAAAATCAAGATGCTTTTGGCTTATGACAGCAAATTTAGAAGTTGGAGAAACAAAGTATAACGACCCCGGTCTTTTCCTTGTAATTATTGTTGTCGGACTTATGCTCCGTAGATTCCGTCGTTATCAAATTGCTGTTGTTGTCCTTTAATTCTTTATTATTGAGTTATGGGTTGTGTTGGGCAGGTTTGTTACAGGTTGGTTGGGTTGGAAACCAAGTGTTGCTGTCTAGATTTTTGGACCTTCGCTCGAGCGAGGAGTTGGTCGCTCGAGCGAGCTGTTGTTTTTGTCCTTCGCTCGAGCCAGGGTTTGGTCGCTCGAGCGAGAGTCTGCGTCTGGGCTTAGGACCTAAGAGTTGTGTTTCTTGGCTCGAGCGAGATTTTCTTCGCTCGAGCGAGCGAGGTGTATGTATTCGATTTCTTCGCTCGAGCGAGCTTCTGGGTTGCAGACCTAAAGCATCGAGTTTTTGGCTCGAGCGAGCTTTTCTTCGCTCGAGCGTGGATTTCTTGTGTCTGGTCGCTCGAGCGACCAAGTCTTCGCTCGAGCGAGCCTGTCCAGTTTAAATACGCAGCAGTAGTTTTTAAAACGTTTTTTTTACATCTTTTTGATCCAAAAACCCTAGTTCCGAGTTCTCTCTTTCTCTACTCACCTTCTCTCTTAGGTTTGATCTATTTAGGGTGTGTTTCTACCCTAGTTGTTTTATTAAAAAGATAGAGTGAGTCGAGAGCTTCATTTTAATATGAGAGTTTGTGAATTAGGAGCACTTTGGAATTTGGGTCATCATCTCCGTCTTCTCTTTTTGGGTTATTTTCTTCGAGGTAGGGATTTCCTACTCCACTGTATAAGTTTTGTTCTAAGTTTGGTATTTTGATATGTTGGGGGTCTTTTGGTAATTTTGGGAAAAACCCTAGTTGTTTTAATAAATTAATTTGTATAATTAATTTAAGGAAAATTTGGGGAATTTAGTTAAATTCATGAAATTGAGGAATTTATTGATTAAATGGTGTAGTTGGATAATTTGAATCACTCGCCTATTGAATTGTTGATATATTTATTTCCAGTCTAGAAATAACTGTTTTGGGCTATCGGTGGAGGATAGTCGTGATTGTTGTAGACATTGCATGTGGATTAGGGATAACTGAAACTTATCATATTGGTTAAGTCACTGGTTTTGACTGTTGAATTAATACAGAAAATACGTGTATTGATTGTGTGTTGTATATGCTGTATGTGTTTATATGCAATGTATTGTGTGGGAGGAGATAGGGGATGTACTCCACGGTTTAGGGGAAGATAGGGGATGGACCTCTAAACCGGATTTTGTTTGGGAGGAGATAGGGGATGGACTCCATTAGCATCACTATTATGTGTGCTTATTGATATTGAAGTGTTTTTACATATTATTGATACAGCACTAAAATGTGTATCATATTGGAAGTATGGAAGTGTTTTGATATGAGCCTGTGTCTCATTTGTTTTGTTGATATTGGAAGTAATGTGAATCTGATAAATAGTTCACTGTTGTAGTTTGGCCAGGTTCTGAGCCATGTTGATAATAATGGAAAGTTGAATAAATAATGGAAAGTGAATGTGATGTTTAGTGTTAACCATCTATTGAATGCTATGGCTTTATTCAATGCTTATATTTGGTTTAGTATTTTTCTACTGGGCTGTGGCTCACCCTATATGGGAACATCATTTTCAGGTTCAGGTGATAAGCTACCTCCAAAGACTTAGTTTGGAAGGACTTGGATTTGAAGACTAGTTTAGTTATTTGTTTTGTTTTGATATTACATGTAATCACAAGCCAAGGGCTTAATTTGTAGTTGAGTTAGTACTCACATTTTGTATCCAAGTGTTGGCTTGGAAAGATGTAAGCCCATAGGGCATTTACTTTCATTATTACATGTAATGTCTTCATTTAAGGATACTCTGATGAATGAATTATGGTTTATTTTCTTAAGTAATGCATCTTATTATTGTGTATGTTATGCATTATTTTTGAGGGCGTTACACAAAGCAACTCTCAATATTAATGTTTAAATATGTGCATTTATATGCAGCACAGTTGTGGCTTGCTCTTGAATGCAATGCTTATCCAATGAAATGTATGTCTAGATTTTTTATTTAAAATACTTGGTTGCCATTAATCTAGACAACAAATACAAATATAAAACAATATGTAAAATAAAAGCTTGACAATAATGCAAAATCTAGAAAACTCAACAATATCTGTAATTTGCTTAGTTGTAGTAATTAAAGTCCTATTGACCACTATTATCCTTTGAAGAGAAGATGAAAATTTGTGTAAACATTTTTCTTTTGTCTAGAAAGTTGATAATGAGTCTAAATCAATAAAAATTTCATAAAGAGGAATATTATATAAATTAATAAATTTATTAACTTTTTTTATTCATTGGAGTTTGTTAAAAGTTACTGAGAATTATTAGTATTTTTTGTTTTAAAAATTAATTAAGTCAGTCCGAATGATTAACTAAAATAAAGAGTGTAGTTGGAGAACATAGGTACTAAAGTAATTAGGTAAAATAAAGAGTGTACTTTTTTCATACTTTAGCTAGTAAAAAGTAGAGAGTGTGGTTGGAATAGCTCACCACTCATATTATTTATGTGATATCATAATAAATAAAAAATTGTAACACACTAAGGTCCTGTTTGGAGACTTGGGTTAGTAGTCAAAAAATTATTATGAGTTATCACATCACTCTCTCTATTTTTGTACGTTTTTCTGCACGTTTTTTTGTAAAATGTCAAAAAATCAACTACGTCTATATTAACATAATACCTATTTAATTACTTGCTAGTTATAGAGATTTCAATTTCTTTTTATTTAATCTATGTGCAATGCTACTTGCCCAAAACCAAAAAATCTATCCGGATTTATACGATTGTCATGAATTCAATGCTGTCTTGGTTGGACTAAATTAAAATATGTTGAGAGATATCAATTGTATTACTCACCAAATTCAAATGTCAAGATAAATTTCAAAATGAAAATGAAAATAATTATAGGATGGTATGCGACATTAATGCATCACCATCATTACACACTTGATGAATAGGTAGATGATTTACAAATATAAATAAATAATGAAAAAGCCTTGCTATTCATCTTTTGTTGATATATCATTGATTTTTTATCACTATTTTATATCACCATATAAATTCTCACAATTAATTTCTTATTTAAAAAAAATTACTAATAAAATAATAATGACAAATAATATTTTATCACGTAATTTGATAATATAAAATAATTAAAAAATTGGTGAGATAAACAGAAGTGATGCTAGAGATCTCTGAATTCACCCACATTAACATGGTAGGGGATTAAATATTGGTTGATTTTTAAACAAATCAACAACTAACATGCAAAATAATCCACATTTCAAGGATAATTTAGGAGATGATATTTTAAGGGTCGTCCCCTAAATTTACACCCTAGTAACATAGGCAGTTGCACGTCCAATTGTTAATTTGTTTAAAATCAACTAAATAGTTGCACGTCAATTTTTTAATTATTTTAAAATCAACCAACTAAGACTTAATCCCTTGTCATGTTGGTGTAAATAAATTTCAAAATAAAATTTTAAAATTATCTAGCATAACTCTTTTTTATTATGCCTCAAATGACACCAATTAATTGAAAAACAAACACACCTTTAATCTGTATGTAAAAGTGGGAAAATGAAGTGTATGTAATCTAAGAGACTGTAAGACTTATCCTAATGATGGGAATGCAAAATCAAGATGCTTTTGGCTTATGACAGCAAATTTAGAAGTTGGAGAAACAAAGCAACTCTCAATATTAATGTTTAAATATGTCCATTTATATGCAGCACAGTTGTGGCCAGCTCTTGAATGCAATGCTTATCCAATGAAATGTATGTCTAGATTTTTTATTTAAAATACTTGGTTGCCATTAATGTAGACAACAAATACAAATTTAAAACAATATGTAAAATAAAAGCTTGACAATAATGCAAAATCTAGAAAACTCATCAATATCTGTAATTTGCTTAGTTGTAGTAATTAAAGTCCTATTGACCACTATTATCCTTTGAAGAGAAGATGAAAATTTGTGTAAACATTTTTCTTCTGTCTAAGAGTTGATAATGAGTCTAAATCAATAAAAATTTCATAAAGAGGAATATTATATAAATTAATAAATTTATGAACTCTTTTTATTCATTGGAGTTTGTTAAAAGTTACTGAGATTTATTAGTATTTTTTGTTTTAAAAATTAATTAAGTCAGTCCGAATGATTAACTAAAATAAAGAGTGTAGTTGGAGAACAAAGGTACTAAAGTAATTAGGTAAAATAAAGAGTGTACTTTTTTCGTACTTTAGCTAGTAAAAAGTAGAGAGTGTGGTTGGAGTTGCTCACCACTCATATTATTTATGTGATATCACAATAAATAAAAAATTGTAACACACTAAGGTCCTGTTTGGAGACTTGGGTTAGTAGTCAAAAAATTATTATGAGTTATCACATCACTCCCTCTATTTTTGTACGTTTTTCTGCATGTTTTTTTGTAAAATGTCAAAAAATCAACTAAGTCTATATTAACATAATACCTCTTTAATTACTTGCTAGTTATAGAGATTTCAATTTCTTTTTATTTAATCTATGTGCAATGCTACTTGCCCAAAACCAAAAAATCTAGCCGGATTTATACGATTGTCATGAATTCAATGCTGTCCTGGTTGGACTAAATTAAAATATGTTGAGGGATATCAATTGTATTACTCACCAAATTCAAATGTCAAGATAAATTTCAAAATGAAAATGAAAATAATTATAGGATGGTATGCGACATTAATGCATCACCATCATTACACACTTGATGAATAGGTAGATGATTTACAAATATAAATAAATAATGAAAAAGTCTTGCTATTCATCTTTTGTTGATATATCATTGATTTTTTATCACTATTTTATATCACTATGTAAATTCTCACAATTAATTTCTTATTTAAAAAAATTACTAATAAAATAATAATGACAAAAATATTTTATCATGTAAGTTGATAATATAAAATAATTAAAAAATTGGTGAGATAAACAGAAGTGATGCTAGAGATCTCTGAATTCACCCACATTAACATAGTAGGGGATTAAATATTGGTTGATTTTTAAAAAAATCAACAACTAACATGCAAAATAATCCACATTTCAAGGATAATTTAGGAGATGATATTTTAAGGGTCGTCCCCTAAATTTACACCCTAGTAACATAGGCAGTTGCACGTCCAATTGTTAATTTGTTTAAAAATCAACTAAATAGTTGCACGTCAATTTTTTAATTATTTTAAAATCAACCAACTAAGACTTAATCCCTTGTCATGTTGGTGTAAATAAATTTAAAAATAATATTTTAAAATTATCTAGCATAACTCTTTTTTATTATGCCTCAAATGACACCAATTAATTGAAAAACAAACACTTCTTTATCTGTATGTAAAAGTGGGAAAATGAAGTGTATGTAATCTAAGAGAATGTAAGACTTATCCTAATGATGGGAATGCAAAATCAAGATGCTTTTGGCTTATGACAGCAAATTTAGAAGTTGGAGAAACAAAGCAACTCTCAATATTAATGTTTAAATATGTGCATGTATATGCAGCATGGTTGTGGCTTGCTCTTGAATGCAATGCTTATCCAATGAAATGTATGTCTAGATTTTTTATTTAAAATACTTGGATGCCATCAATCTAGACAACAAATACAAATTTAAAACAATATGTAAAATAAAAGCTTGACAATAATGCAAAATCTAGAAAACTCATCAATATCTGTAATTTGCTTAGTTGTAGTAATTGAAGTCCTATTGACCACTATTATCCTTTGAAGAGAAGATGAAAATTTGTGTAAACATTTTTCTTCTGTCTAGAAAGTTGATAATGAGTCTAAATCAATAAAAATTTCATAAAGAGGAATATTATATAAATTAATAAATTTATTAACTTTTTTTATTCATTGGAATTTGTTAAAAGTTACTGAGATTTATTAGTATTTTTTGTTTTAAAAATTAATTAAGTCAGTCCGAATGATTAACTAAAATAAAGAGTGTAGTTGGAGAACAAAGGTACTAAAGTAATTAGGTAAAATAAAGAGTGTACTTTTTTCATACTTTAGCTTGTAAAAAGTAGAGAGTGTGGTTGGAGTTGCTCACCACTCATATTATTTATGTGATATCACAATAAATAAAAAATTGTAACACACTAAGGTCCTGTTTGGAGACTTGGGTTAGTAGTCAAAAAATTATTATGAGTTATCACATCACTCTCACTATTTTTGTACGTTTTTCTGCACGTTTTTTTGTAAAATGTCAAAAAATCAACTAAGTCTATATTAACATAATACCTATTTAATTACTTGCTAGTTATAGAGATTTCAATTTCTTTTTATTTAATCTATGTGCAATGCTACTTGCCCAAAACCAAAAAATCTAGCCGGATTTATACGATTGTCATGAATTCAATGCTGTCCTGGTTGGACTAAATTAAAATATGTTGAGGGATATCAATTGTATTACTCACCAAATTCAAATGTCAAGATAAATTTCAAAATGAAAATGAAAATAATTATAGGATGGTATGCGACATTAATGCATCACCATCATTACACACTTGATGAATAGGTAGATGATTTACAAATATAAATAAATAATGAAAAAGTCTTGCTATTCATCTTTTGTTGATATATCATTGATTTTTTATCACTATTTTATATCACGATGTAAATTCTCACAATTAATTTCTTATTTAAAAAAAATTACTAATAAAATAATAATGACAAATAATATTTTATTAAAAAATTGGTGAGATAAATAGAAGTGATGCTAGAGATCTCTGAATTCACCCACATTAACATAGTAGGGGATTAAATATTGGTTGATTTTTAAACAAATCAACAACTAACATGCAAAATAATCCACATTTCAAGGATAATTTAGGAGATGATATTTTAAGGGTCGTCCCCTAAATTTACACCCTAGTAACATAGGCAGTTGCACGTCCAATTGTTAATTTGTTTAAAAATCAACTAAATAGTTGCACGTCAATTTTTTAATTATTTTAAAATCAACCAACTAAGACTTAATCCTTGTCATGTTGGTGTAAATAAATTTAAAAATAATATTTTAAAATTATCTAGCATAACTCTTTTTTATTATGCCTCAAATGACACCAATTAATTGAAAAACAAACACTTCTTTTATCTGTATGTAAAAGTGGGAAATTGAAGTGTTTGTTATAGCGACCCCGGTCTTTCCCCATTTGGTTGTTGGATCCGGACTTAGGTTCCGTAGATCCTGTTGTTATATTTATGTTGTTGTCATCCTTTATTTACTCGTCTTTGAGCTATAGGATGTGTTGGGCAGGTTTGTTACAGGTTGGTTGGGTTTGGGAGCAAATGGTTGCTGCCCAGAATTTTGGTCCTTCGCTCGAGCGAGAAGTTTGTCGCTCGAGCGAGCTCTTCGTTTTGGTACTTCGCTCGAGCGAGGGTTTGGTTGCTCGAGCGAGAGTGGAGTCTTGTGTCTAGTGGATCGAGCCAGAGTGGCTTCGCTCGAGTGGGAGATTGCGTCTGGTTCTGGACCTGAGAGTTGCAGTTCTTGGCTCGAGCGAGCTTTTTTTGGCTCAAGCGAGCTGGTTTGTTCTTCGCTCGAGCGAGCGTTCCGTCGTTCGAGCGTGTGTCTGGTTGCAGACCTGAGGGTTTGAGTTTTTGGCTCGAGCGAGCTTCTGGGTTGTTGGCTCAAGCGAGACCTTCTTGGCTCGAGCGAGGCTTTTCTGTGTCTGGTCGCTCAAGCGACCAAGTCTTCGCTCGAGCGAGCCTGTTTTATATAAATACGCAGTAGCGGTTTTAAATACATTTTTTTATCCTCTTTTTTATTTCAGAACCCTAGGTTCGTGTTTTCTCTCCTCTACACACCTTCTCTCTTAGGTTTGATCTACTTAGAGTGTATTTCTACCCTAGGTTCTTTATTAAAAGATAGAGGGTCACGAGAGCTTTACTTTAATCTGAGAGTTTGGCGGTTTGGAGCACTTTGGATTTTGAGTCATCATCTCCATCATCTCCATTTGAGTTCTTTACTTCGAGGTAGGGATTTCCTACTCCATATTATAGGTTTTGTCCTAAGTTTTGGTATTTTTGATATGTTGGTGTCGTTTGGTAATTTTGGAAAAATTAGGGTTTGAACTTTAATTTGAAAAGGGGGTTTTCCATCTATTAAACAACATATGTTTGTGTGTTAAATTGAGATAATTGAACCTTAGGGTTGATTTTGAGAAAAGGGGAAAAAGCCGTAATCGTTGTAATAAAATTAATTCGTATAATTAATTTTGGGAAAATGTGGAACTTGGTTTAATTCATGAAATTGAGAAGTTATGAGATTATATTTGTTGATACATTTATTTCCTGTTTAGAAATAACTGTTTTGGACTATCGGTGGAGGATAGTTGTGATTGTTGTAGACTTTGCATTTTGATTAGGGAAAACTGAAACTAATCACATTGATTAAGTCATTAGATATGACAGTTGAATTAATACAGCAAATCTGTGTATTGATTGAATATTGTGTATGACAAGTGTTTAATACATTGTATATGCATATTGTTTGGGAGGAGATAGGGGATGTACTCCATGGTTTGAGGGAAGATAAGGGATGGACTCTCAAACCGGTTTAGGAGGAGAAAGGGGATGGACTCCATTAGTACAGCAAATCTGTGTACTTATTGATGTATAGAAGTGTATTAGTACAGCATATACGTGTACTTATCGATTTATGGAAGTGTTTTGGTTTGAACTTTAGTTTCACTTAAATTGTTGATATTGGAAGGATTGTTAATCTGAGATGTAGTCTCATTATATTGTTTGGCCAGGTTCTGAGCCACGTTTGTATAAATGGAAAGTTGAATAATAATGGAAAGCGAAACATGTCATGGACATTATTGTCATGAAACTGTAAAGTGATAAAATGGATTTAACAGTGTTAACCATCTATCGAATGCTATTGCTTTAGTCAATTCTTATATTTGGTTTAGTATATTTCTGCTGGGCTGTGGCTCACCCTATACGGGAACATCATTTTCAGGTTCAGGTGATATGCTACCTCCAAGGACTTAGCTTGGAAGGATTTGGAGTTGAAGACTCTGTTTAGATTAGTTGTTATTTTGTTTTAGTTTGATGTTACATGTAAACTCAAGCCAAGGGCTTAATGTGTAATTGAGTTAGTACTCAGACTTTTGTGTCCAAGTGTTGGCTTGGAAAGCTGTAAGACCGTAGGGCATTTATTTTCGATGTTACATGTAATGTCTGTTAATAAGAATACTCTGATGAATGGAATAATGTTTTGTTTTCTTTTACCAATGCATGTCAATATTGTGTATATTATGGGTTTATTTTGAGGGCGTTACATTTGTGATCTAAGAGACTGTAAGACTTATCCTAATGATGGGAATGCAAAATCAAGATGCTTTTGGCTTATGACAGCAAATTTAGAAGTTGGAGAAACAAAGCAACTCTCAATATTAATGTTTAAATATGTGTGTTTATGCAGCACAGTTGTGGCTTGCTCTTGAATGTAATGCTTATCCAATGAAATGTATGTCTAGATTTTTTATTTAAAATACTTGGATGCCATTAATCTAGACAACAAATACAAATTTAAAACAATATGTAAAATAAAAGCTTGACAATAATGCAAAATCTAGAAAACTCATCAATATCTATAATTTGCTTAGTTGTAGTAATTAAAGTCCTATTGACCATTATTATCCTTTGAAGAGAAGATGAAAATTTGTGTAAACATTTTTCTTCTATCTAGAAAGTTGATAATGAGTCTAAACCAATAAAAAATGGGAATTGGGGTCACTGTTGGGCCTTTGGCACAGCAGTGACTGTTGTGCCTCATTTTGAGGTGCATTACAGATTTATTTTTATAATATGAACCGTTCATGTTGTAGGGTTTGTTGAGTATTTCATGCCTACCAAAAATCACATTAATCGGATATCACTAACTATATGATTTTTGGTAAGCATGAAGTACTCAACAAACCCTACAACATGAACGGTTCAGATTATAAAAATAAATCCATAATGCACCTCAAAATGAGGCACAGCAGTGACCCCAATTCCATAAATTTCATACAGAGGAATATTATATAAATTAATAAATTTATTTACTTTTTTTATTCATTGGAGTTTGTTAAAAGTTATTGAGATTTATTAATTTCTATGATATTTTTTTTGAATTATTTAAACCAAATCCATCACATCATTCTATATAAAATTTTATAATTTGAGTAAATTACACTATTATTCTCTATAGTTTAAACAAAGTGTCACTCTGTATATTAAATTTAAATCCTATACTTTCTGTTTTGTAGCAATGTGGTCCATTCGTCATTAACTATTATAATTTTGAACTTAAACTGATCATGTGCAACTTACGTGGGATTTTTAGTAATTTTCACACAAGAAAAACAAATTAATAAATTATATTAGTGGTCTCTATAGTTTATTTTGAATTTTATGTAGTCACTCCAGTCATGACAGAGGAATAATATTATAACAAAACTAAAAATATGATATTCAAATTGATAATACAATGACTAAAGTGATACTTTGCTTAACATTTTGGATAGAAAAACAACACATGCAAAGCTAGAGGAAGAAAAAAAAAAAAAAAAAACCATAGGAACCACCAGCAAAAAATAAATAAATAAATAAATTCTTGTGTGGAAATTGTTAAAAAGACCATATATAACTCACATGGGATTGCTAAAAATTTCACATGAGTTGCACAGTATTTTTCTTTTAGAATTGTAACGATAAGTGAAATTGCTAAAATCCCACGTGAGTTGCACATGATTTTTTTTCCATTCAAAAATTCTAATGATAATTGACGGAATATTCACATTATAATAAAACTGGAAATATGAAATTTAAATTACTCGAATTGAAACTATAAGAATCAAAATAAAACTCCACTCAAACTAGAAAAACCAGTTATATAGGCTATGTTTGGCATGTAAGTTCGAGGCTATTTTAGAAAAGACACAAAATATCACATCCAAATCATAATCATTTCATTTTTTCTTTCACAAAAGTAAAAAAAAAAAAAAAAAAATCAAAATCTCCTAGACTAAAATAACAAAAAAAACCAACCCACTTTCCAAACGAAGGCATAATATACCCTAACTTTTCGTTTTTGAGAGGGAAACCATAATATCATAGCAAGTGATTATAAAACTTGACTTTCTTTTTCTTTTTCTTTTTCTTTTTTGAATTTTTATTTGCAGGATTGATGACCTTAATAAGGGGCCTATTCCTTTGGTTCTCATCAATAAATCTTGTTTTTTATTTCATGTATTACAACAATATCCCCTCACCCTTCCAAACCTAGTCCACAAGAAAAATTATTTAATTATTTTTTGACACAACTATCCAAACAATTTGTAGAAATGCTACACAACAAACTTTTCTTATAAACTTTATTTACAAAGTAATATGACAGTTAAATTACTCTTATCAATTAATTTTAGCGAGTCTATTTTAAATACCAATACTTTATTGCTACTATATGTCATATCAATTTCTACAAAATAACAATTATTATTATTGTTTAGAATCCCAAAATCAACAAGAGCACAAGTGTTTCAGAAAGCAGAGGGAAATAACGAAGCTTACTCTTGTCCAAGTACAATGTTAAAAAAAAGGAATGAGATCCTTTTTCATCTGAATATATTGCCTTGATTACACACAGTTTAGAAGTCTACAATAACAAAGATTATTTTAGATGTAGCCAAAATCATTCCAAATATACATATTAAAATATTCCTCACAGAGCAAAATATGGATGTACCCAAGCTACTGAACCCCAAATTATCATTACTTTTAGTTAAGGAAATGACAGATGTGAATTCCTCAATAACATAAGGATAAGTAAAATGAATAAGAATAACTATTAGGTCTTAAATGAAAGATCCTTTAATTGCTGAGGATCCACCTCGAAGGGTGCACGAGTAAGGGCACACTGGGCTGTTGTTGTCTTGGGGAAGGCAATGACATCCCTGATGGAATTTGCACCAGCCAACTTCATCACCAATCTATCCAGCCCGTAAGTAATTCCTTCTGCATCACACACACAGATTAACTGACATGAAAACCATTCCTGCCACGCTCCTGTGCTTTGACATAACAATGCAATAGGATTCTAATGAAGGACAAACAATGGAGTTGTGTATGGTCAAGTTAAATTCATTCTAAGGAATCAGTCTTAATTCTAGACTAGACGATTCCAATATTAGATAACTATCTTTTGGCTTGAGGCCATGGTCCAAATAATGTTCAAGAGAACTCAGAAATATAGACAGATGAGCAGTAGTTTGACATCCTAGCATTAAAAAATCCTTGTGTTCATCAATAGTGTAGAACGTTGATTCAATCTAACCAATACAGGTTTAAATTATGCATGACATTTACTTCCAGGCCAACAGTGAATAAATTATCCCAAAATGATAATAATTTGTTGTCATGTTAGATATAAGCTAGCAGTTCATGTTGGGGATCGAGGATCCCACCCAAGACCTGGTAGAAATCATACCAAGCAGAAAAACACACCCACACAGAAAGAGACACCATATTTAACGCGGTTCGGCCATAATGCCTACGTCCACGGGAGAGTAACCATTTATGACTATAACAATGGAGAGATTACAAAAAGATTACAATAAAGGAGAAGCTCACACTGTTCTCACTCACCCATTCACCCGTCTTCCTCGCTCATACCGAGAAAGACAGTTTCTCTACCTCATATCTTTCACTTTCTTGGTTGGTTTACACTCTATCTTGCCTATCCAACACCTCCTCCATTTATACACAAATGAGGGAGAACCTCATTGGTTGTCACCTATCTTCTTCCACTCTCTAGTGGGTTGGAGTTGGTGAGCCAGCCCCACTCTCTCGAAAGTGGGTGCTCCATGATCATCACATATGGGGTGATGAATATATCCAACAAATCACCCCCTCAACCCATGTGAGGTGATCCACTGCACACACTGCTGCTAATCTTGTCACGCTCGGTCACGCCCAAAAAACCAACAGAATCTTCATCTCCTCACTGAGACGTTGTATCCCCCGAAACTAGAGATAATGCACCAGAGATACAAGAGGAGGAGGGACTCTTACATCCTCAACTCAACTCATACCACTCTCTGATTTGGAGAGAGTCTCTGCTCCTATCTCCCACAGATCTCTTCCACGCTTCCTGTCTTGGATGTCTTCACCTGCTATTCTTGAACTTGCGTAACCAAGATATCCGACACCCCCTGATTGGATGTCCTGCACCCCCTGATTGAGATGCCTTGCACTCCTTTGAGTGCTCTGTGACACTACAGCTCTTCCCTGAAATGCCACTATCCTGCCATGTATCTCTTTGCACGGCCAAAACTGGAGCAACAAAAAACTCTTCATTTGTCTGGTCAACGTT
The DNA here is from genome assembly GCA_030407325.1 of Camellia japonica. Taxonomy (NCBI): domain Eukaryota; kingdom Viridiplantae; phylum Streptophyta; class Magnoliopsida; order Ericales; family Theaceae; genus Camellia; species Camellia japonica. The sequence goes on from JAPPVO010000029.1 coordinate 158,598,915, forward strand.
CCTGGTTTTCTACACACTTGTTGTTCATGCCATTTGCAATCCCTGATTTCCAGTTTAGTGATACGCGTTACATGCGTATCTTCCACTTGTACTATTAGATTAACGGTTAACAGTAGCTCTTTCTTCCAAAGCAACTTCAACAGATCTGTACAAGTCACCAACTATGCAGCACCTAGCATAGTACCCGCACCCATACTTCTTGAGTGCTCATTGTGGCTCTATTTCTCCTCCTGCGCTCGAGCTCGCCTGAGAGATCCGCAACTACTCTGTTTTATCAAGAGGTGTGTTCGCCGCCATAGAATCAAAAAACCGATACCAAAACCCAAGTATCCAACCATTCAGTCAAAACTGAATGCCATCTGCTGTACAAAACACAAGCGCTTTTCCAAAAACACAGTAGATTCTATTGCTCAAAATCACATTGAGCCAATGCAAAGAACATGCAGAACCAACCGAGCTAGCTCTTCGATTTTCTGCGACTCAAGCTCCACCATAGTGCCAAGTTCCGATTTCCATAGGCGCCAAACAAGTTGTCCTTGACAACTCCAAACAAAACATGGTGAGCAACCCGCTTGAACCAATGCTGAGGAGACTAAACAAGAGAGGCTTCAAATTCTCTGTCAAAGCAACTTCAAAAGCGATACTAGAAACATCATGTCCGATCAACCATCGAACACAATACTGCTCTCTTCAAGCTCGAATTAATCAAGAGAGCCAAACAAATTCTCCAAGAATTGAGGCAAGTTCTCCACCAAACAAAACTGGATTGTGGATGCAGTTAGGCTCTAACCAGTTCAGAAGTATCGGAACAAACTTCAAATGAACTTACAAAGTACCAAGAGCCAAAAAAGTTCTGAAGTGTCGAGCAAACTCCAGATTTCTCCAACTACTATTCCAACCGACAAACACAAGATGATGCACCATCTTCATAGCTGCCAAAAAACCGCCCAAAGGCGCGTGCACCGTAAATACACAACTCCAACAGTCCCCGCTGACTCCACCGAGTCTGCAAACGATCTATCCCCTCCAAATCCAACGGCAAATTAAGGAATGGATCCCAACACATGAGATTCACAAAATCACCATCTTCACGTTTCTCCGCAACAATCTCTTCCAATCTTCAATGAACACCAACGGTCAGACCGTTTCCAGAGAAGCAAACACCTGGAGTTTGAATCGTCACCCAGACTACCAACAGCTGATGTCTTCGAATATGGAACAGATTGCGAAAATGAAAATCCACAAGAAAAAGAAACAATCAAGTCTCACAAATCGGAGACACCCCTAGATCTAATCTGACACGATCATAGATCCCAACTGTGATAATGAATCTCAATAAACCACAACTCTGAAAATCACCAGTAATCCGTGAAAGACCACCAACAATAATGCCTCCAATAGACATTGAACAAAAAATGCCAAAGCTCCACCAAGATCTGAAGTAGATTGTCACACATTCTCCTTTAAATCGACAAATGCGGACACCAAGGCTTCACCAAATGCGAGTCTTCCAACAACGATCCATGAAGGATCTTTAATGCCTCCACAGAGGCCAATGCCAGTAAAGTACTACTATTTGGACTTATTACATATGCCAAATCTCCGTAGTACACTCTGCCAATGCTTGTTCTCTCTATCCCCTAGAGAAAAACCCAAAGAACTCTGAAGTTCTGTAACTAACCCAAGAGTCTCCAAATGAACTGATAACTTTTGCAACTGACTCTGAAATGTCTTCAATTGGCTTCAACCAGGTGAACAAAATTTTTCACCCCCATCACCCACATGAATGATAAAACACCGTTGTACAAATATGTCTCCATTCCACCGAGCATCCGGAGTGAATCTGCGCCTCCTACTTGGAACGTCTTCAACCGCCACACATCATTTTGTATGGCTCGCACCTCTATCATCAGGAATGCTTATACTTTCCTTGTTGAGGTGACTCCACCCAAACTCTCTAGGTGTCCGTCGCGACTTCACTGCCACGAACCAGATTCAAGACAAAGAAAGAGATTTGCCTCTCCTTGGGTGCACACTGCAGCGTCTTATCCCTTTCAATTTCTCTGTCTGGTGCTTTCTTCTGTGAACTAGTTGTTACTGTTAGGCCAAAAATCCGGCACACTGCACCTTTGTACAACTCTGCTGCATACTCTTGCACTATTCTACGCCAGCACCTTGTATGACATTCCTGCGTACTCATCTGTGCTATTGTAGGTACATGCTCCTATACCTTATGTGTGCACTACTGCAGCTGTTGCCCTTCTACGTTCACATACTACCAGTAGTTCTTATATTATGTTTGACAGTAGCTCCAACTACCACAACATTTCCATGAGCCTGTACTGGTTGCCAAATCATCTGTTCGTCGATGAATGAACTTTTGATTGAACCAGATCTTCCGATCAACTTCAGAGATAATCATCTCTGCAATCCTCTGATCGCACCTGATCTCCCTTGATTTGCCATTTAATCAAGCCTAATCTCCTTTGGTCTTCAATGAACTATTTCGATTTGTATTTGGTTGTCCAATCTGGTCAGAATCTGCCCATTCTAAACTCTTCAGTGAATCCACAGTGTTCCACAATATTCGACAACCTTCCTTCGACTATTAAAGATGACAAACTCCCATGTTTTGACAATCTTTAAAAACCGTTCAAAATTTCACCATTCTGACCTCGCGGTTGCGTCCGGAACGGTCTGATTAGCTAGGACCAACCATTGCTGCACTTCCGAGGACCTCACTGAAAAATGTCTCCAAAATTGGGGCAAAATTGCAAATTTCCCAAACACCGAGACCAAACTGTAATTTCACAAACTACAGGGGGCAAAATGAAATTTTCTAAAAATTTAGTGACCAAATTGTAATTTTTGAAAACTTCAAGGACCAAAATTGTAATTTACCAAACTTCCAGGGGACAATATGCAATTTCTTGAAACCTCTGGCTAACATGAAATTTCCAGAAGCACCGATTTAAATATCTGACCGTACGGATGGGTTCAGAATACTCCAAATAGTTGGAAAATCGTTAGAAACAGACTCCGAATGGCTCAGATCAAGCCAAAATAGTTTGGACGCTTCAAATCTGCGGCTGTACCCTAGTCGCGTAGCACTGGATCACTCCTTTGCAGCTGCACCTTAGCCGCAAAGCATTAGATCACTCCTCTGTGTTCTGACGTGGCTGCCACGTGGCATTGACTAGACTGCCACGTGGCAATGACTGGACTGATGACGTGGCCGCCACGCAGCAATTCTGGCTGATGTAGTGCCACGTGGCGAGATGACGTGGTAGGCACGCGGCAGTTCCTCTGCTGACGTGACGACCGCATTGCGTTGACGTGGAAGCCACGTGGTCAGTGACGTGGCGTGTGACGCAAGGAACACGTGCACGCACTGGTCTTCCTCCTCCAGCCGCGCATGAGGCGCCTGCTGAGACTAGATCCGACGCGCTGGCACTCTTCACGGCGCGTGGAGGCGTGTGCTAAGAGTGAGCCTCACGCGCCAAATTCAGGGGGCACGTGAAAGTGCGTCCATGTTCCTCATGAGCTCTGCTTTGTATTTCTGGACTCCTCTCGTCGAGACCTTTCTCCTGGTACGCTCAAAATTGAATTTCGAGCAATTTGATTTCTGGACAATTTCGAAAAATAATTTTTTTTTGTTCCGAAAACGACCAACGAGGCTCTGATACCACTTGTTGGGGATCGAGGATCCCGCCCAAGACCTTGTAGAAATTATACCAAGCAGAAAAACACACCCACACAGAAGGAGACACCATATTTAACGTGGTTCGGCCATAATGCCTACGTCCACGGGAGAATAACCGTTTATCACTATAACAATGGAGAGATTACAAAAAGATTACAATAGAGGAGAAGCTCACACTATTCTCACTCACCCATTCACCCGTCTCCCTCGCTCACACCGAGAGAGACAGTTTCTCTACCTCACATCTCTCACTCTCTTGGTTGGTTTACACTCTATCTTGCCTATCCAACACCTCCTCCATTTATACACAAATGAGGGAGAACCTCATTGGTTGCCACCTACCTTCTTCCACTCTCTAGTGGGTTGGAGTTGATGAGCCACCCCAACTCTCTCCAAAGTGGGTGCTCTATGATCATCTCATATGGGGTGATGAATATATCCAACAGTTCATACAGTGTAGAAGAGCACCCATGTCTAAAGCCTCCAAAAGATAGCCAAATTTTGCTTCAGCCTGTAGACAAAACAGAGCCCATATTACATTTGGGTCAATAGTTTCTAGATTTAACATCCGGCTATTCCTTTCCTTGGGAGCAATAAGTATTAACACATCAATCTAAGGAAATTCAAAAGTTCCAAGTGGTGTCCAATTGGAACTCACCTTTAAATGATAAATATATGAGGTTGTATCTATCATTTCAAAAATATTTTAACTAAAAAGAAAATAAAAATCAGAAAGTAGTGTGCAAACCACAATGATCTATCCAAAACTTGCCAGGAACTATTTTCCAAAGTGCCAACATCACATATGTGTTTCAATTCAATGTAGTGTGCACACCACAGTGATCTAATATCTTGAAGAACTGGTCAATGCATGAAAATATATCGATGGTTGTTAGTAGTACAATGAAAATTTTGGCCTATAGAAGTATGAAAACCATGATAATAGTAATATCAGGTAATTCAAAAGATCTACGTACAAGAGGATACTTTCTCCAATCTTTTACTTACATATTGCATTATATGGGAATATAAAAATAACTTACAACGTAGGAGCTAAAACACAGCCCTAGTAATTAATAATTGAGCAATCCAGTCAGTATTCGTTAAGTGTCTCCTCACCTGCCCAGGGGAAATGCCAACAATTTCCAAAACCTTTTCTTGAATCTCACGCTTATTGTAACGCCCTCGAAATAAACCCATAAATCATACATACTTGACATGCTTAGATATAAAAGAATAAAGCACAATTACATATCATCAGAGTATTCATTACAGAATGTATTACATGTTGACAACAAAAGTAAATGCCCTATAGGTTTACAACTTTCCAAGTCAACACTTGGTTACAAAAGAGAGTACTAACTCTACACAAAACAAGCCCTTGGCTTGATATACATGTAATACAACCAAAAATAACAAAAAAAGAGTCCAACAGTCTCAAGCCTCCCAAGCTACGTCCTTGGGGGTGGCATACTACCTGTACTTGAAAATGATGTCCCATATAGGATGAGCCAACGCCCAGTAGAGATATGCTAAACATAATATGAGCAATAACTAAAACATTAGCATTTGACAGATGTTTAACTCACATGAATAAAGTCATAACCCATTTCAATTACATGACAAATATGTCCATGTTTCATTTCATTTTCAATACTTATCCAATTTCTCAATTCATAATCCTGGTTCAAAACCTGGCCATATACTTTAAATGAGAATATATCTCATATCAATAATTCTTCCATTTCATCAATTCAAATGAGATAACAACTCATATCAACACACTTCCATAAGCATCAATAGATACACAGATTTGCTGTATCAATAACACATAAAACACTTCCATACTTTACAATTGATACACAGATTTGTTGTATCAATAATTCAATAGATACACGTATTTGCTGTATCAATGGAGTCCATCCCCTATCTCCTCCCACATAACATCCGGTTTAGGAGTCCATCCCCTATCTTTCCCTAAACCGTAGAGTACATCCTTTATCCCCTCCCACACAATACAATGTATATAAACACATATCATATACACAATTAATCAATACATAAATTTGATGTATTATTCCAACCGTCATATCCGATGACGTATACAATTGATTAGTTTTAGTTTGCCTAATCATCATGCATTGTCTACAACAATCAAGACTATCCTCCACCGATAGCCCAAAGCAGTTATTTCTAAACAGATAATAAATGCCTCAACAGATATAAAATCTCAACGTTTTCAAAGTGAGCGATTAATAAATTCAACTCCACCATTTTAACTCATAATGAGCCAATTCCATTATTTCCAACTCAATTTCACATTTCCATAACAATTGTCATTAATTACACTAATGACCCAAATATACCCAAACATGGCATTTTTCCCCTTTTTCTCAATATTGACCCAAAGGTCCAAATATTATCAACAACATCAATACTATCATTTTAAGACCCAAAATACATATTCATGAGCCAAAATAACAAAACCCCTCTTTTGAAAATAATCACATTTCAAATCTTAACTTTCCAAATCAACCCATCTATACAAATAACTCAATGTCTATGTTAAAGCACATAAGAATGTGTCACGCCCCACTTTTTATTACTCGAAGTATTACCAAATTCGTTAACTTAATTCCATTTCAGAGATAATCATGCGGAAATAAACTCAATGTCCAACTAGTGGGAAATGAACAACAATCCTCTCAATCGTATGCGAATTAAATACAACATGAGCCAATCAAATAAATTGCCCTTGGGCTTACATCATTAATGAATCAAGAAGAAGGGTGTAACCCTTTTACATATATGGCATTCAGCCAACACAAAGAGGCCCCGTGGCCAACAAGTAAGTAGATCCAAGTCTTGTAGCTCAACCAGCTTAATACTTGAAAAAGATTCAACAACGTGGGATGAACATATAGTCCAATAGGGATCTCAACATGATCCTCAACAATAACAACATACAGATAGCTATGATCATGAATGCTCAATCTCATACTAGAATAGTAATATGGCAGTTTATTCAAAATATACGTAAATATGATATTTTCTCGAAAACAGTCATTTCAATCAACGCTATAAGCGGTTCATCTTTCTTTTCTTATCATTACCCCATGTTCTCAATCTTTCGTAACATTAATAATTTCTTAGGAAATAATTTCACTAAGCCCATTACTTTCTTCCATTTTCCCATACATACAACAGATGTACCTTTTCAAAACATATTTTCAAAATACTCGATTTCCTTTACACTTTCCAAAAGACAAAAATGGTATTTTGGTTTCTTTCCAACACAATCATACCTATACATACATGCCTTTAACAAAAGGGAGATAACAAATCATCAACATGTATATAATCAACAAATGAGGCAACTCGGCCCATCAAAACTACAACCAACGCAATCCATAATATGCTCAGATACACTGAGACAATAACAATAAAACACTGCTCTACCGGCTATATGCACAGTAAGCCTAGGATACAATTCCCACAACCAACGATAAGCCAAGTTCCTCAGACACAAGCTAAAAGGCAACGGCATCCCGTCCACATTCTCCAGACACAAGCTGGAAGGTAATGGTACCTCGTCCACATTTCTCCAGGCGCGAGCTGGAAGGTAATGGTACCTCTCATTAGAAGCGCAGTATATGATACCAGCTGTCCCGATACAACGAATCACAACCAACAAGTGTAATCCATACACAACGACTATCCAAATACAAGAGTAATGTGCTAAAGTAGATGAACACATAGGTGTGTGGAGTACATCCCCTATCTCCTCCCACACACTGGAGTACAACCTCTCTTTCCTCCCTAACAATTATACATATATAATGTATCATAGCACTTCATTACATATGATGTTCAGTTGACACAAATGTAATGCACACCCAACAATTCGATACAACAATGTCATCCTCCACCGATGACCAAGGACAAAACCTCTAGATGCATGTATTCAGTACATCTATTAAAAGACTCACTATCGTGCAATCTTGAACCCAACAACAATGCTAGTATGATAAGTAAAGGAAAGGCCCAAATGTATATATTCCGTACTCATGGTACAATATTTCAATTCCCAAAAACACTTTCCCCATTTCACAAAATCAATACCAATCCTTTCATTTCACAAAACCAATACCAATCCTTTCATAACCTTCCAAATTAATTATGCAAATTAAGTTATAACATTAAATTAGGGTTTTTCTCCCTCTTTCTCAATATTGACCAAAAAGGCTCAAACATCAACCACAAACAACAATAAAATCATTTGAGACCCAAAATACATAAGTGTTTGCCCAAAGAACAAAACCCCCCTTTTAATTTATCAAGTCAAATATAAATTAGGGCTTTTCTTTATTTCAACAACCACATGCTATTTTACTCCACAAATAGTCCAAAGAACAACCAATGACAATAAATCCATTTTCAATCAACCAACCCTAGGTTTCCTCATGATTTTCAAACAAACCCAACATGGATAAAGTTTTCATGCAATACAAAACTACCACATGTCTATCTATAGACGAAGCATTGTAAAAGAACAAGGAAACCCCTACCTCAAATGGAGAACCCAAGGAGAAGAAGAGCAAAACTCGAAGTGCTCCAAACTCCAACTTTTTCGGATGGATAGAAAGCCCACACCAAGCTCTACACTATTTACAAAGGCCAAAGGTGAGAAAAACACTCCTACTAGATCAAACCCTAGAGAGAAGTGGGAATTTTAGAGTGAGGTGCTCTCCAATGGAGTTTCTGAAAAGTAAGAGAGAGAAAGGAAATCAAAAAGTGAACCAAAAAGGTGAAATCCCGATGTGATGTACAAACAGGTCCGCTCGAGCGTGGAAACCCCCGCTCGAGCGTCAAACACAAACTTAAGCTCGAGCGTCCAAACTCCCGCTTTAGCGCCGGATGCACACTTCCAGAACTTTTACAGACCATGGTCCCCGCTCGAGCGGAGGAACAAAAATCAAAGGGTCACGCTCGAGCGTCAAGACTCTCGCTCGAGCGCTGAAGACTGCAGAAAAAAATACTGGGAGATGGATATTTACGCTCGAGCGCCAAAACCCCCACTCGAGCGGATAAGCAACAACGGAGGGCCCACTCGAGCGTCAAAACTCCCGCTCGAGCGTGAAGGCCAAAACCTAGGCATCAACTTTTGGTTCCAAAACACTACCAACCTATTTCAAACCTGCCCAACACAACCCAAGACTCAAATACAAAGAGTAAGGGATGGAAAAGAGAATACGACAACAACACATCCATGGAACCGAGTCCGGAATACAATAAAATAAAGAAAGGGCAAACCGGGATCGCTATAACATGAGTAGGAATCCCTACCTCGAAGTTAGAGCTCAAACGGAGAAGAAGACCAAACTCAAAGTGCTCCGAACTTCAAACTTTTCGGATCAAAATGTAGCCCTCAATGATCAACACACTTTTTACAAAGACACCAAGGATGTGAATCACTCTAGCTAGATCAAACCCTAGGGAGAAGGGAGATTCTAGAGAGAGGAGCTCTCAAAATCAGTTTTGGGAAAGTAAGAGAGAGAAAGGGAAATGAAAAAGTGATCCAAAAAGGTGAAATCCCGAAGTTATACCAGTCGCCCCGCTCGAGCGTGGAAACCCCCGCTCGAGCGTCAAACACAGACTCACGCTCGAGCGTCAAAAGCGCCGCTCGATCGTCGATTGCACACTTCCAGAAGTTTTGCAGACATGGTCCCTGCTCGAGCGGAGGAACGAAATCAAAGGGTCACGCTCGAGCGTCAAAACTCCCGCTCGAGCGTCTGAAGACCTGCAGACAAAAGTACTGGGAGACGGAAAATCACGCTCGAGCATCAAAACTCCCGCTCGAGCGGAGAAGCAACAATGAAGGGCCCGCTCGAGAGTCAAAAGCCCCGCTCGAGCGTGAAGGCCAAAATCTGGGCATCAACTCTAGGTTTCAAAACACAACCAACCTATTTCAAACCTGCCCAACACAACCCAAGACTCAAATACAAAGAGTAAGGGAAGGAAATGAGAATGAGACAACAACACAACCACAGAACCAAGTCCGAAATACAATATACAAAGGAAAGGAAAACCGGGATCGCTATACTTATAAATTCTCAAGCTTCCTCCACCAATCTGATAGCACCACAGTAATTAAGTATTGCACCGTTGAATTTCACATGTTAAGTAGTGGCAAAAGATCAATATTGCAATTAACAGATAATAGAGTACATATTTATATACCTCAACTCCATTGTAAACCATGTCATAAGCTAAGGCACGGGCAGAGGACAGATCCTTCATATCTTCAGGGTTTGGGGCAGTGAAAGGGTGATGCAAGGCCTGCAACGGAACAAAATTCCCATGATCTCAAACATTAAAAAGGAAGATCCAGAACATAAAATGACTTGTCATAACTACCACAGATGCTAAAAACATAATAGCACAATGACCTTTAATTACTACCAAGAATAAAATAAGTCAGCACTTTAGTCTCATCATTCAGAGAGAGGGGGAGTTAGCGCTAAAAAAAATTCCCGCATCAGATTAGCAGCTGACAACAGATACCAGGTAACCAAAGAATGCTAAAATCAAATCATATAAACAACCCTTTTCCTATATACAATGCAATTTTTTCTAATCAAATCCAAGGTAGACAGCAATTCCTCAATTATTACATGGTAATAATAGCAGGAATCTATCCCCATGTACGATACAAGTCTGACTGGTTAACCCATCAGGTTTAAATATCCCAAATAAAGCAGCAAAAGATTGAACATTTTTTGTTAAAGAGTTCGCTGAAGATTTTCTTGTAGCCAATTGTAGACACCCCATTTTTGACCGACCTTAAGACTCAGACGTCACCGATTGAGCGTTCGGTGATAGTGCATATTGTGCTCATTCTGGAGTTTCAGAGTCTCGGCTGCGAGCCTTGCCTCCGGACTTCCGAGCTCTTTGTGCTCGGCCTCGGTTTGCGAACCAAGTCCCGTTTTCTCTGTTTTCTCCTCCCGAAGGGAGGGAGAGGTCTCGTACACCATCTCTCAGTGGCCGTAGGCTACGCTTCGTGGTCGTAGGCCATTTTTCCCGTTTGGAGGCCAGTTTCCGGTTTTCGGAGCCGTCGGCCGTGTGCCTCGGTTCGGGACCGCCTAATTACCTCCGTTTGCTCTGGTTTTTGGCACACACCTTGTTTCCTCTCCTTAGAGGGACACTGCGGCCCGGGAGACCACCTTCGTGGTCATACGCCACCTCCGGTGCTTAACAGCCTATTTTCGGGGCCCCGGGCCGCGCGTTTTGGCCCCCGAACCCTCGTTTTGCATCGATTAGGGTTCATTTTTGGTGTGGACCTTTGTTTCATTGCTAGGAAGGTGGTAGGATGGTGGGAGACCAGCAATTCTTTCAAAAACCATTTTCTCTCTCCTCCAGCCGATTTTTCTGGCAGAAAGCTGGTTTTTCCCACTTTTGAGCCATAATTTCTGGTTTTTCATACCATCATTGTGTTGTGCACACCTGGGAGGCCACCAATATAGGTAGGCCGACCAATATTTCTTCTTGACCCTTTTAAACCTTGCTAAAAAGCTGGTTTTCCTCTCTCCTGGGTCACTTTTTCTGGTTTTTCACCCTACAGCTGTGTTGCACTCATCTGGGAGGCCACCAATCTAGGGTGGCCGACCAGAAATTCACCTTGACCCTTTTGACCCCTGGTTGGCCTACCGGGGGGGGGTGGCTAGCCGACCACCTTAACTGGTCGTCCTGCCATCTACTTTTTGCTCTCTTTGAATGCATTACAACTGTGCCAGCTGGGGGCCATTTGGAGCATATGGAGGATATTTGAGGCTTCTTAGAGAAGCTTTAGAGCCTCCCCTCTATAAAGGGAGGCTGATCTTCATTTGCAAGGGTTCAACAAAAATTTGAAGGCATATACATCTGTCTCTCCCTATATCTTTACACTTGAGCCTCCAAACCCTAATTTTCTTGCACCATTTGCGCTACACCTCATAGCCTACCACCTCCACCATCCATTCTAGCACTTTGGGACTGATTTGCAAGGGTTGAAGGTTCACCAACTTGGTCCAGAAGCTGCTGCTTTGCTGTGCTACAAGGGTAAGCCTCAATTTCCCCTTTTCTTGCCTTATTTTGCATGATAGCTTACCCCTATTTACAAGCATATTTGGGTTTTTTCATAAACTGTAAAGTGTCATATTTTTAGCTCCTCTTGAATTTTGATTAAGGATACTTTTCTGTTTGAGGTCTCCTACATCCTTGTATGCTTTATCCCTCTTTGTAGGCTTATTTTGCATCATATCTTAGTCCTATTTTTGAGCATTTTCGAGATTTGTCATAAACTTAAAAAAGTTTCCTTTTGAGCTTATAAACATGTTTACTTAAGGTCACTTCTCTGTTTGGGGTCATTTCCCCCCCCCCTTTCATGCTTTATTTCCTCATGTTTTGAGCTATGCATGTGAGCATTTGCGTTGGCCTTGGTTTGGCCTTTTAGCAACTAAAAGCCAGCGGATTTTCAGTGGCTTAGATGTGTCTTTGAGCTTCAAAATCATAGAGGGGTGACCCTCTCACCCCTCATTCTCTTTACTAGCTTTGTTGGCCTTCCAAAGGGCCCCTCACTTGCATATTGTGAAGTCACTTTTTAGGCCCAATTTAGTGAGTTTCAAGGTCTTCCTTGGCTCTGTTTGAGGCCCTTTTGGCCATATTTCATGTCCCTTATGCGTGTGTAGAGTAATCCTCGTTAAGGCCTTTCAAGGGGACCTTTCATTGCATGCTTTGTTGACCAATTTCAGGGCCTTTTTGGTGAGTTTTAGGGCTGTCATAATTGATTTCCAGAGTTTTTTTTTCCATGCTAAGTGTTTATCTTGTATGTGTTGAGTAACCCCTTGCGTGGCCCTCCAAAGGAGCTCATCATTTTTGTATGCATTGGATGCATTTCAGTGGTTATTTGGGGTTTATTTGACATACCATGCCTTTGTTTTTGGCTGGTTTTGTGACCTCTCTTGTGCTTCATATACATGCCATGTAAACCATGCTTACTAGCCTAGGTTGCATGTTGTTTTAGCCCTTCATGTTAGCACTTTTGGGCCATGCTTGGAACTGATATTGTGCTTATTTTGGACTGCCTTGGCTCTGTTTTCATGCCTCATGATCAAATAATGCTTGCTCTACATGATTATAGTTCAATGCACTTGCCTAGTTTCGAGTTTTGAGGTTCATTGCATGCATATACTGAGATGTGTTCATGTTTCAAGCCTATTATTCATCACATTTCAGAGCCTATACGAATGCCATGATGCCATGTTTTCATCTCTTTAAATGCGTTTGAGAGTCGGGCTTGTATGCCTCATTTACCGACCATTGAATGAGCTCCATTCTGTTGCATTCCGAGCCATCATTTTGGGATATTTCCCCACTGTTTCAGACCTGCCTAGGGTCTGTTTGGGGTTGGTTTCGCCTTTGGTGCATTGCTTTGGGTACCTCTAGTGTAACGCACTTCACTAGTTTCGGCACCCGGGCCCCTTAGCTTGCATTGTGTGCCATGTTTGCATGTTTCGGGACCATTTTGTATCATGTTTCAGTGCTGAAAATTGCATGTTTGTATGCCATCTTTCATCCCTTGCCATGCCTTGGTAGAGTGGCATTTGATGCCTTAGGTTCAGTCCTTGGTATTCGTGCATGTGTGCACGCATTTCGGTTGTCTCATCTTCATCTAATGGCCACTGATGTGAGTGTGGCTGAGGTCCACTCATGTTGGTGTAAGTCCATCGAGCATTGTGTATGCCATTTCGGTTCATAGCATTGCGTATGCTAGGTTGCATGTTAGAGCATTGTGTATGCCATGTTACATCGAGCATTGTGTATGCCATTTCATAGCATTGCGTATGCTAGGTTGTATGTTAGTCGCATTGTGTATGCCATCTCATTTGCATCATGTTTAGGATAGGAGTTAGCCTAAGCACGGGAAACGAGGGACGTTTCGTACTCCGAGTGACGGAACGTGTCTCAATGCCTGGTGGTCGACACTCCGGATTACCCATGATGGAGTTTAGGTCTTGTTGTGTTTTCATGTGCATTCATTTCACATCGAATCGTGCAAATCGACTCCTCGGCCATCATGCATCAAGATGCGTGATTGGTGGCACGAGGATCGAGGACTACACTCCCTGAAGAGTAGTCATGCATACATATGTGAAAATACTTTGCCATGCCCCTTTCTTGCTCTCTGTTGCAGCAAATCAGAAATCAGCAGCCTTCTAGAGCTTCGCACAGCATTCCGGCATTAATTGCAAACAGAGGCGAATCGGGGCATCGCAATGGATTTCCACGCCAGGCAACTCAAGTATGCATCATTCATCATTCGGAACAGAGTTGAGGCGATCCATAGCTTGCATGCTAATTTACTTGCTTTCCTAGATTAATTTGTTAATTAATTAGGGTTTTGTACTTATTCGGACTGTATTATTTATTCGGACCCTCCGAGCGAGGGCAATTGTGTAATAAGTGTGCGTGTGTGTGATGTACGTCTTCTAACCCCACGTCTTTCTCCCTTTTATTTACCAGCTTATGATGGTTAGATTAGGGCATGTTTCAATTAGCATACTTATGATAGCATGTTTGCATCATTCATTTGTATTGCATGCACCGGGCTCGGCGCATCATACTAACTGCATTTGTATTTCAATTCCAAATTGAATACGTGTTAGCTGTAGCATCATCATATGTCATCTTAGAATAAGCCGATCCTATTTAGTTGCATTCCTGCTGTGTTGCGTTTGGCATTTCTGCATAGTTAGGATTCATGCATGATTTCTAACATAGCTTTTGTTTTGGCTTGGAGTACTCGGTAAGTGTTTATGCTTTAGCATCCTTGCATGCATGTGAGTGACTGTCATGATAGCATGCTTACCATGAGGCTATGTGTTTATAATGATATACTGCCTGAATGCTTATGGGTGAAGGTTGGGTTATTTTCATTGGAACAGTCCATCGACTGCGAGTTTTAAGCCCACTAGATAGTGGCAAAATCATGTTTCTTAAGCCCACCCGAGGGTGGCAAATCCACATTTTAGCCTACTTGCGAGTAGCAAACCGTTTTCAAAACAAACATGAGATGTGTTGTTCCAATTCAGGCGATCCGGTCTATATTTGTATGATGTGCGCGTCACATAGTAATTCTAGGCTAATAACCGGAATAAGAGCACACAATGTTTTCAAAACTCGATATCATGGTTAGTAGAGGCCGATCTTTGATCGGGCGAGCGGGGGTGCTCACGAAGTGACCTTCCCCAATCGTACCCAAGTTCCCGAGCCGAGGCAACTTTGGTGATGACGGACACGTGGCCTTAGGCAACGAGTCAGGGTTTCCTAAATTTCTCAAAATAAAATATTTAGGTGGCGACTCTGTATCTGGCAAAGCAGTCCATGTTTGGCACTTCTTTCAAAAAAATCTGTTTTCAAAAACGATTTGCCAGATTTGGACTCTTTGATGATTCATCGGTCTTGCATTGCACTCTGCGAGATTAGATACAAGACCGTGACATTGAGTCCTGAACTGTAGTGAGCCCAATGAACAAAATGGGATTCCCTCTCGGGACATTCGGGGACGTCTACACAATCCCACTTGATTGGGACATAGGCTTAGTTAGTTTGGCTTAGTTCACTGAAATCGACACATGTAACACTCATTTTACTAGAATTGCAAAAGAAAAACTAGACATGAGATTCTTCATGAATACAGAAGAAGTTCAATAACAAATTTCACAAATTGTAACAACAAAAAATCTACTTCATTGCAAATCACAAATGGCTTGAGAAATTTAGTTTTAAATTCCCTAGAGAGAAAGCACAGAAGAAGACCACAACATACCATTGAAAAAACCTAACTACCACTTCTTCATGAATAGAAATCGTAATATTTAAGAAACTAGAAGTAGAAGTGCATAAACATTAAACAGACCTCAAGCCTCTGTTCTAAACTATTCCATTCAAACATTGGGAAATCAGTCACCCAGAGAATTGAATGCCTAGACTACATGCCAGAAAACAAAAGAAACAAGGAGAGTCAGTACAAGAGGGAAATGTGAATTAAAACTTTCAAAATTGAAGGCATACTACGAGCTTACTTGGTCAATCAAGCCCAACTCATGTGCTACATATACCCGTAGCCGGGCTAAGGTTTTATTAAGTGAGACATGGTTACCCAATGCAAACAAGATAAGATCACCTGATCCTGCAGAGCACCGTGTCAGTAACTGCTCCATTTTTTGTAGGATCCAATTGATACTAGTGCAGGGATCCCAATGGCCTATAAGTAAAATATTAGACCATTCAGTTGTGAACCATAAATCTCTTTACAAAATCAGGATTGTCTGTTTTCAGTTGTTACCATCCACTACAAGAAATCTAGGCTATTGTGACAAAATTTGGTGACGAAATTTTTTTTTGTCTTAAAATTTAAACCAAAGATGACGAAATATTAATTTTGTCGTTTGTTTTAATTTTTCTCAAAAGTATAGGAGATGAAAACAAAATTTCGTCTGCAAAAATGAGGCGCCAATTTCATTTGCATTGTCGCGAATTATTTTAGCTCATTGGAGACGAACATTTTTGTCACAAAATATAATTTTTTTTGTGACGAACGTAATTCGTCGCCGATAAATTTCATACCTATTAAACAATGTCGTTGCATATTTCCATTTATTAGGCAACAAATATATTTTTGTCTGGGAAGGATAAGTTATGGAAGATGAAAATATTTCGTCACCTATAAACACTCCATCATACAGACAATGTCATTTCATCTTTCTATTAAATAGATGACAAATATATTTTTGTCTCAAAAGAATAAGTTGTGGGAGGCAAAAATATTTCGTCAATAATAAATTCTAATTGATTGCGTGACGAATATATTTTTCGTCTCATAAGGTTAAGTTGTGGAAGACAAAAATATTTCATCACCAATAATAAATTCTTTGTTCTGGTATTTAAGGATACAAAATATTTTATCACTAATCATTTTTCTTTATCAAAATGCCGTGGTTTTGTGTTTCGAAGCATTGAAACTGTGACCCCAAGAGATACACTCTGACACTTATCACTCATTTTCATGTACACGGACCTTGAAGTGGTGACCCAAGAAGACACTTTCTACAAACCCTCATTTCTCTCTCGCACTTGAGTCTACTCCTCTCTCACAAGTATTGAAGTCCTGACTTAAGAAGACACTCTGTAAACCATTTCTTCTATTTCGCGCTAAAGCCCCTCTTCTTCTGTCTCACTTCGTGCATGCCAGCATTGAAGCTATTATCCAAGAAGACACCCTATGCAAACCTACTATTCTTTCTCACAGTGAAGGCCCCTCTTGCACTCAAGCACTTTTTCTCATTGTTTGAACCAACTCTACCCTTTTCGTCTAGAACACCCATTTCAGAAAAATCGAAAGTCAAAACCTCTCTCCACAAAAATAAAAAATAATAAAAATAAAAAATAAGATAATTAATGTAGCTATTTTTTTTTTTTTGTGAGAAAAAATACAAAGAAACAAATAATAAAAAATTTATAATTTTCAAAATTAATAGAAAACATTACCTTGTTTAGTATGGAGTTTTTAATAATTTATTTTTAAAATTTGGTGATAAAATTTATTTTCGTTTTAGAACGTATCCCAACATGACCAAATATTACTTTTGTCGTTTTTTTTAATTTTTCTCAAAACTATAGGAGACGAAAAAATAAATTCGTCAGAAAAAAAGAGGCGCCAATTTTTTTTCTTGTTGGCGCCAATCATTTTAGCTCATTAGAGACGAACATTTTTGTCACAAAATTTAAAGATTTTTGCGACAAAAGGAATTCGTCACTAATAAATTCCAAACTTATAAGACGATGTCATTTCATTTTCTTATTTATTTGGTGACAAATATATTTTTTTCTGGGAAGGATAAGTTATGGGAGACAAAAATATTTTGTCACCAATAAACTCTTC
Organism: Camellia japonica; assembly: GCA_030407325.1. NCBI lineage: Eukaryota > Viridiplantae > Streptophyta > Magnoliopsida > Ericales > Theaceae > Camellia > Camellia japonica. The sequence continues at coordinate 158,616,599 of JAPPVO010000029.1, forward strand.
ATGCTCGTTTTATCTTTCTGTTAATTAGGCGACAAATATATTTTTGTCTTGGAAGGATATGTTTTGGGAGACGAAAATATTTCATCACTAATAAATTCTCTATGTGTCGTGTTGCATTTTGATTGATTGCGCGACGAATATATTTTTGTCTCATAAGGTTAAGTTGAAGGAGACGAAAATATTTCATCACCAATAAATTCTCCATCCTCACACAACGTTGTTTTTGTATTATTGTTGATTAGACAATGAACATATGAGTTTGAGACAAAAATATTTTATCACTAATTATTTCTCTTTATTAAAATGTCGTCAGAAACTAAGAGGCACTCTCACCTTAATCACTTAATTTCACACACACACAAATACTAAAATCGTGACCCGAAAAGACACCCTCTACAAACCCTCATTTTTTCTCTCGCACTTGAGTCTCCTCTCTCACAAGTATTGAAGCTGTGACTCGAGAAAACAATCTGTATAAACCATCTCTTCTATTTCGCACTGAAGCTCCTCTATTCTCTCTCACATTTAAGCCGTTTGTGCATGCAAACATTATTATCCAAGAAGACATTTTGTGCAAAGCTACTATTCTTTCTCACAGTAAACCCCTCTCCACAAAAAGAAAAAATAATAATAATAATTAAACAAGGAAACAAAATATAAGAAATAGGCTATTATGACAAAATTTGGTGACGAAATTTTTTTTTTTTTTTTTGTATTAAAATTTAACCCGAAGATGACAAAATATTAATTTTGCCGTTTGTTTTAATTCTTCTCAAACGTATAGGAGACGAAAAAAAATTTTGTCTCCAAAATTCAGGCACCAATTTCATTTGCATTGGCACAAATTATTTTAGCTCATTGAAGACGAGCATTTTTTGTCACAAAATATATATATTTTTTGCGACGAATGTAATTCGTCACCAATAAATTCCCTACCTATTAAACGATGTCGTTGCATACTTCCATTTATTAGGCGACAAATATATTTTTGTCTAGGAATGATAAGTTATGGAAGATGAAAATATTTTGTCACCAATAAACACTCCATCATGCAAACGATGCCGTTCCATCTTTCTATTAAATGGGCGACAAATATATTTTTGTCTCGGAAGAATAAGTTGTGGGAGACGAAAATATTTCGTCACTAATAAATTCTGATTGATTGCGCGACGAATATATTTTTCGTCTCATAAGGTTATGTTGTGGAAGACAAAAATATTTCGTCACCAATAATAAATTCTCTGTTCTTGTATTTAAGGAGACAAAAATATTTTATCACTAATTATTTCTCTTTATTAATATGCTATGGTTTTGTGTTTCGGAGCACTGAAACCGTGACCCCAAGAGACACACTCTGACCCTTATCACTCATTTTCATGTGCACGGACACTCAAGTCGTGACCCAAGAAGACACTTCCTGCAAACCCTCATTTCTCTCTTGCACTTGAGCCTACTCCTCTCTCACAAGTATTGAAGTCGTGAAGCAAGAAGACACTCTGTAAACCATTTCTTCTATTTTTGCACTAAAGCCCCTCTCATATGTCTCACACTTAAGCCCTTCATGCATGCTAGTATTGAATCTATTATCCAAGAAGGCACCCTATGCAAAACCGACTATTCTTGCTTATAGTGAAAACGCCTCTTGCATAAGCACTTTTCTTATTGCAAAGGAAAAATTAATAATAATTTTTTAATTTTCAAAATTAATAGAAAATATTACCTTGTTTAGTATGGAGTTTTCAATAATTAATTTTTAATTTTTAATCTATATTTTTTTAGTGAACATTTTTTAATATTATATTTTTTTTCTTTTTTCTTTTTTTTACTTTTTAAATCCCTTTAATTTAGATGAGGGCAAATTGCAGCAATTGTCCCGGTACTTCGGTCCTTGTGTCATATAAATGGTATGTGCCATATCTATATCTATCTATCTATATCTATATCTATCTAATTAACTAATTAATTACTTTATGCAATTCTAATTAACTAATTATTTAATTACCACTAATTAAATTAACTAATTAACTAAACTAATTAATTAATTATAAAATTCTAATTAACTAAATGAATTAACTAAACTAATTAATAACCAACAATTAGCCCAGAAATAGCAGAATGATCAATTGGAGCACCATTCTCACGTGATTCAACTGGATGTTTTTGACAGAGCAATCCACTTGGTTCTCATTCCAAACATTGCATCATTCTGACAGTGTCCAAAGTAAGTCCTGCAAATTTGACCTCATTTCGGTTATAGCGTGTTAGCAATGCATCTTTCATAACTTGTTTGCACAAAGAGCAGTGAAATTCAGGTGAAGATCACCAACAGAACGAGTGGAAGGCAGCCCATCCATTTCTTTTTCAAAAGCAGTCTCATTTGGCTTTAAGACAGCAACAGGTACCTTCAAATAAAATTCAGAACGAAAACAGAGGCAGCTGATTCCCACAAGAGAGAGAGAGAGAGAGAGAGATGTGTGTGTGCATCTGTCTGTGTGTATGGCCTGTCTGTGCTGTGTGTGTGTGTTGTGCGCTGGGTGTCTAGTGTGTACCCTCTCCTCTATGTATGTTCTGTGTGTGTTTTACAGCTTGGGAGAGATCGAGAGAGGGGTTGGCCTCTGTGTGTAAAATGGTGTGTGTGTGCTGCGTGTTAATGTGTGTGTGTGTTGCTCTCCAACCGAGAGCGAGAGAGAAAGAGTAAAGAGGTGCTGTCTATTTTTGTATTTTTTGTTCTTCCACACTCAAACCCAAGAGAGAGAGAGAGAGAGAGGTCTGTGCTGTGGTGTCTTGTGTGTGAGTATCTGAATGGTGAAGCTTAGTGTGTGTGATGTGTATGGGTTGTGTGTGTGTTCGTGGCAGTGTGTGTTGTGTATGAAGCTCTGTGTCTATGTGTGTGTGCCCAGCTTCTTTTTTCAAAATGCAACCCGAGAGAGAGAGAGATTGAGAGAGGGAGCAGCTCCTCTCTTTGTGTTGGTGTGTGGATCTCTGTGTGTTCTCCGAGAGGGAGAGAACTGGGTGTGTTCTTGAGAATGAGAGCATTGGTCCCTTGTGTGTGTATCCCTTTTTAGCCCCTGATCAGTGCCTTCTCCTCCTCTTGATTATTTTTGATTGATCTCCTCCTTCAACTAAAGACCGAACCCACCCTGGCAAGAAGAGCACATGCATGTGTGTGTTGTTTTTTTTTTCCCTCTTCTCCTCCATTCTGTCCCTCACTCTCTCCCCAATAATCATTCTCTAAGAAGCTTTTTACCACCGACCAAAACATCATCATTCATATACCCCTCCCCTCTCATATCTTTTTTTAACAAAAAACGATCACCCTCATGTGCCTTTAACACCCTGCCATTTTTTGGCTATCTCAATCTATTCCATACACTAGAGATATGGAGACTTGACATTATATTCTCATTATTTTTAAAAAAATCCATCATTTAAACTTAGATTTCCTTTTATGAGTTAGATAAAAAGTAATTTTATTTATATTTTCAATCAAACTATAAAGATTAAAAATATAATTATCATTGAATAGTTATGCCTTTTATCTCTAGCTATTCCATCGTTGATCTAGTGGTCATATGCCCATAATATTTTAAGCTAAACTGTCTACTACAATGATGACATCTTCTTTTTCCAAATGGGTACTTGAAAATTTTCATTCTATTGTCTGATTATGCTTTATGACTTTGATTCTCCCATCAAAACATCTATATTCTATCTTTTGTTTTTGTAGAGGTAGATAAATTCAATTTTCCTTTCTTCCGAGTCTGACATCTCCACCTGATTGAACAAATCAGGTATTGATGCTGCTTCCATTTTCTCTCACTTTCTCTCTTGTTTTCTTTGATGATGAAAAAATTTCTAGGCTATTTTATGCAATGCTGTTGGTTTCTGGTTTCTTGTGCAAGATTCATGCTTGGGTGTTCTTTATTATTATTTTGTGATGAGCTTTTTTATATCATTATTTAATTCCAACTAGTTTCTGACCACCTGTTTTGATCATCTTTGATGACCGCCTGTTTTGATCGTCTTTGATGAATTATATATCAGGATATTCTAGATGAACAAAAAATTTATAATTGAATTATGAAGTTACTAGTTTGTTTCAAAAATTACAAAAAATGTAAGGATTAATTACAAAAAATTTGATTATTATATATGTTGTTTATTATATGTGTAATTTAAAGATAGAGAATTTTCATAAAACATTTCATGATATTGTTTTTACGATCCCTAACATTATTATTTATTTAAATTTTAGAGGGTTTTTAGGTGCATAAATATCTTCATCCAAACAGGGCTTTAGGGAGTATGGTACGAAGTAGGTAGGTGCATTGGTTAAGCAACTTAGTATTTAGATATTTTATTAAACAACTTATATCAATATAAGATTTATAAATCTCTTACTCATATAAACTTTTAATAAAATATTTAAAATATATATGTTTTATATTTATATAAATAAAAACGTTGGACTCTCTAGTATTTTCTACACAAACATCAAACTCTCTCTCTCAGATTACTCTCAACTTGATTACTTGGGAGGAACAAACTATCACTAAGTTGATATTAAAAAAATTTACTTTTTATAATGGCATAAATAGTTTAGATATGTTTTTTAGAAATTCTTTTTAGTTTAAAAATTACAATAAAATATTAAATAGAATAAAAACAAATTTCTTAAAAATAAAAGTATTTGAATAAAAAAAGGTAAGAAGAAAATTTAATATGGTATTGTGCATTCCTAAATGGAATAGGTTAATAGTACACATGATGTGTTTTATGACATAAACAAATTAAAAAAACTTAATCTTTCATTTGTGATCAGACATGGACAAGAGTTGGCCCGAATTTGCTAGTAAAAGAGTACTCATGTTGCATAATCAATGGCGTACGGTTTCGCACAAGAGAAGTAGACAATCGTCGTAAGACTCAGAAATGTGGTGTGCTTACGGAAGGAGGATCATGAGGGACTGACGCATGACATTTTATATGGTCATTGTGCAATGTTTGGGAGATATTATATGAGAATGTGTCATAACAAAGTTGTATTGTTCCAGTGTGAATGGTACAAAAACAACACAGGAATCGAAGAGAACACCAACGTCATAAAGAATAGTTGAGTCGATTACTGCGAAGCGATGATATAACATAGAGTCATTACAGAGTCATCTATCAGATCCTTTCTTCTTAGCCTAAGCCAAGCTAAGCAAGTCTTTACCTAAATGATACCAAAATGGGGACAACCTTGGCAAGTTGTGTTCAACGAGTGCAACATAGGGGTGTCTTTGATGTACCAGAGTAGTAGGATGATGCAGAATCATAGATGAAACCAAAAGAAAAAATGTGTTCCAACAAGAAAATATTACCGATGTGTTGTTCCAATTGACATCGCTGATAATTCTAATGTTCAATGTTATAGAGATGGTGTTGAAGCAGAAGTTGTTACAAGGGTTAAGTCATCTGATGAAACAATGATGGAGAATAGAGCTGACAAACAAAATAAGAGAGAGTGACGAACCTGATGTGGATTACGATATGGATCTGTGATATAGACGGGATTTGTAGTTATTTTGCACTTTCTATGTGAACATTGTTCTTAATTAATGTAGTTGAATTTCAATTGTGGGGTTCATCCACTGTTATGTAGGTTTATCGTTGATTGTCATGTTATGTGTCTCATGGCTTTATAATTAATTTTGTTCTATGATAAGTAAATGGTAAAAACAAAAATCTTCCATCTCACTCTAGCCATATTTCAATGATTTAGAGCCTATATGACATATCCACTTGTTGAGATTGTTGTTGCTTTATGCTTTATGTATAGAAATATATAATTATCTTTTCTTTACATCTAATGTTCAATTATGCATATCCACCAAAAAATGTTCAATTATGCTTTATAGTTGGGCAAAATGGACGCTACAAAAAAACAGTTGACCAAACCAAGTACCGCAACTAAGAAGGTAACGAACTATGAGAAACAAAAGAATGAAGAATATTAATAAAAACCGTGAGAGAATGAATGCTCTAGGAGTGAAGAATATAACAACTTGTTTGAAGGCTATGGTTCAACATAAGAAATTGAGGAAGGAAAAACAAATACCAATTGAGGAAAATGACGATGATTATCAACCGTCAGAGGCTGAAGATGGCAATGACACTGAATCCTATGATTCATTTGAGCATGAGGTACTATACATTTATGCATTGTGAAATATATTCTTTCTTGTTACTTTCAATTCATACACACATAGACATGTATATCTTTCTACATATATTCATATTTTATTATGTTATTCAGCTGTTAGAGATACCATCGAGAGCCGTTCACAATCTCATCATGAGGCATTGACCCACGCATCAGAAGAGAGGGATACCTCTTCACGTCCTGAAGTGGCTAGCCATCGCCACCACACCTCTCAATGTGGAGCCTCAACTTGAGGTGATTGCTAGTAATACTATTGGTAAGACACACTCTTTATTTATATTGATTTGAGATCTTAATTAAATTTGTTCACATACTATTTCAATATTATGGCTTCACAATATCAGTTGCTAAGCGTGTTCGTGGCCCGACTCGAGGCAAAGAGGTTCAAGCCTTGTTGATAGAGATGGAAAGCTTAGCGTGCCTATCCTCCCTCCAAAATTTTGTGCACCGGTAGGGGACTATGCCTCAAAACTAGCCTCAAAGATTGGTGTAGAAGTGCGAACTCGTTTACCAGATCCAAGTGTTTCGTAGGTGGAAGTATGTTGATGCCTCCGTTAAGGAGGTGATGTTTCAACGCTTGAATGTAAGTTCGCTGTCTACTCTATTATAGGACATTTTACTCATTTTTATAATAGGTTAGAAATCTTAATTATTTATTGTAATTATTTTATTTTTTATAAGAATTATCTATGACTTATCTATTTTTTGCAGGATCAATTTGATTTACAAGGAGACCCTGTTGATATAGAGAAGGCAATGAATATAAAATTTGGTCGGAGATTGACTAACCTACCTATAGGCTGCACAAACAATTCATGGAGCTGAAGGAGGCTAAAGGGGAGGAGTATGCAAGAAACCACCCACTGAAGAATGTTGATCCTACAAGTGGATAGATCTTATTGATAAAAAGTGGAACACTAAAGAATTTCTGGTAACATTTTCATATTTTCTTTTTTCACCCAGAAAAACCATCTTATGATGAAATCTCAACAAGTACTCTAATCTATTTTTCAAAGAATTGAATGAAACTAGTGAATAATTTGAAATATCTTTTAAGTTGAAATGATATATAGGAAAATGATAGAGAGGAACAATGCAATTTCTTTATTATCAAGCATTAAATTTGTTTTACTAGTGATACATTTCATTGTTATATTGGTTCATTATTCCTTACAAGAACAATCAAAAGCCAACATATTTGTCTTACTAATGATACATTTCATTGTTATATTGGTCAGTCTTCCTTATAGGAACAATCAAAGGCCAACATCGCGAACAGAAAAATGATGTATACAAAACATAGATGTGGTTCTAGGTCAATCCCTGTTAGAGTAGAAAAACTGGTACGTATCCTTGCACTTTCAGAATTATATTAGATTCTTAGCTTTATTTATTGAATATTTGGCTATCGAATTAGGCACGAGAAAAGAAGATGCTACCTGATCTAGCAGAGTTGTACAAGGAAACTCACTATAATGAGAAACACATGAGTGGATCTCATCTCAAGCTCAGTGTAATTATGTGAGTATATATTGCAATTTTTATTAACAAAATTTTTTATAATACTATTTGTTATGATCTTATTTAATTTTCTAAAAATTATTTAATTTTTTTATATTTGATAGGAAAATATGATATAGACACAGGCTGATCACCTCTCACAGCCGGGATCAATCCCTTTGACTGCAGAGAGCTGTCAATTAAGTCCTAAAGCCAAGGTCTGGCTATGTGAAGGGACTTGTAGACAACCCCATTTTTGACCGACTTAAGACTCAGACGTCACCGATTGAGCGCTCGTGATGTTGCATTCCGTGCTCGTTCAGAAGTCTTAGAGTCGCGGCTGTGCGCCCTGCCTCCCCGACTCCCGAACTCTCTTTTTTGTTGCCTTGCCTCGGTTTACGAACCGACTCGATTTTCTCTGTTTCTTTTCCTGAGGGAGGGGAGAGGTTCTAGTAGACCATCTCTCAGTGGCCGTTGGTTACTGTAGACACCCCATTTTTGACCGCCCTCAAGACTTGGGCATTACTGATGGTTTGCTCGGTGTTGAGAGATGTGCAGGGCACAGGTTCAGTTTCTTCGACAAGGAGAGAGGCAAACCCTCCAAACACTTTGTTTAGGGGTTTGGAGTTGAAGAGAAGAGGAGAGGAGAGGAGAAAATAGGTTGGAGAAGAAGTTCGCCATGAATCCGGGTAGGAGAGAATCGAGCAGCCCTCGCTGAATCGGGCTTATTCGCCGGCACACTTGGAGTTAAGCTATGAGGCCATAACCATTGGAAAGAAGACTTCCGGGGGTTCATTCTGCACTCAAGAATCTCTCAAAACCAAGTCCGGGTGGGGGAGGTATGATTGGTTGAAGTTGGGCATCATCCCGGTTGGATCGAGTCTGCGCGGCTCCACCAAAAAGGGCATAACTTTTTCCACAGAAGGAATTTTAATGCAAGGTTTGCGCCATTGGAAAGCTAACTTCCGGGGCTTCGATTTGCATACCCACCGGCCATGTTTTGACCAAGGAATCATCCATCGGCACTCTATTTAGCCGACCGGCAGAAAATAGTGCCGACCGGCACTTTATTTTGGCCGATGATCAAATGTTCTAGCCGACCTGACCCCTTTGCACCCTCCAAGCCTGGTGTATACCAGCTGTGCCAGCTGGGATGCACAGAATCAGATCCACGTGCATACATGTGCCTATTTTGCAACCTTTTGAGCCTTTTGACCCCATAAACCTTCTAGAAGGTTGAACCTTGGCCAAGCTTCTTGGAGAAGCTTGGCCAGCTGTATTAGCTTCCTCTAGAAGCCACGAACTCTTTGCACCCCTTGACCCTTTTCCTTTGCTTAGCCACTAAGTCTTAGACTTGGTCTTTGCTTATATAAGGAGGCCTCTCCTCCTTTGATAAAGGTTGGATGGTTTGAACAAAAAACCAGAGATTTATATATGCATATCTGATATATAGATATATATCTCACCTCCCTCTCTATATCTATCTCATTTTCACCTCCAAACAACCTTGTTCTTGGGCCATTCCCCTACACCACCTAGCACCACACCACCACCACTCCATTTCCAGCACATTGGAGGTCATTTGCAGAGGCTAGGAGTTCATTTTCTTGGATCAAAACCTGCTGGTTCATTGGTCTTCAAGGGTAAGTGTCTATTTCCCTCAAACTAGCATTTTCTTGGTTCATATCTAAGCCATAGTTGCATGTATTTTTGAGCTTCGATGTAAACTACAAAGTTTCTTGTTTTGAGCCCTTCTTCAACATTGAAGAAGGGCTCAACACTGTTGGGGGTCTCCATGTAGTACTTACCATTATACCCCCTCTTTGGCCCCCATTTTGCATGCTTTGTTAGCCTATCATGCTTCTGTTTTTGGGCCTTCGACAGGCCTGAAAAGTGGCTTATTTTTCCCCCTCTACATGTCTCATGAAGGGTATTTGGCTGTTTGATGATTGCATATAGCACCTATCTCAATATCCTCTTGTATGCCATGTTTCTTGCATAGAATATTTGGCTGATGTATGATCTGTTTTGGGGCTTGATGTAAGCTGTAAGTAGGCTTATTTTGAGCCCTTCTTCAACATTGTTGAAGGGCTCAACATTGTTTGGAGATCCTTATGCTTGCTTGAACCTTGAGCTTTGTTTTAGATTATTTTGTGAAGTTTTATTGCTTTGTTTTATGCTTTGATTGTTTTATGTTTTTGTAGCTTATCTTGGCATGTTTGTTAGCCTTGTATATGCTTACTGATTTGGGGCTGTCTTATACTGAAAATGTGCTTATATTTGGGCTGTCTAGCTGCTGTCTATTCATACCATGTTCATATAATGCATGTTTAGCATAGCTATAGGCCATTTCGGAGGCCTAGTTTTGCATTTCGGGAGTGATTCCATGCATCGGGTGTCATTTCGCCTTGTTTCGGGGCTGTTTTGCCCCTCATTTAGCTACTGAAATTTGTATGTGTAGTATGCCATGCTTCATGTTTCATTAGAGTGCCATTTCATGCTTGTATGCCATCGCCCCGGTTTGCGTGCCCGTGTGCACGCATTTCGAGGCATCCCATTTTCACCCAACGGCCTCTTATGTGAGTGTGGTTGAGGCTCTCTCATGTTAGTATAAGTCCATGTTGCATTGTATATGCCATTTTAGCCATATTGCATTGTATATGCCGTCGCCTCGGTTTGCGTGCAAGTGTGCACGCATTTCGAGGCGCCTCATTTTCATCTTATGGCCACTGTTTTAGGCTTGTTTGAGGCTGCCTAATCTAGTTTAAGTCCATTCCCTCATGTGTTGTAGCATGCTTACTTTGTATGTGTTGCTTAGGTTGTGTGCCTAGCATGTTTATATACTTGCATGTTCATATTGCATGTTAGATTGCATGCTTAGGTTGCATTTGACATGCATGCTTTACCTCTTGAATTGAGTATGATAGAGGTTGAGCTCTTTGTTTGTTTATGTGCATTTCATTCCACATTGAAGTTGCACACTTTGGCTTCTTGGGCCATCATGCATTGAAATGCGTGATTGATGGCCGGGGGTCGAGGGCCATGCTCCCTTGAGTCCATTGCATGATAGGGAGTGTGTCCGTGCATACATTTGTCCCAAAATTCCATACCATGCTCTGTTGCTGTCTGCTGCTGTCAAAACTGTCTCCTGCAGGAATTTAGTGCCGACCGGCAATCTTTTTGTGCCGATAACTATCAATTGCAGCCGGTGGTCAAACCCTCAGCCGGTGGTGATCTTCAGAATATGTGGAAGGTTTCCAGGACTTTGGAATTTTTTGAGACAGGGCAGTGCAAAAGCAGAGGGAACAGAGGCATGGTGCGGGTTCCCGGGCAAGGCGGACATCGAGCATGCATCATTCGCGCATCCCGAGGGGAGGGGCTGTGGCCCCCTTTTATTTCACATTTATTTATTCAATAATTAGAATTTGTAATATTTATTCATTTATTTTGGGACTGTATTATTATTTTGGTCCCTCCGAGTGAGGGCGCAATTGTAATAAGTGTGGGTGAGTGTGTTATGTCTTCCAACCCCCACTTCTTTCTTCCCTTTTATTTACCTGCTTACGATGGTAGATTAGGGCACGTCTATTTTAGCATACCTTATGCAATGCATGCGTGCATTCATGCATTTGTTTACATGCACCGGGCTCGGTACATCATACAAACTGCATTTATTTCAATTCCAAATTGAATACGTGATATTGTTGCATTTCATATGCCATGTTTAGGGTTAGCCGAGCCTACTCTAGATTGCATCTATGCTGTGTTGCATTAGCCACTTAACATGAACTAGGTCATGCATGTTTGCTAACTAGTTTCTTGTTTTGGCACGGAGTACGATGTAAGTATTTACGCTTTAGCATTCGCATGCGTGTGAATGTTGCCATGACAGTATGCTTACCATGCGGCTAAATGCTTATGTGATAAACTGTTTGAATGCCTGTGGGTGGAGGTTGGATTGCTTGAGTTGGAAAACTCATTGAAATCCGTATTTTAGCCTACTTGCGAGTAGCAATTTCAAACTGTTTTCAAACAAACGGATATGCAATGATTATTTCCAAATTAGGCAATCTAGTCTATACTTGTTTGCTGTGCGCATAACATAGTAATTCTAGGCTAATAACTGGAATAAGAACGCATAAGTTTTCAAAATCGGATATCACGGTTAGTAGAGGCCGGTCTTCGGACCGGGCGAAAGGGGGTGCTCATAGCTGACCTTCCCCGATCGTACCCAAGCTCCCGAGCCAAGACACTTTGGTAATGACGGACACGTGGCCTTCGGCACCGAGTCAGGGTTTCCTAAATTTCCCATTTTAAAATATTTAGGTGGCGACTCTGTAATCTGGCAAAGCAGTCCATGTTTGGCACTACTTTTCAAAAATCTGTTTTTCTCAAAACGATTTGCCAGATTTGGACTCTTTGGTTCAGATTTAGAACCGCAACAAACAAAGGAGTCCGAACTGTAGAGTGAGCCCCGGGCGCGTGCTACAGTTTCTGGCGACTCTGCTGGGGATTTTAGAGAGCTTGACTCGAACTCGTGATATCCTGTTTTGACTACACTTATGTGTTTCTTTGCATTGCATGTGCATTGGTGCGCCTAGGACACCGTGTTGGCCATCTGCTATTCCTGAGCGGTTTGCCGGAGGCTTGTCTTGTCAAGGCATGTCCATAAGGCTGACCGGTTGCGGGCTCTGCCAGTATGGGAACACAAACCCCGGTTTTACCGGGGCACCCTTCTCGACCATTCGACCTAGTGCATATTCGGAATCCATAGTGACCATTCCAAACTAGGACAGGTTGCTTACCCGATTTTAGGTTGTTTGAAACCGCTGTGTGCGTAGTGAAACCCTAGCTCCTGACAAAATAGGACAGGGAAACCCTACCCCAACATAGGGGTGTATTGGCTCTCATTTACTTGCTATGTGCGTTTAGAGTGTATCTCTACAGGGAATGCATATACTAGTTTACAAGTCTGAGTATCAGGCCTGTGGGCATCACCAGCTCAGTATTTGGGGAATCAGTTTTACCTGAGGGTATCAGTTTACAGGGCAGATATTTGGGAAACAGTTATCAGTGTTGAGTACAGTCGTTCCACTATCCGTTCCAGTGAAATTGGGCTGAGATGCTGTCTGTTTTCTCTTTTGCTAGGGTAGTCCTGGAACTATAGCTTCAGAAGGCTCCAATATCCCCGAGGTTCATCAGATTTGTGCTGATAGACTCTGTCAGGTCAGAGACTCAGTTCAAGGGTAATCAGGGCCAGAGAAGGCTAGTCAGGCATAGACCACCAGTACAATAGCTACCAGATCAGTGATCTTTGAGCAGTCGGTTTGAGATTTTCGAGCCTACTGCAGACACAGATACCGGTTGCTCAATTAGATCAGGACAATATGTCGAGCCTGGAAGAGATGGTGCGCCAACTCCAGGATAGTATGAAAGCCATGCAGCAAGATGCTGTCCATCAAGCAGAATCCGCCAAGCAACAGGCAGAGAAAATTGCCAGGCTAAGGCAGCAAACCGGAGCATCTGCTTCGCATCAAGCTCCTCCACCACCAGGGGTTCAGACACCCGGGGAAACACCCAATGTCCAGGAAGGTACGGACATTCCAGTAGGGCCGGCTCCGCTCCCAATTTTACCCCAACAATCCAAGACACCCACCAACCTACCGGACTCTCCCTTTGAGTTCGAGAGTGACCCTACCGCACTGAAGTTAAGCAAGCTTGAAAAGCTGTTCAAGAGATCTCAGGGAGTCAAGACTATCCCCGATATTGAAGATGGATACACCGATGCAGCTGTGACGCTGCCCGACAGATTCAAAATGCCTCATATTGATCGATTTGATGGGTCCGGGGACCCCATGGTGCACCTCCACCTGTTCTCTGATATCCTGAGACCAATGGGTTTGACCACGGCCCAGAAATTGTCACTATTCGGCCGGACCCTGTCTGGGATAGCCGCAATTTGGTATGCGAAATTGGAGAACTCTGTGAAACAGAATTGGGAAGAGATGGCTGAGACTTTCAGTAATCAGTACTCCTACAACACACAGATTGAGGTCACAACCCGTGATCTTGAAGTCACCCGCCAAGAGCCAAAAGAGGGTTTTTCAGAATTTGTGGCGAGGTGGCGAGCAAAGGCCTCAATGATGACCATTAGGCCAACGGATAAAGACCAGATACGGATGGTTGTGCGCAACCTCCAACCCAAGCTTATGCAAAAGATGATTGTGCTCCCCTTCCCCACCTTTTCAGACCTACACGAGATGGGGGTACAGATTGAGGACGCTATGAAGCAGGGCCTTATTGACCAGGAGAAGGAGCAACCTAGGAGGGAATTTATCCACAGTTCAAATGCGACCACCAGTGGTGACGCAGCTACTATAACTTCAGATGTGGGCATAGTCACCACCACCACACAAAAAATGACCACCCCATTCGCCGGTACATCCGAAACTAGCTCACAAACAGCCAAACACCCACCTCAGGGCCAAAGGGTGTTTACCCCACTGTACATGTCTCTATCAATGGCCCTGAGGACCTTGATCAAAAAGGGGTATCTGAAGCCACTGGAGCCACAACCGTTACCAAAGAAACCCCCTCCCTCACATAACCCAGCTGATTACTGTGCCTTCCATCAGCGAGCTGGCCATGACACTGACATGTGTTTTCGTCTTCGCCATGAGATACAAAATCTGATCGACAACGGGGTCATCCCCGCACCAGGTCCTGCAAAGTCTATCGGCACTTGATCAGTGAACTTGTGGGGGATAATGTGATGTGATTAGAGGTTGGACCACCTGCGGGCGGCGTTCAGTTTACTTTAGATGTGGTGGACGGCATGCACTGTTTTGAGCAAATGTACAAATGCTGTTAATTTTGTTTTCTGACTTGGGTATTGGGTCAGTCTTGTCTTTTTGTATGGAGTCAGTCCTTTCATACTGAGTCAGTTGGGTCTGTCTTGTTGTATCGGGTCAGTCCTGTTGTGTAGAAGTCGGGTGATTTCGGGGGTGTTACCTCAGACATCACTTGCTTGTTTTGTGTTTGTCTTTTTGCTTCCTTTCGAGTCTGTTTCTGCCTTGGAGCCAGTTATGCCAACAGATCTGAATGGAATAGCAGTGATTTTCACACTCTTGTGTTTGCTTCTGTCGTGTGCCAGTTGTGCCAGAAATTCTAAATGAGATGGCAGTATTTGACTAAGAACTCTGTCTTTTCTGTGCCTTGAAGTCGTTGCATTGACCTAAGTTTTTCAAAACTTTTTGAACACTGCGGTAAAAACAAAGAGGAAGGAATTCCTCGGGTTTTGTGAAAATTTGATCAAATTGAGAGAAAGAGAGGCGTGCTAAGCCCTTAATGAATGAAATCATGCTTGTTAGTGTGAGTACTGGGAAGGATCCTGGCTTGATCCAGATTGGTCCCACACTGTCTTCAGCGCGAGCGATTAGTCGCTTTCTTAAAAGATTTCAAAAAAACTGTTTTGCGCGGTCTTGTAAAGACTTGTGTGGAATCGCTCTTGAGATTGTACAGCCTAGGATCGCTCTCAGCCTCGAGACTCACCCCCTTTGCTTCCAAACCTTGAACTCGCATTCAGAATGTTCCAAGGCCAATCACAATATGAGGCCTGTGTGGCCAGATTTGAAGCAGCCCTCGAACAAGAGGCACCAAAGTCAGATCAGGAAGGTCAGACCTCATCAGAAGAAGCTTGCGAAGCTAGAACGGAAACACCCCTCGAACTAGGGGCAAAAATATCCGATGTGCTCGAAGAGCCAAAGGTGGATCCTTCTGCAAATCAATACAGCAGTCATTTTCCTGGATTCAGATGACTTCAGGATCTCAAAACCATTTGGCATGGACCTGTTACACTTTTACCCTTTGAGAGGCTCGCTGGGCCGAAAACCCGAAAGGGCAACCCAGGCAAAAGTTAGAGCGAGACAAAAAATATATACAAAAAATGCAAAAAAGAAAGAAAAAAGAGAAAAAATGCAAAGATACAAAAAATGCAAAAAGAAAAGAAAAAGAAAAATGCAAAAAAAAAGAATAAAAAGGAATGAAAAGAATAGAAAAAAAAGAAAAGAAAGAAGAACAAAGCTCGCAAGGTCGAAAACCTGCAATAGGCGCCTTGGCAAAAGTTAGAGCCTAAAAAGGAGAGGTTAAATACCCGAGTGTACCTTAATCCCGAACTACGTAAGGCTTGATTCCCATCTTTGGGATACGTAGGCAACTTCATTCTGAAGTCCAGCCGTAAAACACTTCAAATTCGATTGTGTCCATGCGATGGTTCTGGTCATCTTTGTCCTCTCTGTATTTGAGAGTCTGGTTGTGTTCATCGCTCCGAAGACTGACTACAATGCGCTGCGGCATCATCCAAACAAGGGGCAACTTTCCGTTGCCATTCAAAACGCCGCGATGTCATTTCAAACAAGGGGCAACTTTCAGTTGCCATGCAGTGTCCTTCAGACAAGGGGCAATTTTCCATTGCTATGGGTCCGAGGTTGTGCATCTCAAGAGTTGGTTCCATGCTTGTTGAGCATTGGTCATTTGCAAAATAGTTTTTGAGAATTTTTACTGAGGTTGACTAATTTTCTCGAAAACTGTTCCATCTTTTCCACAAACTGGACCACTTCTTGGACCCAAAAAAGGAAAATTTTCAGTGCTCATAACTTAACTTGCATGATTTTCAAATCAAAAATCGAACAGGCATGTTAATCTAACTCTCATGTTGGTCAAAACTGTTTCAGTAGAAAGCAAAATAAAAAATGGTCAAAATGATGAACTAGGGGCACAGTTGAGTCAGGCTTCCTGTCTTTTCCCCATTGTCAACCTACCTGCCAAGAAGGGCATCATACTTGCCGGAAAAGGGCACAACAAAGGGCTGAAAGCTCTCTCACCCTCCAAGCAGCGAGGTATCAAGTCAAATGTGAAGCACAAACCGGAATGGATCAAGATCTTTCACTTCCTCATCTGGACAGATCTAACCACGTCCAAACTCCCCAGCAGGGCATCATCAACCAATGTTAGCTGCAGATTTGCTACACACCCAGTTGTAGCACAACCCCTCTGTGGGAGAAACTCACTGTTGTGAACAAAAATCTAGCAGGATGCTAGGGGCAAGAGCTCGCAACTTCATATCTATCCATCAACCACCCAGGGGAGGGATGAAAAATGAGGGATTGAAGAATAGAGAGGTGTGCGTTGAGAGAAAAAGCGAGAAAAGGGTTTTGAGAGAAAAACCGAGCTTGAGGGCCGAGTGATGTGAGAGTCACAAATAAGAAAGGGTGGGAAATAATACCCAGAAAAACTGGCTCCTCGTGCACTAAGAAGTCTCTTGTCTTTGCAACACGTCTGGTGCGTCGCGTCAGTCGTTTTGTTTGTCTCAATTCTTGTTTTGAGTCGCTTCAAGTGTCGATAGATGTGTTTAGGTTGTTTACCCATTGTTTTCCGTTATTGAGTCTTTTTCGCTGTGTTCAGTTGTAGGCTCAATACCCGGTCGAAAACTCATTTTCTCAAATTTCAAAAATGATTTGTGGTGTGCTCAGAATGTTGTGCCATTCTCCGCGTTTGTGCAAAATAAGATTCGTTCTTTCATAAAACCGCAGGGTTTAACCCAGGTCATGTGAGAACAGTAAAATCAGGATCTATCTGAAGCTATATAGGTTCCGGACTGCAAAGCAAAAGAAAAGAGGGAAAACCGAAGCATCTGAGGGTGTTTCACCTTCCGCAAATTCCGTGATTGTACTCCGGGTGTACCCCGTCAAGCCTTGTCAATGCTCCGAAGTATGGGTGTGCCTCTACCTCAAGCTCAAAATGTTTCTGCGGAAGTATCAACTGATGTCTCCGATGCGCGGCTCATCGTCAGTTTGCATGCACGAGTCGTATCCTTTTGGAATCTATTGTGACTCCTCCGAGAGGTAAATCGGAGGTTGCGTTTGAATTGGTCTCGTTAAGGCGTGTATTTCCTTATTCAACATTTTATTTCAAACACACTGTTGAGATTGCATCGAATATGCATTGATTATTGTGCACAGAATGTGTATACACACTCGTCCCACTTGCATTATGCTGCATGTTCCAATTGCATTGTTATGCACCCACTTCATTTGCATCGTGATGCACATCCCAGTTGCATTGTTATGCACTCATTTCACTTGCGCTGTCATGCATGTTTCGCCCACATTGTTGTGCGCCTTTTTACTTGCATTGTTGCTCTTTCCTCTCTCGCGTGTACTACGCTGAGAGGCCTTTCTCTTTCCTCTCTCGCGTGTACTACGCTGAGAGGTTTCCTTTTGCCTTTCTCTTTCCTCTCTCGCGTGTACTACGCTGAGAGGCCTTTCTCTTTCCTCTCTCGCGTGTACTACGCTGAGAGGTTTCCTTTTGCCTTTCTCTTTCCTCTCTCGCGTGTACTACGCTGAGAGGCCTTTCTCTTTCCTCTCTCGCGTGTACTACGCTGAGAGGTTTCTTTTCTCTTTGCCTTTCTTTCCTCTCTCGCGTGTACTACGCTGAGAGGTTTCTTTTTGCTTTCCTCTTTCCTCTCTCGCGTGTACTACGCTGAGAGGTTTCTTTTTGCCTTCTTTCCTCTCTCGCGTGTACTACGCTGAGAGGTTTCTTTTTGCTTTTGTCTTTCCTCTCTCGCGTGTACTACGCTGAGAGGCCTTTCTCTTTCCTCTCTCGCGTGTACTACGCTGAGAGGTTTCTTTTTGCCTTTCTCTTTCCTCTCTCGCGTGTACTACGCTGAGAGGCCTTTCTCTTTCCTCTCTCGCGTGTACTACGCTGAGAGGTTTCTTTTTGCTTTCCTTTCTCTTCTCTCTCTCGCGTGTACTACGCTGAGAGGTTTCTCTTTGCTTTTCTCTTTCCTCTCGCGCGTGTACTACGCTGAGAGGCCTTTCTCTTTCCTCTCTCGCGTGTACTACGCTGAGAGGTTTCTTTTTGCTTTCCTCTTTCCTCTCTCGCGTGTACTACGCTGAGAGGTTTCTTTTTGCTTTCCTCTTTCCTCTCTCGCGTGTACTACGCTGAGAGGTTTCTTTTCGCTTTTTCCCTTTCCTCTCTCGCGTGTACTACGCTGAGAGGTTTCTTTTCGCTTTTTCCCTTTCCTCTCTCGCGTGTACTACGCTGAGAGGCCTTTCTCTTTCCTCTCTCGCGTGTACTACGCTGAGAGGTTTCTCTTTGCCTTTCCCTCTTCTCTTGCGTGTACTACGCTGAGAAATTTTATTCTTCTTCTCTTGCGTGTACTACGCTGAGAAATTTTATTCTTCTTCTCTTGCGTGTACTACGCTGAGAAATTTTATCTTTCTTCTCTCGCGTGTACTACGCTGAGAAGTGTTACTCTTTCCTCTCCTGTGTACGATACGCTGAGAGATGTTGTGCTTGAGACTCCGGGTATTCTCGGTAGTCACTTTTAGCCTTCTCCGCGCAAGACGCCGTGAGAATTGCATAATTTTCTTACATCCTTTCTGCATGAGATGTAGTTTGGTTCATGTTTACTTGCTTGCATAGCATTCGCTTAAAATGTTGCATTTATTTTGCATAATTGCTTCATTACAGCATCCTTTGCATGATCATAAGTTATGCACTTGCATTGTGCATCACTTTGCATCCTGCCCCTGAACTACGCTGGTTTGATTCCTTGCAAAGGGATACGTAGGCAGCCTGCGGGCACAACCATTTATGCATCTATATTTTGTTTGTCCAAGTCTTCGGCCTTATCAAAAATGGGTCGTCTCGGGGCTTTGACATTCACTCCCGTCATTGTTATGACTTCCGAGTTCTGTCAAAGAGGGGCAACTGTAGACACCCCATTTTTGACCGCCCTCAAGACTTGGGCATTACTGATGGTTTGCTCGGTGTTGAGAGATGTGCAGGGCACAGGTTCAGTTTCTTCGACAAGGAGAGAGGCAAACCCTCCAAAACACTTTGTTTAGGGGTTTGGAGTTGAAGAGAAGAGGAGAGGAGAGGAGAAAATAGGTTGGAGAAGAAGTTCGCCATGAATCCGGGTAGGAGAGAATCGAGCAGCCCTCGCTGAATCGGGCTTATTCGCCGGCACACTTGGAGTTAAGCTATGAGGCCATAACCATTGGAAAGAAGACTTCCGGGGGTTCATTCTGCACTCAAGAATCTCTCAAAACCAAGTCCGGGTGGGGGAGGTATGATTGGTTGAAGTTGGGCATCATCCCGGTTGGATCGAGTCTGCGCGGCTCCACCAAAAAGGGCATAACTTTTTCCACAGAAGGAATTTTAATGCAAGGTTTGCGCCATTGGAAAGCTAACTTCCGGGGCTTCGATTTGCATACCCACCGGCCATGTTTTGACCAAGGAATCATCCATCGGCACTCTATTTAGCCGACCGGCAGAAAATAGTGCCGACCGGCACTTTATTTTGGCCGATGATCAAATGTTCTAGCCGACCTGACCCCTTTGCACCCTCCAAGCCTGGTGTATACCAGCTGTGCCAGCTGGGATGCACAGAATCAGATCCACGTGCATACATGTGCCTATTTTGCAACCTTTTGAGCCTTTTGACCCCATAAACCTTCTAGAAGGTTGAACCCTTGGCCAAGCTTCTTGGAGAAGCTTGGCCAGCTGTATTAGCTTCCTCTAGAAGCCACGAACTCTTTGCACCCCTTGACCCTTTTCCTTTGCTTAGCCACTAAGTCTTAGACTTGGTCTTTGCTTATATAAGGAGGCCCTCTCCTCCTTTGATAAAGGTTGGATGGTTTGAACAAAAAACCAGAGATTTATATATGCATATCTGATATATAGATATATATCTCACCTCCCTCTCTATATCTATCTCATTTTCACCTCCAAACAACCTTGTTCTTGGGCCATTTCCCCTACACCACCTAGCACCACCACCACCACTCCATTTCCAGCACATTGGAGGTCATTTGCAGAGGCTAGGAGTTCATTTTCTTGGATCAAAACCTGCTGGTTCATTGGTCTTCAAGGGTAAGTGTCTATTTCCCTCAAACTAGCATTTTCTTGGTTCATATCTAAGCCATAGTTGCATGTATTTTTGAGCTTCGATGTAAACTACAAAGTTGCTTGTTTTGAGCCCTTCTTCAACATTGAAGAAGGGCTCAACACTGTTGGGGGTCTCCATGTAGTACTTACCATTATACCCCCTCTTTGGCCCCCATTTTTGCATGCTTTGTTAGCCTATCATGCTTCTGTTTTTGGGCCTTCGACAGGCCTGAAAAGTGGCTTATTTTTCCCCCCTCTACATGTCTCATGAAGGGTATTTGGCTGTTTGATGATTGCATATAGCACCTATCTCAATATCCTCTTGTATGCCATGTTTCTTGCATAGAATATTTGGCTGATGTATGATCTGTTTTGGGGCTTGATGTAAGCTGTAAGTAGGCTTATTTTGAGCCCTTCTTCAACATTGTTGAAGGGCTCAACATTGTTTGGATGATCCTTATGCTACTTGCTTTGAAATCCTTGTTTTAGCCTCATTTTTGCATGGTTTGTTAGCCTTGTATGCTTACTGATTTTGGGGCTGTCTTATACTGAAAATGTGCTTATATTTGGGCTGTCTAGCTGCTGTCTATTCATACCATGTTCATATAATGCATGTTTAGCATAGCTATAGGCCATTTCGGAGGCCTAGTTTTGCATTTCGGGAGTGATTCCATGCATCGGGTGTCATTTCGCCTTGTTTCGGGGCTGTTTTGCCCCTCATTTAGCTACTGAAATTTGTATGTGTAGTATGCCATGCTTCATGTTTCATTAGAGTGCCATTTCATGCTTGTATGCCATCGCCCCGGTTTGCGTGCCCGTGTGCACGCATTTCGAGGCATCCCATTTTCACCCAACGGCCTCTTATGTGAGTGTGGTTGAGGCTCTCTCATGTTAGTATAAGTCCATGTTGCATTGTATATGCCATTTTAGCCATATTGCATTGTATATGCCGTCGCCTCGGTTTGCGTGCAAGTGTGCACGCATTTCGAGGCGCCTCATTTTCATCTTATGGCCACTGTTTTAGGCTTGTTTGAGGCTGCCTAATCTAGTTTAAGTCCATTCCCTCATGTGTTGTAGCATGCTTACTTTGTTTGTGTTGCTTAGGTTGTGTGCCTAGCATGTTTATATACTTGCATGTTCATATTGCATGTTAGATTGCATGCTTAGGTTGCATTTGACATGCATGGTTTACCTCTTGAATTGAGTATGATAGAGGTTGAGCTCTTTGTTTGTTTATGTGCATTTCATTCCACATTGAAGTTGCACACTTTGGCTTCTTGGGCCATCATGCATTGAAATGCGTGATTGATGGCCCGGGGGTCGAGGGCCATGCTCCCTTGAGTCCATTGCATGATAGGGAGTGTGTCCATGCATACATTTGTCCCAAAATTCCATACCATGCTCTGTTGCTGTCTGCTGCTGTCAAAACTGTCTCCTGCAGGAATTTAGTGCCGACCGGCACTCTTTAGTGCCGACCGGCAATCTTTTTGTGCCGATAACTATCAATTGCAGCCGGTGGTCAAACCCTCCAGCCGGTGGTGATCTTCAGAATATGTGAAAGGCTTCCCAGGACTTTGGCAATTTTTTGGAGACAGGGCAGTGCAAAGCAGAGGGAACAGAGGCATGGTGCGGGTTCCCGGGCAAGGCGGACATCGAGCATGCATCATTCGCGCATCCCGAGGGGAGGGGCTGTGGCCCCCTTTTATTTCACATTTATTTATTCAATAATTAGAATTTGTAATATTTATTCATTTATTTTGGGACTGTATTATTATTTTGGTCCCTCCGAGTGAGGGCGCAATTGTAATAAGTGTGGGTGAGTGTGTGTATGTCTTCCAACCCCCACTTCTTTCTTCCCTTTTATTTACCTGCTTATGATGGTAGATTAGGGCACATCTAAATTAGCATACCTTATGCAATGCATGCGTGCATTCATGCATTTGTTTACATACATCGGGCTCGGTACATCATACAAACTGCATCTTACTTTCAATTCCAAATTGAATACGTGATAGTTGTTGCATTTCATATGCCATGTTTAGGGTTAGCCGAGCCTACTCTAGATTGCATCTATGCTTGTGTTGCATTAGCCACTTAACATGAACCAGGTCATGCATGTTTGCTAACTAGTTCCTTGTATTTGGCACGGAGTACGATGTAAGTTTTTACGCTTTAGCATGTCGCATGCGTGTGAATGTTAACATGACAGTATGCCTGCCATGCGGCTAAGTGCTTGTGTGATAAACTGCTTGAATGCCTGTGGGTGGAGGTTGGATTACTTGAGTTGGGAATACTCATTGAAATCCGTGTTTTAGCCTACTCGCGAGTAGCAATTTCAAACTGTTTTCCAAACAAGACGGATATGCAATGCTTATTTCCGAATTAGGCGATCTAGTCTATACTTGTTTGCTGTGCGCACAACATAGTAATTCTAGGCTAATAACCGGAATAAGAACGCATAAAGTTTTCAAAATTGGATATCACGGTTAGTAGAGGCCGGTCTTCGGACCGGGCGAAAGGGGGTGCTCATAGCTGACCTTCCCCGATCGTACCCAAGCTCCCGAGCCAAGACACTTTGGTAATGACGGACACGTGGCCTTTGGCACCGAGTCAGGGTTTCCTAAATTTCCCATTTTAAAATATTTAGATGGCGACTCTGTAATCTGGCAAAGCAGTCCATGTTCGGCACTTCTTTTCAAAAATCTGTTTTTCTTCAAAACGATTTGCCAGAGTTGGACTCTTTGGTTCAGATTTAGAACCGCAACAAACAAAGGAGTCCGAACTGTAGAGTGAAGCCCAAGGGCGCGTCTACAGTTACATTTCGTGGCCGTAGGCCATTTTGCCCATTTCGAAGCCCGGTTCCCGGTTTTCGGAGCCGTCAGGCCGTGTGCCTCGGTTCGGGACCACCCAACCATCTCCGATTCCTCCGGTTTTTGGCATGCATCTCATTTACTCCCTTTCGAGGGACACTGGGGCCTTAGATACCCACTTCGTGGCCGAACGCCACTTTCAGTGCTTAACAGCCTATTTTCGGGATCCCGAACTGCGTGTTTTGGTCCCCGAGCATTCGTTTTGCATCGGTTTTTGTTCATTTTTGGCAGGTACCTCTGTTTTATCATAAGGAAGGTCACTGGAGGGTGGGAGGCTAGTAATTGTCTCAACAAGCAGTTATGCTCTTCCGGCGCCCCCCGGCGCCCGTTTTTCTCACTTCCGGGCTAATGTTGACCACCCTAGGGCCATTTTCTTCAAACCAAAACCACATATTTGTGTTGTACACACATGGGAGGACCCTAAAAACATATGGCCGGCCAGTAATTCTCATTGAACCTTTTGAACCCCTCTTTGAATTGGCCTATTCTCTCTCCTGTTTCAGAGTTGTCAAATTTGAACCACAGGGTCTTGTTCAGCACACATGGGAGGCCACCAATGTGTGGTGGCCGGCCATTAATTCAAGTGTCCATTTTTACCCCTTGGCCGGCCGGCCATAGGGGGTGGCCGGCCGGCCACCTGCAGAAAAAGTGCCTAGCCGGCCATGCTCCTTGGGATGTGTTCCTTACAGCTGCACAGCTGTTTCCCCCAGAAAAGATCTGTATCCGGGGGATATTTTGGAGGGGAATACTTAGGTGCATTTCCCTCCACTTTACACCCCTCCTTTTGTCCATATAACAGCAGCTCCAACATGGTAGAAGGGGTTAGAAACATTGGCTCAAGCATACATACACATATCTTTATCCATCTCTCTCAAATCTTGAAGTTTTGGTGCCTTTTGTTCATCATCATCAAGCACTACCATCACCACTCCATTTCCAGCAACAAGGAGAGGTTCTTGAAGGCTTAGAAGCAACATTTCTCAAGCCAAGAAGCAAAGAAAGAAAGGTCTTCAATGGTAAGTCTCAAATCCCCTCTTTTACACCACTTTCTTGCCTCATTTCTTAAGCCTGTTTTCTCACTGTTTTGAGCTCCGACCAATACTGAAAGTGGTCCTCTTTTGAGCTATTCTTGATGTTTGTTCAAGGGCTCAACTCTGTTTGAGCCCTCCATCTTGCACTTCTTTCAATATCCTCTTATATGCCATTATTTTGCATTGAATATTTGGCCTATGTGTGATCTGAATTGGAGCATCTCATGAACTGATATTGTTCTTATTTTGAGGCCCTCTTCAACATTGAAGAAGGGCTCAACCTTGTTTTCATGCTCCATATGTCACTTTCTTTGAATCCATGTTTTACCCTTGTTTTTGCATGCTTTTTCTAGCCTATGAGTGATCTGTTTTCGAGCACAATGTAAACTATGAGTGGGACTATTTTGAGCCCCTATTCAACATTTAAGAAGGGCTCAAACCTGTTTGGCCTCTCTATCATGCACTTGCTTCATAATCTCTCATATTTACCGTAAAATTGCATGATTTGTTTGACTCACATGTAGTCTGTTTTGGAGCATGTTATGAACTGTGAGTAAGCTTATTTTGTGTCCCTATACAACATTGTAGAAGGGATCAATCTTGTTGGGGGTCTCCATGCTATACTTGTCATTATACCCCTCTTTGACCCCCATTTTGCATGCTTTTTTAAGCTTATCTGGCTTCTGATTTCGGCCATCATCAGAACTGGAAAGAGTCATATTTTGATCTTATTGACATATTTAATTAAGGGTCTTTGCTGGTTTGATGAATTTTTGGGGAACCTCATGTTATAGCCTTGTGTATCCTAGATCTTGCATGACATTTTTAGCATGTTTTCATACTGAATTGGGGGATATCATCTACTGTAAATGTTCATATTTTTAGTCCCTCATCAGTGTTTTAGAAGGGTACTTTTCCATTTGAGCATTGCATGTATCACTTGCTTCAATACCCCTCTCTTGGCTCGTATTTTTGCATGCTATTGTTGCCCTATCTATGCTTTCTATTTAGCCCTTTTTGTGACTGAAAAATGCTATTTTGGGGGCTGCCTTGCTACTGTTTTGCATGTCATGTACCAATTATGCATGTTTAGTATGGCTGTAGGCCATTTCGGGTGCTTAATATCGCATTTCGGGACCATTCCGTGCATTTGGTGTCATTTCCCTACCTTTCGGGACTGTTTTGCATCATTTGTGAGTGCTGAAATTTCATTTGCATGTTTGCATATCATTTTCTATGTCATTTCATGCTTTAATGCATCACCTCAGTTTGCGTGCCTGTGTGCACGCATTTCGAGGCATCTCATTTTCATCCGACGGCCTCTTATGTGAGTATGGCTGAGGCTCACTCACGTTAGTGTAAGTCCATTTTGCATTTTGCATATCATTTTAGCTTCATTGCATTCCGTATGCCATCGCCTCGGTTTGCGTGCCCGTGTGCACGCATTTCGAGGCATCTCATTTTCATCCGACGGCCTCCCGTGTGAGTGTGGCTGAGGCTCTCTCATGTTGGTATAAGTCCATTCAGAATTCTGTATGCCATTTTGGTCATGTTGCATTCCGTATGTCATTTTCTCGGTTTGCGTGCCCGTGGGCACGCATTTCGAGACATCTCATTTTAGTCTCATTGCATATCATTTCCATGACATTTTATGCCTTAGGATCATTTCCTCGATTTGCGTGCCCGCGTGCACGCATTTCGAGACATCTCATTTTCATAGCATAGTGTATGTTAGGGTTGCATATTAGTTACATTTCATGCATGTTATGCATATTGCATCATGTTCGGGATAGGAGTTAGCCCGGGCACGGGAAACGAGGCGCGTTTCGTACTCTGAGTGACGGAACGAGTCTCAATTTCCAAGTCACCGACACTCCGGATTATCCATGATGGAGTTAGGTTTTGTTGTAGCATTCATCTGCATTCATCCCATATTGAGTTGTGCAATCCGACTCTTCGGCCATCATGCATCGATATGCGTGATTGATGGCACGAGGATCGAGGCATGCATATATTTGTGAAATACATTGCTATGCCCCTTTTCCTGCTCTCTGTTGCAGCAAAATGAGGAATCAGCAACTTTTCGGAGTCTGGCGCGCATTTCGAAAAACATTGCAAACAGAGGCTAAATTGGGCATCCCAGTGGATTTCTGCGCAAAGGCAGTCTAGCATACATCATTCATCAGAAGCGAGGCAGCCCCTGGCTTGCATGCCAATTTAAAGCTTTCTTAGTTAATTTGTTAATTAATTAGAAATCTGTATTATTCGGACTGTAATTTCGGACTGTGTTATTCTTTTATTATTCGGACTGTATTATTATTTATTCGGACCCTCTGCGCGAGCGCATAATTGTAATAAGTGTGGGTGAGTGTGATGTATGTCTTCCAATCCCACGTCTTTCTTCCCTTTTATTTACCCGCTTATGATGGTTAGATATAGGGCATGTTTCAATTAGCATACAGTATGATAGAATGTTTGCATCATTCATCTGTTTTGCACGCACCGGGCTCGGCGCATCATACAAACTGCATTTGTATTTCAATTCCGAATTGAATACGTGTTAGTTGTAGCATTTCACATCCCATGTTTAGGATAGCCGAGCCTGCTATAGTTGCATTATTGCATGTGTTGCATTAGGCATTTCTGTATAGTTAGGATCATGCATGATTTCTAATCGGTTCTCTGTTTTGGCTCGGAGTACTCGGTAAGTTTTATGCTTTAGCATCCTTGCATGCGTGTGAGTGCTGCCATGAATAGCATGCTTACCATGAGGCTATGTGCTTATGTGATATAACTGCCTGAATGCCTGTGGGTGGAGGCTGAGTTGCTTGAATTGGGATAATTCATCAAATGTTTGTTTTAAGCCCACTAGATAGTGGCAAAATCATGTTTTCTAAGCCCACCTGAGGGTGGCAAATCTGCGTCTTAGCCTACCTGCGGGTAGCACCATCAAACCATTTTCAAACAAACAAACATGAAATGTTTTGTTCCAATTCAGGCGGCCCAGTCTATACTTATTTGCTGCGAGCATCACATAGTAACCTAGGCCAATAACCGGAATAAGAGCATACAAGGTTTTCAAAAACAGATATCACGGTTAGTAGAGGCCGGTCTTTGACCGGGCGAGCGGGGGTGCTCACGAAGTGACCTTCCCCAATCGTACCCAAGTTCCCGAGCCGAGGCAACTTTGGTGATGACGGACACATGGCCTTTGGCACCGAGTCAGGGTTTCCTAAATTTCCCATTTTAAAAATATTTAGGTGGCGACTCTGTATCTGGCAAAGCAGTCCATGTTTGGCACTTCTTTCAAAATCTGTTTTCCAAAAACGATTTGCCGGATTTGGACTCTTTGGTTCAAGATTAAGAACCGTGACACGAAATCGAGTCCGAGCTGTAGCGAGGTCCCCCGCGGGCCTGTTACAGGACTTGGCATAAGACCTTCATCCTCTATTAGGAGGACCACTATCATATATGCTGAAACAAATGATTATGTGAAGCGCCTTGAGATGCAAATAGAGACACAGAAGGAACAAATACAAATGCAGAATAATAAAATAGAAGATCTTGAAGAGGGTAAGAAGAAGCAAGGGGAGATAATGGCTGATGTTGTCAACTTTTTGAGGACCAAAGGATTCACTGGACACTTTGGAAGTGGAGGGGACTCATCCACAAGTGGACATACTTCTTGGTAAAGTATATTAACTTTAATATAACAAATTTTATAAAAGAATATATGTTTGAAGAATTAGGAAGTACTGGAAACATGCATATGACATCCAATTTATACAGGTGCACGGGATGTATAAATTGTGAATTAGTCTAAAAAATATTTTTTTTCTCTATACTTAAAGCTTCAAAAAAGGCCGTCGAAATGCTAAATTATCACACAACTACAGATTTGTACAGGAACCAATAGAAACACCTTAAGAGGGACCAATATAAGTTGTATGAACTTACGGCACATTAATGGGATGCATCATTTGTGAATTAGCCTTAAAATTAATTTTTTGTTCTCATAATCTCGAAAAAAAAGTCTATTAGAGGGATAAATTGTATAAAAATTGATGAGTTACTAATGTTTTTAATCTTTTGTATAATTGATTAATTACTAAAGCTTTTAATTTATTTTTTTGCAGATTGGATTGGGGTGGCATTTTTGACGTGCAACAATGATATAATTTGCTTGAATGTTCATTTTTGTTTGATAAGGATATACATACTTTGTGGAGTTGCACTAGTTATTGTTGGATGTTTGGTGGAATTGAACAAGTTATAACTTTTGTTTTTTTTTTGTGGATATTTCACTATTTTATTGTATTAGGATGAAATTATTTGTAATGATGAATGGATATTTTCATTTTGTTAATTCGTAAATGTGTTGATAACAGGTTAGGTTAAGTTGTGATGGAATTCTTATATATAGAATTTAGATTTTGATAAAATAGGTATATAATGTGGAAAAAAATATTATGGAATTATTGACAAAATTTTCCATCCCTAAAGAAGGTTTTTTTGTCTCTTATTTGGCTTAGGTGGATGATTAATTTTGTCATGAATTCTTTATTTCGTCGCTAAATGAATTTGTCATGACAAAAAATATTGTCACATTTTGTCACTATTACCCTCAATGTGTGATGATTTTTTTTTTGACATTATTTCATCATTTTTAATGATGAATTTGTTTTTGTCTCTATTGGTAGCTTCTTTGACAAAAAAATTTCGTCTTCGTTTATATTAAACGTGACGAAATTATTTCGTCTCTATTTCTTATATTTATGACAAAATACTTTTGTCTCTAATTTCTTCCTTTAATGACAAAATATTTTGTCGCTAATTACTTACAAGTATGTTCCCAACAGAGTGTATTGAAGACAAAAAAATTTGTCACAAATTTATCATTTTTAATGATGAATTTGTTTTTGTCTCTATTGGTAGCTTCTTTGACAAAAAAATTTCGTCTTCGTTTATATTAAATGTGACAAAATTATTTTGTCTCTATTTCTTATATTTATGACAAAATACTTTTATCTCCAATTTCTTCCCTTAATGACAAAATATTTTGTCGCTAATTACTTACAAGTATGTTCCCAACAGAGCGTATTGGAGACAAAAAAATTCGTCACAAATTTATCATTTTCAATGACGAAATTGTTTTTTCGTCTCTAAGACCCTTTAGCGATGAGGCTTTGGCGACAAAAAGGGTGACGAAAAATTTTTGTCGTAATTAGTTTGGTGACAAAATATATACATTTTGGGACAAATTTGTTTGGTCTTTAAATCCCAAATTTGTTGTAGTGATCATTCAAGACCTTTATGAAAGGCAAACCCTCAGCTCCAAATTTGATTGCTTCATTGAAAATATCACCTTTCTTAAGGGCTGTGTTTGAATAGCTTTTTGATTCTAAAGGCACACATAAAACTTTTGTAATTCCCCCACTTGCCAGGGTATCTGTAAAAATCTTGAAGGAGGAATCTGTGAAAATATCAGATACCTGAAAGTCGAACAAAGACAACAAACAATGGAATGAAAACTCTTTCAAGAACGCAAAAACAAAGAGGAAATTGCTCATGAATATCAAATAAATTTTCATCATAAATCACCAACTATATGCTCAATATTGTTATGATGCTATATTAAGCCAACAAGGAACTTCCATTTGTGCGGCAATAAAGTAAAAAATAAAACTTACTTTTAGATACAAATCCAAAATAGAACAGGAAGTGTTGGCAGTATCTTACGACACATAGTACCATACACATAATTTAATACACTAAATAGAAAGTCGATATATATCACACATCTGCATGTTATGTATATCTAAAAATACCCATGGGGACATGGTGCACGACATGGTCTATGATATTTGATATGTACTGTACGGGAAAGAAATAAACTTTCTCGTATAATCCTGTTGATCAAGTCTGCGCTCCTCCGTACGACGTCGCTCTACTACCTGAAAATACACACGTGAGCTAGCCGGCGGGTGTGTGCCGGAAACCTCTCCGATGCCTAAGTCAGTCAACTAGACAAATAGACAAAAGCTCTGTGTATTCGGGAATCAAAGTTGCGTTACCTCTCCATAGGTGATGTTTGTGAGCTTTTATAGGTTTCGCATGGCACAATCCTAGTAGGACTTTTACTCCTCCATGCAGAGTCCTCCTAGGATTCATACTCCTGAAGGATAATGCTTATCCTTCAACACCCCCCTCACTGCTTAAACCAAGTGAGATGGTTTTACTATGGCCGGACTACCATATGACCGAAATAATATTGCCATGCTAGGCTAACTAAAGTGACCGATCTAACTGTTAGTTCGGCTCTCCCTTGCTTTTCTCCTACCTCGGCTTCACATGCCAAGACCGAGCTATCCATAGAAGAGTCTAAGCCGAACTAACCCAACACCTAGTCCTGAAGAGGACTCAGTATACCTTAGTTTCATACGCCATGACCGAACTAAATGTGGCGACCGAACTGTCCATTGCACTCTTCTGAACCGGGCTAGAACTAATGCCTTCTGGAACCGGACTAACTTCCAAGCCTCCCTCGGACCGGACTAATTTATGGGCTCGAAACCGGACTAACTTTAAGCCCCTTCAAGGCCGGAGTAACTCATGGCCTTTTTACTCAGCCCTTCGCACTGAGGCCCATAACGGCCCAGCTCGGCCTAATTTGCATATAAATTACCCTCTCAATTGCCCCTTAATTCCATCTGCGTAGCATGATAGGGATTACCTGTCTATAAACCGGGCCAGAGTTTTAACCTTTCCAGCCGAGCTAAAAAACCCTTTAGCCTTTCCAGCCGAGCTAAAATTCTAAAGCCTTTCTAGCCGAGCTATCCTTATCCGGTCAAAACGTCTCTTCAGTGATAGAAACTGAATCGCTTCCCATTCTAGTGACACGTGGCAGGCTCTAATTGGTCCTTCACAGCTGTCACGCCGTCTTCGTATTTCGCGAGATTTGAACAGTCCCGCCTTTTTCGTCCTTTACACAAAACAAACTTCTCATTTTTGAATCCACCACTACATCTTTTCATTTTCTCTACTCTCTGCGTTTCTGTGCTTTTTATTTTCTTCAATCTTGCAACAGTGAAGCTCTTGCCTCCCAGTGTTGTTTCCATCTTTTCGTGCTTCTTGACCTGGTAAGCTACTCTAATTTCTTTTGTTTTCCTTGTTGCCGCATCTTGTCTAAACCATAGCATACTGTTCATGTGTTTTTGCATTTTCTACCTTGCGTTTTCTGGGAAATACTTCATAAGAACCCCATGAACTTCATGAGGCAGTCTGTAGAACACTGTGTTTGATCCAAAATTACAATATAACCGAACTAAAAAGTAGTTTGTGCTATGTGTAAGTCTAGTCAGCTCATAACCGAACTAACACTGCATGTTTTACACCAGTAGTTTTAATAAGACACCACCTTTTGATTTTCCTTAGCCGAGATAAACGAACCGAACTAAGTCTGAACTTAGTGTACTGGGAAACCTTAATTTTAACCGAGCTAGGTCTTTGGGGCTAAACCAGCTTTCTTAGTTTTTAGACCGAACTCAGAAAGCTGCCCCTAGAAGCTCAACCGGTCTAACAGAACATTTTCTTTAACCGAGATAACGAATCGCTCGCCAAGACCGAGCTAACAAACCCCTTGTTCAACCCGAGCTACCAAGCGCCTTGTTGTAACCGAGATAGAACCTGTAACATCCTACATAGCCGAAGTAGGACTTCTCATTTTCTTGCTTTTTACTTTGTAGCACGGTCCAACGATCTGTGCTTAACACCTTTGTTTTCCACTTTGCAGACTTAGGTTGCCCAGGCACTCATCTGAGCGCTCAACCAAACTACTGAGCACAAATTTTCCACCGATCTAATTTATTCGTTACTTATAAAATAAATGGGGAAGTATAGATTCTTAGTAAACACACCTGGCGGTCTAGCCGAATTCCGCAAAGATTACAATATACCTGATGACGTCCATCTGACTTTAGCCGAACAAGATACCATTCCTTGGGGAAATGAGGGCTTCGTACCTTTTACCCTGTTGTCCATAGTAGAAACCGGTCTAAGATTTCCGGTCCAACCTTTGCTCTGTGAATTTCTTAGGCAAACTAGGATCTGTCCTACCCAACTTTCCACCAACTCATACCGTATAATAAACGGTATAGCCGAACTAAACCGCCGAGCTGGTATTAACCTAGGTCTAGCCGAGATCTTCCACCAGTACTCCATTGGCTCCAAAGATGACAGCTGGGTCTACTACCTAAGGATACACCGTCGTAGAGAAAAAATAATAAAAGATACGCCAGATAAAGACTTAAACGATGACGATTTTTTCTGGGTATCTGGGAATTTTGAAGACCACCAAGCCCAGATCCCAGGCCGAAGTATAAATTGGAATAAAGGAATCCCTGGTATACTTTACTTCGGTCACTTTTCATGTTTCTCTTTTATTTCGGTTACCTGCTACTGAACCGAACTAACAGTTGTTTTCATTATGCAGATTCAGCCCATCTTCAATCCTTGTATAGTTACCCCAACCTGAACACACTCCGCGCCGCACTACGTTTTCCAGAAAAAAGTTGGGCCAAACTTCTTAATTTTGAGCCGACATACCGATACAACGGTCGCCGAAAAGCCAGAGTAACAGACTTTCTACTTGAGGACGCCCCAGAACCGGACCCAACTTTACCCCAGATCAACCTTATCCCCCTGACCGCCGAACAAGAGATGGCCAAAAGAAACAGAGTAAGAGCCCTACTCACCGAAACAAACCGCGCCGAGGTACCACCAGCAAGCCAAACCCAGGAAACAATTGTGGCGCTTCCTTCCCAACAACCCTCATCATCACGCCCCAGCAAGCGTGCCCGGACTACACCAACCGAGCCACGCCTTGCTGACGAAGATGAGACTACACTTCCACCAAGCCCTCCACCGAGCCCACAGCCGGAGCGCTCTGACCGAGCCAGCTCCTCCAAGTGGGCACCAAAGCTGATTTTTCAGAACCGAGATATCCAAGATACCGATTCGGTGGTTGCTGAGAAGGATCACTTGATGGCATTCAACCTTGCCAAGAGTGTTTGCCTTCCAGCAGACATGGAACACCACCAGCACCTGACCGAACTAAGGGCCATCCGATCGGCCACCAAATCCATGATCCTGGTAAGATGCCCCTCTTGTCTCTCAAATTTTACAAACTTTCAGTTCGGTTTTGTCATTGATTTCTTTCCATTCGTTTCAGTCTCTTCAAAAGAGCCAAATTGCCCATCAAAAGGTGTTGGAGCTCAGGAAAACAGCTAGGCAGGCCATGGCAGAGGTCGAAGAAAGAACAACCGAACTGAAGGAGTCACAACAAAAAACGACCGAGCTAGAGGCTGAGGTAGCTCGTCTAACCGGACTAGTTACCTCGGCTGAAGCTGACAAACAGAAGGCGTTGACCGTGATGAAAGACAAGTACCTTCGTGAGCTAGTCAAGCTCGAAGGGAAAAAAGACGCCGAGATCGCTGAACTAAAGAAGAAAGTGAATGATGCCAACGCCGAAGGTTTCAAGGAGGCGGAGACCCTCTACATTCCACAATGTGAGGCCGCCAAGGATT
Organism: Camellia japonica; assembly: GCA_030407325.1. Taxonomy (NCBI): domain Eukaryota; kingdom Viridiplantae; phylum Streptophyta; class Magnoliopsida; order Ericales; family Theaceae; genus Camellia; species Camellia japonica. The sequence continues at coordinate 158,650,740 of JAPPVO010000029.1, forward strand.
TGTTCTTTAAGTGCGGCTGGAGAGGTGCTGTGGAGCAGCTCGGTTGTGGGCCCGAAACCGAGGTCTACAACCCTCCTCAGTATTCCATTCCGGACTCACTGGCGGAGTATGCTGCCGACCTTCAGAAGCAATTTCTTGAAGCATCTGACGATGATGAAGAAAATAAACCAACTGATACTCCGGTTGTCAATGAGCATGGCAACGATCAATCAGCTCAGTTGGAGTCAACAGTTGAAGACCTAACTGTTGAGCCGCCGACTGACACCATGCTGCCGGTTGATACTGAGCTCGCAACCGAGACTGATCTTCCATCTGCAACCGGTGTTCAAGTTGATATTGAAGCTGATCTTGAAGACATTTTTAATTGATTTTGTAATTTTCTTTTTCTTTTTTCTTGTGTAACCGGGCTGTGGCCCCTCCTTTGTACTTGTTCTGAACTTGATCAATGAAAATCGTCTTTTCTGCTCTAACACTCATTTCGGTTTGAACTGTATGCTTGTACTGATTGTTCCATGATCTTTTGCTCCAACTGTTATCTCGGTTTGTATTCCTGTTAGCGCTTGCTTTCTAACTGCAATTTGAAATATTTTTCGGCCGAGATACCGTATTCTGGTTTTAGCTGGTCAATCTGACTAAGCTTACTTAGCCAACCACTCTTTAGCCGATATAATTACTTCGGCTGAAGAGTACAAAGAGTTGGTTTAATCCAGCCAACCACTCTTCAGTCCATAACCTTACTTCGGCTGAAGAGTAACAAGAGTTGGTTTAATCCAGCCAACCTCTAAGTTGGTTTTTCCAGCCAACTTAGAATAAAATGTTTGGTTATTCCGACCAAGCATCCTGCAGCCTGGATCCTTATCATGGGCTTAGGAGGGGTGTTGGTTTAATCTAGCCAACCTCTAAGTTGGTTTTTCCAGCCAATTTAGAATAAAGTGTTTGGTTTATTCCGACCAAACATCCTGCAGCCTGGATCCTTATCCTGGGCTTAGGAGGGGTGTTGGTTTAATCCAGCCAACCTCTAAGTTGGATTTTCCAGCCAACCTAGAATAAAATGTTTGGTTATTCCGACCAAACGTCCTGCAGCCTGGATCCTTATCCTGGGCTTAGGAGGGGTGTTGGTTTAATCCGGCCAACTGTGTTTTTTATGCCCCTAACTCACTAATTTACAAAAACAAACTTTGACAGAAGAAAACGTCTAACTGAAAAGAAAACTACTTGTTTTATTGAGAAAGGGAGAAATTACACAAACTTTAGTAAGAAAAAAGCTAAAAATAAAATAACTTGAGATTTGCGGTATTCCATGGCCTGGGAATTGCCTTGCCGTCCTCGTCTTCTAAGTGGTATGCCCCTTTGCCTGCTAATCCTACCACTTTATATGGACCTTCCCAATTGGGCCCTAGCTTGCCATCTCCTGGTACCAAGGTATTTCCCATCACTTTGCGCAGTACCCAATCTCCGACCTTGAATTGCCTTGGATGAACTGTCTTGTTGTATTTCCTGGATAACTCTTGTTGATATGAGGCAATGTGAACCAGTGCCTTTCTCTTCTTTCTTCTGCAAGGTCGAGCTCTAATGCTATGGCTTCGCCATTCAAGTCTGGATCAAAATTCTCGCTTCGAATTGTGGGGAGGTCAACTTCCAGTGGGATTCCTGCCTCCATACCATAGGCTAAGAGAATGGTGTTTCTCCTGTTGATCGCCGAGGTGTGGTGCGGTAAGCCCATAAAACATGAGGGAGCTCTTCTGCCCACTTGCCTTTTGCTCTCTCTAACCTTTTCTTTAATCCATCCAAGACTACTTTGTTTGATGCTTCTGTCTGTCCATTGCTTGGGGATATGCCGGTGTAGAATTGTAGAACTCTATCTTGTATTCTTCACAAAAGCCTCTGAAGATTCTGCCGTCGAACTGAGTGCCGTTGTCTGATATTAGTGCCTTTGGTATGCCAAATCGAGTGATGATATTCTGCCAGACAAACTTTTTCACATCTTTTTCCTTGATTGATGCCAAGGCTTCTGCTTCCACCCATTTTGTGAAGTAGTCGGTTGCTGCAAGAAAGAACTTCCTGTTCCCTGGTGCTGTTGGAAGTGGTCCTACTATGTCCAATCCCCACATTGCGAAGGGCCATGGACTAGTTAGGGGTAGAAGTTCTCTGGCAGGTTGGTGTATTTGGTGCGCGAACTTTTGACACTTTTCGCACTTTTTGACATATTTTTCTGAGTCTGCCTGCATGTATGGCCACCAATATCCTTGCGAAATTGCTCTGTATGCTAGTGATCTTCCTCCTTGATGGCTTCCGCATACGCCCTCGTGTATCTCGAATAAGAATGCTTCCACTTTGCTGGGATGAACACACTTTAGGTAGGGTCCTGAGAACGACTTCTTGTATAATGCTAGAGATGGGGAGAGCCAAAATTGCTGCGACTTTACTCTTATTCTGTTGGCCTCTTTCTTCTCTTCTGGTAAGATGCCGTCTTTTAAGAACAGGATGATGGGATCCATCCAAGAGGGGCCTAGCTCTGCGCAACAAGCCTCTTCTGCTTCGGGGTTTTCAATGCTTGGTCTAGGTAGGTAGTCGATCAGTAATGGATGAGGGATGGAAGTATCTACCATTGAGGCAAAGCCTGCTAGCTCGTCCGCTCTGCTGTTTTCCTCCCTGCTGATTTGTTCTATCCTGACTACTTCAAATTTTTTGATCTCTGTTCTGACCAACTCTTGGTATTTGGCCATCCTGTCATCCTTTGCTTCCTAGTCGCCAGATATTTGGTTTACCACCAGCTGTGAGTCGCTGTAAACCATTAGCTCGGTGGCCTTCATGAAGAATGCTGATTTGAGGCCTGCAAGAAGCGCTTCATACTCCGCTTCGTTGTTTGATGCTGGGAAGCCAAGGTTGATTGCCTGCTCCACCACTAGGCCGTCTGGAGAGATGAGGACTATGCCGAGCCCTGCTCCATGCCGGTTGGATGCTCCATCCACAAAGAGCTTCCACATCTCTCCAACGAACAACTTCCAGCAAGTGGAGGGATCAGATGATGCCTTGGGATCTTCCATGTTGCTGGTGTCTTCTTCAAGGTCCATGCTTGCCGTCTGTCCCTCGCTATTTGATTGTACCAAGTCTTTGTTTGTTGGTGAGTCTTGTCTTGGTGTAGCATGGTTTGCGTCTTCCTCCCTTACTTTGCGTTGGTCTGCCTTGGGACTTGACTGGGTAACTTGCACCAGGGGTTGCGTTATTCCGACGTCAACTTCCATCCCTAGTTCGGTTGTTTTAGTGAGGTCGATTGGGCAGATATGATGACTTCCTGGGGTGAATTCTGCGACAAAGTCTGCCAAAGCTTGAGCCTTTATCGCGGTTCTGGGTTGGAACTTGATGTCGAATTGTCCCAATTCTACTGCCCACTTCAGAATTCGTCCAGAAAAGTTCGCCCTTTCAAAGAGAGCTTTTAATGGAAAGGCTGTGAGGACGACTATAGTGTGGGCGTGAAAGTAATGCGACAACTTCTTTGAGGCCATCATCAAGGCCAGAGCTAGTTTTTCCAGTGGCAAGTACCTTGTTTCGACTCCCAGCAATGTCTTGCTGACATAGTAGATGGGCAGATGTTGGATCCCTTCTGCACGGACCAACACTGCGCTAATTGCGTACTGAGAGACTGCTAGGTATAGGAAGAGTTCCTCTCCAGGTACTGGGGTGACAAGCAGTGGTGGAGAAGACATATATTCCTTTAAGCTTTCCAGAGCGCAGTCGCATTCTTCGTCCCACTCAAACTTGGCTTTTAGTGCATGGAAGAATGGTCGTAGTCTGTCTGATGACCGGCTTATGAACCGATTGAGCGCAGCTGCCATGCCGGTGAGATGCTGCACTTCTTTTACTGAGTTTGGTCTCTCCAAATCCTGGATTGCTTTGATCTGAGAGGGGTCTGCTTCTATACCCCGGTTGGTCACCAAGAAGCCCAGGAATTTGCCAGATCCTACTCCGAATGCACACTTGGACGCATTGAGGCGCAACTTGTGCTTCTTCAGGATCTCAAACATCTCGCCTAGGTCCTTGAGATGGTCATTCTCATCCTTGCTCTTGACCACCATGTCGTCGATGTAAGCCTCCATTGTTCTGCCTAACAATGGTTCAAACATCTTGGTGATCATCCGTTGGAATGTTGCCCCTGCATTCTTCAGGCCAAAGGGCATGACCTTGTAACAGTATAGTCCTCTTGGAGTTGTAAAGGATGTGACCTCCTGGTCTGGTTCATGCATGGCGATTTGATGGTAGCCTCTGTATGCATCCAAAAAGCTAAGTCGGTTGTGCCCCGCCGTTAGGTCGACCAGTTGATCTATCCGTGGTAGAGGAAAGCTGTCTTTCGGACATGCCTTGTTGACTGTTTTGTAGTCGACGCAGACACGCCACTTGCCATTCTTCTTTGGCACTACGACTGTGTTGGAGATCCATCTTGGGTAGTGCACCTCTATGATTGCTCCTGCCTCCAGCAGGTTTCCTACTTCTTCCGCCACTATCTCGACATGGTGGAGTGCCGATCTACGTGTGCGCTGAATGATCGGTCTGGCGGATGGGTGGACATTGAGTTGGTGACAGATGAAGTTGGGATCAATGCCTAGCATGTCGTATGGTGTCCAGGAGAACACTTCGATGTTAGAGGTCAAAAATTCCAAGACCTCTAATCTCTCAGTGCTGGACAACGACGAACCAAGCAAAAAGAACTTATCCGGGTTCTTTTCATCTGTTCTTACCTCTACCAAGTTTTCCACCGCTTTCTGATTAGCCGCTTTGCCAACATCTGCGAACAGTTCATTGCTCTCAGGTTCTTCCACCGAATTAACGTATCCTTTGGCAGCGCGGCTGCCATTCACCATGACAAAGCATTGCTTGGACATGATCTGATCTCCAAATACTTCTTCAATTACTCCGGTGTCGTTGGGGAACCGCATTACTTGGTGGTAGGATGACGCCACCGATCGCATGGCATGCAGCCATGTTCTGCCCAAGATGATGTTATAAGTGGAGGGGACTTTCAATACCCAGAACTCCACTTGTTTCGTCACGCTTCCTGCTTTGACTGGGAGGATTATTTTGCCGACGGGCCATTCTGGCATGGAGTTGAATCCAATCAGGGGAGATACGGCGAGTGCCAAGTCTTTATCTTGTAACTTCAATTGTTTAAATGTTTCGTAGTACATTATTTCACATGAACTGCCTTGGTCTATCAAAATCCGCTTGACGTCAAAATCCTTGACTCGGAGAGTGACAACCAAGGCATCATTGTGAGGGCAATATATTCTTGCCAAGACTTTATCCGAAAAAGACATGACGTTCGTGGCCTCTGTCTTTCCCTTCTTGATGGCAGGTTGGGCACTTAGTACCTCTCTTAAATGCTCAGCCTTTTTTATTGATCCTCTGAGCTCGCATACACGCTCAGGTTCGAAAACTCCATGTATCACATTGATAACGCCTTGAGGTGGGGCGTCGATTGGCATTCCGTTGGGGTTATTATGGTCCTCGGGGGCTGGTTGCGCCCCTCCTTCAATGTATTTATCCAGGTGACCTCCTGCCACCAACTCCTCCAGGTGCTGTCTCAATGGCGTGCAATTTTCAGTGCGGTGCCCCTTTTCTTTGTGGAAGGTGCACCGTGATCTTTCGTCATAGTCCTTTTGAGCTTCCCCTAGCTTGGCTGGCCATCTGACGAAAGGCTCATCCCGTATTTCACTTAGAATTCGGTAGATCGGTTTCTTGAAGACCGTGGTTATGGCGATGCGGACTCTCAACCATATGTAAATGCTTTGATTTTCAATGGTAAGCATTACTTCCCAAAATTGATATTGTGCAAAAGGTCCGTCAAGATGAAAAGGGATTTTTTTTAATTTTGCTTTTGCTACCTTCACAGAGTTTCTACTTTTCTGGTATTAAAAATATAATGCCATTGGAAAATGCCCACAAGATTAGTAATTAGTAGTTTTGCATTGTAGTGAAGTTTTTGAATATTTTGCATCAAACTTATGTAGTCTAAAACTCTTATGAAATATACTTTGTTGACATCATGATATAATAATGCAACTAAGTTTCACATCTTTTATAAGATTTAGCTTATATCTTCACAATTCATATTAACTGTATTGTGTTGATTTCTGCATGGCTTTAGCTCCAAGAGTCATGCTTTTTATCATATAACCAATTATATGTTGCCTACTGCTTCATCCTTGTAAGATATTTTCTTATTTTTAAGATAGTTAATTTTTCTACACATTTCTGAGGATGTAAAAAAATCTTATGATATACGATACAATGCAATGTGTTTTATAAAAACAGGAAGCCAATACAAGATATGTATTCTGATTCGACAACTATTATAACAATTATTGTCACTATATTATTAGCTGAAGAAAGCAGGAGAAAACCTCCCACATCATATCTAAAATTAAGAGGACAAAAATGGTTAACCATTTACACTGGCTCATCAGAGAAGACTAGGAGGCACGGAGCATTTTAATGATTAAATACCTTCATCACATGACCACGTAAAGGGTCAGTAAATGTGAAATGAAGTATAATGTACCGGTAGCAAGGTTGGCCTGTCATAAATGTCATGTTCATTTTTTAAAGTGGTAACTATGCATTAAGTTTATGATAGCAGCTCAACTACAGTATAAAAAATCAGAAACCTAAGATAATGAAAACTGGAAAGTAGTGCAGTTAAAAACAAACACTCAGCAAAGTGCATCAGTTTTCTCAGGATCCAATCAGAAACACTGTAGAAGCCTGATGTTGAACATATAAGCCAAGAAAAATGCTTCATACCACTAATGCACCACTAATGATGTGGCATCATGTGGACCCCACCACTGATGTGATAGTTTGACCTTTTTCTTTTTTTTTTCTTTACACTGCCATCTCAATTTCTTCCACCACCACCTAGGGCTGAGCAAGAAATCCGTGAAATCCGTAATCCGATCCAGTCCATTCCAATCCAGTAGGTTTGGATTGGTTTTTTGAGTCCGTGGTTCGGTTCCGGATTGAAAAATTAAAAATCCGTAGTTCACGGATTGGTTCCGAATTTAACCCCACAGTTCTGGATTGGAACCGATCCGGACCGTATACAAATAGTCTATATTTTTATTATATACCCTCTTCCATAGTATCTTTTCTTATTTTATATAAAACTTAAATCCAAACCTAAACTCACATAGTATATTCTTTTATTATTTTTGTTTGCTAGTTTTAATGTTAATTTGTAATGGTTTAAATACTTATGCTGAAACCAGTTTTTTTATAGTTGTTTAAATTCTAGAACAGTATGTCGCTATTATGAAAAGACATGTTGTTATTGTGAAACTAATATGGTGCTATAATTATATTTTTTTATGAAATTAAAGTGTTATATATATTTTTTTGTTATTTAATTATGTAAATCCGTGATCCTAAACCGATCCAATCCGTTTTTAAATGGATTGATTCGGATTGGTTCCAAAATTTAAACGGATTGGATTGGTTTCAATTTTTCAGGAAACGTAGATAATGGATTGATCCTGGTTTTACCCCAATCCGGTCCAATCCGGACCATGCTCATCTCTACCACCACCACCAAATAAATAAACAAAAAATAAACCACCCAAACCAGACAGAGAGAGAGGGAGGGAGGCATTATTACATCTCTTGATTCAAGATCAAATCGAGCATCTGGCCTGTCTGAACCATATTGACTCATTGCTTCAGCATGTGTAAGCCTCGGGAAAGGATTGGGTAGCTGAATACCTTTGATCTCCAGAAAAACCTACAATAAGCATATCTAATCAAACCTCAGTGACATTGATCAAATCAGAACATAAAAATAAACTAAATTAATAAAAGAATTATATAACATATAATTTATAACTTGATGCAACAAGCTCTGCTATGTGCAAGCAATCTCCTGGCCTAGACTCTACTAGGTGCTCAATAGTGTGCACACCCACTTCATGCACTAACAAGTTTGGTTCACTACAAATCAAGATTGAGAAAAATTTTAAGGTTCAAAAGGTGAGCTCAGGCCATAAGCCAAGCCGAGATGGGCTCTGCTCAAGAAGAATTTGACTCAAGTCATTTCTAGGACAAATTAGCACTGTACACAAAATGTACAAATTGGATCAAGTTAGATTATGGCCTCAATAGTCTATTCCTTAGTAAATGCTATAGATTTTAGCAGCTAGATTTGGGTTTGAAGCTTTGAAAACCTTGCAATATATCAATTGAAACTCTTTCATCCCACCTACAGACATACTCTGAGCTGAAGTAAAGCTAACCCAAGCCACATGATTTTAGTTGTGTGATGAATTAGGGTTCGTTTGGTTGTTGTGAAAGCTAGAGAGAATAAAAATTCAATGGAAAATTTAGGCCATGGGAAAATTAGAAAAAAGGTCCATAAATTTTGATGCCACAAATTTTTTATTTTTTTTTTCCTTTACAAGATATGGTCATTTAGGCATATCACAATATTAGAGTTATCATGTGCATGCCACATGATTATTTTCATTAATGTAATGAAATTTTTAATAGAAGTTTCACGTTGATATAAATTCATAGTTAGAGTGATAAAGTGGTAATTAGTCATACTTTAAGGGTAAAATGTAATTTTCTCTTACCATAACAATAGGATTGAAGCATCCATATTAATCCTAAGATTGAGCTCATTATTATAATAGGAAAATATAAATTAAACATAATTTTCTAAAGAAAATCATTCAATGGTGTGAAAGTGACATCTTGGAAAGCCATCTTAAATCCATTCTATCCATACAAAGGTAAAATTTTAACTAATAAAGTTATGATTATTATGACTTGCCAAAAATGAATTAATTTAATATTTATTATGGCACTAAAGGAATATTAGATGAAAAATCATCATCACAATTCATGGACAAACATAACTGAAAAATGATTTATGTATTGACATTTAAGGCTAGTAAGGTACTAGCCAGCTTGGAACCAACATGAAAATGGATAAGAAAACCTTAAAAAAATCCTTGACCATAATAGCCAAAGTTGTGCACATTAGGAGTGGTTGAAGAAGAAGCATTGATATGAGATGTTTTACTCTCAAAGTGATCAACCATTCCGGTGCCATTTACTAAGAAAAATGGCGAAGGGTTTGTGGTGCCCTCGACTTGAATTTTGTTCGCCTGATTGGTTACGTTCTTCTTGAGCTCCACTATTGAATTCCTAAGTTGTTCAAGCTCATGCAAGCCAAGCTTGTCTATTGGAGCTTTCCACCAGTATTGTCTTTGACTAGCTTTTCTCGTGTGATCTAAGGTTTCACCATGTCTTTTCTCGGCTTCCAATTCATTGAGAACTTGAGTACGTTGTAAGTTGAGCTCACACACGCTAGCATTACAATGAGCCTCAATAAGGTGGCGTGTGGTGGTGTTAGGTGGAGGGTTTCGAGTTAGGAATTGATCAATGATAGAATCCACGGTAGGGTGGCCAAAAGAAAACACTTTGCCAGCCGAAGAGAAAACTATGATAGCAATCTCTATGCCATAAAGCGTGCAAAGTTCGCTTGCCTTCTTGAAAAGCCCAGATCGGCGTTTTGAGAAGGTGACTTGCAAGTGATTTTTGATCTCTATTTTTGCAATTTTGATCTTTTGGCGACCCATGCTTGGTTTCTTTGCCATGGCTAAAACTATTGAAGAACTCTTCTCTTCCCACTAGAGAGAAAAAAAAAAAAATTCACATTTACTATGGAGATGTTTAGATGAAACATGAGCAATTTAAAGGGGCTTGGAATTTACTCATAAAGCCAGCCAAAATAATTGTGTTTTGAGGTTTTGATTACTAGTTTATTAATGTACTGATTTGAGAGTTATAAAATCTTATGCTCTTAATGCATGAGATTTATAAAATAATTTTTTTTTCCTAGTTGGCATTATAAGAAGCTAGTTGACTTTTCATGTTAAAGTCAATTGTCTAGTTGTAAAAAAAAATTTAAAAATCTTCATGGGAAAATGTTATTTTTTCATCTATTCAAAAGAAACTTATTAGTATTCAGCTTGAAGTCAACTAATTGTTTTATATTTGACAATTGTTGTTGGTTTATTCCTAAAAAAAAATAGTGGTTGGTACTCTACCTACTTATAATGCATAAACTCTTTAAAAAAAATTATTTATTTATGTATACAAATTTATTAAAGAGAAAACTTAAGTTTCAAAATCAACAGCTATTGCTACCATTGAAAATTAAAAGATATAATTGAACATTGGGATTATACACAAAATTACTTGGAAAATTAAAATATGTCAAAATGAATTTGAGCTGTAATAGCAAAATACAATTCACCATTTCAAGAGAGGAAGATAATAAAAGGAAAAGTCGACGTTCGTAGCGTAAAATTGGACAAAAAAGCTCAAGAAATTGCTAAAAATATCAGGTAATTATAAGGTTTTGTATTACTTGGAAAATCATTAAATTGTTGAATTTGAACTTATCTATTATTTGTAACGTTGGTGATTTGATTAATTAACAATACCATTATAACCATGTGCCAATTTATCCATTATTGATTTTCCCATGTAAAGCTCCTATTACTAACTCTGTCTTCTAATAAGAATAATGTGGGTAACCTGCCCCATCTGCCTCTTTTTCTTTTTTTTTTAATTGTTAATTTATTTACTTATTTTTAATTTGTAGAAAACTAGTATCACCCATTTTTGAGAACTCAACTCATAGATATACCATTGTCATGTTACTCTGAAGTTAAAAAGTTACTATAAATTGTCACATCATTCTTTCTATTTTCTGTACTTTCAACTTTTAACTCTATTTTTTTTATTATTGCAAATTTTGACTTTTACTTAAACTAGAAATATAGATAAAAATAAGCCTTCAATTCAAGAATTGTGAAAAGACCTTCATAATCAACTCATTTAAAACTCATTTGAGTTCGAGATAAATTTGTATACTCACTTAATAATTGAGCTGAGTTCATGTAGACCCAAGCTCGGCTCAATTAAGCTCATTAACAAAAAATATATAAATTAATATTTATTTTTAACAATATATCAAATATATTTCATTTCTCTATTTTATATTAAATTTACATAATTAACGAATGAAATTTATTTTTAATTACATTTTGCTCATAATGTTCTCTTTTTCACTTAATATGCAAATTAATTGATTTTTTTTTTTTTAAAAAAAAAAATTGAGCTCAGCTAGTTTATTTGGTCTAGTTGACTCAAATCAAATTCATGTTTCTCAAATTTTTGACAAACCAACCTCGAGCTACTAATCTTTGCCCACTTCTATATGTTCGTTTGTTATCCTTTACGGACTTGTTTGATTGGCCAGATTAAAGTATTAGATTAGGAATACAAATCTTTTGGACTCATATTCCAATGTTTAATTGTAAATTTTTTCTATTCCAATTAGATATCTAATGGATAGCTAATCCCACAAAAATGTGTATATGTTTAGTATTGGTCATCAAATGGGACCTGCGGTGGACTGTGGGCCTGAATTTAAATTTATTTATACTTTTTATGTGAATCACCGAATTGAAACATTAAAACATGGTTTGCGGTAGACCCATGGTCCAACCCGTACATTTATCGAGTGCTTGAGGGATTATTGTTTTACATCATGTCAAAAAGTAATTAATTAATAAAAAAAATTAAAATTTTTCTACAATATTAAAAGTGAATGGTCAGGGTTGTCATATTATTCAAAAGATTCAATGTCATCGATCTCTGTAGTCAAGTACCTATATCGTAGAATGAAATGAGAAGTCACCGGTTCGGTGAACTAATGCTTTTATGGGACATTTTTTTATAAGTTCATTATGTAAAAGTTTAATTGATTATGTTTTACAAAAATAAATAAATAAATTTAAAGTGGACTAATGGTTTTATGGGACATTTTTTTATAGGTTCATTATGTAAAAGTTTAATAGCTTAAGTTTTACAAAAGTAAATAAATAAATTTAACATATTAAGTTTTACTTATCATTCCTTGAATGAAATACTATTATCTTGTTAAAATGTGATATGTGTATGAACAAGTTGAATGAAATACCAGGCATATAACTTTTATTTTGTTTTAAAATTTTATTTCTATGAATTTCGTTTTACATAGCCATTTTTCAGTATATAGATTTTTGGATCCTATTCAATGAAATTTATCAAACAACATTCATATTAAATATAAAATTTTGAAAAAAAAAAATGAAAAATTCTCAATTACATAAATTCACACAGTTTATATACAAAAAATTATGAAATTTTACTTTCTCTACAAAAAGTGTGAAATTTCAACAGTTTCTTTGCAAAAACAATGAAATTTTGCAATATTTCACTAATAATTTAATAAAATTTTGCAGTTTTATAGATATTTTTGTAGTACATAATATTGTTGTAATATTAATTTAACACCAAAATCATAAAGCAAACATGCAAGTTCTTCATAGCAAAAAACAACAAAATATATATATATATATATATATATATCAGAAAAACCCATGTCCATAGCCAAGGGTATATCCATGTGGAGTCATGGACAGACCTAGCCCAGAAACCTTAACATCATGAGGACCCCCTCCAACATTCCCTCCCATGGAACTTGACCCAGCTGCAAAAAACCTCGAAGGGTTCGATTCCTCCATCTGAATCTTCTTGCCTTGCTTCACAACATTCTTCTTTAGATCCTCCATTGCCACCTTCAATTGCTCGAGTTGTTGAAGTCCAAGCTCATAACCGGTGCTTCCCACCAACACTTGTCTCGGCTATCTTTCCTTATCTTGCTAAGCTCTTGTAGACGCGCCCGGAGGGCTTTGCTGCTACAGTTCGGACTCAAATGTCACGGTTCTGAATCTCATCTCGCAAAGTGCAATGCAAGACCGATAAATCACCAAAGAGCCCAAATCCGGCAAATCGTTTTGGAAAACTGATTTTTAAGAAAGAAGTGCCAAACATGGATTGTTTTGCTAGATACAGAGTCGCCATCTAAATATTTTATTTTGGAAAATTTAGGAAATCCTGACTCGTTGCCTAAAGCCACGTGTCTGTCATCACCAAAGTTGCCTCGGCTCGGGAACTTGGGTACGATTGGGAAAGGTCATGCAATGAGCACCCCCACTCGCCCGATCAAAGATCGGCCACTACTAAACATGATATCTTGTTTTTGAAAACATATGCGTTCTTATTCCGGTTATTAGCTAGAATTTACTATGTGATGCGTACAACACATAAGTATAGACTAGATCGCCTAAGTTGGAACAAAACATCTCATGTTTGTTTGAAAATGGTTTGAAGGTGCTGCTCGCAAGTAGGCTAAGACGTGGATTTGCCACCCTCAAGTGAGCTTAGAAAACATGATTTTGCCACAATCAAGTAGGCTTAAAACTCGTATTTCGATGAATTGTTCCAATTCAAGTAATCCAACCTTCACCCACAAGCATTCAGGCAGTTATATCACATAAGCAATTAGCCTCATAGCAAGTATGCTATCATGACAACACTCACACTCATGCAAGATGCTAAAGCATAAGCACTTACCTAGTACTCCGAGCCAAAACAATAGCTAGTTAGTAATCAAATGCATGATCCTAGTTATGTTAAGATGGCTAATTCAACACATGCAAAATGCAACTAGAGATAGGCTCGGCTATTCTAAAATGTCATGTGAAATGCAACACTTGATACATGTATTCAAATAGGAATTGAAATACAATGCAGTTTGTATGATGCGCCGAGCCCGGTGCATGCAATACAGATGAATGGATGCAAACATGCGAGCATAGGAATGCTAATTGAAACATGACCTAAAACTAACCATTTAAAGCAGGTAAGTAAAAGGGAGAAAGACGTAGGGTTGGAAGACATTCACACACTCACGCACACTTATTACAAAATTCGCCCTCTCAACGGAGGGTCCGAAAGAATAATACAAATTAACTAATTAACTAACTAACAAGCTAATTAATTAATACAAAACCAAATGAATAACTAGCTACAACTAATTATTACAACACTTAAATAATTAACAAATTAATTAAGCTACGAAAGCAGGTAAAGCAGCCTCGGGAAGAGGGATAAATGCATGCTCGATCGTCTTCGCTTGGAAATCCATCGCCATGTTTCATGTTGCCTCTGTTTGCACTGCTCTGTACCTCTGAAAACTGTGCCAACTTCTGTGACACTTCTGAATGACCTTGGGGACATGCTGAGAGTCCACCGGCCAAGAGATAGGGCCATCGGCCAAGGGATAGTGGTCATCGACCATATGTAAGGCTCTCGGCCAACAATGTTTAGCCGACCGGCACTGAAGATAGCCGATCGGCCATCTCTTCCTGTGAGATGCTCCTGTTGTTGCAGCAGAGGACAAACAGAGCATGGCAATACATTTACAAGACAATGTTTGCACGACCACCCTCCCTATCATGTCATGAACTCAAGGGAGTATGGTTCTCGACCCTTGGACCACCAATCACGCATTCCAATGCATGATGGCCAAAGGAGCCAAGTGTGCAATTTGATATCAAATGAAATGCACAAAAACACACAAGGGGCCCCAACCTCTATCATGCTTGATCAAGAGGCAAGGCAATGCACACACAGTGTGATGCAACCTAAGCATGCAAGCAAACATGCAAACAACTCAAGCATGCAACAACATGCAACGATATCATGTAATGCAACTAATATGCAATAGGCATACAACCTAAGCACGTAAAGATGCATGGCATAGGTATGTGACAACAATACCAACAATAAGCATGAGACAACATGTAATTGTAGACGTCCCCGAACGCCCCAGGAGGGTTAAGTCCCGTTCTGTTCATATTGGGGTCACTACAGTTCAAGGACTCAAATGTCACGGTTCTTAATCTTGAACCAAAGAGTCCAAATCCGGCAAATCGTTTTGAGAAAAACAGATTTTTTGAAAGAAGTGCCAAACATGGACTGCTTTGCCAGATAACAGAGTCGCCACCTAAATATTTTTTTAAAATGGGAAATTTAGGAAACCCTGACTTGTTGCCAAAGGCCACGTGTCCGTCATCACCAAAGTTGGCTCGGGAACTTGGGTACGATTGGGGAAGGTCACATCGTGAGCACCCCCGCTCGCCCGGTCAAAGACCGGCCTCTACTAACCATGATATCTGTTTTTGAAAACATTGTGAGCTCTTATTCCGGTTATTAGCCTAGGTTACTATGTGATACTCGCAGCAAATAAGTATAGACTGAGTCGCCTGAATTGGAACAAAACATTTCATGTTTGTTTGTTTGAAAATGGTTTGATGGTGCTACCCGCAGGTAGGCTAAGACGTGGATTTGCCACCCTCAGGTGGGCTTAGAAAACATGATTTTGCCACTATCTAGTGGGCTTAAAACAAATAGTCAACGCATTGTCCCAATTCAAGTAACACAACCTCCACCCACAGGCATTCAAGGCAGTTATATCACATAAGCAGTTAGCCTCATGGTAAGCATGCTATTCATGGCAATCACTCACACGCATGCAAGGATGCTAAAGCATAAAACTTACCGAGTACTCCAAGCCAAAAACAGAAAACTGATTAGAAATCAATGCATGATCCTAAGTATACAGGAATGCCTAATGCAACACATGCAATAATGCAACTATAGCAGGCTCGGCTATTCTAAACATGGCATATGGAATGCTACAACTAACACGTATTCAATTTGGAATTGAAATACAAATGCAGTTTGTATGATGCGCCGAGCCCGGTGCGTGCAAAACAGATGAATGATGCAAACATGCTATCATACTGTATGCTAATCGAAATATGCCCTATATCTAACCATCGTAAGCGGATAAATAAAAGGGAAGAAAGACGTGGGGTTGGAAGACATACATCACACTCACCCACACTTATTACAATTATGCCCTCGCGCAGAGGGTCCGAATAAATAATAATACAGTCCGAAATAAAAGAATAATACAGTCCGAATATTACAATCCGAATAAATATACAGATTTCTAATTAATTAACGAATTAAACTAAGAAAGCTTTAAACAGGCATGCAAGCCAGGGGCTGCCTCGCTTCTGATGAATGATGTATGCCGGATTGCCTTTGCGCAGAAATTCACTGGGATGCCCAATTTAGCCTCTGTTTGCAATGTTCTCGAAATGCGCGCCAGACTCCGAAAAGTTGCTGATTCCTTATTTTGCTGCGACAGAGAGCAGGAAAAGGGCATAGCAATGTATTTCACAGATATATGCATGCCTCGATTCTCGTGCCACCAATCACGCATATCGATGCATGATGGCCGAGGAGTCGGTTTGCACAACTCAATATAGGATGAATGCGGATGAATGCTACAGCAAAACCTAACTCCATCATGGGTAATCCGGAGTGTCGGTGACCTGGGAATTGAGACCCGTTCCGTCACTCGGAGTACGAAACGTGCCTCGTTTCCCGTGCTCGGGCTAACTCCTATCCCGAACACGATACAATATGCATGATATGCATGAATGCAACTAAGATACAATCCTAACATACGCAATGCTATGAAAATGAAATGCCTCGAAATGCGTGCACACGGGCACGCAAACCGAGAAAATGGCATACGGAATGCAATGATGCGAAAATGGCATACAGAATGCAAAATGGGCTTATACCAACATGAGAGGGCCTCAGCCACACTCACACAAGAGGCCGTAAGATGAAAATGAGCTGCCTCGAAATGCGTGCCCACGGGCGCGCAAACCGAGGCGATGCATACGGAATGCAAAATGACATGGAAATGATATATAATGAAGCTAAAATGAGATGTCTCGAAGTACGTGCCCGCGGGCACGCAAACCGAGAAAATGGCATACGGAATGCAATGACATACGGAATGCAAATTGGGCTTACACTAACATGAGAGGGCCTCAGCCGCACTCACATAAGCTGCCGAGAGACAAAAATGAAGTGCCTCGAAATGCGTGCCCACGGGCACACAAACCGAGGCGGTGGCATACGCAATGCAAATGACATGGAAAATGCAAATTGGGCTTACACTAACATGAGAGGGCCTCAGCCGCACTCACATAAGCTGCCGAGAGACAAAAATGAAGTGCCTCGAAATGCGTGCACACGGGCACGCAAACCGAGGCATGGCCCTAAGGCACAGAAATGACATGCGAATGAGATGTGACATATGGCATATGGAAAATGCCAATTTCAGTAGCTAAAATGATGCACAAATAGCCCCCGAATTATGACAAAATTACACCCGATGCCCGAAATGCGATGTAATGCACCCGAAATGGCCTACAGCCCTACTAAACATGCATAATTGACACATGACATGTAAAACAGTAGCAAGGCAGCCCCTAAAATAACATTTTTCTCAATACAAAGCAAGGCTAAACAACAACCACAAGTATGGCAAAGTTAGCATGCAAAAATGGGGAAAAAGAGGGGAATTACAAAGCAAGTGGTATATACAATGCTCAAACTGAAAAACACAGTTCTACAACATTAAAGAGGGACCAAAAATATGCACATTTACAAGAGATAACATCCCCCAATTCAGTAGGTAGATAGGCTAAACATAGCATGCAAAATAATGAGCCAACAAAGGCTATAACATGAGGTACCAAAAGCATACACCAAACAACTTTGGACCCTTGACAAAACATGAATAATGGGCCAAAATAAGACTCTTTCCTAGCCTGATGAAGGCTCAAAACAGAAGCTAAGCAAGCCTAACAAAGCATGCAATTTTACGGAATCAAAGATGGTATTACAAGAAGTACCAAAAGCATGCACCAAATGGCCTAAGCCCCTTAACAAAACATCATGAGGAGACCAAAACAAGGCTCTTTCCTAGCCTGATGAAGGCTCAAATCAGAAGCTAGATAAGCTTAAAAAGGCATGCAAAGTGGGGTCAATGAGAGATACAAAGGCAAGTGTAGCATGGAGACCCCAAACCAAGTTGATCCCTTCTACAATAATGTAGAGGGACACAAAATAAGCTCAATCTCAGTTAATGACATGCTCAAAATCAGACTTCAAATAGGCTAAAGAAATCATGCAATTTTACGGTAAATTTGAAGAATTACAAAGCAAGTGCATGATAGAACCACCAAACATGGTTGAGCCCTTCTTCAATATTGAAGAGGGGCTCAAAATAGGCCCACTCACAGTATATTTCAGGCTCGAAAATGGATCACTCAAAAGCCAAACAAAGCATGCAAAATATTGGCATAAAGAGAGGTATTGAAGGAAGAGCATGATAGAGGTACCAAACAAGGTTGAGCCCTTCTACAATGTTGTAGAGGGGCTCAAAATAAGCACAAAATCAGTAGGGGTCAGAGCCCAAATCAGTGAGCAAGTAGGGTAAAGATTTGAAGCAAAATTGTGCAAGAAAAAGGGAATTAGAGGCTTACCCTTGAAGATCAAGCTTTTGTTGCTTCTTGGCTTGAATTTGTTGGTCCTTAGCCTCTGAAAAAGCTTCCTTTGCTGCTGGAATGGAAGTGGTGATGGTGAAGCTTAGGGTTGATGAACAAGTGGGCTAGAGACTTGAAGGTTTTTTGGAGCTTTTAAGGATGAAGATGGAGGTTTTGGAAGATGAAGTCTTGAGAAGAAAGTTTCTAACCTCAACAAAGAAGGAGGTCAGCCCCTTAAATGGGCAAGAAAGGGGTGTAAAAGGGGAGGGAAATGCACCCAAGCTTTCCCTCCCAAAATATCCCCGGAGGGCTGGGATATTTTGAAAAGCAGCTGGACAGCTGTAAAGGGTCCAAAAGGAGAAAGCAGGCCGGCCAGGTGAATTTCTTGAAGGTGGCCGGCCGGCCACCCCAACTGGTCGGCCAGCCACTCCCCCTGGCCGGCCGGCCATGGCCAAAAATGAAGTCAAAAATTGCTGGCCGACCACCACACCTTGGTGTCCTCCCAGGTGTGTAGAACAAGGTCCCAAGGTTGGAATTTGGCAACTCTGAAACAGGAGTCACAACATTGGACTTGAAGGAGAGGCTCAAAAATGAAAACCACAATTACTGGCCGACCACCACTTTTTGGTGTCCTCCCATGTTCCCTCATCACAGATATGTGGTTGTGGTTGGAAGAAAATGGGCCTAGGGTGTTCAACATTAGCCCGGAAGTGAGCAAAACGGGCGCCGGAAGAGCATAACTGGTTATCTGAGATAATTGCTGGCCTCCCACCCTCCAGTGATCTTCCTGGTGCTAAAACAGAGGTACCTGCCAAAATTGAACAAAAACTAATGCAAAACGAAAGCTCGGGGACCAAAACCGCGCGGGGTCCCGAAAATGGGCTGTGAGCACGGAAAGTGGCGTTCGGCCACGAAGTGGGCATCAGAGGCCCCAGTGTCCCTCGGAATGATAAAATAGAGGCACTTGCCAAATTTGAACAGAAACCGGTGCGAAATGAATGCTCGGGGGCCAAAACCGCGCGGTTCGGGGTCCCGAAAATGGGCCGTGAGCACCGAAAGTGGCGTTCGGCCACGAAGTGGGTATCAGAGGCCCCAGTGTTCCTCGAAATGATAAAACAGAGGCACTTGCCGAAAACCGGAGAAATCGGAGATGGTTGGGCGGTCCCGAACCGAGGCACACGGCCTGACGGTCCCGAAAATCGGGAACCGGGCTCCGAAATGGGCAAAATGGCCTACGGCCACGAAATGTAGCGCACGGCCACCGAGAGATAGTCTACGGGACCACTCCCTCCCCTCAGGAAAGAAAACAGAGAAAACCGAGTCTGGTTCGCAAACCGAGACAAGGCACAGAAGAGAGTTCGGAAGTCTGGAGGCAGGGCGCACGGCCGCGACTCTGAGACTTCTGAACGAGCACAGTATGCAACATCACCGAGCGCTCAACTGGTGACGTCTGAGTCTTAAGGTCGGTCAAAAATGGGGTGTCTACAGTAATCCAACAAGTGTGCAAGATGGATGAATATGCAACAACATATCAATTAGCAAGCATGTAATAACATGTAATGTGCCAAGTATGCAACAAGCATGCAACAACATGCGAAGATGGACTTAAAATAAAATGGACGGCTCTCAAACACGCCCAAATCAGTGGCCAATAGTGCTGAAATGATGACTTGAAAAGTAAGGAAATGCATGCTCATGCATTGGCCCATGACTTAAGCATAATAGCACAACTCTCAAATATGATGAAGAGGTGACAAATGTGAGAATGTAGCAATGAAGTAAGCTCTGAAATTACATTCCAAAGGATTCTAAATCATGCATATATGACAAATAAAGCATGCTAGTGGACTCAAAGCTTAAAACTAACCAAGGGACTTGCACCATGGCCATAACAAGCAAGCCCCAAAAGGCCAAGGTGACTCAAAACAGTCCCAAGGTAGGCCAAAACAAGGCTAGAAACATGCTTGAACAGGGTTAACTCATGCTAGAATAGAAGGCACAAAGCATGACGCATACAAGGCCAATGAGGAGGATTGCACTACACCTACCAAAACCAAGCATGGGATGACTTTACCAACAAAAATCAGAGTCATGGCATGTCAAAATAACACCAAAAATGCACTGATACCAAGTCAACACATGCTAGAATAACAAGCTCACTCATTAGGCATGCAAGACTAGTAAAGAGGACTTACACTACAGGTGTAAGAAGCAAATGAGGGATGCTCTAACCAAGTAAAAAAGAGCTATATCATGGAAAAATAGGACCAAATACACACTGAAATGGTGACCCAAAAGCCTAGGCAAGATGGCATACACAATGACCCATTCTTAAGGCATAAAACACCAACTCTTCAAAGCATTGAAAGAGTGGAAAATGTGAGGGCATGGAAATGAAACATGCTCTGAAATATCATTCCAAATGATACTAAATCATGCAAATAGCCCAAGCAATGCATGCTAGTGGCTTGGAAACTCAAGGCTAGTGAGCTAAAATGCACTATGGCTATACAAAGCATGGCATGCATGATCAAAACAACATAAATTAGACCTTAAGCATGCTAAAACATGGCCAAAAGCTTCTTGGAGTTAAGCCAAAATCACACTAGAATGATGGTCTAAAGCATGATACACATTAGGCTAGTGAATGGAAATGCACTACAAGTGCATGGAGCATGCAAGAGGCCATCAAACCAACTTTAGAAAGAGTTGTGACATGCTAAATAATGACCAAAAACATGCTGAAATGGAGCCCATACATGCTTAACAAACATGCTACTTCATGAGGCATATAAGGCTAGTTTGCAAGAATTACACTACAAGTGTATAAAGCATGCATATGGTGACCAAACCAGCCATGGACAAAGTTAAGGAAGGCCCTAAAAGTCACAAAAAATTGCCTTAACTAAGCCTCAAAATGGTAGAAACACCTTCTCTTTTGGAGGGCCATCAATACAAGCAAACAAGAGAAGAAAAGGGGGGACAACCCCCTCCTATTTTGAGCCTCAAAACAAGTTTTCTACCATTGAAATTCCTCTGGAATTCAGTGGTTTTAATGCCAAAAGGATGTTGTTTGAAAAGTTTGAAAGTTAGCTCACAAGGCCTTACAAGCCAAGGAGCAAAATGGAGGAAAACCCCCTAGCCAACCAAGGCACAAACCAAGACTTTTAGGACTGAAAAACAGAGGAAAAACAGAGGTTTTTGTAGTTCAACACCATCCCAAAAAAAAAATCCCCAAAGTAGTATGCAAAGGTGGTGAAGTAAGTGTGCAAAACAAATACAAAAGAGGAGAGGTGCTTACCCTTGTAGCACAGCAGCAAAACCGGCCAAAATCTGAGCCAAGATCAGCCTTTTGGAGCTCAAACAAAGTCCCAAGTTACCTCAACCCCAGGATGATCAACTTTGGTCAAGGGTCTCTTTGCAAAAGTGTAGGAAATTCTCACTTCTAAGCATAAAACAAGAGGAGAATGAGAGAATTTTAGGGAGGGAAGGAGTTTTGCTCACAAAACTTCTAGAAAGAGAGGATTCTAAAGTGAGAAGCTCTCAAATTTCTAAGCCTTCAAGAAAAGTTCTAACCCTCGAAAATGAGATATAAGGCTTCATTATATAGCAATCCAAGAGCTTTTGGTCGAAATATCTCAATTGGAAATATCTGATGCAGTGTATAACAGCTGGAGGAGAAATATCTATCAATTTTGGGCTTTCTGGACACTTTTGGCCGACCGACCATCTTTGGTGCCCACCGGCCATCATTTTTGGCCGATAAGGTTCACTTTTGGCCGACTCATAGCTGCTGAGGTCAAATTGTGGCCGATGCACTTTCATAGAGGCCGCTGGAAAAAATCAGCCCTAGTCCCTGACTTGAAAAAAGCCTAACTCCTTCATCTAGACTCCTTTTCAGGTCATTCTTGAGCCTAAATTGTATCCCCGGAAGTCTTCTTTCCAAATTTGGCAGCCTCAGCTCAAAATTCCATGTGTGCTAAGAGATATCCCTCTTTTAGTGAAGGTTGCTCAGTTTCGGTCCAACCGGAATGATGCCCAACTTCAACCAATCATATCTCCCCCATCCGGACACGGCTTTAGGAGATTCTTAAGTGAAAAATGAAGCCCCGGAAGTAAAATTTCCAACAGTGGTGGCCTCATAGCTGAAATCCAAGTATTCAAAAGGATAGGCCTGATTTAGCGAGGGCTGCTCGACTCTCTCTTAGCGATTCATACCCAACTTCTTCCTCAACTTGGTTTCTCCCCTCTTCTCCTCTTTTCTTCAACTCCAAACCCCTAAGCAAGGTGTTTTGAAATATTTTTTAGAGATTTCACCTCTCTTTCATTCATTTCCACTTTGTCCTTGCTCGGTTTACCGAAAAGCACAACATTTAACAAAATACGAGCGTCGGAACATCGTAGGAACTTTATTTCAAAAATATTTTGAAAAAGAGTGTTTTAAGGTCTAAAATCTTTTGATCAAGATGGGGTGTGAGGTTTGTATTTCACTCTCTCCTTGCCTAAGAAATCGAACCTTTGCACTACACACCTTTCATTACCAAGTAAACCATCAGTAACACTCAAGTCTTAAGGGCGGTCAAAAATGGGGTGTCTACAGCTCTTCGCCTTTTTTCTTCTCCGCTTCCAACACATCAAGTGCTTCAGTAAGTTGCAAGTTGAGCCCGCGAACATGTGCATTGCGGTGAGCCTCGATAAGTTGGAGTGAGCCTGAATTGGGTTGAGGGTTTCGAGAGAGAAAGCGATCTACAATGGTGTCAACACAAGGGTGGCCAAAAGAAAAGGCCTTTTTGCCTAGAGAAAAGATGATGATGGCAATTTCAGCGCCACAAAGGGTGCAAAGGTCGCTTGCCTTCTTGAATAGCCCAGAACGACGCTTTGAAAAAGTAACAAGTAGGTTGCTTTCTTTTGATATTCTTGTCATCTTGATCTTTTAACGACCTTTGCTCTTTCTCGCCATGGCTGACACCGATGACACCAAATAAAAAAAAAATTATTAGAGAAATAAGGAATTGAAATGGTGATTATCTAATGAGAGAAACATAATGGAATGAGTATATATAGGGTGTGTCTCCATATATATAGCTTGAATTTACTCTCAAAATTGTTGAATATTTGCTTCCTTTTAGGTTTTAATACTATATTTTGCATGTCATTTAATTTAATTACATATTTTGGGGCAAGTTAATGTCACAAAATTTCTATATCCTTCTTTTCTCGTACATTGACAGCTACCCAATGTGTCAAAACAAAAATGAATGTTGGAATTTAAAAGCATATTAGAATAGAAAGACAGAGAAAACATATAATTTTGTTCTCTCTCAAAATTAGATGGTATTTGGAGCCTCAATAGAGTGTAGTGTATTCTAAGCCAAATGGTGTCATAGGTTATCAAATTATTCTCTCTTTTTTTCCCTTGAAATGTAATCAATCATAATAATTGAATGTTTATCCATAGTCCAGCTATGTAATTTTCACTACTGTAATATAAATTTATCTACAAATTAATAATATTGTTACGTGATACATTTATTATGCCCAATATATACTCGTATTTATGGTCATAAATTGCCAAATGGAATGTGATACAAAAGATGGTGAAGTAATAGAAGGAAATAAATCAAGCAACGTCAAGTACATAAACATTATATCCTCTTCATTTTCCTTGAGCTTCCTTATTGGATAAATGAAAATTAAGAGAAGAAAACTACACGCACAAACAAAAATGCATAACTTTATAAAGGTTACATTACTATATATTACCATGTTAATTATTATTTTGCATCGCATTTTAAATGTGTTTTTGTAGTTGGATCCTGTGTAATTTTGAGCTATTCAATAGCAAATAACTCAATTGCATATGAAAGTGACAAAGAGACAAAAGACAAGAGAATAGACTCAGATAAGCAATAAGAAGAGGTTTCTAAAGTATAATAACTAAGTTTGAGTGACATAGAGAGACAAGTCTAACAAGCTAATTGTTTAAGGCCTATATTTAAGAAGGCCTCTAAATTTTAGGACTCTTAATTATATGTACACATGAGACCCATCATATTTTTATAAAAAATAAAAATTATGGAACCCGTCATGTCATGTGAACCCCGACTAATCTGGTTCGAGCCGGGTAGGACCACAAGGGCGGCAAAGGTCTCCCATCAAGTTTTTAACACAGCTACGTTCCCAAGTCTCGAACCCGAGATCTTGGTTAAGCTAGCATAGCCCCTTACCAGCTAAGCTACGTGCTTGTTGGTAGTGTTATTCGGAGTTTTAAACCCTTTAATATGTAATTTTAACCAACCTCATAAAATTACGAGACAATTAGCAGCCTAAAGTGTTTATGGGCCCACGGCCCAATCCACTACTTGGATCCCCCAACCAAAACGAAGAAAGACGAAAAACAGGCCATTCTATTTGAAAATTCTAAAATTAAAATTAAAATTTCTTTTTTGTATCCTAATATTGTAACAAGCCCGCGGGGGACCTCGCTACAGCTCGGACTCGATTTCGTGTCACGGTTCTTAATCTTGAACCAAAGAGTCCAAATCCGGCAAATCGTTTTGGAAAACAGATTTTGAAAGAAGTGCCAAACATGGACTGCTTTGCCAGATACAGAGTCACCACCTAAATATTTTTAAAATGGGAAATTTAGGAAACCCTGACTCGGTGCCAAAGGCCACGTGTCCGTCATCACCAAAGTTGCCTCGGCTCGGGAACTTGGGTACGATTGGGGAAGGTCACTTCGTGAGCACCCCCGCTCGCCCGGTCAAAGACCGGCCTCTACTAACCATGATATCTTATTTTGAAAACAATGTGAGTTCTTATTCCGGTTATTAGCCTAGGTTACTATGTGGTGCTCGCAGCAAACAAGTATAGACCGGGTCGCCTGAATTGGAACAAAACATTTCATGTTTGTTTTTGAAAGATGGTTTGCTGGTGCTACCCGCAGGTAGGCTAAGACGTGGATTTGCCACCCTCGGGTGGGCTTAGAAAACATGATTTTGCCACTATCTAGTGGGCTTAAAACAAACAATCAATGATTTGTTCCACTCCAAGTAACTCAACCTCCACCCACAGGCATTCAAGGCAGTTATATCACATAAGCAGTTAGCCTCATGGTAAGCATGCTATTCATGGCAGCACTCACACGCATGCAAGGATGCTAAAGCATAAAACTTACCGAGTACTCCAAGCCAAAACAGAAGCTCATTAGAAATCATGCATGATCCTAAATGTACAGAAATGCCTAATGCAACACATGCAAAGATGCAACTATAGCATGCTCGGCTATTCTAAACATGGCATATGGAATGCTACAACTAACACGTATTCAATTTGAAATTGAAATACAAATGCAGTTAGTATGATGTGCCGAGCCCGGTGCATGCAAGACAGATGAATGAATGCAAACATGCTATCATACTGTATGCTAATTGAAACATGCCCTAATCTAACCATCATAAGCAGGTAAATAAAAGGGAAGAAAGACGTGGGGTTGGAAGACATACATCACACTCATGCACACTTATTACAATTATGCCCTCGCGCAGAGGGTCCGAATAAATATACAGTCCGAAATGAAAGAATAATACAGTCCGAAATATACAGTCCGAATAATATACAAATTCCTAATTAATTAACAAATTAACTAAAAAAAACTGTAAACTGGCATGCAAGCCAGGGGCTGCCTCACTTCCGCTGAATGATGTATGCTGGGCTGCCTTTTCGGAAATCCACTGGGATGCCCCAATTAACCTCTGTTTGCAATGTTTCTCGAAATGCGTGCCAAGCCTCGGAAGACTGCTGATTCTTGATATGCTGCAACAGAGAGCAAGAAAGGGGCATAGCAATGTATTTCACAAATATATGCATGCCTCGATCCTCGTGTCACCAATCACGCATATCGATGCATGATGGCCGAGGAGTCGGATTGCACAACTCAATATAGGATGAATGCAGATGAATGCTACAATAGAACCTAACTCCATCATGGGTAATCCGGAGTGTCGGTGACTTGGGAATTGAGACCCGTTCCGTTACTCGGAGTACGGAACGTGCCTCGTTTCCCGTGCTCGGGCTAACTCTTATCCCGAACACGATGCGATATGCATGATACGCATGAAATGCCACTAAGATACAATCCTAACATACACAATGCTATGGAATGAGATGTCTCGGAATGCGTGCACACGGGCACGCGAACCGAGGAAATGAGCCTAAGGCATGAAATGGCATACGCAATGCAAATTGGACTTACACTAACACGAGTGGACCTCAGCCACACTCACATGGGAGGCCGATGGATGAGAATGAAGTGCCTCGAAATGCGTGCACACGGGCACGCAAACCGAGGCAATGGCATACGCAATGCAATGAGACTAAAATGGCATACAGAATGCAAAAATGGACTTACACTAACACGAGTGAGCCTCAGCCACACTCGCATAAGAGGCCGATGGATGAGAATGAAGTGCCTCAAAATGCGTGCACACGGGCACGCAAACCGAGGCAATGGCCCTAAGGCATGAAATGGCATGAAATATGATATACAATAAGACTAAAATGAGATGTCTCAAAATGCGTGCCCATGGGTACGCAAACCGAGAAAATGGCATACGGAATGCGATGAGATTAAAATGACATACGGAATGCAAAATGGACTTACACTAACATGAGAGAACCTCAGCCACACTCACATAAGAGGCCGTCGGATGAAAATGAGATGCCTCGAAATGCGTGCACACGGGCACGCAAACCGAGGCAATGGCATACGGAATGAAATGATGCTAAAATGATATGAAAACATGCCAACGGAATTTCAGCACTGAAATATGGGGGAAAACAGTCCCGAAAGATGGCGAAATGACACCAAATGCAAGGAATGGTCCCGAAATGCGAATTTAGGCGCCCGAAATGGCCTATAGCTATGCAATGCATGCACAATATGGACATGGAATGAAAATACAGTAGTGAGGCAGCCCCAATACAAGCATTTTTCAGTCTAAAACAAGGCCAAACAGCAAGCATAGATAGGGCAACAATAGCATGCAAAAATAGGGGCCAAGAGAGGGGTATTGAAGCAAGTGATACATGCGATGCCCAAATGGAAAAGTACCCTTCTACAACACTGATGAGGGACTAAAAATATGAACATTTACAGTAGATAACATCCCCCAAATCAGTATGAAAACATGCTAAAAATGTCATGCAAGAACTAGGATACATAAGGCTATAACATGAGGTACCCCAAAAATTCATCAAACCAGCAAAGACCCTTAATGAAATATGTCAAGAAGATCAAAATATGACTCTTTCCAGTTCTGATGATGGCCGAAAACAGAAGCTAGATAAGCTTAAAAAAGCATGCAAAAATGGGGGTCAAAGAGGGGTATAATGACAAGTATAACATGGAGACCCCCAACAAGGTTGATCCCTTCTAAAATGTTGTAGAGGGACACAAAATAAGCTTACTCACAGTTCATGACATGCTCCATAACAATTTACATATAGGCCAAAAAAATCATGCAAATTTACGGTAAATAAGAGGAATTGTGAAGCAAGTGCAAGATAGGGGGCCCAAACAGGGTTGAGCCCTTCTTCAATGTTGAAGAGGGGCTCAAAATAGGCCCTCTTACAGTTTATATTATGCTCGAAAACAGATCACTCATAGGCTATAAATTTCATGCGAAATATTGGCATATAAGATGATATTGAAGCAAGTGCCAAATGGAGGGCTCAAACAGGGTTGAGTCCTTAAACAAACATGAATATAAGCTCAAAAGAGTGACCCTTTCAGTTAGGGTCGGAGCCTAAAACAGTGAGAAAATAGGTTTAAGAAATGAGGCAAGAAAGTGCTACAAAAGAGGGGAAAGTCTACTTACCCTTGAAGACCACACTTTTGCTACCTCTTGGCTTGAGGAATGTTACTTCTAAGCCTCTGAAAAGCTCCCCTTGCTGCTGGAAATGGAGTGGTGGTGGTGGTGCTTGATGATGATGAAGAAATGGCACCAAACTTGAGAAGAATCAAAGAGATGGAGATGTATATGTGTTTTGAGCTTGAGGCAAGTGTTCTAACTCTTGAGGGAGAGAGAGAGAGATGTATGCATGCAAGGATGGTGTGTCAAAAAGTGTGTGAGAGTGTAGGCCTTAAGGGATTAAGTTCCCTTGCTTACAAAATATCCCCCGAAATCAGATATTTTGGGGGATAAAGCTATACAGCTGCCAAGCACACCCCCCAAGAAGCATGGCCGGCCAGCCATTTTTGTTGCAGGTGGCCGGCCGGCCACCCCCTATGGCCGGCCGGCCAAGGGTCAAAAAGGCCAAATTGATTTAGTGGCCGGCCACCAAAGATTGGTGTCCTCCCATGTGTGTACAACAAGACCCTATGGTTGGAAATTGGCAACTATGAAACAGGAGAAACAATAAGCCACTTTTCAAAGAGGGTTCAAAATGGAAAAAAGAATTACTGGCCGGCCATGTGTTTTTAGGATCCTCCCATGTGTGTACATCACAAATATATGGTTTTGGCTCGAAGAAAATGGCCCTAGGGTGTTCAACATTAGCCCGGAAGTGAGAAAAACGGGCGTCGGAGGGCGCCGGAAGAGCATAACTAGTTGCTGAGACAATTGCTGGCCTCCCACCCTCCAGTGATCTTCCTGGTGATAAAACAGAGGTACCTGCCAAAAATGAACAAAAACCGATGCAAAACAAATGCTCGGGGGCCAAAACACGCAGTTCGGGGTCCCGAAAATAGGCTGTTAAGCACCGAAAGTGGCATTCGGCCTCGAAGTGGGTCTCTCAGACCCTAGTGTCCCTCAAAAGGGAGCAAATGAGATGCATGCCAAAAACCGGAGGAATCGGAGATGGTTGGGTGGTCCCGAACCGAGGCACACGGCCTGACGGCTCCGAAAACCGGGAACCGGGCTCCGAAATGGGCAAAATGGCCTACGGCCACGAAATGTAGCCCACGGCCACTGAGAGACGGTCTACGGGACCTCTCTCTCCCCTCAGGAAAGAAAACAGAGAAAATCGAGTCCGGTTCGCAAACCGAGGCAAGGCACAGAAGAGAGTTCGGAAGTCCGGAGGCAGGGCGCACGATCGCGACTCTGAGACTTCTGAATGAGCACAATATGCAACACCACCGAGCGCTCAATCGGTGACGTCTGAGTCTTAAGGTCGGTCAAAAATGGGGTGTCTACAAATATGAATTTATTAATAAGGATAAAACGTATTAAATATTAACATAAAATATTATTTTTTTCATGATACACCCTAATCAATTATGCATATTTTTACTGTTCAAATCTCTTCATTTTCTTTCCCAAGTTTCAATTATTTTCTCTTATTTTTCTTCCTCACTCCAAAACTCCAATCCACCCTTTCAAAGCTCACCATTAACATCAACATCATTATTTTTATTATATTGTTACTTGCAAATAGAAGAAAGTTTGAACAAAATCAAACAATGGATGACAGTAATAATCAAAACAATTTTTTGAAACAACTTATCAAAGAGGAGATAAGTATTCACATAAATATCAAAGTACAATTATTGATTTCTGTGTTTTTTTTATACAAAAGCGAATATTCAGCCTGTTTTTCGTTATTATTGTTCGAATTTTCAGAACCGAACAATTTCACTTTGTTCGACAGCACACAACCGAACAAAGCAAATGAGTGAATTTGTTCAGTTATGAAAGTCCAAACAAATTCACTTTGTTCGGTTTTGAAAGTCCGAACAATAATGACGAAAAACAAACTGAATATTCATCGTCCTCTTTCTCTTTCGTCGATGCCGCCTTCCCCGATGCATAGTTTCCTGATCGTATTCCATGTATATACATGAACGAGAGAAAGGTTTTTCAAATGTAATATGAATTTTTTTTAATTTGTTTTATTTGGGTGTACCTCAAAAGGATAATTTGGAGAAAAAAATATATATAGTGTACCAAACAAATCAAACACAGAAATCAAATCAAACAATGTCAAGTCCATAAACATTATTTCCTCTTCATTTTCCTTGAACTTCCTTATTGGATAAAAAAAAATTAAGAGAAGAAAACTATGCACACACACACAAAAATGCATAAATTTATAAAGGTTACATTACTATATATTACCATATTAATTATTATTTTTCACCGCATTTTAAACTTTTTTGGGCAAATTACATATATCCCCCTCGAGGTTTAGCTAAATTATAGATACCCCCCTGAGGTTTGAGAAATTATAAATTTCCCCCTGAAGGTTATATTTGTATAACAAATTAGGGGGCAATTTGTTATGAAAATATAAATCTCATGGAGCAATTTGTTATGAAAATATAAACTTCAGGGGGCAGGATGTAATTTTCAAAACCTCAGGGGGTATCTGTAATTTAGCAAAACCTCGAGGGAGGTATATGTAATTTGCCCACGTGTTTTTGAAGTTGGATCCTCTATATTTTTGAGCAATTCAATAGCAAATAACTCGATTGCATGTGAAAATAACAAAGAAACAAAATACAAAATAATAGACTTAGGTAGACAATAAGAAAGGGCCTCTAAAGTGTAATAACTAAGTTTGAGTGACATGGGGGAAATTATTTAATAATTCCAGAATACCACGTGGTTATATTTCAAGCTAATCATCAATTACTTAATCCCCATATTGTTTCCCTATTCCTAACATAAATCGTAGGCCCTTACGCTTCTCTACCAATCAAAACTTTATGAAGTACCACGTGTCTATACTTCAAAAATATTGAATAATCACCCATGACATAGAGAGACAAATCTAACAAGCCAATTGTCTAAAGCCAGTTGGACCTAACTTGGACTTTAGTTCAAAATATTTGTATGGTCCTCCTTTGCAAAATTCCAACCCAAAATGTAATGGTCCCATTAGCCACCATCAAATTTATCAGAAATGTCTCTGGATCTTTCTGGATTATTCCTTTAAAATATTGTTCTTTTAATTAAGTGGGCATTTGAGGTTTGTTTATTTGTTTTTTGTTTTTTTTTTCTTTTCTTCTTTAGTGAACTTTTGTTAAAAAAATTTAAAAAGTTTTAGACTTCTAGATTTAGGAATTGTTTAGAATAATATTTTTTTATTTTTTACGAAAAGATATGTAAAAAATTAAAGAGTTGATATAACTGAAAAAAGATAGAAAAATTTACTAATATAACAGATGCCAAACAATTTCTTAGCTCAACACCGAAAGACTTAAAAAAAAATTTAAAATCTATAAATAAAAATAAAATAAAATAAGGCCCATAAAAATGAAAATAAGTAAAAAATAAGTATATTTTTTACCTTTATAAAATTTTAATTTTTTTAGAATTGTTTTAAATATATATATATATATTTTTTTTTTAAATTCATCTTTACCAAACGGATCAGAAAAATATTATTGATATAATTTTGAAAAAAAAAATACTAAAGACAAAAAAATTCAAAAAAAAATGTGGTTTATATAGGCCTCTTTTGGGAAGTGGGTTAAAAGTCATTTCCCAGCTTTTAACCTATTTTGGGTTACATCATCTCTCACTTTTTTACACATTTTTTCAAAAAAAAAATCAAAAAATCAATTTTTAACTATTTTCTCAAAACCCCCATAGTTCCCAAACACCCCTAAAAAAAGAGAATATTCAAGCAATTGAGGATTTTACGTACGGATTAACTTTTTGATCATTTCCAATGGTTACTTAAAACTATTATCAAATTTAAATTTAATGAAAAATAATTTCTAAACTTGTTCCAACAGTTTTATCAAATACGTATCAAAATTAAGATTTCACTTTTCTTTTATCAAACTAAGAACCAATGTGTCTTTCATCAAATTACTGTTCATTGCCGTTGCCGTATGTACCCCAAAAGTCTCTCCGAATGTCCGCCCAGTTGCCCTCTGGATGACCACTTCCAGGAAAAAATTTGTAAAAAAATTATACTAGTCGGTCGACTGGCTGATCGTCTCTCCAATCGACCGATGATTTGATGAAACTCCAAAACCCTCTGTTGAAATACTTGATATTAAAAAAAATATATTTACTCAAATTTTTATTTAAATTTAATAAAAAAAATTAATACGCTGTTGAAGGTAGTGGCGGAGCCACAGCTAGACCAAGGTGGTCACGTGCCCCCCCTAGATTTTGGAATAAATTTTTTTTCTTTTTTTGTGTGTAAATATAAAGAAAATATTTTAAACAAAAAAAATTATAAAATATTATTTAGAGTGAAATATCAATGACATTTTTAAAATTATGAAAATAATAATGGTTGTTTTTTCTTGAAAATAAAGATATTACGATAAGTCATATTATTATCTATGAAAATTTAAATACAATCGTGATATCTATCATTATTGACATACAATTATAATTAATCTCAATAAAAATTTGGAATTTATTGAATTGTTAGGTATATTTGACATGTGAGGTTTATCCTCTATGTGTTTCTTTACTATTGGTTGATGATATTATATATCAATGATGACGTGATATTACTATTATATTGAATTTTTATTGAAATTTTGTATAAAAAATTATTTTATCATTATATAATTTATTTTAAACTTATATCCATGACTTTTTTTTTTTATATATTGTCCATGATATACTAATTACAAATAATATATATATATATATATATATATCTTTCTTGAAGCCAATCGTAAAAATTTATGTGAAATATTTTGTAAAAATTTTTAATATTATAATTAATAAGTGTCCCATCTGATTTAATTTTTTGGCTCCACCACTAGTTGAAGGTGGGCTTATATTGACATTTTTAGTTTAATATTTTTTATGAAATTAAGAACTAGATAATACTCTCTCTTTTTTTCTTTTTCTTTTTCTTTTTTTTGGTCTTTTTTCAGTTGTTCCATCTAATCGTCTTTTTTGTTGCGGAATATTCTATCATGGGCAGCTAACGTCAAGTAAAAGATGATTAAAATTAGGAGAATCAAAAATGTTTTTGGAACTTTAATTTGTGAGTTTTAATGTGTATGTGGAGTTCATTTGATATGATATTTTGGTTTTTCTTTTTTTTTTTCACCTTACTGGAGCTCAATTAAAGTTCTAGTTTTAGAGGGATGTATCATTGTTGACAGAGAATTTTATTAGACACACTTTATATTATAGGTAGTTTTAGTTATGTTATTTTCTTTGTTAATTATGATTATTTTTATTTTTTTAATTATAACATTATTTTGAGATATTTGATTATAATTTTTTTGTATTTGATTATAACTTTTTTTTAAGTCACTTTAAGTTATGACTTAAAAAAATGAAATTACATTATTTTTTTCTATAATTATAAGATGCATAGGATATGTAACCATGATCTTTTCCTTAAAATAATTTATTATTGAATTATACGATGAAACTAAATGAAACTTATAACTAATTTACCACCACGAGTCCAAAAGTAACCATCAAACCTATTTGATCCAATACCAACTGTGGAGATATATTTTCTGAGTACTAACACGTGGCAAGGTGACGACGACGTGTCAGCCGAGGTGCCACATGTCCTAGTCGTGACGCCGAGGTGATCTAGGCAAAGCCGAGGTTATCTCCGAAGATATCGGAATCCGAGATAAGTGGATAAGAGACAAGAGTCCTAGAATGAAAAGGGAACTCAACCTGGATGAGGGACAAGAGTCCTAGAATGAGAGAAGATTTCAGTTTGTATTAAGATAAGACTCTTAGAGAGTTTATCCTAATCTTACTGGGAGTCCAAGATTAGCAGTAATCCTGAGTCCATAGAAGTTAGGCTTCTATTGAGACTAGGTTTATGTTGGCTATAAAAGAGAGGCACCCCCATGGGTTTAAGGTATGCTTTTTATGCTCAAGCTAGTGAGTTTAGCACTATTGATTATCTTTGAGAGATATTGAGTACTGACTTGATCGTCGGAGTACCCCCGGGTGGCGAACCGCCACCGGAGTCTTCTCTTTCTGTTGCAGGTTAGCTAAAAGCCATCTATTCTGCCGGTGCTCTCCAGTTGATTACTAAGTTGGCAGTGTGGTCGGAAAATGACACCCACAATTTGGCGCCGTCTGTGGGAAAGAAAGAAGAATAGATGGCCAATGAAAGAAAGAAGAATAGATGGCCAATGACGGACAGAAGGATCAGACTGGAGACAACGCTCCTGCTGGGAATGGGAGACCTATCAACCTCGACGTTGAAGGGGACAACCGCAACACAGAAACTCGTGACCAGAGTCACGGAGTGAAAGACGCCGGCCAGGAAGGTGACGCACCAAAGACAATAGATCGAAGCGGATACTACAACGAAGATGACCTCTAAGTATGGAAGGATAGATACCTGCGGAGGAACGAAGACCCTTCCAGAAGGGATGCAAAGATAGGGGGCATGAGCACTCCCAAGGAGATAACATTCAAGTATAGAAGAACTCATCCTGAGTGAGCAGATCCCGGATTCCAGATCCTGGATCCCGGATCTGAGAAGACATGATCTCAGCCTAGACAAGTAGGCCCGAGAAGACGAGAGCTCAGCCTAAGTGAGCAGATCCCGGATTCCAGATCCCGGATCCTAGAAGACATGATCTCGGCCTAGATGAGTAGGTCCGAGAAGAGAAGAGCTCAACCTGAGTGAGCAGATCCAAGATTCTAGCAGACAAGATCTCGGCACTTAAGTCCCAAAAGAGAAGAGCTCAGTGAGCAAATCTCATATCCCAGAAGATAAAAAAGAAAGCACACAAGTGTAGACACCCCATTTTTGACCGTCCTCAAGACTTGGACGTCACCGCTTGAACACCCGGTGATCATCCTTGTTTGTGTTTGTCTTGAGTTCCCGGAGGTCTCGGCTACGCGACTTGCCTCAGGATCTCTCGACTCGACTGTTTTGTGTCTGGTTTTGCACCAAACACTTGTGTTTTTCCTTGGAGGGGCAGGGAATGGCTTGTGGACCATCCCCACACATCACCGGCCATGGCTTGAGGCCACCGGCTGTGTTTTGTTGCCACCGGCCAAATGTTTGGCCGGCTGGCACTATAGATGGTCGACCGGCCATCTTTTTTGATCAAATTGCATTTTGGCCGGCCGACCACTGTGCATATGCTTTTGCAGATATTTTTATGCTAGCTGGCATACACTTTGCTCCCCTCCATACACGTGTATGGAGGGATCTCCCTCTTGGCTAGCTTGTCTTGTAAGCTTGCAAGATTGAACCTTCTATAAGAGGAGGCCTCTTCTTCCTCGTTTAGGTTAGACAAGATTTTCATAGAAAGCTCTGGTTTTAGGGTTTGAGTTGTGTATCTATCCTATATCTATATCTCTCTCTCTCTTGTATTTGTGTGTGTTTAGCCTTAGTATTGCACACAAACACCCACCATCACACCTTACCTTGATTGCTGAGGGGCCAGAGGCCTTTTCTTGAAGTTTTTAGATTGGTTTGGAGCCAAAGAAGCAGCTGGAGTGCTGTTCTTGAAAGAGGTCTTCAAGGGTAAGGACTTTACCTTTAAATACCCCATTTTTGCATAGCTTTTTTACCTATCTTGCAACTATTTTTAGGCTTTGCATATAACACATAAAAGTTTTGTTTTTGAGTCCTTTAAATAGTTGTTTAAGAGTGTTTTGAGCTTTGAGGTTGTTTGACCCCTCTTAAGGCTTGTTTGGCCTTTGTTTTTGTGCTATTTTGGTGAGCTCCGGGACCATTGTGTTTGGGCTTCCTCACCACTGAAATCTTGAGGGATTTCAGTGGTGAGGATGGTGCCTTGATGTCCCAAGAAGGAGAGGGCCACCCCCTCTCCTTGTTGTCCTTGAAAAGGGCTATTTTTGCCTCTTGAGGGAGCATCTAATTTAGGTTCATGTTGGCCATGCCTTAACTGATTTTTATGCTTATTATGTCATAATATAGCTCTGTTTTTTACTTGGTTTAGGTACACCATGCCTGCTTAGCATACATGCCTTGTAATGCCATGTTTAGGTCTTAACATGCTTTAGGTTTTGATCCTTGTTCTAGCATGATTTTAGCCAAGCTTTGTGAAGCTTTTGTGTTTGTTTTAGCATGCTTAAGTTCTGTTTTTGGTTGTTTTGGTCGACCATAGCATGCTTAGCATAGCCACCTTGCATTTTGGCTTGTTAGCCTTAGGTGTGTGAGTGTGTAGCATGCATTACTTGCATTATTTCAGTGGTTTGGAACCACTTACCATGTTGTTTCAGTCCTTATGGCATGCTTGCATACTTGCATTTGATGCTCCTTTGTTGCTTTAAAAGGTTGTTGCCTTATGCTCCATGAATGTGCTTTTTTGTATGCTCGCATGTTTAAGCCACTTAGATGCCATCTAGGTATTCCCTTAGCATTGTCTAGGTCTGCCTTAAACCTGTTTTAAGTCCTCTTGGCCTTGTGAGGCTTGGTTGACTTAGCCATGGTTTAAGTCTCCTTGCCTTGCCTCAAGTACTTGGACCAATTGCATGCCATGTTTGTCTTGTTTAAATTGGTTTGGCACCATCATTATCATGATTTTCAGAGTTTACATTGCATGCTAATTGTCCATGTTTAGGCTCTTTTAAGTGTGCTTAAGGTTGCTTGTTTGATGCTTAAGTGTTGGCCCATCAACATGTACATGTGTGTGTGTGTGTAGGCCCTCATTTCCATAGCATTGGCCACTGTTTTCGGCTTGTTTGAGGGTTGCCTAAATTAGTTTAATTCCACCCCTTTGCATGTTGTTGCATGCTCACCTTGTGTGTTGTTGCATACTAGTGTGTTGTTGCATGATTGAATGAAGTCACATGCTTGCGTGCATGCTTGAACATCCACATTGTGTCTTGCATACTTGTAGGTTGCATTGCTTCATGCCTTACATGCTTCTTTACTTAGGTTGTGTGCCTAACCTACATTGCACATTGCATTGCCATGTTGCGTACTAGCCTCCATACCTAGGATGCATTGCATTGGCATGCATGCTTCACCTCTTGAGTTGAGAATGATAGAGGTTGAGCCCCCTTTGTTTGATTATGTGTATTTCACTCCACATTGAAAATGCACAACTTGGTTTCTTGGGCCATCACGCATTGAAATGCGCGATTGATGGTCCGAGAATTGAGAACCATATCCCTTTGAGTCATGAATATGATAAGGGGTGTAATTGGTGCATACATTGCTTGAAATGCATTGCCATGCTATGTTTTGCCCTATGCTGCTGTCAAAAACAGATTCTGCAGGAAGATTTGGCCGGCCAACCATCTGCAGTGCCGACCGGCCATCCATAAGTGGCCAATGGATTGATTTGTGGCCGGTGACCATTCTCCATGGCCGGTGACCAATTCCCTCAGCCGGTGGTGTTCCTCAACATTCAGAGAAGCAACCCTGAGATTTGTGCAGTCTTCAAAGAAGGATAACAGTCAAAGTAGAGGCAACTTGTGCATGGCAGTGGCTTTCCGAGTGGAGCCGAGCGCGCATTGCATTGGGCCCTCTTCCCGAGGCTGTTTACTGCTTTCATTAGATTAGTTAATTTGTTAATTAATTAATTGGTCTGTAATATTTAATTAGCTTGTAGGTTAATTAAATTGTATTATTCTTTCAGTCCCTCCGAGCGAGGGCAAATTTGTAATAAGTGTGGGTGCGTGTGTGCATGTCTTCCAACCCCCACTTCTTTCTCCCTTTTACTTACCTGCTTTTGATGGTTAGTATTAGGACATGTTTAATTTAGCATACCTTATGCTATGCATGCGTGCATCATTCATTAGTATTGCATGCACCAGGCTCGGCGCATCATGCTAAATGCATAGTATTTCAAAATCTAACTTGAATACATGCTATCTGTGCATTCCACATGTCATCCTAGGATTAGCCGAGCCTATTCTAGTGACATTTTGTATGTGTTGCATTAGCCACTTAACATGGACTTGGATCATGCATGATTGCTAACATGTCCTTTGTTTTGGCTCGGAGTACGATGTAAGTATTTATGCTTCAACATCTCGCACGAATGTGAGTGTTAACATGCTTACCATGCGGCTAAATGCTTATTTGATTAACTGCCTGACTGCCTGTGGGTGAAGGTTGGATTGTTTGAGTTGGAACAACTCATTGAAATCCGTGTTTTAGCCTACTTACGAGTAGCAAATCTCAAAGCGTTTTCCAAACAAACGGATATGCAATGCGTCGTTCTAAATTAGGCGATCTAGTCTATACTTTTGTGTTGTGCGCATCACATAGTAATTCTAGCTAATTAACCGGAATAAGAACACATAACGTTTTCAAAAACGAATATCATGGTTAGTAAAGGCCGATCTTCGGATCGGGCGAGAGGGGGTGCTCATAGCTGACCTTCCCCAATCATACCCAAGTTCCCGAGCCGAGGCAACTTTGGTGATGACGGACACGTGGCCTTAGGCGAACGAGTCAGGGTTTCCTAAATTCCCCCAAAATAAAATATTTAGGTGGCGACTCTGTATCTGGCAAAGTAGTCCATGTTTGGCACTCCTTTTCTAAAATTTATTTTCTCAAAACGATTTGCCGGATTTGGACTTTTTGGTTCAGATTAAGAACCGTGACAATTTGAGTCCTGAACTGTAGTAGCCCCACAGGCGAACAAAATGGGACATCCCTCCCGGGACGTTCGGGGACATCTACAACAAGGTTGGACTGCAGTTAGCCAGGTTGAAGACCTTTTATAAGGTTCGCAAAGGAGTATGTGGAAGCCATGCAAGGGGCAGAGAGAAGAAGAATATGTTTACCACTTGTTGAAATTTGTAGCAATTTACAAGTTGGTTAAACCGAGATGATGTTAAACACTTGTTGAAATTCTGTGTGAATTTACAAGTTGAAGTTAAACCGAGATGATGTTTACCACTTGTTAAAATTTGTAGCAATTTACAAGTTGGTTAAACTGAGATGATGTTTAACACTTGTTGAAATTCTGTGTGAATTTACAAGTTGAAGTTAAACCGAGGTCATGTTTAACACTTGTTGAAATTCTGTGTGAATTTACAAGTTGAAGTTAAACCGATATGATATTTAACACTTGTTAAAATTCTGTGTGAATTTACAAGTTGAAGTTAAACCGAGATGAAGTTTAACACTTGTTGAAATTCTGTGTGAATTTACAAGTTGAAGTTAAACCGATGTGATATTTAAACACTTGTTGAAATTCTGTGTGAATTTACAAGTTGAAGTTAAACCGAGATGATGTTTAACACTTGTTGAAATTCTGTGTGAATTTACAAGTTGAAGTTAAACCGAGGTCATATTTAACACTTGTTGAAATTCTGTGTGAATTTACAAGTTGAAGTTAAACCGATGTGATATTTAACACTAGTTGAAATTCTATGTGAATTTACAAGTTGAAGTTAAACCGAGGTCGTATCGGAAGAAGATTGGTTTAAACACTTGTTGAAATTCTGTGTGAATTTACAAGTTATAGTTAAACCGAGGTTATGATAAAGGAAGATGGTTTAACACTTGTTGAAATTTTGAGAAAAATTTACAAGCTGAAGTTAAGCCGAGGTTATGATAAAAGATGATGGTTAAACACTTGTTGAAATTTTTGAGAAAAATTTACAAGTTAAAGTCAAGCTCAAGCAATATCTGCGTACTTGCCGAGACTACCAGGTTGTCAAAACTTGAAATATGGAAAACTGAAGTCTTGATAGAAGACATTGAGAAAGTGACAAGTCCTAAGCAACACTTGTGAAAATATTTGTTACAATATTTTCAAGTGTTAGGACAAGGCTGAGATGAGCAAGATTAGAAGTTGTGACAGAGGTATTTTACCCAAAGAGATTGCACAGTCAAGGTGTACTTTAAAGACATGCAAATTATTCTAAGTATAGAATCATACAATAGTAGAAAAAAGAAGACATACATTCAAAGAAAAAATCAGAGAAATGCATTTAAAGAAGAAAGAAGGCACTTCGGCCTGAATATTGAAAAATAAATTATTCAGACTACAAAAATGGCACGTCAGCCGGATTAAAAGCATACAAAGACAGACAAAGTACAAGGTACAAGGTACAAGGAGTAAAAGAAGGAAACAAAACTACTCGGCATCAATGGCAGGATATAGAAGACAGTTGGGAAGACTTCTCAGCAGCCTTCTCGGCCTCGAGCTCAGCATCGATCTCCCGAAGAGTTTGATCAAGGCTCTTCTCGGTGATTGGCACCTCGGAGTTTGAAGGCAAGGATTGAAAGCAAGAATCTGGAAAAAGACACAGAAAACAGAAACAAGTATGTAATTCGTAATCAAGAATGGTGATGAAGCTATCAAGAAATCAAGACAAAAAGATTGCACAGGTGTGTCAAGCCAAGAACAGTGGCAGAAATCAACAGATGTGTGAACAGTGTGTATTCAAGAAGATGATTTGGAAACAACGGGTAAAACAGCAATGGTGATTAACAATGAAGCAGAGCTTCTTGGAAAGCAACAAGAAATAAAACTAGGAGGAACAGTGGCTTACCAGAAAAGAGGGAAGCCGGAATGAGAATTGCCGAAGTCTGACGACAATGACAGAATGACGTAAGCTTTACCGGAGGAGAGGAACGAAGACAGTTACAGAAGCTTGAAAGTTTGGAACAATGACGGATTTAAGCAAAAGAGCTGGAAAGAGAAAAAGCTAGAGGATTGAATGAAAAAAGAGAAAAATAGTCAAGAAGACGACAAAATTCAAGAATAAAGCCAAGTGCACAGGCACTAATTAAGTATGTGAAGAACAAGAAAGTAATGACCCAGACACGATGCTAGCAACAGAAAGCGAATATGACAAGAACAGTGCCAGGCATTCAAACAATTCAAAACTTGAAGACAGATGAAAATAGAAGGCAACAGATGGCAAGTAAACAGATTTAGAAAAGTTATGAAAGATTAAGCTTAATAGCAAGTAAAGAGTTTGTGAACCTACCAAGTGAAATGAACGCCGATATGAAAATCGCCGGAGTCAAATAGATGACTGGAAATCGGGAACTCACCAGAGAGTGTGAGTGGAGCAGTTGCAAAGCTCTTGGAGTTTACGAATTAATGGAACCAGAACCTCGGCTAGGAGGTGCGATTTCAAGCAGCTTGGAAAGCATGAAACTTGATTCTTGACACCAGTGGAGAGTAAAGTCCAGGGAACTTTGAGGCCGGCGAGTTTGATCTCGGACAGAGGGGCACAGATGAACGAACAGTGTAGGTTCCATCACCTCAGAATGCCGAGGTAATAGAACCTAAGGGGCAGTTGTGGGGATATATTTTCTGAGTACCAACACGTGGCAAGGTGACGCCGACGTGTCAGCCGAGGTGCCACGTGTCCTGGTCGTGACGCCGAGGTGATCTCGGCAAGGCCGAGGTTATCTCCGAAGATATCGGAATCCGAGATAAGTGGATAAGGGACAAGAGTCCTAGAATGAAAAGGGAACTCAACCTGGATGAGGGACAAGAATCCTAGAATGAGAGAAGACTTCAGTTTGCATTAAGATAAGACTCTTAGAGAGTTTATCCTAATCTTACTGGGAGTCCAAGATTAGCAGTAATCCTGAGTCCATAAAAGTTAGGCTTCTATTGGGACTAGGTTTATGTTGGCTATAAAAGAGAGGCACCCCCATGGGTCTAAGGTATGCTTTTTATGCTCAAGCTAGTGAGTTTAGCACTATTGATTATCTTTGAGAGATATTGAGTACTGACTTAATCGTCGGAGTACCCCCGGGTGGCGAACCACCACCAGAGTCTTCTCTTTCTGTTGCAGGTTAGCTAAAAGCCATCTATTCTGCCGGTGCTCTCCAGTTGATTACTAAGTTGGCAGTGTGGTCGGAAATTGACACCCACACCAACAGGGTGGTTGGTAATGGCAACCGTAGGCGGGGGAAGAAAGAAAGAATGGTGATAGTGGTTGTTGGTAAGAGTGATAAACGATGATAAAGGTTGTCAATAATGAACATCAATAGAGTAGAACAGATCGAAGAAAGGAGGCAGAGACATGAGGAGAAGAAAAAATGGGATATATAATTGTATATAAAATTTCATGTAATTCACGAGACAACAAAAAATAATTAAATTCTTTATCATATTCCCATAATATTTTATCACATTTCACCTAGTTTTTTTTATATGACATGATAATTTTATTTTATTTTTAAATTTAAAGGATCATATATGTACATCTTTTATTATATAAATACACAATAAGTAAAATAAATTTAATAATAAATATTATTTCTCATAATAATTACTTTAATTTTTGAAAAAACAACAACAGTTTTTATATATCAGCACATCATCATTAACTTAACATATATTATTCAATTGAATTTGTGTTTGTAGTGATTTTTAAAAAAAATTTGTTCAATTCTTAATTTAATTTAAAGCACTTTTAAGATAAAACCTTTTTAAAAAAATTAAATGAAACTTGAGAAAAATGCACTAAAATTAAAAAGTGCTTTTAAATATGCCTTTTCAATTAAATCAAAATTTCTCGTCTATATTAGATTTTCAATTTTTTTTAGTTTTTAAATTTTTAGGAACTCACTACAACATATAAAAATTTTAGGGAAAATTATTTAGAAGTCCTATTAGGGAGACTTATGCTACATATGGTCCTAGTAAAAAACTTATGTTCCCATAAGTCCTGTGGGAAGTTTGTTGACACATTTACCCTCAATATTAGTTGTTAATATCATAAATAAGTAATAAAACCATATATAGGAAATTGATATAAACGTAACGTAACGTGACACCTACATAAACGTAACGTGACACCTATATAAACGTAACGTGACATATCTACATAAACGAAACGTAACGTAACGTGACACCTATATAAATGTAACGTGACATATCTACATAAACATAACTGTAACAAGCCCGCGAGGGACCTCGCTACAGTTCGGACTCGATTTTTGTTGTGGTTCTAAATCTGAACCAAAGAGTCCAAATCCGGCAAATCGTTTTGAAGAAAAAACAGATTTTTTGAAAGAAGTGCCAAACATGGACTGCTTTGCCAGATAACAGAGTCGCCACCTAAATATTTTTTAAAATGGGAAATTTAGGAAACCCTGACTCGGTGCCAAAAGGCCACGTGTCCGTCATCACCAAAGTTGGCTCGGGAACTTGGGTACGATTGGGGAAGGTCACATCGTGAGCACCCCCTCTCGCCCGGTCAAAGACCGGCCTCTACTAACCATGATATCTGTTTTTTGAAAACTTTGTGAGTTCTTATTCTGGTTATTAGCCTAGGTTACTATGTGATGCTCGCAGCAAACAAGTATAGACTGAATCGTCTGAATTGGAACTAAACATCTCATGTTTGTTTGTTTGAAGATGGTTTGATGGTGCTACCCGCAGGTAGGCTAAGACGCGGATTTGCCACCCTTGGGTGGGCTTAGTAAAACATGATTTTGCCACTATCTAGTGGGCTTAAAACAAACAGTTAATGAATTGCTCCAATTCAGATAACTCAACCTCCACCCACAGGCATTCAAGGCAGTTATATCACATAAGCACATAGCCTCATGGTAAGCATGCTATCATGGCAGTCACTCACACGCATGCAAGGATGCTAAAGCATAAAACTCACCTAGTACTCCAAGCCAAAACAGGAACCGATTAGAAATCATGCATGGATCCTAAGTATACAGAATGCCTAATGCAACACATGCAAAATGCAACTATAGCAGGCTCGGCTATTCTAAAGATAGCATGTGAAATGCTACAACTATCACGTATTCAATTTGGAATTGAAATACAGATGCAGTTTGTATGATGCGCCGATCCCGGTGCATGCAAAACAGATGAATGATGCAAACATGCTGTCATACTGTATGCTAATTGAAATATGCCCTATATCTAACCATCGTAAGCGGGTAAATAAAAGGGAGAAAGAAATGGGGGTTGGAAGACATACATCGCACTCACCCACACTTATTACAATTATGCCCTCACACAGAGGGTCCGAATAAATAATAATACAGTCCGAAATGAAAGAATAATACAGATTTCTAATTAATGTACAGATTAACTACAAAAAAGTAAAACTGGCATGCAAGCCAGGGACTGCCTTGCTTCTGATGAATAATG
Source organism: Camellia japonica (assembly GCA_030407325.1). NCBI lineage: Eukaryota > Viridiplantae > Streptophyta > Magnoliopsida > Ericales > Theaceae > Camellia > Camellia japonica. The sequence goes on from JAPPVO010000029.1 coordinate 158,695,098, forward strand.
TATGCCGGGCTGCTCTGGCGCGGAAATCCACTGGGATGCCCCAATTAGCCTCTGTTTGCACTTTTCTCGAAATGCGTGCCAAACTCTGAAAAGTTGTTGATCCTTGATTTTGCTGCAACAGAGAGCAGGAAAAGGGCATAGCAATGTATTTCACAGATATATGCATGCCTCGATCCTCGTGCCACCAATCACGCATATCGATGCATGATGGCCGAGAAGCCGAATTGCACAGCTCAATATAGAATGAATGCATGTGAATGCTACAACAAAACCTAACTCCATCATGGGTAATCCGGAGTGTCGGTGACTTGGGAATATTGAGACCCGTCCCGTCACTCGGAGTACGAAACGTGCCTCGTTTCCCGTGCCCGGGTTAACTCCTATCCTGAACACGATGCAATATGCATGATATGCATGAAATGCAGCTAATATACAATCCTAACATACATAATGCTATGAAAATGAGATATCTCGAAATGCGTGCCCACGGACACGCAAACCGAGGTGATAGCATAAAAACATGAGATGACATGAAAAATGATATATAATGAGAAAAAATGAGATACCTCGAAATGCGTGCCCACGGGCACGCAAACCGAGGCGGTGACATACAGGCATGAAATGGCAAATGCAATGCAATTGGACTTACACTAACATGAGTGGACCTCAGCCACACTCACATAAGAGGCCGTCGGATAAAAAAGAAGTGCCTCGAAATGCGTGCACACGGGCACGCAAATCGAGGCAATGGCATAGAAGCATGAAAATGGCAAATTGGGCTTACACTAATATGAGAGGACCTCAGCCGCACTCACATAAGATGCCGAGGGACAAAAATGAAGTGCCTCGAAATGCGTGCACACGGGCACGCAAATCGAGGCATGGCCCGAAGGCATGAAATGGCAAATTGGGCTTACACTAACATGAGAGGGCCTCAGCCGCACTCACATAAGATGCCGGTAGATGAAAATGAAGCGTCTCGAAATGCGTGCACACGGGCACGCAAACCGAGGCATGGCCCGAAGGCATGAAAATGATATATAAATGAGACATGGCAAATGACACAAGGAAAATGCAAATTTCAGCAGCCAAAATGATGCAAAACAGCCCCCGAATTATAGTAAAATTACACCCGATGCCCGAAATGTTATGCTATGCACCCGAAATGACTTATAGCTATGCCAAATATGCAGAATATGGACATGACATGCAAAACAGTAGCAATGCAGCCCCTAAACTAGCATTTTTTTAGTACAAAGCAAGGCCAAACAGCAGCCACAAGCATGGTAAAAATGGCATGCAAAAATGGGGAAAAAGAGGGGAATTACAAAGCAAGTAGTATATACAATGCTCAAACCAAAAAAATCAGTTCTACAACAGTAAAGAGGGACCAAAAATATGCACAATTACAAGAGATGACATCCCCCAATTCAGTGTGTAGATATGCTCAATATAGCATGCAAAATGAAGCCAACAAAGGCTATAACATGAGGTACCATAAGCATATACCAAAAAACTTTGGACCCTTGACAAAATATGAAGAATAAGCCAAAAAAAGACACTTTCTAAGCCTGATGAAGGCTGAAAACAGAAGTTAAGCAAGCCTAACAAAGCATGCAATTTTACGGAAAATATGAAGGATATAACATGAGGTACTAAAAATATTCACCAAATGGCCTAAGACCATTAACAAAACATGACGAATGGACCAAAATAAGGCTCTTTTGAAGCCTGATGAAGGCTGAAATCCGAAGCCAAATAAGCCTAACAAAGCATGCAAAATAGGAGTAGAACATGAATTCAAAGCAAGTGGCATGTAGAGCATGAAAACCAGGTTGAGCCCTTCTTCAATGTTGAAGAGGGGCTCAAAATAAGCACAAAATCAGTATGTTGCATGCTCCAACTCAGATCACAAATAGGCCAAATAAAGCATGCAGTTTTACGGTAAATTGGAAGAATTACAAAGGAAGTGCATGATAGAGAAGCCAAACATGGTTGAGCCCTTCTTCAATGTTGAAGAGGGGCTCAAAATAAGCCCACTCACAGTATATATTAGGCTCCAAATCAGATTACTCAAAAGCCAAACAAAGCATGCAATTTTATGGCATAAAGAGTGGTATTGAAAGAGGTGTATGATAGAGACACCAAATGAGGTTGAGCCCTTCTTCAATGTTGAAGAGGGGCTCAAAATAAGCACAAAAACAGTAGGGGTCGGAGCCCAAAACTGAAATAAAATAGGGTAAGGAATTGATTCAAAATTATGCTAGAAAAAGGGAATTAGTGGCTTACCCTTGGAGACAAGTCTTTTGTGGCTTCTTGGCTTCAATTTGCTGCCTCTTAGCCTCTGAAAAACACTTCTTAGCTGCTGGAAATGGAATGGTGATGGTGATGCTAGGTGTTGATGAACAAATGGTGCCAAGACTTGGATGTTTGAAGCTTTTTGGAAGAGAGGAATGGAGGAGATGTATATGCAAGGCTCAAAGGATTTTTCTAACCCTTAAACCAGCTGGTGGCTGCTGGTTTATATGGCCAAGAAAAGGGGTGAAAAAGGAGGGCAAAAAGGTGGGAAAAATACACCCAAGTATTCCCTCAAAATATCTTTTTCCAAAATATCTAGATATTTTGCTCTAAAAAATCTTTCCCTAAATCTAGATATTTGAGGGCAACTAATGCATAGCTGGAATACACTCAATGAGAGGAATAGGGCCGGCCAACTCACAGGGGCAAAATCGTCATTTCACAAAAGGGGTGGCTGGCCAGCTAGATAAAAAAAACTGCCGAGAAGACCACTGGCTGGTGGGTGCTAGGGAAGTCCAAAAATTTCCATTCAAGTGTCCAAATTGAAGCCCCGGAAGTTAGCTTTCCAATGGCGCAAACCTTGCATCAAAATTCCTCCTGTGGAAAAAGTTATGCCAGTTTCCGTAAAACCGCGCAGATTCAGTCCAACCGGACTTTAACCAACCATATCTCCTCCCCCCGGATTTGAACTTAGGATATTCTTGAGTGAAAAATGAAGCCCCGGAAGTAAGCTTTCCAATGGTGGTGGCCTCATATTTTAATTCCTCTTGTGCAAAGAGTTACGCTTGTTTCGGTGAAGCCGCGCAGACTTTTCTCCTTCCCAGATTCATGCTGAACCACTTTTGACCAAGCAGATAACTGGTTGCTGAGACAATTGCTGGCCTCCCACCCTCCAGTGATCTTCCTGGTGCTAAAACAGAGGTACCTGCCAAAATTGAACAAAAACTAATGCAAAACGAAAGCTCGGGGACCAAAACCGCGCGGGGTCCCGAAAATGGGCCGTGAGCACCGAAAGTGGCGTTCGGCCACGAAGTGGGCATCAGAGGCCCCAGTGTCCCTCGGAATGATAAAATAGAGGCACTTGCCAAAATTGAACAAAAACTAATGTAAAATGAATGCTCGGGGCCCAAACCGCGAGATTCGGGGTCCCGAAAATGGGCTGTAGGCACCGAAAGTGGTGTTCGGCCACGAAGTGGGCATCTGAGGCCCCAGTGTCCCTCGGTATGATAAAACAGAGGCACTTGCCAAAAACTGGAGAAATCGGAGATGGTTGGGCGGTCCCGAACCGAGGCACACGGCCTGACGGTCCCGAAAACCGGGAACCGGGCTCCAAAATGGGCGAAATGGCCTACGGCCACGAAAAGTAGCCCATGGCCACTCAGAGATGGTCTACGAGACCTCTCCCTCCCCTCAGGAAAGAAAACAGAGAAAATCGAGTCTGGTTCGCAAATCGAGACAAGGCACAGAAGAGAGTTCGGAAGTCCGGAGGCAGGGCGCACGGCCGCGACTCTGAGACTTCTGAACGAGCACAGTATGCAACATCACCGAGCGCTCAATCGGTGACGTCTGAGTCTTAAGGTCGGTCAAAAATGGGGTGTCTACAGTAACGTAACGTGACACCTATATAAACGTAACGTAACGTGACACCTATATAAACGTAACGTGACACCAATATAAACGTAACGTAACACCTACATAAACGTAACGTAACGTGACACCTATATAAACGTAATGTGACATTTACATAAACGTAACGTAATGTGACATTTACATAACGTAACGTAACGTGACACCACTCCTTCCCCCAAGGTCATCACTGTCAAAACACCAGAAACATTAGCTCCCTCTTGAGCAGTGAAGTAAGCAATGTAGCTCATGGTAAATGTCAATGCAATCTCTAACACAGTGTTGTTGTCCTGAACCTCAACATGCTCTCTTGAAACAGTAGCTAGTTCGGGAGTATTAAAATGAATCTTAATGCCACTACTGACATGTTTAAGAACCAAAGAACTGTCCCCAAAAACCATCTCTGAAAAGTGAGATGTTTGAAGCTTATACTTCCACTGTTGGAGGTGGAGAGTGTTGAGAATGGGACGCTTGCGAGACCCAATCTCCCAACCATGTATGAAGAGTCCAACGCGTCCTTCCGGAAAAAGCTGAGCTCCGGTGGCTTTGAGCTCGGTCTCGTCCAGTTCCAACTCCATTCCCAATTGCACTGCCGGCCACCACTATTCTCAATCTTCTCCGGCCAACCCCCACCGGAATCCTCCCAACAGCCTTCCCAACACCATAATTCTCGGAACTCAGATTTTCTCTCTCTCTCTCTCTCTCTCTCTATATATATATATATATATATCGGCATATATATATATACATATCTGAGGTTTCTTGGGGTTCAAGGTGTTAAAACTGCAACGATGGAAGTGTTCTGAACAATCTCATCAAGACCCGTGTTACCCCACTTACATTCCATTTCTGGGATCTTGGGATGTATTGAGTTCTGACGAAAATACCAGCGCCAAGAATGGCGATCTGAGGTGGCTTCGACATCTTCCCCAGATCAGTGAGTAAATTGATATATCGAATCAACAAAGAGATGAAGACCAACAGAAGAGAGAGAGAGCGAGAGAGGGAAGGTGTGAAAATGGGGGGTAAAAAGATTAGGATCTTGTGGAATACATTCTTATGAAAATAGGACTTGAGACTCTATAAGAAATTACACAGGACTTAGCCTAACATAAGGTTCTGAAAAAGGACTTATAAATAAGTCTCCCAAAATTTTAAAGACCATTTTTTGTCTCTTAAAAGTATAAATTTTATTATAAAAAAATATTTAGGGATTAATTTCAATTGTCGCAAGAACAATCACTAAAAAGTCGCCTTGAAAAATAATTTTAAAAAAAAGAACTTTTAGGGACAAAATTTTGAAAATATCTGCTGCTGTTTTTGGGTCTGTTGTATATATGTAGTGTTGGTGGGGTAGTGTTAGCTTGGGTGAAGCTCTGCATCTTTCTGGTGTGTGTACTGAAGCTCTGCAATTTCATGTTTCTGCAGTATAAATACTGTTGTGTGTACTGAAGCTTTGCATCTGTGTTGTTATGTTGGTGTCATCTGTTTTGCAGTTTTGCTCTCAACTATAGTGTTGGTTGGGTTGTGATAGCTTGGGTGAAGCTCTGCACCTTTATGTTGAAGTTCTGAAGTGTGATTGCTGATGTGTGTAGCTCTGCATCTGATTTGCAGTTTGCCCTCCACTCTAACTCTGCTGCTTTGCTCTTTTTTTATGCTCTTTTTGTGTGTTTTCTGTTTTTTTTTTTTTTCTTGTTGTTAGAATTGTATTTTGTTTGCTAGTTTGTTGGTGTCTCACCAACTGGCGCTTGGAGCTTAGTGCTAGCTCCAAATTCCTCTTTATTGATGCATTGTATCATACCCCGTATGCTTCCATCAATAAAGATTTCTTTTGCCGATCAAAAAAAAAATGTACTTCTAGGCATAAAATAATTTTATCCCAAAATATTTATTTTTTGAGACAACTTTTGATCCCAAAAGGTTAGTAATTCATCGTTAAATGTCTAATTTTGTTGCTAAAAATAAAATAATAATATTTTTGGCAAAAAAATATTTTATCCCTAAAAAGTGATTTTGTCATTAAATTTTTATTTTTTAAATCTTAATTTCTTGTAGTGGCTTTTAGATCCCAAAAAAAAAAACAAAAAACCACTGTCTACTACTATTAAGAATTTAATGTACAACAAATGCGGATAAGATGAAAAAGATTTTATAAGAGAATATAAATGTTAGAAATCCCAAAATTTCTACTAAAGTCTCGTTTGAGAACATGCTATTTTAGTAATTTTTTTGCTTTTTGGCTAAAATATGAGGTAAAAGAACAAATATGTTTGGAATTACTTTTTTATTTTTTACAAAAAGATATGCAAAAATGAGAGAGAAAATGGAATCTTTGACTTTTTTTCATAAGTTATAGACTTCTGATTTTTTTAATAACTTTTTGACTTTTAGGCTAAAACAGTCAATTCCTAAATGTCTATGTGGGACCCATATTGTATGAGTCCCACACTCATGTAAGATATTTGATAAAAACTTCAATAGAATTTTTGAAATCTCTAACATTACTCATAAGAGAAATAAAAAATAGAAAATTAGTGCACAAAAGCTCTTATATGAAAGTTTGGGTCTACCCATGCGAGACCTATATAAGACCTACTCTTATTTGAGAGATTTTGTTCTCGAATTTTTTGTGTAAATAATATTTCTCAATGCATAACGAGACACTCTTCTAATGGCAGTAGTAATGAAATTAAATGCAATTTACCTTACAAATGTGTGAAAGAGACACTACAAAAAAATTGCATTTTTGCGACAGCAAAACATCATCTCAAAAGGTTTTTTGCGACGGTAAGTGGCTTTTTGCGACGGCAAGTGGAGGGTCGCAACAAAGGGGGTTACAAAAGGGTTTTGGCGACGGCATAACGCCGTCGCCTTTTGTTTGCGACGGCAAAATTCTGTCGCAAATAACGCTTGAAAATCTGGGTTTTTTTAGACGACACTCTCTTGCCGTCGCTAAAAGGGTTTTTTGCGACGGCAAAAATACTGTCGCTAAAAGTTTATTTGTGACAGCACCTGATGCCGGCGCTAAAGGACTATTAGCGACGGCAATAACATCGTCGCTAAAGGCCCTACTTTTCAACCAATTCCCCTATCTTTTGCGACAGTAAAACTGCCGTCGCAAAAAACCCTGGTTCAATTTTGTTTTTGAGACGGTATGTGTGCTGCCGTCTCCAAAAAAAAAAATGTATTAAAATTATTAAAAATATGAAAATAACCTATATTAAATGAAAATTAACTAAAAAAAAATCGATAATTACAGAATAATATAAATACATACATAAACAAATGTTGGCACATAATGAAAATTCATAATGTTGTTCCATTCATAACAACACATAAATAAAAATTCATAACAATAAAAATTATCCCACTACATAATGTCGCATAATGCATACATAATGTTGTTCACAAATCTAAATAACGTAAATCAAAACCAAAAGTTTTCGTCATGATTCTTCCGTGGGTTACAAAAACAAAAGTTGGTCATAATCTTTACACGCCCGCATTCTACAAGAAGCAAATTGCTACTCAGGAAATATCTGAAAATAACAAAATAAAAATAATTAATGACAATATAATGGTATTAATATTTTAATTACAGAAAAACATAAAAAATTAACTACTATATAATTACAAAGATAGTTTAGTAAATAATTTTAACTAGACAGAAATCCAGCCCTAACTCCCAAACCGGAAACCCGATTGGAGTCCCGTCTTCTCCCACAAGTCTCTCGTGCCTATGCGGTCGTGTGTGCCAAGTTTCGTGCTAAACCGACATCGTTTGGTGATTTTGGAGGGTCAACACCTCGAATTCAAGTTTTTTAAGGAACTAGTTTTCCTAGACCGAAATTTGACTCTAACTCCCAAACCGAGAACCCGATTCGAGCCCTATCTTCTCCCACAAGTCTCTCGTGCCTAGGCGGTCGTGTGTGCCAAGTTTTATGCTAAATCGACGCCGTTTGGTGATTTTGGGGCATCAACACCTCGAATTCAAGTTTCATAAGGAACTAGTTTGCTTAGACCGAAATCCGACTCTAACTCCCAAATCGGGAACCCGATTCGAGCCCCGTCTTCTCCCACAAGTCTCTCATGCCTAGGCGGTCGTGTGTGCCAAGTTTCGTGCTAAACTAACGCCGTTTGGTGATTTTGGGGCATTAGCACCTCGAATTCAAGTTTTTTAAGGAACTAGTTTGCCTAAAGTGAAATCCGGCTCTAACTCCCAATCCAGGAACCGGATTCGAGTCCCGTCTTCTCCCACAAGTCTCTCGTGCTTAAGCGGTCATGTGTGCCAAGTTTCGTGATAAACCGATGCCGTTTGGTGATTTTGGGGCGTCAACACCTCGAATTCAAGTTTCTTAAGGAACTAGTTTGCCTAGACCGAAATCCGGCTCTAACTCCCAAACCGGGAACCCGATTCGAGTCCCGTCTTCTCCCACAAGTCTCTTGTGCCTAGGCGGTCGTGTGTGCCAAGTTTCGTGCTAAACCGACGCCGTTTGGTGATTTTGGGGCGTCAACATCTCGAATTCATGTTTCTTAAGGAACTAGTTTGCCTAGACCGAAATCCGGCTCCAACTCCCCAACCGAGAACCCGATTGGAGTCTCGTCTTCTCCCACAAGTCTCTCGTGCTTAGGCGGTCGTGCGTGCCAAGTTCGTGCTAAACCGACGCCGTTTGGTGATTTTGGGGCGTCAACACCTCGAATTCAAGTTTCTTAAGGAACTAGTTTGCCTAGACCAAAATCCGGCTCTAACTCCCAAACCAGGAACCCGATTCGAGTCCCGTCTTCTCCCACAAGTCTCTCATGCCTAGGCGGTCGTGTGTGCCAAGTTTCGTGCTAAACCGATGCCGTTTGGTGATTTTGGAAAAAATCACTAATTGTCCACAGTAAAACTGCATACATTTTAAACATTTGATTTGTTGATGCATCAAATGTTGACACACCCTCATTCCATAGTTCTTTCAACTCCGCAATCAACGGTTGCATATACACATCAATCTTGTCACCAAGTCCTTTCGGGCCGTCAATAAGCACGGATAAAATTAGAAATGGTTGCTTCATGCACATCCATGGCGACAAGTTGTATGGAATGAGCACAACAGGCCAAGTGCTATGAACTATGTTCATCGTCCTGAATGGGTTAAAACCCTCAGCCAAGCCTTACACTTCGGCAATTATTACTAAAGTTAATATTCCGACGGTCAAAATCTTTCCATGCAAGGGAGTCAGCAGGATGCCTAAAGACACCATCATCAGTTCGTTCCTCTGCATGCCATCTCATTAACTTGGCCATCTTGGATGACATAAACAACCTCTGCAACCTTGGCTTTAAAGGAAAATGCCTCATCTGTTTTGCAGCTATTCGTTTGCCACCTTTGTTAGGACCATTTGAACCACCATTACCATTTGATTTCCATCTAGAACTGTTGCATATGACACATTTATCAAGATTCGCGTCCTCATTTCGAAACAACATGCAACTGTTGGGACATGCATCCCACGTCTCATATGTGAAGCCCAAATCTATTGTGACCTTTTGAGCTTTATAATATGAGTCCGGGAGTTTCACACCCAACGGGAACGCCTCATTCAATAACTCAAGCAACATGTCAACAGACTTGTCTGTCCACTGATTAAGCACCTTCAAATGTAGAAGTCGAACAATGAATGACAAAGATGTGAACTTCTGACAACCCGGATACAATTCACTTTGTGCATCTTGAAGAAGTTTGAAATACTTTGCAGTCTCTACATTTGGACCGAGCTGGGGTTCAGATGCATGGGGATCAGGCCCCTATGGTTCATTACCCTGAACACTTGTACCGACATGTGGATTTCCCATAGCCCCTTGTATCATTCCAATCATATCATCCCCAATGTCTAAATTAGCTAATGTTTCATTCTCTCGATTACTATGCAGAGATACGTAAGATTCCCCATGATTAATCCAATGTTTGTATTTTTTTTAAAAACCATTCAAAATCAGATACTCCCGTACACCCTCGTACAAGATGGTATTGATTCTCACCCTTCCTACACGGACAACTGATCATCGAACCTTCAACCCTATTGGTGTAGGCAAACACAAGGAATTCATCAATCCCATTAATGTATTCGCTCGACATCCTATTTGGCAAATCAATCCAACTCTTATCCATCATCTGTACATATCCACAAAAATATCTCATCAAAGTAACTCTAAATATAATACCTACGTATTCATGTACCATGATACCTATCCGTCCAATTTCTCTCAAATAGGTAGGTGGTCTTATCCCAGTTAGTTATTTACTGATTTGATGAGGGAACATAAAAAATGAAAAGGTAGCTTCCAACTTATTTTCAAGTGTTACTTATATTATAATTTTTGTTCTTAAATTGTGTTTGAATCAATAAATAAGATAGCATCCACAACATGGAATTTTACATCACCCTATGGGTTCCTAAATATGAAGTTCAAATATAAGTAACAATAGTTTAGTGTCAGTGTGTCACTAAAAATGTATACAAATTTCTTTTATGAATGATGAGGAAGCTTAATACTAAATCATTTAAAAAAACAATATATGAATTTAGAGCAAGAATTAGCCACTAAAAATGTATACAAATTTCTTTTATGAATGATGAGGAAGCTTAATACTATCACTTAAAAAGCAATACATGAATTTAGATCAAGAATTAGACATAATTCAAGCTCAGCCCAGATATATTGATCAAAACCCAAATAGAAAAATCTCACCCAAAAAAAATATAAACTAAAGAAAAAAAAAAACTTTATAATATTCTATTGCACAAAATCAGGGTAATATTCGTTTTTTGTCCAATAGCTTACGTCTACATGTTGTCACTGTTCTGACAAGCCAAAAGTGTCACTACTACAACAAAATGAGAAAAGTTATGGTACACAACTAGCACGAGATAGTTGAAGAAGGTAATCATTTATATGCAAATTGTGATAAAAAGGAGGTGAAGTGTGCAAATTATGATAAAATAAGGTGAACCAAGAAAAATACCAACAGCTCATTTTTTTTCTTTTTTACTATTATTTTGTCTGAATGCCAATAGCTCAGGACAACCACTAGTTTTATTTTTCATGAACATGGCCAAACATTCAACCCAATTTTGAAAACATTGAACTAAATTTTATTGAAGTAAAATTAAAATGGTTGGTTTGGCAAGGGCTCATTGGGCTTTTTTGGCTCAATGAGCCACAAAAGACAGAATAGGCTCATGAGCCACAACAGACAAAATATCCCATCCAACCCCATAATCATTACACTCTTCTCTCACAAAAAAGTCAAAAAAGCCAAAAAGCCAAAAGCCCTTCCCAAACCAAGCTTTTGAGCCCAGGCTCATATAGCCAAAAAAGTCAAAAAGCTAACCCACCTCCCAAACGGAATAGATTTGAAATAATGTGAAATCAAGTTTCCTTTCCAGCCTCAAAGGGCTCTATTTCATTTTTTAGCACAAACAAATAATATTACAAGTAAGAGAACAAAATAAGTTCAAAGAAGAAAGTCACTAACTCATGGTTTTATTAGTTCAAAGAAATTCGTGACTTAAAATTGATTTCCCACAAGTCTATATTATTATGAATCACTGCTGAAATAATTTTTGTGCATGAGAGAAATAGTTTTAAAGATAAAAATTTAATTTCTCCCACTATTTTCAAATTTAAAAATAGTTTTTCACAACATCATCTAATTTAAAAATAAAAAATTGTCACACTCCATCACTTACACATCTCATACCCGCAAGTATATATGAAGCCAATTTTTCTTTTATTGAATAAAAACTCAAACTCAAATAAATTCTCTTAAATAGATCTTACAGATTTTTGAAAAAATACATTCATCTACAGATTTATCAATTTAACTTCACAACACCCAACAAAAATACATTCATCCAGAGATTTATCAATATACATTCATCTATATATATACAGAGAGAGAGAGCGAGAGAGAGAGAGAGAGAGCATACGCTGAGTGAGAAACTCGTCGCCAGACCACCGCTAGCTGTCGTCGTCACCGCACCACCGCTAGCCTGCTCGCCGTTCGTCGCTCGTCCAGAGAGAACCGTTCACCGTTCGCCGCTCGTTTGGGGATTTTGGGGGAAAAAAATTTGTTCAAACATTTAGGGATTTCGATCCAAATGATCGAGCGGCAAGATGAAAGGGAAGAGCGGGCAAATTTTTTTTTTACTTTTTGCGACGGTACATTTTACATCGTCGCAAATGATACATAATTACAGATAAACCGACGCCGTTTTGATAAGGCTTTTTTTGCGACGGACATTTGCTGTCGCAAATTGTCCACTATTTGCGACAGCAAACTTATGTCGTCTCAAAAAAAAAAAATTTGCGACGGTAAACAACACCGTCGCTAATACTTCCGCATTTATTACACTACCTGTGTAGTTTTATTACCGACGGTACAACGCCGTCGCTAAAACTCTTTATTTGCGACGGTTTAATCTGCCGTCGCAAAAGCTTCTGTGTTTTTTACTCCCTTTTCTTGTAGTGAGAATGGAGAGACCCACAATTAAACCATATTAATTGAAATTAAATTAAGGGTAATGTTAGAGATCCTAAATATTTTATTAAAAATTTTATTTAATGTCTCACATGGGTGTCCCACACCCATGTGAGACATTTGATAGAATTTTTGGTAGAGTTTTTAGGATCTCTAGCATTTTTGTTAAATTAAATAGATGAAATGAATAATTTAAAGATGAAATAATTTTTTAAAAAATAGTTTAGAAATTAAAAGTGAAAAATAAAAGAGAAATGTTAAACTCACAATTCAACTATAGTTTGTAACAAATCAAAAATTAACATGTAATCTGCTATGTCATTTAAGATAAACTAGAAAAGACTTTTTAATAGTATCAATCATTTTCTTATATAAAAATGTTATTTTTTTTCATACATTTTATACAGAATATCTCATTTTAATAATATAGCGATCCTGGTTTTCCTTTCCTTAGTATATATATTCCGGACTTGGTTCCGTGGTTGTGTTGTTGTCTCATTCTCATTTCCATCCTTTACTCTTTGTATTTGAGTCTTGGGTTGTGTTGGGCAGGTTTGGAACAGGTTGGTTGTGTTTTGAAACCTAGAGTTGATGCCCAAAATTTGGTCTTCACGCTCGAGCGGGGATTTTGATGCTCGAGCGGGCCCTTCGTTGTTGCTTCTCCGCTCGAGCGAGCATTTTGACGCTCGAGCGTAAATTTCCATCTCCCAGTACTTTTGTCTGCAGGTCTTCGTACGCTCGAGCAGGGGTTTTGACGCTCGAGCGTAACCCTTTGATTTTGTTCATCCACTCGAGCGGGGAGTTTGACGCTCGAGCGGGGACCATATTTGCAAAACTTCTGGAAGTGTGCAATCGACGATCGAGCGGCGCTTTCGACGCTCGAGCGTGAGTCTGTGTCTGACGCTCAAGTGGGGGTTTCCACGCTCGAGCGAGGTGACTGGTATATCACTTCGGGATTTCACTTTTTGGATCACTTTTCAACATCCTTTCTCTCTCTTACTTTTCGAAAATCACCATTTGAGAGCACCTCACTCTAAAACCTTACCTTCTCTCTAGGGATTGATCTAGTAGGAGTGATTCCTTACCCTTCGGCCTTTGTAAAAAGTGTGGGGATCGTTGAGGGCTACATTTTGATCTGAAAATCTTGGAGGTTGGAGTAATTTTGTTTTTCTTCATCTTCTTCCTTGGGTTCTTCTCTTGAGGTGGGGATTCCTACTCATTCTTATGTGCATTAACATAGACATTGAGTTATTTGTATATATGGGTTGATTTGGAAAGTTAAGATTTGAAATGTGTTATTTTCAAAAGAGGAGTTTTGTTATTTTGGCTCATAAATATGTATTTTGGGTCTTAAAATGATAGTATTGATGTTGTTGATAATATTTGGACCTTTGGGTCAATATTGAGAAAAATGGAAAAAATGCCATGTTTGGGTATATTTGGGTCATTAGTGTAATTAATGACAATTGTTATGGAAATGTGAAATTAAGTTGGAAATAATGGAATTGGCTCATTATGAGTTAGCATGGTGGAGTTGGAATTATTAATCGCTCACTTTGAAAACGTTGAGATTTTATATCTGTTGAGGCATTTATTATCTGTTTAAAAATAACTACTTTGGGCTATCGGTGGAGGATAGTCTTGATTGTTGTAGACAATGCATAATGATTAGGCAAACTAAAACTAATCAATTGGATATGTCATCGGATATGACAATTGGAATAATACATCAAATTTATGTATTGATTAATTGTGTATATGATATGTGTTTATATATATTGTATTGTGTGGGAGAAGATAGGGGATGCACTCCACGGTTTAGAGGAAGATAGGGGATGCACTCCACGGTTTAGAGGAAGATAGGGATGGACTCCTAAACCGGATGTTATGTGGGAGGAGATAGGGGATGGACTCCATTGATACAGCAAATACGTGTATCCATTGAATTATTGATACAGCAAATCTGTGTATCATTTGTGAAGTATGGAAGTGTTTGATGTGTTATTGATACAGCGAATCTGTGTATCTATTGTGGCTTATGGAAGTGTTTTGATATGAGTTGTTATCTCATTTAAATTGTTGAAATGGAAGAGTTATTGATATGAGATGTAATCTCATTTAAAGTATATGGCCAGATTCTGAGCCAGGGTTATAAATTGAGAAATTGGATAAGAAATGGAAAATGGAATGAAACATGGACACAATGGTCATGTAATTGAAACGGATTGTGAATTGATTTATGTGAGTTAAACATTTATCAAATGCTAATGTTTTAGTTATTGCTCATAGTATGTTTAGCATATCTCTACTGGGCGTTGGCTCAACCTATATGGGACATTATTTTCAGGTACAGGTAGCATGCCACCTCTAAGGACGTAGCTTGTGAGGCTTGAGGTTGTTGGACTCTTTTGTTATTTTTGGTTATATTACATGTATATCAAGCCAAGGGCTTATTTTGTGTAGAGTATGTCTTGAATACATTTTGTAATGAATACTCTGATGAAATGTAATTTTTCTTACTTCTTTTATGCCTAAGCATGTCTTGAATGTATGATTTATGGGTTTATTTTGAGGGCGTTACAACTTGGTATCAGAGCGTATCGGGTTTGAATACTTTGGGTACGTGGGAAGTGATTAGTATCACAGTGGGTTTGTCTCGCTTGTTAGAGACATATGTGTAATGTTATGTGCTTATGTGATAACATGTTTATATGACTATTTGGGTATGGGATTTAGTTTCTAGGATGTTGATTGGATCCTTGGTTTCTGTAAGTCTTGTTGGAAAAGCACTTGATCAATGCTGTTTCTAACCGGAACTCTAGTAACGCCTCGAGACTATCATTATCCGGAAATGAAATTCGTAAGTGCTTATGTGATTATGTGCTTACGTGGAGTGAATTACAGTTGTCCATGCTTTAGGACGCGAGTGTTATAGCTTCGGCACATTTATGAATGTGCTAATGTTCTTCGTTAGCTTTATTAGGATGTCAGGACGAGGACGTGGTGGTAGGCAAGGTAGGCCTAGGAGGCAGGAGATGCCTATACCGGTTGAGATTCCGGAGCAGTAGGAGGGTGTTGGTTAGGCCAATGTGGCCGAGCCAGTAGATCAGCAGGCCATGGGCGCCTTAGCCCGCGAAATAACAGGAGCATTGAGGGAGTCCATGGGCATTCTCAGAGCTGAGAATCAAGCCCAGGCCCAGGTTGTTGATGCAGGGCCTTCTTTTCTGAAGAGGGAGTTCTTCCTGTCTAATCCGGATGAGTTTGTCCAGAATCCGAAAGAGCCACTGAAAGCTGATGAATGGCTCGAACAGATGACGAAGACGTTTGAGATGCTTGGCATCGAAGACGGGGCTTTGAAGGTGACCTTGGCATCTTTCCAGTTTAAGGGGGATGCGGGTCAGTGGTGGAAGTACATGAGGGGTCGTATTGGTGGCACATGGGAGGCTTTTGTAGATGCTTTCCCGGAGAAGTTCCTATCTCCAGCTGCTAGGGAGAAACTGAGAGACCAGTTTTGCCAGCTCAAGCAGCTGAGTTTATCAGTGGCTGAGTTTGAGGCCGCATTTACTAGCTTATCCAGGTTCGCACCTGAGCTTGTGGCGTCCGAGGAACGCCGTTGTGTTGAGTTTGAGCGGAAGTTGAGGCATGGCCTCAAGATGAGAGTTGGGGGTTCTATGACCCGAGACTATGGGCGCCTTTTGGATGCTGCGGCCCATATGGAGAGTATGATGCAGGAGGAGGAGGAGAGGCAGAGAGGCTCCAAGAGGAGTCAAGATGGCCAGGGTGATGGCAGAAGACAGAGGGGTTCTAATCCTCAGCAGTCTCAGGGTGGTTTTGCTAGATCTACTTTCCAGTGCCGAGTGCAGGCTCTGGAAGAAGCAGTCAGGGAGACGTGACTTGTTACAAATGTGGTCAGTTGGGCCACAAGTCCCCAGCTTGCCCGCAGAAGGGCGGAGGGCAGAGAGCAGCTTCATCTTCAGCTCGACCTCAGAGCCAGAGTCAGGGCAGAGGTCAGCCGCTCTTTGTTACCAGTGTGGTCAGGCGGGGCACCTGAAGAGGTTTTGCCCGCAGTTGAGTGGCACTTCTGGTGCATCTGGGCAGAGGCAGAGTTTTCAGTCAGTTCAGGCCTCGAGGGCCAATCAGGGAGCTTCGTCGTCCCAGTCTGTGCAGCAGTCTTTTGCTCCTAGAGGTGAGCAGGTAGATCAGGGGCCTACAGGGCACGTGTATGCTGTTACCGCGTAGGATGTACCGGCTCCATCGGTTGTGAGAGGTACCTTTTTGTTTTGCAACTCGGTTGCCAATGTGTTGATTGATACGGGTGTATCCCATTCTTTTATATCTGCTACATTTGCATCTGTTTTGGGTTTGGAGTTGGCACAGTTAGCATCTCCTATTTGTGTTGTATCACCTGTTGGGGGTGAGTTGATTTTGAAACAAGGGTGTAGAGGTTGCGATATAGAGGTAGCAGATCGCCGACTTCCATTTCCTTTTGTAGTTATGCTTATGTCGGGTTTTGATGTTATCTTGGGTATGGACTGGTTATTGTCATACCGGGCTGTTATTGATTGTTACCGCCAGAGGGTCACAGTATGTACCTTGAGCGGGGATTGTTTCCATTTCTTGGGGGATCGAGTTGGTAGTGTGTTGCCACCGATGTATGATCCGCGAGGGCGGAGTGAGCTTAGTGGTCTTCTCGCTAGCCTTATGAGTAGTGAGTGTGATGAGACTGGGATTGAGTTACCGAGAGTGGTTTGCGAGTATTCGGATGTTTTTCCCGAGGATCTTGTCAGTTTGTCACCTCATCGAGAGATAGAGTTCTCTATTGATTTAGTGCCTGGCACAGCGCCGATTTCTATGGCACCTTACCGTTTTGCCCCAGCCGAGTTGAGTGACTTGAAAATTCAACTCCAGGAGTTACTAGATAAGGGTTTTGTTCGCCCTAGTGTTTCGTCGTAGGGAGCACCGGCCCTCTTTGCTAAAAAGAAAGATGGTGCCTTGAGACTTTGTATCGATTATCGGAAGTTGAATCGGGCTACGGTTAAGAATAAGTACCCTATGCCCCATATAGATGATTTGTTTGACCAGTTGAAGGGTTCCGTTGTTTCTCTAACATAGACTTGAGATCGGGTTACCACCAGTTGAGGGTCAGGGAGGAGGATATTCGAAGACGGCATTCCGTACGCGGTATGGCCATTACGAGTTTCTGGTGATGCCATTTGGGCTCACCAATGCGCCGGCAGTGTTTATGGATTTGATAAACCGGATATTCCGGGAATTCTTAGATCGCTTTGTGGTCATTTTCGTGGACGACATTCTGATTTATTCACCTTCGGAGGAGGAGCACGAGGAACACTTGAGAGTGGTGCTTAAGTTGCTTAGAGCCCATAGGCTGTATGCCAAGTTTGGGAAGTGTGAGTTCTGGCTAAGAGAGGTTAAATTCTTAGGCCATGTGGTTTCCGGGGAAGGGGTGTCTGTTGATACATCCAAGATTGAGGCAGTGCAAGATTGGGCACAGCCTAAGAGTGTTTTTGAGATCCGCAGTTTTCTAGGATTAGCTGGGTATTACCGCCGATTTGTGAAAGATTTCTCCAGGCTAGCTTCACCGTTGACTAGATTGACGCAGAAAGGGGTCAAATTTGTATGGAGTGAGACTTGTGAAAAGTCGTTCCAAGAGTTGAAGGTTAGATTGACCACCGCTCCGGTTTTGATTATTCCGGAGAGAGGGTTGGGTTATGCGGTTTACTGTGATGCCTCACGAGAGGGTTTAGGTTGTGTGTTGATGCAAGAGGGAAAAGTGGTTGCCTATGGCTCACGTCAGTTGAAAATACACGAGAGAAATTATCCTACACATGACCTAGAACTAGCAGCTGTAATTTTTGCCTTGAAGATTTGGAGGCACTACCTTTATGGTGAGAGATTCGAGGTATTCTCGGATCATAAGAGTTTGAAGTATCTGTTTACACAGAGAGATTTGAATTTGAGGCAGAGAAGGTGGATGGAATTCATTGGGGACTACGATTTCCAGTTGCACTATCACCCGGGAAGGGCCAATGTTGTGGCCGATGCCCTTAGTAGGAAATCCATTAGTGATGTAGCTTGTATAGCCATCCGGGAGTGGGAGATGTTGGGTGCACTTGGGGAGTTTGATTTGCTTCTGGGCGAATCCGTTGAGGCTGCGGCCTTGTTTTCTGTTGTTGCGCAGCCTACACTTGTGAATCGAGTGTTAGAGGCACAGAGAGGTGACCTTGAGGTAGAGTCCCTTCGAGAGAAGATCTCCAGTGGGAAGGCTGAGAAGGGTTTGTCTGTGTATCCCGACCTGAGTGTGAGATACCGAGACCGCTTGTTTGTGCCGGAGTCTTGCCGAGAGGAGGTACTCCGAGAGTTTCACCATTCACGCCTTGCGTGCATCGGGAGGCACCAAGATGTATCGTGATTTGGGTCGCCAGTTTTGGTGGCGGGGTATGAAGAGAGATGTGGCAGTTTTCGTATCGAAGTGCCTTACTTGTCAGCAAGTGAAGGCCGAGCATCAGAGGCTAGCGGGTTTGTTACAACCCTTGCCTATTGCCGAGTGAAAGTGGGAGCATGTCACTATGGACTTCGTTGTAGGTCTTCCGAGGACTCAGCGGGGTAGTGATGCTATTTGGGTGGTTGTAGACCGGTTGACTAAGTCGGCGCATTTTATTCCTATACGCGTGAGA
Organism: Camellia japonica; assembly: GCA_030407325.1. Taxonomy (NCBI): domain Eukaryota; kingdom Viridiplantae; phylum Streptophyta; class Magnoliopsida; order Ericales; family Theaceae; genus Camellia; species Camellia japonica. The sequence goes on from JAPPVO010000029.1 coordinate 158,714,245, forward strand.
GATTCGGTGGATCATCTTGCCGACTTGTATATTCAGGACATAATGAGGTTACACGGGGTCTCAGTGTCGATCATCTCTGATAGAGATCCACGCTTTACTGCTAGGTTATGGCAGAGTTTACAGAGTGCCTTGGGTACTAGACTGACCTTTAGCACGGCTTATCATCCTCAGACTGACGGGCAGTCCGAGCGTACTATTCAGATCCTTGAGGATATGCTTCGAGGTTGTGTTCTTGACTTTAGTGGGTCATGGGAGAGGCACTTGCCCTTGGTGGAGTTTGCCTACAACAACAGTTTTCAGTCGAGCATCGGTATGGCACCGTTTGAGGCCTTGTATGGCCGACCGTGTAGGTCTCCAGTTTGTTGGGCCGAGGTGGGTGATGCACCTTTGTTAGGCCCGGAGTTGGTGAGGGAAACGACGGAGAAGGTTGAGCTTATCCGTAGGAGGCTTGTTACAGCCCAGAGTCGCCAAAAGAGTTATGCCGACCGTAGGAGGAGGCCTTTGGCATTTGAGACGGGTGATCATGTATTTCTGAAAATATCACCTAGGCGAGGTTTGATGAGGTTTGGAAAGAGTGGGAAGTTGTCCCCTCGGTTTATCGGTCCCTTTGAGATCCTTGAGAGGATTGGGGAGGTTGCCTATCGTTTAGCTTTACCGCCGCAGTTGTCCGGGGTACATGACGTGTTTCATGTTAGTATGCTTCGGAAGTATGAGCCGGATCCGTCCCATGTGCTGGATTGGACCGATTTTGAGGTTGACGAGGATATCTTGTATGAGGAGAGACCGGTTCGGGTCTTGGATAGGCGGGATCAAGTCTTGCGAGGCAAGACCATTCCCTTGGTAAAGGTTTTGTGGAAACATCACAGAGTGGAGGAAGTCACTTGGGAACGTAAGGTGGATGTCCGTGAGAAATATCCGGACTTGTTTGTAATTGTTTAAACATGTATTGGGATTTTGTAATATTAATGAACTTTAAGAGCATTAAATATGTCTTGAGTTGTTAAACATCGTATATGTTTTGGATTTATGGAAGTATTTTGAAACTTGCCTTGAAATGGAAGTTTAATGTAACATTGCATATGTTGAATGTATTGTAGAAATAGAAATATATCATGAACATTGAATATGATATGGAATTGTGAAAAATGTGTTGGAATTGGTAAATTTCAAGGGAAAGCATACTAATTATGCATATTGAGTATATTGTGATATGCCTCTTGAATAGAGATGGAATGACCGGTAATGGGTCAAGTTGTTGGGTAATGAATTGTAATGTTGTTGAGAATTGAGAAAAACTTGTTTTTGAAAACTTGTACTTAATTTCGGGGACGAAATTCTTTAAGGGGGGAAGGTTATAGCGATCCCAGTTTTCCTTTCCTTAGTATATGTATTCGGACTTGGTTCCGTGGTTGTGTTGTTGTCTCATTCTCATTTCCATCCTTTACTCTTTGTATTTGAGTCTTGGGTTGTGTTGGGCAGGTTTGGAACAGGTTGGTTGTGTTTTGAAACCTAGAGTTGATGCCCAGAATTTGGCCTTCACGCTCGAGCGGGGCTTTTGACGCTCGAGCGGGCCCTTCGTTGTTGCTTCTCCGCTCGAGCGGGCGTTTTGACGCTCGAGCATAAATTTCCATCTCCCAGTACTTTTGTCTGCAGGTCTTCGTATGCTCGAGCAGGGGTTTTGACGCTCGAGCGTGACCCTTTGATTTTGTTCATCCGCTCGATCGGGGAGTTTGACGCTCGAGCGGGGACCATGTCTGCAAAACTTCTGGAAGTGTGCAATCGACAATCGAGCGGCGCTTTCGACGCTCGAGCGTGAGTCTGTGTCTGACGCTCGAGCGGAGGTTTCCACGCTCGAGCGGGGCGACTGGTATATCACTTCGGGATTTCACTTTTTGGATCACTTTTCAACATCCTTTCTCTCTCTTACTTTTCGAAAATCACCATTTGAGAGCACCTCACTCTAAAACCTTACCTTCTCTCTAGGGATTGATCTAGTAGGAGTGATTCCTTACCCTTGGGCCTTTGTAAAAAGTGTGGGGATCGTTGAGGGCTACATTTTGATCCAAAAATCTTGGAGTTTGGAGCAATTTCATTTTCTTCATCTTCTTCCTTGGGTTCTTTCTTGAGGTAGGGATTCCTACTCATTCTTATGTGCTTTAACATAGACATTGAGTTATTTGTATAGATGGGTTGATTTGGAAAGTTAAGATTTGAAATGTATTATTTTCAAAAGAGGGGTTTTGTTATTTTGACTCATAAATATGTATTTTGGGTCTTAAAATGATAGTATTGATGTTGTTGATAATATTTGGACCTTTGGGTCAATATTGAGAAAAATGGAGAAAATGCCATGTTTGGGTATATTTGGTTCATTAGTGTAATTAATGACAATTGTTATGGAAATGTGAAATTGAGTTGGAAATAATGGAATTGGCTCATTATGAGTTAGAATGGTGGAGTTGGATTTATTAATCGCTCACTTTGAAAACGTTGAGATTTTATATCTGTTGAGGCATTTATTATCTGTTTCGAAATAACTGCTTTAGGCTATCGGTAGAGGATAGTCTTGATTGTTGTAGACAATGCATGATGATTAGGCAAACTAAAACTAATCAATTGGATATGTCATCGGATATGACGATTGGAATAATACATCAAATTTATGTATTGATTAATTGTGTATATGATATGTGTTTATATACATTGTATTGTGTGGGAGGAGATAGGGGATGTACTCCACGGTTTAGGGGATGGACTCCTAAACCGGATGTTATGTGGGAGGAAATAGGGGATGGACTCCATTGATACAGCAAATACGTGTATCTATTGAATTATTGATACAGCAAATATGTGTATCATTTGTGAAGTATGGAAGTGTTTGATGTGTTATTGATACAACGAATCTGTGTATCTATTGTGGCTTATGGAAGTGTTTTGATATGAGTTGTTATCTCATTTAAATTGTTGAAATGGAAGAGTTATTGATATAAGATGTAATCTCATTTAAGTATATGGCCAGGTTCTGAGCCAGGGTTATAAATTGAGAATTGGATAAGAAATGGAAAATGGAATGAAACATGGACACAATGGTCATGTAATTGAAATGGATTGTGAATTGATTTATGTGAGTTAAACATTTATCGAATGCTAATGTTTTAGTTATTGCTCATAGTATGTTTAGCATATCTCTACTGGGCGTTGACTCACCCTATATGGGACATTATTTTCAGGTACAGGTAGCATGCCACCTCCAAATGTATATCAAGCCAAGGGCTTATTTTGTGTAGAGTTAGTACTCTCTTTTGTAACCAAGTGTTGACTTAGAAAGTTGTAAGCCTATAGGGCATTTACTTTTGTTGTCAACATGTAATACATTTTGTAATGAATACTCTGATGAAATGTAATTTTGCTTACTTCTCTTATGCCTAAGCATGTCTTGAATGTATGATTTATGGGTTTATTTTGAGGGCGTTACAAATAATATAGTGGTATTCGGATGAGCTCTTTGTTATAAAGCAATAGTCCAACAATTCAGTCCTATCCTTCCGTATAATTTTTTATATTAATTTTTACATTTGAATAGCATTATTCTATAACAATTAGTATAAAAAAAAATATATTACAGGACCACAAAATATAAGGATTTATCTCCTTGAAGTATAATTTAATACCACTTTATCCTATTTAGCCTTTATATAGTACACACATTTAGGAAATAAAGTGTGCATCTCATCAAATCTTTTTACATATGACCATGTCCAATCGTGTATCAAATTTATTATCAAATTTGACTTTGATGGAAAATTATTCCTTTTTCAACTCCAATGGTTTCATCAAATCGATATCGAATTTAGGATTTTTGATGACCAATATACCTTTAATCAAATTACTGTTCATAACTATTTGATTTTCACTACTGGATGTCTGCCCGGATGTCCTCTCGAATGACCACTTGAAGGCAAAAGTTTGTGAAAAAATTATGCTGGTCGGTCGACCCTCCAGATGACCACCTCAAGAAGAAAAATTTGGACTAATCAGTCGACCGGTTGGACATCTGCCCAGTCAACCGATGGTTTAATGAAGTCGTAAAACCCTCTATTGGAGCACTTGGTATCAAAGAGAGCTTTTCCTCAAATTTTAACTCAAATTTAGTGAAAAAATTGATAGACCGTTGGAGATGCCCTAACTAATAAGAACGTATTCAATACTTACTCTTTTTTTTATTATATTTAAATTTGATAAAATAAGTACAGTTTTTCTGCTCTAACCATGATATCAAACTCATATCAAATGAGGAAAAACTCAAAACTTTCAACAAATTGAGGGAGACTTTAGTGTTTTATCAAATTATTGTAGGTAGCCGCTATTGTCGCAGGTAGCCGTTGGGGCATCACAGTACACTAGACGACCAGCTGGTTGTCTGGCCGACATGTGCTTGAAAAATTGCCCATCAATTTACACAAGTCGGTTGATTGCCCGGACATCCTTTCGGTCGTCCTCTTGCTTGACTAGTTGTTTGATAAAAATTGAAAAATTAGCATTAAAACAATTACTATTATATGAAATTTTTAACCCAAATCTTTATTCAAATTTTTTAATGAAAAAAAAGAGACTAAGCGTTAGAGATGCTCCAATACGTAAATTATGTTAATAAAAAATATAAAGACACCAATATAAAACAAACACATAAATATGTATATAATTTGTGAGCGGAACAAAACAGGCTTGATGCATTTTCTGCAGTCTGACCCACATTATAAACGGGCGCAAAAAAATTCTCAACTTAGTCATATGGATCTGAACTATTATCCCAAACCTTATAAATCATAACAAGTTCAAGCAAGTTTAACGGGCCATCAAAGCCCATATCCACCATTTCCCCATCTTTCACCCTTTCCAATTTATCTCCTTTCACTAACCACAAACCCACCCCACCTCTCTCTCTAATACTATGGTCACTTTATCTAAAATTAAACATGCATTGAGGGTCAAAGGGTAGTGAAATTCCATTGAATCTTCGACCAATTGGCAACGAAATTGAATGTTTGTTATTTTGTGAATCAATTCTTTTAATTAATATGTTTTCTTCCATGATTTTCCATGCATGCTTTGGGATGAATTAACTCATTGTTTTGTAAATTTGTTGTTGAATTTTAGGTACTGACCTAACCAAAGTGATCAAATTTTAGTTGTGTGATGAATTAGGGTTCGTTTGGTTGTTGTGAAAGCTAGTGAGAATAAAAATTCAATGGAAAATTTAGGCCATGGGAAAATTAGAAAAAGGGTACACAAATTTTGATGCCATTAAATTTTTTTTTTTTCTTTTCAAGATATGGTCATTTAGGCATATCACAATATTAGAGCTATCATGTGCATGCCACGTGATTATGTTCATTAATGTAATGAACTTTTTAATAGAAGTTTTACGTTGATATAAATTCATAGTTAGAGTGATAAAGTGGTATTTAGTCATACTTTAAGGGTAAAATGTAATTTTCTCTTACCACAACAATAGGATTGAAGCATCCATATTAATCCTAAGATTGAGCTCATTATTATTATAGGAAAATATAAATTAAACATAATTTTCCAAAGAAAATCATTCAATGGTGTGAAAGTGACATCTTGGAAAGCCATCTTAAATCCATTCTATCCATACAAAGGTAAAATTTTAACTAATAAAGTTATGATTATTATAACTTGCCAAAGACGAATTAATTTAATATTTATTATGGCACTAAAGGAATATTAGATGAAAAATCATTATCACAATTCATGGACAAACATAACTGAAAAAAGATTTATGTATTGACATTTAAGGCTAGTAAGGTACTAGCCAGCTTGGAACCAACATGAAAATGGACAAGAAAACCTTAAAAAAATCCATGACCATAATAGCCAAAGTTGTGCACATTAGGAGTGGTTGAAGAAGAAGCATTGATATGAGATGCTTTACTCTCAAAGTGATCAACCATTCCGGTGCCATTTACTAAGAAAAATGGCGAAGGGTTTGTGGTGCCCTCGACTTGAATTTTGTTCGCCTGATTGGTTACGTTCTTCTTGAGCTCCACCATTGAATTCCTAAGTTGTTCAAGCTTATGCAAGCCAAGCTTGTCTATTGGAGCTTCCCACCAGTATTGTTTGGAAAGAAAAGGGTACTGGAGCTTCCCACCAGTTATTCCTAATTTGTGTTATTTGGGTGTACCTCAAAAGGGTAATTTGGAAAGAAAAAAAAAATAGAATGTACTAAGAAATAATTGTAACCCTCAATAATTTATTATGATGTACTGAAAAACTATGCTCGCTTAAACATTTTTTTTTTTTTTTTTTTTTTTTTTTTTTTTTTTTTTTTTTTGTGTAAATAGAATCTCCCGTGAAACTTACAAAGTAAAAAACACATAGAAGCGAGCACGGTCGAGCCCAGTCCACTCAGTTAAGTCCCATTTTTTCAAGTTTATGGGCCTATGGACCAATCTACTTATCGGCCTTCCACCCAAAATGAAGGAAAGTATAGTAAAAGCAAGGAGGAGTAGGAAAGGCCAGCCCAGCGCGGCCCAGCTCACTCAGCTCAGCCCTATTTTTTTCAAGGTGTGGAATTAAGATTTTAGTATATTGGTCCGAGTAGAGTAGTTTATTTAGGCTAGTTTAATTTTTTGAATTGAATTTGGAACTTTTGTTTTAGCCCAGCCTGGTATTTATTTAAAAAATAAGAAAAATGTATAAACCTAAGTCCTTATCTTTTTCTTTTTTTTGAATGAGAAAAAAAAAAAGAAGTTTTGAGGTGTCATCACTATATGCGTGGGCCCAGGCCTCGGGATAACTGGTTGTCGGCTTAATTTAACCTAACTCAAAGAAAGGGACCCACCACCGAGACACCAACGAAGCTCAACCATACGCTATAGACAAACTCAGAGTTTGATCAAAGTACAAAGTAAAAAATTAAATATGAATGGTTCCGTAGATGAGTATAAGAATAATAAAATTAAATGGTTGGGTTGGGCTAAAATTAAAATTAAAATAAAAAAATAATAATAAAGCTGTATAAATGGTTCCGTGGACAAGTGTAAGAATTGTATTTTGTTTAGGACTGGACTTTGTATACTAAATTAAATATGATGTTAGGCTGGGCTAAAATTTTGTTCATTCATTTATATTTTATATCTGATTTTGTAATTAGAATTTGTGTTTGTGAACCTAAAGATGAGGCTCTAACCTTGTTATTGTTGGTGCCCCCATGTTACTCAAGTATAAATCATTCTTATTATATTGTTATTTATGTTACTAAATTCCTAAATTACAAGCATGATTGGAGACAGTTTTCTTCTCAAATTCATCTAATAAAGCAAAGGAAACAATGAAAGAGAGTTCTATGCACGCACACAAAAATCATAAATGAAACTAAAATACACTACAACATATAAGGGTTTTTAGAGACCAAAAAAGTAAAAATTTGGTTGCAAAAGACATTTATGTTGTGTCTAGTTGTGAGATTTAAGAAGTGATTTGAAAAGAGAAAGGGAAAGGATATGTGAAATTTAGTGAAATATAAACGTATTTTATTCACATGTCACATACATTTTCCTTTTCCTTTTCCTTTTCCAAAACTCCCAACCAAACACAGTGTTAGGAAACAATTTCCATCATGACAAGGATAATCACTAAAAAGTCGTTCCGAAAAGTCAAAAATAAGATTTTTAGCGATAAAATTTTGAAAATGTCACTAATAAATAGACTTTAAGGGACAAGATAATTTAGTTTCAAAATGGTTTATTTTTTAAGACAAAAAATTAGGTCCCAAAAAGATAATAATTTATCACTAATGTCTAATTTTCGTTGCTAAAAATATAATTACAACACTTTCGCAACAAAAATATTTGGTACGAAAAAAATAATTTTATTCCTAAATTTTGATCTCTAAAACCTTAATTTTTTGTAGTGATACCAATATATAACACATGAAAAAGCCAATCTTATTATTAATAGAACTTTTCCATTTATTATTACACCCAACAAACATCATCAATAAGAAGACAATGAAATGAAGGATGTAGCTAACATAGCAACCAAGCAACACACACAAATCAAAAATATCAGTTGCTCAGAATTAAAAAAAGAAAAGGAAAAGTACACTCTATAATTGAAAATCAAAAATGCTTCCTACCCCCATTAGGCACCCCCACCACCACCCCCCCACCCCCCCCCCCCCCCAAGTGCCACGTGGCACTGCGGGATTGGAAGAAAAGAAAAAAAAAAAAAAAAAACAGTGTTGGGGCCAATGACACTGCGCCACCTCACTGGGGGTCGACCCCCAGTGGGTGTATGCAGCAGTGTTGAATTGAAAATAAAATCTCAATTACATAACGTACTTTCTGTATTTTAATTCTATGCGCCTATTATTTTTGTAAAAGGGTTATGCTATAGACCCCCAGTACGGGGACTCCCAGTGCCGACCCCAGTGACGTGTCGCACTGGGGTTGGCCGGAAATCCAAAAAAAAAAAAAAAAAAAAAAAAAACAACAGTGTTTTTGCCCAATAGGAGCCGACCCAGCACCCCCAAAATTTGGAGAACTCAAACGGAATTTGGACCCTCCCATGGTTAAAAACCATGAGCCATCTCAAAGCCACCACCACCATTAGCCTCCTTCAAGAGCTCCACCAGTTTGTTGGTTACATTCTCCCTCACCTCCATCAATTTAGCTTTCAATTCCTTAAGCTGTTCCAAGCTAAGCTCCCCAATAGAAGCTCCAAACAAAGCCTCATTCTTCCTAGCTGTTCCTAGCCTCAGTTCATCAACGCTAGGGTTGCGCTGAAGCACAAGCATGACAGCAACTTCAATGCCACAACGGGTAGAAAGCTCATTAGCCTTCTTGAATAGGCTAAAGCGGCGTTTCAAGAAGCTTAATTGTGAGTTGTTAAGCCTCACAAGCTTGGACTTTTTTCCACCCTTGTTTTTGTTTTCCATGGCTGAAACTTAAAATTTTATTGTCAAATCAAAGAAAGAGACCCAAATGAGTTGTGTGTGCCCTAAACCTAAAACTAGATGGGTATTTAAAGGGGAATTCTCCATGCCTTTTGGGTGTGAAATTCCCGTTTTGTCCTTGTTATCATTATTTCATAAATTGTAATGGACCCATAGTGTCATTAATTCTTATTGTGAATAAATAAGAGATTATGGAAATCCAGTCTGGGAATTCAATTAATTACGTTCACAGATTTACATAATCTGTGTGGAGAAAAGTTAGAGATAATGAACAAATTTTCATGAAAATGATCATGAAAGATTTATGATTCGTGGATTACTTTGATTAGTGTGTGGTGCTTTATTCTAAGTGTAATCCAAGGGTCACAAAACTTTCATGATTATTTTCATGAAAGGTTTTTCATGATACCTAACATTGCTGATCTGTGTGTGTATAGAAATGTATAATTTGTTGAAAATAAATGAGGGTGGTTTAAGGACTGGTCAATGAACTCCACCAAAATGTTATATATCATGAAATAAATATTATGAAAAGTTTCATAAAACTAATCTAAGAGTAATTACATAACATACAATAAAATGCTACAAATTAATTCAAGGGTGAAGAATTTTTATGAAGGTTTTTCATGATATTTATTTCATAATACCTAATATTACTGATATATATATATATAATAAATAAAAATTTTAACAAATTTACAATAATGTAAGAAACAGAAATAAGATTCTCCTAATATTTTGTTTAATTGGTATACTTATTGGTACGTTTAATTAGTTTTTCTAACACTATTGAAAAATTTATGAAGTCCAAAGGGATCTAAGGAAATCATAGGAAAAGACTCGAAAATGCATAAAAAGTTGTGGGAACTATGTTTAGATGATATTTTAAAAACCTTTTGCTATCATTACTTATGAACTTTTCTTTAATTTTTCTTTGCTAATTTTAAATCAAATTAAAATGCATTTTATATAGTTGGAAAGCTTTTTCAAATTACTGAAGTATGTTCAATTTATATATATTTCACATCTTGACCTATTTTAAGCCCAAAAAATCATTAACTAAGGTTATTTGATTTCTAATATGCTATAAGTTTATAAAAATTTGGTGTCAACAAATTTTTTTGTAAATATTTTTTTTTTTCAAAAGCACAAAGGCATGCGGACAATATAACAATAACAACCACCAAAAAATGCACTAATCAATAATTAAAAAAAAAAAAAAAAAAAAAATGGGCCCTATTACCTCACCCCTTTAAATAATCTTGTGGCAATTCGGATAAAAGATTTTTTAAGAAAATTCTTAATTCTTTAAAAACAAAAGTATTTCTAATAAATGCAACAACGGTAATCTAAAAAATAAATGAAAGTAAATGCAGCAATCAACCGTTAATGATAAACAACAAAAGAATAAATGACACTATTACATCATCCGATCAAAGGATCTTGTCGTAGTTTCGATTGAGAACTTTGTACAAATCTTTGAATAATTCGAAAACAGAAAGATTAGGACATTTTCAAATATAGTGAATGACAAACAAGAAATTTGGATAAAAGATTTTTTAAGAAAATTCTTAATTCTTTAAAAACAAAAGTATTTCTAATAAATGCAACAATGGTAATCCAAAAAATAAAAGAAAGTAAATGCAGCAATCAACCGTTAATGATAAATGACAAAAGAATAAATGATACTATTACATCATCCGATCAAAGGATCTTGTGGCAGTTTTGATTGAGAACTTTGTACAAATCTTTGAATAATTCGAAAACAGAAAGGTTAGGACATTTTCAAACATAATGAATAACAAAAAATTACGTGACAACAATAGAATAAATACGATCAAAATTAATAACAAAACAACAAAAGACAAAATAAGCATATTACTTCAGTTGATCAATGAAGTGGCAAATTTGAAGAAAAACTTTATAGAACTTCTCGAAGCATTCTTTAAAATAAAAGGCTTCTAATAAATGCAACAACGATAATCCACAAAAGAAAAGGAAAAAATGCAGCAATCATCAACAATTAATAATAAACGACAAAAGAATAAATGAGACTATTACATCATCCGATCAAACAACCTTGTGGCAACTTCAACAGAGAACTTTCTACAAATGTTCATATATTTAAGACAAAAACGTTATAAGATTTTCTTTGAACAACGAACAAGGCTAGACAACAATAGAATAAAATGTGATCAAAATTAATTACACAACGTCAAAAATAAATGCGCCTATAAGTTGATTCAATTAAGCCGCTAATAAATGCAGCCACTACAACATTTTCTTAGTTTAGTGACATTTGAAAGTGCCACAAAACTATTGGTTTAATGACATTTTTTAGTCTTATGACATTTTGAACAAGTGCCATTTGTATCCGTGCCACGGTAGATACTTGCAAGTGTCATTACACCATCATGGCTAAAAACTTTCAATGACATTTTGATGTCATGATAGATATTATTTGTGGCACTATCAAGCGCCATTAAAAAAAAGAGTTAGTGACGACACTTTAATGTCATGGTAGGCACTATTCATGACGCTATCAAGTGCCATTCGTGACGATAATTCATTGTAGAACAATTTGATCCGCTCTTGTGGAGACTCGAACCGCCAACCTCCTGCACCATAAACCTTATACACCACACTCTTCCCACTACACCTCTATAGCACCATATGATTATATATGCAACATATATTATTTATATAGTACATACATCCATATTAATATAAAAGTATATGTATAAACATAATTATTTTATTGAACATAATTTATGTAAAATAAATTATTTATTAGCAAAATAAAAAAAGGTCACTTTTGGCGACTAAAAATATTTTTTAGTTGCCAATTCTATACTTTTGGCTACTAATTATTTTTTAGTTGCTAAAAAACTTAATTTTTGCCGACCAAAATCGGATTTGGTCGCCGAAGATGCACTTTTAGCTACCAAAATTTTGGTCGCCAAAAAATTTAATTCCCGCCTTAGGATTTTAGCTCTCTCGCACTAAAAATGATCACTTTTGGCAACTAAACTTATTTTTTAGTTGCCAATTATAGGCTTTTGGCTACTAAAATTTTTTTAATCACCAAAAAGCTTTACTTTTGGCTACTAAAATTTTTTTAGTCGTTAAAACCCATATAATCAGCGACCAAACTTATTTTTAGTCGCCAATTGTAGACTTTTGGCTACTAAATTTTTTTAGTCGCCAAAAAGCTTTACTTTGGGCTACTAAAATTTTTTAGTCACTAAAACCTATATAATCAGCGATTAAACTTAGTTTTAGTTGCCAATTGTAGACTTTTGGCTACTAAAATTATTTAGTCGCCAAAAAGCTTTACTTTTGGCTACTAATGCTGTTTTGGTCGCTGAAAGCTATACTTTCAGCGACCAAATTTTTTTTGGTTAGGAAATTTAGTCGCCGAATGTGCTTTTTCATGTAGTGTATATTGAGTTTAATTTGTTTATTTTTAATCATTTACTGCATTTTAAAAATTTAGAAAATATATTGGCATTTTTTATTTTTTCAAAAATGCCATTATAAGTTTGGAAAATTTTTGGTTTAGTGACATTTCTCAAAATGTTATAAAATATTTGTTTATGACACTTTTCACCTAAGTGCCATAAAAAGTAATTTGCACCTACCTAGTGTCTTGACATTTTTAAAAAAATGTCATTGCTACTAAAGTTTAGTGCATCTGTTGGTAAATGTCACGAACATAATTTTTAGTGTCATTATTTTATAAAATGCCATAAAATTAATGTGACATTTCTTTATTGAAATGTCACTAGAGCCTTATATATTTGTGGTTCTGTGGCATTTTTCTAAAACATTTAATACCAATTTTTATTTTTGTGGCATTTTCTAAAAACATGCCACTAGTGTAGTGTCACTAAAGTGTAAATTTGTTGTAGTGACATTTTTGTTGCAGTGAAGTGACACTTTTTTTAATTGAAATGTCACTAGAGCCTTGCATGTTTGTGGCTCTATGACATTTTTCTAAAAAATGTCACCAAATAAACTTTTTGTCACATTTTTTAAGAACATGCCACTAGTATGGTGTCACTAAAATGTGTTTTTGTTGTAATGAGCAACGGCGGTCACCAACTAAAAGAAAGATAATGTAGGAACCAACAATTAATAATAATCATTACTAATGAAAAATAATAATTGAGACTATTACATCATCTGGTCAATGGATCTTGTGACAATTTTAACAAAGTCTATTTGAAATCTTCAAAAGAAATTCCCAGGCAAAACTTCTAAAACTTTTAAACATAATAAGCAACAAACAAGTCATTACAACAATAGAATAAAAGAAAAGATGTGGCAATCAATAATTTTATTGAAAACTTTCTAGGAATTCTTGAAACTTTTGGGGAAAAAAGGGCTTTTAAAACTTTTAGAACTCCAAAGGAAATTGGGCAAACTTTAAGAAAACACTTTGAAATGCATGGAAACTTGCTGAAATTATGTTCAGATAAATTTTCTTTTTCTTTTTCCAAATCTTCTAAATCATTTGCTACCGTTATTTTTTTTAAAATAAATTTTTATTTATTCTATAAGATCTTTGACTTAGTTTCAAGCACAACTTTACTAGTATTATTATTTATGTATTTAACAAAAAGTAGCTTCTTATTCATTTACCAAAAAATTACCCTTTTTCTTGTTTCAATTCCAGTCCCACATATGTGTCCTGCTTCCACAAAACTTCTTCGAATTACCATTTATAAATAAAATACATGTGTTTTGATTTCTTGATTGAGCTATCATTCGATTAATTGTTATCAACACATTTTTCATATTAATATGAACTTTTGTTATTTTTCTCTTTCAAAATCTCACAAATTTTTACAATATAGATCTATGCACAAAACATTATAAACTTGGAAACAACCCAAAACTTCGCTCAAGCTTCAAACCTATTAGCATGCCCTAAATATGTTTAAGACCTAAGGAAAAGCTCTAATCTTCTTTTGGCTAGCCACTTCAAGGCTTTGTAGCACATTTGCTTCTTTTTTACCCCCTAGTAAAATTAAAACTATTTTTTTTTTTTTTTTTTTTTTTTAGTTTTTGTTATTAGATTTGCCAATCATATATCCACAATTGGGTGCCCATTTTTTCTCAAATTTTACATAAAAAGAAAGGAACCATTAACAATAATGCTGCTGTTTTATTCATTATTAATTAGACTCTAACATAATTAGGGAGCATAGGAGAAGCCATGATATAGCTAACAAACTACAATCACAACCAACATCCTAAACAAGACTCGAGACAACCAAAAAAAAAAACAAATTTAGGATTTGACAGCAGCAATAACACATATAACATCAATTGGGATGATGACCACGACTGAATCTATTAGAGACATCATGGATTGGGCTGGATTGGTTGATTATCCGGTGATGCAGGGAATGGCCGGGGATTTTCAACCTCCAACCCAAGCTGAATCATTCCTGCAACGATAAACTTATTCAACTCCTCCAGTGCAGCTCTCAATTGTTCAAGTTGTTCATCGTTAAGTGCATCCGAAGGAGCTGACAATAACCAATACTGATGACGACAATCTAGTGTTGTCATCTGTTCATGGTGAGCCTCAGGAAGTTGAGCCTCGAGAAGCTGGTCCTCAAGGTCTTTGCTAGGAGGGTTCCAACACAAAAACATGAACATGGCTAATTCAACACTAGGATTACGGAATATTGTGTAGCAAGCTCACTTAACTTGTTAAAGAGCGTGAAGAGGAACTTATAAGGGTTTTGTTCATGTATTTTTGTAACAGTAATTCCAATTATGTCCTTATTCAGGTCCATTTGAACTCACACCATGTACTAAACTAGTGTTCACAAGCATTATTTTTAGTCAAAGAAATGTTGTGAATCAATGTGTGTTAAATTAGTTACTAGTTTTGGAGGTTTTAAAGTCTATATAGTCACTTTTTTTATACCAAAAATATTGAAGATAGCAATGATTCCATTCAATGTAATATTACGTAGTATTACTTGATAAAAAAAATTCACAAATGAGATTGGATGAACCACCCCCGTCTCCCAATAATCTAATTATATAGCCTCACTACCACATCGTAAAATTGTTAATTAAATAATGATACCACCACAAAATATTCCATTATATTTTTTTTAGTTGTTATACCCAATGCTTAGAAGTGCAAAACCAATTTGCATACTCAAATGCAAAAGGCTTCTTTTCAAAAGAAAAAAAGTATCATACAAAAATTGCATCATATAATTGTACCAATTGTATAAAAGTTTTGAAAATCATTATCAAAAACCCGTCTCTATGACACCTATTATTAAAAACTTGTTTTTCTTCTAATTTTTCTCCGGAACTTCAATAGTTTCTCTTCTTCTTCTTTTTAAAGGAAAACATTCTATAAGCCTATGAAAATACCTATAATGTTAACATCGTGCTAACAAAGTAATAGAACTTAGAAATATATTTGATAAATTGCTCATTTTCCATATTTATCAAATCTTTATCCCGTTCTTAACACAAAAAAAAAATTGTTCACTATTTACAATATTTTATTTTTCATGTGACAGTTTGTGAACGATAATAATCATTTTTGAAAGAAAAATTATTTCATAATGAAGTTCCCTTTCTATTTTTTCACCATATTTCCCATTTCTCAACCCATGCATGCGTACGTATCCATGCTCATTTGGCATGCATTTTCTTGCTTCTTGTAATGATGTATACATACGTGTACGGTAGCCATACAACACCCATAAAATCTCATCTAATTCAATTATTATTAGCTATTTAATTATGAACTATAATTAGATTTAGTTATGCTTAAGAAAGTAGTTAGGATTAACAAAATAATTAATGCCGTATTCTTGTGGACTTGTTTTTTTCTGAACCTGTACCATTTCTATTTTTCCAAATAAAACCCATTGAAATTGAAGATTACACAAAAAAATTAAAATAATCAAAAATATTTTAAAATAAAATAAAGAAGTAAAGAGCAAAATGTATAGAAGAAATCATCACAACGTTTTGTCACCGCGAGATTATGATTACATAATCACTTTAATAACTGTGAATTTTAGCTGGACTAATTCAAAATAAAGACCTTTTTACATTCTTTTAACATGCTTCACAATTTAAAATAAAAAATAAAAAAACACTCATTTTGGCATTTTGTCCTTTTTGCAGGCTGTTCACTTTTTTTTCTTTTTCTTTTTTTATCAGCAAAAGACGAAAGCTTTATTGATGAAAAAAGGCATAACATATGCAAAATTTACATCAACGAAGCAGGGAAGTGCAAAAAGCATCATCGCTAACCTCAACAATCCCAACTAGGTTGGCACCGCAAAGGAAGCACAATCATACGTTAGCACTTGACCCAAGATTTGTGAGAAACCAATCAAAAGCAACCAAAAAACAAAACGAAAAACGACCAAAGAAAAAGATTTGTAGCCAACTTCAAACCATCCAAGAACAGCAGTCGAACCCAAACTAATGAGAACCTAGCAGCATAAAATATTTGAGCAGCCAAGAAACTGAACAAAGCAGAGTTATTCTCAACAGCAGCCAAACTCAGATCACCCACAGACCTCCAAACAGATTCCAGTGAACACATTCCAGTGGCACCATCTCACCTCTATTTCCATGGCAGAGCATAGCTGCTTTACACCTGCTGGACTGAGCACTCAACCAGATGGTCTACTAAGGAATGTAGAATCCAGATACACTTCCACGTGCTGCCCTATGCACACTACCAGATGAGCCAATCCATCCTTGAGGAGAAAGAAGGATAAAACTCTCTCACTTCCAAGCTTGCTCCAACTCAGATTAACACACCAACCCAACCGCAGCACACCCACTCAGACAAGACCACTGAATTAGCACAGATCAGCATTATGCACACTGAACACTGAACCACCAGACCTGAGGCAAAATTTGACCAAAGAACTATCCACAACAAGAGCACAACAAGAGCTTCCCACAGCTGACCAATCTTGTTTATCAACCACCAAAACTTGCAGCTATCTGCTTCCATACAGAATCTGGACCAAGAGCAGCAGCATCATATGCAGGACAACAGACTCCACAGCAGAACAGAATGTAGAACAGAAACACAACCCACCTTATGCAGCAACCTCAAGCCCCTTAAAGTTCATAGGATGAGAGTAGGTCCTTTTGAAGTCCTTAAGCTCATTATGCTGTCCTGATCTCCTCAGCTGAGGCACATAATGGACACGGAATGGTCCAAGCTCTTGCATTGCTCCATAGGCAAGAGAAGAACAACCTGGGCCTTCAGATAGCAGACACTAGTGCAACAACATTAGAGCACTCCACACCAGTAGCCTGTTCAACAACAAAACCACACTCAAGACGGCCCAGCAGTGCACAGATGAGCAACCAGATTAGCAGCAGCAGAACTCACCCAGATTCCAGTGAAGGCAGCAAGCCAGTCTATACTCAGCTGCCATGCCTGAAACAATATCAAACCTGGTGCAAATTAAAAACTACATCATTAATGGAGAACTCCACTTTGGCTGGGGAGGATTTAACCCACAAAGCGATTCTGACTTTGACAACCTCACATAAGTCTTCTAAATTTGGTTGAGAACCATTAAAGACACAATCATTCCGATGCTTCCATGTGGACCAAAGGACAGCCAAAGGCACAACCTTCCACGTCACTTTCTCAATCTTCTTCATTTTGCAAAATGACCACCATTGCAATAACCCTTCCACTGAGTTTGGCATCACCCACTGAACACCCCACCACTTCATAATCTGGGACCACAGTAGCCAGACAAATGGGCAAAAAAGCAAGATATGGTTGACCGTTTCCACCTCATTTTGATGGAAAACACAGCTCACA
This sequence comes from Camellia japonica, assembly GCA_030407325.1. Taxonomy (NCBI): domain Eukaryota; kingdom Viridiplantae; phylum Streptophyta; class Magnoliopsida; order Ericales; family Theaceae; genus Camellia; species Camellia japonica. The sequence continues at coordinate 158,732,079 of JAPPVO010000029.1, forward strand.
TTAGCAGCCTCATCTAAGATCCCAATTCTCTGGAGGTAGCTGGATGTTTTCACCTTGCCTAACCAAGACAACCACCCAAAGAATTTGACTTTTGGTGGTGCACAGTTGTTCCATACTTCCCTTGCCACTTTCCTGTCAGGACCCAATAATGATTCACATCTTTTATAACCTGAAGGTAATTAAACAATTTGAAGGTAATTAACCATATAAACATGTTTTTATCAAAAATAAACAATTTGAAAGGTAATTAAAATTGTTTAAAAAACACTAACTAAATGAAAAAATTAGTAATCATGCCATTGATTTCATTTTACCATATAAAGTATAAACCCAAGTCTTGCTAGAATTTTTGACATTGTTACAGGTTGTGTAGATTTCAGAAATCTTTTCTTGGATTATATCAGCATTTAAATATTTCTGAATAGGTTACTCTCTCGGTTGGACTTGTATAGTTTGTATGATTAATTTACAATTCACAACACGCTGAGCAAAATCTGATTGGTATTGCTTTGTGTGAAAATTGAAAATTGCAAAAAAAATGAATTAAAAAAAAATTATGCATTATATAATGTATGGTTTTATACTTAATCACATTCATCTATACGTTCAACTCTCCTTAAGGGGAAGTTTAATTAAGGAGGCAAGCATTTAGTACTTTGCAAGAGTGGAAATGTCTAACTTCTATAAGTATTAATCTAACATCAATCACCTCATTGGCTATCAAAACCCCATCCAGTATGTGCCTTGCCCCCAAAAAAGCTGACTGAACGTCGCTAATTATCCTAGGCATCACCTGTTTAATCCCGTTTGCTAGCACCTTAGCAAGAATCTTGTATAAAGAGCCAATCAAACTAATGGGCCTATACTCGTTCAAACCAGATGGGCTATCAGATTTTGGGATTAGAGCAATAAAGGAGCTATTAAGCCCTCTGACCAAGCTTGCATTCTAATGAAATTCTCTCATGAATTAAAGCACATCATATTTTACAATGCCCCAACACTTCTTGAAAAAAGACATGTTGAACCCATTAGGCCCAGGGGCCTTATTGCCCTCGCAGCTATTGAGTACCTCTCTGATTTCCTCCAATTGTTCCACCACTTGAGCACCACCAATGTTCTTAAAAGGACCAGATAATTTAGGTCTGTGACTCCGAAATTCTGAGAATAACCTCATGAATGAGTCTTAACTTCTTCCTTAATTCCCAGAGGCTCCTCAATTAATGATCCATTAACAAGAATTGAACACAAAGAGTTTCTACTATTTCTAATAGAAGCCAAAATGTGGAAATACCTAGTATTTCTATCGCCTTTAGATGCCCAGTTGCTTCTAGATTTCTGCAACCAAGTCCATTCCAACATTTTACTGAGTCTCCAAACTTCACTCCTAACTTCCTTTCTTCTACCCTGTTCTGGAGCAAGAAGTGGTCTTTCTTCAGCTAATAGATCAAGAGCATGAGCTTCATCTTCTACATTTTTAAGCTTAGCTTCAATCTTACCAAACACCTCCGTGTTCCACTGTTTTAATGCTTGTTTCAAAGCTTTAAATTTCATAAGACACTTGAACCCTGCCCACCCTTCCACCATAAGCTCTGACCAGGTTTGCTTCACAAAAGGGAGAAAATTAGGATGTAACAGCCGGCATTAATAAACCTAAACGGCCTAGGGCACCAGTTCCTATCATCCTCCATTAAAATAATGGGACAATGGTCAAACAGCAGTCTAGGAAGACCCCATAATTTGAAATTGAAGGTTTGCACGCAATCACGGTTAAGAAAGAATCTATCTAGTCTTCTCCACTTCTCTCTATCTTGGGAATTACACCAAGTGAACTTCCTTCCTAGCATGGGCATATCCATCAATTCCAATTGAGCAATCATATAATTAAAATCCCTCATCCCTCTATCCCGTCTGAAGCACCCAATCCTTTCTAAAATGGTTCTGATTTCATTAAAGTCCCCACCCGAACACCACGGCCCCAGAAAGATGGATTTTAATCTGATTAAACACTCCCACACCTCTCTTCTTTTTGCCACCTCATTAGGACCATATACATTGATGATAACACACTCAAAACTACGAAAAATTGTATCTGAGAGCAGCAAGAAATTCTGGTTGCAGCAGCTAGCCTTCAATTGAAAAACATCCGGATTCCATATGCAAAGCAGTTCTCCAGCTCTACCAATTGCATCAACAGACATGAACTCAAAGTGGTCACCCGGCCATAAAGACTTAACCAACTCTGAATTGACTTCTGATTTCTTAGTCTCTTGCAGTAGAGCAATATCCACTCTTCTTTGAGCAAGAATTTGCTTAACCTTTCTCCTTTTTTCTGGTCGCCCAATCCCTCTCACATTCCATGATTGTATCTTCATTAAACATTGCTAAACACTCTGGACCCCCTGGATTTGCTAGATTAATTAACATCACCATCCCTTGTCCTTGCTCTTTCTAAATCTTGAGTTTCCAGATCTTGTAAATGGCTTATCACGCCCTCTTCTTTCCCTTCATAATCAAGACCAAGAGCTTTCCCAATTTCAGAACCATTTCAGAAAGGATTGGGCAAGCTGGCTGTTAATTATGCTCTGCTGTTGGACTGCAATGTTGTGCTACTGCTGGTCTGGTTGGTCAAGCTGGCTGCAAGTACTGGATACAATGATCTGTTCTGCTCTTGGACTGCTGTTGGTCTGATGTTGGATTGCTGGTGGACTGCAGTTGTACTGCTTTGATTTGTTGGTCTGATGGTGAAATGCTGGTGGGCTGCTGTTGGGCAGAAGCTGGTTGCAAGTCCTGGTTTGAACCTGGGCTGCTAGTATGCTAAGGTCTGCTAGACTGCTATGGTTTTGAATCTGTTGGTCTGATGGTGGATGGCTGGTGGTCTGCTGGGTAGAATCTGGCTGCAAGTCCTGGGTTGAGCTGCTAGTATGCTAAGGTGAGCTTGCTGCTAAGCTGCAAGTCAAGTCCTGTGTGAGCTAAGCTAAGGTTCAAGTAGGCACTATGAATTGGTTTTGGCTAAGGTTCAAGTACGCTAAGACTCTGAGCTGCTATTGCTTCTGGTTGAGGCTGAGATGAAGCTGGTATGGTTGTGTTGAGACTCTGGGTGCAAGTCCCAGGTTGGGATGCTGATGCTGGTGTAGTTTCTGATCTGCTTTTCTGTAGTAGTTTTCTGCCTTTTTGTTTTCTGGTTTTTTTGGGTTTGGTTTCTCGCCACCCCTTTTGGGTTGAGCTAGCATTTGATTGGGTGCTTCCCTTGGTGCCAACATAGTTGGGATGAAGGGTTTCACTTTGATGCTTTTTGCTCGCCTCCGCTTTATTGATGTTATCCATATATATGTATGTTTGATGCTATCAATAAAGTTTCTTTTTTTTTTTTTTGCTGATCAAAAAAAACTAACAACTGATTTTTGCCAATCAAAAAATAAATAAATAAATGTATCGGCTTGACCTAGGTGTTGTTTAGCTGTACAAGTCATTTTGCATTCATGAATTGTGCCATCGCAGCATTGGAAAAAAAAAAAAAAAGATTTACCAATTCATGTGCATGAAAAATTAACTCAATTTGGTCAACTTGAATGCTTTTCTTCAAAAGCATTGCAGGTTCTGAAATCAATAGGAAAATTTTATACAAGTCCGTACTTATTCAAAAACTTTTTTTTAGCCTTTCAAACTATAATCAAATGATTAAGGAGTTCTGATATCCTAAAGAAACTTTTAGAATGATTTCTCAGAAGGCATAAAGAATGCAACAGGTAATTGTGAGAAAAGAGTATTCAATAAATCGTCATTTTTTCCTTCAATAAACCTTTTTGGTACATAAAAAGTAAACTTTATGTAAGTAAGCAGTCCCATATGAAATTCATAAAACATTCATATTTGACACTTGAGAATGCCATATTTCTTTAATCTCCTCATACAATCCATAAACAAAATATATATAAATAAATAACAAAAAAAATGAAACTGTATATATTTTCTATGAATTATTTTTTAATACATCAAATGACTGGATTTCCACGAAGTTTCTCACAAATTAAATACCTCAATGTCAAACTATCTCACATTAAATTCTCCATTCATTTTATTAGGAAAGCATTCAAGTTCATTTCCCACTTTGAAATCATAATGACTTTACAAATAAAACTTCATGAAATTTGAGATTAATTACCCATTTTTTTCAGCCCTGCGCGGCGATAAGATTATCATTGAAGATAAAACATAACAAAAACTCAACTCTATATATGTTGGATTGATCAAATCACAAATCCATATGTCTTTAACATATTGGCATTGGTTCCTTGCATATTGAGTGTTTATCTCCATTCAAAAAAAAGTCAAATACACCTAGCAAAATAATAAATAAACAAATAAATGCAGATTTTTTTTATTGAATGCATTATCTTCCTATCTGTCATTCAGTCCTCTACTGTAAATATTATGTGGAGTTTGGATAGTATCAATATTCACAAATGACAGATCAATACACTTCATCATTTTAAATTGAAGAACCATTAATCTTAACAATAATTAGAGAAATTTCACTGTTGCTTTGCTGTGGATGGGTTCTTGATGAAATCCATTTTGTTTCTTTCATCTCTTTGTTCTGACCCAAACATTGGGATATAAAAATAAGATTAAAAGACAAAAAAAAAAAAACAAGAGAGATAATTTGAAAGCAATGCTAGATGGCTAAGATAATTTTTCCTTCTCAAATTAAAGGTGTGTTTCATTAGAATGAAAATTATAGAAAGTGAAGAGAAAATAAAATTTATTTTCTTGTACTTATTTGGTTAAGATAGATTTTGTCTGAGAAAGTAATAAGAAAATTGATAAATGAGATAACAATTAATTACTTTCAGGAGGAAAAAATCATATAATATTTTCCAAGAAATTGAAAGTAAACTCATAACGCCCATATGAATCACACACATAAAAGTGCCAATTTATTCCAATATAGGGTTCAACATCACCAAGACAAAAAAAGAAAAAAGAAAAACTGTGTACAATGTAAAAAACATTAATATAAATCAGTAATATGAGCTTCTAGTAAAAACCACGACCATAGCCATGGTTAAATCCATAAGGAGCCTTCGAACCACCGGCGTCTGGAATCCTACCATCAAATGGAACAATGCTATTGTTGTCGCTGCCACCACCACCTGCTCCAAAAGAACCCGGCCCTGCACCAAATGGTAAAGCACCAATACCACCACCTCCAGCAAAACTCGGGCCCGCCTGAAATGACGAGCCAACACCACCTCCAGCGAAACTGGGGCCGGCCTGAAATGACGAGCCACCAGCACCACCACCAAAAGAACTCTGCCCATCAAGAAATCCACCACCACCACCACCAAAAGAACTCGGCCCAGCAAGAAATCCAGCACCTCCAAAACAACTCGGCCCTGGATGAAATCCAGCACCACCACCAACAAAAGAAGTCGGGCCCACCCCAAATCCAAAGGGATTGGCAGGCTGTTCGTGGACAATCCTATCAGCCCGGATCCCTACCTTTGTCCTCAGTCCCATCATAGCAGCCTTAAACTGATGAAGCTGTGGCAGATTCATCTCCTCAACGGGACCCTCCCACCAGCGATGTTCGCCCTGACCCTCGGCCATCCTCAGCTGATCTAGGGCTGTGCCGCGCTGCTTCTCCACGTCCAGAAGGGCCTGGACATGGGTCAACTGCAGGTTAAGATCCCGGACACAGGCACTCCTGTGAGCCTCCACCAGCTGGTGGGTCCCACTGTTCAGAGGAGCGTCCCGTGACAGAAACCTGTCGATGATCATATCGACAGTGGGGTGGCCAAAAGAGTAGGCCTTTTTGCCAGGAGAGAATACTATGATTCCCACCTCGGCACCACACAGGATTGAAAGCTCGCTGGCTTTCTTGAAGAGACCGGATCGCCGTTTCGAAAAGGTGACTTGGAGGTTGCTCTCGTTCTCCATTTTGGTCATGGTGATCTTTTGGCGGCCTTTGCTCTTTCTCTCCATGGCTAGGGTTAACACAAGGAAGGAAGAGAATGAAGTTGCGTGTGTGTGTGTCCCCAAACATGTGGTTCAGAGGGGTATTTAAAGAGGTTTGGCCATACCTTGTGGGGCTTGTTTGTTTCATGGTATTAGTGGGGCTACCCAAAGAATATCTGGTTTTCAAATTTTAGGCAAGTAGGTGTTTGGATGAGTAAATTTTAGGTAAGTTGTGTTTGGATGAGGTATATTTCTGGAGAAAATTAATAAAAATAAAATAATTATAATTATAATTCTTTTTGGTAAGTAGTTGTTTGAATTATAATTTCTGATAAATTTTTTTTGGTAAGTGGCTGTTTGAATTATATTTTCTTCCCAATTCCTTAGATGCATATGCAACAGTTAAAAAAAAATAAAAATTGAAATATATAAATCTCGATATATAATTCAATGATTAGAATAAATTTATAATTGTCGAATGAAATCTCACACCAAAAGTTTTCCGTATCTTAAGGGCCCGCATAAAATGCACGAGTTTTTTTTTGTTATCTAATTTACTCCTCCGTCTCAAAATATTAGTCCCTTATTTCATTTTTCATTATCCCAAAATATTAGTCCATCTTCTAAAATCAAGTACAAAAATAATATAAATTTCTTATTTTGCCCTTCTTTTAAATTAATAAACAATATAAAAAGTACAACTATGCATTGATATTCTCAAAAAATGTACTATCAAAAGGGTTATTTTGGAAAATCAATTTTTTTCAAATGCAATAATTGTACTACCAAAAAAAGTTAAATTCTCCAAAAGGAACCATTATTTTGGAACGGAGGGAGTATCATTTTTCAGTTATGAAATCAGGATTGATAGTCTCATAACATTTCTAATCTCGCAAAATAGTAAAATTACCAATACTATGACTTCATGGTATTAGCAATCTCACATTGTTTTGTCACATTATTTTTTTCACAAGTAAAATTAATCACATGACATTTGTATCGTATCATAATTAAACATAATTCAAAAAATTTCGTAACTTATGTAATCCCATTTAATCTTTAGTATTAGTAATCCTATTCATAATATCATGGTATTATGTGGATCTATGATTCTTATAATCTCCTTATTAATGTTAGTGGTAGGGGAAAAGAAACTCCTAATGAGAGTATTATATAATATTATTAGAAAGAGGAAAGTTAGGGATTATGAAAAAAATTTATGAAAATGATTATGAAAAATTTATGATCATTGGATTACCTTGATTAGTGTGTGGTGCTTTATTCTAAGTGTAATCCAAAGGTTATAAAGTTTTCATGATTATTTTCATGAAAGGATTTTCATGATACCTAGCATTGCTATATTAGAAAAATGTTTGAAAGATATAATTGAGTATCCTCAATCTATCCCTAATTATGTGGAATGGACCCCACTTTTCAATCATTATCCCTCCTCTCTCTATCTCTCTCTCTCACATCATTAAATGTTAATATGGGATTATATATTAAGGGGTGTAATCTCCAAGGGGATAGTTAAAAAAGGCTTGTTTGGCATTTTAGCCAATATAACTCTAATTTTGGACTCCAACTGGCTGGCTATTGGGTTAGCTATTTTACCATCTTACCTTTTTACTACTTACAATTAAAGAGACTCTAAGCTCTCCAAACAAATATGTATGTATATGTCTTGGATTTTTGTATATTTATGTCTTAGATTTGGAATTTTATATATTTTATATATGTATATGTGTATGTAGCAATTTTATATGTTATGTCAATTATGTTTGATGAATTACAGAATAACTTATTTTGTATTTTGTATTTTTTTTTCCCTCATTCTACAGGTTTTGTATGCTTGTATGACAAATTTATTATTATTGCAAATTTAAATTAGTAAAATATCAACAATTAGTATTTTTTGTTTTAAAAATTAATTAAGTCAGTCTGAATGATTAACTAAAATAAAGAGTGTAGTTGGAGAACATAGTAACTAAAGTAATTTGGTAAAATAAAGAGTGTACTTTTTTCGTACTTTAGCTAGTAAAAAGTAGAGAGTGTGGTTGGAGTTGCTCACCACTCATTATTTATGTGATATCACAATAAATAAAAAATTGTAACACTCTAAGGTCCTGTTTGGAGACTTGGGTTGGTAGTCAAAAAATTATTATAAGTTATCTCTTCACTCTCTCTATTTTTGTACGTTTTTCTGCACTTTTTTTATAAAATGTCAAAAAATAATCAACTAAGTCTATACTAACATAATACCTATTTAATTACTTGCTAGTTATAGAGATTTCAATTTCTTTTTATTTAATCTATGTGCAATGCTACTTGCCCAAAACCAAAAAAATCTATCCGGATTTATACGATTGTCATGAATTCAATGCTGTCTTGGTTGGACTAAATTAAAATATGTTGAGGGATATCAATTGTATTACTCACCAAATTCAAATGTCAAGATAAATTTCAAAATGAAAATGAAAATAATTATAAGATGGCATGCGACATTAATGCATCACCATCATTACACACTTGATGAATAGGTAGATGATTTACAAATATAAATAAATAATGAAAAAGCCTTGCTATTCATCTTTTGTTGATATATATTGATTTTTTATCACTATTTTATATCACTATGTAAATTCTCACAATTAATTTCTTATTTAAAAACAATTACCAATAAAATAATAACGACAAATAATATTTTATCATGTAATTTGATAATATAAAATAATTAAAAAATTGGTGAGATAAACAGAAGTGATGCTAGAGATCTCTGAATTCACCCACATTAACATGGTAGGGGATTAAATATTGGTTGATTTTTAAACAAATCAGCAACTAACATGCAAAATAATCCACATTTCAAGGATAATTTAGGAGATGATATGTTAAGGGTCATCTCCTAAATTTACACCCTAGTAACATAGGCAGTTGCACGTCAATTGTTAATTTGTTTAAAAATCAACTAAATAGTTGCACGTCAATTTTTTAATTATTTTAAAATCAACCAATTAAGACTTAATCCCTTGTCACGTTAGTGTAAATAAATTTTAAAATAATATTTTAAAATTATCTAGCATAACTCTTTTTTATTATGCCTCAAATGACACCAATTAATTGAAAAACAAACACTCCTTTAATCTGTATGTATAAGTGGGAAAATGAAGTGTATGTAATCTAAGAAAATGTAAGACTTATCCTAATGATGGGAATGCAAAATCAAGATGCTTTTGGCTTATGTCAGCAAATTTAGAATTTGGAAAAACAAAGCAACTCTCAATATTAATGTTTAAATATGTGCATTTATGCAGCACAGTTGTGGCTTACTCTTGAATGTAATGCTTATCCAATGAAATATATGTCTAGATTTTTTATTTAAAATACTTGGATGCCATTAATCTAGAAGACAAATACAAATTCAAAACATTATGTAAAATAAAAGCTTGACAATAATGCAAATCTAGAAAACTCATCAATATATTTAATTTGCTTAGTTGTAGTAATTAAAGTCCTATTGACCATTATTATCCTTTGAAGAGAAGATGAAAATTTGTGTAAACATTTTTCTTCTGTCTAGAAAGTTGATAATGAGTCTAAACCAATAAAAATTTCATAAAGAGGAATATTATATAAATTAATAAATTTATTAACTTTTTTTATTCATTGGAGTTTGTTAAAAGTTAGTGAGATCTATTAATTTGCATGATATTTTTTTGAATTATTTAAACCAAATCAATCACATCATTCTATATAAAATTTTATAATTTGAGTAAATTACACTATTATTCTCTGTAGTTTAAGCGATGTGTCACTTTGTATATTAAATTTAAATCTTATACTTTTAGTTTTGTAGCAATGTGGGCCATTCGTCATTTGTTGTTATAATTTTGAACTTACACAGATCACGTGCAACTTATGTGGGATTTTTAGTAATTTTCAAACAAATTAATAAATTATATCAGTGGTCTTTATAGTTTATTTTGAATTTTATTGTAGTCACTCCAATCATGACGGAAGAATAATATTACAACAAAACTAAAAATATGAGATTCAAATTGTTCAAATTGATAATACAAGGACTAAAGTGACATTTTGCTTAACATTTTGGATAGAAAAACAACACGTGCAAAACTAGAGTAACCAAAATAAAAAATTTTTAAAAGAAAACTATAGGAACCACCAGTAAAAAATAAATAAATAAATAAATTCTTGTGTGAAATTGCTAAAAAGACCATATACAACTCATGTGAGATTGCCAAAAATTCCACATGAGTTGCACCGTATTTTTGCGTTTAAAATTGTAATAATAAGTGAAATTGCTAAAATCCCACGTGAGTTGCACATGATTTTTTTTCCATTCAAAATTCTAATAATAATTGATGAAATATTCACATTATAACAAAACTGAAAATATAAAATTTAAATTATTCGAATTGAAACTATAAGAATCAAAATAAAACTCTACTCGAACTAGATAAACCAACTATATAGGTTATGTTTGGCATCTGAGTCGGAGGTTATTTTAGCCATAAAAAGACAAAATAAGTTAAAAAATCAATAAGATAAAATATCATATATATCTGAATCATAATCATTTCATTTTTTCTTTCACAAAAGTAAAAAAACTAAAAAAAATCCCAAGCTAAAATAATTAAAAAGTCAATTCACTTCCCAAACGAAAACATAATAGACCCTAACCTTTCATTTTTGAGAGAAACCATAATATCATAACAAGTGATTATAAAAGCTTGACTTTGACTTTCTTTTTCTTTTTCTTTTTCTTTTTTGAATTTTTATTCGCAGGATTGACGACCTTAATAAGGGGCCTATTCCTTTAGTTCTCATCAATAAATCTTATTTTTTATTTCATGTATTATAACAATATCCACTCACCCTTCCAAACCTAGTCCACAAGAAAAATTATTTAATTATTTTTGGACGCAACTATCCAAACGATTTGTAGAAATGCTATACAACAAACTTTGCTTACAAATTTTATTTACAAAGTAATATGACGGTTAAATTACTCTTATCAATTAATTTTAGCAAGTCTATTTTAAATACCAATACTTTGTTACTATATGTCACATCAATTTCTACAAAATAATAATTATTATTATTGTTTAGAATCCCAAAATCAACAAGAGCACGAGTGTTTCAGCAAGCAGAGCGAAATAACAAAGCTCGCTCTTGTCCAAGTGCAAAGTGCAATGTTAAACGAAAGGAATGAGATCTTTTTTCATCTGAATATATTGCCTCAATTACACAGTTTAGAAGTCTACAATAACAAAGATTATTTTAGATGTAGCCAAAATCATTCCAAATATACATATTAAAATATTCCTCACAGAGCAAAATGTGGATGTACCCAAGCTACTGAACCCCAAATTATCATTACTTTTAGTTAAGGAAATGACAGATGTGAATTCCTCAATAACAGAAGGATAAGTAAAATGAATAAGAAAAACTATTGGGTCTTAAATGAAAGATCCTTTAATTGCTGAGGATCCACCTCGGAGGGTGCACGAGTAAGGGCGCACTGGGCTGTTGTTGTCTTGGGGAAGGCAATGACATCCCTGATGGAATTTGCACCAGCCAACATCATCACCAATCTATCCAGCCCGTAAGCAATTCCTCCTGCATCAGACACAGAGATTAACTGACATGAAAACCATTCCTGCCATAAAACCATGCTTTGACATAACAATGCAATAGGATTCTAATGAAGGACAAACAATGGAGTTGTGTATGGTCAAGTTAAATTCATTCTAAGGAATCAGTCTTAATTCCAGACTAGACGATTCCAATATTAGATATCTGTTGGCCTGAGGCCATGGTCCAAATAATGTTCAAGAGAACTCAAAAATATAGACAGATGAGCAGTACTTGGACATCCTAGCATTAAAAAATCCTTGTGTTCATCAATAGTGCAGAACGATGATTCAATCCAACCAATACAGGTTTAAATTATGCATGACATCTACTTCCAGGCCAACAGTGAATAAATTACCCCAAAATGATAGTAAATTGTTGTTATGCTAGATATAAGCTAGCAGTTCATACCATGTGGAGGAGCACCCATGTCTAAAGCCTCCAAAAGATAGCCAAATTTTGCTTCAGCCTGTAGACAAAACAGAGTCCATATTACATTTGGGTCAATAGTTTCTAGATTTAACATCCAGCTATTCCTTTCCTTTGGAGCAATAAGTATTAACACATCAATCTAAGGAAATTCAAAAGATCCAAGTGTTGTCCAATTGGAACTCACCTTTAAATGGTAAATATATGTGGCTGTATCTATCATTTCAAAAATATTTTAACTAAAAAGAAAATAAAAAGAAGAAAGTAGTGTGCAAACCACAGTGATCTACCCAAAACTTGCCAGGAACTATTTTCCAAAGTGCCAACATCACATATGTGTTTCAATTCAATGTAGTGTGCACACCACAGTGATCCAATATCTTGATGAATTGGTCAATGCATGAAAATATATCGATGGTTGTTAGTAGCACAATGAAAATTTTGGCCCATAGAAGTATGAAAACCATGATAATGTTAATATCAGGTACTTCAAAAGATCTACGTACAAGAGGATACTTTCTCCAATTTGGTACTTACATATTGCATTAGATGGGAATATAAAAATAATTTACAACGTAGGAGATAAAACACAGCCCTAGTAATTAATAATTGAGCACCCCAACCAGTATTCGTTAAGTGTCTCCTCACCTGCTCAGGGGAAATGCCAACAATTTCCAAAACCTTTTCTTGAATCTCACGCTTATAAATTCTCAAGCTTCCTCCACCAATCTGATAGCACCACAGCAATTAAGTATTGCACCATTGAATTTCACATGTTAAGTATTGGCAAAAGATCAATATTGCAACTAACAGAGAATAGAGTACATATTATACCTCAACTCCGTTGTAAACCATGTCATAAGCTAAGGCACGGGCAGAGGACAGATCCTTCATATCTTCAGGGTTTGGGGCAGTGAAAGGGTGATGCAAGGCCTGCAACGGAACAAAATTACCATGATCTCAACAATTAAAAAGGAAGATCCAGAACATAAAATGATTTGTCATAACTACCGCAGATGCTAAAAACATAATAGCACAATGACCTTTAATTACTACCAAGAATAAAATAAGTCGGCACTTTAGTCTCAACATTCAGAGAGAGGGGGATTTAGCGCTAAAAAAAATTCCCTCATCAGATCAGCAGCTGACAATAGATACCAGGCAACCAAAGAATGCAAAAATCAAATCATATAAATAACCCTTTTCCCGTATACAATGCAAATTTTACTTATCAAATCCAAGGTAGACAGCAATTCCTCAATTATTACATGGTAATAATAGCAGGAATCTATCCCCGTGTACGATACAAGTCTGACTGGTTAACCCATCAGGTTTAAATATCCCAAATAAAGCAGCAAAAGATTGAACATTTTTTGTTAAAGAGTTAGCTGAAGATTTTCTTGTAGCCGATCCCACTTGATTGGGACATAGGCTTAGATTAGTTTGGCTTGGTTCACTGAAATCGACACATGTAACACTCATTTTACTAGAATTGCAAAAGAAAAACTAGACATGAGATTCTTCATGAATACAGAAAGAAGTTCAATAACAAATTTCACAAATTGTAATAACAAAAATCTACTTCATTGCAAATCACAAATGGCTTGAGAAATTTAGTTTTAAATTCCCTAGAAGAAAGCACAAAAGAAGACCACAACATACCATTGAAAAAACCTGACTACCACTTCTTCCATGAACAGAAATCATAATATTTAAGAAACTAGAAGTAGAAGTGCATAAACATTAAACAGACCTCAAGCCTCTGTTCTAAACTGTTCCATTCAAACATTGGGAAATCAGTCACCCAGAGAATTGAATGCCTGGACTACATGCCAGAAAACAAAAGAAACAAGGAGAATCAGTACGAGAGGGAAACGTGAATTAAAACTTTCAAAATTGAAGGCATACTACAAGCTTACTTGGTCAATCAAGCCCAACTCATGTGCTACATATACCCGTAGCCGGTCTAAGGTTTTATTAACTGAGACATGGTGACCCAATGCAAACAAGATAAGATCACCTGATCCTGCAGAGCACCGTGTCAGTAACTGCTCCGTTTTTGTAGGATCCAAACTTGATACTAGTGCAGGGATCCCCTCAATGGCCCCTATAAGTAAAATATGAGACCATCAGTTGTGAACCATAAAATCTCTTTACAAAAATCAGGATTGTCTGTTTTCAGTTGTTACCATCATTCAAGACCTTTAGGAAAGGCAAACCCTTAGCTCCAGATTTGATTGCTTCATTGAAAATATCACCTTTCTTAAGGGCTGTGTTTGAATAGCTTTTTGATCCTAAAGGCACACATAAAACTTTTATAATTCCCCCACTTGCCAGGGTATCTGTAAAAACCTTGAAGGAGGAATCTGTGAAAATATCAGATACCTGAAATTCCAACAAAGACAACAAACAATGGAATGAAAACTCTTTCAAGAACGCAAAAACAAAGAGGAAATTGCCCATGAATATCAAATAAATTTTCATCATAAATCACCAACTATATGCTCATTATTGTTATGATGCTATATTAAGCCAACAAGGAACTTCCATTTGTGTGGAAAGAAAAAAAAAAGGTGGGTTTAAAGTAAAAAATAAAACTTACTTTTAGATACAAATCCAAAATAGAACAGGAAGTGTTGGCAGTATCTTATGACGCATAGTACCATACACATAATTTAATACACTTAATAGAAAGTCGATATATATCACACATCTGCATGTTATGTACATCTAAAAATACCAATGGGGACATGGTGCACGACATGGTCTATGATATTTGATATGTGCAATATGTAAATGCTATTACTTCCCAAAATTGATATTGTGCAAAAGGTCCGTCAAGATGAAAAGGGATTTACTTTAATTTTGCTTTTGCTACCTTCACAGAGTTTCTGCTTTTCTGGTATTAAAAATATAATGCCATTGGAAAACGCCCATAAGATTAGTAATTAGTATTTTTTCATTGTAGTGAAGTTTTTGAATATTTTGCATCAAACTTATGTAATCTAAAACTCTTATGAAATATACTTTGTTGACATCATGATATAATAATGCAACTAAGCTTCACATCTTTTATAAGATTTAGCTTATATCTTCACAATTCACAATTCATATTAACTGTATTGTGTTGATTTCTGCATGGCTTTAGCTCCAAGAGTCGTGCTTTTTATCATATAATCAATTATATGTTGCCTACTGCTTCATCCTTGTAATATTTTCTTATTTTTAAGGTACTTAATTTTTCTACACATTTCTGAGGATCTAAAAAGATCTTATGATATACAATACAATACAATGTGTTTTATAAAAACAGGAAGCCAATACAAGATATGTATTCTGATTCGACAACTATTATAACAATTATTGTCACTATATTATTTGTTGAAGAAAGCAGGAAAATAGTGACAAATAAAATTATATAAACCTCCCACATCATATCTAAAATTAAGAGGACAAAAATGGTTAACCATTTACACTGGCTCATCAAAGAAGACTATGAGGCATGGAGCATTTTAATGATTAAATACCTTCATCACATGACCACGAAAAGGATCAGCAAATGTGAAATGAAGTATAATGTACTGGTAGCAAGGTTGGCCTGTCATAAATGTCATGTTCATTTTTTAAAGTGGTAACTATGCATTAAGTTTATGATAGCAGCTCAACTACAGTATAAAAAATCAGAAACCTAAGATAATGAAAACTGGAAAGTAGTGCAGTTAAAAACAAACACTCAGCAAAGTGTATTAGTTTTCTCAGGATCCAATCAGAAACACTGTAGAAGCCTGATGTTGAACATATAAGTCAATTTCTTCCACCACCACCACCACCAAATAAATAAATAAAAAATAAACCACCCAAACCAGACAGAGAGAGTGGGAGGGAGGCATTATTACATCTCTTAATTCAAGATCAAATCGAACATCTGGCCTGTCTGAACCATATTGACTCATTGCTTCAGCATATGTAAGCCTCGGGAAAGGATTGGGTAGCTGAATACCTTTGATCTCCAGAAAAACCTACAATAAGATATCTAATCAAACCACAGTGACATTGATCAAATCAAGTTCCAGGAACATAAAAATAAACTAAATTAATAAAAGAATTATATAACATATAATTTATAACTCGATGCAACAAGCTCTGCTATGTGCAAGCAATCTCCTGGCCTGGACTCTACTAGGTGCTCAACAGTGTGCACACCAACTTCATGCACTAACAAGTTTGGTTCACTACAAATCAAGATTGAGAAAAATTTTAAGGTTCAAAAGGTGAACTCAGGCCATAAGCCAAGCCGAGATGGGCTCTGCTCAAGAAGAATTTGACTCAAGTCATTTCTAGGACAAATTAGCACTGTACACAAAATGTACAAATTGGATAAAGTTAGATTATGGCCTCAATAGACTATTCCTTAGTAAATGCTATAGATTTTAGCAGCTAGATTTGGGTTTGAAGCTTTGAAAACCTTGCAATATATCAATTGAAACTCTTTCATCCCACCTACAGACATACTCTGACCTGAAGTAAAGCCAACCCAAGCCTATCTGTGTCCAAAAAAAATTTTAGTGATTAGGCATCAGCCTAAGCAAAGACCTCAAAAGATTTCATATCACAATGCTGACAAATGCCACATAAAATTAATTTGGGTCAGGTTAATTCATTAGCAGCTTCTAGTCTCAGAAAATTATTGGCCTGTCAAAGGTTATTTTGAGATAATTTGATTGGATTCATTTTTCTATATTAGATGTCATAAGTAGGCATGACATAGAAAAAATTATGTGAATTTATTTAATTTAACTGAGCATATAACCATTGACAGAGCATAAGAGCGAAAAATGATTCATGCAGCCAACCCCACTTTAGTGGGACATGAGGCTTAGTTTGGTTTGGAAGTTGTAAATAGACATGACAAGGTTTCACTCTACACACCATATAAAAACATAAAGAACATGTTCTGAAAAAGCTGGCATATCATATAATTTCTCAGTTCTTTAATTTAAATTTATGCTGCGAGTTCTCCCAAACTGATAGTGTGACTGGAAGGAGAACATTAAATTGCTTTTGGTTCATGTATCTCACTCTTATTCATCATCCTCTTCTCTATCTTATTTGTTGATCTTTTATCAGGGTGCTTCCTAAATCTAATTAGAATTTTAACCACCTGACAACTAACTTAATAACCTGTCTAATCAAATCTTCATTGAGCCTCAGCATGTTCTCCAAAGGAGTGAAAGCCATCTCCATATCCAGTTGTGTGAACTCAGGCTGTCTATCTGCCCTAAGATCTTCATCTCGAAAACATCTGCAAAGGAAGAAAACCAAAATGAATTTCTACCAAAATTTTGGTAGGATGTCTGCCCATGAAAATCTAATTTTGATTCTTCTTCTACTATCTAACAGGAAAATGTTTATTCTTCTATTCCCAGTAAGTTGGATCGTTTTGTAGGTCAAATCTTTTTGTATACTCTCTTTCATTCTTGAAATCAGTACACCCATCATTTTGGTATTCAAGAAAATCACATTTTTACACATAAAAATTGTCGATAAAAAAGAAAAGGAACAAAAGAGGAGGTAAAAAATAAAAAAATAAAAAAGGTCTAATAAATTGAAATGTTTATCGGCAGAATGCAGAAATCGCACCTAGCATAAGCAACTAGCAGAGCAGTCGAACCAAATTTCAAACGGCCATTAACTAAAAGTCCTACCTCGCTATTTGATAATATTTATCAAAACCGGAGACCATTAGCATCTGCTTAAACAGCTGTGGACTTTGGGGCAAAGCATAGAAGGTTCCTGGCTTCAACATACGCATTAGAGTGAATCAAATCTCCAAGCCATGATGGCATGGAGTAACTCAAGTGACAAGTAACATTCAGATTCCTCTAGACATCTCAATAAAGTGGCATACCTGAACTCTTGAAGGCACCAAATAATCTCGGGCACCTTCTGGAGTAGATCTAGAAAGTATTGGTGTCTCAATCTACCTTGCAACCATGAAAGGACAAGATCAAAAACAAGTACGAATGTAGACCATAAACGCAAACTGAAAAAATTGTTTTCAATAGAGAAGTTAAAAGGTAAATTCAAATTTCCAAATGCAGTACCTCCACAAAACCGTGTACATCCTCTAGGTACCTGCGAATGAGTTTCACCACACTATGTCGCAACATTATGTTTGAATTCATTTGTGGCCGGCGCAAATCAAGGCAACGATATCTAATAAAATGCATTTGAGACCTTTCAATCAGTATCGATGAGAGAATTACGCATCAAAATTCACACGCACATGGACAAGGTGAGGGGAAGTCCTTTTGCAGTTTCTGCTCCATGGAGAATTACAAGTGTTTATAGACACGCAACGAACAAAATCATCTTCATAACCTGAGCATATTTGAGGCACCATACAGAAATTTTGGTAGGAAAGTCTACATTTGTGGGGAGAGAAATGATCATGTACTAAATAATATGATCCGCCCAAGGCTTCAGCAAATGCGAAACACCAAAAACCTTACAGAATCTAGCAGCAACATGACACGCTAACAATAATAAAGCTGAAAGGCAAACTCCAAAGTTTGATTATTGCTTGTGTAATTTAAAAGGACATGTGCTAAATAATTAAGTTTTTAAAAGGACTGATTTTTCAGGAGATTGGGGGGCAGGGACATCTAAGCAATTCATACTACTAAAAAGAAAAAAGTAACTAACATGCACTTATACTTTGGATAAGTATCACCAAAAACAGGCAATCAGTAGGATGAGAAGAAATTAGGTCGTTCACTACCTCTATGTTCTTTCTCAGTTTCAAAAGAGGATAGAAGATAAACGATCTTTAAGCTTGAGGTAACTAAAGATAAATTAAAATAATTAAAAATTTAATTAGCATCATAAAATAAGATGTATTTCTCTGTCCTAAACTAACAGGCAACTTAGTAAAGCATCACCTCACCATGGCCAAATGCCAAACATAAAGGATTTCTTAACCTAGATAAGATCAATTTGAAGCTAGCTACCTTAAACGGATTTCCTCTTTAACAGAATCTTTTACATCATCTGCAGTAGTAACCAAAAATGGCAATTTAGATCTCACAGCATTCAACAGTTGAACATGCTCTGCAGCAACCTGCCATGCACAGCCAGAATAATGTTAGAATAGAAAATAAAAATAAAAATAAATGACAAAAAGACTATCTAAATGGTAGAAAAAGCAAATAATTCACATTCCATATAGAGAATAAACAGCATAACAAGCTACATTGAGATAGACAAAAGAGTAGAAAACCGATGCATTCCAGTTGCAAAGCATTAAATTATTTGAATTAACTATAAATTAGAATTAAAAGTCCAATTTGTCAATGAGATGTAGCGTATAGTGCCTATTGTATGAGCAGGCATTCAAGGTTAGTTAGAGGGCCAAATGTAGATGCTCTCACTTCTTCCTCCCCAAAATATGGTTGCATTATTATTTTTTGTTTACTCCGCGTGCCAAAAAGTGACGACCCGGATTCAATCATTTATCTTCTTCCTTTATCTATGCTATATGCATCTCTAATAATGAGAGCAAGAGAAGCAAATGAAATACATCCTTCGTACTAGATCCCAAATTTTCCAAAGATATAATCAGAAACACCTGATGAATTGACAGAGCTCATGATAACTTACAATCAGCATTCCAGTGAGAGTGCATCAGGTTGATACAATTTGAGGATGGTGAAAAACCATAAAACGTTGATGGTCATCAAAAGAACTTGGCCACACTTGGGCAGCATACCACGACCTGAGTCTGGGAAAGAAGCCTTATTTTGTAACAAAATGAGCTCGAGCTTGGGCAAGTTATATCTACTTCAGACTGATCTTGGTTTTTCCAAGGCTGCTTCAGTCCTGCCTGATTGACAGGCCTACTGGTACCAATACGTACTATAAAACGAGCAAAAACAACACAATGACAGGTACAACTGTGCAAGATTGATAACTATGGTCAGAAATCATAGTACCATTTAGTCCATTTCTCTATTACCTTCCCAACAAACTATTTGACTGCACTCACGCTTCTCTATGAATATCAAACTTCAAGCTCAACATGGGCCTACAATATCAGAGACAAAACTAACCCTACCTACATATCTGAGGGGAAGAGAATGTCCACAAAAAACTAAAAGGCCATTTGTCTTACACAAATGCGAAAAATAGCATACTCTTCTATTAGTTAAACCAACAATTTAGTGTTTTTAACAAAGCAAAATTGCCTTACCTCTATCATCCCAGTCTTCATTTTCTTATTAACTGACTCACTGGGCCTAGGCCGAACAACACCTTCCACAGTAATCACAAACTCGAGCCTCAGGTCATTAATAATCGAATGTGCATCAGGAAACTCATCGGGGAGTGTGGTAACCTGAAAGTAAATAATGCCAACATCAACTAGGATAAATTACTGGTAAATTTTGCAAATTTATTATACAAGTCAATGAAGTTGCATACACTAAAACAACAAATTTTAATCAAACATTCTGTGGCATCAAAAACAACTTGAGACAGAAGCATTATCCACATAATATTACAGAGAAGGCCCAGAAACCAGACAACATTTTATAATTATTAATCCAAATGACACTGCCACTATTCTTCCTTTAATCCAACAATAATAATAAAAAACCTTCGTCGTTTCACTAATATCAAAAATGCCCTTGGCACATTGAATCACATTCTCATACATTCGTGTTTTGTGAGCAAAAACATAGGCTAGAATCAAATCAATACATATATATGAATTCAAAATTGAGAAATTATTTAGCATCAAAGTAGTTCACACTCAATGACTAATCTTAATTACAAATCATTATGGACTATAAATTATATATAATACTGTTCACTTTGCAGCAAACTGAACACCATCATTGTATGAACTCCCAAAAAAACCCTAACGCATCATCACTGTTTTTAGTTGCTTTTTATTTTATTTTTTAAAATCTAAAAAATGATGCCTTTTGGTTATTGCTACAAAAATTGCAACTTTTTTTAGTGAAAAAAGTTGATATTTTTAGCTCAAGACAAACAAGGCCTAAGGTTAACAATCAAATGGAATTTTCATCTTGCAAACCTGCACAATCCCAGTGTGGTCTCTGAGGTTGAGGAAAGTGAGACCACCGTGAATCCGGTGAAGCGCGACCCACCCGCAAAGTCTGACCCGTTTACCGACGTCGTTTTCAGACAATTCACCGCAAAACCCGGTTCTGCTGACCCATTCGAGAGAGTCTTTAAAGGGTATTGCAGGCTGTTTAGGGTTAGATATTAGGGTTTCTGATGAAGTAGATGGAGTTGCTGAAGCAGAAACGGAGTAAGTGGTTCTACTCGGATATATTCTGGGATGAGTGAGTGTTTGCAAGTTGAGGAACAAGAGGGGGATAGATGAGAGAGAAAGGGGTTTGGAACGTAGGGTTATAGTGGGCAGAGCTCGGAGAAACATGGACATGGTGATTCTTGGGTTTGTGGAGAGAGAGACAGAGAAGTGGCAAGGTCGATGGCGAGAGAGCTTATCTGAGGGTTCTAGGATTGAGCCAGAAGAGAGTGCGTACAAGCAAAGCGGCGCGAACCTGAAATAAAAAATCTAAATTTTAATACATTATAATCTAAATTTTGTTAGTAATTTATTACTCGAATGTTATAAATCAATTATCTAACCATCCATCTATTACTCAAATGTTATAAATCAGTTATCTAAGCATCCAATCGAAAAACATTGGAAGGTACTAATATTTCGAAATACTATATCGGGCTGGGTAACTTGTTCTTTCTAAGGTCAAGTTTGGGAATACTAAATAAGTATATTTTTTGACTTTTATTGTATTATGTGTAGAAAAAGTAGAGAAGAGATATTGATTGATATGACTCAAAAAAGATAAAAAGATGAAATAAGTACATTTATTTTGTTTAGCCAAACTTAGCCTAAATATTTTCGATCTTGATGTAACTTAAAAAATTAAATATTTATGAGTTTAATATAAAAATTGTTACGGATTGAATTATAATAAATTTTGTAAGTCAAAAAAGGAAGATAAGTTTATATATAATATAAAAAATAAAATTACTCAGCCTTTACCTTTATTAAACTCATTTAAAATTGATTTGTTACGTAAATAACGCAGGTTTTTTTTTTTTTTACAACGAAAAGAAAAAATAACAAAGACACTAAGGCCTCGTTTGGAAACAGGTTATTTTATAAATTTTTTGACTTTTTTGCTAAAATATGAGGTAAAAAAATTAGTATGTTTTGGGTATTTTTTGGCTTTTTACAAAAAAATGTACAAAAAGTAGAGAGAAAATAGAATCTTTGATTTTTTTGTATAGGTTATAGGTTTTTTGACTTTTTTAATAACTTTTTGACTTTTTAATTAAAATGTTAACCTGCCAAACGAGACCTAAGGCCGTTCCTTAGACATGTTCCTACCATGTTTGTAACAAGGAGACTAAGGTTGTTTTTGATGACCTAAATAAGTGCACTTTTTGTCTTTTTACTAAAAGATGTGCAGAAAAGTAGAAAGGTGATGTGATGAAAAAAAAATAAAAAGATAAAAAGTTGGATTATTTTAGAGTTGCCAAACTTGGCATTAATTGGTGGTTCATTCACCACCTTTATATCTTCAATTTGTTCTGCTCCAAACTTGACTAAGGCATCAGCACATAGGCTCCCTATTTTCCAAACATGTTAAAGAGTACACTTACATCCTCTAAGCAAGATCTTGGCATCTTCTGCCAAGTTCTTAAAAGGGCATTTATCCCCTATTTATTCCTCCATCAATTGCACTACCTGAGCTACATCTGTTTTAATGATCACATTATTTAAGCCTTTTTGAAGTATGACTATTAGGCCCTTATACAGTGCCCATAGCCCAACTTCAAGGCTGGTTCCTCGTTGCAATTTGCCACAATGTCCATGCACCCATACTCCTCTTTCATCTCAGATCAACCCTCAAAATCCTTAACCTCCTACTTTCCTACTACCATCTACGTTGAGTTTTAGGGCATGTTTGGTTTGGTTTTAAGAGAGTAGTTTTTAAAAATTGTTTTGGAGAGAAAGTTTAGAAAAAAATTTAGTTTATTTGGTTGTGTATTTTAAAAGTAGCTTTGGAGTTTGGAATGATTTAATATTTTGTTATAATTGAGTAGATATGCGTGAAAGAAAAAATGATTGAGAATGAGAGAAGAGAGAGGAAAGAGAAAAAGTGATTGATTGATGTGTAAGAGAGAGAAAGTAATCTTGGAAAAATTACAAACTAAACAAGTTTTTTGAAAAAAATTTCTCAAAAATACTCTACAAAGCCAAACCAAACATACCCTTAGTCTTCCTGCAGGTGGTAAACTACAAGTGATTAGTCTATAAGAAAGTCTAGAGATAGGTACAATGTAAAGGAAAGATTGATGGATTTCTCTATAGTAATCCAAAATGAATTTGGCACTCTATTTGTTACTCATAGATTTCCCTCATATATAAAATCATTTATGTTTTTCCAATTTTTCCATAAAGCAATAGCAAAAATAGTATACCAAGAGAGATCATCATTAAAGTGTTTATTACATTTAGCATTTGTACGAGCACGAAATAATCTTCTCGTATAATCCTGTTGATCAAGCTTGCGCTTCTCCTTACGTCGTCGCTCTATTCCCTGAAAACACAAACGTGAGCTAGCCGGCGGGTGTGTGCTGGATACCTCTCCGATGTTTAAGTCAGCAAAGTAGACAATAAACTAGAGCTTTGTGTATTCAAGAGTCAAAATTGTGATACCTGTACATAGGTCCTGTCATAAGCTTTAATAGATTCTATGTGGCACAATCCTAGTAGGATTCCAACTCTCCTTCTAAGAGTCCTCCTAGGAATCACTCACCCTAGTCACTACCAACCAAGTGAGATGGTTTACACAATCCTAGTAGGACTCTACTCTCCTTAGCAGAGTCCTCCTAGGAGTCATTACTGCAAGCCAAATGAGATGACTGCCACGGTGGAATAACAGTATAACCGAGCTAATACTAGCCCTTTGACACACTCAATCTGGTGCCTTCATATGCAACGCCTAGCTCAGTCCTTGTACGCTTATGTCTCAGTTTTAGCTGTTTGGACCGAGCTAATAGCAGTAGTCTCTGACCGAGCTAAAAACGGTGAGGTCCAAGTTGTGAAGCCCAAAACACCTCGGCCCATAGCTTGGCCCAGACTTCACCTGGTCCTAACTCGTTAGTTTTAAGACCGAGCTACACCAGCTCTTATCTCGGCCCAACTTTTAAATAAGACTTTTCCTTAGCTCGGCTCAATTTATTTATAAATTACCCTCTCAGCATTACTCTTGATCCAAACCATCCAAGGTTTCCTCTTCATGTCAAGGTACCAATGTTTATTAAAAATAGTAAGCCACATTTCTCTGGCCTTATAGCAATCTCTAAACAAATTATTGATATCCTCGACCTCACAGCATCTAGTGCATTAAGTATCATTAGTCAATACTTTATTCATTCGCATTTGATTGGTAAGTAGTTTGCTATGAAGCACAATCCACAATAAACCCTTAAGTTTTTGTGGTAATTTGAGCTTCCATACCCAATTCCAGTCCTCCTTCTTGTCACTATTCCTCATGATGAATTCATACACTAAGGAAACAATGAAGGTACCATCAGGAGACCCTCCCCACAAAGAGTATCCATGTCAAGATTCCCAAGAATAGTAGCTTTCAAGGCCAGATAAGCCAATTGGAAGGGAAAGTTCCTATGCACAGAACTCTCATCCCAATTGACATCCTCGCCCAAAAGCTATCTCACATTAGTTATAATAGGAGCTTCATTGTGATTGGTATGATTGGTGAAGGAAACAGTTTCCTCAAAAGCATTGTCTCCATATCACTAATATTTCCAAACATTCACAGACTTACCATCACCTGCCTCTCATTCCATAGCCTTCCTTAAAATTTTCTTGGTGCTCATGATGCTTCTCCATAAATGGAAAGCATTCCCCATTCTCCTCCAATAATGGAATGAGGTTTCATTTAAATATTTCTTATGCAGAACTTCACACCACAAATCATCTTTCTAATTGATAAGATTCCAACCCAATTTAGAGATCAAAGCCAGGTTTTGATCTTTGGCTTTGTTGATCCCAAGTCCCCCATTCTTTTTAATTTTACACCCCACATCTTAATTAGCAAGATGAATTTTCTTCTTCTCCATTATATCACCCCAGAGGGAGTTTCTGTTTAGGTTATCAATCTCATTGCAAACCTTTTTTGGGTAAAAGCACGGTTTGTATGATGTAAGAGTGTCTCCAATGCTTGCTATTTTCTTTAATCAAATTTAAATTTGATGAAAAAAGTCCAATTTTTGATGCTCTAATCATAACATAAAACTAATATAAAATTGAAGTTGTCTTAAATTTTTCGTCAACCTAAGAATGCTTGAAGCGTTTTTATCAAATTTGTAAGCGACCGTTAGGCTAGACGTCCTCCCGGACAACATCTTCCTTGCAAAATTGTCATGCAGGTTATGGTCAATTTACACCAAACCAATTGACCGGCCAGATCCTCCCAGTCAACTGGTGTTTTGATAAAAATCCAAAAATTTATGTTGGACGATGCGATATTAGATGAAGTTTTTAGTCAAATTTGATGAAAAAAATAGTAAACGTCGAAGATGCTCTTAGAGGTCACAAATTTTATAAGAGTAACTCTGCCTACCATGGATAAAGTATTTGCTTTCCAACCTGCTAATCTTTTTTACATTATAATATTTTTCTAAACTCGGCCTCATTTGTAACCTTAATTGTGATGTGTTAACGATAAATACTTTTTTAACCGTGTGGATTTATAAATCACTAATGGTAGAGAATTTTAATATTTGAGCTCTACACACGTGGCAAAGAAAAAAAAACACACACACACAGACATACACATCGCATCAAAGGTGAGCCCCACCCATTTTGAACCCCTAGAGCTCTATTTTTAGAGCTCTCAATCAATTTTCTTTATAAATACATTTTAAAATTAAAATTATTATTGTTAACTTTTTTTTTATAATTTAATTGGTAAATAAAATTGTGTTTTTTAAAATGTAGTTTTTAATTTGAAATCGTGTTTTAAAATTTGATAATACTAATCAAAATGAATAATTAAGATGGGTTAAATATAACTCTACGAATATTTGTTATGAAAAAACACATTTTTAAATTTTATTTTTAATTGTTCAATAACAAACTTCCTAAGAGTAATTCCAACATTTTTATGCATTTTACATGGTAAAACTATATTTAAATTTACATTTGTATTTTGCTCCGTCACTTTACATAATGTTTGCTGTGACAACAATCTCTACTCTATTAAATTATTCAAATTAACTCAACCAACCTTCAAAAGAATAATGTCATATATGTATGACAAAAATGTTATAATTTTAATGGCATGCTATATAAACATTCAGTTTTGACATAATTATTGACGTGACGTTTGTGCAAGGCTAATTTTATTTTTTATCTTATTTTAAATATAATATAAAAACCAATTAGAAATACCAACTTAGCATAATTGGGGGTAAACTTTGATGAACCATGAATGAGTACGGTTAGGGTTCATATAAAGAAAAGCTTTTGTAAAAGCTTTGATGTAATCCCAATAGGTGAATTTTGTGGAGGCTTTTCCCAAAATAAGCCTTTTTTGCATTGGATTTTCCAAACTAGGCCAACTTCTGACGGAATTCCAAAACTAAGTTAAAGCGCTATTTCTATTCGCGCTTTTACTGTTAGGAGCGCAAAATTGGATGAACAGGAAACTCGCTATTAGAAATAGCGATTTTGATTAAGAATTCGCTATTACAAATAGCGCTTATAGCGTGAAATTTTTTTCAGAAGAAAACGCTGTTGAGAACAGCGCTTTTAACACAAAACTTTTTTGCCATGAAAACGCTATTGCTAATAGCGCTTTTAACAGAAACATTTTTTGGAAAACGCTATCCCTAATAGCGCTTTTAACAGATAATTTTTTGGAAGAAAACGCTATAATAGCATTTTTAACAGAAATTTTTTTGGAAATAAACGCTATTTACAATATAAAACAAAAGAAAAAAACATAAATGGGCCACATGTTTACACTCTATAAAATTGAAATTGGCTTTACTAAAGCCATTGTCATGTTAAAATATATATTTTTTTCTTTTGTTTTTGTTTTGATTTAGAATGTGTAATTCATAAATTTTACATAATATGAAAAAAACCTCTTTTCATATTAATTTTACATACTATTTTTCATATATATAATTTTAAAATCATATTGATTTAGATATTATTAAGCCAATCATGTTCATTTATTTTGCTTTACTGAAGCCGTTGTCATGTTAAATTTTTTATTTTTTCTTTTGTCTTTGTTTTGATTTAGAAAATGTAATTCAAATTTTTTTTTCGTCTTTACTGAAGTTGTTTTCATGTAAATTTTTTTTTGTTTATTGTTTTGTGTTTGTTTTGTTTAAAAGGTGATAATGTAATTAATAATTTTTTTTTGGCTTTACTAAAATCGTTTTCATGTAATTTTTTTTTTCTTTTGTCTTTGTTTTGGGTTAGAATGTGTTATTTAGAAAATTATTTTGGCTTTACGAAAGCCGTTTTCATTTAAACATACATATATATTTATTCTTTTGTCTTTGTTTTGGGTTAGAAGGTTTTATTTAGAAAATTATTTTGGCTTTACGAAAGCCGTTTTCATTGAAACATACATATATATTTATTCTTTTGTCTTTGTTTTGAGTTAGAAGGTTTTATTTAGAAAATTATTTTGGCTTTACGAAAGCCGTTTTCATTTAAACATACATATATATTTATTATTTTGTCTTTGTTTTGGGTTAGAAGGTGAGAATGTAATTCAGAAAACCAGTTTAGTAAAAACGTTTTGTACCCGTTTTCATTTAGAAAATTTATTTTTTTGTTTCGTCTTTGTTATGGGTTAGAATGTGATATGCATGCTTTACAGTCCGAAGCACACCCACACACTGTGCAGCTCGACGAGCAACGACGAAGGGTGAGACGCGAAGACCACCGCGGAGTAGGCCAAGAAGACGAAGGCCACAGCGAGAGCTCCTAAAATAAATTTTGTCAACATTTTTGTAATAATACTTAATACATAATATTGCCGAAGTCAGTACTTTACTAAATACTCATATAGGCATGAAAACAACATAACTGAAGTTGCAAATGTGTCATTACCGACCTTAATGACAAAGTTATTTCCTATGTGAACTAGTAACCCTCGTCCATTTTGCAGAGGTCATGCAGGCTTTCCTATAAAATTAAAACAAAAAGCTCATTTTGGATCATTTTTGATCGTTCTGAAAAGTAAGAAAAAATTTTAATTTATTTACTCTTTTTTTTCCTTACACATACAAAAACAAAAAAATAATTACAAACATAATTTATAATGGCAAAAAATTAGAGATAATTAATTGAAGTTGGTGGTTAAATGTATGGACTACATTTTGGATAGTTATCCATGTGAATCTATCGGGCCATCCGTACCAATTATTTGGTATTACAAAACACAGGCTTACCCATCAAAGTGCCAATTTTTTTTTCCCCCTTCGTACGTACGAAATTGCGATTGACTATTAATTAAATAATTTAAGACTCTTTTCATGCATATATTGTAACTAGTCTAATAATGACTTCTAATTATACAAATATAAATAAAAATTATTAAAATATAATGTTTACATTTTCCTTTTCAATGGTAGTGGACAATCACAAAGTGGAAAAGGCGATAAGTCAGTTCGTTCAATACCCATTTCAAATTTTTTTTCAAATTTAGTTCAGTTTTCTGAGGAAATTTTAATTTGTATTACAATGCTATTATATGTATTACAAATTCAGCTCATTAAATTTTTTAATCATATTTTGGGTGCCTGACCCCAAATATAGTGAAATAAACGAAACGAAATTAAACCAAATTTTTTTTATTTAAATCAAATAGAGTCAAATTTAAATATTTTGAGAAACCAATAAAAATATTTCTTTTGAATAAAAAGAGTCAAAATTAAATATTTTGAGAAACCAATAAAAATTTTTCTTTTGAATAAAATAGAGTCAAAATTAAATATTTCAGAGAACATAATCTTTTACTTGAGAGAACATGATCTTTTCATGGAGAGAAAATTAAATATTTTTTGAATCAAATACATTCAAAATTAAATATTTTTTTGTTTAATAATTATATTTTGTAGAAATTAGACATTAACAATTTCTGAACCATAATTTGATTCAAAAAATATAGACATTTTCATTCACAAGCATAATTTCAAAATTTCAATTTCTGATTTCAAATTTCAAAATATAGACATTTCATAATTCGAATTCAACAATTCTCAATCACATGAATTTCGTAATATGACATTAACAATTACGAATTATATGAATTTCAATTTTTTCTAATTTTATTCTTAATTAAACAAGATTACTTTTAAAACCATAATTTCAAACCTTAATTTCCTTTTCATTCCTCTTAACAAGCAAAAAAAAAAAAAAAAAACTCACAAGCATCATTTCAAAATTCCATTTTCTGATTTCAAATTTCAAAATATAGACATTTCATAATTTCAAATCAACAATTCTCAATTACATGAATTTCGTAATATGACATTAACAATTACGAATTATATGAATTTCAATTTTTTCGAATTTTATTCTTAATTAAACAAGATTACTTTTAAAACCATAATTTCAAACCTTAATTTCCTTTTCATTCCTCTTAACAAGCAAAAAAAAAAAAAAAAACTCACAAGCATCATTTCAAAATTCCATTTTCTGATTTCAAATTTCAAAATATAGACATTTCATAATTTCAAATCAACAATTCTCAATTACATGAATTTCGTAATATGACATTAAAAATTACGAATTATATGAATTTCAATTTTTTCTAATTTTATTCTTAATTAAATAAGATTACTTTTAAAACCATAATTTCAAACCGTAATTTCCTTTTCATTCCTCTTAACAAGCAAAAAAAAAAAAAAACTCACAAGCATCATTTCAAAATTCCATTTTCTGATTTCAAATTTCAAAATATAGACATTTCATAATTTCAAATCAACAATTCTCAATTACATGAATTTCGTAATATGACATTAACAATTACGAATTATATGAATTTCAATTTTTTCTAATTTTATTCTTAATTAAACAAAATTACTTTTAAAACCATAATTTCAAACCCTAATTTCCTTTTCATTCCTCTTAACAAGCAAAAAAAAAAAAAAAACTCACAAGCATCATTTCAAAATTCCATTTTCTGATTTCAAATTTCAAAATATAGACATTTCATAATTTCAAATCAACAATTCTCAATTACATGAATTTCGTAATATGACATTAACAATTACGAATTATATGAATTTCAATTTTTTCTAATTTTATTCTTAATTAAACAAGATTACTTTTAAAACCATAATTTGAAACCCTAATTTCCTTTTCATTCCTCTTAACAAGCAAAAAAAAAAAAAAAAACTCACAAGCATCATTTCAAAATTCCATTTTCTGATTTCAAATTCCAAAATATAGACATTTCATAATTTCAAATCAACAATTCTCAATTACATGAATTTCGTAATATGACATTAACAATTACGAATTATATGAATTTCAATTTTTTCTAATTTTATTCTTAATTAAACAAGATTACTTTTAAAACCATAATTTGAAACCCTAATTTCCTTTTCATTCCTCTTAACAAGCAAAAAAAAAAAGAAAAACTCACCAGCATCATTTCAAAATTCCATTTTCTGATTTCAAATTTCAAAATATAGACATTTCATAATTTCAAATCAACAATTCTCAATTACATGAATTTCATAATATCACATTAACAATTATCAATTATATGAATTTCGGATTTTTTAATCGCAATTCTTAATTAAAAAAAATTACTTTTAAAACCATAATTTCAAACCCTAATTTCATTTTAATTCCTCTTAACAAGCAAAAAAAAAAAACTCACAAGCATAATTTCAAAATTCCATTTTCTGATTTCAAATTTCAAAATATAGACATTTCATAATTTGAATTCAACAATTCTCAATTACATGAATTTCATAATATGACATTAACAATTATCAATTATATGAATTTCGGATTTTTTAATCGCAATTCTTAATTAAAAAAAATTACTTTTAAAACCCTAATTTCAAACCCTAATTTCCTTTTAATTCCTCTTAACAAGCAAAAAAAAAAAAAAACAATTTCCAATTCAACAAATGTACGTTGGTTTATTCAATATTCAAAATATAGACATTTTGATTCACAAGCATAATTTCAAAATTCCAATTTCTTATTTCAAATTTCAAAATATAAACATTTCGTAACAAATCAAATCTCAATTCTCAATTCTCAATTCTCAATTATATGAATTTCATAATATGACATTATATGAATTACGAATTTCATCATTCCAAATTTCAATTCTCAATTCTCATATTTATGATTTATTTGAAAAATTTTAAAAATTAAAAAATTCCAAACCTGATTTATGATTCAAAAGCATAAACATTCAAAAGCATTAGAACCGTTAATAACGTGAACAATCTGATAATGTGATCCTAATTTAACAGAGTGAACAATCAAACCATATTCAACAACCATATCCTAATTTAACAGAGTGAACAATCTGATAATGTGATCCTAATTTATATACGTGAACAATCAAACCCTAAAAAGTCATCCTAATTTGAACAATCCTAATAATGTGAACAATCTGATATCGAACCCTAATTTCATAACCAAAACCACACTGATAAAGCATAAACAATCATAACCATATTCAATTCACAAGCAACATCCAAAAATTCAAAAGCAAAAAAAATTCCACAAATTCAAATTTCTGATTTCAAAAAATTCCAAACCCTAATTTCATAACCACAATGATAAAACCCTAACACATTTAATAATTCACATGTAAAACCCTAAATACTAAATACATAAAAACACAAAAATTAGGGTTAATGTCACATTTTCACAAACACAAAAACTCAATACATAAAATTATGGTTGATGTCATACCACGGAGAGAGAGAGCACAGACAGAGAGTGAAGCAGAGACCGAGAGCCGAGAGCAGAGACCAGAGAGAGCACAGACCGAGAGTAGAGACCGAGCTGATCGAGTGAGTCTGAGATGGAGGAGAGTGAGAGATGGAGAGTGAGTAATGGAGAGGCTGAGAGATGGAGAGTGAGACGAGAGCCGAAAAACCTAAGTTTGAAACGTATGCAAATGAGAGGGGGGGTTCGTATATAAGTCTGCTAAAAACGCTGATTCAAAAAGTGTTTTCATTTAAATGAACTCGCTATTAGAAATAGCGTTTTATTCCAAAAAATGTTTCTGTTAAAAGCGCTATTAGAAATAGCGTTTTCCTGGGAAAAGTTTTTGTGTTAAAAGCGCTATTAGAAATAGTGTTTTCCTGCCAAAAAGGTTTTGTGTTAAAAGCGCTGTTCTCAACAGCGTTTTCTTTTGGAAAAAATTTCACGCTATAAGCGCTATTTGTAATAGCGAATTCTTAATCAAAATCGCTATTTCTAATAGCGAGTTTCCTGTTCATCCAATTTTACGCTCCTAACAGTAAAAGAGCGAATAGAAATAGTGCTTTAACTTAGTTTTGGAATTCCGTCAGAAGTTGGCATAGTTTGGGAAATCCAATGCAAAAAAGGCTTATTTTGGGAAAAGCCTCGAATTTTGTGACCAATTTGCTTATGATGTAAAAATTGGGGCTTTTCCCAAACTAAGCCCCTGTACTAATTTATTTCCTAAACTAAGTCTAGTTTGGCCGAATTTCTCAAACTAAGCTGAAGCGTGTTTACAAAACATGCTTTTAGCATGTTTTTTGCCCAGGCAGTGGAATTATGAAAGCGTGGTTAGAAAACACGCCTTTACTTAAGAAAGCATTGTTACTATTAACGCTTTTAGGTAAAGATCACACGATTTGGAAACACGCTTTTAATAGAAACCCGTTATATAATGGCCCACCGCCCCCTCATTTGCAACCGTGCTTTCTACCTCCTCTCTTTCTTTTCCCCCCAAAACCCCAACTAGAGGCAACCTTCATCCCTCTCTCTGTCGCTCTCTGCTCTCTCTCTCTCTGGGTTGCTCATAGTCACTCTCCTTCTCTCAGTCGCTCTCTGCTCTCTCTCTCTCTCTCTCTCTCTCTATGGGTCGCTCACAATCACTCTCCCTCTCTCGGTCGCTCACTGCACTTTCCTCCCTCTCTCCGAGCTCGTCTCTCTCGCAAGTATAGCACTGTCTATCTCTCTCTCGCTGAGTTTGAATTTTATTTCTGTTGATTTTGTTTGTGAAAAGATAACAATGTAGGTTAGGGCTTGGGTTCTGTGAATTCAATCCAGTGGTACGTAGCTTTTGCCAAAGTGATAATCAATAACCATTGAAGCTGAACTTCATGAAAAATGGTTATTTTATAATTTAAAACATTTAAATTGAAAAAAAACACACATTTTTCTTATTATTTTGAACAAACTACACCTCACAACCAATTTAAAATTTCTCATACATGTAAGGGGCAAAATGTAAGAGGAGTTAATTTGAGCCCACTAAATTAATGGGCCCAATTAAAAAGTCCAAGATTGGTGGGCCCAGATTTATCGCACATCAAATGGGTCAGATTGCTCTAAGCTTCGAAAGAGTTCGGATCCACAAACTTAGAGACTTACTTGAGCTTAGACTCGAAAGGGTATTGAGCAAACCTATAGATTCGAGGCACTCGGGCTTCAAACAGATTCAATCGCAATCTAGAAATCGCTCCCTTAACGAGTCCTTGAACACTTGTCGGTTCAAAGCATTCCGGGATCTATGCACCAGAACCATGGGCATGGAGTTCGAACAAAGGACCTGATCCCGATGACAGTGAGCAAAGATAAATTCACTCTTCGGTTAAACTAGCTTATACCCAGGTCGAGGTGGCATGATCTAAGGGGTCCTTGAGACGTGACAATATTTGCGGCAGGACATTCTCTTGAACTATCCCTAACCCTTCTGCAGCAGGACATCCTCTGGGACTACCCCTGACCCGTTTGGATGATTAGGGATCATTGGTTAGGTACGGCTAAGAATAAGGGTTTGCCAAAAGGTTGATCTCCTCTTCTGGGTTTTCCTCATCCTCGGAGAAGTCACTTCATCGAACAAGGTTATTAGAGAGAATATTCCCCATATGCCTTGCATATGAGCTCCATCCTACATCATAAAGTATCTATAAATAATACCTACCCATAGCTTTACAAGGGATAAATTTTGAAGAGATAACTCTTGGGAAATAACTAATTTATCTTCTTCATTATCAACCTTAAGAATGAAAGTGGGAGATCTATTGGAGAGCTTTGCCATTATTCTCTCTCTAACTATTTTGCCTTATTCTTCACCCAATCTCTTATCTCCATCATCTGTTTGCTTTTGTATTCTTAATTGTGACTATTGAAGAATTTAAGCCTCTCATTATTTTATGGAGAATTCAAATTTTTCTTCAAAAATCTTCAAATTTTCCAATGACGTTATTGAACCCTCTCATACAACGTGTTATTACATTGATCATATTATATAATAATTTGTTATTGGATGATTATAACAAATAGAAAATATGTTGATTTTTGTTCATATATAAAATATATATAGGTAAATAAATTTTTTTTAAAAAAACTCAAGATTTGGGTCTTGTATCAAAATAACTATCATTTTTTTTTTGTTGTCAATTTAATAACTATCATTTTTTGGTTGTCAATTTAAATCTTAATATTTTAATTTATTTTCAATTTAAATCACAAATATCAAAATATTATTATTTAAATTATTGAAATTTAAAATTGAGAGTTTATTTTGTTACAAGGTCGGCCAAAACTATAAGTTTTTTTTTTTTTGGTTGTAATTTACCTAAAATTCTATAAGGTTGCCTACATTTGGTTGGTTTGATTGGCTGAATTACCAACTTGACAATTTTCTAAAATCAACCCATGGCAAATATCTTTAATGAGTATGGTATATTTCTAAATCATTAAACCACTTTTGATAGATTGTATCACTTCAATCGTGTAAAGATATTTAACAACTATGGTACAATTCTAAATAATTAAACCATTTTAAATATATTTTAATTTTTAGAGTAAATTATAAATACACTCATGAGATTTGCTTAAAATACGAATTACTCTCTGTGATTTGGAAAATTATAAATACCTTCTTATCATAATTTTTTATTTAACAAAATTAATTGAAAAAATAAAAATTCTAATTGTTCACCTATAAAATAATAAAATTATCCAAATTATTAATTAAAATAAAATTTTAACATTATTAAAAACTGTTAATTAACTTGATGATTTATTAATAAAATGACATATTTGTTATGAAATTAGAACCTTAGGGGCATAATGTAATTTCTAGAACTACAGGGATTGATTTGTAATTTAAGTAAATCTCATGAAGTGTGTTTGTAATTTACCTATTTATTACAACAATGCCATATCCTTTAAGAGTAATACTAGAGACCCCAAAAATTCTATCAAAGTTTCTACCAAATGTCTCATATGGGTGTGGGACCCACATTGTGGGAGACAATCTTTAATATTTTTGTATCAAAATTTAATACTTGCCAAACACATCATTAATGATAATTTTAGAAGTCATAAGTGTCTAATGTATTTATTTATTTATTAATATTATATTTTTGTGTATAATATAACATGTGTAGCTGATTATCCATCCATCTATAATCAATAATAATATTATTATGATATGTGAGGTTTGAAAAACAAGTCTCACAACATATATATTTTTAAATAAAAATAAAAATTTATATTTTTACAGATTTAGCAACAAACACTATCAAATGGCCACATACCGAACTAATATATAATTGAAATTTTAATAAATAATAAAAATTAGGATAAATTATAAATACACCCCTTGAAATTTGATTAAAATACGAATCGCCTCTTATGATTTTGAAAATTACATTCCACCCTCTGAGATTTTTAATTTCATAACAAATTGCCCATTTTATTAATAAATCATTAAGTCAATTAACTGTTTTTAATGATGTTAAAAATATATTTCAATTAATAATTTAAATAATTTTATTATTATATAGAAGAGTGATTATGAATTTCATTTTTTTAGTTAATTCTGTTAAATAAAAAATTCTAATAAGGGGTATTTATAATTTTTCAAATCACAGGGACAATTTGTATTTCAAGCAAATCTCAGGAGATGTATTTGTAATTTACACTAAAAATTATAATATAATAATTACTTATTTTAAATATCTTAAATTCATTAGCTTAAAATTGTAATAATTACTAGGTTACAATGGAATGCTTTCAAAGTATATTTAGAATTAAAATTATTTGCAGTTCAAACAAATAAAACCTAAAACCACATAATTATGAATTTTCATAATATTAATCACAAATGTACCAAAATAAATTACAAAAATAAATTTATCAAGCTTTATGATTGATTACAAATTTATAATTTTTTATTAGAACATTTTCGCTGCATTTGATTGAGAAATTTGAGAAGAAATTTAAAAATAAAAATAAAAAATATAAATAAAATATATTTACATTTCATATAATCTCACATAATTTTTTTCTATCTATTTGAAAATAACTTCCAAAATCCCCAACCAGAGACAGGCAATTTGTAACAAGTATTGTGACATTTTTATAATATATTTTCATCGTTTGATAACTAATTATTTTAATTTAAAAGTTAAAAAGTTAAAAAAAAAAAATAAAAATCAACAATTTGTACTTAAAGTTTTTTTTTTTATCTTTAATTTTTATTTTATTACTTCATATTTTAATATTACTTCATATTTTAATTAAAAAAATAAAAAATTACTAAAATAACTTATCCAAAAACCCACATATTAGAAGGAGCGAGAATAAAATCACAGAGAGAGGGGAAAAAAAGAGTTTTGCTCTGTACACTCCATCGAGGAGCCCCTCCAAATTACAGAAGCAACAGAGTAGGGCTTCTCACTCATCACATCTGTATCTATATGTAAACACACACACACACACACACAGACATAGATCCAGAGGCATCAGTGCGTGAAAGATTGGCTAGGGTTTTGGGGATGCCATGACGAGCACATCGCAATCAATAATTCGTTTCTGTGGTCCGGCCATCGGCACCGGCGGCGGCAACTTGGATGCGCTCAACCGCGTCCTCGCCGACCTATGTACCAGAGGCACTCCCAAGGTTATTTCATTTCTGAACTGTTTGGTTGCCGAGTAAAAATCGGATGTAGTAAGCTTTGTAGTGGCCTGTGCTTATTTGTTTGGATCATAAGTTTTGTTAGATTATTGTTTTTGACACTTTATTGGCTGTGGACTGAGAAGAACTATAATTGTTAAGTTTGTTTGTGTGTTTGTGAAAGGTGGAGTTGGTGTTTGTATTGGTTTTGAGATTACATGTTTAATTAGTTAAGTAATTAATTTATAATGAAATTAATTAAGTTGGAAGTTTAGTTATTGGCCACAGGTAGAATTTAGATGGAAGGAATACCAGTTTCCGTGTAAGTTGAGAGAATGGTGAATTGATTGATTGTTGTGCTTGGCTTGGTGGTTTTTTAGATGAATTATGTTTCCCTGAATTAGAGTCAACTTGGAAATTATGGTTTCCTGAAGTATAATTAAATGAACAACCTACCATTTACTGTATGCGTAATCAAGTGAAAAATATATCGCCAAAACCCTTAGTTGACGCCCAAAGAAAACATGGTTTCTATTTTTTTCCTTATTGGTCGAAAGAAGAAAAGGGAAAAAAATTTTGAATCTCAATTTAACTTTTATTGATCTCAAAACATTTTTACAAATTCAATACACTTTAAACACATTTCAATACATTATTCACACATTTATAGATGTTATTGACACCCCAAAGGGCTGTTATTAGCATTTTCTTTTTTTTATTCACCATCTTTCTGTACCTTTCTTTAGATAATGAATTGTTTTTTATTTTTTTTGGTTTCTTCCCATTTACATCAACTAATTGCTGAGAGGATGATTTATTGTGGACCATCTTTTTCTTTGATTGCCTCTCTTCAATTTGCATTTGAAACATATGCAACTTCATCTCTATTTGTGTACAAAGTCACCAAATATGTAATAAGCTGTGTTGCCTAGGCTGCTTCTTCTATTTTGATTTTTGTGTGTGGTTATGTATCAAGATGGGACTGGTTGGTGCTTTTTTAATCCTTTGAAAGTGCTTATTTGTATTTTTGATTTGTTCTATACTTAAGTAATTTTCTTTTGTCATGCCATGTGTTTATCTATTTATATGTATTTTTTTTTTTTTTTTTTGTTGTTGTTGATAGGATGGTGCTGCATTAGCTTTAAAGAAACATGTAGAGGAAGAAGCTCGTGATCTTAGTGGCGAAGCCTTTTTTCGTTTTATGGATCAGTTGTATGATCGGATTACTAGCCTGTTAGAGAGTAATGATGTTGCTGAAAATTTGGGAGCATTAAGGGCTATTGATGAGTTGATAGATGTGTCACTTGGTGAGAATGCCTCCAAGGTTTCAAGGTTCTCTAATTACATGCGAAATGTGTTCGAGGTGAAGCGTGATCCTGAAATTTTAATCCTTGCTAGTAAAGTTCTTGGCCATTTGGCTAGGGCTGGTGGGGCAATGACAGCAGATGAAGTGGAATGGCAGGTTTGTTGTGCTATTCCTCCATTATTTGCAATGTAGTTTGCGTCTACGAGGATCTAAAATCTATTGGTTCCTCAGGTGAAAAATGCCCTTGGATGGCTTCATGGTGAAAGAATAGAATATCGTCGTTTTGCCGCTGTCTTAATTTTGAAAGTAAGTGCAACATTTATGCTGTTATGGACAATTTTTGTCTAAGGTGTTTTTAAAGCTTTGTACTTTAAGCCAATATCTAAGAAGCATGACTACAAAAAGGGGATATGGATATGACACAATATGGACATACTGACACAACAATTTAAAAAATGAAAAGGCACAACATGGCATGATCACAATGACAAATAAATAATATATATATTTTAAAATGTATTGATGAAAATAATAATTATTTCTTCATTTTTCCCATTATATACGTTAATATTTATTATATCAAAATAGGGAGAATTTTTTACATTCTACATGTTGGAAAGTAAGGCCACATTTGATTTGCAGACAGGATTAGGCACGATAAGTTATTCCGTGATTACAATCCAGGGATAAGTTATCCCGAGGAAGATATTTTTGGAATTTTGCAACAAAAGTGTTATCTTAGATTCTTAGAATAAGTTACCCCACACTCCCCTAGGACAAAACAATCTCGCATATGTGGGAGAAAAGGCTCCCTCAGGATTAGTTGTCATTGAGTTAGATAGTTTGAATAAAATGCGGGATTTTTAATCCTATCCCACCCTGTATTTGCGAATCAAGTGTGGATTAAGAGTTTTAATATCTATTTTAGAAATCATTATTCAAAAGCAAATTTGAAATTTTGGGTTGTAGAATTTCTAAAATTTAAAAATCTAAGGAAGGCAGCATCAATGGCCGTAAATCCTCATTGTTTTTCATTTTATTCTTCGATTATTTTTTTTTTTCTTTTTCAAACTTGTAATATGTATATGTGGGTAAACGGTGGACAAGTCAGTTCCCCAAGTGTCCAAAGCATGTCTGAAAATGGGAAAAAAAACTGGACAAGTTTGGATGCTTGTCTTGTATCTATTTTGGAGTGTTTGATGAGTGTTGGTGTTCGACACATGTTTACAGATAAAACACGTTCTTAGAAGTGTCTGTGCATCTTAAACTAATATACCATCACATTTATGAGATTGTTGTAGTTCTTTAGTCCTGTTCATTCTTGCCTTGTTGTTAATTCTTGTTTATGTAGAGCTTATTTATTTAGAGAAAAAGGGGCCATTCTTGACTGTTTTTAGTTCTTATTTAGCAATTGATGCTTTTAGCACAATACAACATATATTCTCTCAATAAATATATACACATAAATTTCTACTGTTTGTTTATTTTTATATTTGTTTCTATTGTGTTATTTTAAGCACATATTTTTTTTTTTTCAATTTCAAGTTTACAATGTAAGAAATTTTTCATTGCTTCTTCATTGCCAAATTATGTTTTGTAATTGCATTAGAGACTATTGAAGGTGGAATATTTCCCAACCCAACTTATAAGCTCAAAGGCTATCTTAGTGTTATAGTTAATTTAGTTGTTTTTGGAAATATTTTTTGTCTACATTGTGATGATTACCATCTCACAAGAAATAATTCTTTTGTTTTTGGCTTTGCTGTAGGAAATGGCTGAGAATGCTTCGACTGTCTTCAATGTTCATGTACCTGAATTTGTGGACGCTATATGGGTTGCATTGAGGGATCCAACATTAGCCATTCGAGAGCGGGCTGTAGAGGCATTGCGTGCTTGCCTTCGTGTTATTGAAAAGCGTGAAACTCGTTGGCGTGTACAGTGGTTAGTTTGGATACATTTTTTTTTTAAAAACAAAATTTGGTATTGTCAAAAAATGATTGTGCGAAAATTGTTAGGCTGCAATTGATAATATTAATATACATATTTCTTTTAGTATTGTTAAAGATATCAATCTTTGTTACATTTTTTGTTTGAAGTTTCCTGTTTAATAATTATTTTATCTATTGTAACTCTGTTTTTGAACTACTTTCATGGAAAATTCTCTAGCTTGGATGGATGTTTTTAGGATGGGCTAAGAAGCTTGTAAGGTGGAATCTCAAAGGTAGAAGAAAGGTTGTGGGGTTAGTATATGGACAAAGGTTGGAATTGGCTATAGGTTTTTATAGTGTGATGTTGTTGGAATTTCAAATCCATGGTTGCTAAGAAGTTTGGATTCTTTGGTAGTGAGTATTAAGGGTTTAGGTGCATTACAGGATAAAATGTAGAAAGAATGGTTGTGGTTTATTAGGCTTGAGAGTCTATGTTTTGGTGATGAAATAGAGGTTGTTTTGGGGCTATGAATTTGTGATTAGTAGCTTAGCTTATTTTGGAACATAAGGAGAAGAAAAGAGAAGAAGAATTACGAATCACTCCTAGAATTGCACCCCCTCCCCCTCCTGAATTTGACACATTTTACAAATCAAACCCTAACTTTTTAATTTCTTCAATTTGAACTTTAATTTTAACTTTATAACAATTATAATTCTCCATCCATTGCTGTGAAGTAATTTAACAAATATTATTATTTTTTTTTGCAATACAAGTGGCACTATCTTATTTAATTTTTTGACTTAATTTTAAACTTGACCACACAATATCAAAATCATCATTTATTAATCATCTACTAAATCAAAACCATCCAGCTTTAAGTTTGTCACGGGCCTAACACACTAGATCAACCTTACTATACCCCTCATCCCTTCCATTCCCAGGCCACGCTCTTCCCTTCCTTCCACAGGTACCTTTGCCTGTTCCTCTCCCTTCCACAGCCACCCTTCCCCATTCGCCATCTCTAGGTCCCTTCTCCTTCCCTACTGTGCTCCCCTTTCCCCTCCCCCTCCTCCTTCATCTTCCACTTCCCATTTTGCTTCTGCCATTGCCTTTGCCTCTGTCTCCTTCCCCTACCACCTACCCCTCTCCTTCCACTTCCATTTCCGCTTCCTCCCCTTTCCATTACCAAATCATTGATTCATGAAGTATCGTGTTAATCTTGACAACATTCCTGCTGTGTTTCCAGAGATAATTATGGGCTATGTTGACCCAATAGATTGGAGTTACTATAAGATGAAAGGAGTCATTATTGTTTGAAGAGACAAAAATGATGAGTCATTCTTGGAGGGTTTCTTCACTGCTTATACTAACATTCAATTCAATGCTGGGGTTTACTTCTTTAATGGCAATTTGGATCTTATGTATCATCCTCCCACACACGATTTGATTTTTATGAATTGGAGAAAGAGTACTATTATGTATATATATGCAATATATATACAATATGCGATATGAATATATTGTATATGTAATGGACTGCTTCATATGCAATATATAGAGTATAAGTGTTAGAATAGGTATACATATAATATGCAGTGGAAGAAGAGTGCTAAATTTCCAAAATTATTCGTTTTCATTAGTCTAGTTAATAGAAATAGATGGATGGTTTCAACTGGGTTGAATAAAAAAAATCACGGTTTAAATTGAAGCAATTAAAAACTTGGGGTTTGATTTGTTACAAGAGTCCAACCTTTTTTTTGGGTTGTAATTTCCCGTAGTTTTTTTTTTTTTTTTCCTTTCACTTTTTAATTTACATTTTCCTGAGCAATGTGAACATCAAGTGGCCTTTAAATGCACATGTTTATGCTTGACGAACTCAGATCAGAATATAAAGTTATGCATTTGGTTCATTTGAGTCAAATTTTGATGGCTACATGTCTAATTGTATCTATCAAGGGAGGTGATTTGGCATTACAATATAGACGTGGTTGTTAGTAAAGAATCAACTTGACTCTTTTTGTATATGGTGCTTGGTTTGCTTTCCTTGTATATAAGATCCTAATAAACCTAGTAACGTGTTTAGATAATACTCGTTCAAGTTGTATTAAAAGTGGTTTCCCATGCTTGCGCGTTAGTAAAAAAATGTTGTAATGCTTGGTTGGGCATTCATTCTATTGCC
Source organism: Camellia japonica (assembly GCA_030407325.1). Taxonomy (NCBI): domain Eukaryota; kingdom Viridiplantae; phylum Streptophyta; class Magnoliopsida; order Ericales; family Theaceae; genus Camellia; species Camellia japonica. The sequence continues at coordinate 158,774,788 of JAPPVO010000029.1, forward strand.
ATTTTGTTTATTCATTGAGACCTTGTTTATTTATTTATTTATTTTTATCTTTCTTGTGCTTTGGACAGGTATTATCGTATGTTTGAGGCTACACAAGATGGGTTGGGCAAAAATGCTCCTGTTCATAGCATACATGGTTCTTTACTTGCTGTTGGCGAGCTTCTGAGGTTGGTTGAGATGTTGGTTTGCATTTTGTTGCAGACTTAAAAGTTGCTTATTCCAATGAGTATTGGTTTTTCAGCTTGATTTCGCCTAAAATTCTTGCATGCAGATATTTTTGGTTGCTTGCATTTCTTAGGAACTTTTTGTATTGCTATTCTATTTATTGGTATTACAACAAGGTAAATGGAAAATACTCTAGAATTTGTAATGCATGTTCTATATATAAACATTTGGTGCCGTCATTGTAAAACCAAGCAAGTGAGAAGTAACTAGTTGATATTTTGGCCCTTTTTTTTTGTGGTTGCTTTGTCATGATTTTGTCACTGCTTATAAACTTGTCTGTTTTGTACAAAGAATGGATCTTTGTACCAAAGTTTTTATCAAAACAGGTATGGGTACTAAAGAGGTTGACTTAGGTTTAAGCTCTCATAGGTTATCTGGTAGAAACATTTTGTGGAAGCTCTAGAACTATAATGCTCACCTAATATCAATATCAAACAACCTTTGTTACGTACTTCTGGTGGAACTATCGAATTATCAATAGATTTTTGTAAGTGGTGAGTTCTAGGGAATTATACTTCAACCTGCTCCTCGTGCAGCTTCCCCTGGAATTGAGTCTGTTTTTGCATAAAGTAAAATGCTGTGGTCTATTAGTTTCTCAAATCATTGGGTTGTTTAGCCTTTGTTTCTAGGCCTTTATTCCTTGTCATGGTAATTTTTTCCTTGTCATTCCTTTTCTCCTTTCGCTAAATTTTGCATGCTGCTTCTAGCTCATCGGGTTATTCATCTTTTAGTCTAAAGATTGTTATTCAGGATTTATCATCATCATTTGCACTTTTCCTTGTTTCCAGTTACTTATGAATGAATAAAATTAGTTTTCTCCAGTATTTGTGTCATTGAATAATCATGGTAAAAGTTCTCTATTTTTTCTAGTTTTTTTCATTTGTTAAGAATGACAAGCATGGAGTTCCACTGATGGTACCTCTATGGCTATGGTATAATTGTGCTGTTATAGTGCCCTTATTCTCTACGGCTATGGTATGATTGTGCTGCTAGTATGCAATATTCTCAACCTGTTGGCAATGTTGTTGTGAGAAGTACCACGTGTTTATCATGTAAAGTTGCGTGTGTATTTCTTGAGTTCATGTAGTTTCGACTATGGCAACAACAGTAGTAATTGATTTGAATATGCTAGTACCATTTCTAACCATTAGTACCCACCAAGCACCAGCTTGTTAACTTTTGAGTTATGATTCTAATTAAGGATGTGAATCGAGTTCCATTTGGGCAGGAATACGGGTGAGTTCATGATGTCAAGGTACAGGGAAGTTGCAGAAATTGTTCTCAGATACCTAGAGCACCGGGATCGGCTTGTTCGTCTCAGCATAACTTCGCTACTACCTCGTATTGCTCATTTCTTGCGTGATCGTTTTGTCTCGAACTATTTACAGGTTTGTGAACTTAGCTTTCTGTTTTATTATGTTGTTGGAGGTCTGACATTTTTTTACTTATCTTTGGTGTTGGTTGCCCTTATTATGTGGTTATGAAAATGGTTTTCCTTGTACAGATATGCATGGATCATATTTTTGTAGTTCTTAAAACACCTGCCGAACGTGCCAGCGGGTTTGTTGCTCTTGGGGAGATGGCTGGTGCTTTGGATGGTGAACTTGTCCACTATTTGCCGACAATAACATCTCATTTACGTGAAGCGGTATGTTATCTGTGCCATTGGTTTGTTCTGGTCTCCTTGCCCCAATTTCGGTTCTTTATTAACTTCTGTGTATTCATTCATTAGAAAACAAGTTTCTGTTGAACTGGTACATTTTGTATTTGTAGATTGCTCCTCGTAGAGGGAGACCCTCACTTGAGGCTTTGGCTTGTGTTGGAAACATTGCAAAAGCAATGGGGCCTGCTATGGAACCTCATGTCCGTGGTCTTTTGGATGCTATGTTTTCTGCTGGTCTTTCCTTTACGCTAGTGGAAGCTCTTGAGCAAATAACTGTCAGGTAGGCTGGAATTTCTGGAAACACTTCTGTTAATCATTTTTCTGGGATGAATTCCGTTCGAGGATTTTGACCTATGATAATATTGGATATTTCAGTATCCCATCATTACTTCCTACCATTCAAGTTCGGTTGCGGAAGTGCATTGAAGAGGTTCTTCCAAAATCTAATTTTGCCCAATCTAGGCCATCTGTTGCCATGAGTCGAGGAAATGTGATAAATGCCACTCCGCAAGTTACAGAACTCAGCGGTTCTGCTCTAGTGCAACTTGGTTTGCAAACTCTTGCCCGTTTTAATTTCAAGGTTTGTGTACTCGTCTTTTATGGTATGCCGCTTGTTTTTTCCCTTTCCTTACATTGTGGAACTACTATTTGTTTTAGGGACATGATCTTCTCGAGTTTGCAAGGGATACGGTTGTAGTATATTTGGAAGATGAAGATGGAGCCACCAGAAAAGATGCTGCCATTTGTTGCTGCAGATTGGTTGCAAATTCCTTTTCTGGCACGGCTTCTGCCCAATTTAGTTCTAGTAGGTCCACTCGGACAGGCGGAAAGCGACGGTGTCTTGTTGAAGAGGTGTGATTTTAAACTATCTGTCTTTGTTCATTTTTAATATGATTGCTGTTTTATTTTAGTTTTCTTCTGGTTTTATTGACTTTTTTGGGCCTGTTCTATTCAGCAGCAAATTTACTTGAGCCATTTTTTTAATAAGTGAAATTAGTTTATTAAGAAGCACCAAAGAGGGAGGAATACATGTTAACACGAAGTATCCCAATTTTACGATACACTTGGCAGAAAATAATCTAGAAATTAGATATAGGTATGGGGATACGTCCTCTAATTGGGGAAAAAAACAATTTTATGCAAGTAAAATTCATTCATGATATGTTATATACAATGATTTTACTTTTAAGTTAGTATATTGGCAATGCAAAAAATGATTTTATTGTAATTATGTATATACAGGAGCAAGGCACAGACTTCACAAATGTTCGTGCGCTGCCCTTTTGTATATGGGTGTGCGCAAAGCAGTCTTTAGACCAATCAATTCTCCTTAGATCTATGCTTGCTAAAGTCTTTAAAGTTATGAAATTGTAGCTATGTAGTTTTGATTGCTGTCTTAAACATCCTCCTCTCTCTCCCTCCCCCCCCAATGCAGACACACATGTCCTCATTTATATATATTGATATGATGTCTGTGTGAGTTAATCGTGAATAAGTAAACACGACATGTATGAGAGAGAATTCTATTGATTATTGCTTGCACATGACATAGTTTTGATTAGTAAGTTCTTATTGCTGGTAAATGCTGACATAGAACAATAGAGATGCATCCTAACAATGTAATGATGCTGAAGAATCGTATGCTTTACATTTTATTTCTCAAAAAAATAAAAAATAAAAAATAAAATAGAACCTCTACATGTATTTGGTCTTGATCACAGTTACACTATGACGCCAAGGTGTCCAAGAGCCTAATCACCAGTTAGCATAAATTAAGTGTGGGGACTGAGTGAAGTCCTTTTAGGAAAGGCATGTGTGTGACTCTGTCATCGAAAGATTTCGTAGGCGGTTAGCAGAATGGAAGAAACTGTACTTTTCTCAAGGAGTTAGGCTCATTTTGATTAAAAGCACTCTGTCAAGCTTGTCTACTTTTCTTATGTCTTATTCACTATTCCCATCACAGTTGCGAAGGCACTAGAGAAGCTACACAAAGATTTTTTGTAGAGAGATGAGTTTGAGGTATTACTTGAGAGGGTTAGATATTGGAGGAGGGTGGCCAAGCTGAAATATGGAGGTTTGTGGCGAGATTGGTCTTCTATGGTGGTCTCCATATCATATGAAATGTATCTTAGGAGGGGCATCTGGATAAAGGGCATTTGGAGTTTGTAATGACCCCGTCCCACATTAGAAGTTTGCATGAGTGCAGGGCTGGCCCTAAGTTTTCATGGCCTTAAGTGAACCCCTAATAAGGGGCTTCTACATTTCTACACCACTCAAAAATATAAAATCAACTTTAAAAAGAAATTATTACAAATATTTAACAAGATTCTCATTGGCATTACTGTTTCTGCAGATTGTGGAAAAGCTGCTTATTGCAGCTGTGGCAGATGCTGATGTCATTGTTCGGCATTCAATTTTTTCCTCTCTACATGGCAATGGAGGCTTTGATGATTTCCTAGCACAGGCTGATAGTTTGAGTGCTATATTTTCTGCGTTAAATGATGAGGTATGATTTCACAGTAATAATTAGATTTGAGTCGAAGGATAAGGCTGATGAGGTATGATTTCTTATGGGTCATGTGGGAGCTTGCGTTATAAGTTTTAAACTGAGTCCTATCTTATCGCCTTTTAATTTGTATGATGCCAATTTAATTTTATCATGTTTTCTACATTTGAGGAGTCAACAATAGTTTGGTATGCATGTTTTGTGGGCATGTACTGTATTAGTTGTCCTTAGATCATATTCCCAGTCAAATTTTGTTCTTTGGTTTTTATCTGTGGTCTTGGGACTGGTTTTACTATTTAGTTCCAAATCCTATACTTTCTAAAGTTGTAGTATAAAAAACATATTGGAGTATGAAGAGGTTTGCATATATATATATATATTTGTGTTATATAATTCAATCAAGAATAGGTTTTTGAAATGGACCTTAAATTGTGCTCTTTGAAGTCCCCTAGGGGGACACCCTTGTGGCTCAGGTTGTTATGGTATAGGTGATCAATACCAAACTTCGGGACTTGAGCAAACAATCACGCACATAACGAATCTAGAATAGAGAAGTAAAAGAACATAAAACCAAACTCACCAAAGCAACACGAGATTTACGTGGTTCACCCAAATCCCGGCTACATCCACGGAGTCACTACAGATTTACTAAGATCAATATGAAAGTCTCTCACAATCTTGCAAACTCTCTCTCTCTACAATGATCTAGTTCTCACTTTCACTATTGTGTATCTCTCTCTAAGATCACAAAACTAATAAATGAATAAAAATATAGAGCTACATGGGTGTATTTATAGGGCTAGCCTTAATCCTAATTTCCTAAATGTAAATTAATAAGGAAACTAAAACCTAAACTAATACAAAAAAATCTTAACCAATAAGGAAATAGTTTAGAGTCCAAATCTAACCAAACACTAATTTTCTTGTTTCCTTTTCCTAATCTAATTAGGTTTACGCTCCACCAACAACACAGGTTGGACTTTTCCAATAAAGAGACTTGAGTCTCTCAAATTATCCATCTAAAATAAATAAATAAAATTATGCTCTTAAAGGATTGTGGAATGCAATTTTGAACCTACATCTAATGCTGAATGGATTCTAGGTGATTCCTATTGTTGTCTTCTAATTTTATTGTCCTCAAGCCCTTTGCTTTTATGTCTTTAAATTTGGATGCCAAGCCTTGAACCCCTTTTTCTTTTTTCAAATAATAATAAAAATTTTATTCAAAAAGTGTCATCAAAGGGGATGCTTCCCTATGTCACAAACAAAAGCATATGCAAACAAAGAAAACCCGCCTACACATCTTTTTCTCCTCAAAAGACTTGATAAAATTTTAAAAAGTGATTGAGGTTTGGATTCATCTTTTTTGACACCCAACTGTATACAATGTTGCCAAAATCTACTCGTTGGGTTGAAGGGAGGTTTCTCACACCAGTAAATGTCTTATGCTTTGTTTCACTGCAAAGATTTGCATTAAGCAAATAGGCAACAAAATCTAAGTTTTTCAATTTGTCCAACACGAGAATATCTTTGGAGGTCGGAACTTTTTGCATATCCCATATCCTAAATTCTTGTTCCACCTCTTTAAGTTTGTTTTAACTTGTTCAATTTCTTAGTCAAGACCAAGTTAGGAAATACTCGGTCCTGAAAAGCATTGCTAGCTTTATAGTTTTTTCTATAAAATCATTTACACATTTATATTTAATTTGTAATTTTTTTTTACTATTTAAAATTATTTAGTATTTTTACTAAATATAAAAATTTGAAATTTGAAACGGTTATGCTTCGATGCCTTGAGGCTTACGCCTTGCCCTATGATGGCTAAAACATCTCACATTACGTATTCACCTTTAAAAACTTTGGTAGGCATTACGATGGCGCTGGACCACCAGAGGTGGAGAGGGGGAGAGCTGAGGTAGTCATGGAGTGTAAAGCATGGCAATGAGGTAGGACCTTTGTTGTATGGCCTATGAAGCATGGGTGCACGTGTGGGTACTCGTATGGGTATGATATGGGTGCGCTGATATGCCAAAATCTAAAAAAGTAGTGTACGGGTATAGGTACGGCTGTGGTATGCCAATATTATTTTATTTTTAATTTATAACTAAACATCCAACTTACAAATCAAAGTTCAAAACTATAATTAAAAAGAGAAATTACAGAGCCAAAAAATAAATCAACATTAACACAATAGAAGGGACACTAGCAGTAGTTGAACCTATACTTCTTGATAAACTCATATTTGTTATAACCATTAACACAATAATTTGTGAATTTTTTCACTTCATTTGAGTATGTAATTTTCAAAATAACTATATATGAAAATCAAATATTCAAATAACAATAAACAACAATATTATGAAAGTAACAATGAAATAAATATAGTTGTTTATGAACCCTAACATCTAATTGTTCCTTTCTTTTGTCTTCTTAAATTTTAAATTTTATGTAATTTTGATTGTCTATTACAACAGTAAGTAATGGACGGCAAAGTTACTCAATAACAGTAAAGAGTGGGTGGTTCCAAATTACCTTTTTTTTTTTTTGGAAGATGATTAAAGAGGAAGAGGGCTGTAGACTTGCATTAAATTCCAGTCGTTGTGGAAAAAAATGTATTAAAAAAAAAAAGATCACAAAAGGAAGAAGAATCAAAGGCATAGAATCGAAGAAGAGGAGATCAACTACAAGAGGAGCTAAGAAAACTCACTGGAAAAGAGAAAAATCAGGTGTTGGGAGTCGGATGGTCATTAGCTCCGTGAGTGGTTGCTGTGCAAAAGAGAAACAAAAATCTCAAGCAAAAATTGAAGAAGAGGAAGTAAGAAAAACTCCCCGGAACACTCGAGCTTCATCATCGTCCAGCACCGTCATCCTCGATCGAGAGTTGAGTTGTCATTTTTCAAATGAGAGTCGAGAACGAATACGGTGCAACACAAGTTTGTAAAAACCTAATTCATTTATGTTTTTATTATTACAAAACACCTAAAATTTATTAAATTTTTTCAAAATGTGCAAAAATAATTGCTCCAGTGCCCTAACAAAATTATGGAAATTTCGTTTTTGCTCCGGTGTTCCCATGGAGTACCCCCTGTGTACCTATGGTGTACCCAACTTTCCTAGACTGTGTACCAGTACATTTTTGGAGTACTGTGCTTCATAGTGTACGACTCTCTTAGGTGTGGAGAAGAGTTAGGGTGGATGGAGAGGGAGATCTCCTTTTGTAGGGGAGTTGAGCTATGGGATCCAATCCAACTCACCCTCACACAATGTCTCATGCTAGTTTGGGGTAGGTGGTTGATCCCATTTCAGTCAACTGCAATTACTACATGAGCTGTAGTGGGTAGGTGTGATTCACTCTTCATGGTGTCATATGACTTAGTTTTTTGACAGATGGCTCTCTCGTGTCTAAAACTAGTCAAAGTGGAGCCACCTTGAGGAGGTTAAGTTGAGAAACTTTGATGTTCCCCCAGTTGTAACCACCAATCCACAAGTTCTAGGTGATCCCGCATGGAGTCATGGATTGCTCAAGCTATCCATGACAAGAGACAGCAACCTAGGTGGAATTTTGGCCTTGTACTCGGCCTTGGTAGGCTATACAATGCTAGGGTGTGAGTTTGGAGTTGAGCAGAGTCTTGGTGAGGTGAGTGAGGCGCCGAGCTGATTAGTTTGTGCAATTCGTAGGGGGGATCTGTCTGCGCGAGGTGGAGTGGATGATCTAGCTTGCCACTTAAGAAATTCGTATGCATATACTTACATTTGTCCAAGTTAAAATTTTACCTATCAAGAGAAGATCCATTAGGTCGAGCTTGTCAATAAGGTTTGGAAACTCCATTTAATGAAACTACTGCTTCACATCTCTAAAGGGATAGCAACATTGAAGCCTCCCACAATCTATCACCTGGCTTTTCATTTGAAGCAAATGCCTTTTGACTTCTTTCATAACTCTTGTTTCACCTATTGTCCATCAAACTTACACCCTAGTAAAATCCCATCTAAACCATCCTCTACATTTGAATAGACATAACTTGAAAAAGTCTTATTTCTCCTTCTCAACCACCCGTTTATCCGATGAAACAAGAATTCCCATTGCCATCCCCCCTACTAGCAAATTGGCCCTATAAACCAATCCCCTATCTTAGCTGACATCAGTTAATATCTCATTTCTCGTAGACACATCACATATCACATCTGGTCTCCATCCCTTAAGAAAAGCCTTTACTCCCACCTTTTTATCTTTCTAGTCCAAATGATGGCATTAAAAGCTCATCTACAATTTCTTATGCCTAGGACCCATGTTTGGTTCACATGACAGCACTTCTTGGACATTCCTTGACGCTCTTGCTCACTCTTTTACATTTTTTGGATACTTGTGCATAAGTCAGAAAATATATTTTGTAGTTGTGGATGGTTAAGTAATACCTGCATGAGGCCAACACTTATCCTTGTGAATGCAATAATTGCATCCAGTTGGTCTGAACCACATTCTTTTTTAAAAAGGGGAAGGAGAAAATTTGACATTGTACACATATTGTGCAAATGAGAACATGCAATGAAGACTTATATAGGAAAAATAATAAATTGTCAAGTAAAAAATATAGAAGGGAATAGTCTACAATATAATTTTCTAGTTACATGTTCCAAATTAGGCTATTTTTAATGTAGATATTTTAAAGTTTATATCTAAAAATATGGGTAGATTACACTGACCTCCCTTAAAGTTTATGGCAATTAATCCTCCCGTGTGGTTTAAAAAATAACAGCCTCTCTTCTGCTTGAGTTGTAAGTTTCAGATTCACCCCCTCCGCACACTACATTAACATATGGAGACGGAAAGAGTAGATGTGCTCCACTAATTTTTTAAACATACCAATTGTACCTTTGTTTCGGTAAAAGAATAAAATAAAATTCTTATACATGGATCCAACAATCCCACTACAAAATAATTCTCTCATCTCCTTCATTGATACCCACAACCAAACACTCGTCTCTCTATCTGTCTCTAAACACTATTTCAAACCAATAATCAACATTGCCATTTTGGAAATCAAAATCTCCCAATGTGTAAACCCATTTGTCTACACAAATTACTCACAAAGACAAACAATAGACATATGGATATGTATATATTTGTTTATATACACAAATGTATATTTTTCACAGCCATGAGAAAATCCCAATTTCTTGACAATAGAGGCAAAGAAAAACTGACAAAGAGGTCAATGATGGTTCAGACTCTAGGAGGGAGGAAAGAGAAATGTGATTTGGCATTAATGAAATCATAGGCAGAGGTGGCTGGGATTGTTTTTGTTTGTATCATATATAAATATAATCAATGCATACATATGCATAATAAATATGTATACCCATCTCTAAATTTTCATTATATATAAATTACACATATATATGTATATCGTTACCCCCCAAAAATTGAAGTTCTTTTTAAGTTCAATTTTCTGTGCATTATATAGTTATGTATATGGTAAAATATAATTACACATTACTGTGTCCTTGCCATGTCGTCCTGCTTTTGAGGAGGATGTTGTTTGGTTTGGGTACAGACCTGAGGTTGGGCTTTTGTTTGCCCAAAGCTTATGTGCTGAAGCTTTTCATTTTCCTTTTTTACCAGTCTGCTGACCTTTTCCATGTTTTGTGCTTTGCTCTTATAGGATTTTGAAGTACGGGAATATGCAATTTCTGTTGCTGGAAGATTATCTGAAAAGAATCCAGCATATGTTCTTCCAGCACTTCGTCGCCATCTTATTCAGTTGTTGACATATCTAGAACAGAGGTTAGAGTGATAGCGTTCTAGTTACTGATATTCCTTCGTAGTTTATTTACTATTTATAACTGATATTGGTGGAAACCTTTTTCTTTCATATCATCTAGAACCTCTGATGTGTACCATCTGGATATGTGTTAACAGTGCAGATAGCAAATGCAGAGAAGAAAGTGCTAAATTGTTGGGTTGCTTAATTCGCAACTGTGAACGGTTAATACTCCCATATATTGCTCCAATACACAAGGTTCATGATTTCTTCATCAAATTATTTATCTACTTTATTAATTTGCGCCCTTTATCATTGAGTTCATATCTAATCTCAGGCACTGGCGGCAAAACTCTCTGAGGGAACTGGGGTGAATGCTAATAGTGGAGTTATAAGTGGAGTTCTTGTGACTGTTGGGGATCTTGCTAGAGTGGTGTGTAAACTATAAACTCTGTAATTCAACTTTTTTACACTGCATTTGTGTGTAGTTGTTAGGATGTGCTCAGTGCATTGTATGGGGATGTGCAAATTGTTTTCTGATAGCGAAATTGAAAATCTATTATTATTCTCAATTTTCTATAATAAAGTATATTTTGATGCTATGATTTCTGTTTTTCATAGTTTAGATAAATTTTGTATCATTTTACACACTGACACTGCTAACGGTGTTGTGCTCCTTCTTTCCCTGAACTTTTTGTTTTTGTTTTTACTGGTTCAGGGTGGTTTTGCAATGAGACAATACATTCCTGAACTTATGCCATTTATTGTTGATGCTTTATTGGATGGAGCTGCTGCCACAAAACGTGAAGTGGCTGTTGCCACTCTTGGTCAAGTCGTACAAAGTACAGGGTATGTCATGTATTTCATCTGTTTTATTTTCATTTTCATTTGCTATATCCTTTTACAATTTTACTTTCTCATTTTTTGTATCAGTCAGTTTTGGATATTGTTGGTAATTCTAAGTTCTGTCCTTTGAATAGGTTTACTGGTTCAGTACATATTGGTTATTTTGGTACTAAACGCTATTAGAAGTTATATTATGTCATTTTAACTAAAAACATGCGGGAAAAAAAAAAAAGAGTTGGAAATATGTCAGACACGATAATTTCAAGAATTGCATGAATCGTAAAAAGTGAATCGAATCGTGAATCAATTGTGAATTGTGCGATTCATTATAGATTCACCCATAGATTCATATTGATTTTGTAAAAATTGCAAATCGAATCGTGAATTGAATCGCGAATCGTAAGATTATGATATCAGAGGTTTGAAGTAGTAAATGTGGGGGTTTAGTTGCACATTTTTTACAATATATATGATGCAATTGCTAAGCTAGTTAGTAGTTAGAATTATTGTTAATAAAGTCTGTGAAAAAAAGAGAGATGAGATGCCGATTAGTCATCTGTTGGTGTGAGAAGGAGAAGGCTGCGAAAATGGCCTCTCCCTTTCCAAATTTGTTACACTAAACTAACTTTTATTCGACATAAAAAAAATTAGTAGTTGTTATGAAGAGAAGCAAGAGGTGGCATTTTCTGCTGTAGGCACATTTCTCAATCTCAGGAAGAAGCCTTGTGCTAAGGTAATGCAACTTGGTACCTATTGTAACATCTTAGCCCAAGATATAGTTTGTTATGTACTTTTAACTTATGGTACAGTGATCTTGTATTACTTGTATTCTTAGATGGAATATGTTGTGGGACTTTGCCAACTTTGTATTTGGTTTAATGAGATGGGTGAAAAGAACAGAGTTTTGTCAACATAAATTTCTGATAAGGTAATCCATGTTGACCCATTTTGCATTAATTGTGCTAGTCAATACATTGTAATTTAACTTAGGAAGCTTCTAAGAACCAGTACCCTCTTTAACACCAATGGGTGCCTCTCATTTTGGTTGTTGAGGTAGAAGTCCCATGAATTACATGAGTTGCAGCCTTCAGTATAAGTTCTGCTCTTGGAATTTCCATTGGAATTGTTGCAGGTTGAGTAACACATCGTAGGCTCGATCACCCGTCATTTGACAAGTTCAGAGATGTGTTGGGATTTGTCTTTATGTTCATCAAGATCTTTGATCTGTTATCCTGGAGTGTTTTTTCTCCTGATAGCCAGTTGAACGGAGGGAACTACATGACAACCAGGAGTATATTGGTTGAGTCAATCTTCTATTGTACACCGACAATGCTATGGGGAGTTGCTTGCCCTGGTTCTTCTTATGATGATCTAGTTTGTAGCTCAAAATTTTGGGAGGATTAGTTGGTGGCCTTAGCTTGTGAAGTTGCTAGCTAGCTTAGTTGGTAAAGTCTTTTGGGTAGTCATACCAGAGTCCTGACATCCATTACACCTTCATGTGGGATGAGGGGTCATTGGCAGGGCAGGGCAGGGCAGGGCAATTTCTACCCCCGATCATGTATACCATGCTATTGGACCAAAAAAGGGCAAGGAGTGGGCTTCTGATGGGAAGGCAATAGGTTGCTAAGAAGCTCTGGAGTATATATATCAACAGATGTGGTTCCATTATCTGACAAATGGTCTTGGAGATACCAAATTGATAGGTAATATGCTTGCAAATGAGTTGGCAACAGAGGCACTAATTGACCTTTTAAGGATGATATCTTTGACTTAATTAATATACATCTTGTCGTGGTTATGATCCGTACATTTCCATAGGCCAGAGGCTGATAAGCCCTATAGGTGCTAAAGCCCAACTGTGGATAGGCGAAGGGCGTGGTGAAGCTATAGTAGGCAACCTTTGGAGAGTGGATTAAAGTCCAATGGCTTCTACATGAATAACATCTTCTATCACAATTCCCCACTAAGACGTTCCTATTAAAGTGAAGTCAAACTGTTGTGTTTTTTTGGAATTGGATCATCTGGTGGTGTCACCAGTCAGGTAGTCAACAGGCCCTTGAGGGAAATACTTCATAATATCTTCACATGACATTTGGTAGAAGTCAATTTCTTGGAGTTTGTTAGTAGTCAGTCATTGATGTTCTTTGTGCCTCAAGTTGAGGAAAAAGGTAGGCATGTCCTTTTACTATAAGAACAGTGCAGTACTTCTCACAAACTTATATCAAGTAAAGGAATGGTTACTTTGGCAAATGTAGGGATGCTTTTAGTTCTGTGTTTGTGTTTTACCCTATATATGAATCTCATAAAAGTTTGTGGTGGTATAATTTGACAGGTATGTCATAACTCCATATAATGAGTACCCACTGTTGCTTGGCTTACTCTTGAAATTACTGAATGGTGAACTAGCATGGTCTACCAGACGAGAAGTTTTAAAGGTAGTTTATGCACCAAAAAGACTTCTTTAGTTATCTTTGAGATTTTTCTTTTTTATGCTGAAAGTATATGGTGCCCCCACTAGGTTCTTGGCATTATGGGTGCCTTGGATCCTCATGCGCATAAGCGCAATCAACAAAGCTTGGCAGGTTCACATGGTGAAGTTACTTGCGCAGCCAGTGATGCAGGTCAACACATCCAGTCTAAGGATGAATTGCCCAAGGACCTCTGGCCATCTTTTGCGACATCAGAAGATTATTACTCAACGGTAAAACTTTACTTAAATATGAGAATTTTTATTCTTGCTTAATCTAATTTATCTACTTCTTCAGGTTGCTATAAATTCTCTCATGCGGATCCTTAGAGATGCTTCACTATCTAGTTACCACCAAAAAGTTGTTGGATCTCTTATGTTCATATTCAAGGTTTGTTTAATCATTAGGAATATTAGTTAGTTCCTTAAAAAAAAATTCCTTAATGTTTATTTTGAATTCTAACATCCTTATTGGTTTGTTTTTGCGAGATTAGTCAATGGGTCTTGGTTGTGTCCCATACTTGCCTAAGGTTAGTACATTAATCTTGTTGTTAATTTGGACTTAAAAAATATTGAATCGTTGAGCCCTTTGTAATTAATCAGATATCATGTGAAACTGTTCTTTCTCTCTTGAACATTCTGTGGAACTTCCTTCCTATGATTTTTGATGTACTTTTCATATCTACGGAGGGAATACATGTTTTGACCCTCTGGGAAATTATGGTATTTTTGATTATCGTGAAAAGGGAGAATCTTGTGTGGAGTCAACTAATGAATGTCTGAAGGTTGACTTGTTACATAAAAATAATGTATATGCTGTAAATAGGTGGCTTCCTCTCGTGACGCCTTTTTTGAATAAACTTATGCTTATAAAAAAAGAGATTGTTGTATCAGTCACACACCATTGATGGATAGATTCCCAAAGTATTTAAAGGACTAGTAGAATATTTGTACATAATAGAATGTAATAATAATTGAATTTTCTGAAATTGAATTTTTTAATTTTACATTTGGTTGTGCTAAATTATATGCTGCTTTAGTATGATAGATGGGTTGGATTACGGTTGAATATTCTTGTTTCTACATACCCTCTTTTATCTGTAGGTTTTGCCTGATCTCTTTCACACTGTTCGTACATGTGAAGATGGTCTGAAGGAATTTATAACATGGAAGCTTGGAACCCTGGTTTCTATTGTGCGCCAGGTAATTATTATATGGAATTGTGTGTTCTCTTTCACATTGTGTGTTTGTTGTGATCTTTTAAGGAGCATTGTTGATTCTGGGTGCACATTTGCAGCATATTAGGAAATATCTGCCAGCGTTGCTTTTGCTGATATCTGAATTATGGTCATCCTTTAGTTTGCCAGCTGCTAATCGTCCTGTACATGGATCTCCTGTAAGTGTGGCTTCTGTTGCGGAAAACTACCTGCATCTTATATTGCAAATTGATTGCTCTTATATTTCGTTTGTGCAACTGGTAGTTTCATATTTTTGGACTTTGTTCTTAGGTTCTGCATCTAGTGGAACAACTATGCTTGGCCCTCAATGATGAATTCAGGATGTATCTTCCTGTTATTCTTCCATGCTGTATTCAAGTCCTCAGTGATGCTGAACGCTTTAATGATTACACTTATGTCCTTGATATTCTCCACACACTGGAAGTGTTTGGTGGTTAGTGGAATGCCTCATTTCATTTGCTTAAATGTACATACAACTCTTATGAAAACCTCTCACATGAGTTGAAATTTTAGGGACATTGGATGAACATATGCATCTGCTACTTCCTGCACTCATACGATTGTTTAAAGTGGATGCTTCGGTGGATATAAGACGTGCATCTATTAAAACTCTGACAAGATTGATCCCCCGTGTGCAGGTAGGCAAATTTACTTTGCTCACTTTATAAGCCTGGTTGAAAGATAGCGGTGATATACATGAACCATGTATTAACTGTTTTCCCTTTGCCTACATTTTTCATCAGGTCACTTGTCACATATCAGCCCTTGTGCATCACTTGAAGCTAGTCTTGGATGGGTCTGTTTCCTATTTCTTCAATTTTCAATATTAAGTGGAAAACTGGCTGCCATTTGTACATGTTCCATTTTTCAAGATGCGTTAATACATATCCATCTGATGTGCACATATCTCTACTTGATCTGTACAGTATGCCTGGTTGCCTTTTTCTTTATGTCCATACATATATTTATAATTAAGTATTAAGGAAAAATCTAATTACAGAAATGAGTGCGGACCATGAAGTATGGTTGAACTTACAATTAGGTCTCTTTCCAGATTTCACCGGCATTAGTATTTTCTGGTTGGATGGTTTAGATGTTGGGCAGATTTCACTATAATCTTATTTCCAGCCCCTCTGGGAAATTAGGACTCTTTCCAGATTCAATTAATATTATTTTACATAGACATATATTGTTGTTTCAACTGTACAATTTTAATTTTCAGGAAAAATGATGATCTCCGTAAAGATGCTGTTGATGCACTTTGTTGTCTAGCTCATGCCCTTGGGGAAGACTTCACTATTTTCATTCCATCAATTCATAAACTTCTGCTGAAACATCACTTACGGGTCCTTTTTTCTTCCCAATAATTTACATTTTTTATTATGATCTCTTTGTTTGGGGTACTTGTGCATTTGAAGGTTTTGAGAGTAAAAGGAATTTTGTTTTCAGCACAAGGAATTTGAAGAAATTGAAGGGCGTTTGCAGAGACGTGAACCTCTCATCCTGGGGAGCTCTACTACTCAAAGATTAAGTCGACGTCTTCCTGTTGAGGTTATTAGTGACCCTTTAAATGATGTGGAGCATGACCCATATGATGATGGGATTGATGTGCACAGACAACTTAGAAGCCATCAGGTATTTTTTTGTTTCTGATTTGGTGTCAGTAATTATTATTGTTGTTTCCTCATAGTTGTAAGCATAGCTAACCAGACCTAGTTCATTTTGCTTCACCATCAATTATTATTATTGATTTGGTGTCAGCAATTTTTGTTGTTTCCTCATAGTTGCAACTTGCAAGCATAATAGCTAACCGGACCTTTCTCATTTTGCTTCAAGTTTCCCTTGGTTCTAACTGTGCCCCTTAAGCTATCATCTTGTGTTCACATCACATGTGACATCTTGAAAAAAGTGATGTCCTCAATGGCTTTGGGGCCTTCAGAATCATAAATTTTGTTGAGGTGAAAAAAAAGTTTTCTTTTGGGGGTGGTGAGTCAAGGAGGGATGGGACATGAAGAGATTGAGATGGAAAAAAATGAAGATATGGGAAAGAATAGAAAGCAAGATAAGTGGAAAAAAAGTTTTTGAAACTCTTTCTAATGTGACTCATCTTGTTTGTAAGACTCAAAATTACTAAACTCAAAAGCAATGAAAAGAAACTTAAGAAACCATGTTAGATCACATTCATCTGCAATATATTCAATGTCAATTAGGCTCTGTTTGGTTGTTGGATAGGATAAGAGTGGGATTGGATGTCATCGTGAGCTTGATTTGACCATTTACCTAATTCAAGGATAAAACCTTTTGCTGACACCAATATAGGATATATGGGGTCCTAGAACTATCAATCCTATCCCATACTCTTTCATATCTATCCTCAGCTCTTCACTTCACTCCCCTTCTTGAAGCCTTGGAGAACTTACAGTAAGTTAAGGAAGTGAGGCTATAAACTAAAGGTACGAAAAAGATTGTCCAGCAGGCAAGGGGCTTACCATATTAGTCAACAATCCTCTGATTCTTTTCTGTACTTATCTGAAAGTTATATAAGTTTTTTTTGTTCATGGAAGGGATTCTTATTTTAATCACTTGCCATATTTACCAGCACATTTCATCAAATTTTGCAAACAAAAGGCTTTTAAATCCAACCTAAATTCAGATCATAGTTACAGAAGAACTTTAGAATATTTTCAAGGATCATTCGTAGTTCTTTTCTTTCAAAGTACTCTCTTTAACCTTTTGATGTTTTCCATATATCTTTGAGCCTAATGTGAACATACACAATGATATTTACATAATAACAATTAGCCAATTACAATATATTATGTGGTAATTTGATGTCTAGAACAAAACAAATTGTTAAACTCAACAGACATCCATGGGAGGGGAGCTCAATGCATATACTTTGTTTGTACAGAGCTCTTTTCTTTCTTTTTCTTTCTATCTTTTTGAATTGCTTGTTTGTACAGAGCTTGTGCCCTCATTTTTGCACAAATTTATTTACACTTCGTTTAATTATCAAAAAAGAAAATGAAATTAATGCTAAAACAATTTGGAAACAAAATAAAAGAATTTAATCGGACTTTCTTTATTTCTGTAAGCCCTCAACATGTATCTATATATTATCCAGAAAAGTCAAGGTCATGAAAGAGATTAACATAAGCCCTAAAAATAGAAAAATAAAGTGTTTGAGAAACTTCAAAATAATTGAAAAGGCCATTTTGATTAAAGTCTAGAAGCAATAAACGTCAACTGTGCAAATCTACTCAGTACTAGCAATCACCAATTGAAAACAATTGTTATGCTTCAGCAATGAAATTTTCAGCAACAAAAACCAAAGTTAACACATCAGGATAAAGGCAAAAAAATTTAAGCTCTAAAAAACATAATCATGCATTATGATTAAAACTATGCATACTAGTTACCCTACATGTAAGCAAGCTCATAATCATGGAGGAAATGTATGGTTCGTGGCACGTGAACAAGCACTTCATGCTAGGTTTGCACCTTATGAGCAACTTAACTAAGGCACATTGATGTAGATATTTGAACCTTCAGTGTGGCTTAAAATGTTAGTTCTCCTATTTTGAGTCTTTTTTCCCCCCATACTGAAGGATTCGAGAGGACTTTTTGACTTCTAAATGTTTTATACAGGTAAATGATGGTAGATTACGCACTGCTGGGGAGGCTTCTCAGCGCAGTACAAAAGAAGATTGGGCTGAATGGATGAGGCATTTTAGCATTGAACTTTTGAAGGAATCACCGTCTCCAGCTTTGCGAACCTGTGCTCGGCTTGCGCAGTTGCAGGTGTGAGTTATTGTTCTATTGTAGCTTTATCTGTCTAGAATACGAGTAAGAGGATTCTGATTTTTAGTGTTTGCAGCCTTCTGTTGGGCGGGAGTTGTTTGCAGCTGGTTTTGTAAGCTGTTGGTCACAACTGAATGAGACCAGTCAAAGACAGCTAGTTCGGAGTTTAGAGATGGCATTTTCATCTCCAAATATTCCTCCCGAAATTCTTGCAACGCTTCTTAACTTGGTATTGTTCTTCTTTTTTCCTCTTTCTTTCTTTCTTTTATTTTTCTTTTTCTTTTTTATATTTTGTTGGGGAGGGCGGAGGGGTTGTGGATTTCATGTCCTTGATTTTCTTTTAATTCCTAACTCAGTGATTTTTATAAACTAGATGGTTCTGTTATTGATAAAATCAGGTGGATGAGAGTGGATTTTATAGTATTATCATAATAAGGAGTAAGAGTAATACAAGATAGGGTTTGTGGATTGCATGTTCGGACTTTTCTTTCAGTTCCTAACTTGGTGTCTTTTATAAATCAGGTGGTTCTGTTATTGATAAAATCAGGGGGCTAAGTATACAATAGTATTATCATAATAATGAGTAAGAGTAATACAAGATTTTCAATGATGTTAATGATAACCATGATAAATATTTAATTAAAGAAAGAGTTGAGATGGATGGAATTAACGTATCAAAGTGTTTGTCTAATACTTGCAAAAGAAGCCTGATAAAAGATCTTTATTTTCATAGACTTGAGGACAGACAATTTGAGGAAGTCATATAATGAAGCTGCACTCATCACTGTCAATTGACTGATACCCCTCTTTGATATTGTCCTTGACTCCTTTCACCCCTCTTGTTGGTTTTAATGCAGGGATGTATTGTAGTTTATTTCAATTTGGTTTCTATTGTTCAATTTCCATGGGGAATTCTGATTTCATGAGATGTTGCACCCTGATTTGCCACACCTCTTTTAGCGCAAACCAAGCTCTTAGTTTTATCTTGCTGACGGTTCTACAACACAATAACGACTCTCTGATCTATGCATGCTAGTTAAACTTAAATGAGATGCTGAGAAACACAAGAAAACCTCTCGTGTGAGGCTGATCTATGCATGATAACTACTCTCTGATCTCTTATCCATGAATGCTAGTTATCTTGTGTGAGGCTCTTCTTATTTTTACAGATATGAATCATTTTCACCTATCACTTCATAAATATATCTTTACAGGCAGAGTTCATGGAACATGATGAAAAACCTCTTCCTATAGACATCCGTCTCCTGGGAGCTCTTGCTGAGAAGGTATTGTGCTTCTGAAGCCTTCAGAACTATCTTGCTTCCTCTTGCACACTAATGGCTTTTACTTGCGTACTCTCATCTCAGTGTCGAGCATTTGCGAAGGCTTTGCATTATAAAGAAATGGAATTTGAAGGAGCACTCTCCAATAAGATGGATGCAAACCCTGCTGCCGTAGTAGAAGCGCTCATACATATAAACAATCAATTACATCAGCATGAGGTGTTTATTTGTATCAAAAGACTGAATTCTGCTGAGTTCGTCATATGATGTTATTTTGCAATGTTTGTCTTTATGTCACCATATTTTAGGATATCTCATGTCGTTGTTTGTTTCTTTTAGGCTGCAGTTGGAATATTGACATATGCCCAACAAAATTTGGATGTTCAGCTGAAGGAATCATGGTATTATTGATTATTTAATTAGTCCAATCTTTAAAGTTTGCTTCTACTATATAAGTATCTAGAGGCTCCTTTCCTGGCATTTCCTGGATTGCTTCTGTTATGAATTGTCTTCCCGTAATGTTGTCAATTAGAGTGCTCACATTAGCTTGTACTATTCAAGGTATGAGAAATTGCAGCGGTGGGATGATGCACTTAAGGCATACACTGCCAAAGCCTCACAAGCATCGAGTCCACATCTTGTTTTGGATGCTACAGTAGGTCTGTATTAACCTAAAGTATTTGGTTGTTTTTAAATTTATTTTGCTTAATTGTTTTTGTGCAATTACCTCCATCTCTTGCAGACGTTTTGAGATGCCATATCTCCAGAAGAAAGAAACATTTATACCAAACGTCTGTGAACTGAGACTTGAATACTTTGGGATAATAATGTCAAATAAGCGAATAAATATCCCACCATTTTAATGTTAAATTGGATGCAACTCTCATTTTTAATAAAGTTTTTAAATGGATTAATTCTCAAGCATATTTTTCTGGCTGCATAATGATTTCTGGAATAACCAAAGTGTGCAGCTCTTTTGGTGCCTGCTTCTTAATAAACTGAGCTCAGCTAAGCTATGATTCCATTTACTTAGGGTTGGCTATTTTATGAATACTTCCTTGCCAATGAGCCATTTTGGGCTGTAAACTATAGGTGAATTTGTGATATCTTGCCATCTCAGGTCGTGTTCTTTTCGGTCTTCCTCCAGTCCTTGCTTGTTCTTCAAATCCTGCACAAGCCTTTGTAGTCTGCTTGAGTTACTTCTTATGTTGCTGTCTAACTGCTCTTCTCTAAATATGAGTCAACATTTCTTTGATAGGTAGTCAAGATTTTATTTAAAAAAGATGCTAAGCAGCCCCCATGTACAAAAGCAAGAAAAGAAAAAGGGACATATACATCAGCTGATAAATGCTAGTTATGTGCAAGAAACTTTGCAAGACATGCTTAGGATGTAATAATGCTTTTTTGTTACCTTAGGCTGTTTTTGATTGCAACCAATCTACCCACTTCCTAACTGGATTGAAGATCCACTTTGTTCACAATTGTCATCACTCCTGTGGACTTAACTAGTAACTGAAAACTTGTAGTGCACCAAAATAGAGAGATGTTGCAATCGTCAAACATGGCATAACTAGCGGCGGCAATCTATATGCGGCTAAAGAAAAACTATGCCCATTCACAAAGGACAAGTCCTCGATAGATGTAAGGAGCAGAACAAAGATTCTGTTAATCTTCTAATGAGCCAAACAGGAAAATAAATTAAGCATGTTGTTTTTTACCTGTGCACTCACATCTCTGCCCCTTAAAACCTCTCCCTCCAAAGACACCACGAGACACAATGACACTGCCACCTGAACTTTTCAGAATGTCTACCAATTGCATCTTTTGAGTGAACAGCTATACAGTACAAGGACCAATCACCCAATGAACTAGAAAAAATTTGAAGAGCAAACTCTTAGTTCTGAGGGCATGGATTTTCGTAATGACCTCTAAAATGGCAGATCATGAAAGAATGCACACTTGCTTTACCTTCTTCACTGTGTCGTAATATAGGAGTATGGTCATGTTTGTGTGTGCGTGTGTTGCAGGTCATTCTGTAGTTCCAAAAACTTAAAAATTTAGTAATATATTTGTTGTGCTAATGGCTGTACTTTTTCCATTTTGTGTGTTCTTCAGGACGTATGCGATGCCTTGCTGCATTGGCTCGTTGGGAAGAGCTTAACAACCTATGCAAGGAATATTGGACCCCTGCTGAGCCAGCTGCTCGACTGGAAATGGCACCACTGGTTTGTTTTTGGCATTATGTGGCTGTTAAATATATTCTTAAGACTCTTACCTAAGAGCAACTCCAACAAGGCTTGATATTCCTTCTACAAATTTTAGTTAAAAAGTGAATTCCCTATTTTAGGGAATCACTTTTTCATGAAGCTACTCCAGCAATACTCCTTATTCTTTCTCTATTTTTTTTGAAATATTATTTTTTATTAATTTATAACTCAAATATAAAAATTTATAATTTGATTGTAATGGCAGTATCCAACCTCAACATATAGTAAGCATATTTACCCTTTTTTATTCAAAGTGGGGTTGGGGGGGCATCAATTATTTCAAATAGCAATTGAATCGGTAGAACACAAAGGGCATCAATGCAAGAGTTACATGTTAATTGATGTTTAAATAGCACAACTCACATTAACAAGAGAGCTAGATGTCCAGAGGGCATTGAGCTTTTCAACCAAAATGTGTCAGCAAATGGCTATCAATAACCAAAATTAACAATACCAAAATATTGTAAATAATATTATGTTATTATTTAGGGAACATGGAAAGCTAGCTTCATTTGGCTAAACCCAAATGGCCTGTTGTTGGAGAGTGGTTTTTTTGGAATAAGACTCCTTAAAAATGGCTAAAAAATAGCTTTAGGGAAGCTGTTGGAATTACTCTAAGCATCTGACATGGTTGTCCCAGGCTGCTAGGGCTGCGTGGAACATGGGAGAGTGGGATCAGATGGCAGAATACGTTTCTCGACTGGATGATGGCGATGAAACCAAACTGCGGGTTTTGGGAAACACTGCTGCTACTGGTGATGGAAGTAGTAATGGCACATTTTTCAGGGCTGTCCTACTAGTTCGCAAGGGGAAGGTATTCTATTTTTATGTTAGTTTTTCTAATTAGGTTTATTAATTATTCATCAAAGTCTGGTACTCTATCTCCAGTACGATGAAGCACGCGAATTTGTTGAGAGAGCAAGGAAATGTTTAGCTACCGAGCTTGCTGCTTTGGTTAGTTTCTTATTCCTTCTCATATGATTGCATTCTATCTTTCTATATTCCTTTGGTTGCCAATTTTACCCTTCTATTTTGTAGCAATAATTTTTGGTTGTTGACCATAGTATAGTTTACATTGACAAGTAAAAATCATCCAAATTTTTTTTTTTTTTTGGAATGCTGGATTAACTTAGTAAACACATTATTAGACAGTGGTAGATCCTATAATTTCGTTGATGCTAATGCAGCAAGATAACAGAGTTGGTAATTTTATCTTTTTGAACCTGTATGGATGTTAGGGAAACGGTTTGTTTGTTACTATTTAAAAGAAGAAAAAGAAATTAGGTATGTTTCAATTTATTATTTCACATTGTCTTGCTCTTCATCTGTAATTGTTCATGTGCATTTAACAATACATAATTAAAACTGATATGTTGTGGGATGGCTCACGGAAATCAGACCTAACTGCTACTCCTACACTTATGCGTGAGACTTGTGCACTGTGTACAGTCTTTCTTTTCAATTCAACTGATATGGTAACTAAATGTAGATGACTTTAGATGCACTCATTAACTATAGGGAACCAGTAGAATGTGAGTCCCGACTCCTTATACATCTTTATGTGAATTTCTAAAAGATCACATAGGTGTCAGTCTAACTACATCCGTATTCAGAATCATGACCCAATTTCGATTGATCCTATGATTTAACTAATTTGCAAAATTTATTTGATTTGATCATTTTAGTAGTCTAAATGCTTATATTTCTCCCCCCCCCCCGTTCATTCTTATCTTTAATCAAAGAATCATTCTTTATATTCATTTGGGCTTAGTCTGATTGGGTTGCTGATGTTAATTTATCTTTTGTTGTGATCTTGGGACACTGGGTTTGAGAGAGATTTTGACTCACCATTTGATGCACAACTCAATTGTAAAATTCACATTGTTGTTTTTTTGAATACCTTTTGACTCTTTCCCAAACCTTGGACAAAAAATAAGGCATGTAATACAGGGATGATTTTCTGATAGCAGGAACCATTAATTGATAAGTCCCAATCCATTTTTTCAATGCTAAAATAGTATTGGAAAGTGCTGCAGGCAGGACAGGGGATCTTTCAAAGACAAAGCAAAGCTAATTATAGATGGAAAAAAGGAAAACATATAAGAATGGTAGAGCAGACCCCAACAACCAGAATATCCTGCCGATAAATATTTTAGTTTTTCATGGAAGACAGCTATAATAAGTTTATGCAATTTACTGCTGAACATGATGGTTTAAGCAAAGTTGATTACAGGATCTTGTTGAATATTGTTTTTATAAATATTCAGTGAAACTGGGAATGTTGAAAAATTCAATTTCTAAAGCAGCTTATAATGAATTAATCTTTAAATATTTTTGTGCTTAAGGTTCTAGAGAGCTATGAGCGTGCGTACAGCAATATGGTTCGTGTTCAGCAGCTGTCAGAATTAGAGGAGGTCAGCTTTATTTTATTTTCTGAAGTTACTTTTCTGCTTTAAGTGAAGTTCTTATAAGCATAGAAAATTTGTGTTTTAACAGATCATAGATTACTGTACTCTTCCTCTGGTAAACCCTGTTGCTGTAGGGCGGCGTGTGCTTATTCGCAATATGTGGATTGATCGCATAAAAGGTGCAAAACGAAACGTAGAGGTAAATATGTTTTCGGAGCCTTGAAAGGCATATTGAAGAGTTTCCATAGAAGGTTAAAATTCCTAACTACGGAATTTGCAGGTTGGGCATGTGACTTAAATGATATGCCACTACATGCACATGTAACAAGCTAGTACTGGTGTGAAGTACTGGTGAAATGTGCCGACTCTTATATTGTTAAATACTATAATTTTGTTTCGTTGGGAGCATCTTTGCAATGTAGTTAATGTTTTTTGAACTGTACATTTTAAGAATGAATGGCCTTGTTTGGTTTGTGTTTCCCAAAAATTTTTGGGAAAAATTCTCTACAAATAAGTTTTTAAAAGTAATCAAACCAAACAAATTTTCTCAAAAAAATTTTCCAAAACTTGTTTGGCTTACAAGTTTTCCAAACAAATCTCTCTCATACACATCAAATCAATCACTTTTTCCAAAATTCTCTCTCAAAATAATTTTCCAAAACATCTTTTGAAAAAAACCAAACCAAACAACTTTTCGTACTTTTTATCTCTAAAACTCATCTCCCAAACCAAACAAATTTTCTCAAAAAAATTTTCCAAAACTTGTTTGGCTTACAAGTTTTCCAAACAAATCTCTCTCATACACATCAAATCAATCACTTTTTCCAAAATTCTCTCTCAAAATAATTTTCCAAAACATCTTTTGAAAAAAACCAAACCAAACAACTTTTCGTACTTTTTATCTCTAAAACTCATCTCCCAAACTCAAACCAAACATACCCAATATTTGGCAACTCAATTTCCAGTAAAATCACCATGCTTTATTAGTTTTTTAGATATTCCATTTTGAGGCAATTCATCCATTCCCCCACATACGTTTTGCTGTTTTTATTCTTTTTCTAAGTACTTTTGTTTATATAATGATGCCTAGATGTTACATAAAGTTCTCTAGAATATATATATATATATATATGCGTGAGTATGTGGAAAACATGATATTTAATGTGTATAACTGAGCTGATGAGGTAGAAATCTGAGGCATGTTCACAACGTTTCAATTGACTCTAGACTTGTAGGACTAAAATACAGAAGGCAGATGAGTTACACTACCAAGTTGAGGCACTTTTTGCTCAACAACATAGGTGGAGAAGACAAATGTAGTTTGATCTGGGCATAGTTTCAATTGGAAGACAGTTTGTGACATGATGGTCAAAGTATAGATCTATGGCCAACTGCTTAATTAGCACAGGAGTTGGTAAATTGAACTGCAATAAGGTCACTTCCCTCTTCTCCACCCAAAAAAACATTTAAGTGAAGATGTGTTGTTTGACTTATCCTGTTGAGTGGATATTGAAATTGGTTGTTTGGTGCTTTAATATGATGTCTCTAGGCATTGGGATTTATAAATGGAGCAGTTGATTTCTGGACAACTGTAATGGTGATGATTGTATTATGTTTAGTTATGCTCCTCTTGTCTTTATAATAGTAAAGGCTTCCTCATAAATGTAAGGAAGGAGGTGGGAGACAGGTAAAGGTGTCCTGTCAATCAATTCTTGAACCATAGAAGTTATGATATATGCTCATGAGGGTTTCAAAACCATGTTTAGACATGCCAACAAAAACAGTGTGCCAATGATGTGGTTGAATTAGTATTGTACATAAGTAAAAAATATGCTCTTGCAAATGCAGACATACTTGCATCCACTTCAAAAAAATGTATTTGTGGCATTGTGGTTGTATAGTGTTTGTTTCACAAAATTGGTGTTGACTTTTGGCCTCTGTTATCATAATTTTACAATTCATGATTCGATTCACAATTGCAAAATAGATACGAATCTATGGGTGAATCTATTTTGAAAGTGAATCGCATAATTCACAATCGATTTACGATTCAATGAAATTCTTGAAACTATTGAGTCCGACATATTTTTACTTTTTTTTGAAAATGACATAATACAACTTTTAATAGCATTTAGTACCAAAATGACTAATATATGTACATGATTTGTTGTTATTTTAGTGATCATGGAGTTTTTAATCGGATCCAATCAGATTCAGTCAGACTTAACATGCTTTTAACCTTTATTCTTATTTTTTTTTCCTTGAAATAATCACAATATATCTTTTAAAGATATTTAAGATTAAAGTAACTTACACCATGAATTATTTATTGATTTTTTATTAAATTAAGTATAGTTGCATATTACATGGGTGAGGTCAATGATACATTTTAAATTTTTTAGACTTTAAAATAAAAGACCATAAATAGTACTTTTTTTTTGGTCATTGTTACTTGGAAAAGTATGTACGCTTATTGTCCAAATATTAATATCATTGTCAAATTATTGTTAATTTGAAAATTGAGAGTTTGTCTTTGTTTGCTGTCTTTATTATGAATGGTTGACGAGAAATATCTAAAAAAGGGAAAAGGTAAGATGGTGATTTTACATAGGAACTTTTGTTAACTTCTTACCTATTAAATTACACGATCATCATTCAAAACAACATTTTCATTAATTTAAGTTTAAATATTTCATATTCATAAGGTATATTTAACATCCAAGTGTGTAGATATATTTTTCCAAGTAATTTAGGATAAGTGACCGAATCTTTACGATTCACCATTTGCGATTCGGTACGAGGCCATTTCGATTAACAATTCGAATCCTGATTTGACAATTATGCTTTTGGCTCATTTGTTTTTATTGATATTGTGCTGAAATCAAACTTATTACGGCATAAAATATGCTTCAGTTGTAGGAGTCTTGTGCTTCTCCCTTTTCATAATGCTTGACATCTTGAAAGTGCAGGTTTGGCAAGCACTTTTGGCTGTTAGGGCACTGGTAGTGCCTCCTGAAGAAGATGTTGAGACTTGGCTTAAGTTCGCTTCTCTGTGTAGAACAAATAACAGGATTAACCAAGCTAGATCCACTCTAGTTAAAATTTTACCGGTCAGTAGTGGCTTTCTGTCAACCAAAGGGGATGCTCTTTCATCTACAATTTACTTTTTTTACTTGTGTGATGGTTTAATAACTTTACTTTTCGTGATTCAGTTTGACCCAGAAACATGCCCTGCAAATACACGGTATCGTGGACCTTCTCAAGTGATTCTAGCTTACTTAAAATACCAATGGTCACTTGGAGAGGATCATAAGCGTAGGGAAGCGTTCGCTAGACTGCAGGTTTGCAATGAAGTTTTCAATTTTGGTTTCAAAGTATGCAATGAATATGATGTACTGTCTGTTTCTTATTGCTTACATGTTTACTTTTTGGGTTGCTATCTTTGCATTATAGGATCTAGCCATGGAGCTTTCAACATCATCAAATCTCCAACCAGTTACACCGACTGGTTTAAAGGGTGTTGCAAATGTTCCACTCCTTGCCCGTGTATCTCTTACACTTGGAGTTTGGCAGTGGGCGCTTTCTCCAGGATTGGATGATGATTCTATACAAGGTACTCAACGCAATGAATTTTCTTCTTTTCTTTTTCCCCTCCTCTTCTGGTTAGGATCTCTCTTTATGTGTCACCAGTGTTTCTGATGATTCATCTTCAATCTCCATAGAGATCATGGAGGCATTCAAGAATGCCACTCAGTATGCGTCAAAGTGGGCAAAAGCATGGCACAAGTGGGCTCTGTTCAATACAGCAGTGATGTCTCATTATACTTTAAGAGGTCTTCCTGCCATTGCAGCGCATTTTGTTGTTGCAGCAGTCACTGGATACTTTCACTCCATAGCATGTGCAGCTAATGCCAAGGGAGTGGATGAAAGTTTGCAGGTAAATCATATTCCTTGATCTAGAAACTAGATGCAGTATAGTCATCCTGGATGCAGACTTAACTAGTTATAAACTTGTCATAGCATGCGTTGGCTGAATCTTTTTTTTTTTTCCTTTATCTCCACCATTCCTATGTGAATGCCAAGTCATCTAAATGCACTTTTTATCCTTCTATCAATTATTTGCCAACTTCATCTATGTTATCATTTCAGGTGCTTTAAGGCCTCCCTAAGTCTTGCATATATTATACAACCCTTTCTATATACATATAAATGAGATAATGTACATTTATCAAAAAAAAAAAAAAGTATGAGATACATCTACAATAATGGCCTCCGTGTGGTGAATTTTTGTGTCTATCCCTAGTTAAGAGTGCATTTGAAGTTGAGGAGGATCTGTTAGATGAAAAGCATAAACAATGGCATGTCAGGGGTATAGTTTTTTTCTCCTTTGATGCTCTTTTTTGTGCAAAGTTATGCATCTCATCATGGTTGATAGCATTTCCTCCATTATATTGTGAATTATAATGTCAAATATCTGTTGTATTTCTCGGAAGGAATGTTTTCGGCGGAGCCGGGGGGCTTCACTGAGACTGATTTTCTTGGAAGATCGCTCTTTTGAGTTTGAATAATGGCTGGCAGATGCGATAGGTCGGCAACGGGTAGATATCGTTGAATGCGGCCAAGGGATTCGCAGATCTATCGAGTTGTTTGGTGCAGAGATAAAATGGGTAGCATACCAAATGCGAAAGGCATCCAAGTTGAACACTATTGGGGTGTTCCTGGGTCAGTCTATGGGGGGCAGCGAAGTGTGGCGTGTTGGCTTCGACTGGAGGAGGTGGGGGCTGTAGTTCAGATTGTGGTTCGCATGGGCGAGCGTCGTAGTCAAATTTTTCTCCCACAATCATTGTTCGGGGATGGATGGGAAGGTGCTGCTATGGTTTTGGATGGATTTTTAGCTGGATTTTTGGATGGATTTTGATTGGGAAGGCGATGATCGTCCCAGGGGCTGGGGGGGATGATGTGGTGGTGCGATAGGGGTTTGGCGCCGATTAGGTCTCTTTTTTGGAGTTGTGTTTGGTGGGGAGAGTGGGGGAACTAGGGGAGAAAGGGATAGAGCCACTGTTATCAGAGACGAGCCTAAGCGCTAAGCGAGGCGAGGCGAGACTTTAGCGCTTCACGCACACTGAGGCGAGGCGAAATGGTGAGGCAATGGAGAAGCGCTTGAAGCGAGGCTTAGGCGATGAAGTGGGAGGCGAAACGAAGCGACGCTTCACCAGATTTTTGCTTGATTTCAGTTCGAATCATCTGGGCCCTTCATCTGGATGACTTTTGTGCAATTTACGGGCATGCGTTGCACTTTATAATTGCATTCTACTAAATAAGAAGTCGAAACCCTAGATTGACTTCGTTCGTCGACATTGAAAGGCATACCAAAGTCGACTTCACCTAGGTCTTCTTCTTCCTTCTTCGGACGTCGTTCTAGTCGATTATCCGAGGTGAGTTCCTTCTTCTTCTTCTTTTCTTCTTCTTCTTCTCTTCTTCTTCTTCTTCTTCCTTTCTCCTTTCTTCCCTTCGACTTCACCTGGGTCTTCTTTGTTCACTGTCGGACCCGCCCTTTCTTCTCCCCTTTTCTTCCTTTGTTCATTTTTTTCTTCGACTTGAAGAACACTGTCGGACCCCCCTCCCCCTTTTTTCCTGGTTATTTTAATTCACTTAATTATTTTTGTGTTTATTTTTTTCCATCAGAATTTTTTTTCAATTAATTTCCATTAATTTCCTGTGTTAAAATTAATTCAATTATTTTTTAAAATTAATTTTTAATTCGCAAAAATTAATTTTTAAAATTAATTCAATTATTTTAAAATTAATTTTTTTCAATTAATTCAATTATTTTTTTGTGTTAAAATTTCAATTAATTTCCTGGTTATTCAATTAATTTGTTTATTTTAATTCAATTAATTCAATTAATTTCTTAGTTATTTTAATTTCCTGGTTATTCAATTAATTATTTTAATTCAATTAATTTCAACTATTTTAATTTCTTGATGTTCTTTAATGTTGTTAAAATATGTTCTTTAATTTCTTTATGCTGAAACATTGAATTGCTTGTTGGATAGAATTAATGTCGGAAGTCGAGTGAAAGTAAAAAAGATCCGGCATGGCAATATGCACGGATGGTAAATCCCCAAAACCTTTCAAAGTTCATTTGTAACTTTTGCGATAAAGAAATGAATGGCGGTGTTTACCGAGTCAAGCAACATCTTGCTGGTGGTTATAAAAATGTTGTTACTTGTAAAAAATGTCCATCTCATGTCAAAGATGAGATTAAAGACTATATGTCTCAAAAAAGTCAATCAAAGGTGCAATTGAGGATGGTTCCTAATTTTGATGAGATGGATAATGATGACGATGATGATGATGAAATTCTTGAGATAAATCAACATGGTAAAAGGCTTGTTTCTACTCAAGGTTTTACCCGTCGAGAACAAGGAAGTAACTCCTCCAAATCTGTTGGTTCCAAACAACCAAAGCAAAAGGGACCCATGGATGTGTACTTCACCCCTGATCCGGAAGTTGCGGTGCAAAATCGTAAAGCCAAGGGAAAGCAAACAAGAATTGATGATAATGATCCTAGCAAGAAGGTGTTGAGAGTTCGGGTCTCTTGTTTGGTTTTCGAGGTGGATGTATGATACGGGTATACCTTTCAATGTTGTGAACTACAATAGTTTTGGGCCAATGGTTGAAGCTTTTGGGCAATATGATCCTAGCATGAAACCACCAAGCTACCATGAGGTGCGGGTTCCTTATTTGCAGAAAGAGGTAGACCACACTAATAAGACCATGGAGGATCACAAAAAAGATTGGGTAACATATGGATGCTCTTTAATGGCCAATGGGTGGAAGGACAAAAGAAACAAGGCATTAATTAATTTTTTGGTTAATTGCCCAAGAGGATCAATGTTTATTGAATCCGTTGATGCTTCTAGCTTATCTAAGGATGCAAATAAGATGTTTGAATTGCTTGACAACTTTGTGGAGCGTATTGGTGAAGCCAACGTGGTTCAAGTTGTTACAGATAGTGCCTCAGCAAATGTGTTGGCCGGTTAGTAACTTAGTAGTATACATTTACTTAGTACTTACTTACAATATGAATATGCAATTCTCATATTATTCTCTCTTTTTTTTTTTTTTTTAACTTGTAATAGGGAAGTTTTTGGAGGCAAAGCGGCCACATTTGTATTGGACACCGCTCATTGCTTGGACTTGATGTTGGAGGACATTTTCAAAATTCCCAACTTCAACAAGACATTTGAAAAGGCAATTGCGGTGCATGGTTATATTGTGAACCACTTTGGTTTGTTGAATATGATAAGGCAATTTACCCAGTGCAAGGATTTGATCAAGCCAGCAAAAACTCGATTTGCAACTGCTTTTCTAACTTTATCAAGGATTCATCAACAACAAACCAACTTGAAGAAGATGTTCACTTCAGAGGAATGGACCACAAGCAAATGGGCGAAGGAACCACAGGGTAAAAAGACAGCACAAGTCATATTAATGCCTTCTTTTTGTAACACTGTTCTTTATGCTCTCAAAATATCAAGTCCTCTTGTTCGTGTACTGCGATTGGTTGATGGTGAGAGAAAGCCTCCCATGGGATATATTTATGAGGCAATGGATAGGGCTAAAGAAGCCATTACAAAATCATTTAATGGAAATGAAGAGAAGTACAAGGAGTTTTTTGAAATAATTGACAATAGATGGAATGTTCAATTGCATAGGCCTTTGCATGCAGCTGGGTATTATTTAAACCCAGAGTATTTTTACGCAAATCTGAATATTGAGAAAGATAAGGAAGTCATGTCAGGCCTATATAAATGCATACAAAGGTTGGTCCCAAACAATGAGACACAAGATAAAGTTTGCGCAGAGTTGACTACCTATAAGAAAGCTGATGGTCTCTTTGGGATGGCTTTGGCCATTAGACAAAAAACTACAAGGGCACCAGGTGATCTATATTTTATACTTAAGTAATTTTAGTTAGTTTTTTATATTTTAAATATTCTTTCTAATTAATTAGTTATAATCAACAACTGATTGGTGGAGTGCATATGGTTCTGAAACGCCAAATTTGCAAACATTCGCCATCAAAATTCTTAGTCTGTCTTGTAGCTCATCTCTGGATGTGAGCGGAATTGGAGTGTGTTTGGAGTGTGAGTACCTATTTTTAACTATAGTGAATATGAATACCTATAAATTTATTAATACCTAGATAAAAATTTGAATTTTTTTATTTGGTTTGAATTTTTGCAGATTCACACCAAAAAGAGAAATAGGTTAGCTAAAAAACGTCTGAATGATTTGGTATTTGTTAAGTATAATGGAGCATTGAGACGTCGATACAATTCCCGTGACACTATTGATCCCATTGCTTTGACGGATATTGATGAAAGTAACGAGTGGTTGGTTGGGAGGATGGAGGAGGAACTTGTCTTTGAGGATGATACTTTGACATGGGATGATGTTGCTAGAGCTGCTGGAGTTGAGGAAAGTAGCCAAAGAACTAGATCAACAAGGGCAATAGAAAGGGGTTGTTCAACTTCAAAATGAGCAGCTAGACCTAGATTGCAACTTATTGATGAGGAAGAGTCAATTTCAGACGGGGGAGAGGAAGAAGATGCAGAGGGATATGCTGAAGCCAATGATAATGAAGAAGAAGTTCATTTGCTTGATGTTGAAGATGATTTTTAGAACTTTTGGATTGGTGGATTGTATGTCTTTGTTGGATATTTTCTTTTGTTTATGGATATTTAGTATTTGGAATGATAACTGCATGATGGTTCTTGGAAATATTTATATTTTTGTCTATCCCATTTATTTTTAAAAAATATCTTTTCTAGTTGCCTCAAATCGATGAAGCCCTCGCCTCGCCTTATCGCCTCGCGCTTAGGCATGAGGAGACCTTGTCGCCTCGGTTCGCTTTTCGCCTTAAAAAACACTGGACAGAGCTATCTCACCTTTTGGCGTGGGTAAAGCGAATGTGGAAGGTCAATAGAGGCGTGCAGGTGAAGGCAATCGGAGGACAATACGTGTTGTTTACTTTTCCATCCAAGGTAGATGCTATCAGAATTCTGGAAGGCAAATGGATGGTTGACGGTCGAGGTTTGAGCCTTGACTGGTGGTTGTGGGAGGCTTTATGTGCCAGGGGAAGTAATCAATCACGGACATAGAGTTTTTGGGTACAGGTGTTGGGACTCCCGCTTCATCTTCACAGGGAGCAGATGTTTCATGCAATAGGTGATCGATGTAGGGGCTTTCTGGAGGTTAATGATGCAATGATGATGGAGGGGCCTCTAGGTGGTGTTCGAATCAAAGTTCGTGGTTCAGGTAGGGGTGCTCCGGCTAGAATTACCATTCGATGTGGCTATGGGAGATATACGTAGCCGATTTGGTTAGAGGAAGGACCGAGCTAAAGGGATGTTGGGGCACAGGGGATGGGCTTGGAGGAGTTAGGTCATCCTGTGAAGGGTGTAGAAGGTCGATTTGGGCTAACTACCCCAGTGGCCCAAGTGTTTAATAATCTGCTTCAGGCTATGGATCTAACCCCGGTGGGTCGGATCTCGACCTCGAGTCTTATAGAGGAAGGTAAGAAGGATGTACCGTCAACGTCAGAACTTGGTCGCGAGGTAGAGGTGGGTGTCTCGCGATACGTGTCGGAGGACGATGAGGCTTTGAACTAGTCATTTGATACAGATATTGATACGGGACGAATCTAAGTACAAAAAGATGCAGTGTATGATGCGAGAGAAAGGGTTGAGAGGAACGAACCAGTTCCTGGGCACATCGGGAGCCAGTTGTCTCTTGTGGTCCACTCTCTCGCCAGTTTGACCACCACTAGCTATGGAGAGGACTCTCCTGATCTTCTTCAAGGTGGGATCGATCGTAGGGATGATCTGAGTGGGATGGAGGCTCCTTCGGAAGAAGCTGTTTCGGAGTGGGTGCTAAGCCGGATCAGCAAGGTAAGTCAATTGTTAGGTGTATCCTTTGAAGCTTATGAAACTAAGGCTCTGCGCTTATTCACATCAGTGGACGCCTTGTGGAGGCAAGGGGCTCCAATGAAGGAGGGTGGTTTTTAGGCAGTAGTGCAACGTAAGGGCAACAGGAGCTCCAAAATTTAGAGTGTTCTGTCAACTATGACCATGGAGGGGAGACAGTTGAGTAGGGCCCAAGGAGAGAGCGAGGAAGTCCTCTGTTATTAAAATGAAGTTAAAAGTGCTATCTTGGAATGTGCGTGGCTTGAATGAGAGGGACAAGCGACTAATAGTCAGATTTGTGCTTCGTAGTGTGGGCAGATGTGGTGTGCTTGTAGGAAATGAAAATGGAGGAGCTGGAAGGAGATATGGTGAGAGAGGTCTAGGGTGGTTGGTTTGTGGAATGGACATACTTACCACCGGTGGGCACGGCAGGAGGGGTTCTTCTTTGTTGGGATAAGAGAGTGGTGGTGAAAGAGGGTGAGGAGTTAGGAGGTTTTTCGGTGTCTTGTTTGTGTGGAATACAATTTCAGGTGGGTGTTTTCTGCGGTGTACGGGCCGGTTCGAAATTTAGAAAGGGGTGTTTTTTTGGCGAGTTGGAGGATGTTGCGCATTGGTGGTCAGAGCCGTGGTGTGTAGGGGGGCAATTTTAATATGGTTAGATGGCCGGTAGAGAAGATGGAGAGTAGTAGGGTTAAGGGATCAATTCGGGCGTTCTGTTCATTCAATGATGAGATGAACCTAGTTGATTTGCCTCTTCATGGGGGGAGTTTTGCCTGGTCTAATGGTTAACATATGTCCCGGATTGATAGATTTCTAGTTATTAGTGGTTGGGAGGAGCATTTTTCGGAGGTTGTTTAAAGTCGGTTATCTCGTCTAGTGTCAGATCACTGGCCTATTATGCTTGATAGTGGAGGCTTTTGGAGTGGGTCGATGCCTTTTCAATTCGAGAATATGTGGCTGCAATCAGAGGGCTTTTTAGACAAGGTTCGTGGGTGGTGGAGTAACTATATGGTTAGTGGAACTCCTAACCATATGTTGGCTCAGAAATTAAAATTACTCAAAAGGGATTTGAAAAAATGGAATAAGGTGGTTTTTGGTCCGGTAGAGGCTCAGAAAGCGAAAGTGGTGACTATCCTTTAGTCCTTGGCTGTATAGGAGGTTTTTGGTGGGCTTTCAGAAGCGGAGGTGGCTAGAAGGGAGGCGACAAGGCAGGACTATGTTCGTTTGGCAACCAGAATACCAAGGTTATGGTTGAAGGATAGGGGCCGGAATACCAAGTTTTTTCACAGGATGGCAAATGGCCATAGAAGGGTCAACCAGATTATACAAATGCGTGTGGATGGGAGAGATTTGACTACTGAGGAGGAGATTAGGGGAGGCATTGTGGGTTTTTATCAGCAACTTTTTCCAGTTCAAGATGGGGCATGGAGGTCAGGGCTGGATGGGGTCCTGTTTGATGTTCTTTTTGAAGGGGAGAGAAAGGGGCTAGAGCGGGGCTTTGATGGTGATGAGTGGTGACAAGGCTCCGAGTCCAGGTGGTTTCACCATAGCTTTTCCCAGCAATGTTGGGGTGTGGTTAAGAAGGATGTGATGGCAGTGTTTGAGGCCTTTTTCACGACTGGGCAGTTTGAAAGGAGCTTTAATGCGACCTTTCTAGCCTTAATTCCGAAGAAAGGAAGGGTTGAGGATGTGAGGGACTTCAGGCCTATTAGTTTGCTTGGGAGCGTGGTAAAAATGTTAGTGAATAGACTTCGAGGTGTGTTGCAGGATGTGGTATCTGAATCTCAAAATACTTTTGTAAAGGGTGACAGATTTTGGATGCGGTTTTGGAGGCTAATGAGTGTGCTGACTCTCATTTTCGGGTAGGGCGACTTGGTTTGATTTGTAAACTGGATATTGAGAAGGCTTATGATAATGTAAATTGGGAATTTCTATTACATATTCTAGATCGGATGGGTTTTGGGGCAACCTGGTATCAATGGATGAAGTTCTGTGTATCCACAGTGCGGATGTCTGTTGGCAGGTTTTTTTTCCTGACTTATCGGGCTCTTCGACAGGGGGATCCATTGTCTCCCCTGTTGTTTATTCTAGTTATGGAAGCTTTTAGTAGATTGTTGTCCAAGGTTGTGCATGAAGGTTTGTTGGAGGGTTTTACGGTTGGGTTGCAAACGGGGACAACAATTGGGGTGTCTCACTTATTATATGTAGATGATGCTTTGGTTTTCTGCGATGGGGATGTGGAGCAATTGGGATTCTTACGATGTGTCCTGATTTGTTTTGCGGCAGTTTCGGGTTTACGGATTAATTTGAGCAAGTCAGAGTTGATTCCGGTGGGGGAGGTTGGGAGGTTGCTACTGTTAGCGGCGGTGTTAGGTTGCAAGGTGGCAACTTTACCAATGACTTACTTGCGACTGTCGCTGGGTGCTAGTTTCAAGGCGAAAGGGGGTGTGAAATGGGGTGGTGGAGTGGGTATAACGTCGTTTGGTAGGATAGAAGTGGCAATATTTGTCGAAAGGGAGAAGGTTGATGTTGATTAAAAGTGTGTTGTGCAGTATTCCCAATTTCTTTATGTCATTGCATGTTATTCCCGTCTCTGTGGCTGAGCGGTCGTAGAAACTTCAGAGGGATTTTTTGGGTTTGGGGTTGGGGTTGGGGGGGGGGGGTGGAGGAGAGGATTTTAGATATCACTTGGTTGATTGGGGACGGATTTGTCACCCCAAGTAGGTAGGTGGTTTGGGGGTACAGAGTTTGGTACAGTTTAATAGGGCTTTGTTAGGGAAGTTGTTGTGGCGGTTTGGTGGAGAGCGGGATCATTTATGACGGAGAGTGGTGGCTTCTAAGGTTGGGGTTGGTGAGGGGAAGTGGCGGTCAGAGGATGTGATGGGGTCTCATAGGAGGGGCTTGTGGAAGGAATTTGGTTGGGAGGGGGGAGTTTTGGGAATGGGTGAATTTTCGGATTGGCACTGGGGAGAAGGTTAGATTCTGGAAGGACAGATGGTGTGAGGAGATGGTGTTGAAGGTGCGATTCCCTTTGAATTTTAACATTGCTAGGGATCGGGAGGCCACGGTTGCTTCTTATTTGGGGGGTGGGAGGTGGTGGTTTGGGATATTCAGCTTTGGCGTGAAGTTCAAGATTGGAAAGTAAGTCAGGTGGGGGAGTTGTTCGGTTTTCTATATGGTTTGGGCATATCGGGTAAGGGGGAAGATGTGTTAGTTTGGAATGTGGTGGATGTTAAGGGTAAGTTTTCTATTCGATCCTTTTATCCGAGTTTAGTGGAGGAGGTGGGAGGTGTGCTTCCTTAGAGGAGTATTTGGGTACCTCGAGTTCCGTCTAAGGTGGGTTTTTTTTTGTGGACGGCTGCCTTAGGCAAAATCTTAATATTGATAATTTGGTTTCGTCGAGGGCATGTGTTAGTAGACCGTTGTTGTTTGTGTTGTGTTGATGTGGAGTTGGTTGATCATTTATTTCTCCATTGTTAGGTTGCTTCGCGACTTTGGGGGCTGGCCTGTTATCTTTTCGGGATTATGTGGGTGCAACCAAAGTTGATTGTGGACATGTTGTGGAGTAGGAGGGGGGCTCGGATTGGGCGGCGTCGATGACGAGTGTGGTCGTTGGTGCCTTCTTGTTTGATGTAGTTGGTTTGGCTAGAAAGGAATAAGAGAATTTTCCAAGAAATTGAGCATTCGGTGTGATGGTTGGAGGACAGGTTCTTAGTTACTTTGCATAGTTAGTTGGGGTGTAAAGTTGATCCGGATCTATTTACCTTCTTTGATTTTTTGGATGATGTAATTGTTTAGGTGAGTTTTGTTTTCTTCCTTCGGTTTTTTGTATTCAGTGCTTCATCTTGATGCTTTTTCAATAAAATTTTATTATTTATCAAAAAAAATAAAATAATGTCAAATATCTGTCGCAGTTTATAGCGGTTTGATTAATTAGTTTTCTTTGGTTATATTGTATCGATAGGAGCCTGTGGAACGGTTTGGTTTTAAAAAAAAATGACCATCACATAATGAGATTTTCGAGCTCCATTAGTGTTTGGCTATGTTACATGGAGTCTGGTGTGATTATGTGTCTTATTGTCCAATTTTCTAATTCCCATGTCCAGGATACAGTGACACAAAATGTTTATATTAACATAATTATTTTATTTTATTGGGTAAAATGTTGCTCACAAGATGCTATAGAGCATTTCATGCAGGAAATGATAGTTTTCTGCATAGTTTTATGGTAAACTTGACTTATGCTTGCTGGTTAAATGTCGAACAACACATAACAGACACATCTCATACTTTTACCCAAGTGTCCATCACGAGTGCTTAATACATTTAAAAGAGTACATGTAACATAATTGTTGTTCAACACCGTTTAACAAATCATTACCATATGGTCGTTACAGGTATGTAAACCTATACAACCCAATGTTATTAAAGGCAATAGGTGCACTGAGGCGCCAAGGTCTCTTGGGGCCTAGGTGCAAGGTGAGGTGCAGCCTTTACTGAAGTGAGGCGCATCTTGTATGTGGGAAAAAAAAATATATAATTTAATATAAGTAAGTAATTTAGGGTCCAACATAAGCAAAATATAATATTAAATATTTAAAAATATAAGTACTAACAAACACTATTATTTAAACATAGACAATTGAACATTATTTCAAAGCTTAACATAAAACATGAATAAGAAGAGGGGAGAAGAAAAACAGGGGGGGGGGGGGGGGTGTGCAGATCAATCCAAAGAAGATGAGAAAGAGAAGGAGACCGGAGAATTAGCATAAGAAGATGGAAGAAGGAGAAGATAGCAACATAGAGAAGAGAAGTAGAGAAGACAACAATGTAGAGAAGAAGAGAAGAGAAGAGAATGAGTGAGAAATGTAAGAAGAGAAGAAGAAGACAATAACTTGAAGAAGAATTTTTGGAGTTGCTGGACTGGATGACGAAGGCAGGCAGCAACAAAGAGTTCTTCGGAGATTAGGAACTAGGGCTAAATCTTCTTCTATCAATGATTTGGGGCTGAATGCTCAATGTATTGGCATTTGTATTTAAGAGTAGGGATCTTCTGTAGCTACACCAAGGCATAGGCCTTGGGTTTTACTGTGCCTTGGCCCAGTCGCACACCTTAAGCGTGACTTACCGAAGTCGCTTGGCCTGGAACACTACAAGGCGCAAACCTCAAGCCTGGATGGGACTTTGCCTAGGCACACGCCTTTAATAACACTCATACAATACAACCATTACATCCAATATACATAAACACAGTTTGTTAATTGGCTCTACTCAGGCTCCCAACTTCTGTAAATGGAACTTGTTAAGTTTAAGTAGGAAGTTGTCTATCTAGACGTTATATTCATTTATATAATTCATGTGGCAGTTTGATTGTGATGTCAAATGACACTGGCAAACTGCACCTTACTAGTTGCAAACACATAAACATGCGCATGCATGACAGTAATTTATACAGGATAATAATATATGCTTATCAACTTGTTATGTTTCCCTTCTGATTTACCTTTCTTTGCTGTTTCTTTTTGGGTTATGCTTTTGCCTTTCAGGATATACTTCGTCTTCTCACTTTGTGGTTCAACTATGGAGCTACAGCAGAGGTTCAAATGGCACTGCAGAAAGGATTTGCACATGTTAACATCAACACATGGTTAGTTGTTTTGCCCCAAATAATTGCCAGGATACATTCAAATAACCATGCTGTGAGAGAGCTGATACAATCACTTTTAGTGCGAATTGGGCAGAGCCATCCACAGGTTGTTTTTTTATGGTTCTTTAATTCTTAATTTCCTTAATTATATAATATTTCTGTGCTTCTTTTAGCAATTTGACTGATTAGTAGTTTTTGTTTTATGGAGATTGTTATTCCTGTTAAAGATTTGTAGTATATGTTTTGTACTCATTAATAACTAGAGATAGTATTTAACTTTCCTAGTTTTTATTATATTTGTGACCTTTTTTTTCTCTCTTGATTGTTGTCTATTGAAACATTAATAGAATTTCTAGACTTCTGATTGAAGCTTAACCTAGTTTTATAGCATATTCATTCAGTGGCTGGAATATCATTCAATTCAACATGCGCTACAAAGGGCGTGACATAAATGATCTGTGACAGCACCAGGAAACTCGATGCTGGCTGTAGATTGTTTTATTGTGTGCAAAGGCCAGGAAAAGTTTTTGAATTACGGTTTCATAAGGTAGAAGAATGGTTGGGGGTCTTACAGCTTAGAAATGTTCAGAGTTGCTTGTTCAAAGTGGCAGTTTGCGAGAAATTCTGGCCACCTACTAATAAACGTTTTAGCTGTTGAATTAAAATCTAGAAGCTGCATAAATGTGTAGGTTTGTAGGATTGTAGGATTGGTAACGTAGAGTTTGGGTGTTGAAGCAGGGGTTTTTATGGGGTTGTGAACAAGTAAACAGAAAAAACTAAGTAGACAGAAAAACTTTGCCTCTCTTAGGACTTTGAAGGGATGATGGTAATAATTTCACTCAACTAAGTAGTAAGTAGGTTCTATCAGGTTGAAAAGAGTGATTTTTAAGTTCTGCTTACAGGTTAAGCAAGTATGAAACTGAGGGAAAAAATGAGGAGAACTTGGAATACTTTCCTAGACTTTTGGGTTGTAGCCTCTGCTCCCCACAGCTGTTAAGCTGTCTCATAAAAAAAAAATCTTAAATTCTCTCAACTCAGGTCTTACTAAAATTGAAAAATAACATATACTTACATGCATATATATAGAGGTAGTTGTAGTTTTCTACTAGTACTAAGACTAAGAATTTAAAATAGGAAACTTCCAACTCTTTGACTGCTAAGACTAAGACCAAGACTAGTCTATCCCTACTAAACACCACTCATGAAGACCTGTTAATATATCTTGACCCTAAGACTAGACTACAGCCTATGTCCAGCAGATTTGAAAATTATTGATGTTTGATTGGCTTCTAAAATCTCACACTTTTAAAGTGAACAGCAGCACATTAAACTAGTCTAAATTCAAACTTGGCTTACTATCGTTGCCCCTTTGGATCAAAAAGGCTTCTTGATTGTCACTGGGCCTATAGCATTTGCTCTAGTTTTCATATTTGTCGTCTGTTGGAAAGTTTGATATGCAATTTTGGGTCCCTTTACTAACAACTTAAGCTTTTGAAACTTGTGGTGATCACATATTACCAGAGCTCAGGTTATTGGAGGTCATGGTTTCAAGTCTTTCCATTTGCGTTTGTTTTCCCATTTGCATTATGCTTCTCTCCATGTTAGGATGTTTGCATCGCTACATGCAAGGCGGGGTTGCACGTTAGGGTAGGCCCCATCCCAATTGTCTGCCCCCACATTTTTAAGGGTTTGCTATTGAAATTTAAGCCCATAGGGCGGGGCTAGGCTGAACTTTTAGGCCCGTTTATTAAGTGGGACGGACTTGAAAAAAGTAGTTCTTGAGCCTAGCCCAACCCGACCCAATTTATATTTTTTTTGTACTTTTATATTAAATGAATGTACATATATAATTTATTTAGTTTTATTTTTGACTAAAAAAAAAATACACTTAATAGGGAAAATATACTCATCAAGTTTGAACTTAGGATAACGAAAAAGGAAAAAAGTAAAGGGGTTGAACTTGGGATGTAATGAACAAAAACTAAATGTTTGTGCCACTTAACTCCAAAGTTATTTGATTTGTGTTGAACATTTAGGCCCAGTGTTGGGTCGGTTTTATGCACAGGATTTCTTTGTTTTTTCTAGTTTATGCCTGGCCCATTCGATGCCCACACTTGCACGTGAATGAGGGTATTAGATAGCTTGATAAGCATTGTCGCGTCCCTTTCCTGACAACTTAAGCTTTTGGGACTAACATTCTCCACTCAAGAGATGAGACATAACAAACCACCATTACATTTGTGATGAATTTGCATGCTATGCTTGTTATCTACTTCTACTTTTATAAGCTCTTACTGATCTTGTGCGTCAAAATGTTGTAACTCAATACCTTTTATGGAAATATATGGGACTGTTATTATTGAATTTCTTTAGCTTTCTCTTTTGCATTGAAGTATCCTTTACCTAGTTTCTTGAGAAATGATGTGGTTGCTGCTGCATTTTATTTTGTTCCCATGGTTGCCACTCAATAATGTGTGTTGTTGACCCTTGATGTATTAAAGTAATTCAATTCTCTTTGTAGGCTCTTATGTACCCTCTTCTCGTGGCTTGTAAATCAATAAGCAATTTACGTAGAGCTGCAGCTCAAGAAGTGGTTGACAAAGTTCGGCAGCATAGTGGTGTACTTGTGGATCAGGTGAAACAACAAAAAATAATAATAATATTAATATGCTGGTGGTTTTTGCAGTATTTTTGTTGGTCTGACACTTTATTTTTTATTATGAAGGCACAACTTGTGTCACAGGAGTTAATCAGGGTCGCAATACTTTGGCACGAAATGTGGCATGAGGCACTAGAAGAAGCCAGTCGTTTATATTTTGGTGAACATAATATTGAGGGAATGCTTAAGGTGTTAGAGCCATTGCATGAAAGGCTTGAGGAAGGGGCAATGAGAAACAATACAAGCATACAAGAAACAGCTTTCATTCAGGTATTTTTCTGATTTTCATTATTAAAAAAATTGGCCTCCATGAGTAAAAGTAAAAGAAAAAAATGCTTCTGTTGCATAATCTGGTCCACATTTTAAAATACAATTTTAAAGAACTTGGGGCTAGCTAATTGCTCCAATTTGCTGCGGCCAGTGTCTTTCTAACTAAGCTATCTTTTTATAGCATCAGATATTGAATCAAGAATTGGAGCTCTTTCA
The DNA here is from genome assembly GCA_030407325.1 of Camellia japonica. Classification (NCBI taxonomy): domain Eukaryota; kingdom Viridiplantae; phylum Streptophyta; class Magnoliopsida; order Ericales; family Theaceae; genus Camellia; species Camellia japonica. The sequence goes on from JAPPVO010000029.1 coordinate 158,818,023, forward strand.
ATAAATAGTGGAACTTTTCATCTCCAGATCCTTCACTTAATAAACTGTATATCAACTTGGACATTTTGTTAACTATTGCATCTTCACATGAATATCAGGCATACCACCATGAATTATTAGAAGCTTATGAGTGCTGCATGAAATATAAGAAAACTGGAAAAGATGCAGAACTTACTCAGGTATAAATGATCTTTACAACTCAGGTTCTCTATCTTACTTGAATTGTTTGTATTCTAAATTGGCATATTTGTCATATTGTATTCCACATTTGGTACTACCGCTGTTACTAGCCATGATCGTCATAGGTATCATTACTGGTCAACCTTGTCATGAATGGTATGAGGTTGGTCATACCTAATCTGTTCAATGTTTCTTTTTTCTTGTCCCCACTCTATTAAGTTATTGCTCTTTGCCTGCAGTCCATTACCTCTCCTTCCCCTCACATTTCTTCCATTCGCCTTCTTAGTGTCATCAATCATTTTATCACACTTGGACAAGTTGCGTGCTGGACATTGAATTAAAATTACTTTCTAGGTGGATGCCCTTGATTGTGATGCTTTCTGCTTCTCTTTAAGTTCTTTTAAGGAGCCTTTGCTTCTGCGTTTATTTTTTGTGATTATTCTGTTGTGCTAAACAACTGCTCAAATGAAGAAAATAATCACATTGTTTTTATTAGTGTTACGGAAAAATCATCAAGCTCGATGATCAAATCTCGTGCATATTAGATTTTCTAGCTTTTTCAGATTAGATTTTTTTGTCTCACGCGTCAGATTATTTTTTACATGCTTGACTAAATTCTTGGTTATCTCATGGATAGTGGAATCAAATGGATTGTCATTGATTAGTTAAATCAAAGGTTAGATTTGTATCTAATCTTAGAACCCTCAACTAATTGAAGTCCTTTTTTATATTCTGTGAAATATGTCAAATGCAATACATTTTTCTGTTGATATTTTGCCTGCGTGCATTTATTTGCATGGCCATATGGTTCTGCCTGGTTACCTGCTCACAACTATTCACCCATCTGTTGTCATGACCTGGAGTTACCAAGTTGAAGGTTATTTTTTGACCAGGCCTGGGATCTGTATTATCATGTCTTCAGAAGGATAGATAAGCAGCTTCAAACTCTTACTACCCTAGACCTGCAGGCAAGAATCATTTCTGTCTTTATGTCGGATTCTCATGTGTTGCTACTCCAATATTAACCTGTTTTCCTTTTTGCATAACTAGTCTGTTTCCCCCGAATTGTTAGAGTGCCGCAATTTGGAGCTTGCTGTTCCTGGGACATACCGAGCAGGTAAAATCTAGGTCATGTTTTGAGGAAAGACTAACTTTAAAGGTCTATTCTGTAAAGTCTATTGGAGTAAATCTAGTTTTCACCATAATACATTTATGTGTGCCCTTTTACAATATTTCAGATTCACCAGTGGTGACAATTTCATCGTTTGCGCCCCAGCTTGTTGTCATAACATCTAAACAGAGACCTAGGAAATTGACAATTCATGGAAGCAATGGAGAAGATTATGCTTTCCTATTGAAGGGACATGAAGATTTACGCCAAGATGAACGTGTCATGCAGGTTTTTTTCTACTTTCTACTGGTTTTGCCTCATAATGTTTGTTAGTGGATGATGATGTTCTCGAGATTGCTAGGATTCTGAGGCATATAATGGTTATATTTTCTGCATTAGTTTTGCTTGTCTGGTTTATTGTCGCATCACTCTATCAAGGACATTTTAATTGAACTTTACATGTGTTCCCAGCTCTTTGGATTGGTGAACACTCTGCTGGAAAATTCTAGGAAAACTGGCGAGAAAGATCTTCCTATTCAAAGATATTCCGTCATTCCATTATCTCCAAACAGTGGATTGATAGGGTGGGTCCCAAATTGTGATACCCTGCACTATCTCATTCGGGAATACAGGGATGGTAGAAAGGTCTGTTAAAGTACATTGGATACCCCCCCTAACCCAATCTCTATATTTCTACATTTCATCTTTTTCTTATGAAAGCTTCTGGTTTATAGATCATCTTAAATCAAGAGCACAAACATATGCTTAGTTTCGCTCCGGATTATGATCATTTGCCACTTATAGCTAAAGTAGAGGTCTTTGAGTATGCTCTGCAAAATACCGAAGGAAATGACCTAGCAAGGGTATGTTTTCTCTGAGTAGTTTGCTGCATGTGGTGCTCTCTCTCTCTCTCTCTATATATATATATACGTCGTTCTTGTTTTTTGCTCAAGTTGTTTGATTTGGTTCTTGATAGGTTCTTTGGTTGAAAAGTCGCACTTCTGAGGTTTGGCTAGACAGGAGGACAAATTATACTAGAAGCTTGGCTGTGATGAGCATGGTATTAGTTCCTCTTCATACTTGTTTGAATCTCTTCCTAAAAATAGCCGGACCCTCTAGCATGTCATTCCATAAAATCAGCATGATGTAGCTCCCATTTTTTTTTTTTTCCCTTATTTAGGAACCTTTTATGTTTGAGAAATTTCCATATACATAGAAACATATATACATATACGAAAGGTTAGACCCCATGCACAAGGCTCCTGCTTGTGAAAGGGTCTCAGAGTGGTAAATTGGTAATACATATATGTTAAAGTAAAATGTATGCCATTTAATTATGTACTTATCTCTCTTTAGTTAGATGCGCCCCTTAGCAGCATATTCAATTTGTTCAGTTTTGCTAAATCCATTTATTTGTCTGTCATACATGCTTCCTTGGTGCACATTTGGATCCTTATGTTCAGAGGTTGGATGATTATGAGTCCCTGGTTTTGTGCATTTCTGTAATATTCTTGAAATCAAGCTTTTGCTATTATCTAGAAACTCACAATTACCTGAAATCAACTATATATGTGGACCCCCCCACTTCTGGGTATCAAAGACTTGCAGCACAATGCCCTTTAAATTGATCATGTATATGTTTTTGGCACTTAGCTTTGCCCATTTTGTAGCGAGCTTGCTATCCTTCATGACGTAAAATGACTAAGATCTATGTATTTCTTTTCATTTCTTTTTGTTGCAGAATTATGTTTTAAGAAATTGTGTTTTAAGATAGGTGGTACATATTTCAGGTTGGTTACCTTCTTGGCTTAGGCGATCGACACCCTAGTAACCTAATGCTGAATCGTTCCAGGTATTTTATGATTGGAAAAGAACAGGTAGTTTAATTATGATTAATGCTTCGTTTGTTTCTGCGGAAAACATTTTCTGGGAAAAAAATTCTGGAAAACATTTTCTATAGAAAACTTTTTCTAGAAAATGTTTTCTTATGTTTGATTGTGTTCTTGAAACTAATGTACTAATAGTTGCATAAGTGGTGGTGGTAGTGGCGGCGGCGGCGGCGGGGTGGAGGCGGCGGTGATGGTGGTTGTGGTTGTGGCCGTGGTGGTGTTGGAGGTGATGGTAGTGGTGCTAATGTATTGCCATTGATGAAAGTTTGATTCGGATAACATTTTTCGCTTTTTAAAATTAGAAAACATTTTCCATTGACCACAAAAAATGCTTTTCGTTTTCACTTTTGTTTTCCGTTGTACCAGATGCCAGAAAATGCAGAAAATATACAAACAGAGTGTAAGGTTTTCGAAGTATTCATATTAATTATGTCATCTTGCAGTGGGAAGATATTGCACATTGATTTTGGAGACTGTTTTGAAGCTTCAATGAACAGAGAGAAGTTCCCTGAAAAGGTAGGCTGTTCTAATTTTTAAGTACTGCTGACAAAACTTGCAGATGAATGGCCTATATGTCATTAACTTTTTGTCAAGTCGTCTTACATGAAAGTGGTAATGTAGGTTCCCTTCCGATTGACTAGAATGCTTGTGAAAGCTATGGAGGTTAGCGGTATCGAAGGCAACTTCCGCTTGACATGCGAAAATGTGATGCAAGTTCTCCGAACACACAAGGACAGTGTCATGGCTATGATGGAGGTACCATAATTTCTCTGTTCTGTATCTGTTTCGGTGACATTTTTCTTGACTAGTTTGGTTATAATCAAACTAGAACATGTTTTCGTCTAACTTATCATCTCACTTCTGATTGGGAAATAGAACAGGTAACATACACGTTGTTATGGCTTGAAAATTTGTGGACAGTCATTGACGAGAGAACCATTTAGGGCATGTTTGATTGGGTCGATTAGAGCATGGGATTGGGATTATTAATCCGTGGGCCCAATTATCCTATGTTTGTTTTAACATTTTGGTTTAGGATTATTAATCCAATGGATAATTAATCTAACAAATTTGTAGGATTATTAGTAATGGGGTAGGAGTGGGATTATTAATCCAATTGGATAGTGAATACCACACTAATTTAATAAGATTATTAATACTTTACTATTAATCTTGTGAATCAAACATGACCTTAAAGTATTAAGTAGCTAATATTGTGTGACAAGGGAGCTAATTTTAGTTCCACGCACTTTTTAGGCCTTTGTTCACGATCCTCTAATAAACTGGCGGCTTTTCAACTTCAATGAAGTCCCACAAATGTCGACTATTGTCAGCACTCATGTCCCCGCAGTTGTGAATAGTGAAGAAACTGCTCCAAATAGGGAGCTGCTTCAACCTCAACGGGGTGCTCGAGAGAGGGAAATTCTTCAGGTATTAAAAAAATTGGTTTTGTTAAAAATTTTGCCAATGTGCTAATGGTTAGTTACGCTTATAGCTTTGAGGGGTTATTCGCAGGCTGTCAATCAACTAGGTGATGCAAATGAGGTCTTGAATCAGCGTGCTGTGGTTGTTATGGCTCGGATGAGTAATAAGCTTACAGGACGTGATTTTTCTACTTCTTCTTTGGGATCAACCAACTCCACTCAACTTGCAGTAGACCACAATACCATGATCTCTGGAGAGACTCGCGAAGTTGAACATGGTTTATCTGTTAAACTACAAGTCCAAAAGTTGATTCTGCAAGCTAGATCGCATGAAAATTTGTGCCAAAATTATGTCGGGTATGATATCACAGCTTATTAGTGATCCTTTTTTATGGTTATATGCATCTGAATTGTTAATTTTTTTTAATGTGTGAAGCTCATATATATATAAGTACGAAGCTCATATTTTGTTCAGGCATTTGGTAAGGGATCTCCTTTCAATTTCTTCCCTCTTTAGTTCTATTTCTTGAAGGTGGTCACGCAATGCAAAGAGGCTATTTAAAATGAACCTCATAGGAGGCAGATAATAGAAACTCGTACAAGCTTATTACCCAAAAAAAAAAAAAAAAAAAACTTGCAATATTTTAAACCACTAAAAATAGTCCTCTAGAGCTTTCACTCAACGTCATGTTCGTTTACATAGCAAAACACCGCATAAGAATTAGTCAAACAGAAATTTGAACTAGAATTTAGCACTGTTGATATAGTCTAGACCTCAGCCGTAGAAAGATCTCACATTATTTTAATATTGCAAAAAAGCCTAGCCTTGTTACAGGGCCTCTGGTTCTCTAAATGTTATCTGACAGCTTCTGTTTTGATTCTTTATATTGTACACTAGCTTTTTTTTTTTATTCTTGCCCATATATTCCAATTCTACAACCTTTAGACTATTTCTCCACAATGCTAACGTTGCGCACTCCATGGATGAGTTTTTATTTCATGTCTTATTAACGCGCTCTATTTTTGCTTGTCACAGGTGGTGTCCTTTTTGGTAACTGGAAGACTCGACCACACTGTACATGTACATATGTGTATATATGTGTTATATCTTTGAATTGTCCTAGTACCTAATGGGCTTATCCCTGTTATTTATCTTCTTGTTTGTATATATAGCAGCTGTGTTTTAAGTGAGCATTCTCATAAAATATCCATGATGGCAAAAGTTGTATTTAACCAATGCTTAAGGTGTAATCATCCTCTGGTAAAGTAATGACTGTACATGTACATGTATGGCAATATATTTTGCTCAGATTAAATTTATGAGAGCGCTACAAAGCAATTACTTAGTTTGTGGTTGTAATCATGCTCCATGTTACTGAGCACAATTTTTTATTTTCATTTTTTTTTTTATATATATATCTTTTTTAATAATTAGTTTTATTTTTATATTTGATGCAATTTATTACTGAAAGGATGCAAATGTTTTGTTTTCAGCTACCAGTAGCCAGAAAGATCTACATCCAGGTTTCTCCTGTTTTTTGCTAGATATTATGACAGAATCTGCCAAATCGAGCTTGAAAATAACCGACTTTGATATATTTTTTGCATTTTCCAGTTGAGTTTTCATGTCTTTAGTAAAAAAAATTTAAATTATAGTAATTTTATTGAAATTTTTTAAATAAATCAAAGGTGAAATGTGTTTTAATTTATTTATTTAATTTTTTTTTTTTTTGAAATGACAAAGAAAATCTGAACAAAAATGCAGAGGTTTTTTTTATTTGTTTTTAGTAATTTTTTTGCCATATTTTTATCAATTTGTTTTGCTTGTTAGACGCATCAAAAGTATATATATATATCAAATAAAATGGAGTAGGACAAATAATTGAAAAGTAATGGATGTCCGAGTAAACCATGAATTGAATTATACCAATGATCACTTTGTAATTATATTTTTTACTCCCTATGTTTTTCGAAATTTTCCCTACAAAAATTAACTAAAATAACTATATATAAATGTATTAAAAAATAAAATAAGAAAGTCACTAATGAGGAACAGTAAACTGTCAAAAATAATTTTGAAAAATCAGAAAAAAAATAAAAAAATCTGAACAAACTGAGAAGTCCTGTGGATTCAGAAATGGGGGAAAAGAGCCCTGAGGGTTGGAACCAAATTATATAAAGAAAATTACTTGAGACCTTATTTTTGGTAACCCTCTAATCTCCAATTGATTTGTTATCACTCATTATATTTATTATTTTATTTTTTTTCCTCTCCCTCTCTCACAAATGCTGTGGAGTTCGTGTGGATCTAAAGCATTACTGTTATACAGATGATCACTTTGTAATTATATTTTTTACTCCCTATTTTTTTTTTTTTTTGAAATTTTTCCTACAAAATTTAACTAAAACATTTATATGAAATTTTTTAAAAAAAGTCACTGAAGATAAATAGTAACCTGTCAATTTTTTTGAAAAATCCAAAAAAAAAAAAAAAATCTGTACAAACTGAAAAGTCTGGTGGATTCTGAAATGAGGGATTCTGAAATGAGGGAAAAGAGCCCTGGGGTTTGGAACCTATAGTATCTGAAGTTTCTTGCCAAGATTTGTGGCACCAAACGAATAACAATAACAGTCACTACCATTCACATAAACACGAGAAATTCAAGAAAATACAAAATTAAAGGGCACAACTTCACTTTCCTAAGAATTATTGAATTTGCACGATTAGGAAATTCAAGTAGAGTAGATGAAGTGACCACGATCGACCCTCCTTTGGAAGAAAGGCTACAGAGAATTGCATCGGGTCAATGCCCCCAAGAAAGTTGGAGGCAAATGAAATCCTCATACACCAAAACCATAAATCAGCTCACTTTGCCTAGAAAGAAAAAGAAAGCAAGAAAAAACCATTGAGAATAAGATTGCAACAGAATTTTATACGCGACACAGGCTTTGACAAGATGACAAATCATACCAGCAAGCTAAAACCATATCCTTCTCGATTTCTCAAAAGATTAAACTTGCAAGTAAACATCATACACAACGGATACATTCCCAGTTAAATACCAGGCCGTTTCTTGTCCTTGCTATGCATGAGGCTTAGAAGAAAATCTGTAAATATATGCTCGTATTCCGGCATTTTCCCAAACCCTGCAACAGTTCCAAAGAGTTTGTTGAATAACACTGAAAAAAACTCGAGCAAAAGTGAAGCACACATTTGCAGAAAGGATTAGCAAGTCCTACATTACATGATTACGACATGATGTTTCAAATGTGCAATGTCCACGTTGGACAGGAGAATACGATTTGGTTATCGCATTCTCACAAATCAGATGATGAAACTACTGTCAAAGATGCACCAAATAGCCAGGCCCTAAACAAGTAACAATTCACACTCCTATGCACCTAAAAAGCATGCTTCTTTTCTGCTTTAACAATTATAAAAAAGGAAGGTACTTTTCTTTGATCATTTTTGCATTTACAAAAAATGACCATCTACAAATTGCTCAAAGGATTTTGAATCCACGTAATTCTAAATTTCAAGGTCATTGAATGCACAGGCATAAAGTAGGGGAATTATTATTTTTCAAATTCCCTGTCAAGTGAACTTGATCATACACTTTTTCATACTCAAACATGATATTTAAGTGTTTTTGTGTGCCCACATCCAAGTGGGCATGCGCACGCGCGCTCTTGCTCGTGTGTGTGTGTGTGTGAGAGAGAGAGAGAGAGAGAGAGAGAGAGCATTCCAGTTCAACGATTGCATACAATATCATGAAGGAGATAAAAAAAATATATATGATATCAACTGAGGACAGGTTCACTTGCCAGGGAAGTAGTTGATATCGATAACATAGTATAGATCTCTAGTTCCATTCTCTCGAATCATATCTATATTGAACAGCCGGAGACCCTAAAACATGCCCAAACGGAAAAAATAGTCATCATTAAAATATAACCAGCCGTGGAGTACAGCCACTGGCAAACAATAAATTGAAACAATGGAATAAACAACAGAAAGCTACCAGTCGACGACGCAACTCCTTTGCAAGTCTCTCAAGCAAAGGCGTTGGAGGCAGTTCTGCAATAACACGCTAAATTTATGTAAGTGAACTTGTAAGGCCAAAAAAAGCATTTTTAACGCACTTCTTTCCACAAATGAAGTCAAGCATCAAACAGCACCCAGACATTGATGCGAGTAGGTATATCATGTGTGGCCATGAGACCTAGGGAAGAGGAACTTGCAGTGGTACCATAGTCTACGTTACATGGACTCTTCAAAACAAATTAAATACCCGTGTTAGACACTTGACACTTGGACAAGAGTGTGGAAAATATGTCCGATACTTTCCATCAAACACATCTCATATATTTGTATGGGTAAATTACACTTACACCCCCTAAGGTTTGTGTTTAATACATATCTCTCCCTAACGTTTAGGAAATTACACTAACCTCCCTCTTATTGTAATTATTTAGACGGAATGAAGACATTGAACTCATGCACTCTCTTTTTCTTTACTTTGCTTTACTTCCTCTGTTTTTTTTTTTTTTCTCTCTCTCCTTTGCTTTACTTTTTTTTTTTTTTTTTTTTTAATTCACTCTAAGTTGTTGCCTTTTATATAAGTAAGGGGATTTATGAAATGAGACTATAGGCTATGTTTGGTTTGGCTTTGTAGAGTGATTTGGGGAAAAATTTCTAAAAAACTTGTTTGGTTTGTAATTTTTCTAAAACAATTTTCAAAATCACTCTCTCTCTTACACATCAATCAATCACTTTTTTTCTCTCCTCTCTCCTTCTCAATCATTTTTTCTCTCACACACATCTACTCAATTACAACAAAATATCAAATCATTCCAAACTCCAAAACTACTTTCAAAATACACAACCAAACAAATCAAAAAAATTTCTAAACTCTTTCCCCAAAACAATTTTTAAAAATTACTCCCTCAAAACCAAACCAAACCAAACCAAACAAACCCGTAATTTTCAAAACGTCAAAGGGGTGGAATGTAATTGGGCTAAACCTCAGGGGGTGTCAATGTAATTTACCCTATTTGTATTTCACTGTCATTATATATATATATATATTATTGTATAATTACTATAAAATGAGTAAAAATTCTCTTTTGACATTATATGTTACATATATTACCAATTTATCTCACATTACATATTAAAAATGCAAAAATATAACCCTTTTTGCTAAGTCCACGTACCCTTAAATTTGAGGTTTGATGGGCCGCCCCCGCCCCAACACCCGTACCCGAATCCATGTAACATAGCCCATAGTTAAACACATTCTAACAGTTAAACGCAAGCTATGAGCAATAAACCTCAAATAAAATACCAACATAATTGAGACAGAAGCTTAGCAAGAAGAAAAAAGGAAATGAGAGAGAGAGAGAGTCATAAAACTCACCAGCAACAGCAGGGTCTAGGTTAGCATCTTCAGCAGAAGCTGCAGCACATGAAACCCTCGGGAAACGGAATACACCAGCAATTTTAGATAGCTCAGGTTTACTTACATCTGGTAGAGAGAAGCGCCTAACTACCTTTATTGTTTCCCCAATAACGTAAACCTTAAAGAGAACACCACCTACAAGGAGGCAAGTAGAAGATGGATTCTAGTTAGAAAGATGCTATTTGGGCTATGGATGGGGTAAAAAAAAAAGGGCTGCTCGTGCATTTCTGCAACCAAAATACCATGATTGATGAACTCCTGAACAACAAAAGGAGGTTCAAGTTTTGAGAGGGAGTATTCGTCATAAGCAATAAATAGTTCATGGGACTTTGCACTTCCATCCACGAACAGTGGTTTCGCGACTGGAAAAGTAGAAGCAAAAGAACAATTAATAATGTCAGTTTGGGGCAGGTTACCAGAAGGATTAAATTTGCATAATACCAAATTATAATGGTCTGTTCTTATGGCCCCTAAGGGTTGTCACATGTATCCCAGCATTGGGATTAGTGACACAAATATAGAATTTTAAGGCATATTATACTTCATTAGGAGTCAAGTTGTTCGAAGCTTGAATCAGCAGGTTTACACGGTAAATGAGAAAACACAAGAACTGAGAAGGAATACCTAGAGGTAGCTTTAACCCAGCTTTAGTAACGTCAACAGGGATGGATAATGGATCTTCAGCGACAACCAGTTGCCTTGGGACACCAACTTTTCCTACAACAATAATTGAAAGCCCAAACAAATTGATCATATATTCAAGTACTGGTCAATGGAGCAAAAGTTACCACATAAAAGCTCCCTTACATGAGCAACAGAATTAGTTTGAATCTTATGAATACATCTTCCAGCAAACAACGATTAGTCCCGCATATAATCTATTTCCAAGAAAAAGTAAAATAATAAAGAGACAGTGATATAAGAATAGATCAGAAATCAGCAAGATGGTACAGACACTACCATAGCACTCGGGCAAGTTGAGATCAGCCACATCCTCAAGCATGGAGTCACGGTTGTATACATGTTGTATGGCATGCGGAGGATCAAGAACAATAACTTCTGGATGTTTTAGCCTGTAATCCTTCAAAATAAAAGAAAAATAGGAGAAGTATGCTGTCAAGGCATGAAAAATTTTGAACCACAAACCATAAGGAATAATTTAAGTAGATTAAATTCCAGCTCTGATTGTCTATAGCATGAATCTATATAACGATGCTATAAAAATTCCAAAGTTCTATCTAGATTGGATGAAATAGCATTGCACTTATTCATTAAAATCAGAACTGTTTTTTTTTTTTTTCCTTCACAATAATCATGATGAGTTTCATCCTTGTCATTTTAAAAGCTCTTTAGGGAAACAGTTTAATTGTTGCATAAATGCTATAAAAGATCTTACAAGCAAGGCCAAATTGTGAGTTAGTTTTGAATTTCTACTCAATGGAATATCAGACTTACTAACATCAATATTATGCCGCCGCATACTCGCCAAGAATAATGAGATTTTGACATCAAAATGCAAGTGAGCAATTACAAACACCTATGAGGATATAACATGGGACACTCAAGATTACAAAGAGCCCTTCAACATGGTCTATGTAGCAGGGGTTAGTATAAAAGCACAAGCCAATTTAAGATATAAGCAATGAGCTACTAGTCATAACTCTCATTATCAAATTGAGACAGCAAGGTAGCCTTCTTATGAAGATGTAAGAAATAAAATTAAATAAAATAAAAATCAGTAGGGGTTAGTATGAAGTTAGCAGAAGCCAAATTAAGATATAAGCAACGAGTTAATAGTCAAACTCTTATATTCTCCAATTGAGACTGAAAAGTAGCAGTTGAGAATATTGCTGGTATAAAGATGTAATCTCTCTCTCTACACGGCATCTGAGCATCGAATCGATGAAGGAAAGGATTAAAATTGATGGACTGTTCTTCCCTTCCTTTCCCTCTTTTCTCTTCTATCTTCTTTTTTCTGTCCTAGGTTGTCTAAGTTAAGTAACAAGCTAGGTATGATAGATAATCTATAATTCAACTTAAGGTGCAGTGTTGAGAATATTTATATGTATAAAGGAGCAAATATGTAATTAACTATTTTTGGTAGCAGTAATAAAAATGAGGGTACTAACCCATCATGGGTTATGTTCTCATTGTTATTTCTCTTGATCTGTGATCATTGCTCAAACTTTCAACAGTAGCCTTGCATAGAAGATATAGAAAACAAATTATGAGTTCTTAAGACAAAAAGAAATTTACTATGGCGCCTAAATTTTAATGAATCTCTCCATAAGTCTGTCTCTAGATTAGCAACATCGATAGGATTAAAAAAATGGAGGTATGACTCCATTAGGTACAAAAAAGGGGGTTTGCAGAATGCAATACTTGGGCCATAAGAAGGTCAAAGTACCCAGAAATCTATCACATACAGGAACTGCTTGAGCTATATTTGGTATCCCTGATCCCTTTCCTTGGTAAGGTTTGATTGAAATCCAAAAGTCTTATTCTGACCACAGGAAGGATGACTTTGCCACTGCTTATATGTATGTATGCAACATTCTATTAGATGGAGAGGAGTTTTCAAACAACCTTTCAAAGCTCTAAATGGTTACATGATGTAGCTAAGTAACAGTTCTACAAGATCTTCTTTTCCTCTTGTTTTCCTATCTTCAATTTTCTGATCTTTAAAAGCCTTTGAGATTAAAAGAGCCTTTGTTAACCCCTTTATAGTGCCAAAAAGTTTAATTTCATAAGCAGAACACCTTTCATTCTTCAAGCACTTAAACCTGTAGCAATAAAAGTTCTCCAACCCGTAGCAATATATATTCTAAGTAGACCTTGAAGACCTTCCTTAAAGCCATCCAGTGCCAACCTTGCCCCAACCATAAGTATCAATCTAAATATCAAAGATTCTTTTGTTCTCTTGGGCAAATCAACAGTTAACCCTTTGAGATCCACAAGCCAAACAAAGGGACTAACTTTAGGGAGCAATTTGAACAATCCAATTAGCTTATTAGAAAGAAGAGAAGAAAGGAACTAGAAGGGTGGGAGGAACAACAGTAACTTTAAGATATGAAACAAACAGAGAATGGAAGTTAAATTGGAGCCATGAGGTTCCAAGGACACCACTCCAGGGTCCTCCAAAAAGGACTAAGCATGAAATGTAAGAGAAGAGAACAATGAAGACTCTCTCACCAAAGGCCCTCCCAGAATCTTATAAAGAAATCAAACCCAACAAGGCATATAATCTGAGCTTGAGGTAAGCTAAAAGCAATGCTACTGCAAATAAAACCCTAATAAAGCAGATACGGATTTAAAAGTGAATAGTGCAGCAGCCAACCAAGAACTTTGAGCTAGAGGGGGGAGTAAGGCTGTTGCCAAGAACTTCAGTAACACAAATTTTGTCAGTCTAAATTTATCATCTGATCCAGTATAGAAATGAAATAGAGTACTAATTATATTAGCGGGAGTTGCATGTTAAAATTGTTTGTGTGAGTCAGCTATCACACCAAAAAAAGAAGAAGAAAACAAAAAACACTCATATTAAGTTGCAAAACACTTTCTTCTTTTTTTCAAACTAAAGATGTAGTAACTAGCAGAAGCATTTCTACAAGGATGAACTATTACACCAACAAAAGGAACACTCATATCAAGTCACAAAATCTTTCTTTTTCTTTTTGGAAGTAAAAGATGTAGTAACTTTAGGCAGATATACAAGGACAAATTCTGCAAGTGAAATGATCATCATATAGGCTTAATTATATCATAATTTACCACCAATGTTTTATTAATATCTTTGCTTCTAACGTGGGTAACTTGCTCAAGCCAAATACAGCAATTGTTGGACAACAATGTGAAACTTTCTAGACTTCCTTAGGGTTGCAAACGAACTGAGCTGAGTTGAACTTTTTGGTGTTCAACCTCATTTACTCAGAATTAGTTGAGCTCAAGCTCAAGTTGAGTTTAGATAATCAAGCTTGAGCTTGGCTCGTCAAGTATTTGAGAAACTCGAGCTTGGCTTGAGTAAGCCAGATTAAATAAACGAGCTCAAGTTTTTAAAAAAAAATTAAAGTATTTGCTTATCAAGATATTAAAAAAAAAAAATATGAGCAAAATATAAAAGAATGCTTATATTAATAATAAATTTCATCAATCAAATATGTAAATTTACACAAACACCAAACACAAAAATAAAATAAATTAATGAAAATTTATTTGATATATTATTAAAGATAAATATTAATTCATTTTCTTTATATTCACGAGCCTTATCGAGCCGAGCTTGGGTCTACTTAAGCTTGGCTCGATTACAAAACGAGCCTAAAAATCGAGCTCAAGCTGTGAGCACAAACTCCAGATATCAAAATCTAAAAAGCATGGAGACAGACACAGAACACGGATACGAAGTCACAAACACACCAACACATCAATTGTTAAAATGGATTCTGTAGTGAACAACATTCCTTCGAATGCAATGCTAGAAAGTCAAGAAAATGAAACATATGTGATATTTTCAGAATAACTGCAAGCTTAGTACCCTTTTATCTATTAGACGGCCTGCACCAACTCAGAAAAGAAATATCAGTTTCAATGAATGCTGATCAAAGGGAGGGAGTGAATAGAGAGAGCTCAAAAGAAAATTTTATGAAATCTCAATCACTTGCAGTGTTGTGAATTCCATAAGGTACACTTTAGAATTGTACATATATTTTGTCAGATGCCGCCCACCAAAAGAGCCAATGGATCAATCAATTGATGCCCACCTCTATTTGACTCAATTCTGGAACCACCAGATGGTCATGGCAAAATCTTCTCCCCATTGCATTCACAAATGCAGGTGGAGCTTGGATCTTCATATAACTTGCATTACTGTGTAGCTAGTGACATGGTCCATGACCAGAGGGGTGCAGTTTCAGTATGGAACAAATGAACTGGAACTATTATTGAAGTGAGAGAAAGGATATTACTGAAGAGTACATACAAAGCGTCAAAATTTGAGAAAAAGTTTATATACAAGAGTTTTGTATTTGTATATATATTTAAACACTCCATTCTTGCTCTCTCTTTCTGTATGGACTCTTTTCTTCTCTTCTCTTCTCGTCCCGTCTCTCTTCCTGGATTTCCCTCTCTCTCTTCCCTCCAACCTTTCCCGTGTCCTTATTTTTTATGTAGGAATTTCATGTTTCCCTCCAATGTCCCATAATACAGGCCATGCACCCTTTGCATGGTCAAGTTTCATCCATTTTTTAAATTAAAATTCGCTATAAAGTACAAGGACAACGTTGTTGTAGTTAGAACATTAGGGACCGAAGTGGACTTCAGGTAAAAGTTGGAGGGTGAAAATTATAATACGCCCTAAAAAATGTACATATAACAGTGTCAAAAACCATGGACTCATTCACCCTGAAGCCCAATTTTACAACTAATCCAAGCAAACCAACAAGTATATGATACAAAGAAATAAAGAAAAAGTTCCCTAAAAATTATTGAAAGATTCCATACTTTTTGCAACTATGCTTAGCAACACGCGAACATCTAGATGTATCACAGAAAGTAAAATCCTCACTTGTTTGATTTCTTGAGAGACTGAACTGATCATGATTCATGATAGAGAGCAAAGATTCTGCAGATTATGTCCGACAAAAATGAGTTTTAAAGCCCCAAGAGATCTGGTTGTTTGACCAATGATTGTCAGTTGACAAACTTGACATCTAATCTCCGACATGAATAAGATAGGATAAATTTCATTTCACTAGCGGCATGAAATAATGTGAATTAAAAAATGAATGTCATGTAAGAGAATCCATAGCACAAAATAATACAGTCTGTTCATCAAATGAGATAGTAGAACAAAGGATCATACGGGGGGTATTCAAAAAAAAGGAGGATCATAGGGTTTAAATTGCGCGAACCTCAACAACCTGGCACCACTCCTTTCCTGCCAGCTGGAATGAAAATAAGACTTGTCAAACATGAAAAATTACAAAATAACTTATTCCCACTATAAGGGAAGACAATAACTAAAAAAAAATTTAGGAAAGAGAAGCAAAAAATAAAAAAGCAAGAGATAGAAAGGATGTGTTAACATCAGAAAAAGGGCACCAAAAAAAAAATGGTATATCACCACAAGGTTTTAAAAAGAAGAAGTTCTTAACAATTAGTGTGAGGTTTTTTTCCCTTTTTTAGAAGAAATCAACACTAACCTTATGTAAAACAACGTCAAAAGGACCTTGATCTGACAGCGGCCTGTTTCTGTCAATGTCAACAAATAATATTCCTTTATTTCTGCAATGATGTATAACAAAACATAGTCAGAGAAGAAACAATAATCTTGGGCACAGACCATTCTCTTTCTTTTTTTATTTAAAAAAAAAAAAACCGTATATCGGTGCATACAAAATTTGCACCATGTACATGGTTGCATAATAAATTATTAATATAAACATACATATGACACAAATACTAATAAAACATAATACATGAACTAAGTAATTGGCTAGTGGATTTTGGTAATACATAGGAAGGCAAAAAAAATAACAAAAAAATGAAAGAAAGAACAAACGAGAGAATGACTAACTGGGTAAGTGATTCTATCATATGAATAATAATGCAAATTTAGAATCGGACTAAATTTTGTAATATACATTTTGTTTACTTGTATCCGAAAAAAGCTCTCTCTCTCTCTCTCATATGTTAACAATGCCAAAATGGGCCCGGGGGGGTACTCAACCAGAGGTCGAACTGCACATCTACTGGATCATTGCGGTCTAATTTGGAAATAGTAATTTCCAAATAACCACAAAAGAAACAGTAATCAGATAAATTTTGAGAATTTTACATATTATAAGCAAGTCAGCAAGGACAAGGATTGGTAGTGTAGTTTATAACTAGAGAAGAAAGGATGAGAAATAGACTTTTAATTTGTCACTGTTAACTTAGACTTAAGGGGTATATATGATGGAATATTCTCATTAATCAAGTAGAAGAAACGCCCAAGATTCCAGATACCAAGATATTAAAATGTAAGTGGAGTGATAAGTCAAGCAAACAGTTTATCAATGACAAATTCCCAAATATTTAACCACAATTGGATAAGGACACCATAATCCCTACCACTGTAGATTCTCTACTGTTACTCACAAGTTTAAAAAAATAAATGATAAAAAAAACACAGTTGAAACTCACAGGCAAAACTTTACAAATTAATGAAAAACTTTATCAATATTAATAATGAAAATCTTAAACTTTTCCATGTATTTGTAATTTTTTTTTTCTTTTTAAGTTACTACTGGATGCTAACAAAACTAAAAAGAATTTCACACACCAAACATAGATATATAAAAAATTGCATTTGCATACATCTATATACAAAAAATTGAAGATGAGAGACAAAATTACAATTTTCAGAACTTGATGATTTGAGATATATAGATATAGATTATACATGGATAGGTGAATGATGGAAGAGGAGGAATGAATGAATGAATAAAATACCTACCGAGCCAAGCAAAGGAGTTTGGGCTGTAAGAAGCTCTTCTTCTTCTTGGAGGTGAGAGCGTAACCGACTACCAGTTTCTGCGGGAGTGGGAAGGCAACGCCGATTGAGTTCACATCGGCTTCTCTCTCTTCATCTTCTTCATCAATGTCCGAGATCTCTCCGTTCAACCTCATAACCCTAGTTTACAGATCACTCAACTTCCTAGGGTTTTTTGATCACGCTTCTTCCCAAATCAATCAACAAATTCGATTTTTTCCTCTTTCTCACACACTCTGCATATATACATATATATATGTTTGTGTTTATGTGTGATTCTCTCTAGAAGTTGAGTTTTCTCTCTAGATTTTGGAGCAGAGAAATATGAAATAAGTTGGATAGGATTGAGAGAGAGAGAGAGAGAAAGAGAGAGAGTGTAATGGTATGTGATCAACTGAGTGTATTAATGGAATGGAAGCAGATTTTATTAGAAACTCCGCTTGGAGGTGGTGCTGGTTGATTTTACTGATGTACCCTTGCTATGTGGATTTATTTATTCACGTGAATGCCATTTTGATTAGAAAATTGTTGGTGGTGATGCTTCCATCCATGATGTCGTTCAGTCTATTTGGTTTGGGCGTTTTGGATTAAATTTTTTTAATTTTTATATTTTTTTGTTTTTAGTAAATATTTTTAAAATTTTAAATATTTTTTTATTTTTTTAAATATATCTTACTTAAATGTATTTAAAAAGTAAAAAAATATTTTAAAAAATTAATAAATATATAAAAATATACTGAATTCTGCTATTTTTTTATATTTTTGGTATTTAGTGAATTTTTAAGAAGTTTTTTCACAAATTTTTTATTTTTTAAGTATATTTATGTTAGGTATGTCTAAAAAGTAAAAAAAATATTACTTAAAATATTAAAAAAATCAATAAAAATAAAAAAACACGAAAAACAAGAAAGTATAACTTTCTGAAAAGTGCTTTTGAAAAACTGTAACTAAGCAAAGTGGCTTTCGTGGACCTATCTACAAATGTTTTTTTTTTTTTTTACATAATAAATAAAAAAAAAAATTAAATGTATGAAAAATATCTATATTAAAATATGTGCGGCTTGTTTGGCTTGTTTTTGGGAGAGTTGTTTTTGAAAAAATTTGGGAGAGTTGTTTTAGAAATTTTTTTGGTTTGTTTGGTTGTATATTTTGAGAGACAAATTTTTTTTGGGAGTTTGGGATGATTTGATATTTTGGGAGAATTGAGTAGATGTGTGTGAGAGAAAAAGAGAGGAGAGAGAAAAATGATTGATTGATATGTAAGAGAGAGAAAGTGATTTTGAAATTTTTTTGAGAAAAAACTCAAACCAAACAAATTTTGGGAAATTTTTTTCTAAAACTCATTTCCCAAACTCAAACCAAACATACCCGTGAAGTTTTTTTTTTTTTTTTTTTTACAGGAAAATCCTCCCCACCCTCCCGTAGGTCCAAGGCAGCGCCCTTACAGAAATCACCAGGGTGTCCTGTTAGCCGTTCCGAGCGAGGAGACTATAACCTGAGAACTTGCCCCGACCTCCCAAAACAAGCTCCGCTTAAGTCAGGACTCGCACAGCGAGGGAGTATTGAACCCACACCAAGTACTGATTAGACAACTTGTTACAGGTCTAACCTCCTAACCAACTGTGTTTCGCCCAGGAGATTGGCCTAGCGGAGAAGGAATTGAACTCATGGCCTTGGGACTTAAATTCCAAGCCTTAACCACAATGCCACTCACCCTTGGATTAAAATATGTGAAGTTGGTCTAATGTTCTAATTTTTTTATTATTGGCGGTCCATTAAACTGTCATTAGTATAATTTTTTTTCATTATAACGATACTGCAACAACTTCTATTAATTAATATTGTTATCGTGTTTATGTGGATGCGAATAAAAAATAACCTTGACTAAAGATATTCATAAAATTGTATACTAAATGACAAGATGCTCATAAAAAAATTAAAGATGCTCATAAAAAATTATATTAAATTTTGTTAGGATAATTGTTGCTATTCATCCTAAAAAGTAAGGATAATCTACACCTTATCCTGAAATAACAAACTCTTTTATTTTAGTGTCCCAACCACCAAACTTTTTTTTAAGTTGTAAATTACTTACAATCTAGTTCAAATAGGTCCCACTTAATGGAGGAAGTTTTAACTGTGGGACCCATCACAATACCATAATCTCTATTGCAAATTAAACAAAATTGAAAAAATATTGAAATTTGAAAAAGTGAGAGATTTTAAAAATAAATAAATAAAAAAGAAATTAGTAATGTAATAAGAACAACTAAATCTTTAAAACAAAATTTACTAGCTTATTTTTATGGAAATTCTGATGCAACAATGTTAGGTGGCTTGAAAAACTATGGCTCGAAACACTCAAAACGACGTCATTTTAACACATTCGAGCCATTCGAATCACAAAAATTCGAGTCACCAAACATTTTCCATTCTAATGAATGAGGAGCGAAACTACCCAGGCACCATTTTAACTCAATTGTCTCGTTTTTTCAAAAAAAATAAAAATAATAAAAATAATAAAAAACTTGTCTTATTTGTTATTAGTAAATTGATAAGTATAGGCTAGCAAAAAAATATAATAATAAAATATTGAAAAAGTAAAATACACAATTAAATTGTTAAAGCATATAAATATTTAGAATTAAAGTTAAATAACCCAAAAATTATAATAAAAAAGAGTAAAGAATTACAATGATCAAATAAATAGGGGAATATTTTTTTAAGGTACTTGGTATTAAGATTTTATAGGATAGATGACGTACAATATTTTCATAATAGTTGGAGTCCCTCAACATTTTTCCAGAGAAATTTCAATCTAAATAAATTTTCATCCAGATAAATTTCAAAATATAGAGAATTTTTGCTCAATTTCTCTAATTTTCTCTGTGTTTTGAAATTTTCTTTGTATTTTGGAATTTCTCTGGGTTTAATTTTCTTTGATTTGTTTAAAAATTTCACTGTGATTTGGTCACGATTTGCTCACAACTTTCTCTGTGTTTTAACCAATTTTCTCTGTGTTTTAATCAAACTAGAGAAAATTATGTATTTTCACAGAGAAATGTTGGAACAATCTTCTGTGTACAATAAATAAATTAAAACAAAATAAAAAAATAAAATAAATAACTTACATAATTTATTTTATCGAACTGAATGAAAAATAAAAAGATCAAGTCGAGTGTGTGACACTCTGTCCTTAAGACAAATTCGCTCTGTTACAGTGTTTATGGACTAATGGCGTCTATCTTCCAAGATACAATGATCTTCACAAATTTGTTGTAGCACTCCAAACAAATTTGTCCAGTGAACTAGAACATGTGTTCTATAACTTTCTAAATTTTTTCTAAAATAATATGGAGAACAATGGATGCTAGAGAGCAAAATGAAGGCAAGGAAAATGAATTTTCGGAATAAGTGACTACTAGAAAATGGCCTGCTATTTATAGACCTGAACAGGTTCAATTATTCAAACTGAACAGGTGGAATTTGAATCCAACAAGCGCATAACAGTTTAAACAAATAACTGTTGGGCAGTTTATATCTGTTAGAAAAACTGCAACAGATTTGAATCTGTCTGGGCAGAAACTAAATATGTCCGGGGTTCAACAGATTAGCAACCTGTTTGGACTGTTTAAACTTGTTGTGGAATTTGGATTGAAAAGAGGCACAAAATTTTGGACAAAAAATTTGAATTCAAATTCAAATTACAAAAGTGCAAAATTTAAATTAAATTTTCCCGCAAGAAATTTGGGAAAAAATTCAAATAAATTTTGTGTAAAAATTAATATTAGAACCGACCCGACACACAACCTATACCCGTGCCCGGCACGGCTCGGCCGGCCGGACAGCGGCGACGCCAGCACGTGTGGTGGTTTGGGCTAAGGTTTCATTTGTTCATAACTCCTTCATTCTACAAACTTAGGGTGCCTCTTGGGGCCTAACCCAAGTTAGTACACCAAGGTCTTAAATGCCTACAAAAACTCTCTTAAAGTTTCAATGTGGGGTAACCCATTTCAAGAAAACCCACATTTACTTCTTTAATTGTTTATTCCACAAACTCGAAAACGGTATCAACTTCTCATTCACTCATAAATGGTTTTGATGAACCGTCTTCACCGTGTGACTTGCCATGCGGCAAGGAACACGTCACCTTTTCGGACCCACCCTAAAAGACGTTTGGGACACACTCAATTTTAGGCTCAAAATTGGCCTAAAATAAGCCTTATAAAACAAATTTTTCCAACAGAAGTATCAAGCAACCTTCAACAAACATATACACAAAAATAGATTGAGAATTAAAAATGTTCCTACTCAAATTCATGCCTAAATCTAAGTTTATCCATTGAGTAGTCAAATTGAGTATAATGACAAACTCATACGAACAAATTGAGTATACATATATACATATATACACATATATAGTATTCTCACTCTAAAATGACAGTATACAATTTAGCATTCGTGAACAGCGAGCTCTCAAAGCTAACCTCGATATTCGGCCTCCAAATTATGGGTAGTGATTAGAATTTTTGTTAGAGCAATCATCGTCCTCATCCTCTTCCTCCTCTTTCTCTACATCATTGTCCACGATGCCACACCAAATCATCGCCTAATCGTCGTGGTGGAGATCTAGATCAACATCAGCAAGGTCGAGCACAGGGTCGTGTTCTGAGATTGAGCGTCCAGCAATGAGAGCCGAACTACAAGCGGCACCGACATGGCATCATTTGGAGCGCGATAGTTCAATGCCCAAGGTGTCGTATCTGGGGTGGGGGTGGTGGTACACATTGAGGGAGCTTGAGACCGCTACCGATGGTGGTAGAGAATGATGGAAATGATTGTTATAGAGAGATCTAAAATCCTAGAGATAGAAAGGGAGAGAGAGAGAAGAGTAGAAAGAATGAGAGTGTGGGTGTGATTTAAGGGTGTGGGGGTGAGGGATCTTAGGTTATAAAAAAAATTATATATTATGGACCTCTTCCATTATTAAAAGTTAGAGAGATGATAAACTAAATATTCCAAATAAATATACATGGCCATGAAAGTATGCATTTGAAGTAAGGGGTAGTTTGGGATGTTCTAAATAAGTGTACTTTTTGACTTTTTATGAAATATGGGTTGGGTTGGGTTTGAAGTGATATGGTAGAGAGGTGATGTGATTTAAATAAGATGATGTGACTTAAATAGGATAATGACTTTTTGAAGTTTGATTACAGATTTCAATTTGTCAGTGTTGTCCTTAAATTTTTTAAATTGAATCAAATTGCTTTAATTTTAAACAACTGTCTAAATCATTAATGACATAATAATAAATTAGATAAATTGCATTGACTTCCCTCGTTTTTGGAAGAAAACATACAATTTTAATATAATTATATTGGGCTCTCTTAATGTTTTAATTTATGTAACACTCGCTCTACTTTTCATAAGAAATTTATTAGTTGTATAAATAAATAAAAAATATTATTACCATCTATCTCTTTTACGTTGAAATGTATATTTTATATTGTGTCTCTTTGTGTTTTTATAGTATCGGCATTAATTTTAATCTATTTGATCTTATCAAAATAAAGGTCAGTGCAATTATGTTAAAATTATAAAATTCATTGTCTATTAAAAAAAATTCAAAGAAAAGTTACAAAATTAACTTGTCTTCCACCTTGCCACTGACATCTCTCGATCTGCCTGTCCTTGATATAATATAGGGTGGAGGCAAATTACTACAAACCTGTCCCAAACTTAACCCATGATTATCCTTACACCCTTTGTTGGGAAATTTGATTGGTTTGTGTATCATGTCTCTAGTTACAACGTTTGTGATTTTTTATTATGATATATTAAAGTGTTAGTTATTACTTAGTTATATACATTATGGTATTAGTTATGATTTATTTTAATATTAATTATGATATTATTTTGGTTATGAAGCTCATTGATTATACCTTATGTAATATTTGGTTATAATATTTTATTTATTTTTTTAATTATGACTCTCATTGTGATAATCAATATCACAAATATCATAACTTGCATATGTTGCACACTCTTTTAGCAGTACCCTATTTTATTATAATTTCCCTAGTGATTGAGATGAGATGCATAATTTGATTGAAATTGAAAATTCTAAAAAAGACATTGAGAAAAAAAGGCTATGTTTGGTGTGGAGTTCTAATCATGACTCCATACCTATATTTGAGATGGTGTTTGATTACAATTTTTAAAAATTAATTCCACACCACTTATGAAAACTCGTTTCAGGCGGGATTTGAATTTTGAAATTTGGCTTACCCGGTCGTCCTCTCGGTCATTCGTCTAGTCGTCTATGTAACAACTTGAAAATTTAAGTTGTCTCTTAAATTTTATATTAGTATTATTTAATTATAAATGAGAAAAATCTTAAATGTTTAATTAAATATTTTGTAAGAGAAAAATAAAATAAAGTGTAATTTATTTGCATTAGGGTCATTTTATGGAAAAGAAAAAAAATAAAATAAAAAGAACAAACTAAAGCAACATGTAGCTTAGGACGATGATTATGCAGCATAGGTGTGGTGAGTCATATATGTTGGATAAGCATGAATTGATGAAAAAGCATATGGATGAGCCACATGTATGAGCGGTGGCTTGAGGCTCACGAATTAACTCCCTATAAATAGGGAGGAGATGTTCAAGTTAAGGAGAAAAAAAAAAATGAGGGGGGGGAAAGAAAATACAGGAAGACGAAAGGGTCTTTGGTAGTGAAAAGAAAGAGTAAGTTATTAATTTTAAGGTGAGTTATATTATACATTGAGTTACCATTATATGTTTTACATATATTTTGAATTATCATAGTTTATTTTATGTAAATTGTGTTTTATAAATTATATTAGCATTTCTAGTTTATGGACCTTATTTTATATAATAAGGAAAACTTATGGATATAATTGTTTATTAAAATGTATTTTGAGTAATTATTTTATAAGTACCACCACGGAGGTCTCATGCCTTGGGGGACTTAAATAATCATTGGCCTTCTGATTAGTCACTTTGTGACCCTTTGTCTGTCATAGATCCACTAGAACTCTGATTTCTGGTGTGAAGCAAAGTGTTGTACGGAAGCTAAGTGTTACACTATTGTGGGAGCTACCTTTAGAGTTCGTACGAGCCACCTCTTGAGTCCATACATATGTTATGTTCCGTTCTGTATCGTGGTTATGATTATTTTGTATTATATGTTATGTATTCTAATATCAAGTTATGTTTAGCCAATAATTATTCATAGTAAATTTTATGTTCGTATGTTCTTAGTATAATATTTATCACTCAGCCATATGCTTATAACTGTTTACCAATTTTTAGGAAACAATACAATTCAGAAATAGCTTTTGGAAAATCTTAGACGTAGAGCTGCGGAATAGACACACACAACACTTTTATGATATTTTTTCTATAAAAATATCGACTTTTTTTGTCAATAAATTTTGTAATAAAAATAGAAGTTTCGATGATTATTTTTGTGCCCTCACTTAAATATTATTTCCACTATCGTTTATTAATTTGTTCAATAATTGGCCGAAGGTAACTTAAGTTACTAGCCATCACGTTGTTTAACCCTTGGGTATGGGGAGCGGGTCGTGACAGTCCAGCCGGTTGACTGGAATAGTGCAATTTTATTTTATTTTTTTGGGCAATTGGCACATGTTATTTTTTATGTATTAAATAAAAAATATGTTCCGAATTTTTAAAAATTTTTATGAGTTTTTAATAGAATTTTGAGTTGTGTGTTTGGTTATGATTTGTAAATTTTTTGAATCAAATATTATATGTCACATCAATTATTCCAAACTCAATTCAAAACTATTTTCAAAACTCATAACAAAACAATTTTTCCTCACTCAAATCATAATTCCAAAACTCACAAATTCAAAATACAACTCTATTGTAGTTTTAGAATTGCGATTTGATAATAGAGTTGTATTTTGAGTTTGTGAGTTTTGGAGAGTGAGGAAAATTTGTTTGGTTACTTAGGTGCCATTTGGTAACACTTACGTCTTCAGTTTATATTTACAAAAATTATAAAAACTCAAATAAAAATTTGTTTGGTAAATTTTTGATTTATAAATCAATGGTCTCAGTTTATAAAATTTGGCCAAAAAATATAAACTCAAAAAATGAGTTTACGTTTTGAGTTTTTTTTTTTTACCACCCAACACTAGCCACTACCCACCACCATTTTCCACCACTGTCTTCTGCCACTACAACCCACCAGCCACACCCCACCACTACTTGCCACCACCACTCACCACCCATCACTCGCCACCACCACCCACCTGCCACCCACCAGCCACCACCCACTCGCCACCACCACCCACCCCTCGCCACCACCACCACCCGCCACCACCACCACCCGCCACTACCATCCACCGCTCGCCGCTGCCACCACCCGCCACACCACTCACCACCCACCTACCACCACCAACCACCCGCCACCACCAGCACCAGCCACCCACCCGCCACCACCACTCACCACCCACCACCACCATCACCCACCTACCACCACCCACTCGTCACCCACCTGCCACACCACCCATCACCCGCCACCACCACCACCATCACCACCCACTCACTACCATCCATCACCCGCCACCATTACCCACCCACCACCCAGCACTACCACGCACTCGCCACCACCTGCCATCCATCACCCACCTGCCACCACAACCCGCCACCGTCACCGGCCCACCACCCGTCACCATCCGCCACCACCCGCCATCCGTCACCCACCAACCACCACCACTCACCGTCACCCACCCACTCACCATCCACGACCACCACCACGACCACCCACTTGCTACCACCCACCACCTGCCACCGTCACCCACCACTACCACCCGCCAACTACCCGTCACCACCACCACCCACCCGCTATCCGCCACCCACCTGCCACCACCACCCACCACCCGCCGCCATCACCACCACCACTCACTCGCTACCACTCGCCACCGTCACCCACCCACCCATTACCGCCACAACCACCCACTCGCTACCATTTTCCACCACCGTCTTCCGCCACCACCATCTTCCGCCGCCACCACTCGTCTCCACCCGCCACCACTTGCCATTTCTTACTCTTTTTTTATATTTTTAAATTTTTTTAAACATTTTGTCTAAACCAAATGCGTTTGTAGTTTATGTTTTTCTAAAAATAAACAAAAAATAAACAAAAACTAGTTTATAAAATTTTTGTAAATATAAACTGAAAACGTAAACGTTATCAAACGGACCCTTAGCATTTGGTAGAGTTTTAGAATTATGATTTGAGAATAGAGTTGTATTTTGAGTTTGTGAGTTTTGGAATTATGATTTGAATGAGGAAAATTTGTCTGGTTGTGAGTTTTGAAGAGAGTGTTGAATTGAGTTTGGAATAATTGATGTAATATATGATATTTGATTAAAAAACTTACAACTCATAATCAAATACACAATCTAAAATTCTATTCAAAGTTCATAAAAAATTATAAAAATAGTTTTTTTATTTAATATATATATATATATATATATAAATACTATTCCGGTCAACCTGCTAGACGTCCAGGGGATGACCCGATAGACGAATTTTCAAATGCGGGTGTGAAAATGATTTTTGAAAACTAAAACCAAACGTAGCACTCAAACCAAGAGGTAGAAATGTGATTTGAAAATGCCACTAAACACAGCCTAAAATTAGAAATATCAAAATGATACGATATACAATTTTTTTATAATTCAGTATCCAGTCTTAAAGATTGATTAATATGAGGAATTAATCCCATTATCTATTAGTGAGGGCCCCAATTAAATCCTAAATTGACCCCAACAAATTATTTACATTTAAAATGTTTTAAATTTAAAATTATGGAAGGAGCACGTCCCATTTAAAGATACTTTAGTGAAGGATTCCTTCTAGTCTAAAATTTGAAAAATCCTAGTTGAAAAAGGCTGTCAAGTGAAGGTTTGGCAAAGAGAAAGACAAGGTAGGTCTTGAATATGTGACATTGGATTTAGTAATGGAAACTCTTACTCTCTAAATAACACATATTATATATATATATATATATTATTTTTATAGAGAGTATTTGGCAAGAAAGATTTTAGCTTTTTTTAGGCTAAAATTCACAAAAAGTCAAAATAAACTAAAATAATTAATAAAACAAAATATCACATTAAATTCATAATCATTTCACTTTTTCTTTGACAAATATCATATGTAACTATAAAAAAATTCAATCATCTTCTCAAATACAAAAATTTTAACCTACTAAAATAGTCAATAACTAAAATAATCTACTAAAATAATAACTCCCCAAATACCCACGTAGTGTCATTTTGTTTTCGAGGTGCACATATATAACGTGTGGGGATCGCTACTAATAATATAAATAGTAGGCAGGACGAATCGGTGACTTATAACGGCACGCGGTTCACGTTAACAAGCCACCCAAAAGGTAGTTGACCGTTAAATTCGGACAGCTCGGTGGTACCGCCTTTCCAAGAGTCCTTTTGAATTTGGTTTCAAATTAATTTAATGCCAAAGGCTGCCCCGCTTTTTTCCCCATAGAATATTCTCTCTCTCCTCTAAAACCCTAGTTCTTGTCTCTCCCTCGTAAACTCCGTCCTCAAACCCCACAAAAATCGACGGAGTTTTCAATCCCAAACATCCTATATTGCATCAATATCACCCACCTCTTCACCACACTCTGTTTTCACAACCCTTTTGACCTTGACCCATTATCAGATCCATGGCTTTTGCTGGAGATTCAGCTCTTTTGTGCCGTCAAATCATCACCAAGAACACTGGTTTGAATTTCCAGAATCGGGTTTTTAGTGTTCCGATTAGTCCTCTCAGGTTTTGCTTCAATGGGGATAAATTGAAGGGTGGTGAGGTGAAGATCGGAGTCAGAGCTGCGTTACAGAGTGTGGAGAGTGTAGAGATTTCGAAGAGTTTAGAGGGTTTTTCAGGGTTTGATGCAGTGACTGAGGGAGAGTTGAGAGAGAAGGGTTTTTTGGGGTTGAGGAAGACGAAGCTTGTTTGCACGATTGGGCCGGCGTGTTGTTCTTTGGAGGATTTGGAGAGGTTGGCTTTGGGTGGAATGAATGTTGCGAGGCTAAACATGTGTCATAACTCGAGGGAATGGCACCGGGATGTGATATGGAAGATCAAGAAATTGAATGTGGAAAAAGGGTTTTGTGTGTCTGTGATGATTGATACAGAAGGTAGTCAGATTCATGTGGTTGATCATGGGGCTCCCTCCTCCGTCAAAGCAGAGGTAAACGACTAACACTCACAGATTGGTTTTGTTATATGAATTGAACAAATATAGAAGTAGTTATTAATTAGGAAAAATATTAGATATAGACTCTTTCAATTGTCAATTTGGGATAAATAATTTTGATAATTTTATAATAATCAGGATGGCTCAATCTGGCTTTTTACTACTGAGAAATTTGAGGGTTCTCGTCCATTCACTCTTCAAGCAAACTATGAAGGCTTTTCGGAAGGTAGTATATAATAGAAATAATGCAAGTTCAAAATTAGTTTAATGCAAACAAAAGAGGGAAATTCTTGTTAAATCTTGCTTTCTCTCTCAGGTATCATAGTGGGCGATGAACTTGTCATTGATGGAGGAATGGCAAGCTTTGAAGTCCTAGAAAAGATTGGGAATGATTTGCGCTGTAAGTGCACAGACCCTGGATTACTCCTGCCTCGAGCCAAATTGAGATTTTGGAGAGATGGGAAGCTTGTTGAGAAAAATCATGAGCTCCCAACCCTATCAACCAAGGTTGATTTTCAGACACTTCTTTTCTGAATTTTGTTTATCTCCACGGTGCATATTATAGTTGCTTAGTTTTGATGAGTTGACATTACAGACCCTTTATAGTGTTTGTTTGGACAACCATTGGCATTGAGTAGTACTGAACTCTGTGATCTTCAATATTCTCTCTCATGCGTAGCTATTTTAAATGGTTTATTATTATTATTTTTTTAGATTGTATTTTAAATGGTTTATTAAATGGTGGAAATCAATAAAAAATTGCTTTTTTGGAGGATATATTGTGATATATTTTGAAAATTTCACTCCTTTGCTCATCATTGAATTGGTATTATATGATCTGCAGGATTGGTCTGACATCGAGTTTGGAATTTCTGAAGGCGTTGATTTTATTGCCATGTCATTTGTAAATGATGCCGATGCTGTCAACCATTTAAAGAACCACCTATCAACCAAAGCATCAGCGTTTGTCACCTTTACACTAAAATTTCTTTTCTTGGCATGCAATAATCTTTTGACTATTTCACTTGATGTGTGCTATAGTCACGGAAGTTGATTCTTCCATTTTTGGATATCATCAAGAGCTTCATAGCAACTGTTGCTATCTTAAGCCTCATCCACTGGCATATGCTTTTCAACACTCCATGAGAAATATATTTACATTGTGCATAACATTCAATTATACAGTAACAGGATGCATTTTTCACAAGTTTCTTAGCTAGATCCTATCTTCTGGAATATACAAAAACTGAGAGCCAAATTCTTCATTTGACAGATCCATTAAAGTTCTAGCGAAAATAGAGAGCATGGAGTCTCTACACAAACTGGAAGAAATCGTAGAGGCTTCTGATGGAATAATGGTGGCACGAGGTGATCTTGGGGTTGAAATTCCACTCGAGCAGATACCAACAGTGCAAGAGACCATTACTCATGTTTGCAGGCTGCTCAACAAGCCTGTGATTGTAGCTTCTCAACTTCTGGAGTCAATGATTGAATATCCTACACCAACACGTGCTGAGGTACTACAGTTAATTACCTTATTAAAAATATAGATTGGTTAAAAAAATATTCAAGAAATCTTTCCTCCTAACTTGTGGAGTCCAGTTCAGGATCAACTCGGTACCATTCTTAAGCTTTTTTTACTTAATCTAGGATTTCCTCTCAACCAAGAGGCATAAAACCTCATAATACTTAATAGCTATGTGAAATTTCATTCCTTGTGCCAAATAGGGTGAATAATTGTCTTTGGGCTTCTTGATTGACTCTCCTTGCCGAACCTTTCTCTCATTGACAATGTTCCTTGATGTTATAAGGTTGCAGATGTTTCCGAAGCAGTTCGGCAGTTTGCTGATGCCCTGATGTTATGTGGTGAGTCAGCAATTGGATCATATGGCCAGAAGGCTCTTTCTGTCTTGCGGACAACCAGCAGTCGGATGGAACTATGGAGTCGTGAGGAGAACCAACAGAATGGTCTCCATCAGCGTCAACTTGGACAGTCTCTGCCTGACAGGATTGCTGAGCAGATTTGCAATTGTGCAGTGGAAATGGGTATTTAAACTTTTCTCGGCATGCCTTCATTAACTACATAGCATTGCAGTAGAGTAAATGCATTGGTTGTTTAAAAATAGAGGGTAATTCCAGGTAAGGGTTTAATATTTTGTAGAATATTACCCTCTCATGAATCAAGTTACGTGTGCTGTGTTTCCAATGCAGTCTTGACTAGTTCACAAGCAATTGCATCACTTTTGGTGTTTCAAACTAGTGTAAATGAAGGAGATGTACATAAGCCATCTGGTCATTTCATACAATACCATCTCAAGAGCCTTTTTTTTTTTTTGGTAAATTCCTGTTTACAAAGTTTGTGTTTAGATTTATTGATTTAAAATGAAAGGATTTGGTGCTTATTTTTCAAGGAGAATAGCTCACATTTGGATTTGATAATTTAGATATGTATTTCAATAACAAATTTGAGAGCTTCACCATGATGGATTTGAAAATAATAATGTACTAGTAGTTACTTGAAATCTTTCATACAAAGGAATTCTAGTTATAATAATCTACCTTCCCTATTAATTTTAATAATTTATCAATTTATCTATAATAACAAACTCTCCTATACTTCCATAGAATTTTAATATCAAATTCCTTGATTTGAGATCCATATCCATCCAAAAGAAGCATAACTGTTTGTTTTGTCTGCAGCTAACAACCTTGGCTTGGATGCTATTTTTGTGTACACGAAGCATGGACATATGGCATCCCTCTTCTCACGCAACCGTCCAAACCCTCCCATATTTGCATTCACAAACGATGAAAGCACGCGAATGGCCCTGACTTTGCAATGGGGAGTTATGCCTGTCCTAGTTGATTTATCAGATGATATCGAAGTTAACATCTCAAAAACTGTTGATCTTATGAAAACAAAGGGGATGGTGGAAGAAGGTGATGCTGTTTTGGTGGTATCGGATGTTATTCCAAGTTGTGAAACCCCTACTGTTTTCCAATCAATCCAGGTGAAAACCATTGTTTAGGAAATAAATTCACTTCGACATGGTAGATTGCTAGTTATCCATGTAAGATTTTTTTAAAGAATAGGCGAAGTGATACTTTGGACCTTTGAGTCCCTATTGCAGTGTGTGAGTGAGTTTGCATTTTCTCAGTAGATAATATAATATTGTTCTGCTGTAAACTGGTCCCTTAGCCACTGTATAATTTATTTATCAGATTTTGCTTTCATTTATTTCTCCTGTAATGGATGTTTTAGTTATTTTAAATCTATCAGAAGGAAGGAAAAAAAAAAGTACCAATTAGATAAGTTTGTTGTTAAAATTGGGTTTAACTTGATTAGTACTTTACACTTCATTACACAGTCGCAAATCCAACTTTGAAGGTCAGGATTCGGGCCTGAGCCGTATTGTACTATTCTCTTCTTTTAGTATAATAAAACTGATATGAGCCATAAATGTAGACAATCTTATCAAATCATATAAATTTGTATGTTGTGTTTTATTGTTTAGGATTAGAGAAATGTTAGAGATTATGAAAATTTTGTCATGAAAATGATCATGAAAAATTTGTGACCTTTAGATTACCTTGATTAGTGTGTGGTGCTTTATTGTAAGTGTAATCTAAACATCACAAATTTTTCATGACCATTTTCATGAAAGACTTTTCATGATACCTAACATTGCTGTTATGGTTAATATTTATTGTGTGTTTTTTTCCTCATCAAGAGTAAACTTAAGCAATACTAGATTCACAAGTTAAACAAAAAAAAAAAATGTTACATAATTTTTTTTTATATATAGCAAGAGTAAATTGTAAGCAAGAGTAGATTCACAAGTTATGCGCGCGCACACACAAAAAAAGTTACATAAATAAATAAAATTTATAAAATTATCTCATTAATATGAGTTGCTAAAATTATATTATTCAAGTGAACCTGTTTCAAATTTTAAAATTTTATTTTTGCATGACTCTGTTAGTAAAAAATAGTTGTTAGCTTGTAAATTAATTTTTATTAAATAAAGGAGATTAAATAAACATTTAAAAACAGATTTTTTAACAGAGTAAACATTTATAGAAACAAATTATTATTATTATTTTGTGGAAATAAAGAACAAAAAATTATTACTAATTTTTGACAAATTTGTTAAAATGTGCAAACTTTGACTATGATTTATGACAATTAAAACCTAATATATTGTCGTTTTGTAAGCAGATGCTTTCTCAATGACTTACAAATGTGTTAATTGTTGTGATTGCCAATGTGTACAAATTTGTTATTAATTGTTGTGATTGCCAATGTATACAAATTTGTTACAACTATGTATACCTAATTGATTGCGACTCTATGGAGAAGTTATTTGGTGGTCTTAGGGTACGGTCGCATGATATTTTGAGTGAGTTGTGATTGGTGAAAAATGTATGATCTATAATTTCATGTTAGATGATTGAAGAACAACAAGAGATATAATAAATTGTGATTGATCATGAATAAAGTCAGGGGCGGAGCTATCAAAGGGCCAGGGGGGTCACGTGCCCCCCTGGGTTTTGCAATTTTTTTTTTTTAAAGCAAACATAAAGAAAATACTTTAAATAAAAAAATTATAAAAAAATTATTTTAAATGTCAATAATATTTTTAAAATAATAAGAATAATAATGATTATTTTGATTGAAAATAAAGTGATTACGATATTATTATCTATGAAAATTTCAATGTCATAGTGATATCTATTACTATTGACATGCAAATATAATTAATCTCAATGAAAATATAGAATTTATTGAATTATTAGTTACATTTTACATGTAGCGTTCATTCTCTATGTGTTTCTTTACTATTAGTTGGTGATATCACATGTTAATGATAACGTGGTATAACTACTATATTGAATTTTTACGCATATTTTGTATAAAAAATTACTTTATCATTATATATTTTATTTTAAAACTTTATATCCATAACTTTTTTTAATATTGTCTATGATACACTAATTACAAATAATATTTAGCTTATTTGGTTCTAGTTTTCAGAAAACAATTTTTAAAAAATTCTATATTTTTATTTTTCATATTTTAATGTTTTCAATAAATTTTTTTAATGTTTTAAGCAATTTGTTTTAATTTTTAGACACGCCTAACATAAATATACCTAAAAAGTATAATATTTGTAAAAAAAATCCTTAAAAAATACACTAAATACCAAAAAATATAAAAATAATATGAAAAATTAGTACATTTTTCATATTTTTATGTATTTATTAATTTTTTAAAATATTTTTTCACAAATATTTTACTATTTGGATACATATCTACGTAATGTGCATCTAAAAAAATAAAAAAATTATTTAAAATTTAAAAAATATTCACTAAAATAAAAAAAATTTGAAAAATAGAAAACTTAGTTTTCAGAAAACTAAATTCAGAAAACTAAAACCAAACACACTGATTAATTTTTTTTTATCTTTCTTGAACTTAATGG
Source organism: Camellia japonica (assembly GCA_030407325.1). Lineage (NCBI taxonomy): Eukaryota > Viridiplantae > Streptophyta > Magnoliopsida > Ericales > Theaceae > Camellia > Camellia japonica. Next base: position 158,852,394 of record JAPPVO010000029.1, read on the forward strand.
TAAAAATTTATGTTAAATATTTTTATAAAAAAATTTAATATTGTAATTAATAAGTACCCATTCTGATTTAATTTTCTTAACTCCGCCACTGAATAAAGTCACGTAATGCCTTTGAATTACGATATAATTTTCTGTCTCTGTATTGTAAAGCTGACGTGACACATATTTGAGTTTAGTTTTATTTTGATTTTCTCCTCTCAATTGCAATACATTAGATCATAATCATATACATTTAGCAACCCATTATGTAATAAAAATAAAAATTTAAAATTTAAATTCTTTGTATTAAAAATCTTATAATAAGATTTGTAATAAGCTAATACTATATGCACCAATTAGTACATTAATTAATGTATCAATTGATGATGTGACACAATTTAAGATGTTTTTAATATTTATAATTTGTATAATGAGTTGAGTCAATAATAAAATCATAACCAATATTGTACATTAGTTAATATACTAAGTGATGCATGTAACACCACTCTTTATAATAAGATTATTAATATCTATAAAATTATTCTTATATTAAATTACAAATAGCAAATTTACTCACAATTCCTCCATGAATTGATTGAATGGATTTCTCCAGTGGGGGTCGCACCCCTAGTGACGTGGCAGCATGGGGTTGGCGGAAAACTTTAAAAAAAAAAAAAAAAACAATTTTTTTTTGGACCAATCACACGCGACCCCAGTACCCCCACTGGGGGTCCGAAGCTTTTTCCTAAGAAAAATGTTTGAGGGCCACAATTTTTGTGGCTCAAATGGCTCAAAATTGCCAAAACGACAACCATTGCTGTTTTCCTAAATTTATTGTCACCGGTAGGTCCACTATTTCACACCCTCATTATTGGAGCTATTATTACGATAATTGCATCTTCCTCCTGCTAAGTTTCCTTTGATTGTGACTTTTTTTTTTTTAGATAAGTCCTTTGAATGTGACTTAAAAATTAATGGGAAAATTAGTCTAAGATCCCTCTTCTATTTTTAGTAATAGAAGAGATTCACAATATTATTTTATGATGGTTAAGGTTCTTCAGATAAATTTGATCTATCTCACACTTTCAAACACTTATCTCATCGCTGTTCTTTTCTCTCTCTTTCTCTCTCGTCGATCCAGCTTGCGCCAACATGTTGGAATGATAAACCTAGTTCTGAGCATATTTACAGAGAATCGCACTCTGCAACTCCTCCATTGACGACGCATCAGCATAACCCACTCCTCTCGCCGGATAGCCGTTTTTCTTTAACCCTCTCTGCAAAACCATCCACCCCAGCAACCCGAAACCCTCCTCTTTCTCTCTCTCTCACAATCAATTCATGGAGGAATTCATTCAATCCAACATTCCACGACTTTTTCTAAGTCCACAATGAGTCTACCATGCCATTAAATTTTCATACCTAAGTCGGCAAAGAACAACAACAACAACAACGTCAACAATGTCTGAAGTGGATCACTTACTGTCAAAGAAGGTCGCCGATCGGTACCTCAAGCGCGAAGTCCTTGGCGAAGGAACCTATGGAGTTGTTTATAAAGCTATTGACACCAAGGTATGTCTAGGGTTTCTTAGATCTACGAACGATTGTTTTTTTGCTATTTTGAGGGTGTTTGGTTTCTCAGAAAATGGAGGAAAAAACAAAAATTGGGTCTTCTTCCTATTTCATTTTTTCCCCTTGCTTTTGATTTTGTATTGATTGGTGGAGCATTATTGAAACATGATTTTTTTTATTGAAATTTTACTGAAAGCATTACTAAAATTAACAATTTTTTTGGAAAGGTTTGTTTGGGAATTTCTCTGGGTTGTGGAGCCCAGAGAAATTCTTTGGGTTGAGAGAATTTCTCTAGAAATATTTGTCTGGGAATTTTCTCTGGGTTGTGGAGTCCAGAGAAATTCTTTGGGTGAGAGAATATCTGGAAATGTTTGTTTGGGAATTTTTCTGGGTTTGGGGAGTCCAGAGAAATTTTGAATTTTCCAGAGGTTTTGAAATAATTTGGTTTAATTAATATCTGATATTTGTTATTTGCAAGTTCGCAATTCTGAACTAACAAAAGTTAGCAGAACTGAATTTATGACTCCATCTGCATTTATATTTCTATATGAGAACCAATTGTTCCTGACATTCAGAAACAGGATGGTGGCTGTTTGGAACTTCCGTGAGGAGCTCGTAATTTCATTTGAGGATTACCTCTTGTGGCATCATGATTGCAACACAAACAACATGTATATCACAAGTGACCAGGATCTTATAATTTCCTACCGCAAAGTTGATTCAGATGATCCATTATCAGAAAGAAATGGTAAATCACGATCACCTGAATTGAATTTTCTCTGGGTTGAAACCAGAGAAATTCTCTGGTTTTTGAACTGAATTTTCTCTAGGTTGGTCCAGAGAAATTCTTTGGTTTCGAGCTGGAACCTGGAATGCTTAATTTGTATAAAACCCAATGTTTGTGAAATCAAATTTTGAAACCCTCTTGTTGAGAAACAGAGCAATATTGATGTTGTTCGATTTCATCTCTCATTCTCTCCAAAGAAATTTCCCATAATTTGCTTGACACCAAGAGTGAAGGCAAGCAAAGCAGCAAATCACAGAGTTATTTGTGAGAAAATTAGAGAAATTCAACCTTAGAGAATTTTCAAAACATAGAAAATCAAAAAAATTGAACAAACCAGAGAAATTTCAAATTTCTTTGGTTTGAAATTTCTCATGATGGAAATTTCTCTGGACCAGAATTTTTCTGGATCAAATTGAGGGACCTTAGCCTTTATGAAAATATTAGATGTCCTTTATACTATAAAGTCTTAATACCAGGGACCCTAAAAAAAAAATCCCAAAATTAATTTATTGAAAAAATATTTATTTTGTTATAAAAATCTTAATTCATTTAACAAATTTATTTATGATAAAAAAATCTCAATTTAACTAGTTAAAAAGCATAAAAAAATAAAAAAATGCCAAACAAACTAATTTGTTACTATTACCTTTTTAAAATTTTATTTTAACTAATAAACTACTTCTTTTAACTAATTCCTCCCCCCCTTCAAAAAAAAAAAAAAAAAAAAACTTCATTAATTGGTTAAAAACAAGTCTAGATAGGAATATAATATTACAAAATTAGTTTATTTAGGATATTCATCATTTTTATAATTTTTTTGGTGATGGGGTGAATTTTTAAAAAGAAACGAATTTGCCAAATACATTAATATATTTTTGATAAAATAAAAAATTTAACTAATAATTTACAACCAAACATAACTTTGAAGTGAGTGTTACTTGTGATAACATGAAGGCTGAGTAAAAACACATCCCAACTCACCTAATCTGACTTAGGCTTACTTTGAGAAGAGTCAAATAAGTTTATTTATATTTTTTTAGGAAAAAGATCTGGACCCCTTTTTTCTCCCACTCTCTTGACCCCCTCTTTCTCTGATTGGTTAGATTTTTTTTTTTTTTTTCCTTCTCCTCCAATCACTATTGCCACGTGTGTGTGGGGGTGGTGGGGTGGTGATTGGAAGGGGTCTCTATCAAAGCCCATATTTTTATTATGAAAAGACTTGTAAAAGATGATATGATCGAAATAAGTAAAAAAATAAAAAAAAACTAATTTATAAATCACTTTTTAAAAGACGGCTCAATACGAATTATTTTGGAAAGATGGTTATAATCAAGTTTTTGATTAAAAGCTGATTATAAATTATTTATAAGTAACTTTTTTATGAGAAAGAAAGTGAGTTATAATCTAGAAAGTGGATTATAACCTACTTCTCAAAAGAGACCATCTTAAACGGAACAATGTTAATGCAACAGACGCATAGATGCAGGTTCAATAATTTAAATATAAAAGTCAAGTTTTGATCAAGTGGGGAATAGACAAGTTTTAATTCGCTAAACTCAACTCGACTTTTTTGAAACAAAGAATAATTAGATGAAGATAAAATTTTCTCAACCCGAACCTCAATTAATTGGATGACAGATGGCCTACAATTCGCCTGACCCATTTATATTTAGGGTTAGATTTCTTTTACGTTGAGATCTCAATATGACAGAATTTGAGGAGTTTAAAAGTAAAGACGGATGCACGTGAGGCCAAGGAGGTCACGTGCCCCCCCTCCCCTTCAACTTTTCAAAAATTACAATTATTCCTCTAACAAAAAAAAAAAAAAAGATTAGTAATTTTTTAAAGTAATTTCTTAAAATTTTTATATCGCTATTTTCTTTATCTCTTTTTTGTTTTTTTCAAGAAAATCTGTTTAATTTGTCACTTTAAATATTTAACTATACTAAAAAAAAACTTATAAATTTTATATTAGAAAAATGTTATATGTTACTAATTTTTGTCATTGTTTTATATCACCTTTTTATATGAATACTCATAATTTGTTCATTTGTTTACAGATAATTATTACACGATTAATAACAGCTAATAAAATATTATCATGTAATTTAGTATTAAAAATGATGAAAAAAAATATATATATATATATATAGTAGCCTCTATGGCTTCGTTTGGGAAGCCAAACCTTGGGTTTTTTTGGATAAAATAGCCACAAAAAATAAAATAAGTTTTTTAGCCCAATAAAACAAAATATCACATTCAACCCATAATCATTACATTCTTTCTCTCACAAAAAAGTCAAAAAAGCCAAAAGTCCTTCCTAAACCAGGCTTTTTAGCCCCAGGCTAAAATAACAAAAAAAATCAAAAAGCCAAAAAGCCAAACCCACTTCCCAAATGAAGCCTATTTATTTAGGAATTTTTGGTGAAAAACCCCTCCCATTGGGCCTATTTTGTGTGAAACCCACGGAATTAAACAATGACTCCAAAAGCCCCTCAATTAAAAAAATGTCATGAATTGATTGAAATGTCCTTCCATATAAGTGGGGAAATATAAAACAATTAACAGTAAAAATTTACTACCAATCAAAGTAAATTTTACTGTCACTATCAAAGTAAAATTTTACTATCACTATTAAAATAAATTTTACTGTCACCACAAGTCCAAAAGTCAATTTGTATTGATAAAATTTTACTGTAGTTTAATGTAACATTGTACTATGTTTTAGAGTTAATTTTTACTATTAGGTTTGCCAAAGATTGACAACTCATACAGTGTGTCACCAACACAACTTGAGACATGAATGTAAAAGTAAAATTTTACTCCGCATAAAAGTAAAATTTTACTCTGAAATAAGAATAAAATGTTACACTCTAAATCTAAGAGTAAAATGTTACCCCCTGCATTTAAAAGTAAAATTTTACTTTGTATAAAAGTAAAATTTTACTCTGAATAAGAGTAAAATGTTACACTCTGAAACTAAAAGTAAAATTTTATTCTGTATAAAAGTAAAATTTTATTCTGAAAAACGAGGAAAATTGTTAAGATGTGCACCTCAATAAAATGTGCACATCATATACACATTCATTTTAAACCATTAGATTTTTACAAATTAATCTCAGCCACTCAATAAGTTGATCTGGAAAATTGAGAACCTCTTCAGCCGGTACCTTTTTTTTTCAAATTTCTTCAGGTTTTCCCCCAAAAGTCCCTCTGTTTTTGAGATAGCACGCAGCACTCTTCTTCGCCCTCGAAGACGATCCCTGCGAAGACGACCTAGCCTCGAGTTCGCCTGAAGGTATGTCTCTCTCTCTCTCTCTCTCTCTATCTCTCTCTGCAACTCTTTTCTCTCCCCCTTTCTCCATATCCATTCTATGAAACCCTAGTCCGCAATCCCTTTCTTTGAACTTTTCTGTTGCTCTTTCTCGTATTTCTATTTCTTCGAATACTATATTGCAGCTTCCATCTTTTTCATTTTCTCATGGGTAATGTGGAAGATTTTAACATTATATGAACCTTTATCTAACTATATTAATATAACTAGACAGTTTATCATACTTGAAGAGAAAACATACAGAGAATTTTTCTATTGTGGTGTGGGAATTGGGCACATGAGTTAAAAAAACTAATTTTGTAATGATTTCATAACTTGGTTCTTATGGGTACTTAGGCTATTGTGGAGTGGTTTTTAACATTGTCTAATGTCTATCAAAAGTATCATAATACCAGATCTGTTCTGTTTATCACAACCAAACCACTTGTATAGATAAACTCATAAAGCTAATAATTTTTTCAACCGAACTATAAACTAACTAATCAAATGTAAATAAAATTACAAAACCGAGTTAACAATATTTTATTTTAAATACAAAAAAATTGGACAAATTTTAACCCGCCAGAAGAAATTTAGAGTTGGAGACTTATTTTACTTGCTTTTTTATCTATTGGGTTGAAGAAGAAACTCCTGCAAGTGGTTATCTCCTTTCTACCTCCATTTTTGTTCTTTTAGATTGACACACAATCCATGCATGGTTCCAATCACTTCAAACAAATGAAAACCTTCTTTGAATTGGTTTTAAACTTCTTGTTCTATTTGTGATACTTTTCATCACCCTTTTGTGGTTAAGATTGCCACCTTTTAATTTTTAAAGAATTTAGCAAAGCTGATTGTAAATATTTCAAACCTTCGAAATTTTGTATAAACCCAACTATTTGTAGAAGTTTTAGTGGGATCAGTTAACCTTGATCAAAGACTGACAAACTTTTTCGGTAACTGGATGAATTGTTTGCCTTTACCCATTTTTCCCTTCCACTTTTTTGTTTTAGCTATTTGTTTGGTGGCTCATGTTGTAGCATCAAAATTATTGAAAATGACAAGTATGGGGGCTAGTTTGCACTTGGGGTGTCCTGTTTTTTATTTGTTTACTTCTTTTTCTTTTTTGGATGTTTGATTGGTCGCTCGCCAATCTTGGGCTGTGTAGTGGCATATGATAGGGCTTGCTCTTTGGTGGCAACCTAGTTGGGATTTTTGAGTTTAGCTTTGATGCTCATTGCACCTCCCTTCTCTTTTTGTTGTATGTTTTTTGCATCTTATAGTTTTATCATTAATAAAGTTTCTTTTGTTGATCAAAAAATATTGATTAATTGAACACTTAGTTTATATATATTGATTAATAGAACACTTAGTTTATATATATTGATTAATAGAAGAAAACTTAATTAACTGAACGCAAAAGTCAATAAAGATTAAGGAGAAAACTTCACAAAATAAAGATACATCCCAAATAAGTTGGCAGAGACTGTAAATCAATCCTGAGCAAACACCTTAACCAAACAATCCACTTATATATATATTTAACATTAATCTTTGATCTAATCGATTCCTGATAATCTCACAAAGTATTTATGGAATCAATTAGGCTCAACTAACTTTGACCAATATAATTGACTTGCTAGAAAAAGTGGAAAAAGGAGAGAAAGGAAAAGAAAAGGTTAGAATGAAGTAACAATTACTGGTAATCAATTCACAGATTTCTCCTTTGCCCCTCCATTCTATTTTTTCAGAGATAAGCCACAGCCACTAAACAATTCAACAAAATAAAAAATCATCAATATCAAATTAAACTAGGTTGAGATATTATAGATGCAACACATAATGATGATGAAAAAAAGTTCCATCCATTGCTTTGATCCGAACACCCCGATGCCAATTAACCCCCCCCCTAAAAAAAAAAAAAAGAAAAAAAAAAAGAAAGTTGAATCCATCAGGTTATCATATCTAAGTTTTATAAGATATGACATCTGATATTAATTCTCACTTTTTTCGTTTATTTCACTGTTGATGATGTGATTAGTAACCCGACATCGGATAGCACTCAAGTATGGTCACCCTAGCTAACATCACTCCAAACTAATATAGTATAAATGTTGTTATACAAGTAAATCACATATGAGAATGAGCTGTGATATACAGCTCTAGGTGTAGAGTTCTAAATCGAGCTCTACATATCTGGCAGGGGTAAAGACCACCAAAAAAAATAAAAATAAAAAGACAAATCAGAAAGAGCTCCTATTTTAGAGGTCCAAAACATTTTTGTATGAGAATTTTGGGGGTGTGTGTGTATGAGGGAGAGCGAGAGAGAACTTGAGTTTGCAGAAAGTAGGTAATCCAATTGTAAGGCTTTTCAAAACGAGAAGTCCATTTTCATCAAGATAGCCAATGATTTTTGCGTAGTTCACCACTTGGAATGCCAGTAAAGAAACCCCAGTGTAAGTACCATCCATGAAAACCATTAAGAAGGTTGGATTCTCAGGATTTGTGTCCTTGCAGCATAAAGTCATGGTCTTCACTTTCTTGGTTTCACCTGATTTGATTCTAATGATTTCTTGATACCGGTCAGGTCGGGCCGAGGGAACAAAAACTCTGATTTCCATCTCCACTGTAGACCTATTCTCAAAAGCAGTTAGCCTAGCTCCCATTGTAGATTTTGGTGCAATGTGTGCTTGTGTGTGGAATCCTATGAAAGAACTAGTACTTGAACCTGATATTTATATTACGGTCTCATTTGGCAACTTAGTGTTTTTCTCTATTTTAAACTAGGGAGCTGTTAAGATGTGCATCATCATTTGTAGTTGCTCAAAGTTTTGCTGATTTGCATCATTCAAAGGCTTTGTTGACCTATCCATAATTGGGAGCCACACGATCTGATAATGAAGACCCGTCCTTGTCCGTGTGTCTTGGTGTAACAAGGAAAGATACATAATCTCGTCATGGGAGATGTCAAGATCTGATATGAACAGCAACACAGTCTCTCTCTTGAGAACTTCCATACTAGCCTGTTTGAGAGTATGTATATATGAATGAACTACTAAATTGGTGAAATGATGAGACAAACTAAAATTGGAGAGGAGGGTTTATGAAGAACTAACCTTTTTCTTGGTAGTTCCTTCCACAAGTGGCAATTGATCATCCTTAGAGTAAATCAATGCCTTAAGAATCCTCACATTGTCGACATGGGACATCTCGAAGAGGCGAATGAGCATCTGAAAAGTTTCTGCATGTCTCTTCTCATTTGCATCACATTATCAAACATTTTGTAATAGCTTCAGAAAATGAATATCGTGATAATTTTAGAGGTAATGTGAGTCACACACATCTAATCTTCCATAGTAGTATGTTTAAATTTAATTCTTAGCATGTACGATTCAACTGATTGCTCACCTATGTGATGATGACAAATCCCGAGCTGGTTCTTAAGGTGACTGTCTATGTTGCTGATCTTATGCGCCAAGCTCGAGAGCTCCCATGCTTCAGTGGTAGATGCGATGTGTGGTATAAAAATAATTTGAGAATTTGGATTGAACACGTGTGCCATATGAGGCTTACTCGTAACTCATGCCTAAAAGGCTGGTAATCTGTGAGGCACAAGCCACCATGCTTCGGATGGTCCAGTATGTAGCAGTTGGAATATGAGTCAAGGCAGTAGACATAGGCGGTGTGTCGGGTGAAACATACTGCAAAGGAAGCTCCTTAAACTGAACGATGCACTTGGTTACATCCAACAGAACCTTGATAAGGTTTTTAATTGCATGAAACCGGGATTTTAGCGTGCTAGCATGCTCTATGATGTCCGGTAATTGCTTAAGGAGAGCTACAGACTTGGCAAGCTGGTTAGAGGTAACTAGCTGAGTGACAAGCCAAAACTGTCCATAATTTACAGCAAAGGCTGCTAGGGAAATCACCACTTTTGCATCCCATGAGTAGTTTGAAAGCATGTTCAGTATCGCCATTGTTGTTGCGTGTGCATCTGCTCCACTCGAGCACTTGCATGATAGCTGGCAGAACAAATTTATAGTCCTAATCAGGGTTTTAAATATCGGTTGTTACATAATGGGATTTTGGACTTCTGAAATCGTTATATAAGAGCTTGTGGCAAAAATTGCATGTAAATGGAGGACTAATGTTTGCTAAGACTAACAATACAAAGAGTCTACTTGCTCAGAAACAGAACAATAGAATGTTTCACAAATTGTCTCTCTTTATTGGAACTTTTTGTGTTCTATTTCTGTACACAATTGCTAACAAGAAGCACTATGAAAAAGCTTTTGCTCACAAGAAACTATGGAAACAGTAATATAAGGTAGTCTCAGTACTGTCATTTTGAACTAGTCTAACTATTGTTATTTTGAAAAGGTGATGGAATTTTTCTTTTTTCTTTTTCTTCTACTTGCACAAAAATAGATCACATACAGTTCAGAAAACTTTATCTTCTGTGAAACCTTTGTGTTCTATTTCCATACACAGTTGTTAGCAATAAGCACTATGAAAAGGCTCATACTGAAAAAGAAACACTGAAAACACTAACATAAGCTAGCCTCACTACTGTCACTTCCCCCCCCCCAATTACCACTAGTAATTATTAAGCAAGTTCAAAAACACATTAGTAACACCTCGCACGAGACTTTATGCATAATGTAAGCCAATTCATCTAGGATGGCATCAAGTCCATCCACAGTGGTCCTTTCCTCCAATGCATCAGCGTGTCCATGCATGCCCTGCATAAAATTAACACACAACACAATTGACCCCTAGCGACAAATAGCAAGAAACCTAACTCTATTTTGTTAAGGTGAAAAGATGTGCAAAATAATATTTTTCGTAGATAGATTCTTTCTTTTCTCGCCATAATCATTACTTTCCTTAAGTATTGTCTTCTTTACTAACTCCATTTCGATGTGCTGTTTTTGTTTGTCATAGGTCATCAATTTCTCCATCTTAACGTAGAAGTAAACCTATACCTCCTCCATCCCTTCCTCCGTAGCGGTTGCATTAGCAGGTCTGCTTTTTAATTTATTTGCTTTTAATTAATAGCAGGGCACTGGCGGGTGTGCTATTTTATTTATTTGCTTTTAATGAATAGCAGGGCACTGGCGGGTGTGCTATTTTATTTATTTGTTTCATTTTAATTGATATTAGGGTACTTGCTTCTGTGTTTTTGAAATTTTTTGCTTCGAATTGGTAGCAGGGCACTGGCTGGTGTGCTTATTTATTTGTTTGTTTTAATGAATAGCAGGGCACTGGCAGGTGTGCTATTATATTTATTTGTTTCATTTTAATTGATAGTAGGGTACTTGTTTCTGTGTTTTTGAATTTATAGCAGGGCACTGGCTGGTGTGCTTATTTACTTGTTTGATTTTAATGAATAGCAGGGCACTGGCGGGTGTGCTATTTTATTTATTTGTTTCATTTTAATTAATAGTAGGGAAATTGCTTTTGTGTTTTTTAATTTATTTGCTTCGAATTGATAGCAGGGCACTGGCTGGTGTGCTTATTTATTTATTTCATTTTAATGAATAGCAGGGCACTGGCGGGTGTGCTATTTTATTTATTTGTTTCATTTTAATTTATAACAGGGCACTGGCATGTGTGCTTTTTCATTAATTAATTTTATTTTAATTGATAGTAGGGTACTTACAGGTGTGCTTTTTTTATTAATTGGCGTATAATTATTAGCAGAGCACTGGCTGGTGTGCTTATTTGTTCATTTTCTATAAAGAATTAATAATTGATACACAGTATTGGGCGGGTGTGCTTTTTTTGATTTTTTGTTTGGTTTTAGCTGATAGTAGGGTTATCGCAGACATGTTTTTGAATTTTTTTTTTTTTTTATTGATTGGCAAGGCATTGGCAGGTGTGCTAATTTATTTGTTCTGAAGATTTAATTTATAGCAGCGCAATGGCAGGTGTGTTTTTTTAGTTGATTGGTTTCGTTTTAAATTGCTAATAGGGTACTTACAAGTGTATATACATGGCTGAACTTGAAAGTAGTAGGCATAAAGAGGTCAATACTGAAATTGATGATCAATTTGCTCCACATGGCAAGGATGATGTTGTTGATGTGAATGAAGGGTTAGCTTCCCAACCTATGATAGTTTACGAATGCTTACTAAGGAAGATGTGTTGCAAATGAAATTCAATTCAGAGGATGATGCTTATACTTTCTACAATGCATACGCTAAGGTCATCGGTTTTAGCGTACGAAGAAGTAGAAAAGAATTACTGGAGACAACAAATTTGTAGAGAGTAGGAAATGGGTTTGTTCAAGGGAAGGTGTAAGAGAAAAGAAATACTTGCAACGTGTGGAACGGGTAAAACTCCTAGGGCAGAAACTAGACTTTTTTGTAGTGCCACATTTCGCGTGCGTTATGACAAGACAGTTACGAAATATGTTGTGACCCACTTTGTAGGGGAACACAACCATCCCTTGGCAGCACCACACTGTGTCCCTTTTCTTTGGTCGCATAGGTTCGTAACAAGTGCAGACCAAGCTCAAGCAAAGGCCATGCGCAATGTGGGTATGAAAACGAGTCAGATCATGGATTTTATGGTCCATCAGTCAGGGGGTTATGAGAAGGTGGGCTTCATTCACAGAGATTTTGCACAATCAATTCCAAGCTGAACGCAAAGTACAACTCGCAGAAGGGGATGTAGAGGGTGCGTTAGGATACTTATCAGCTAAATTAGATGCAGATCCATTATTTTTTTTTCAAATACAACGTTGATAAGGACAACCGGTTGGACAAGATTTTCTGGGCAGATTGTAGGTCTCGAATGGATTATGCTGCATTTGGTGATGTATTGGTATTTGATACAACTTATCGTACAAATGCATATAAGAAGCCATTTGTAATTCTAGCTGGCGTGAGTAACCATTTTATGACAACTATATTCGGATGTGCTTTGTTGCCTGATGAGACAATAGAGACATACACGTGGGTGTTGGAAATGTTAATGGAGGCCATGGATGGTAAAAGACCCATCTCCGTTGTAACATATGGTGATAGGGCAATGCGTCAGGCAATCAAAAGAGTTATTCCAAACTGCAGACATCGTTTATGTTCTTGGCATCTGGAGAAAAATGCCTCAACAAATGTCCACATACCAGAATTTACAACTGATTTTGCACAGTTGATGTTAAAGAAATGTAAAATTGATGAGTTTGACAATGCCTGGGCTGCTATGGTGAAACAGTACAACTTGGAGAACAATAACTGGGTGTTGGATATTCATCTGAAGCGTGATAATTGGGCTGAGGCATATCTCCGTGGTCACATGTTTGCTGGAATGAGGAGCACTCAACGTGTCGAGGGTATGAATGCATATTTCAATATATTCCTAAACCAAAAGGTTAGGCTGTACGAATTTGTAGCGCAATATGATAGGGCTCTTGCTAGAATGCGTGTTAATGAGGCAGAAACAGAATCTAAAACAGAGAATAGTTTCCCGGTTTTGACTACGCCATTGAGAAGTTTGGAGAAACATGCAGCTGAACTCTTTACTCGGAAGATTTTCTCATTGTTTCAACATGAAATCAGGAAAGAGGGTAAATTGTTTGTCATGGAAAGAGTTCAGCTGGAGGATCATCGCACCTACCGTTTTGGTGAGTACAAGGCACCAACATGCACGTGGACGGTTGAGTATTTTCCAACTGATATCACAATGAAATGTTGTTGCTTGAAGTTTGAGTCGTTTGGCATCCCTTGCTGCCACATGATTGCTGTTATGAAATCTGAACAATTAATGTGTATTCCACCGAGCTGTGTCTTGCAGAGATGGACAAGACGTGGTAGGTCAAAGTGTCAACAACCAAGTCTTACCCAAATTTGTAGCACCCTAACATAGATAGCTCGGTTTGGTATACTCAGCTCCTGTTTCAGTGAAATGTCATATTATGCCTCACATGCGGACAAAGATTTTGAAGAGGCAAGGCAAATAGCTTTCCAGCTGACATCGCAGATGAAAAAACGTTGGGCAATGAGAAAAGAAGGTAACGCCGAGGCTGGGGACAGAAATATTGCACCCAAACTATATGGCGTTGGTGATCCTAATGTAGTGAAGACCAAAGGGAACCCCGGAGGGACATCTTCTATGGGTAAACTCCAAAACCAAGGCGGTGTGGGTATTGTAGGTATGGTACTTTCATTGTATGACCTTATTATATCCTGTTACATGCATATGCTTATTAAAATCGTTTATGCATTATTTGCTACTGTAGGAGCATCGGACACACGAAGCGGACGTGTAAAAAATTGGCTTCAAGTAGCCAAAGAGAGGGTAGCAACTCAGACAATGAACCATTCATGAACACAGAGTTGGATCCCCACACGGATGATATCGATGAATTGCCAAATTATCCAAATGATTCAGTGTAGTTGACTTTCATGATGAGGCTTATAGTGATCGAACATTGTTTTTACAAGGAGACATTAGTGGCTAGTAGTTACGTTTTGTTAATGTCTTAGTTGTTTTAATCTTAGGCATTCTTAATAAATTTCGTAGTTTGGAGATTAATTTTTAAAATGAAGGTGAAAAAATTCCAAATTTGTTTGATTGCTGATAAAATAGGACTTGCTCATGCCATTTCTTTTGCCATTGCACCCAAACTATATGGCGTTGATTTTTTTAATTATCTGTTTGCTTGGTAAGAAATGGTGAACATTGCTATTAGGTGACACATAACTATGCTTACAGTGGAATGGTATGGTATCGATGTATAGGGATAATAAGAGATGATGGAGATGTGCATTGCCAAAATATAAACGACTTAATCACCCAACAAAAAAATTAGTAACATGAACCCAAGATGTCATTCAAACAATAGTGTGGTATTAAACCAACTTTGCAAATCTACTTCCTTAAAACTAAAAGCATCTAAGAAAATTTAGGACTTGAGCCTGTTGATGCAATCAAATTAGGACTTGAGCCTATTTGAAAAATAAAGGTGAATAAATTCCAAATTTGTTTGATTGCTGATAAAATAAGGACTAGCTCATGCCATTACTTTACAAACAATCATTGTTAATAATGCCGAACTGTCTCTCTCTTTTTCTTTTGTAGATTTTTTATTTGTTTGTTTGCTTGGTAAGAAATGTGGACATTATGGCTGAAATCAATAAGGTTTTAATATATTTGCATTTGTCATTGTATGATTAAAATTTGAATCTCTCCATGACGTACATATGTTTTTATATGTTTGGATATTACGTAGGTAATTGAAGATGCCACGGAAAAAGACAACAAAAAACCGAGTACAGGAAAAGCGGAATCTCCTCCCGTTGACCTTGGTATTTTTGCTAAACGGGCTATTACAGTAGAGCGGGCTGTCAAGTTGAAGGAGTTAACTCATACTGATATTCCAGCAATTGTGGGCCACCTGCATATCCAAAACCTAATTGAACGGGAAGGGAAGGCTAATGTCAACCTGGTACAGGAATTCTTTGGTAGCATACAAAAGCCAACTGATACAGAGAACTTGATTCTGAAACAAAACTGAGGGGGAAAGATGTGGTGTTTTCCGCGGATTGCATATCAAAATTCTTAGACATTCAGCGACCAACACATGATGACAAAACACAATATCCATACCTTCCTGGTGTTGACCTTCCTAATGAAGCCCAAATTGTTGATGATTTGTACATCGAAGGAGTCATACCAGAAGACAAGTATCATGTAAAGTTCCTGAAGCCTGACCTTGCTGTTCTTCATCTTATCTTGTGGTACAATCTTGACCCAAGGGGGGAAATCCACTTTTGACCATGAACGAGCACTCATGTTGTATGCTGTCCATAATTTCAGCCCTCTAGATGTTCCGAAGATAATTTGGCAAGTTGTGGATTCTGTCGCAAAAGCAAACAATCCACATGCAGCATTACCATTCGGCCTCCTCGTGACTGATATGCTACTTGAGCTTCGTGTACCGACTCGACCAGATGATGAATGGAAGGGGCAGATGAGCCACATAGGTCGTGGAACGTATGGGAAAACACAAGGGCAAAGTCGAAAGCATCGTGAAAGACAAGATCCTACGTCATTGGAGAGCATATCAACTCGTTTGTACGAGGCTGTGTCCATATTGAACCGGATGGAGTTGCAGCACAAGAAAGACATGAGGAAGGTTAACTTAGAACTAAAACAAATGCGGAAAGCCTTTTGTGGTGAAGATTTTGAGAATTCAACTAGTTCTAATGATAGTGAGCAGGAATCTAATGGGTCCAACCATGATGACAACCAACAAATGGACACAGACAATGATGGTTGAACAAAGTTTGCAAGGCCAATGATTTAGCATACACTGTTACAAATTTTTGCATACAGTGTTATTTTTTTGTGCAGAAAGTGTTAACTTTTTTTTACAAACAATGTTACTTTTTTGTGCAAACAGTGGTGGTACTTTGTTAATCCCATACTTTTGCGAACAGTTTTACTTTTTGTCCCATTTATTATGAAAAGAAAATTGAAACAACGTTAGAATTCATGGATGGCTTATGTGATGGACAACATTTGGATGGTTTATGTCAACAATATTAATTTTTTTTTTGTTCAATGCCAATGATGTATGTATAGCTTGCTGAAATGTATGGAGACCAATCGACTACACAGTTGATGCATCGATTCCAACACTTAGTATGATATTTATGCACGGAATGTGATTAACAAATATAATTCGTTACATTTCTTAGGCGTTCTTTCTTTCTAAGTCATTGAAGGATACATTAGGTGTTGCTTACTAGTAAGGAAATGCAATTTCTCTGTTGCTTTTTTGTAGCAAATACTGTCATTGTTCTTGATATTTTTAAAATCTGCAAAGAACTACCTCTGCGCGCCTTCTAAGTGGGGAGATGACATGAATTATCACTTTCTCTGCATTAACATATATTTTTTTATTTAATTTTTTCCTATTGTTTATTTTATGTGTTTTTATGCATGGACTCGTAATCCAGTTTTTAAAACAGTTTCCCCACTAACATTTGGTACATGTGTGTAATTTTTGATGGCTTGTAAATGTAACAACCAAGAGTAATGTGATACAGTTAAATATCATAAATAGTTGCATCACCCTCAATCCTCTTGAGCAACAATATAAATTCCATACAAATTGAAACCCTAAAAATAATATGCTTTTTTCAATCGTCCACAAAATACTACCAAACTGGGTTACTTTAGTCATCCATGTTTCTTCAACCGTCTAATATGTTCATAATTGTACTTAAGCATAGTGCCAAAAGTACGGTTAGGCGAATCAATCTTTTTCAAGCAGCCATGTTTTCAATCAAACTTTCTTTTTCCTTCTAGCCTTTCGGAGCCTAGAGTACCTGTTACAAAAGAAATTACATTCAGTAAGTAATCAGCTGAGTTTATGAAGGGCATAAGTTGTTCATGGTTTGGGGACGCACCTCTCTTTGTATTGTTCGAGCCTATTCATAACCTCAATATAAATACGGTTGGAAGAATCGTTCACCAGGTCAACTAGTAGCCTAAACCTTTCAGTTTATCAAACTAAGGAAACAAAACAAAAAATATTCCATCAACAATACCATCATATGACATTGTAATTGCAATAGTGTAATTATGTGGTTAACATTGAACAGTCACCTTGTGTACGCCGGTCGGCATAACAACACCTTGCATATACTTCATGACAAACATACCACAGTCATAGCTTCATGACAACATACATATGAATGTCAAACTTGTGTGTAATGTTAATAAGAGAGCCAAAATTGAATAGCGAATCAAGAAATTTTAGAATACCTATCGGTTTTATGTTGCAGACAAGTGTCTTTCAACCTCTCTAATTCAAACTCCTTCACATTTGCAACGTAAAGGTCTCCAAAATATTGTTGCAATAACAAATGCATTGTTTGAACCTATGCATGAATATTGTAAGATAGATTGTGCTGATTATTTTTTTCTTTAAAAAAATAAAATAAAATAAACGACTTACCAATTTCCTTGCCATTAATTCACGACGTTTGTCATTTGTGAGGCTGGGACTCGAGTCAAATATATAAGCCATGCGATGTGCCATATCTATGTTGACACAAAACCAATGTTCTTCATGGTCGTTCACCGGAATATATATCTAAGTGACAATAATAAAAAAAGGGTCATGCAACGTTGCCCAACCAGTTTAGAAAATTAAAAACAAAAAAATAATGACGACGTTGATACCCTAAAAAATTAATAAATAAAAAAATATTTGTAAAATGGAGGGGATGTTTAAAATAATCCTGCAAAATGGAAGAATGCTTGACACATTACTTCTTGACAGGCATGAAGCTTCCCAGTGTATCGAGACTCCCCAAAATATTCGTCACATAGCTTTGCATGGTCCGCCCCATTCATAATATGTTGCTACAATTGATAATGCACAAGTATATATCAATAAGTATACATGAATAACCAAACATAAACATGACACACTAGACTACTCACCGATATATATGTGGGAAAGTACCACGTCCTATGACACTTATCGGGGAAGAGCCTTCTTTGTGCATTTGTCAATTGTGCTACAACTAAATTAATAATCTGAAATACATGCATCAAATAATAATTTCAAACCTATATCCTAAAAAATGACATCACATAGCAATATTGATGCATGAAATGAACACTTACGGAACCACAAATCCATGTTTTTGGTTGTAATGAGCACAAATCGAATCGGGTGGCATATTCAACCGGCGTGTAAAACAACTCCATGACTACAATATCCTCACTGCATCATGTACAAATTGAAGAGTTGCACTTATTGGTGATAGAGAGGAACATAGAAACGCAATAAAATTACCTGATTTCCAAATCCTTATCGAAACAATAAGCCTTCACAATTTGTTCCTCAGCAGATAAAGGACATGGCCTCACAATTTGTGTAGTAGATGACTTGTCAATTTAACCAACACATAAACAATAAATTGTCATACTTCTTGCAGTGCATTAAAATAAGGGGATTGGAGATCAAGAACAATAATGAAATTAGTAATAACCTCAATGGCAGTAGCAGATGCTTCAAAATTGAGGCCAAGTAGTTTTCCAAGTAAGTTCAAACTCTAAAACAAATTACAACGAACAATAAATAATGAAAAATCCTAAAATATATTTATAGGAATAGCAACATTGTATAACACATATATTATGTACATGACTTACTTGATCAAACTTATCCTCCTTTGTATCGAGAGATGAATCTGATTCATCTAAATGAAGCTTTGTCTTGTTTGGTACTTTCTGATTGGCTTTCCTTTTCTTACCAGCAATGGCTGTAAAAGGTGACTGTATGTCCACCCGCGCATCCGAATGTTCAGTGCAAGGAACGCCATATGGACCAATGGATGAACTAGATTCATCAATAAGTTGGAGTTTTGGGATTTTCTTTCTTCGATTGTTGTTCAATATTACCTTCATTTTGTTCTTCGCTTGTTTGGTTTGCTCATGAAGATGGGCATCCAATTTCAAGATGGATGGTGTGAGCGGAATTCTATTTTCCTCCATGTTCTCTAATGCTACCACAACATTAGGTTTTGGCGGGAGTGTATTGGTCTCATGTTCAACTGTAGGTACAACCGTAGATTCAACCACAACATTAGGTTTTGGCACGAGTATAGGGCTGACATGTTCAACTATAGGTACAACTGTAGATTGTACCACAACTCCAGGTGCAACTACGCCAGCTTCACATTTACAATGGTCGTGCCCCACTTCTTGTTGTTTTGACATTTGCAGTGGCTCACATTTTTCCATGACCTTTGGAATTGAAGAATTAGTTATTCCACTTTTAACAATAACAACTAGTTCTTCCAAAACACTTTTCATGTCACAAACAGTCGTCTCAATTTTTGAAATCCGAATATCATTGAGAGTTTTCATTTCCTCACTTTGTACAAATGGTTGCATTTGCTCGTCAACAACAAAATTAACATCAACCTATTTATAGACACATCATAAACAATTTAGTTTTCCATTTCAACATGAAAAATAACAAACAAAAATCAAACATAAAAGAAGGGATACGCTAAGGATGACCTCCTCATTCTGGTAACCTCCTGAATTTTGGAATAGTTTCAGTGTCGCCTTTATTTCTGCATCACCCCAATCAGCCAAGGAGGGGACCGAACGAGCACGACCAACATCACAACCACTAGGAGCAACACGATCAAAGTAAAACAACTGCATCACAAAAATGTATTAATTTAACATGTACTATGTACTGAAAAAGGCATTGAAGTCAAGTATTTCTAACAAAACAATTTGTAATTGGTTAGAAGCATACCATTATAAGAAATAAGCATCCATTTGGTTGTGAGTGACTTTTTGAATTGTACTTGCATAAACCACGAACAAAGAATTGAAGAGTGAACTTTGACCAATTATAATCCTTCATGCCATCCACATTCTGAACGAGGTGAATGAATGATTGTTTAACAACATCCTTTGTGGTTGGGCATAAGAAGGCACCTAATATGTATAAGGCAAATATCCTCGTAAATTCCTCTCCAGCTCCCTCTGTTTTGGTCAAATACTCTCTCAAAGCATTCAGTTTGATAGCTCCTTGGACAACTCCAAGTTCTTCAAATATCTTGGGAAATGCTTGTGAAGATTTTTTAAGTTCTATTGTTTTGCCTTCGGCAGGAATGCCCAATAACTTGTGAACGTCTAGTTCAGTAAGGAGGAGTCGGCGCCCATGAACATTCAATGAACAAGTTTTGGGATCAAATTTCTGAACCAACCATTCGCAGAGGTCATGATCAAGCTTTGTACATCTGAGATTCAAGAGCCCCCCTAACCCACTACTACCAACTACATCACGTTGTTCCATGCTCAATCTTCTTATTATTTTAACAATTGATCTCAAGGCAATTCGTGTTTGGAAATGCCACTGAGAAAGAATATAGTGGGTATTAGAATAATTTAAGAAAGACACTTTAAATAACTTCAGAATAGTGTGTGAATCAATTTATGTGAGAATATGAAAATACAAACATGTTATTACAATGTGTGAAATATGTCATAATAAAACAATAAATTGTTGTTCTCTTTGTATTTCACCTTTCTTGGTTTTGTGGGAAGGGGACCTTCCAAATTGGCTTGCTTATCAACAGTCCACCTGTCCATCTCTTTGTACTCCTTGTCTTCCTTCTGTTGGGTTCTCCATTGATGTCCTATGTCATTCTTCATCTACATTGCCTCAAAAGTAAATATAAGTGATGCAAGTAGAACATAAAAGATAAAGATAATATAAAATATGCAAACAGTATGTGGTAGGTAGGCAATGTGCAAACCGTGTCGGTAATTGTTATTTGTGCTTCTTGCATGCTTTTGTTTTCATCTTTGCTACAGGTTCAACCAAATGTATAATAAGGGCTAATATTAAAACCGAACATAAAACATGTAATTAAAATAATACATTGAATAGTGTGAAGAAATAATACTTGTAGAAGAAGAATGCCGGTGTAAATCGTTTGTGTATGCACGGTTTGTTGCTTCCTTCGCTCATTGTGTATTGTTATATATTATCTACATAAGCAAAGGTGAAATAATCATATGAGACAAAATCAAGTTAGTAAATGCAAGAAAAGTATACACACCTAAAGACAAATAATAATAAACACAACCCCTTCCTTATTTGAGAGATATATACTATGAATACAATAAAAGCAATGTACTGATTAGTTTTATTTAGTTGACGCAATAATACAAGCACACACTAGTTGCAGCTGATGACTTGATGGGGACTGTTACTACCGTCTCATGTTTTCTCTAATTTCATGTATTGAAGAACATCTAGTCCTTAAAATGTAGCGGACTGATGACTTAATAACAGAAAATCCAAGTACAAGCACACTGAGAGTTAATGAAAACTGTTTTCCATTACAAGCAATGTACTGATTACAAGCAATGTAACATGATTGTTGGAATAAAAGCCATTGAGGCATATGGGTTGAGAGATGTGTAATCCGTTTGTGTGCCTTTTAAAGGGTGGTTCTGATGCCACATTACCATTTTTATTGTATTCCAAAGAAAGCCATGAATGGTTGCTGATTGCTAGCCGTGTCATCCTTTTAGAATTTTTTTTTTTTTTTGGGAACAACACTCTTAAGAAGTGTTTGCCAGTAGACTCTTAAATTATTTGTAACACTCAAGAGGATTCACATGTGCTGTATGTCAATTGAATATAAAAAGTCATCCCCAAGTTGGATAAGCCTCTAGGAAATTGGCTCAAGTTTGCTATTTGAATAGTCAAAGTTATGCCTATTTATGGTGACTGGATGAGGCCATAAACTGTGAATCGTACAGCCTATCATCTTTCCATTTGTATGATGCTTACTTCTTTTTATGCCTTTGTTTAGAATCAGTTAGTATTCAGATCTGAACAATGAGGAAGAACTTTTTGTCATTGCTGTGAACAATCATTTCATTTTTACTCCAGTAGGAAACTGTTCATTAAAATAAAATGGAAATAAGGTAGGTAGTGGTGTTTGCTTCTAATACAACCGGTTTAGCCATGCCTTATTTAATTAGCAATGCTAAAGTTGTTTTGATTTTCAACACCCAAATTTTCAGTTTAGTTTAATTATATTTCAAAGTTTGATAGGCATAATAAGTAATATGTACTAGTAGATATGGTTGTTATGGCTTCTCATTTCAAATGGCACTGGAATTTCAGTTATTATGATGATTTTTGATGTTATTGAGTGAGTTTCAAGCCAATTTAAATGCAAGATAGATTTTTTATGGAAATAGAAGTGAAGTTGATTGAATTTGATTGAGTTTGAGTTCATTTTGACACTCATATTTATATCAATTGGGACTTGAGTTTGGTTTTGGTTATCGATTAGGAGGGTTTAGTGAGGTTTTCCATTTCAGTTTTATGGAAGGTTTGAAGTGTTAGTTGTTGTGCAGTGAAATAGGGAGGTGGAGATGCCTCCTTCTCCAGCAATGAGGTGTTCCCCTGTAAGGGAGATCAGAGGGGATAATCACAGAAAAGGGCGCAGTCTCGAGGGCGGGATACTCCTCAGGGAGAAAAATGACAATCTTGCTCTGTTCAATGAGATGAAGACTAGAGAAAGATACAGTTTTCATTTATCTCTGTTTTCCCCTGTTTTTTTATTGCACAATCTGAAATTCCTCTCACGTTTCAATGACAGAGAAATTTAAAACTCTAACCTACCTATTATTGAGAAAAGTAAGAAAGGGATAGTAGAAGATTTTGAAGTTCAGAATTTTCTTATTCGAATGGGTATTGTATATGCAATATGAACAAAAACATGAGTATTCATCATATTTAACTCATCAAAAACAACTAAGTCTCCAAAAAAAAAAATATCAAACCCTAGACTCAAACAATATCAACAATAAAAACAAACATGCCTTAGGTCTCCACAGCATGAAGGTGTTGGCTAAGAGTTGTGGTGGCAGCAGCAGCAGCTTTATTGTGGGATCAAACAGTGGCTGATACAAAGACAATATCAGATTGGCGGGGTGAGGGAATTTGAGACCAGCAATGTGAGAGAGAAGACTGATATGCCAAAACCCAAAAACATGTGTTTCTGTGGGAGTTTTTGGATGGCCAAATTAAGCATGTTTTGATGTTTTAGGAAGTTTTAATTTGTTTTTTTTGGAAACACGCACAGACTGTGTTGAGTTTTAAGAAGTCTTAAATTATATTTTTGGAAACAAAATATGAATATTATAATGGAGGTGGAGTGTCTCCAGTCCATAATCTGGACTGCACCGTATTGTTTGGACTCTTGGGGGCCTAATTGATCCCGTTTTGATAATCAAAAAAAAAAAAAATTAGGTGTATTTTATTTACAAAAAAAAAAAGGTCTCTAAAATGATTTTAATCTTTTCAAATTATCGCATTTGTCATTACAAAAACTGATGATTTACTTTTAAAAACACCAATTTTGTACATTTTTTGGTGACCACCACGGATTGCTCTATGTTTTTGTGTTAATGAAATACACAAAGTACGTAACAAAATTAATGGTTTGGATTCAATTTTAGAACCCGTGATGGGCCTCACAGGCCCAAACAGTACACTCAAATCCAAATTATGGGGGGTCGAGGTAACCACCTTTTTAAATTTGGTGAGGTCAAATAATTATGCAAATTTTTTAATATTTTTTTATTTTCTATTTTCCACGGACTATTTTTTTTACACTTTTTTTTTATTGAAATTTCACTTTTACAAAATATCATTTTTCTCTCAAACTATAACTCAAAAAACAATCCAACCATTGTTATCTTAATAATATCTACGTTATATCTAAACTATTCGATTTTGCATCAATATTACCCCACCATCAATTACAGTCCATAATAAAATAAAAGTTGCTCATGTGGCACCCAAAATATCAATTACTTCTCTGAATAAAATGAAGTTTGGAGGTCTAATTGAAATTTTATAGATAGTTTGGACGGTAAAATGAAATTTCAAATGTCATTTCCATGTCAGTAACTTTCATTGGATTACAAACAGAAGCTAACAGCGGGGGTAAAATTAATCCAAATTCAAATAAACTAAGTGTAAAATTAATTTTACTACAATAATAGAGGTTAACTTAATTTTCAGTGATAATATGAGAGGCAAAATGATGTTTTTTTTTTTTTTACCTTTATTAAAATTATTAAATCTTCATATTAAATTATGTTAGCATATTTTCTAATAATAAATATTAATTATGTAGAAAATTAATGTATTGATATTATTGATTGATATCAATATACATTTTTGTGTGTATTGTGTATTTACAATGGAGAGAATGATCTCTCTTTTATAGGGAGAATGAGTTACAAATGGAGGAATTAAATTAACCTAAAATGGAGCACTAAACAACTTAATGGAGCATTAGGGTAAATGGAGCACTTGCTTCTTGTGGAGCACTAATGGAGTGGAGTAGGTAGGTGGTAGTAGGTGGTAGTGGTAGGTGGAGTAAGTTATAGGTTTTTACATTCAACAGCCCCCCTCAAACTCAAGGGGGTTAGGAACTAACCAACTTGAGTTTGGAGAGAGTAACAAAACAGGAAAAATAATCTGACAAATAAAAGTAGATAGGAGACACTGTATGGTCGTGTCAGACCTTTGTAGAAGACAGTTTATGGGGTCATGTCGGACCGTTGTAGAAGATAGTTTATGGGGTCATATCGGACCGATGTAGAAAACAGTTTATGGGGTCATGTCGGACCGTTGTAGAAAACAGTTTACTGGGTCATGTCGGACCGTTGTAGAAAACAGTTTACTGGGTCATGTCGGACCGTTGTAGAAAACAGTTTACTGGGTCATGTCGGACCGTGGAGAAAACAGTTTACTGGGTCATGTCGGACCGTTGTAGAAAACAGTTTACTGGGTTATGTCGGACCGTTGTAGAAAACAGTTTACTGGGTCATGTCGGACCGTTGTAGAAGACACTATATGGCTGTGTCGAACCGTTGTAGCTGAGAATCGAAATCAATGTCGGAACAGTTTACCGAGTCTTGTCGGACCCATATAGGAGCTAACCGGAATCAATGTCGGGACAGTTTACCGAGTCTTGTCGGACCCATATAAGAGCTAACCGGAATCAATGTCGGGACAGTTTACAGAGTCTTTGTCGGACCCATATAGAAGCTAACCGGAATCAATGTCGGGACAGTTTACAGAGTCTTTGTCGGACCCATATAGAAGCTAACCGGAATCAATGTCGGGACAGTTTACAGAGTCTTGTCGGACCCATATAGGAGCTAACCGGAATCAAAGTCGGGACAGTTTACAGAGTCTTGTCGGACCCACATAAAAGTTGCACCCTCAAAAGGCGTGCCCAATCTTATCAAAAGGCGTGCCATCAAAAGGTGTGCCCGACAGCCATCAAAAGTCGAGCCATTAAAAGGCGTGCCATCAAAAGGCGTGCCATCAAAAGGTGTGCCCGACATCCCTCAAAAGTCGAGCCACCAAAAGGCGCGCCGCTTTGTCGTCTTGCGCTGAGAGGCGCGTGAGGCGCGGGTCTGCCTTGCCTATTTAAACAATACGGAGGTTGAGGCTGAGGCTTAGACAAAAAACCTGGTGAAAACCTCCGAAAAAACTCTTCGTTTGCTGAGAGTTGTATCGCTGAAACACTCTGTTGTTTTCTGAGAGTTGTATCGCTGAAACACTCTGTTGCCCAGAAAATGGCCTCTTCTTCCCGTTCCGCTACCCAGAACATAGCCTCTTCTTCCCGGGGTCTTACTCTCTTTCCCGACCTTAATGAGTGCACAAGAGAGATAACTGGGGCAGTTGCCCTGGAACCGCAACCAAGTGCCCTTGGACCAAGCCCCCCTGGTTTTGCACCGTTGAACTATCCGATGGTGGCAGTTGAGCAGATAATGGCTGCTCAATCTGATATTGAGGCCAATTATTATACATTAAGGTCATGTGTTGAGACCATGACTGCGGTCAACAACCTGTCGCACCGGCTTCAGAGTAGAACAAATGAGGTGCAGCAGGTAAAAGCTCAACTGGCTCTGCTCCAGCGCATGTATACGGATGCCCGAGCAGAGATATGTGTGCTCAAGGCAGAAAACAAGGAACTGAAGTGGAAGGCCACCGTGATGCTCAGATTTGGAGGTCCTCCATATGTGACGGTTGAGGAGCAACGGGAAGTGAACGTGCTCGGCGGCGTGGGAAACACGGAGGCAGAACCGGCAAGGGCCGCCCAAGACAAAGGCAAAAAGAAGAGAACAGCTGAAGAGGCGAAAAAATAAGGCCGGTTGTTTGTGGTGGTTATGGGTTGTGGTTGTTTTGTTGTTGTTGGTTTTTTTTTTTTTTTTTGTGTAAAATGGTGATCGGGTTTGATCCCCGGCATGAATAAAATAAGGTTGGTGACATTACTGCAATTGCTTTCTCTTTTTGGATGACCCAGATTTCTTTTCTGAGTATTCCAATTCTTGGAGAAGAAATCAAAGCCAAATGACACACCTGAATAAACATGACTTTGTTGAAGCATCCCCACCATCATGAGAAACCAAAACCAGTTCAGCAACCCCTTTCACTGCACCTGAGGCTCGACAATGCGGGACCCAAACAAGACGATGAGATGCCTGACACAACTCCAAATATTATACCCACCATACATAATGAAGACTTCAATGAAACAGCTTCTCAGAAGTCCTTCAGTTAAAGTTGAATCCACCAGAAGGAACAGGAAGCTCACTCCCTCCAAAGTTAAACCCAGGTTGGGACGCATCACCAGGAGGCATTGTTTCATCATCTTCCTCCAACCAATACGTCTTAAGAATCTTAACGGCTTTCTCATAAATCTCATTGTTGTCGTGACTCTGAAGGTTCTCAATTTTCTCTAAACCGTCAGCATCATCAATCATTTGAGCATAGAGATTTACATCTCCTGATTGGCCCAAATTTTTCTCAGCTTCCCCAACCTTCAAGATGTTTTCAAGTCCTTCTAAACAGACTGTGACAATCCTCGGATCAGGACATACAAGAAGATCACATAAAGGCTTGATACATCATTGGCTCACAAGGTACTTAATTTGTTCATGATTTCCACCAGAGGTAGCATAGGCAGCCTCTTTCTTAATATCAAATTCCGCATTCTGAAGCAAATTAATTAGAGGGCCAAAAATATTGGACTCAATCACAGCCTGAATCTGCTCCTTGTTTCCAGCAGTAATGTTTGAAATTGTCCAACAAGGAAATCAGTGGAAGGAGAGAGGTGCTGGTACAGTGAAACTTTTGAAGCACAAGGGAACTGGAAAAGTTCGGCTCAAAACATTCATGGAAATGTTTCAAGAGGTAGCTGAATCTCAACAAAAGAAAGAGGAAAACAAAGATGCGTCTGCTGCTGCCGGGCTACTTGAGAAACTAAGTGTTGAAGATGAGAAAGCAGCAGAAGACAAAGACAGTGAAGAGGTGTCTGTCGCCACCAAGAAGGA
Organism: Camellia japonica; assembly: GCA_030407325.1. Taxonomy (NCBI): domain Eukaryota; kingdom Viridiplantae; phylum Streptophyta; class Magnoliopsida; order Ericales; family Theaceae; genus Camellia; species Camellia japonica. Next base: position 158,879,981 of record JAPPVO010000029.1, read on the forward strand.
ATCTGAAAGTGAGGCTGGGAAAAACAGATGCAGATAAGTAGGGCAAGGAGCCTGTTTCCTCAACTTAAAGAGGGACGTGTTTGTTTCAACACCATACATATATCAGTATTCCCCTCAATCTGGCGAGGTCAATTATCTGCTCAACTGCAGCAGCAACAACAAGATCAAGATCAAGATCAAGATCAAGATCAAGAAGAAGAAGAATAATTTGTGGCAGCGGAGTGAAGATATGTGTAGAAAATTCCAGCGGGCAGCGAAGGCAAAGTTACCGGCCGGCTGCCCGCCGGTGAGAAAGAAATACAGGCCTAAATCTTATAGCTCTGATACCATGTAGAAAATTAATGTATTGATATTATTGATTGATATCAATATACATTTTTGTGTGTATTGTGTATTTACAATGGAGAGAATGATCTCTCTTTTATAGGGAGAATGAGTTACAAATGGAGGAATTAAATTAACCTAAAATGGAGCACTAAACAACTTAATGGAGCATTAGGGTAAATGGAGCACTTGCTTCTTGTGGAGCACTAATGGAGTGGAGTAGGTAGGTGGTAGTAGGTGGTAGTGGTAGGTGGAGTAAGTTATAGGTTTTTACATTCAACAAATTATTATGATATTAATTACATCAACAATTTCTTCACAGATTAAGGCATGGTTTACATTTTGTAAAATGGTAAATTACACCTTGACCTTGCTTACCTATTAATACTTTCTCACTTTGGACTTCAAACTATTATATTCTTTTCACTTTGGTGCAAATTGTAAGAGATGTTATACTTTTGTGACGGAAAATGCGGCATGGGTCAAGTTGACCTACATTTGTACGAAAATGACCAAACTATTATATTCTTTTCACTTTGGTCCAAATTGTAACACATGTTATACTTTTGTGATGGAAAATGCGGGATGGGTCAAGTTGACCTTCATTTGTACGAAGACCTCCGCTATAGACCACCTCAACATGCAATCCTCCATCGTAGAACACTTCCATTTACCGTTTGCCATGACCTATCTATTTTGAAGTGGGAAAACAAAGTTTTCTAAGTTCTAAGAATGTTTAAGAACATTACCGCAGTCATATCAATAATTAAGATTACTCTATCATAGTCGAAGAGTAATGACTACTTAGAATTCATTGATACCATGAGAATAAGAACCAATGACTTTCTTCTACTTACATTGAAAATTTGATAATTGGTTAATAAAGATTATGAATGTTTCCAGTTTGAATTGTTCTTGTGACAATTGACCCGGGATCCTTGACGGGAATGCGAATATTGTATGTGTGTTTTGTCAAAGTGAGGTTGAAATAGTGGAACATATTCTTCCTTTTTGCCCTTTTGTTTTGGAGGCTTTGGTCAAACATTGTAAAATGGTGGGGTCTTCAGTGGGTTATTCCTGGCTCCGTCAATGGAGTGCTACAGTGGTGGTCTGGGTGTAGAATGAAAAAGTTGGAAAAGAAAATGTGGACAGTTATTCCTCTACCCATTCTCTGGTCCATCTGGAAACACAGAAATTAGAGTGTGTTCCAGGGCATCCAACCGAATTCGGACGAGTTGTGTGATATTGTGAAGGTGAGAGTAGCAATGTGGATAAAGTCTTCTCCAATGGCTGTGGTGTTCTGTGTTACTGATCTTGTGTATAATATGCAACAAGTGCAGTACTGCATCAGGAATGGAGGCTGAATCTGCTGCTATCTATGCTCTGCTGTTGGACTGCAATGTTGTGCTACTGCTGGTCTGGTTGTGCTACTGCAATGGTGATCTGTGTTAAGTACTGGCTGCAAGTGGGCTGTCTAAGGTAGAATCTGGCTGCAAGCACTGGGCTGGGCTGCTGGTTTGATAAGGTGAGCTTGCTGCTAGGCTGCAAGTCAAGTCCTGTGTGTGATCTGATCCAATCTGCTGTGGTTCTGCCTGTAGGGTGTTTTGTGTGTTTGAATCTGTTGGTCTGATGGTGGATGGCTGGTGATCTGCTGGGTAGATGATCTGTTACAATGCTAAGGTAGAATCTGGCTGCAAGTTCTGGGCTGGGCTGCTGGTATACTAAGGTGAGCTTGCTGTTAGGCTGCAAGTCCAGTCCTGTGTGTGATCTGATCCAATCTGCTGGGGTTCTGCTGGTATGGTTGTGTTAAGACTGTGGGTGCATTTGGTGCTTTGATGTCCGTTATGCTGCTTCCACTTATGCTTAGGCTAATCTACTAGTCTGATTGTGGATGGCTGGTGGTCTGCTTGGCAGAATCTGGCTGCAAGTTCTGGGATTGGGATGCTAGTATGCTAAGGTGGGCTTGCTGCTAGGCTGTTGGTCAAGTCCTGTGTGTGATTGAATCTGTTGGTCTGATGGTGAAGGGCTGGTGGACTGCTGGGTATAATCTGGCTGCAAGTTTCTGGGTTGGGCTGCCAGTTTTGCTAAGGTGAGCTTGCTGCTAGGCTGCCAGTATGGGTAGAATCTGTTAGTACTGCTTCTGGCTGAGACCCAGATGAAGTTGGTATGGCCGTGTATTGCTGATCTGCTCTGTCTTGCTGATCAAGGCCACAACTGATCTGTTCTGTCTTGCTGACCTAGATCAAACATAGATCAAACCAAAGTAACTATATGAGTCTTAACTTAGGATACTTGTTTTTCACACTTCCATTCAAACATGTTTCAAAAGAACAAAAGAAGACTTTATAGGACACAAATGAATAGATTATGAATACTAATTTTATTAAACTCAGTTCACAAGGGAGTGGTAATTATATTAATATAATATTTGAGATCTGTTGCACTTGTGGTGACTTGAGAAGATATTTTTTCATGTTGCCTTTTTAGTAAAGTGATAATTATTTTCTAGTAGTTAATTTTTGTCCAACATGTTATTGGAAAAATGGCTCCTAGCTCAGTTTCTTTTTATTTTTATTTTCAATAAGTATTCGTAGCTCAGATTGTTATTAGCACTTGTGTGGGTTCTCTCATCCACTAAGGTCGTAAAGTTATAGTTTAGTTGAGTCTTTAACTATTTCTTTTAAACCAAAAAAGGAAAATTTCTTCATGCACAATCACTTGATATAGATGGGACTACATCTGGTATTGAAGAAAATTGAATGAAGAAGGAAACTTCTACCACTCTTGCATATACTGCACAAGAAGTGGCTAAGGAGTATATTGAATTTCCATTGCAGCAGCATTGGACTTTGGTGGTACTTTATTATGAACTTTTAGAATCTACTTTCTTTTCTCACTAGTGGTTACTACTCACTCCCCTTTCCATCCCATTTAATATACCAACCCATAGACATGCAAAAAGGCATTCCAGGGGTAAAAATTCAAAACAGCCCCCAAAGCACCGTGTGGCTCTCACAAACAGCTTCCCCATGACAAATAGGACTTGTGACAACTGACGGAATGTAATCCGGACCCGTAGTTTGGGAGTTAGAGCCAAATACGCCCAAAACTTACTCGGAAAAGGACATTTCGGAGGCGAAAAATCAAAACAGCCCCCGAACCACCATGTGACTCTCACGGGCAGCTTCCCCATGAAAAATAGGACTTGTGACAACTGACGGAATATAATCCGGACCCATACGTTGGGAGTTAGAGCCGAATACGCCCAAAACTTACTCGAAAAAGGGCGATTCGGGGGCGAAAATTCAAAACAGCCCCCGAACCACCGTGCGAATCCCACCGGCAGCTTCCCCATAACAAATACAACTTGTAACAACTGACGGAATGTTATTTGGACCCGTAAGTTGGGATTTATACCCGAACATGCCCAAAACTTACTCAAAAAAAGGCGTTTCGGGGCCGAAAATTCAAAACAGCCCCCGAACCGCCATGTGGCTCTCACAGGAAGCTTCCCCATGACAAATAGGACTTGTGACAACTGACGGAATGTAATCCGGACCCATACGTTGGGAGTTAGAGCCGAATACGCCCAAAACTTACTCGAAAAAGGGCGGTTCGGGGGCGAAAATTCAAAACAGCCCCCGAACTACCATGTGACTCTCACGGGCAGCTTCCCCATGAAAAATAGGACTTGTGACAACTGACGGAATATAATCCGGACCCATACGTTGGGAGTTAGAGCCGAATACGCCCAAAACTTACTCGAAAAAGGGCGGTTCGGGGGCAAAAATTCAAAACAGCCCCCGAACCACTGTGTGAATCCCACCGGCAGCTTCCCCATAATAAATACGACTTGTGACAACTGACGGAATGTTATTTGGACCCGTAAGTTGGGATTTAGACCCGAACATGCCCAAAACTTACTCGAAAAATGGCGTTTCGAGGCCGAAAATTCAAAACAGCCCCCGAACCGCCGTGTGGCTCTCACGGGAAGTTCCCCATGACAAATAGGACTTGTGATAACTGACGGAATATAATCCGGACCCATACGTTGGGATTTAGAGCCGAATACGCCCAAAACTTACTCGAAAAAGGGCGGTTTGGGGGCGAAAATTCAAAACAGCCTCCAAACCACCGTGTGAATCCCACCGGCAGCTTCCCCATGACAAATACGACTTGTGAAAACTGACGGAATGTTATTCGGACCTGTAAGTTGGGATTTAGACCCGAATATGCCCAAAGCTTACTCGAAAAAGGGCATTTCAGGGCCAAAAATTCAAAATAGCCCCCGAACTGCCGTGTGGCTCTCACGGGAAGCTTCTCCATGAAAAATATGACTTGTGACAATTGACGGAATGTAATTCGGACCCGTAGGTTGGGATTTAGAGCCGAATACGCCCAAAACTTACTCGAAAAAAGCGTTTCGGGGGCGAAAATTCAAAACAGCCCCCGAACCACCGTGTGACTCTCATGAGCAGCTTCCCCATGACAAATAAGACTTGTCAAACCTGAAGGAATGTAATTTGGACCCATAGATTGGGATTTACAGCCGAACACGCCCAAAACTTAGTCTAAAAAGGGTGTTTCTGGGGCGAAAATTCAAAATAGCCCCCGAACCGCCATGTGGCTCTCACGAGCAGCTTCCCCATAACAAATAGGACTTGTGACAACTGATGACTTTGTTTTTTGTAGATGACTTTGTTGCGTGGACTTTCAAAGTAATATTTTGGTGTATGGAGAAGAAATTTCACTTTTGTATAGAACTAATGTAATACTTTTGTCATCCCCGGCTTTTGTGCAGTTCACTATTACTGATACAAAAAACTTTTGGCAACCAACAGATAATTACTGGCATGGTACATGGATCACCTTTTCTCGTCGTACATATATATGATTTTTTGTTGTGGTACATAGATGTACTTTTGTCTTGGTACATACATCACCTTTTGTCGTGGTACAGATTATGATGGTAATTTGTACCATGCCAAATGGTCATTTCACATGGTAGTTAATGTAATTTTTGTATATGGAAGGCTTTACTTTTTGTATGATTTTATATTTTGTATGAAATTATTATTTTAGTTTGGACAATAGTTGGTTTGTGTGTACTTTGACAGTTAAAGTTATTTATTTTTTGTATACAAAAATTGACTTTTGGCGACTACAAATTTAGTCGCCAAAAGTGAAAATTCTTGTAGTGTGTCAAAGTCATTTATACCCGACATCATCATTTGGACATAATGACAACATGACACTAGTAGTAGCAACAATGCTATTATAATGGGCTAAGTCGATGATGATGGTTGTGTTTCAGTGGATCAAAGGGCATGATTAATTGAAGTTGGTAACAATAACATTGTTGTCTAATTCACTAATAATGACAAGGAAAGAAAGAGTGAGAGTCGACGAGATAGTTATAGCAACAACATTTCAGGTAACATTAAAATTGACGATAATGACAGAGAGAGAGAGAGAGAGAGAGAATTATAAAACGAGAAACGTAGTTGGAGTGTCATGCGTTTTTGTTAGTGATAATGTTTGAGGTAATGAAAACACAACAAAATTACATATAAATGGCAACCGATCAACCGATCAATTACTATTCGAATATTGACTAAATTGATATTAATGATTAGGCTTTTACTAATTCATTGGGAACTATGAATAAGTTGGGAATTAATTGGTTTAGTGTGGCTTATGAAAACTAATTGATTATTGAATCAATTAGGTTTATTATATCAAGGATCCCTACAATCAATTGTACAATCAATTGTCATATTTGAATCTCCCTTATATTCTAATGGATTGTACAATCAATTGTGAAAGTTCAAAACTCTACCCACTAATCGATTGTATAATCAATTGTGGTCTTTCAATCCAATCGATTTCGCAATCAATTATGATTTTCCATACACTCCAATATGCTATACCAATTGATTACACAATCAATTGTGTTTGAAAATTTAAAAGTTATGATGTTTTGTTAATGTTGTTATGATTTTCGGAACAAAATTACAATCAACATGCTATGTTATGATTCATTGATAAAAGTCATGATAGTTTGTTAATGTCATTATGATTGTGGGAAAAAAGTTATGCTCAATGTGTTATGGTTATGATTCATCACTAAAAGTTATGATTTATACCACCAAAAGTTATGATTTGCCATGGTGAATCATAATAAAAAATGTTACGATTCAAATGTTATGATAATTAATTACAAATAACTATATTTGTTATGAGTTGTTATCATATTGTTATGATTTATAGTGTCTTTGTTATGACACTTAGGTCAATATTATGACATTGTTATGATTCATTGTAGTATTGTTATGATATTTGAAAAAAAGTTATGATTCTTTCTGTAACCTGTTACATGACCAGTTTAACAGGTCACTTTTTATGATGTGGCACGATATGGACCACACAATAAGTGCATATCATATGCCCTTTTATAAGGTGCACATTGTAGACTTTTCCAAATGTTAGACTCTGAATCTAAAAGTAAAATGTTACTCTGTACAAAAGTAAAAAAGCGAAGGTAGTGTTTGTGGCGGCTGAAGTGTTTATCAATGACCACTTCTTGACAGTAAAATTTTACTGTCATTCTAACACCAGAGTAAAATTTTACTCTAATTCTTTCAAACAAAAAACAGAGCAATAGAATCAGAGTAAAATTTTACTCTCATTATCTGAAACAAAAAACAGAGCAATAGAACCAGAGTAAAATTTTACTCTGGTTCTGTCAAATGAAATCAGATAAAAAACAACAAAAATAAATCCAAAAAAATAATAATAATAAACAAAAACAAAACAAATTAATCAACAAATCAACATATCTAATTGAGAAGAAAAACTTCTAAAACTCGATCAACAATCACAAATCTCAATGAAACTCTCGTTTAATTGAGAGTGTTCGATCGTCGGCGGCGAGATCGTCTATTGTTGACCAAGTGAGAGATCTTTGGCTGCGAGATCTTTAGATTTGGAGATCGTCTTCATCGATTTCGTTCCTAATTTCGTTCCTGCGAGATCTTCAGCTCAGATTTCAAATATTTCAAATGTATGATATGTATATATAGAAGGGCAATATTGTGATTAAAAAAAAATAGAAATTATAAAATGTCCTTATTAAGGTAGACATTTCCTACTCAGGGGCTTTTTGAAAGAAAACTGATTAAGTTATCCTTTACCCTAATAAAAAGGCCCAAAATGGGGGTTTCACCAAAAATCCCATTTATTTATTCACTTTTCTCTCATTTCTTTCTCTATCTACCTAATATATCTCTTTTTGTGTGTACATCTTGATATAAATTTGTTCTCATATTTTAAAAGGACATGTGACTATCTTTTAAATTATGATGATCATCATATACAAAATCAAATTAATAACAATAAAAATAATGAATGGTTAACTTGAGCTTATATTTAAATATAATTTTTGTATCACACTAACTTTTAATCGTACCATCGAATAAAAATTTAAAAATTAAGTTAAGTTGGATTGTGATTGCGATTTTTATTAAAATTTTAATTTAATGATGCCCTTTCTGAGCCAAAATCCTAGTTCCGCCATTGCCCGTAGGGCCCAACATGGGTCTTGTTTTGATGATCTGAATTATTCATTTTATAAGGCTCGTAATGTATATTATCCATGAAAAAATTTAGAGTTGTGGAAGGCAAAAAGATTCTCCACAGAGAATACAAGACGAGATGATTCTTCCTTTACTCTGCAAAAAGAAACCAACTAGTTAGTGATCGCTCCAGACCATATATGGTTGGAAAAACCCTCCAACAATCAAGTTAGAAATATGATTGGCCATATAGTATTTGTTTAGGAAGTAAGATTTTCTATCTTCTTTTTGCTACTTCTTTCACTTTTCCTTATTCTTCCTTTTATAGTGTTATTGTCCTGGCCTTGACTGTTAGATTGACATCTTTATCTAAGGACTGTGGTTACTACCAGATTTTGGTCGGGCAAGTGGCCAGGTTGTTTTGATCTTTTGCCGTTGGATTACCTTGCTGTGTGTAGTTTAAATTATGTCAGGCATTTAATGGCTAACTTGCTGATTGCTCCATTCGTCCGATTAGGTTCATAGGATGGTTATTTCGTTTACGTGGATTAGGCCTATGTACCTATATCTAATGATTGTGACCCTTATTGTAAATTGTGAATAAATTTAAGGGCATCCATGTATTCTGCAGATCTCCTTCTAAAAGGTAGTTTTACCTAGGCTTTGGCCAAGTGACACTATCCCTTTTCTGTCAGACCTATCAATGATTTGGGCATTTCTCTTGATTCGGGTTGTTTGGTTGAACTTGAACGTTGGGCCTTTGGTTAACACTTATGGAATGTGGGTCAATTTTTTACGTCTCCACAAGAGTGATCTGATAATCGTAACTTTTTTTATTTTATTGCATTTATTTCTAAAAAAATAGATAATATATTTCAAATATATATCTATCATTTATTTTTTGGGTATAAATGTAATAAAATGAAAAAGTTGTGATTGTTGGATCCAATTAATTTTTTTCATAAATAATATACATAATAAATTTTACAAAATAAATAATTTAAATCATTAAAACTTGATTTGTGTTAAACCCTACACACCACTCAAATTTTGTTACGTTGAGATCTAGAGACGCGCAACCAATCTATATTCAATTATCTATACTATATATTAAGCAGAAGACAGTTTTTAACCCAAAATCTTGTGGGAGCTCTAATCTCCCAATCTAAATTTCTTAATTTTTTGATTTAAAAAAAAAAAAACTTAGCATTTATTAATTTCTCCCAATTCCCAAGTCTTACCATCATAATAACACTTTAATGCATTAAGAACAAGTATAAATTTTTTTTTTTTGAAATCCAACACATATGAATTCCTTGAAAAGTCCCAACACATATGATTATTATCCCTCATAATAACACTTTAATGCATTAAGAACAAGCATAAAAAAAATTTCTTGCAAAGTCCAACACATATGATTATTATCAAAATATTAAACTTTAATATAATATAATAAAAAAAAAAGACATTTAATTTCTTGAAAAGTCCAACACATATGATTATTATCAAAATATTAAACTTTAATATAATATAAAAAAGGAAAAAAAGAAGACATTTAAAATAAAAAAATAAAAAAGATATTTAAAAATTGCAATTCACATATATAGATAACTAGCCTATCACCCGTGCTATACACGGAATAATTATAGATATTTATATTTGTTTTAGATTTTTTTTAATATATAAATTATATTTTTTAAGATTTTTTATAAAAATAATTTAACAATCTTATTACTAACCATAGTGTATGAGAAAAGTTAAAAATGGTATTACAGTAACTACACACGGATTATATCTATAATTATTTGTATGAAGGGATTTTAAATGCTGATCAGTGGATTTTGACCAAATCAATAAATGCAGGCATGTGGAAAGACATGTGGATTGAAAAAAGTTAATAAATGCTGATAAGGGGATTTTGAGCAAATCAATAAATGCTGAGTTTTTTTTTTTTAAATAAAAAATTTAGAAAATTCTGGTTGGGATATTGGAACTTCCACAGGTCTTGGGGTTAAAAACCCCTATTTGTTTAATATATAGTATAGATTGCAAATATATTAAGGAAAATGAGGTTTCTAAACCCCAAACCTTGTGGGAGCTCCAATCTCTCAATCTTAATTTTCTAAATTTTTGATTTAAAAAAAAAAAAAACTCAGCATTCATTGATTTGGTCAAAATCTCCTGATCAGCATTTATTAACTTTTTTCAATCCACATGCCTGCATTTATTGATTTGGTCAAAATCCATGATTAACATTTAAAATCCCCTCATACAAATAATTATAGATACAGCCCGTGCATAGTTACTGCAGTGACCTTTTTAATTTTTCCTGTATACTATGGTTAGTGATAAGATTGTTAAATTATTTTTATAAAAAATTTTAAAAAATATAATTTATATATTAAAAAAATTAAAACATATATAAATATCTATAATTATCTCGTATATAACACGTGTGATAGGCTATTACACATGTAAAAGAATGATGTATACATAATTTCTTTAAAAAAAATATATATAAAAGTAGATATGTTTCTAGAATATTATTTTCACGTGTATTTTCTTGAGCTAGTAGTTTTAGCCACAAAAGCAACCACAAAATCTTGCGCGTACGATAGACACCACCAAACCCAATAACACTACAATACGCCCCATATAAGGCTAAATTCCGCCGCTTCGTCGCCACTCGCCCCGTTGCTTCTCTCTCACTCTCTCTCTCTCTCTCCACTGTCTTCCGTAAAAATGGATTTCCCATTCTGACTGATTCCAATTGAATTCCCCAAAACCCATTCCAAGAAAAAACCCAGTCATGGCTTCTCTCCATTTTCTCAAATCCACCTCATCTCCTTTCTCACTCTCTCACTCCAATTCTTCGGAATTCAATTTCCATCTTCGCTGTAGAAAGTTTCTCAAGTTTCAGAGCCATCGCAGCTCTCAAATTTCCATTTACAGACGAGGCCTTAAGCTTTCTTCCAAGCTTCAAGAAGGTGACAATCAAACCAATGGTAAGTTTGTCTCGATCTTTTCATTTTATTTATTATTATTATTTTTTTATTTTTAATCGTGTTTATGGAATCTATGGGATGCTGAGATTGTAGAGCTTGAACATGAAATGGGTAATTCGAATAGGCATATACATGTATTTGTGCTTTATGTTTGTGGGTTGGTTTGAGAAGAACTACCTAGGTGATAGAAAGTGAACTAAAATCGTATGATAATGAGATTTTGGATGATGATTTTGAAACTATTGATTCAAGAATGAATACTGGAGACAAAATTCTATAGAGTGATAGTTTCATAGACAAAATACTTGGTGGTTTATTTTATTTTATATTATATATATTGAATTAATTTTATTTTTTGTTAATTTCGATTGGTTGTAAACGTAACATTAATCTACGTAACAAATAAAAATATATATTTTTATTTTCGTGTCAGTGTCCTCATGTTTTTTGAAGTCACCATGTCCGTTTTTCTTACCGGAGGTTGACAAAGACCTTCAGCAAATCGTTGGTGGCGAGGAAGAGATTTTGGTTGAACAACCAAAATACTGGCTTGATTTGACTGTTCTGGAACACATCATTGACACTTGTATAAACAAAAGAGAGGTTACTGTTGTTTTCATTGTCATTGTCGCCGTCTTCAACTTCTTCGGCTGATGACATAGAATAAGGGAATGTGAAGACAGCCTAGAAGATTTTGTTGCACTTCTGGTTCATGATAGCTGTCTCACTCTATGCAAATTTTTATTTATTTTAAAATCATTTGACTTGTGAACCCAATTGAAAAAATGGAAATGCTACGATAACCTGTTTAGAAAAGTGAGCTGGTTTTAGTTGTGCTTGCATAGATGGCACACATGCACATTCTTGTTTTAGTTGAGTAGTTGAAACATTGACATTCGTAGAAAATGTTTGTTGTCGAATTTGAAGCATATTGAGTGCATTACTTACAAGAAACTGATCCCTTTAGGAGTGTTGATGTTGAAAAGATCTCTTTTGTAGTTGCTTGTGGGTAAATTCATAAAATATTTTTGTTGCATTCATCTAAAAGAAGAAATCTGTGATTCTCATTGATGTCATCAAATTCAGACATTTATGTGTACGTCTTTCTTTCTGCTCAGAAGAAAAGGAAGAAAGGCAAGGGTGTGTGGGCGGGAAGAAAGGTGCATCTAAATCCCCGGGTTTTATATTTCTTTTGAATTTCAGGTGAAGAACCTCCAGAGTCATTGTTTATGAAAGAATTAAGGAGACGGGGTATGACTCCCACTTCATTGTTGGAGGAAAGCAATAGGAGCATCTATGGAGACGAGGAGATAAAATTAAAGGAAGAAGAGGGAGGGTACTCAAAAAGAAATGCAGTGTCAACAGATTATGAAAAGGCCTTATCTAATCAAAGGGAACGTTCCATAGCGCTGAACAGTGAAGGCCTTGAGGTTGTCACACACTCTCTCTCTAAATTATTTTTCTAACTTTTTTAGCTCAAAGTTTATTTTTGCATTAGTGTGTGATTTGTGTCAGACATGGAGTTATTGCCTCAGTTGTATTCATCCCAAGCACATATTTTCTCTTTAAGCATGGTTAATTAGTGCAAATATTCTGCATGCTTCTTCTCAATGTTTTACAACCCTTGTTGGCATTTAATATTTCATGGCTTTTAGGCACTAGTTCTCGGAATAATTTTCTCCTATTTTTTTGGTTGTGCTTTAAACGCTTTTTTTTTTTTTAAATTTTTTTTTTTTTATTGTCATGCAAACATGGTGTCATGCATAATCATAGACTTTAATCTGTTTGTTAATATACTTTTTAAAAAGGGTTCATGCAAGAAGTTGGCAAAGAAACAAAAGACCCCAGGATAATGTAGTATGTTTATGCAACCTAAAGGAGAAGACACAGTGTTCCAACTCAGTTCCAGCAATGCACTTCTTGAAAACCAGGGAATGTCAGAAACATGAAGAGAAAATTCCCGAGTGCATCGAATTGAAATATTGATGCTAGTGAGAAAGTTGTCTCTGTATAAGGATTAACAATTAAATTGCATTGTGTGGTCGGATCTGTGCATCAAAGTCATCCAGCATACTGAGTAAATAAGACAAATCAAGCAGTTAATTTATACATAATAAATAACACATTTCCCTTATAGAATTCATCTCCTTGGCATCATTGGTCTGGTAGGTATATCCCTGCTGTACCCTATTGCATTGGATATAGTATCTATTTCCATAGATGTAAGATTTACTATGCAAAGTTGTCTTATAGCTCTCACTTTTTGTGTGTCTGTCTATAGAGTGATTTGATTCTGTGCTGAAAACTCAAGTACTGATCCTAACCACCAAATGTTCATAACTTCATATTGTCAAATTTTTGTTAATAGCTCTTTACCTTGACTATGTGTCAGTCAGAAGACCTTATTTCAAAATCTCTGGTAAACTGGTATCCAATTCAAGATATAATACCTTAAAACAAGGACCATATCAAAAATCCTGTCACAGATCTTGATTATATGAATTTGACAAATTATCATTGTTCTTCTTTATGCAATTGAATCACAGGTAACAATTCCGCACACATTAAGGCTATTATGTTATCTAATGTTATTTGAACATGTTACCAAGTTGACTTGTTTTTCTTGGATATATGGTCTTTGTATCATAATAGATGCTCCATTTGTACCATAATTATTTTTTTTGCTGCAACAATTAAATGTTTGTATGTATTTATGAGTTTGGTCTTTGTATCATAATAGATGCTCCATTTGTACCATAATTATTTTTTTTTGCTGGAACAATTAAGTGTTTGTATGTATTTATGAGTTTGATGGAATGAGATTGGTCCATTTGTACCATAATTATTTTTTTTGCTGCAACAATTAAGTGTTTGTATGTATTTATGAGTTTGATGGAATGAGATTGGTTTCAAACCCCCCCCCCCCCCCAAAAAAAAAAAAAAAAAAAAAAAAAACAAACAAACAAACAAACAAAGACAAAAAGGCCAAGGCCAATACGTAATTATCATATACATGCTAAAATGGATTTTAATTGTTGTCATTTACTTTTTTCCTAATGTGTGCATGCTATCAGGAAGTGAATTACATTTTCATCTGCTTCTTTGATTCAGGGTTTGATTCCACGTGCTAAAATTTTGCTATCCACTGGAGGAACATTTTTCTTGGGGTTTGGGCCATTGATCCTCATAACAGTTGCATTATTCTCTGCCCTATACCTTGTAAGCTTCTCTTTGATCTTTAGCATGTCTCATGACTTAATTGTTTCCGTTACCCAGATATGTTTAATATATTTCTATAGTTATTTTTCTGATGTACTGTGTGGCTAACATGACACTAGCTGTTTATATGCTCACGGAATGGGGTTCGCAGAATTTTGAAATTTGAAAGTTCTTTAAAGAAGTGACTGGTCAGGATTTGTATTTTTATTAGCTTATAACCTCACAACTGATATTAACTTCAAAATGTTTGAGCATGTATCTCAGAGTGGTTGACATTGTCACATTATGACTGGGAACACATAGTCACCAAACAAGAAAGAAAGAGGACCATATAAATAATTTGCTGAAAATTTTGAGTCTAGATTTGTCAGTTGCCGGAGTGTGAGCAAACCAATTATGTTTGGAAATCAGATGAAATCTATGGTTGCTGGCAGGAGCTTAGCCCCAATTGATTTTTACTCAACTTATTAGGACCAAACTTCGAATTACAAAAGTTCAAAGGATGATATGGTTCACTTGGGAATTTTTGGTACAGGCTTCTCGATACCAGCATTGTATTGTGGAAAGCAGGCCAAAAATTTTTCCCTGATGCTGTATGAAGCTTGATATGAAAAATAACCTGTTGGCCTTAATTTTCTTTCATTTTTACTCTTACAAAAATATATGTGAAATTGTTGGCTACATGTTGTTGGGATGCATGTGGTTAGAGATATATATATTTTTTTGATCAGCAAAAGAAAACATTTATTGAATAGGAAACAAGGCAAGCTTTACATCTTACAGCATGTGGTTAGAGATGTTTATTCATGTTGTGTCAAATGCAATGAAAACCTTGGTGTTGATTATTTTCTTTTCCTTGTGTCTTCTGCAGTATTTTGGACCAACTTTCGTCCATGATGCAAGCAAAACATCTGTAACACTACCCCAATATATTGACCCATATTCACTTCTCGAAGATGAAAGGATATCTCAAACAGCTCCTGGTGTAAATTGAAGTGCAAACATCTTTCAGACATCAGCTTCTTCAAGCCTCACTTGCAGGTTTCTGTTGCCTTATCTGCTGTTGTCATTATTCTATTCTTTCCCTGTAAAAACATAAAATTAGGAAGAACATGTATTATGTTTGTTTATGATCCAACTGTTTTCATGAACTTTCTAATCACAAGGAATGCCCATTAGAATCAAATTTGATATCTTCATCCATGTATTGATATCTATGGCATTTTCTTTCATGAGAAATCACATTGAATCTGCAAGTGACAATGAGAGAGCTTGTATATATATTAAAAATTACATTCTATTAAATTTTGTATATGATGAAAGCAATTCTAATAGTTAGGCTTGGAAACAAATCTGACTTTGATATATTGTGTATCGTAACCTAATTTGTTATGATTTAGAAACATGTAGGAACTGCCGCACTGAATCCATGCTGACCACTATATAATATGATTTTGCCAAGGTTTCAATAATTTACAAGAGATGTGCTAATATTTACAGGATGTGTATGTATATGAAAAAATGGGTTTGGTTCATAAAGAATAGGGTTGATACTCAATAGATGATGAAATCGTATCACTATTGTATTCGAGTTCTTCTTGTCTCGGAGCCATGCACTGGTTAGGTGTTATACAGAAAAGAAAACAAAAACATATCCAATTTGGAGAAGCCTATTGATTGACTTGTTTGATAAACCACATTCAATGGTTTATTGTATATATATACATAAATATTGCTAGAATAATATATGTATTTGTTATTAACTAACTTTTTACAACAATTGAGACTAAGGGACGGTTAAGATATAGATTGGAAAGGCTTGTAGGTCTGGACGGCCTTGATGAGTCCTTGAATAGATCCGGCAGCGGCAACGAGCGATATGATCAAGCAGGACAAGCTCAGTAGTTGGAGCCAAATCCAGGTGGAAGAAAATCTACGAATCTTTGCTTGTGAAATGTACATCTCAACTGGAAAATACACTGTCAGGGGCCAGAAAGCAGAGGCACCGAGAAGACCCAAGAAATCATTGAAGAATGGGAGTAACATTGCGATGATAGTTGTGAAAATCACGTATGCTGTTCTCCAGACAAACCGAAAGAGGTTGCAGTTGAAAGTGCCTCCAAATGGCATGGCAATGGGGTATTCTCTTGCTATGAATCCACTTTGTGGCCATCGCTTGCTGCTCCAACTTTCAACGAACCCAAATATTGGTTGACAGAATACCTACATTTATATGCTACAACACAATCAAAATCTGAACAAAGAAAATGTTGAATTGAATCATACTAGTCTCTACTGAGAGTTTCTTAGTCTATATATGACAAGCTGAGCTAGATGTTTTCTTTTCATTATTTTCCCTTTAAATTAAGGGAAAGAAAGAGAATAGTAATAGTAGGAATTCACTTATCCCAATCTGAAAATTATCCATGACTGTTTATGTCTCTAGTATGGTCACTCGATGAAATGTGGAGGGAAGTCGGGTAAATGGTCGATACTACTCTACTGGAAGGATTCCTCTTTGGCTGATAGGTACTGTAACTGCTATTCCTGCGTGATTAGTTCAATAGGTATTTTCTTTTATGATTCATAGTTCAGATTGGGTTCATCCCTGTAGTAATCGAATGAATTGGGTTGTGCCTGTTCCAATACGAAATAACAAAAGAACCGGGCAGGTACAGTATTTTATGGAGGAAAGCCAGAAGGATTTGTAGAAACCAAATCGCGTCATAGACTCTTTTAAGTATGTTTGATGTTTGTTTACCTGATAGGCTCCAACAAGATGAACAACAATGCACACGTTAGCAATGTCGACAAGCCAAAAGGGTTCATAGAAGCCGAATCCAGTCAGAAAGTTCCCCGGTGCGTGGTTCCCAAATGCTGCATAACCGACAAGTCCACATGACATATAGAACATGGTACTGACTGAAATCCCAATCAAGGTAGCTTTCTTCATCGCTACATTCTCCGGTGGGGTAGATTTTAGTGTGTTCTGCAATTCAGGGGAACTTCTCTTCAATCAAATGCAAAACAGTGAAGAACAAAACTAGGGGCAAGCTACTAGAGCAAATGCATGGCCTACGAGTCTAGAACCAACATGCTTTATTTCAGGGTGGGCACGAGCTCGGTCTGGATTGTTTTTCTAAGGATTTAGGATTGATATTTTAACTTGTAAGATCAGGATTGGCTGAATTTTATATGGGTTAGACTTAAAAATAGTTCCGGAGGTCCAATTTGGCCCCGTGGATGCCCACCTCGATTCTTATTCCTTTGTCTCAATATGCATCCTCTTGGAGAATTGAGATGAATGAAGATGGTATCCTTACAACATCATTTGAAAGTAAAGATTGGCATCAGACTGGGCTGCTGCCCAAACCCGGCTGTGGGTGGCCAAGGTAAGATGGACTTTTTTTCTTCTCGTTCTGCTGGCCCGGCCAAAGGCCCAAAATTTTAACCCCATGCCCCCTACAATGGGCTTGGCTTCGACAGGTTAAAGGGGCCGACTTGCGTGCTAAGTCCAACGGGTTGAAATTCAGGTCTATCTTTGGGCTTTTTAATTATTTTTCCCCTATGTTTTTATATTTTCTGCCGAGTTTGCGACCAGGTTGACAGGCCATGTCTTACTGACCAACAGGCTGTGCTGGGCTTCAACACTTAGGCCCAATCCCAGCCTTATTCAGGCCTGGCTAGCCTTTGTGCCAAATTGAGGACCCTTATTTCATAGTACTATTTTAACCAACAATGTGAATAAAAAAGGCCATCAAAATATATAGAGATCATCACACACACACACACACACACCATGACATAAATAAATGATTTTCTATGTTTGAGATTAGCATTTGATTTGCAAATTAAAAATGAGCTATAGGATAGGCGTAGGTAGAGGGAAGCTTGCCTGTATCTCAATGAGGACATTAGAGAAAGCATAGGCAAAAGCGATGTTACCAAGTGCTTGGAAGGTGTGCCATATTTTCTGTGAATTTGTCATTCCATCCTCTCCAATTGGTATTCCTGTTAGGTTTGTCTTTGGATGATGCCCCTCTTCAAAAACCAAAATTAACACCCACCATATCTATATCAGACTTAATAATTGATTCTTGTGTTGTGAATACAGAAGATACTTGTGTTTGGATTTTGTAAAGCAAAATCATATGTAAACTTAGAGATTTGATTGACCTGCAACTTTGGCAATGGCGAGGCCGAGGCCAATGGCAGAGTAAGTGAAGGACATGATAGCAGCGACGATGGACAGTATTGAAAGATCATGAAAGTTTGGTATTTGGCTGAGTATTATCTGCTTCACCCCAAATATTATCATGAAGATATTGTTTGATGTATGACAACCCACTTTGTGCCCTTGCTTGTGGAAACAATTTGATCTTTTTATAGCCCTAATACATATATATGTTGAGAGAGAGATCAAAATTTAAAACAACATATATATATATATATATATATTAAAAATCAATAGGTGATGACTTGAATGAAATGAAGTTTATATGATGATGAGGATGATGATACTTACGCCATGCTAATAGCTGTAGTGATAGTGTATCCTATTGTTACTCCAACAAGATTTGCATACTGTGCCACTCCACAAAGCTTGACTTTTATTCCTCCTGTGTTCGCACCCACACACACACACAGTTAATGATAGTCTGAAGAGAAAAATTCAGTGAGGGGTCAAATTTTATGACATTGCATCTTCTGTTCTTAATATTAAAATTACAGTTCCTTTGTTTATTCTTAGCCACAAAATTGTCTTTAAAGATTTTTATCACATTGTGTGATTGACTGTACATTAACGCTCTGTTTTTTTTTTTTGTGTGTGATCAAAATGTTTGTTTAGACTGCATTTTTTTTGTATTTGGTACAACAAAAAATAAAAGTTAATAGAAATTTAGGCGGAAAATGTTTTTAACCTTTAAGAAAGTGAAAAATAATTTTCAAATTAAAATCTTACTAATGTTACCATACAATCATTGTCACCGTCATTGCCACCACAACCATCACTATCACCACCGCTGCCAAACCACCACCACCATTGTTGTCGTTGCTATTCCACCACCTCCTCCTTTGCCCATTGTCACCACCACCACCACCACCACCTCCTAAGGTTGTGTTTGATTTAAGAATTTGTGTGAAGAAAAGAAAAAGGGAAAGAAAAAATTTAAAAAAGAGAAGTTATATTTCATATACTGTCACCATCTTTTTTTCTTTTTTCCCTCCAAATTTTTTATCCAAACAAAATGTCCTTATCCCATATTTGAATATATTTCATACTAAAAGATGGTGGAAACACAATGCCAAGAAAGATTGATGAGTAATTGTTTCAGCCAGCATCTTTTGTAGCTTTTCAGATGTCAAGACTGATGAGTAGCTCATTGTTTTAAGACTTTTTCTATTGTAAATCTCTTCTCAAATTCATGATCTAAATTAAATATAGTTTTAAGAACTTAAATGGGCTGCAATGTCTGTAATTTTCACTCACTTGAAGAGTAGCTTGATTGAGCAGTCAACAAAATTTTGTGCTAACATAAGGTGCTCTAGGCTAGCAACTTGACTATTCTTGAATGGTAGATTGTTTATCGTCTCCCTTCTTTGAGGGCTTTTTTCATTTAAATCCTCATTGTACTTCATTTATTATTTTTATTGATGATGGAACCCCTCCAAGGCAGATGCCCTTTTGACCTACCCTGCAAGGTAAAACTCGGGAGGTACGCCAGCGTCCCTACAAGCATACATTAGGGGAAGCTGAGGAGGCTCAAACTCAAAACTTGCTGCTTCATTGGCAAAAGTCTCACTATTCAAATATGGACTTGTGCTTTATTTATTGCTCTATTTTTTATGTTTAATTGTTTTTTTTACGGAAAAGCTGTGGTGCCTCTATTTGAAGTGTATTATAACCTTATTTTTATGATCCAAACCGCTCATTTTATAGGGTTTGTTGAGTACTTCATGTCTACCAAAAATCATATTAATCGGATATCAATAACTATATGATCGAATTACATATTGTTTATGCTATTTTTCAAAAGAAAAACTTATTATTTATTTTTTTGGTTATTGATCATATAGTTGTTGATATCCGATTAATATGATTTTTGGTAAGCATGAAGTATTCAACAAACCCTACAAAATAACGGTTTGAATTATAAAAATAAGGTCATAATACACTTTAAATGGAGGCACCACAGTCACTATTGTACTTTGAGTACAATAGCGACCCCTTGTCCTTTTTTTACACCCTTTAGGCCAACATAACAACATTTAGGTTTTTTATTTTTATTTATTTTTATAAATTTTTTTAGGAGTATTTATTCATAAATCCGTCTTCGCCTATTTATATTCTACTTAGTCCAGATTATTTTCTTATATTCTAATAAGTCTTGTACGTAACATAGTTACCAAAATATCTCTAATAATAATATTTGCATTGACAGTGTGAATGTGAATATTCACACTGTAAAATATGAATATTCATATCACCAAGTTGCTAAGCGTTCAAAAAATATTTGTAAGGGTAAATTTTTTCATAAAATACTTTAAATATAAGAATTAGAATTTGATAGATCAAATGTTTAAATAATAGGACTTATTAAAATAAAAAAATATGTTATGGACTAATTAAAATAAAAGTACTTGAAAAAAGAATTTATTAATAAATCCCTCTTTATTTTAATTGTTAGGGGAGATAGAAATGTACCTAGATTAGATCTAACAGCATCCATGTAAATGTAGTTTCTGGCGCCAGTAACAGGGTCTCTGTAGCAGTCAGCAAGTAGGTGAGAAGTAAACCCAGTGATGATAGAGAATAATATCAGTGCAATTGGGCCTGCTATCCAACCCAACTGTGCTATAGCCCATGCCAATGACAACACCCCTGACCCTATCACTGCTGTTATTATATGTGCACTTGCTGTCATCACAGTTCCTTCAAAATTTCAAAAAAA
Source organism: Camellia japonica (assembly GCA_030407325.1). Classification (NCBI taxonomy): domain Eukaryota; kingdom Viridiplantae; phylum Streptophyta; class Magnoliopsida; order Ericales; family Theaceae; genus Camellia; species Camellia japonica. The sequence goes on from JAPPVO010000029.1 coordinate 158,901,056, forward strand.
CCCAAAATTTATATTAAGTGAAAGTGAAACTGTTATATAAAGCACGAGTAATGATAGACAAATAGAAAATATATATTAAAAAAATATTATTGACATATAATTTTGATAATTGGTTTTATGTGAAAATTTTGAAAGACTGAAAAATAGTCAAAATATGCGAGTCTCTTATTTTATATAAGTAGCCTTACCATTATAAAAAAAACCATCAAAATGCTTCTTAATATCAAAACCGCCACACCGTATCATTTAAGTTAATTTTCTACACGAAAATTTTAAAAGAATAGCGGCCATGTTTAGTTTAGTTTTCAATTTTTTAAAAGATTTTTTTTTATAAAAAATTAAAAATTAATTTAGTAAAAGAAATAAAAAAAATCAAAATCTTTTTTTTTTATATAATTCTATCTTTTGGGAAGTTAGAAATGATGTTTAAAATTTTAAAAATATATTGTAAATATTTACTCGTATTAAAATAATTTCTATTTTTTTTAAATCATGAATTATTTTTTTTCTTGAAAAACAAACTAAATATGGCAACATTTTTCTATAAAAAGATGATTTCAGTGCATGAGATTTTTATCATTCTAGGATCTGAAAGGATTAGATATACGCAATCTTATTCCGTATAAAAGGTTGTTTTTATTGTTTAAACTCACGACTCGAAGCCATGAAGAAAAATGTGTGTGTGAGAGAGAGAAGGGAACATAAACACATACCAGTTCGTTTGGGGTGGCCATCATCATCAAACTTGTCAGTAGAAATGCCATTTTGAGGGCGAAGGCTTGTAGTCTTCTCCATGTCTTTCTCTCTCTATATGGTGGTATGGACAACTCTCCTCTCTCTCTCTCTCTCCAACTCTAAGCAACATAAATGGTTTGAGCATATATGCAATCTAAATAGAACAAAAAAAAAAAAAAAAAAAAAAAAGAAAAGAAAAAAAAAAGTGAAATGTTAAAAGGGTAAAAGGTAACTAGTTCAATTGCCAATATTCATTTTTAACAGATTCTATGCACATTCTCAAAAAAAAAAAAAAAATTACAAAATAATATAAAAAAAAGTCTCATTATTTTTATCAATAATGTTAGGAATACAGAAATCAAACATAGAATGAAATACAATCCTCTCACAATGGTGAGTCCCACTCCTTATAAGAGCATTGTGTTACAGTCTGTATTTGATTTCTGTACACATAAACTTACTCTATTTTTATTTCAAAGCAATAACAGAACTTTTCAATTAATGCCTCAAGATTACTTTAGATGTGATAAGGGAAAGACCACAATGTTTGTAGTTTCAAAAAATTATTCAGAAAAAAATCAATAATTTACATTTATTATAAATGTGACTCACACCCCCACTAATTTTAAATTCATACCACTTGGGTATATAGTAAAAAGTTAATTTTTTGACTTTTTAACTTGTTTTTAGTTAAAAAAGTCACAAAAAGTTAATTTTTATGGTCAAAAAAGCTACAAAAAAACTAAAAAATTAACTTTTTACCAACTTCTCAAAACACCTTAAGATTTGGAATAAAATTTCACTAACTCATATTATTCATGGCGAGTGTGAACACTATAAATATAGGCTGGCGAAGGTTATAATAATCAAGTAGTGATACATAAATTTAGGACAGTCAATATTTGTTCATAATTGTTAAAGAGAGAAACGAAATCCCTTTATTTTTATAAAATGCGTTCAAACACAACATACTACATTTTTTATTTTTTATTATTAATTGTTGTGAAATGATTACAACCCATTTCACCAACGGTTCTAGTTATTTTGAAAAGGTAGTTAAAAGTCATTTTTCAGTTTTTAATCCATTTTGAGTTATATTATTTCTCACATTTTTTTATACATTTAAAAAAAAAAAAATCAAAAAAGTCATAAAAATGACTTTTAATTATCTTCTCAAAACAACCCATAATATCCCACCAGCTGATGTGATGAGCCAGTGTGATGACCATTTTGTCTCTGGCTAAGAGATTTATTTAAGAAATTGTTTGAAAATATGCAATAAAAATTAAAATTGGCAAAATACTGAAAGAAAATAATACTAGAAGATATCCTTCTTTCTTGTACGAGGTTCCTTTGTCTTTTTATTTCGCTTCTCTCCCCACATCCTCTCTCTTTCAATGCAAGCCATTGAGAAAAGATGTATTACAATCTCAAATTAAAACTATTACATTCTACAATGGAACCTAAAAAAAGAGCACCAAGGAACATCTTTCTATATACTTACATATATATATATATATATGTATGTATGCACACAAAGAGATAGATGGATATGAAAGATTAAATCTCAACTTCAATCAAATGTTGAATCACATACCATCAATCCTCTTTTATCTCTGAATTGTTGGATTATCCTCTAAAGGATGAGAAGTGCCTTTGTTCCAATTTATTCACCTGCTTTAGGGTTCATAAAATTTTAATCATGGAAGCAACAAAATTCTTTGAGAATCTTGAGGCAGAAGATTTACAATGAAGGAGAAAGATATGAGCAATTCATTATGCTTCTTTTTCTTTTTTTTTTTTTCTCGTTCTTTTTATTCAATACTTGTATGAAATTTCCAGTTCAAAAGATGTAAATGAACCACTTAACCAATCACGGTAAGATTTTGTGGTGAATAAAGCCCGTATATATAGCATTTCTCTTTTTCTGTACACATAATCTTTTAGAGGCCATGTTTGTTTTGGAGATGTGATTATGAAATAAGGGGATAAGAAAATATGAATACAAATTTATAATTATTTTAAATTAAAGAATGTTATTTATACTTACCATTGAATGATGTAATTATAATGAAGAGAATCACAAATGTCATGTTTTAATTTTTTGATGCATCATTGTAACCGCCTTCTTAATGCTTAATAGGTTAGCATTTGATAATACTCATTGCATAAGAACTAATGCAATATGTAAAAGATAATGATCATTTTATATTTTTATATGTAGTTTCTCCACTTTTATCATTTTTCCAAACTTTCATTATTTGTCCCTCTTTTCAAACCTATAGCTTTGTATTGTTGGCTGCTAGGTGTGTAAATTTGGCCTGACCTTTGTTATATTCACAATAGGCTCAATAGTGCGCGTTATCAGCCATTAAATTTTTTGGTTAAAAAACGTAAAAAAATCACAAAAAAATTATAAAAAAATAAAAAATAAAATGTCACATCAGACATTAATCAATTATTTTTCTCTCATAATTATTAATTAAATTTTTTTTTTCTAAACACATTTAACTTTTTACCCCTCACAAAAAAGTCAAAAAAATATAAATAAAAATAAAAAAATCACTTAAAAAGACCGATTTACCAAAACCCTCTAAAACAGAGCTTTAATGGAGTTAGTACTCTCCACACTTTCTCTCTCTAAGTTTTTCTCTCTCAGGGTTGTTTGAGTGAGTGTGTCGCTTGGGAGTGAGAGGGGGAGGGGGGCTCCGGCCTCTCTCTGACCACCTCTCTCCTCTATTTTTTCTTCTATTTTTTTCAAAATAAATCGTGGGAGATCTTTATTCCCAATCTCTCACTTTTTGTGAGGTGTTTCTTCCCCTTTAGGGTGGATATTTTTGAGTTTCTCCTCCTCCCCTCTTCCAGTCGAATCTAGATCTGCCGCTTCTCGCCACTGCCGCCACCACTACACCACAACCGGATCTGCTACCCATCGCCATTTCTTGCCGCAGAAACCACCACCACGACGCCGCAGCCACTCCTCCACTAGATCTGATTTCTTCCTCCCCCAGATCTTTGTTTTTGTTTGCTTTTTGAGTTTTTGTTTCTTTTTTATTCGGTATTTTGTATGTTTTGGACTTCATGGGTGTGTTATTGGTAGCTTATCCTCTCTGGGGTGGAAGCTTTTGTGGTATCTCTAACTAGCTCTAGTGCTGATCTCTTATGATCGCTTCTGCATTGTAGTACGAGTTAGGATCTTAGATGATCATGTCTTTAATACTATTATGGCTTTGTTTGTGTGCCTCTTTGCTCATTTTTCCTTTGTTTAGAGTAAACTTTATTTGTGTAGGCATGAAGTCCATTGTAAGTGTCATTTAGCTTATCTTTAATGGATTTTACTCCCGTTCAAGAAAATAAAAAATAAAAAAATGAGCTAGTACTCTGTCAAACTCTAACTGGTTGGCCTTAGTTAGAAACAATTTAGCCATTTAGTTGTTTGATTTTTTTGTACTTTTTCCGTTCAAAATAATAGTCTCTTTTAGAGAATCTAACTTTTTTTAATAGCATAATTATTGTACTTTAAAAATATTGATTTTCCAAACACATAATGATATCAAAGTTGTCACCATATTTAACTTTTAAAAAAATAGAAACTAATTTAATGAAAATAAAAACAACCATCCATTACATGATCATCATCCAAACACATAATAAAAATTAATTTAGTAAAACAAATAAATAAATAAATGTCTAAAAGATTTATTAATTTTACATAATTTTATCTTTAGTGAGTACAAATAATTTTTAAAAATTCAAAAATATTTTTTTGACATTTATTTTTATCAAATTAATTTATATTTTATCAAATTGACGATTTTGCCTTTGAAATTAAGCAATGGTATGGTATCTTCAATTATCCTTATTTGGAACAAAACTCAAAATTCAGGGTCAAATGTGTTACAATTGAAAAGTCAGAGAACAAAGTGAGACAAGTTTCAAACTACAAGGACCGTTAGTGTAATTCGCTCAAAAATTTAAATGAAAACACTCCTCATAAAATAACATAAATTTTAAAAATAAATTCAAAACTACTAGAAAAATATGAGAGGTATACATTGGTGTTGTTTGGTGTAACTTATTGTAAGTTAAAAGTTGATAATTAAAAAGCAGAAATTAAAAGCACCCATTCTCTAACTTCTATATAATTAGCTTTTCTCATCTTATTTAAGTTATTTCTGTCTAAAAACCTGTAAGTAGAAACTGCACCAAACAGTCTGGCACAGATTCCTAAATTAAAATAAGCTATAATCACTTCCTATAATCCACACCAAACTAGAGATGGCAATTGGAACCCGATCCCCTGACCCCGAATTGAGCAGTTATTCCCCGAAAAATACCCCCGATGGGCTAGAGATGGTATTAAAAAATGTATCCCCGGTGATATTTGGGCCAGGGACAGGGATACATGTTTCAGTCCCAAACCCGGCCCGACCCTGACCCTGATCCCCACCCCGTATAAACCCCAATGTGAAATTACTATTTTGCCCCTCCTTATATATATGTGCGCGTATAGGGTTTGGTTGAAACACTCTGCTCACACACAAAACACTAACACTGCTGCTCTCTCTCTCTCACCGTCGTTGCCAAGAACTTTAGGGTTTCGCCTTCTCCTCTTTCTCTCACACAACGAACGACGGCTGTCGTTCCTTCGTCACCGCCGATCCTCTCTCATCGCTGATCCTCCCTCACCGTTGCTCGTACCTCACTGCCGATCATCCTCCATCACCGCTGCTATTTAGGGTATCTTTTTTTCTCTCTTTCTCTCTAGGGATTTCGATCTACTAGGGTTTACAGACATATATATATATCAGAGTTTATTTATTTTTCTCTAAATTTATTTATTTTAGGGTTTAGTGTTTTCTCTAATCAAAATATATATGATTGATCTGTAATCTGTTATTGATCTGTTGTATATATATATGATTGATTTGTTGTTACTGATCTGTTATATATATATGAAATTTGATTTATTATCTGTTATTGATCTGTTGTATATATATTTGTTGTTACTGATCTGTTATATATATATATGAAATTTGATTTGTTATCTATTATTGATCTGTTGTATATATATATATATGCTTGATCTGTATTTGTTATTAATCTGTTGTTACTGATCTGTTATATATATATGAAATCTGTTGTTTATTTTATTTTTGGTAATTGGTATCATCACTATTCATTAGTTTAATTTGACTTTATCATGAATTAGCAATATAGTTCATTTAATTTAATCTTTTATTTTTCATTTACAAGGAAGTGCAAAAGAAATAAATGAATTTAAAATTATAGTTAATTTCATGGGGTCAATATAGTTTTTTATTAAGTAGAGTTATTTATTAAGCAGAGTTATCTGTTATTTGAAGTTATAGTTAATTTCATGTCTCAAAATGTGTAAGAATTAAAGTGGGTGAAACAATAGTTTTTTATTAAGCAGAGTTTGTAACCTGTAATTTTTTACAATGAAAGAAAAAAAAGAAAAAAAAAATGAAAAAGAAAGAGGTTGATGAAGCATCAATGAATAATATTCTTTTTTGGGATTTTATTCCTCTTCTAAGGATAATGTTTTCAAGAGCTCTCTAGTACACATCAGTGATGACATGATTGGTTCTTGGGTTTGTGAAAATGTGACTTCAAAACTTTGAACTAGGGCAATAAAGCTAGCTAACGAAGTGGGAACAAATAAGAGAGCTCTTATTTGCACACACAAAGTTCAAAGTTCATTCACATTTTAATCAATCAAAATATGATCTTTTTTTTTAATTATTGATCTGTTTATTTTATTGATCTGTTTGTGACTTGATTTGTTGTTTAGGGACCAATTGGTTGTGGGGTGCAAAAAACATAATCTGTAATGTGTGCACAAAGTTGGTTGTAATGTAATCTGTAATTATTGCATTACATTTTTGTTCATAAGAAAATATTGAAAAATTGATGAGTATTTCTTTTAAAGAAAAAATATCTAATTTAGTATTAATGTGTGCACAAAGTTGATTGTGGGGTGCAGAGATGAAAGGTACTCATATTATTATTTCATCCAATCTACATATTATTATTTCACTTTTATATTACCATGGAATAATTTCAATATTGAATTTATATTCTTTACTTTTTAGGAAATTCAACATTGGAATCGGTGGGCTATGCGACTATATATGATGATGATGAGATCGACTCGGATGAGTCGTGTGCCACTTTTGTGTTAGTTGTCATCTTTTTTGTTTTAATTGTTAACATTTTTTACATCTTATTATTAGTATTGATTATTTGTTTTTTTTTCCTTTTTATTATTTACCAAGAATTCAAGTTGAAGGAGATGATGAAAGTTGTAATGTGGTTTGAAAGTTGTATTGTAATGTGGTTTGAAAGATGATGAAAGTTGTATTGGACAAACAATCTTGTTTTTTATATTGTAATGGATTTGTTTTTTTTTTTTTTTTAATTTTATTTTTTGGGTGGCCTATCTCATGCGGGCTGTGCTTGAGACTAATTATTATATTTGCAACTTGTTGAATTTTCCTTTCTGTGGGCTGTTGGACTAAATATGCTATTTCAATTGATAGATTATGGCTGCTGGATGGAATCTATCAACTTGTTGAATTTTTTTGGTAGATTATGCTATGCTATTGACAAATTATGTTGCTATTGAGTTTATATTGACAGATTATGCTATGCTGTTGATAGATTATTTGAAAATATGTACAGATTTTTTAATTTGCTATTTAGTTTAGCTTGACAGATTATGTTGACAGATTCTCCTAATGGTTGTATTGACATATTACAGATTATGCTATGCTATTGACAGATTATTTGAAAATATATACAGATTTTTTAATTTGCTATTGAGTTTAGCTTGACAGATTATGTTGACAGATTCTCTTAATGGTTGTATTGACAAATTACAGATTATGCTATGCTATTGAAAATATGTACAGATTTTTTAATTTTAAAATATGTATTGATTATTTGAAATATGTACAGATTCTCTTAATATGTACAAATTCTCTTAATAAGATGTTTAAAATTTTTTAAAATATGTACACATTCTCTTAATAAGATGTTTAAAATTTTTTTTTTGAAAAAAAGAAGAAAAGATACTGTAATTCGGGGATTTGCGAGGTCAGGGATACCCGATCCCCGATCGGGGGCCCGAGGGGGGGGTGGCGATGGGGTTCCCGCCGGGGATCAGGGGCGGGAATGGAGAATTTCTCACTATTGGGGATCGGGGACTGTGGTCCCCGGCCCGCCCCGTTGCCATTCCTACACCAAACACCCTCATTCTCAAACTAAAAGCTGATAACAGTAACAAAAACAACCCACATTTCACATTAATACTCATGGAGGATAAGAGACATCACCTTTCCACATTGTGATTCCAAACACAAGGTCACACACACACACACACACAAAATACGATAATATCATAGTATTTAAAACCATAATCACATCACTGCAAGATATAGATGGAACCTCCTCAGTAGTCATCCCCTTCATCACCATCCTCTCCCTCGGCCAACTCAGCACCAACCTCCTCATAATCCTTCTCCAAAGCAGCTAGATCCTCCCTCGCTTCAGAGAACTCTCCTTCCTCCATTCCCTCACCCACGTACCAATGCACAAAAGCACGCTTTGCATACATGAGGTCAAACTTGTGGTCAATCCGAGAGAAAACCTCGGCCACACTAGTAGAGTTTGAAATCATGCAGACAGCCCTCTGGACCTTGGCGAGATCGCCTCCCGGAACAACAGTCGGCGGCTGGTAGTTGATACCACACTTGAATCCAGTGGGGCACCAGTCAACAAACTGGATGGTGCGCTTGGTCTTGATAGTGGCAACGGCTGCGTTCACGTCCTTGGGCACAACATCCCCACGATACATCAGGCAACATGCCATGTACTTGCCATGGCGGGGATCACACTTGGCCATCATCGATGTGGGCTCGAATGCACTGTTCGTGATTTCAGCAACAGAGAGTTGCTCGTGATATGCCTTCTCAGCTGAGATGACGGGAGCATACGAGGAGAGCATGAAGTGAATCCTGGGGTAGGGGACCAAGTTTGTCTGGAATTCACTCACATCCACGTTCAAAGCGCCATCAAACCTCAGGGAAGCAGTCAAGGAAGAAATCACCTGAAACCCACACATAAGATATTAGTCTAAGAAAGACATCTCAGAAGACAGGTGAGCATATGAGGTTACCTGGGAAACAAGGCGGTTCAGGTTGGTGTAGGCGGGCCGCTCAATGTCAAGAGAGCGCCTGCAGATTTCGTAAATAGCTTCATTGTCAAGAAGCACAGCGACATCAGTATGCTCCAGGAGGGAATGGGTTGAGAGGACACTGTTGTAGGGTTCAACAACAGATGTGGAGACTTGAGGAGAGGGATAGACAGTGAAACCGAGCTTTGATTTCTTGCCATAATCAACTGAGAGGCGCTCCAAAAGAAGGGAACCAAGACCAGATCCAGTGCCCCCTCCAACAGCATTGAAAACTAGGAAGCCTTGGAGGCCAGTGCAGTTGTCTGCAAGTTTACGAATACGGTCCAGGCAGAGATCAACAATCTCCTTCCCAACTGAAGTGTAAAATTTTTAGTTAGTGCGTGCTCCATAGAATTGAAAGGACTGAAACAAGCACATAATTGTTCTTGAAGGTTTAAAAAGAGGTGAAACAAGCACATACTTGTATAGTGACCACGGGCAAAGTTGTTGGCAGCATCTTCCTTGCCACTGATGAGTTGCTCAGGGTGGAATAGCTGACGGTAGGTTCCAGTCCTCACTTCATCTATGACAGTGGGTTCAAGGTCTACAAAGACAGCACGAGGGACATGCTTTCCCGCACCAGTTTCACTGAAAAAGGTGTTGAAGGCATCATCACCTCCACCAATAGTCTTGTCACTCGGCATCTGACCATCAGGCTGAAAAAAGAAAGCAAATTTATAGACAAGCTATGTGCATTTCTGAAGCAAGTTATTTGTAAAAAATGACCCATTTCTGCTGAATAATATTATAAACAGGGGAACAAAAGAAACAATTTGAATGAAAAATATTCAACAATAAAAACAATTAGCAGGGAAAATGCAATCATGGAATCATTACTATATGCTGATCTGGTAATTTCAATCACAGGATTATAGTTCTAATGTGAGAATCCATATATATATATGACTCTTTAATAGTCACTTGAAAACAGCCCCTTTTATTCACAATGGTTTTCAATGTACCAAAAAGTAAAGATCTATCACATTCTTCACAATAATAATTAACAAAATCCCGAATCTGACAATTAATCTAACAACTAGGACCAAATTCAACATAATATTCATTAGACCAATATTCTAAACAATATTACATTTTTTTTATAAGTAATCTAAGAAACCTCAGCTCAAGGATTTTTAAGAATAAAGCATGAGAAAACGTTAATCAAAACTTAAAAAATCTGGTAAAATTTCAAACAAAAAATGCAGCAATCCCCAATTGTAATGACTAAATTGTTTCGTTGACCACAACAATCAATTCATTTTTGATCTGACAACGAATATTGATGAAACACATGAAATTTTCTATTATGTACGTATAAAAACAAACGTGCACCTGAATTCAACCAATGTCTAAAGCAAATATTTACATTTTCGGATGGAAAGAAACCTAGAACTCACAAATTTCAGAGCACAAAAGCACAAGAAACGCATTCATTTTATCAAATTAAATTTCGCATCGATTAACAATCAGCGAAAACAAACGTGGACTTAAATTCAACCAATTTCCAAAGCAAATATTTACATTTTCGGATGGATAGAAACCTCGAATTGACAGATTTCAGAGCACAAAAGCATAAGAAACACCTTCATTTTATCAAATTGAATTTCGCACCGAAAATTTCCGTATCACGCAGACTAAATGCATCAGAAATTGCAAATCTGGTAAAAAAATTGAATCATGAGCATGAACCTCTAGTTTTGCGACCCTCATTAACGAGCGAGATTAGAATTAAACAAAATTACTAAATAAAACTGACATTCATAAGAGATCTACGTCGTTTCTGATTCAATATTCAAATATCTGACAAAAACTATACAATTGAAGCAATACATACATGAATTCCTACTCAAAATCTCCAGATCCAACATATATACATGCACACACACACACACACATATATATATATATATATAGAGAGAGAGAGAGAGAGAGAGAGAGAGAGAGAGAGAGAGAGGAAAAGGAGAGAGAAGGAGGGGATACCTGGATGCCATGCTCGAGGCAGTAAAGTTCCCAGCAGGCATTGCCAACCTGAATACCGGCCTGACCGATGTGGATGGAAATGCACTCTCTCATTTTGGGTGTTTGGATGGAAAGAAAATGCGATTTACAGAGAAAGGAAATGAGAAAGAGAAAGAAAAACCAAACAAAGGCGTTTATGAAGACGCCTTTGGATGATGATGCTCTCACGAGACTCTCTGCTCTCCTTATTTATAGCGGAAGATGTAGAGAAAAAAAGAGAGGGAGATATTAAACCAGATAGATAGTTAGGTAGCGAAGGCGGGAATGGACGGCCCAGATGATCTTTGTGTGGGATCTGTTATCCTGATCGTTATCTATGACTGTGTGGGCTCTGCCGGGTTTGTTGGGCTGTCAATTCTCCCAACCCTGTCCTCTTTTCTAGGACAAGAAAAAATCAGTTTATTTTGTTTTATTTTTATTTTTTAACATTGTTGATTGAGATTATTAAAATAACAAAAATGTTTTAGAACTCTAATAAATGAGCTCTAATAGTTTTAATGGGGTGTGAGTCCGATTGTGATTGTGATGTTTGTGTCTTGTGTGTTTTTTTTTTTTAAATTTTCTATGTTATTTGAGCATCTCCAATGGTGGTTGCTATATTGCTATTGTTATTGTTATAATTTGGCAATGAATAGTGTTATTTTGTCAAATTATAGCAATGGTGCTTCAATAGTCATTTGCTATTCTTGGCAAATCTCAACCAACTTTCCCTCCAAATTTGTAGGTGTTGTTTGGATATAAGTTTTTTGTGATTTTATTTTTATTTATTTTTTGTCTTTTGTGACATTTTTTACCTATTTGTTAAAAAAATTATATATTTATATTATTTCCAACTACACAAATATAAAAAATAAAAAAAAATGAAAAATTGGAAAAATTGAAAAAAATTATATATTTATATTATAATGTTTTTTTATTATAATAAAATTATCTTCATTTAATATCAGCTAATGTATTTTATCTTTTTATTGCCTTCATTTGAAAAAATATATTTATTTTTTTGCATTATACTTTATTGAAAATATTAAATTATAATACAAATTAGTGAACATTATACATTGAAAAAATAATATTACATTGTGAAGTACAAAATACTCAAAAATAAAAAAAAACACATGAAATTTCATTACAAAATAAAAATTATATTGCAAATAAAGATTAACAATTACATTAAAAAATAAATGATATTGCAAATTTAAAAAATATATTATCCCGTAATTATTCATTAGGAGGTAGGGGGGAATAAAAATTTGGACTACTCACATTTGAGGACCACTTGGTAAAAATCTCATTTTTTCGCATTGTGTAATACGCTTTCATCTGAGGGTCCAAATGAGAAATGTCCGTAGTCATTATTTGGTGTTCTTCCTTTCTCATCTCAAACTCATGTTTTTTCATCTCAAGTTCTTTCATCTGCTGTAGTGCTTGAATCCTTTTTTCTTCTCTTTCCTCTTTTTTCTTTTCTTTTTCAGCAATGTGTTGGTTAAATGTGTCTAATTGTGTACTCATTTTTTGGACTTCAGTTTCAATGACTTGATTTTTCCAAAATAATTATTTTGCAAATTTCCTACCCATCGGCCTTTTATCCCTTGCAGAGACACTGCCCTCACCAACAGTTGGATTGTTACCAACACTTGGACTGGTGTCATCTTCAAGAGAAATGCAGTTATTCATAGGGGAATCGGGGGTTGAATTAGGAGAAAACGGTGTATATATTCTTGACTTCACCGTATTTGTAGGAGTTACATCTTGCCACCTGATATTGTTTTGCAAAATTGGCCAGCAATGTTCAAAAACAAAATGTTTGTTTTCATTTTGATGGTATAACAATTTTACTTGAAGCATCTATATCAATAAAATATTAAATTAATTAATTAGTTAATTTTAATGTAAGACAAAATAAAAAAAAACTAACATAATAAATGAAAATGAAATCTTACTATATCAACTTGTGACGCCCCACTTGGATGTAGATTTTCGATTTGCGCTAGACACCCACGAAATTTGTTGCAACATTTCATGATTACACCCCATCGAGATGAGATAGACACTTGTGTTCTTGAGTGATCATTCTGCAATGAACAATAATTTTCAAAAATTCTTCCCCAAAAATGAGCATGAGATTGTGAATTCCCAACAATTGGGTCTTTAGTAATGTGACACCAAGCTCTACAAATTGTCACATCTTCTTGAAGGGTGAATGATTTTCCTCTCTTTATTTTTGATGAACCTTCCATAGTGATTGTGTGAAAAAACTAAGAAGAAAATAATTTGTGAAGTTTGGTGTGAAATAAAATTCAGATAAAGAGAAGAGAAAAGAAAAATGAAATTTGAAATGTTTAGTGTGAAATGAAATTGAGATTAAGGGTTTTTATTTATAGAAATACAAAATATGACCGTTTGTAAAAAATGACCATTAATTTATAGCTGTTGTTTGAAAAAGGAAGAAAAAGAGCCGTTGCTCAAACCCATGTACATTCTGATAACAAAATAGCACCGTTGGATTATATAATCCAACGGCTTATTTATCTATCTATCTAGAACAATCCATGTGCATTCCAATATCTATCTATCTATATACCCTCACCTACTGAGTCATTTCCTCTCTATGGCACCAATCTCTCTCTCTCTCTCTCTCTCTCTCTCTCTCTCTCTCTTCATTCCCCTCACTAATCTTCATCTCTCTCTCTCTCTCCTTAGATCTTCCAAATCAAACCTCTATGGCAAAGTCTGTGTCCCTCACTCTTACATCTTTCTCTTACCGATCTAGTTTTATTCACCGATCTCTCTACCTCGTCTGGTTTCAATCACCGATCTCTCTTCACTGATCTAGTTTCAGTCAACGATCTCTCTCCACTGTCTGGTTTCAGTCACCGATCTCTCTCCATCGTCTGGTTTCAGTCACCGATCTCTCTATATCTCTTGTTCGATTAAACCATCTCTCTCTCCCTCTCTCTTTCTCTCTATATTTATATATCTCTTTTCGTCTCTGTCTATACCTCTCTCGGTCTCCATCGATGAAGCCTCTTGGTTTCAGTCACTGATCGATGAAGCCTCTCGGTCTCTATACCTCTCTCGGTCTTCATCAATGAAGCCTCTTGGTTTCAGTCACCGATCGATGAAGCCTCTCGGTCTCTATACCTCAAGGTATGATATATTTATTTTTTATTTTTTTAATATCAATCTATTAGAGTAAAAATCAAATCTTTGAGATCCTAATGAAGATATCTAAGAATTGATTTTTAGATGTTATTCTGAGAATAATTTTGATTTTGTTGAATGTTGTTGTTGCTTGAATGTTGTTGTCCATCTCCTCAAATTTTTGGTTGAATGTTGTTGATTTAGTGGAATGTTGCTGATTTAGTGAATTTCTGTTTTTAAAAAAATTGTTGTAAAATGTAAAAAAAAATTGTGAATTTTGCAAATGAAAAATTGTTCTGTTTTTGTTTGAGTTTTTCTACAAACGGATGAGAAAAGGAGGGAGGGAAGGAAGAAAATCAGTTGGTTTGGGGTGAGCTGGCAGATTTGCCATTTGCCAAAGTTGTTGTCAAACTTGGCAACTGGTTTGACATTTGCCATTTTTAACAGTTGCTATATCTCACCATTGGAGAACCCTTTCTCCTCAAAGCTGCTATATTATAACTTTAGCAGCTCCAATGGCAAACCATTGGAGATGCTCTTAGAGCTCATTGATTTAGAAGGATGTATTATTGTTGTTAAAACATTATTACATTCATACAATTTTTCTTTTCAAATCCTCGAATAAATTGACAAGACAAAATGTAAATTCATCATTCTAGGGGTTTGAGGGAAGAAAAAAAATTATATGAATGAATCATTAGACAATCTATCATAAGAGAAAATGATATTATTAATAAAGATATATTTTTAAAAATTTATCTCAATAATATAGATGGTTCTGTATGAATTTATTTCAGTATTATTTATCTTAATAGTAGGTAAATTTTTCTCAATTAATGATTTATTTAGGAGTAGTTTTGTTTTTTAAAATTTGATTCATATAAGATATTATTATAATGATGAAAATCAAATCAAATCAAATCAAATAGAACATTAATCAATTACTACCTTCCTGTATGCAACATGAAGCTTAATTTGATTTACAAATCTATATAAATATTTACACAGGCGTATAAAAGAAAGAGAAACTGGGGGAAATTAGAGATTCTTCTAAAAGCTTGGATGCGATGATAGGTTCGATGAAGTTGCAATTGGACGATGAAAATGTTCTTATAAGGATTGGTATTTTGCTGGAAATATTTTTCGAAGGGTTGGACTTCTCTTGACCATTTCAACTTAAGAGAATGTTTGAGTTTAGTAGGTTTATTTTGAAACTAATTTCGATAATTTAAATTGTTTATTTTTTTATATTCGTTGAGTAAAATATTCATATAAAAAATAAAGATAATTAAATATCAATAGCTATATATTTAAATTAAATTTATATTATAAAAAATAAATAAATATTCTTAAAATTATATTTGTCGTCTATTATTTTAAAATAAATATGATTCAAATATAACTACTAATATCTAATCATTTTAATTTTTTGCATGAATACTCTTCACCAAGTCCAAAAAGTGAACAATTCATATCACTAAAATTGGTTCTAAGATGGTCCTACTAAGCCCAAATATTTTTTCAAGTTGAGATGATAGAGAACCCAAACCCTTTTTGAAAACCGTTTGTCAAATAGTGTTATCCAGAAAATGAATATCAAACAAGCATTCTCATCTAATATCAAACAAGCATTCTCATCTTTCAAGGTTATCATATTTGTCCGCATATAATTTAGAGCATGTACATCGCCTGCAAATCTTCTCAGAAACAAACCACCATGTTTCCAGCACAAAAAGAGAAATCCAAAAGATGCAACAAAATATTGCACTAGGATCATATGCATTCACCACATTTTTAGAAGAGAAATCTGAAAGATGCCATAAAGTATTGCACTACGATCATATGCAATCCACCTCCAGTGAAACTCAAGCAACATATATGTTAACTGCTGTTAGGTAATCTCCACTGTCAATCACTGGAATGTGTTCAAACTGTTGAAACCATTAACAAATGCATGAATCACATAATACAATCACAGATAATATACCGAGGCCACTACAAACAGAAAACAGAGTATTGATCATTCATGTAAACATCAAAACCCAAGTTAAACTTTTTCACACAAAAAATATGGCTTCAGAATGTCATTTTATCTTCCGAAAAACCTAACCAAGCACTCACTGATATATACATAACCTTACTGTATCCATAAATACTACCTCCAATGTGATAACAATGAGGGAAACCAAAGTTGCCAGACTAGACATGGGGTCTCAGAAATGCCACCCAGGATGAAAGCCAGGCTGCTCTATGTCATCATCTCCGTCGATAACTGTATGAACCCCCCCATAAAGGTAAGTTGGACCGTAAAATCGAAAATGTTCAAAATTCCACTCGAACATACCACTTTCCTTTCTCCTCTTCCTAGTCTCCCAGGAATTTGAAAACTTCTCTTTCCAGTGGCTTCCCTCTTGTGATCCCTCCACATGGCCAAACTGCTCCACAACCTTTTGCTTCCATAAATCATCGTTTGAAGATAAATAGCGCAATTCTGAACAAACACATCCTACTTTAGCAATATCAACACCATGGAGAGATTCAAAAATCTTAAGTTTAAGGTCAGATGGGAGACGCATAAAGCATGGCGGAGATGCCAAACCAGCCTTCTCACATAAATCTACTAAGAGGGGCAATGCAAGTCTGTCCTTTACGTTCTTCCAAAATTCAAAAACTTTCCTCTCAGGATATATATCAAGGAAGATGCGTTTATCAATACTCTCATCAATCCCCCACATAACATTCAAGTCAAGAACCAAACGGTCTTCAACCAAGCACAACCGATATATCCCGGAACCATTCTTAGTCAAAGATCCATAGATGCAAACATAATTCCCCAATCTCTGAAATTTCAATACAACAGTTTCAACTGCAGAAGATCCCTGAACAATGAGCTCAGGAAGAGTGTACGACAGAGACATAGTGAAAGCAAAGGATGGGCGTTCATCAGGAAGGTAAAACCCTTCAATCTTCCTCTTCAAGACAGGGTCGAACGCAATAAATCCAGATTCTAATAGAACAGCATGGACAGCAATCACCAACAGCTTGTGATCACCACCACGACGCTCACCCACCTCATTTTTGAACACTTTCCTGAGAAAACAAGGCACAGAAAACGACTTTGCCACCTTTACAATAGACCCATCTTCATCAGTATTCATGTTCTCTGGTTCAGTCTCAATCTCCCCAGATTCTGAATCTAGGGTTTCTTCCTTCTGGGTATTCAAAACTAGGGTTTGATCTTCTTCAACATCTAGAGTTCGTTTTATCATGTTCTCTGGTTCAGTCTCAATCTTTTCAGATTCTGAATCTAGGGTTTCTTCCTTCTGGATATTCAAAACTAGGGTTTGATCTTCTTCAACACATACAGTTCGTTTTTTCTGGGAATCAGGTCCTAGGGTTAGGGTTTCTGGTGAATTCAGAGATTGTGATAAATTGGGATCCAGAGAATTACTATGAGATTGGACAATTAGGGTTTCAGAAGAAAAAACATTAGGGTTGAGAGTGAAGAAAATAAGATCACCTGATGTATCACCGAGAGATTGGAGAGAGTCCTGAGGCGAAGAACCAAGAAGCTCGTCCTTTTGATTGAGAGAGAGGTGCAATGAAGATGAAGACGAAGACGAAGACGAAGAAGAAGAGGATGTCTGAGAAACGACATCTTCGAGGTGTTGAAGAGGGTACGAAGAGGGTACTTCGATTTGAAGGGTTTCTTCAGTTTTGATGGATCTAAGACTCAGTTTCATGGCGTGGATCGAAGAGCAGAGCTTTATGATGATATTCAAACAGAGCAGTCTTCAATGGAGATTTGTTGGACTCTGTGTAAGCTTAAATAGAGAGATTTGGGGTAATGATTCCGTAATAACACAAAACTAGGTTTTATTAATAATGCCCTTATCGAGGAATTATTGATCATGTTTATCTTCAGTTTTTTAAAATATTTTTTAAAAAATCCTATTTTCTTATTTTCTATATTTTTTATTTTTACTAAATTTTATTAATAGTTTAAGTATTTTTTTTTAATTTTTAGACACATCTAACATAAATACATTTAAAAAATATAATTTTTATAAAAAAAATTTAAAAAATTCACTGAATACCAAAAATATAAAAAATATAAAAATTCAGTATATTTTTTATATTTTTGTGTATTTATTAATTTTTTAAAATATTTTTTACAAATATTTTACTTTTTAGATAATCACTATAGTTTGAATACTTATCCCATTTGAATTAGGATCTATATATTCGGAGAAAATTATGGGAGCTAATAAATGTCCTATTTAAAATCTTACTCTTTTGAAATTATGAAAGCTAATAAATATCTTATTTTCATACTTTTTTATAATGTGAAAATTTAAAAATAATGCAATATAAAAAATCTAAATGAAACTAAAATACAATGTGAATGTTTATAGTAAATAACAAATATACAACTAATTTTCAAAAAAAAAAACACATACTAAAGTATAATGTGAATATTCACAAACATACAACTAACCTTCAAAAAAATAAAACTTATATCAAAATATAATTTGAATGTTCATAGTTTACAATTAACACACAACTAGCATTAAAAAAACTAAACTAATATCAATGTGAACATTCACACTATAACGTGAAATATAAAACAAAATTGAAAAAAGTAAAAATTGACTATTTTGATTGTTCAATGGTAATAAAAAAATGATTGTTTGATCAATATGCATAGTAAAAAAAAAAACATATAACTAATTTTCGAAAAAATAAAATTTATAGCAAAATACAATGTGAATGTTCACATTTTACAATCAACATACAATTAGCTTTAAAAAAATAAATTAACACCAATGTGAACATTCACATTGCAACGTGAAAACATGAAACAAAATTGAAAATAGTAAAATTGACTATTTCGATTGTTCAATAACAATAAAAATGATTGCTTAATTAACAAGTATAGCAACAAACAATATACAATAAATCATCAAATAATATATAAAAAAGTCATCAAATAGTTTATATATATTGGCGCACATTTTTAGAAAAATCTATATATAATCAATTCCGGTATAATACCAGTGAATAAACTACACAATATCGATAACTATACAAACTAGGGAGGATTGCCCGCCCCGCCCAGCCCCGCCCGCATTTTGATGGATGCGTGACACGTGGCGGGCGGATGCGGGCCTATTTTATGAGTTTTTGCGGGTTCGGGTTGGGTGGCGGTTGATCCGCCATTACACCTGTGAAACTCGACCTGCCCGTATTGCCTCCGTTTATTTATTTATTTATTTTACCCTCCTTTACCTATTACCCAAAGGCTAAAGCCATTCGTCTTCTTTGATTCAAGAGATACACAACACACAGACACACTCACTCTCTTCTCTCTCTCTCTCTCTCTTTCTCTCTCTCTCTCCCCCGAAACCCTCACGATAGACGGCGACGACCGACGATCCCTAAAGTCGATCGGCGATCTTTTTTTCAATCGACGATCTAAGTTGTTTTATTTTTATTTTTACGCCCTTTTCTTTGGCTGAAACCTTAACCCTAACCCATTCTTCGACTGAAAAAGGATCGGCAATTGTTGTGGTGGTGGTGAGATCTTCTTTCCTCTTCTTCTTCTATTCTTCTCCTCAATCTCTAATCTTATTTATTTTATTTTTTTTGGGTTCCATTGCAGTTCTTCGACTGAAACCTTGATCTGTTTTTCAATTTTCTTTTTCCTGCTCTTGTTTGTAATTTGATATTCGATAATCTTCTTTCCTCTTCTTCTTCTATTCTTCTCCTCAATCTCTAATCTGATTTTTTTTTTGGTTCCAGTTCTTCGACTGAAAGCTTAATTTGTTTTTCAATTTTTTTTTTCTTGCTCTTGTTTTGTTGATATTCGATAATTTGTCTAACCAAAAATCTATTTTTTGTTTTGTTGCAATTTTGTTGTAGTTCTAATGCTGCCATTGATGTAATCTTGAACTGGGTTTCGGTTTTCCTCTCTCTCTGTCAATCAGCTTCAGCTTCAGCTTTATACGGAAGTTGCTGTTTGATTTTAGGTAATGTAATGCCACTGAGAAACTTTAGATTTTTTTTTTTTTAATATAAAGATTTATGTAAATCAGTTGCTACTGTCTTGAATTTGAGGTAATGTAATGTAATGCCACTGTCTTGAATTTGTTTGCTTATAAAGAAATTCTAATAATTATTTAGCACAACCCATTTTTTACAAAGTGTTTTATTGATTCTGTTATAGTGTGAAAGTGATTCATGTTACTTCCATAGAGACATTCAACCCTGTTTTCTTATTTGTTTGCTTAGTTTTATAACTCCGATAATAATTTGTTTGGTTGATTCTATTTGGGTTTTGTATTTTTGGGACTTGCATTGAATGCTTTGGAGTAACAAAATGATTTTTTTGTCATCTCTTGGTGTTTATGAATTCATATATGATTTTTTTGTCATCTCTTGTATTTCTGGGAATTGATTTAGTTGTTTATATATGTATTTGTTCATGTAGTTGTTCTGGGAATTCTGGGAATTGATTTAGTTGTTCATTTATTCTGCTAAGCATATTTGATAATCATAAGGAAAAACCATTCTGAGACTTAAAAACCATTCTGGGATTTGTTCATCTTGTTTGAAATCATAAGGAAAAATAGACCATGGATTTAAAAAGCATATTTTGAATGATTTTTTATTTGTTTTTGGTAGTATATTTGATAATCTTTTGGTCATGGATCTTTCAAGCGAAGAAATATGTTTTGTGACTCCTAATGTTGAGCCCGAATCATCTTCTGTTGACCTCTCTACCCAACCTAATGCACCCCCTCCTAGACCACCCCTGACCAAAACTAGTAGTAGTGGGAGAACAACATCAAAGGCTTGGGATCATTTTGAAAAGATTAAGGGTATTGATGGAAAAGATAGGGCTATGTGCAAGTATTGTAAGAAAGAATATATGGCAGGATCTAAGAGTCATGGAACAAGTAATTTGTTAAGTCATTTAAAAAATTGTACAAAGTATCCATATAGGGATACTTATGGGCAACAAACATTGGAGTTTCAACCTAGAGAAGTTGGTGGGGAGGGTGTTGAGGGTGTTGTTGATGTTGTGGCTACGTCATTTTCTACCGAAGTTGCTAGGAGATATCTTGCCGAGATTATAGTAATTGATGAATTGCCCTTTAGATTTGTTGAGGGGATTGGTTTTAAGAGGTTTTGTAATGTCATACAATCCAAGTTTAAGATCCCATCTTGATATACCATTGCTAGGGACATTGTGGACATATACACCAATGAAAGGGAGAAGTTGAAGAAAATTGTGAAGGGGCGTAGAATTTGCTTTACCACAGACACATGGACTTCTATACAAAATTTGTGTTATATGTGTCTAACTGCACATTTCATTGATGATGATTGGAAGTTACAAAAGAGGATCATGAATTTTTTGTCAAGTTGAAGACCACAAAGGAGAAACTCTTGGTAAAAAAATTGATGCACTCTTAAAAGAGTGGGACATTGATGGCCTTTTTACCTTAACTGTTGATAATGCGAGTTCCAATAATCTAACCATTAGATTCTTGAAACGAACCACAAAACTATGGAAGGGAACAGTCTTGGGCCATGAATTTTTACATATGCGTTGTTGTGCACATATTCTAAATCTCATTGTTAGTAATGGATTGAAGGATCTTGAGTCTTGTATAGCGAATGTGAGGTATGCAGTGAGGTATGTGAGGTCTTCTCCAAACCGCCTTGACTCTTTTAAAAAGTATGTGGAAAGTTTGAAAATTGAGAGTAAGAGTCTCTTGTGCCTAGATGTGCCAACAAGGTGGAATTCCACATATCTTATGTTGGAGGCGACGGAAAAATTTGAGAGTGCTTTTCAAAGAATGGGTGAGGAGGACTACAATTATAAACACTACTTTTTGGATAATGAAGGGGGTGAGAGGAGTGAGATGCCTACAGCCGAGGATTGGGATAATTGTAGGGTATTTTTGAAATTTCTTAGAATGTTCTACAATGCAACAAAGAGATTTTCTGGGTCTTTGTTTGTTACTTCAAATACATTTTACACTGAAATTTTTGTCATTGAAAATATGATTAGACAATTAATCAAAGACAATGATCCTATTTTGTCTTCAATGGCAAAGAAAATGAAAGAGAAGTTTGACAAGTATTGGGGAAATGGGGATAAAATCAATCTCCTTTTATATGTTGCGGTTGTGCTTGATCCTCAAAGAAAAATGACATACTTGCAATTTTGTTTTTCAACAATTTTTGGTGGAGATGTGGTGAAAGTGAAAGAAATGTTAGACAAGGTGAAAAATTGTTTGAGTCAATTGTATGACCATTATGCCACGCTTGATTCAACAAATGTGCATACCTTCAATGTAAATGAAACAATAGATATGGTGATAGATGAAAATGACCCACACTCTATTGTGAACTCTCAATTTAACTCATTTTTGGAGGGGCAATTTGTTGGAACAATCTTTTGTGTAAATAAAATAACTTGAAATAAATTCAAACAAAATAAATAAATAACATACCGGATTTATTTATCGTTAAAATTAAGACCAAGCCGAGTGTGTGACACTCTGTCCTTAAGACAGATTCGCCCCGCTACGGTACTTACGGTTGAGTGGCGTCTATCTCCCAGGATACAATGATCTTCACAAATTGTAGTAGTACTCCAAACAATTTGTTCGGCGAACCAAACCTGTGTTCTAACTCTCTGAATATTTATTCCTAAAATTATAAATGAAGAATAAATGCACTAGAGAAAAATTGGATAGCAAAAAGACAAAACTTAGACTGTTTTTTCCGGATGATTGCAGACTGAATTTCGGCTACCTTGGACTGCAGGAGAATTGATCTATATATAGACAAACATTTAGACCCGAACAGTGTGACACAGATTTGAACAGGTTTAGTTCAAAATTTGAATCAAAACTGCAACCTGTTTGAAAACAAATAAATCTAATCGTTGCCTTGAACACTTAATAATCAAACATATGAAAAGTGATCCGATGGTGGAAAAGTCAACCTGTTGAACTGCTTGGGACTTTATTTAATAACTATTGAAATATATATATTAAACTATATGAATATATATATACTAAACTATTTGAATAGTTTAATAAATAAAGGAAGAGGTACAACTTTAAGAAACCACATAGCAACTTAAAATTTAAATTTAGAATTAAATTAAATTTCCATAATTACAAATTTTAGGAAACCACTCAGGAACCCAAAATTTGAATTTAGAATTAAATTCAATTCCCACAATAATTTTTATTGAAAAAATTCAAATGAATTTTATCTAAAAAATTAATGTTAAACCCGAAAACGACGTCAACTTCCCATTCACTCATAAATGGTTTTGACGTTCCGTATTCACCGTGTGACTTGCCACGCGGCAAGGAACACGTCACCTCTTCGGACCCACCCCAAACAACGTTTGGGGCCCACTCAAATTTTGGGCTAAAAAAATATGCCTATATAAAACCATTTTTCCAACAATCCCCTACATGAATGGAATTTGACGGAGAGAAAATGCAACAATATGATCTAATCAGAGAGTACAGAAATTGGAAATATTCTGCAAAAGATAGGTAGCTTTTGGCTTTGAACCTTCCCTTGTGAGATACTATCGGATTTACTAGCTAACCAGTGAACATGATGTCTTGAACTGTTCAGCCGTTTGTGTAAACCAAGACAATAGAACTCACACAGTATATCCCAGACACAGTTTAGTTCTCATTATTGTGTTCATTTTGACCCTGAACAACCTGGTCTTTCATGAGTGCTCTAAAGACTTGTAGCCCTTCACAAATCTTATAGAACCAGTCCAGTTCACACTCACATAGGTGATTCTTATGAAAAGTATCCTGCCATACTCCACTAGGTTTACCTAGATATAAGAATCATTAAAAGTATTACTTAACCTAAATCGCTGCAGACATCACTTATTTCATCATAGAAATGGGTAGGAGTTGGACTCCACAGTGATCCTTCTGAGTCAATCACAACTCGGTTGTCCCTTTGAACCTAGATCTTGGGATCTCCAGTCAACTAGGTTGGGTTGCCGTTGTGGTAACTCTTATTTAATAGGCTTAAGTCTTCCCCTCGAGACTCAATAACTCTCTATGGTTAAATAATTCTATTAGAGAGTAGTTGTCTCACGGTGTTATGTCGACGACGAATGTGTCGTGACTTACTGTTATACATATGACTTTGTGCTCTACCTATAGCTGATTGACTATCACAATGTATGCATATAGCAGGCACCGGTTTTGGCCATATTGGAATATCTTCAAGAAAGTGGCGAAGCCATTCTGCCACTTCCCCAGCTTTGTCTAAAGCTATGAATTCAGATTCCATAGTAGACCTAGCAATACAAGTCTGTTTGGAAGATTTCCAAGATACAGCCGCCCCCCCAAGAGTAAAGACATACCCACTGGTGGACTTAGAGTCTCTAGTATTTGATATCCAATTTACATCACAGTATCCTTCAAGTACTGCTGGATATCTAGTATAATTCAGCCCAATGTTACGAGTAAATCGAAGATATCTTAGAACCCTGATAATTGCTTTCCAGTGTTCTACTCCTGGGTTACTCGTATATCTACTTAATTTACTTACTGCATAAGCTATATCTGGGCGAGTGCAGTTATCAAGTACATTAAGCTTCCAATAATTTGGGCATACTCTAATTGAGAAATACTTTCCTGTATATTCTTAGAAAGATACAAATTAACATCTACAGTGTTCTAGCAAGATGATCATCATCTTTGCTGAATTTGTCAAGTATTTTCTCAATGTAATGAGATTGTGACAAAGCATATCCTTCTGATGTTTTGGTAATTTTCATACCAAGAATTACATCAGCAATGCCCATGTCCTTCATGTCAAAATGTTTATTCAACATTTTCTTGGTAGTTTTAATCATATCATTTTATACTACCTATGATGAGCATATCATCTACATAAAGACATACAATGACATAACCCTTATCTGTGTTTTTAATATAAACACATTTGTCACACTCATTAATTTTAAATCCATTTGACATCATTGCCTTGTCAAATTTCTCATGCCATTGCTTTGGCGCTTGTTTTAAACCATATAATGATTTAACCAATTTACACACTTTCTTTTCTTTCCCAGGAACAGAAAACCCTTCTGGTTGTTCCATGTAAATTTCTTCATTTAACTCACCATTTAAGAAAGCGGTTTTAACATCTATTTGATGAATTTCTAGATTGTATAGAGATGCAATGGTAATTAGCATTCTAATGGATGTTATTCTAGTAACCGGTGAGTATGTGTCAAAGTAATCTAGACCTTCTTTCTGTCTAAAACCTTTGACTACAAGTCTTGCCTTGTATTTGTCTATTGATCCATCCGCTTTCAATTTTCTTTTGAAAATCCACTTGTACCCAAGAGGTTTACAACCTGGTGGCAAATCCACTAATTCCCAAGTGTGATTTTGCAAGATGGATTCAACTTCACTGTTGATAGCTTCTTTCCATAAAGGAGCTTCAGGACTGGACATAGCTTCTTTAAAAGTTAAAGGCTCATTTTCTAACAAATATGTTAGAAAATCTGGACCAAAAGATTTTGAGGTTCTAGCACGTTTACTACGCCTAAGTTCCTCTTCCTCATTTTGATCTAACTCTTGTTCTTGATCATGTTCTTGATCCTGACTAGTAATAGCATCAAAAGATCTTTTATTAGTACTAGTCTCTTGTCCAGTCTTCTTTGGAAATACATGTTCAAAGAAAGATGCATTCCGAGACTCAATAATAGTATTTACATGCATTTCGGTATGTTCTAATTTATGAATCAAAATCCGATATGCACTACTATTCTTGGCATAACCAATGAAAATGCAATCAATGGTTTTAGGACCTATCTTAGTCTTTTTAGGACTAGGAATAGCCACTTTAGCCAAACACCCCCACACTTTTAAGTATTTGTAGGATGGTACTCTTCCATGCCACAATTCATAAGGTGTTTGATTTATTTTCTTTCGGGGTACTTTATTAAGTATATAATTAGCAGAAAGTATTACTTCCCCCCACAAGTTCTGAGGTAATCCAGAACTTATTAACATGGCATTCATCATTTCTTTTAAAGTCTTATTTTTCCTTTCAGCAATGCCATTTTGCTGAGGTGAGTAAGGAGCGGTGGTTTGATGAATTATTCCATGTTCTTTACAAAATTCACCAAAAGGTGATTCATATTCACCACCTCTATCACTTCTAAGTTTCTTGATTTTCTTACCAAGTTGATTTTCAACTTCATTCTTATATTGAATGAAAGTTTCCAAAGCTTCATCCTTGGTTCGAATTAAATAAATATAACTATATCTAGTATAGTCATCTATAAAAGTGATTACATACTTTTTCCCATCTCTGGTTTGAATTGATTTAAAATCACAAATGTCACTATGAATTAATTCAAGTGGTTCCGTACTTCTTTCAATTGAATGAAAAGGAGTTTTAGATAATTTTGCCTCAACACAAATTTCACATTTATGATTTGAATCAATGTTAAATTTAGGTAAACATTTCATATTAATTAATCTACGTAAAGATCCATAATTAACATGTCCTAGTCTACCATGCCATAAATTTGAAGACTCAAGCAAGTAAGAAGAAGATGTAGTATTATTAATAACTGAGGGTACAACGGTCATTACATTTAACTTAAAAAGGCCATCAGACATGTAACCTTTTCCTACATACATCCCATTCTTAGTAAGTACAAATTTATCACTCTCAAATACTAGCCTAAACCCATTCTTACTCAACAAAGATCCGGAAACAAGATTCTTGCGAATGTCCGGTACATACAGCAGTTGAGAGTGAGTTCCTTTCCTGATGTCATCTTGAGTACAATCTTTCCTTGTCCTTCAACTTTGGAAGTTGAGGAGTTGCCCATTTGTTCACCATTGTCCACTGTAGAATAAGATGTGAACATCTTTTTGTTGGCACAAATATGGCGAGTAGCACCAGTGTCCACCCACCATTCTTTAGGATTTCCGACAAGATTTGCCTCGGAAACAACTGCAGAAAGATTGATGTCATCTACACCATTGGAAATCTTGTCCACTTCAGTCATATGGGCTTGAGCAGGCTTCTTGCTTGTTTTTCTTTTGCTTTTGCCTTTACTACGGCAATCTTTGGCCCGATGTCCCTCTTTGTCACAGATGTAACATTTGCCATTAAACTTGTACTTTTTATTATCCCCCCCTTAGAGCCTTGTGATGAACTTTCTCCAGAAGACTTTCGTTTCTTGGTTTTTGAAGCATGTTCCACCACATTTGCCTTAGACTCCATAGGAAGCTTACCAGCCCGTTTTTCAGAATTGCGGTTGTCCTCCTCAATCCTCAAATGCACAATTAACTCGTCTATAGAAATTTCTTTGCGCTTGTGTTTGAGGTAGTTCTTGAATTTCTTCCAGCCTTTTGGTAATTTTTCAATTAAGGCTGCAACTTGGAAGGATTCACTGAGAGACATACCTTTTGCGTGAATGTCATGCAGAATGAGTTGGAAATCTTGAGCTTGGCTGATCACAGTTTTTGAATCAACCATTACAAAATCCAAGAATCTTCCAACCACAAATTTCTTTGAGCCGGCATCTTCCGTTTTGTACTTTTTCTCTAACGATTCCCAAAGTTCCTTTGCTGTCTTGTTTGAACTGTAGACGTTGTATAATGTGTTGTCAAGTCCGTTCAAGATGTAGTTTCGGCAAAGGAAATCGGCATGTTTCCAAGCATCAACCGCAGCAACCACTTGCCGGTCGGTTTCATCCTCTTTCAGGATAGGAGCATCTTCACGGAGGAAACGAGCTAGGTTCAGAGTTGTAAGATAGAACAACATTTTCTGTTGCCATCTTTTAAAGTCAGTTCCTGAGAACTTCTCTGGCTTTTCACCGTGATTTACCGGTACTGTCATCACAGGAGAGGGGGTTGGTGCAATTGCAGCCACCACAGCAGTACTTGTTTGGGCATTAGTTTCAGTAGCCATCAATTCTAATATATAAAACAAAATTATAATTAGAATTTACACTACACAGAAAATTAAACCAAAATCACAGAATTAAATTCTGTAAAAATAAAAGAAACAAGAATGTAACTTTTATTTTTCAATTAATTTGAAAATAAAATAAAATTTTATTTAAACAAATTAATTCCACATAGAAAATTAAATTCTGTAAAATAAAAGAAATAAAAACTATAACTTTTATTTTTCAATTAATTTGGAAATAAAATAAAATTTTATTGAACCAAATTAATTCCACTCAAGAAATTAAATTCTGTAAAATAAAAGAAATAAGAATATAACTTTTATTTTTCAATTAATTTGGAAATAAAATAAAATTTTATTGAACCAAATTAATTCCACACAAGAAATTAATTTCAATAACACTTCAATAATTAAAATACTGAAACAGAATTTTAATTAATGAAAACTCAGAAAATAATTTCTAAAAAACCAAAATTAATTTCTGAAAAAAATTCCACAAAAATATATTCTGAATTGTTAATGACACCAGTATCGTACTACTAGTTGTTGTCAAAGAAAAGAGACAGTATATTACTACTATCTGTCAAATAGTATATAATCACTATTTGTTTTTCCAACCAGAATATTATTTTATAAATCCACAGAAAATAATTTGCTTTCAAAATTATTTACGAAGAATGAAAAAGGGAAACAAACGAAAAATTCTGTAAACAGAATAATTCGAATCTGTCTTAATATTGTTGGAACAATCTTCTGTGTAAATAAAATAACTTGAAATAAATTCAAACAAAATAAATAAATAACATACCGGATTTATTTATCGTTAAAATTAAGACCAAGTCGAGTGTGTGACACTCTGTCCTTAAGACAGATTCGCCCCGCTACGGTACTTACGGTTGAGTGGCGTCTATCTCCCAGGATACAATGATCTTCACAAATTGTAGTAGTACTCCAAACAATTTGTTCGGCGAACCAAACCTGTGTTCTAACTCTCTGAATATTTATTCCTAAAATTATAAATGAATAATAAATGCACTAGAGAAAAATTGGACAGCAAAAAGACAAAACTCAGACTGTTTTTTTCCGGATGATTGCAGACTGAATTTCGGCTATTTTGGACTGCAGGAGAATTGATCTATATATAGACAAACATTTAGACCCGAACAGGTGTGACACAGATTTGAACAGGTTTAGTTCAAAATTTGAATCAAAACTGCAACCTGTTTGAAAACAAACAAATCTAATCGTTGCCTTGAACACTTAATAATCAAACATATGAAAAGTGATCCGATGGTGGAAAAGTCAACCTGTTGAACTGCTTGGGACTTTATTTAATAACTATTGAAATATATATATTAAACTATATGAATATATATATACTAAACTATTTGAATAGTTTAATAAATAAAGGAAGGGTACAAACTTTAAAAAACCACATACCAACTTAAAATTTAAATTTAGAATTAAATTAAATTTCCATAATTACAAATTTTAGGAAACCACTCAGGAACCCAAAATTTGAATTTAGAATTAAATTAAATTTCCACAATAATTTTTATTGAAAAAATTCAAATGAATTTTATCTAAAAAATTAATGTTAAACCCGAAAACGACGTCAACTTCCCATTCACTCATAAATGGTTTTGACGTTCCGTCTTCACCGTGTGACTTGCCACGCGGCAAGGAACACGTCACCTCTTCGGACCCACCCCAAACAACGTTTGGGGCCCACTCAAATTTTGGGCTAAAAAAATATGCCTATATAAAACCATTTTTCCAACACAATTTTCTAGTGGTGGGAGTATGTCGGAGTTGGACAAGTACTTGGGTGATATTGAGAAAGGTGGGAAGAATGCTCAATTTGACATCTTGGAGTGGTGGAAGGTTAATGCAACAAAATATAGAGTATTATCACTTATAGCACGAGATGTGTTGGCAATGCCTATTTCCATTGTTGCTTCTGAGTCGGCTTTTAGTACAGAAGGTTGTATACTTGATCCATTTCGTAGTTCACTTGCTCCCAAGATGGTGGAGGTTCTTGTTTGTACACAAAATTGGCTTCGAAATAACATTCCAATATGCCTTCGACAATCAATGAAAGATCTTGAAGAATTTAAACAACAATATGATTCGGGTAATATATCCATTTCATTTATTTTGTTTTTTGAAAATTCATTATCTTCACTTTACATGTTTTTGTTGTGTTATGTTTTATGTCTAGTTGTTTCGGAATCAAGTTCATATTTAAGCCCAAGTCCGGCGAGTAATTTTATTGAGGTTTAATATCATTGGTAAAATATTACCCCTTTATTAAATGTTGTTAACATATATTTATTTTTTTTAAGTTTAAGAGTTTTTAGTGTTTTCCTTATTAAATAATTTCATTTTTTTTGTTATGCAGGTTTAGATGGCTCTTGGTTTGGTGAAAGGAAATGAATGGTTTTTTTGCTTTTTTTTGGATGAATGTAACTTATTTTTTTTGGATGCACAATGTTGGATGACTGTAACTTATTTTTTTTTATTGCACAATGTTTGTTGGATGACTGTAACTTTATTGTTTTTGGAACTCTTGGATGACTGTCACTTGGATGGACAATGTTTTCCTTATGTTTTATGTGGAAGTTAGATGATTTATGGCCATTGGAATGAATGAATACTATTTTGTGAATGAATACTATTTTCCCAAGTTGAATTGCCCAGCTTGTTTCATAGATGTGAATGAACCAATATTTTGAATTATGCCCATTGCAATGAATGAATACTATTTTGCATTGCCCAAGTTGCATTGCCCAGGTTGTTTCATAGATGTAAATGAATAAATATTGCATTGTCTAGGGTTTTTTTTTTTTTTTTGTATGTTGAAAATTTGTAAAATTTCAAACCGCCAAACCGATTCGTATCCATCCGCCAATCCGCTAATCCGCATCAGCCGGATTGGCGAATGGATGCGGATTGATTTTTTCCAGTCCGCCAATTTGGTGGACGGATGGCGGATTGGAGGTTTCGTGGTCGCAACCGATTCACGCCCACCCCTAATACAAACCGACAGAGAGACTACGATTTATGTATAACAATGAAAAAAATGATTATTCATTGTCAGTTTACCATCATCTGTGTTGTAAGTCTATCATCATCTTTATCATCAGTTTACATGTACAACTAACCTTCTCTTTCAAATATTACTAGCATATCACCCGTGTTATGCATGGGATTGAATTTAAAAAAAACTATTTATGATTATGTCAAATATATTTTTAAATTGTTAACATAAAATATACATAATTTTAAAGAAAATGTTGATATTGTATAATTAAAGTAATAAAAATAAGAATTTATTACATTTGTTTGGAATTCATTGAATAAATAAAACAAAATATAACTAAAATCTAAATTGTTGTGGGTCTTCCATCAGTATTCCTGCATTGTCAACATGATAGTTAGTATCATAATTGATGAACAACACATATATTATGTATTTATAAAATGTAATACTCACATTTTTTTTTCCTACCTTCTAAAAGGTATAGACATTCTTCAGATCAATTTATATTTAAAACAAAGGTAAATTACACTGACACCCCCTGAGGTTTATGTTTATTACAGTTCCTTCCCCCACCTTTTAGAAATTACATCTCCCTCCCTCAGGTTTAAAGTTTCATTATAGATTCCCTCCCTTAGCAATTTAATTTTTTTAAATACCAATTTTGCCCTCACTAGGTAAATTACATTGACACCCCTCACATTTTAGAAATTACAATCCCTCCCTAAGGTTTAAAGTAGCATTACCAATTGCCCCCTCGGTTAGTATTAGTTGGAAAAAAAATTCATTGAAAAAAAAAATTAATTGAAAAAAAATTTTCTTAGTAAATTTTTTAAATTTCTGTTTAAAAATGAACGTAAACTCATTTTTTGAATTTACGTTTTTTTCTCAAATTTACAAACTGAGAAAATCATTTATAAACCAAAAAAATTATCAAACAAATTTTTATGACAATTTGTTATATTTTTGTAAATATAAATTGAAAACTGAAAACGAAATGGTTACCAAACAGACTTTAGATGGTAAAAATATCGTAAAATTAACAAATAATTAAATAAGTTACTAACGTAAGAAATGACTTATCAAATGATTCTTAGGCTATGTATGGTTTGATTTTTAGAATTTTTTTTTAAAAAATTAAAAATTAATTTGGTTAAGAAATAAAAAATTAAAAAATAATTATCATTTTTATATAATTTTTATTTTTTGAGTGGCTAGAAATAATTTTTTACAAATTAAATTGAAACAGTCATACGTATGTATATAACCTGTCCAAAAGTTAAAATGATAATTATTTTTTATTTTTTATTTCTTAACCAAATTAATTTTTAATTTTTTAAAAAAATTCTAAAATTCAAACCATACATAACTTAAGAATCTTTTGATAAGTCATTTCTTACGTTGGTAACTTATTTAATTATTTGTTAATTTTACAACATTTTTGCCATCTGAGGCCTGTTTGGTAACTAAAGTTTTTAGTTTTTAATTTATATTTACAAAAATTTTAAAAACTGTCATAAAAACTTGTTTGATAATTTTTTTGGCTTATAAATTGTTGTCTTAGTGTGTAAATTTGAGAAAAAAATGTAAATTCAAAAAATGAGTTTACGTTGGCTTTTAAATAGAAATTTAAAAATTTTACTAACAAATTTTATTTTCAATTACTTTTTTTTTTCAAATATTTTTTTCAAATAATTTTTTTTCCAATTAATTTTTTTTTCAATGAAATTTTTTTCCAACTAATACTAACCAAGGGGACAATTGGTAATGTTACTTTAAACCTTTGAGAGGGGATTGTAATTTCTAAGATGTGAGGGGTGTCAATGTAATTTACCCAGTGAGGGCAAAATTGGAATTTAAAAAAATTAAATTGCTGAGGGGGGGAATCTGTAATGAAACTTTAAATCTCAGAGAAGGAGATGTAATTTCCAAAAGGTAAGGGGGGAACTGTAATAAACATAAACCTCAGGGGGTGTTAGTGTAATTTACCCTTAAAACAAAGGTTACGCACACTGCACAATCTAGTTGACTTTGCATTGTTGGTACAGGTTTGATAAATGCATAGGCACAATATTGGCATGACGCAATATAATCTTTAATCATTCTAACTTTATTATCTTGTAAAATTTTGGAATTTTAATATTGTGTTTGAAAATGTAAGAATAAGTTATTTATAATAAATTATATAGTTTCGCACCTTTGATCTCATATTCTTTAAATATGATGGTTGATATCGCAAGATAAACTCTGCCCATTTATCTTGAACAATGAGATTTATTGAACCAACATTATCTTTGACCACAATGTCAACATTGTATCTAATAAAAAAAAATTGTTAAAAGAAAATATTGTATTTCATAAAAAAATTAAAACATTTGTTAAGTTTGAATTATTATTGTACATAGGAATTATTTACCTAAAGAAAATTATATCGTTATAATATCAATATCATCATGCATGCAATGACGACAAACAATATGACCTTAATGATATTCAACTTTTGGATAGCAACTTTTGCATAAATCAATCCAAAGGTTGTCAACATTAATTTGTTCGATGTACCCAAGTATTTGAAAATATGAAACCTACAAAATATTTGAAAAAATATAAATTAATATCTCTCTATAAACAACTATATATATACATATCATTTAACTTTCATTACTTGAGATGATAACAATTCTTACCTTTGGCATAGGTGTAAAATCACGTATTCGAATTCTTTTGGCATTTGATATTACCAATGACTGTGAAATTGAGAATCCATGTTTTCAATTCCAAGACACCAACTTTTGTGATATAGGATTCATAGCAAGCCTAAATCGACATCAATATAGATATATATAATTGTGAGAATTATATTGTCATATGTAATTGGTTAATATTATACAATCATAATATACCACACTCGAATATGATTTGTATAACGGAATGAATGATTAATATATAACTTGCTGTATTTGCATGTAGCGAGACATGGACCTAGAAGTTGAGAAAAGATAATTTATCAATATCAATATTTGTATATGCAACTTTATATTATAAAAGTCAACGAAAAATAATCTTACCATAATAATCTTTAATTGATAATCCAGTAACAAATAAAATGTTATCATTTTCTAGAGTATGATATAGTTACATGCCATCAGTTGTTGCAAACACGTTCCATAGAGTTAGTCTTACTAATGTGAAACTGTTTTTACAATTAAAAAAAAAGAGGTTAAATCATTCGTAGAGTATTTCAAATTTGGTAAAGACATAGAAATATGTTATGGTATCATATATTGTATCAAGTAGTAGAATCTCTCTTTTGTAATTATCATGATTTTCAATACTTTGACATTTATTTACACTAACAATCAAGCCAATCACATCTACATAATTTAACATTGACATATTTATTATTTTGATAGTTTAAATTTTTTCTATTAGTAATAAACTATGTAAGTATGTAATCTAGATAAGTATTATTTAGTAAAAAATAACGTATCTATTAATTGAACATCTTGATGAAGAAATTGACTAATGTCTGATAATTTTTACAATTTTTTAAAGACCTAATTACAATTTTTTTGCAATACAACATATAATCTAATCATCAAAAAACATAGAAATTGTCACAACTCAAACAAAGCAACAAAGTCAATTGGTAATTAAAAAATACAACTATTTTTTTTCAAAAAACGTCGTGAGTTAAAAACCCAATCTCGAATTAAGTTAATTGATAGTTAAAAAGCACAACATCTTTTTTGTTTTCTTCAAAAAATATAGTGAGTTAAAAAATCCAATTACAAAATACAATCTAATCATCATCATCAATAGTGGGTACTTTATGTGAACTTAATGAATACAATCCAACCCCAATCACAAAATACAATCTAATCATCATTAATAGTGGGTATTTTATGTGAACCTAATAAATACAATCTATTTTTTTTTTCAAAAAACATAAATTAAAAATATAATCACTATGTGATTGTATTCAAAAAATATGAATATAATTTTTTTTCCCCAAAAAACACAGATTAAATGGAGTGTAGAAAAATACAATCATTAAAAAAAATAAAATCACCGTGTGATCAAAATGGAGTGTAAAAAAACACAATCACAAATTAAGCTAATTAAAAAAAAAAGAAAAGCAATGAAGTCAATTGATAATTAAAAACTACAATTATTTTTTTTTTCAAAAAGTATAGCGAGTTAAAAACCCAATTGAAAATTAAGCTAATTAATAGTTAAAAACCACAACCATTTTTTTTTAAAAAAATACAGTGGGTTAAAAAATCTAATTATCATCATCAATAATGTATAGTTTATGTGAGCCTAATGAATACAATCTAATTTTTTCTTCAAAAAATATAAATTAAAAATACAATTATCGTATTGAAAAATAAATTAAGTCCAATCATAATAACAAAATACAATCCAATCATCATCAATCAAACAAAGTGTAAAAATACAATCACCGTATTCAAAAACAATGAAGTCAATTGGTAATTAAAAAATAAAATTATTTTTTTAAAAAAAATATACAAATTAAGTTAATTGATAGTTAAAAAGCATAACTTTTTTTTATTTTATTTTAAATAGTGACTACTTTATGTGAATTTAATAAATAGAATCTAATTTTTTTTTCTGAAAAACATAGACTAAAAATACAATTGTGATTGTTTAAAAAAACATTAATACAATCTTTTTTTTTTCCTTTCAAAAAACACATATTAAATAAAAAACATAATCATTTAAAAAAATAAAATCACCGTGCGATCAAAATAGAGTGTAAAAAAATACAATCACATTTTTCCTCATAAGAAAAAGCAATAAAGTCATTTGACAATTAAAAAATACAATTATTATTATTTTTTTTAATCAAAAAGCATAGTGAGTTAAAAACTCAATCACAAATTAAGCATAACCATTTTTTTTTTGAAAAACACAGTGAGTTAAAAAACCCAATTATAAAAAATAATCTAATCATTATCATCAATAGTGCGTACTTTATGTAAACCTAATGGATACAATCTATTTTTTTTTCCTTGAAAAAACATAGATTGAAGATAAAATATTGAAAAATAAACAAAGTTTTAATCACAGTTACAAAATACAATCTAATCAGCATCAATAATTAATATTTTATGTGAATTTAATGAATACAATCATTCTTAATTAATTTAAAAATATAATCAATATATTGAAAAATAAATGATTTACTCACGGACTTTGAAATGTTTTTCTTCCAAAATTCTGTCCTAAAGCTGCTGCCGCTGTGATAAGAAGGCTCCAAGATTCTGTCTTACTTTATGTGAACTCTCTCTCTCACCCTAATTTTTTTCTTGAGGTTGCTGTGTGCTGTGGTAGGGTTTAGGTTAGTAGGTAGTAATGGGTAATAGGGTTTAGGGTAATACAGAAATTTAATGGGTAATAGGGTTTAGGGTAATACGGAAACATTATGGCTGTGTTTGGATAGATTTTCAAACTATAATTTCACCCCTACATTCCAATGTTATGTTTGGATACATCTTTCAAATTATATTTCCACAACAAAAAGAAAACTCTACAGAAAATTATGTGTCATGCGGGATTTTTTTTTTGAAATTTGGCTTAACCGGTCGTCCGGTCAACTGGAGCAGGGCAAGTTTTTTTTATTTTTTTTATTTTTAATAAAACAATATTTTTGGAATTTTTAAATTTTTTTATGAGCTTTTAATAGATTATTGAGTTGTGTGTTTGGTTATAAATTGTAAGTTTTTATATCAGATATCATATCTCACATCAAAAATTCTACACTCAATTCAAAATCTTTTCAAACTTATAACTAAACAAATTTTCTACACTCAAATCATAATTCTAAAACACATAAATTCAAAATACAATTCTGTTCTCAAATCATATTTCAAAAACTCTTCCAAACACTACCTATTTTTTTTAATCAGAAAATTAAGAAATTATGATTGGAATAATAGAGCTCCCACATGGTTTGTGGGTTAAAAAGACCCTTTTTCTTTAGGTTGTTGTGTGCTGTGGTAGGGTTTAGGTTAGTAGGTAGTAATGGATAATAATGGTAATAAGGTTTAAGGTAATACGGAAATTTTTAATGGGTAATAGGGTTTAGGGTAACCATATATTTTTAATTAAAAAATTAAGAAATTAGGATTGAAATAATGGAACTCCCACAAGGTTTGTGGGTTATTATAAAATAATAGTGAAAGAAGATCTTTATTAAAGGGAATCCCTCACATTGAGGCAAAAAAACACTAAGAATAATAATTTTTATATTTATATATAATATTTTATATATGTCATAAATGAAATACATTTAATAAATGATTTTCTGTGACGCCCCAAAATTTTTAGGACATCATAATGAGGTTTAAAACTTAAAATCAATTTTGTTAATTAAGAATCATCATCAACGTTGCCACCAAATTTATCATCATCCATTAATTTACAACATGGAAATTAAAAGTTCTTAAATTACAACTCCAATCAAATTTAAAACCTTGTCTTAGTACACAAATATAAAAAGAACTAGAGAAAAACTAGAAAACTAAAAAAATGGTTCATGGAGTTTTGGCACGCTTCAAGCTAACCAGGGTTGAATATTGCCTTCCTACACCTTGGTGTTTCCTTTGGTTTCTTCGGTACCTGGCATGAAACGCCAGGGCAATGGGAATGCCAATGAGCGACGAGCTCAATAATATACAACAACCCGAAAATACCCACCCCGATAATAATACTCACCAGTAAAAACATTGTGTATTAACAGAATAATAAGCAGCATTTAATAAGCATAACAGAAATGCCAACAATTAAAATAATAACAACAGATAAATAAATAAATAAGTAAATAAATGAATAAAATGGCAAACAGAGATAGTGATTCATCATAAGGAAAATGCACACTTTTCTTTTTAAAGTCACTTAGATTTAATTCATCAGATAAGTTTAAGTAACTCCCCGCGGAGTACTATTTCCACTCAACCGCTAAACAATGGCCACGGGCATTTCTGACTCCCCCTTGGTCAAATATTCAAATGTTACTTACAGTAACTACCAATGATGCCCACGCACCAGGGTTACATACCCGAGTCGTGACATCACGGTCTGCCCCAAGGGAACGGTCTATGTTGTGACACCCGCACCACCAACCTTATATCGCCTCTACACCGAACAAGAGCCGAAATACCTTCCCGTGCCATGTTAGGGTTCGCAACTCACTTGCGCAAAATTCTAAACTGGGCTCACCCCATCACTTTTAAATTTTAATGTATCTGTTCGATTTCGTGTCTCTTTACGTTGTACAATTCACATGTTGATGCATGTACGAGTTTTAGTTTGAAAACTACAGTGACATAATGTTTAAATAGAACAACACAATTGTATATGACAACCAAAATAAATATGATAGAGCGTCTTAGGATTTATCACAAATTTTCTTAGGAATTCACACACTACTTCTGTCAGCACTGTATATAAAAAAAATTATGAAACCCATACCAAATGATGTTCAATCGTTACAATATTTTAACTAGTGCTAATTCATTGAGTTAGGAAAATATTCCGAGAAGAATACCAGAGCCAAAAACGATTTTAAAATGGTGAAATAAATTTTGGAAGAAAACTGGTTTTTCTGTGACAGTGAGCTATAGTACCTCCAGCACAGGTAATCTGTGTTGGAAAAATAAGAGCAGCCTCAAACGGTGTCAAAAGAAGGTATGGTTAGAACGGCATGTTAGATCCTTGAGTTTAGAACATGTTTCCAGAAGGATTCGAAGACTGAAATTCGACAGAAGGTGGTCAAATAATTTTTCTAAGAAAACTGGACAGATCTTGTCGTATCTTGGAAAAATTTGCGTTTCTCTCTCAAAACTTAATAAAAATTTTTTGAAACCAGCGGCGTTTGAAAGGTAACTTAAAAATCTAACTTTTCCGATTTGAACCACTTGAAAATTTGTCTTGTGGAATAAACAGTGACCTGGTAAAGTCAGAGTTGCTGCTGCCTCCAAACAGCAATGGAGTAAAAAGATATATTCAGGCCATGAAAATGTCAGCACAGGTGTTCTGTGTTCGGAAAATAAAAAGGATCCTCAAATGGTGTCGAAAAGAGGCATGGTCAGAACCGTTTGCTAAATTTTTGAGTTTAAAACATATTTCCAGAAGAGTATGAAGACTGAAAACCAGTCGAAGGAGGTCAAATAGTTTTTATAAGAAAACTGGACAGATCCTGTCACCTTTTGGAAAATCTGGCATTTCTCTCTCAAAACTTAATAAAATATGATGAAACCAGTGGCGTTTGAAAGGTAACTTAAAAATCTAACTTTTCCAAGTGGTCTTGCAGAAAAATACTATTTTTAGAGAAAATGGGACCTGTTTGAAGCTACTGCTTCTGCTGTGTTGTAAGTGACACTTAGGGAAAATATTTGTTTCAGTAAGAAAATGGTGTCCAATGATTTTATAAAAATTTTGCACAGTGTATAACACCTATATATACTTCCAGTATACACAGATTTTTAACATCAATTATTTTCAATTTATTAGAGCCCTCTTTTCATCTGATAAATCTGAAACAGTGAGAAAGAATCTAAGTTTCAAGTAAAGGGAAACCATTCTCATCTCATTTTACTCTTTTGCAAGATTATATCAACAATGGAGAATATTGAACACATAAAAATAGTAGCTAAGTCATATATTTATATCAAGAAGGAATATGAAATTATAACATAATGAAACCATCATCCTATTCAAAATGTAAGCATGCATGGTACTATTTTGCAATATATGACTTAACCATGCTTAGTCTTGTATACATAATTTATATAAATTCAGTTAGAGGTATCTAAGGGAGGATAGAGGTGATGTATTCTTACCTCAAGAGCTTTTGCAAACACTTCTCAAACTAAGTTGAAATCGGTATCCACCAAGTACCCTCTCTTTTTCCTCTCTTTCTCTTCTCTTTTCTACTCTCTTTTTCTCCTCTCTTTTTCCTCTCCACTCTTTCTTTCCTCTCACAGCCGTGTGGGTGTGTATTATGGCTGAAATGGAGTTCTTATGTAGGCAAAATAGGAGCCACTTTTGTTTTATTTTATTATTTTCTTTCTTTAGCAAAACAATTTTCTATTGGCTTGGAATTGCCATCCTATGCCATGCTTACTCCTCTAGGGAACCAAGCGTGCCTTACATGCAACATAGCATCCTAGGGAAAAGGAAGTGGCAGTCACTTTTCTTGCAATTTGACACTTTTTTTTTTTTTTTTTTTGAGTTGAATTGAAATTGATGCCAATACAATATTAATATGTATATAATATATATATATATATATGATTTTGAGTCACTTTAATATTAGAATATTATTTTATGTAACTAAAAGACATGAGATTGAACCAATTAATCTCCATGGGTAAATTTCATTGTACACAATTTATTAATGTAAAACTTTATACAGAATAATATATTAAGAATTAGATTTGTGTAGTCATAAAAGTGACGATGACAAGGACAACAATAATAATAATACTATGAAAATAAAAAATGCACTAATTAAATAATTGAAAGTTAATTATAGAATTGCGTCACAAAATGTTGTTATGAAATTGGATTATAGATGTTGATTACAAAATTTAAGTAGCTAAATATAATTACCAAAATAATTTAATATGCAAAAAATACGGGTTCTCACATTTTCTCTCTCCTTCCTATATGGTATAATTTATATATATAAGGAAAAGAGACTTTTTAGTGAGAAGCCTTCTAGGAGCTCCAAACCCTCATTCTAATTTTCTTGATTTTCTTAATTTTAAATAATTACTTTTATTTGATAATCACACATCAGGAAAAAAAGGAAAAAATGAGTTGTTTTACTCATATGAAGAGAATCTTATGCTCACATCTCATTTAGTAAGGAGCCTTGTGAGAGTTTCAATATCTCATACTAATTTTCTTAATTTTCTTAATTTTAAACAATTAAAAAAATCTCCATTGGCTAACTTTTATTTGATAATCCCATATTAGGAAAAGAAGGAAAAAGTGAGTTGTTTAGGTTATGATAGTTTAGGTTGGAAGTTTGTATCATAATTTAAGTTGATAATTCACCAAACTGTACGGTGAAAATATGTCTCTCTAATAGGAGGTCAACTTATACAATTTAAAGGATTTTTTTAAATAATTAATGTTATTATTATTATTATAAAAGGGTTTCAAAATTTAGAGGCCGTCACCCATCTCCCCCAAATGGGTCCATCTTGCTTGCATGACTACAATTAATTATATTTTTAAAACAATATTTTGCTCCAAATGCAATGATGCAATGATGCAAGTTAATTCCACGATGATGACCACATGAATGACAATGTAACAAGGTACATGTTGGAGAGGAGAAGAGGTCATTTATTTTCAGTTTTTATTAGCAACATTCTGAACAAATTAAAGTTCGATTTACTTTGAGCGAGACTATCATTTATAATCACGTAATTTTATTATATTTAATTTTTAAAAATAAATAATATATAATTTTATAAATAAATTATATATTTTTATTAAAGATAAATACATTGAAATCACATGAACATGACTTTAGAAAGAATTTGATATATTTTTTTAATATGCATATAAGTCTACAAAATGATTGAGTATGATAAATCTTGTCACGGCCCCAAAATATTACAATAAAGATAACTCATATGCGGAATAAATATGAGAAACAATATACTTTCATATATCAGCGTTCACTGTTTAACAAGCAATTAAATGCCATATAGGCTATCATCTTTCCAAGACATTGCTTGGTTACACAAATTGAGTCTCACTCATTACATCTTAAGCCCTTGACTTTACAAATAACAAACATGAACACATAAAGCATAAATAGGAAACTCTTGCTTCCCGAGAGTCCATCCATGCTATTGCCTTGGAGGTAACACCTCACCTGCACCTGAAAATGATATTCCCGTATAGGGTGAGCTAACAGCCCAGTAGAGATATGCTAAACATAATATGAACAATAACTAAAACATGAGCATTCGATAAATGTTTGACTCACATATATCTTTTCATAATCCATTTCAATTACATGACAATTGTACCCATGTTTCATTCCATTTTCATTACTTATTCAATTCCTCAATTCATAACCATGGCTCAGAACCTGGCCAAGCAACTTATGTGAGACAGTAGCTCATATTAGACATTTTCCCATTTCACATTAGATAAGCATATTAGCTATATCAACACATCAACAGATAAGCACAAGAGCTATATCACACTTCCAAAGATAAGCATATGAGCTGTATCAACATATCAATAGATAAGCATATGAGCTGTATCTACGGACGTTTCTCATTTCACAATAGATAAGCATACTAGCTGTATCACCATTTCATTCACTGATAAACATATAAGTTATATCACATCTCAACAGATAAGCCTACAAGCTGTATCCACACTTCAACAGACAAGCATATTAGCTGTATCAATACTTCCATAGATAAGCATAGGAGCTATATCAATTCATTATCTGACAAGCATATGAGCTGTATCAGTGGAGTCCATCCCCTATCTTCTCCCAAACAACATCCGGTTTAGAGGTCCATCCCCTATCTTCCCTTAAACCGTGGAGTACATCCCCTATCTCCTCCCACACAACACAACATATATATATACACAAAGGTCATATACATATTCAATCAATACATAACGTTAATGTATTCTTTTATCCGTCATACTCTATGACTTAACCAATTGATTAGTTTTAGTTTGCCTAATCATCATGCATTGTCTACAACAATCAAGACTATCCTCCACCGATAGCCCAAGGCAGTTATTTCTAAACAGAAAATAAATGCTACAATAGATATAAAATCTCAATATTTTTAAAGTGAGCGATTAATAAATTCAACTCCACCATTCTAACCCATAATGAGCTAATTCCATTATTTCTAACTCAATTTCACATTTCCATAACAATTGTCATTAATTACACTAATGACCCAAATATATCCAAACATGACATTTTCTTTCCTTTTTCTCAATATTGACCCAAAGGTCCAAATATTATCAACAACATCAATACTATCATTTTAAGACCCAAATATATATTTATGAGCCAAAATAACAAAACCCCTCTTTTGAAAATAACACATTTCAAGTCTTAATTTTCCCAAATCAACCCATCTATACAAATAACTCAATGTCTATGTTAAAGCAAATAAGAATGAGTAGGAATCCCTACCTCAAGTTAGAAGAGGAAACATGCAAAACTCCAAAGCACTTCAATTTACGACCCCAACAGAAATTGTAGCAGCCATGCACGTGGGGTCCACTTCAATTACCAAATCTGACGGCCCATATAACACAATCTCACAACAGAGATATATGGGCCAAATACCACCTATGCAAACAAGGCCCACCACTACAGTTATATATATATATATATATATATATATATAAAATATACTTAACAATTACCTTTTCTATCTATCCATAGTACACATAACCACTGTATAGAGTGCCCTTCAAGGTTGTGCCAAGATGCAACCTTTCCAGCTTGCCACCTCTCCAGACCAGGCAAGACTTCCTTGTACATGGGAATATTAGCAAGTATCATCTTAGCAACACCATTTCCCTAAGGTAAACTCTCTCATTTGGCGTTCAAACTCACAAGCCTAATATACACACTGCCCAACTAACGCTGGCTATATAAAAATATAACCACAATTTGAATATAAGCTGGGCCCAAAATACATACCACCAAACGTGTCATACATCAGCACATACAGTATACATTCCCCCTTTTCATACTTTACAGCTGCCTAGACAACTTTCACATTACACAAAATAATAGTGTCCACCAACCCACTGATTTCATAAACAAAACCCACCCATGTGCAAAACCGTGAGCTATTCCAATATAACTCCAAGTTCATCTCTCTCAAGGCACCTATGCGAGGTAACACACCACCATCCTTTTTGATATGGTTAACCCATTTCTCGTGGAACAGGTGAAACCGTAATCTTCCCTCAACTTCTGCTGCCTGACCGAGTGGTTGAGGTTGACAGGGAAATAACTCAAACATATCTCCCTGCCTTGAGGAATAACGTGAATCACCCTAACAAGTAAGTCAGTGCTGCAGTCGGAAACAGTAGCAGTAGCATCAACGTAATCGAACCCACAAGCATTGGGGAGGCAATCGTGATTGAAGAAGGAAGCATTGGGGTAGATACTGTAAGCCCTGACAGATCTCTTCCCATCTTTGGCTAAAGGCTCCATCAAACCCAAGACGTTGAGTTTGTCCTTAGCCAGCAAAGCAGCCGTTAGAATACCATCTGGTTTCAAATTCATTCACACCCAGAAGTGCACTGACAAGGCCTCCTTCTTCTCCTTACCAGACTTAAACTCAGCGGAATAACGATAGTAATCCCCTTTCATTTTATAGAAAAAACACTAATGATTCACCAGCAGAAGAAGATGGAATAAGATAGTCATCGATCACACTCATAATGTCACTGCAAATGCTCGACAATTCGGACTCAACCTTGCGCCTATACTCCTTGATCCGCTTTGCATTCAGCTCATTACCTTTAGCTTCCTCCAACGGCTGATAAGCAAATTTGTAGATCCAATCAAAAAAAAAAATGAGAGAGAGAGACCCTTCGAGAGAGAGAGAAAGCAAGTGTATGTGTGTATAGTATAAAGAAAACAATCAGACCCACCTCTCTCTCTCTCTAGATAATATTCTTTACTTTTTTATCATTGCTGTCTCCCCCCTCCTATC
The DNA here is from genome assembly GCA_030407325.1 of Camellia japonica. Lineage (NCBI taxonomy): Eukaryota > Viridiplantae > Streptophyta > Magnoliopsida > Ericales > Theaceae > Camellia > Camellia japonica. The sequence goes on from JAPPVO010000029.1 coordinate 158,946,027, forward strand.
ATTCTCTCTTGCATAATAATTCTCCACTCACACATATGAAAGCTCTTCCCGAAAATCCATTCCACTCGTTCCATATTTTTCTCCATGATCTGGAAAGTTGTTCTAAATAATTGAATATTGGAAATCCTCACTGGATATGTAATTTACCACCGAAAGTGAGTCCAGCTGAAATGTAGTGACTCTCTCCCAAAGTGAGAGGGAGATATATTAAAAAAAAATAAAGAAGAACCTCCCACTCACTCTTGTCCCAACTTTTCTCTCAAAAGCATATATTCCATTGCTCCACCATTTTGATCATGTTCTCTAATAAATTTATTTATTTATTTATTTATTTATTTTATATAAACTTAGGTCATCACAAATCTACCAACCTAGACTATGTCTCTCTAATTTCTGTTGGTGAGCTTCCATTTACCTTTTATTTTACAATTCTACATCGGAAAAAGAAAGAAAAAGTGAAATGTTTCACTTACATAAAGTGAATCTTATACTCCCATAATGAGATTTTTAGTGGGAAGCCCTATGATCAATATCTCATAATCATTTTTTTGATTTTCTTAATTTTAAACAATTAAGAAAATTCTCATTGGCTAGCTTCCATTTAACTTTTATTTTACAATCTCACATATTTTGATTTTAAAAATAATTTTGTATGAAATTTTGAAACTCTCGTAATATTTAACTTTAAAATAATTACAATTCTACATCGAAAAAAGAAAGAAAAAGTAAGTTGTTTCACTTATATAAAGTGTTACAATCCCACATTGGGAAAATAAAGAAAAAGTAAATTATTTCACTTATATAAAATGAATCTAATAAAGGGAGTTTTAAGGGAGAAACTTTCTAGAAGGTCTAAACCCTCATTCTAAAATTATTGAATTTTTTTAATTTTAAGCAATTAAGAAAATTTTCATTGGTTAGCTTCCATTTACTTTTTATTTTACAATCCCAAATCGGGAAAAAAAGAGAGGAAAAAGTGAATTGTTTCATTTACATAAAGTAAATCTTATACTCCAGTTTATATAAATTATTGAAATTTCTTAATTTTAAACAATTAAGAAAATCCCAATTGGTTAACTTCCATTTAACTTTTATTTTACAATCCCATATCGGGAAAAGAAAAAAAAAGTGAATTGTTTCATTTATATAAAGTGAATCTTATGCTCTCATTTATATAAGCAAAAAAAGATTTTTAGTGAGAAACCCTATAATCAATACCAATTTTTTTTGTTTGTTTTTTTAAGAACACATATACAATACTCATAGCATACCACCCGTACTATGTGAAGGTACTTTTGTAAGCACAGTTTCAATCTGCAATTTAATGTATATATCCATTTAACTTTTATTTTACAATCCCACATAGAAAAAAAAGAAAAAGGTGAATTGTTTCACTTATATAAAGTGAATCTTATGCATATCCATTTAACTTTTATTTTACAATCCCACATTGGGAAAAGAATGAAAAAAGTGAATTGTTTCACTTATATAAAGTGAATCTTATGCTCATATTTATATAAACAAAAGAAGATTTTTAGTGAGAAACCCTCTAATCAATACCATTTTTTTTATACAATAAATGATTAAGAAAATCTCCATTAGTTAGTTTCCATTTAACTTTTATTGTACAATCGCACATAGACATTTTAATTTTAAAAATAATTTTGTATGAGATTTTGAAACTCTCATAATATTTAACTTTAAAATAATTACAATACCACATCAAAAAAAGAAATAAAAAGTGAGTTGTTTTCTTATATAAGGTGAATCTTATACTCTCATTTAATATTATAGTAGTGTGTATGTTTAAGTTCAAGATGGTTTAAATTTTAAAATAAAATTTAAAGGTTTTAATTAATTAATTTTGTTGTAAATTGGTTAGTCTTTTGACTTAGTCGATTAGGCTGAATCATTTTCGGTTTGACAGATTCACTAGTTTAACCATAGTTTTAGCTGTTTTATCAAAATATATTGCTTAGATTTGTTTGATTTGAAATAAACTAAGATTGACTTTATTAAAAATTGAACGATTGAGATTGCTTGATTAGAAATGAACTTCCCATTCAAACAACTGTTAACTTTTATTTTATAATCCCACATCAGGAAAAGGAGAAAAAATTGAGTTATTTCACTATATAAACCTTATGCTCCCAAGTAATATTGTAGTATTGTGTATATTTCAGTTCAAGACAGTTTAAATTTTAAAATTAAAATAAAATTTAAAAGTTTTAATTAATTAATTTTTGTATAAGTTGGTTGGTACTTTGACCTAGCTGATAGGGTGAACTGTTTTCGATTTGATTGATTCGCTAGTTTAACTACGATTTTAGCAGTTTTATCAAAATATATTGGTTAAATTTGTTTGATTCGAAATAAATTAAAGATTGGTCTAACTAAAGATTAAACGGCTAAGATTGCTTGATTCGAAATAAACTTCCTACCCAAATAATTGTTTACTTCTAAACAATTGAGAAAATCTCCATTGGTTAGCTTTCATTTAACTTTTATTTTATAATTCCACATCGAGAAAATAAGAAAAAAGTGAATTGTTTCACTTACATAAAGTGAATCTTATACTCCCATTTATATAAGCAAAATGAGATTTTTAGTGAGAAGCCTTATGATCAATACCTCATACTAATTTTTTAATTTTTTTAATTTTAAACAATTAAAAAATCCCGATTAGCTAACTTCCATTTAACTTTTATTTGACATAATATAAAAAATAAAATATAATTATCATATTTTTATTAAATAATATATTATTTTATCCCGTGCATAGCATAGGTGATATGTTAGTATATATTATAATAAAAGTCTATAAAGGTAAAATAATCTATATAATACTTATAATATGGGAAAAATGATCTATTGAAATATAAGTTCTAGAGAAAATTGGTTTAAGATCCCTACTCAACTTTTGATAGGAGAAGAGATCCACAATAATACTTTTTGATGCCTAAGGTCCCTCAACCTTATTTTACGTTATAAAATACCTAATTTACCTTTCTTTATAACATAAGTTTGTTTGGATTTTGGCAAACTGAATATTCTATTGTTGACTTCTCGGTGGAGATTTTGGCAAACTGACTTCACGATGGAGATTTCGTAGGAGATTTTGTAGGGATTTTGCAAGTGTTGCAGTCAACTTGACGATAGAGATTGCTATGATCGTGTAAGTGTTACAGCGGTATTGATCATGTAGGTTTTTCAATGGAGTTGAATCAGGTATGTCTTCGATGGAGATTCTACATGGATTTCGATTTTTGTTTTGAATTTTATGTAAGGATTTCGATATCATATTAGTTTTTCAAGTGTATTTTTGCATTAGGTTTTTGTTTTCAGTTTTGATCAATTTAAAAGAGATGTTAGCTCAGTGAAGTTGTTTATGATTTTTGGAGTTGATTTTTCATTCTCTGTTATTGATCAATTTTAAAGAGAGGCCAGCTTGATAGAGTTGATTTTAATTTTTGGAGTTCATTATTCATTCTCTGTTTTTTGATCAATTTCAAAGAGAGTTGACAGTGGAGTTGATTTTGATTTTTAGAGTTCATTTTTTGTGCTCTATTTTTCATCAACATGTTTATCAATGATAAGTTTTGTTCTTTATTTTTTCAAACCAGAGAAATTTCTTTAAACTAGAGATAAGTGTAAATTTCTTATCATTTTTTTTTCTCTGTTTTTTTCTGCACTTTTGTTGGTATAGTCCAGAGAAAATGGTAAGTTTGTTATTATAATCCAACGAAAATCACAGAGAAAATTATAAGTTCATATAGACATATTATTATAAGTTTCTAATGTAGATAGAATCACAGAGAAAATTGTAAGTTTGTAATTTAGTTAAAATCACAGAGAAAATTGTAAGTTTGTAGTCTAGTGAAGATCACAGAGAAAATTGTAATTTGTTTTGGACATGTTATTATAAATTTGTTATTTTTATTTTTTTTCTCAATTGAATGTTTTGTGAGCATAACAGATCTTCTCTATGAGTTTTTCTGCGTTTGTGTGGAATAGTTAGCATTTTTGTCAATTTGATGTTAATGTGTTTTTGTTTTTGTGATCCTAAAAGTGAATACAAGTTCTTAAATTTCTCTGGACTTTTATTTGTAGTTCAAAGAAAATTATAAGTTTGTTATTCACTTTAAGTTTGTAGTTCAGAGAAAATTATAAGTTTGTAGTTCAAAGTGAATATAAGTTTTTGTTTCTTTGAGCAAAAGTTATTTTTTGTGTTTTTTTCTTTCAGTTTAGATGAACAGTGCAGTGTTTTTTGTTATCTTGAAGGTGTATATAAGTTTGTAAATTTCTCTGGATTTTGATACGAGTACTGTCACGACCCAAACCCGCCCCTATGGGTTTAGCATCGTAACCGGCCAGTAATTCTTGGATTACCAAAGGCCTCTGAACAGAATAATATATATAACAAGGGCTGCGGAAGCAAATATAAAAACATACATAGTCCATAGAGTTGTGCAGACATACATGGGATAGGAAATTTAAAACTTTTCATACACATATATACATACATACAGATGTGGCGTTGAAAATACAATAGCCTTACATCACCCAAGCCACTTATACAAGCTTTCAAACGTGTTCAGACCAGACATAAGCATTTAGAAAGCACAAAAGTCCCAAGGACACAAAAACTTGGGTAGATCTCAAAAGGGAACCTCCACGGGAGGCGTGATGGCTGGCTGGCTGGCTGACACCAAAACTCGCTAGGCAGCATCTCAGGCTTGGTCACGTGCCAGCTTACCTACATATATACAAATAATACAGTGAGCTAGAGCCCATTGAATAATAACTAGGTAAAGAGTTTTAATGAATGATGTCCAGTACAGAGTTAGAATTCAGAGTTTATATAAAAAAACGTACTCTTATTGGAAACAGAGCCTTAAGCATATTCAGATTGCAAATCAGAATTGGATTTAGATACATGCTCATATTCATATTCAGCTTTTGCATAAGATCATATGTAGTACACCCATTAGCTATCATATCAACTTGGTTCTAAGACCCACATGCATAGTTAGTACCGACGAGCATAAAGGTCCATATCTTGCGCGCAAGTAGCCATGGTATTGTTACCCCCAGGCAAGGGCCACGTGAATATAGGCCTCGGTATTGTTACCCCCGGGCAAGGGCCACATGAATATAAGCCACAGTATTGTTACCCCTGGGTGGGGGCCACGTGCATATTGGCCATGGTATTGTTACCCCCGGGCGAGGGCCACGTGAACTAAGGGTGCCACAAGTACATTTTAGAAAAATGGACATTCATTCATAATTCATAAAATAACATTTCAGAAAACAGATCGTATCATATCAGTCAGAAAATACTTGTAATTAAACATAGCTTTACAGAGTTATTACTCACAGTTAACAGATGACTCCAAGTAAACAAGTAGAGTAGGCAACTCACTTATCCTGAGGCGCGTGACCTACATAAGATGACAGTGACATACATTGAAACACACGCTCGAATTGCACATGACACATGTTCTTGTCCTAAGTGTGTTTTTAGCCTTTATCCTCATTATAGTGTCTTAAACATGGCCTAAGAATGCCTAGGATGGAATGAGGATGCAACAATGCACATGAAAACTTTTTTCAAATTTTGCTGAAAACAGGGTATACGCTCGAGCGTGTCTTTCCTCGCTCGAGCGGACATGCAAAAAGTAAGGGTTCACTCGAGTGTGACTTCCCTCGCTCGAGCGGACTGTAAATTCGGAAAAGTACTAGTTGCTTGCTTTTTACGCTCGATCTACGCTCGAGCGTGAGGCTCAGTCCTTCCATTGAGTGTGACTTTCGTCGCTCGGGCGTGCTGCAAAACATATGAACTTCTGGATACATGCATTTCACACTCGAGCGGGTATCATATCGCTCCAGCGGAAGTGCACGTATTCAGAGTGCTTGCTCGAGCATGAACTCCTACGCTCGAGCGTGGATTCAAATTCTGAAATTTCCAGATTTGATCTCCAAGCTTCAAACTCAAACCAAATGCTTCAAAACTCATTCTCTTGGGCCAAAATTCTGGAAAACACTTAGAAACTCACAAACCATCATGCTTTGAAGATCATTTCATAAAATCAAGGCCCAAAAGCATGTCAATTGTTCAAAAATTCAACTTAAACTTTATGAATGTTTTATGAACATAACATGCATGAATTTCCTTAAACTCCAACTTCTCAAAACATGATCAATTGCTATAAAACATCATGAAACTTGATGATTTCACAAAATTAAGATGAAGTCAAGGCATGCATGAGAGAATTCTTAGTAAACATGCTCCAAATGTAATGAAATGTACATGCATGTTTGCATTGGTCTTCCTTCCTACTTCTTGAGCTTGGTTCACACAATTCCTAGCTCAATTCACTTAAATTCATGGGTGAATCAACTCAACTTCAAGACTAAAGGTTTGGTTTCTTACCCAAAGTCTTCAATTCTTTGGGTTCTTCGTGAATCCTAGCTCAATTCTTTGTTTGAGCTCAATTTCTCCCTATTCTCCCTTTCTCATGTTTTTCTTCCTTGAAGAAGCTCAAATGTACTCAAATGAAAGAAAAGAGATGAGTGGGGCTCATTGGTGCCTAATATAGGCTTGGTTAAAGAATAGTTAATTAAAGTTAAAATAAATGGGCACTAATTTAATCTAATTTATTCGTTCCAAATCGAATTTTAATTAAACCTACCATAAAATTCTATAAATTCTAAATAGCACATAAATCAAATCAATTTCAGAGTCAGATGCCGATAAGGCCTTCAATTTGCAGAATACAGTAGAAACTCAAACAGATATTCCTACAATAAACAGATGGAAACATAAATAATGCACCATATATGCAATTAATTCAAAATTTGGTCTTAATATCTTATTAGGCACATTAAATCACGGATTATCATTAATCTTGGGTCGGGGTTATTACAGTCTTCCCTCCTTAAAGAGTTTGGTCCTCCAAACTCGAGTTACCTTCATTCTGGAAGAACACCGGGTCCAAAGAGAACAATTTGGGATATCTTTTCATCATATCTTTCTCCGTCTCCCAAGTTGCATAAGTTCCTCCATGATTCTGCCAATCAACCTTCACCAACGGAATTTCCTTGTTTCTCAATCTTTTGATTCGGCAGTTCATAATATGTATTGGCCTCTCCTCATAGGTGTAGTCATCCTTTAGAAGTACATGAGTTGGCTCTATCACATGTGATGGATCTCTCAGATAATTTCGAAGCATAGAGATATGAAAGACATTATGCATATGCTCCATAACCGGTGGCAAGGCCACCCGATACGTTACCGGGTTGATTTCCTCTAGAATTTCATATGGCCCAACATACCTCGGTGTTAATTTGCCCTTAATACCAAACCGCGTTTGTCATTTCATAGGAGTCACTTTTATGAACACGTGGTCCCCAACTTCATATTCTCTATCTCTTCTTCGAACATCAGCATAACTCTTTTGTCGGCTTTGAGCAGTTTTCAGATGTTGTTGGATCAGTTTCACTATCTTTGTCATTTCCTGCACAAGTCCCGGTCTCAACAAAGGTCTATCACATACTTCAGCCTAACATATTGGAGATCGACATTTTCTACCATACAAAGCTTCATAAGGAGCCATTCCGATGCTTGAATGGTAGCTATTATTACACACAAACTCCGCTAATGGCAAATAGGTCTCCCAATTTCCTTGGAAATCTAATACACACATTCTAAGCATATCTTCCAAGGTTTGATTGGTTCATTCAGTTTGACCATCTGTCTGTGGGTGATAGGTGCTACTCAACCTCAGTTCTGTCCCCAAAGCCTATTGCAAACTCTGCCAAAATCTTGATACAAACTTTGAATCCCTGTCAAATACAATAGATACTGGCACCCCATACAATCTGACAACCTCATTTATATAAATATTAGCCAATTTGTCAGCATTGTAAATAGATTTAACAGGTAGAAAATGAGCAGACTTAGTTAAACGATCCATAATGACCCAGATAGAATCCATACCTCGGGAGGAGCGAGGCAATCCCATAATGAAATCCATAGTGATGTGTTCCCATTTCCATTTCGGTATTGGGAGCGGTTGTAACAAACCAGCAGGTCGTTGATGTTCAGCTTTAACTTGCTGGCAGTGTAAACATCTAGCCACAAAATCTGCAATACCCTTTTTCATTCCTAGCCACCAGAAATTCTACTTCAAATCATGATACATTTTCGTATTTCCTGGATGCATAGCAAATTTGGAATTGTGAGCCTCTGTCAGAATGCGTTTCTTCAAATCCTCATAATCCGGCACACAAAGGCAACCCTGAAATTTCAATACATCATTGTCAAACACAAATCCCGGTTTCGGTTTTAATTCAATGTCATCCATAATTCTCCTCAGAAACTCATCTTCGTATTGTTTCCCTTTAATTTTTTCAATGATTGCAGGCTGAGCAAAAATGGCGGCTAAGAGCCCGCCCTGTTCACATGACACCACTTCAATCTCATTCTTCTCTAAGTCACATAATAACTCTCTCTAGCCAGTGAGCAGACATGATAAATTAGCAATGGGTTTCCGGCTCAATGTATCGGCAACGGTATTTGCCTTCCATGGATGGTACAAAATTTGCAGGTCATGATCTTTGATTAACTCTAACCATCTTCTCTCTCTCACGTTCAGTTCTTTCTGAGTGAAGAAATACTTGAGGCTTTTGTGGTCCGTGTACACTTCACAAGTCGTTCCATATAGATAATGTTGCCAAATTTTCAAGGCAAACACTACAGTTGCCAGTTCAAGATCATGTGTTGGGTAATTCTTTTCATGTGGGCGGAGTTGCCGAGAGGCATAAGCAATTACCTTCCCATTCTGCATCAGTACATAACCCAACCCTTTATACGAAGCGTTACTGTAAATCTGGAACCCATTAGTACCATTAGGTAGAGTTAAGATTAGTGCAGTCACTAGTCTGGTTTTCAACTCTTGGAAGGTTGACTCTCTTTGTTCGTCCCAATCAAAGGGCACATTTTTTTGAGTTAACTGGGTCAATGGCATGGCAAGTTTTGAAAAGTCTTTCACAAATCTTCTGTAGTAACCTGCAAGTCCCAGAAAACTTCTAACTTTTGTCACATTTGTCGGTTTAGGCCAGTCCACAATAGCTTCAATTTTCTGAGGGTCAACAGAAATACCATCCTTGTTGATCACATGCCCCAAAAATGCCACACTGTCGAGCCAGAATTCACATTTGGACAATTTGGCGTATTTCTCTCAGAATCTGCAAGGTAGTTCTCAGATGATTCTCATGTTCTTCCCTGTCTTTAGAATAAATCAAAATGTCATCAATAAATACAATGATAAATTCATCAAGGTATTGTTTGAAAACTTTGTTCATTAGGTCCATAAAAGCTGCTGGTGCATTTGTTACCCCAAATGGCATGACTAAAAATTCATAGTGTCTGTATCTAGTTGTAAATGCAGTTTTCTCCACATCTTCTGCTTTAACTTTCAACTGGTGATACCCGGATCTAAGGTCAATCTTAGAAAACACTTGGGCTCCCTGAAATTGATCAAACAAGTCATCTATTCGGGGCAAAGGGTATTTGTTCTTGATGGTTACTTTGTTCAATTCCCGATAGTCTATACATAACCTCAAAGATCCATCTTTCTTTTTGACAAATAGGACTGGAGCACCCCAAGGTGAAGTACTCGGATGCATAAATTTCTTATCTAATAGTTCTTAGAGTTGAGTTTTCAATTCTTTCAGTTCTGAGGTTGACATTCTGTAAGGGGTCTTAGAAATAGGTTGTGTTCCCAGAGTTACTTCAATAGTGAATTCAATTTCTCTATCAACTAAGTCTCCAGGTAAGTCATTTGGAAACATATCGGGAAATTCACAAGTAACATGAATAGTTTCTACATTAGTACTATCAGATGATGTAGTCAGTATACAACACAAGTAGCCCCTACATCCCTTCCTAAGCAATTTAACAGCTTTCATGGCTGAAACCAAGTATGGGGGAGGAACTACCCCATTTCCAGTAAAACTAAATTCAGGCATACCTGGTGGTCTAAACACAACAGATTTACTTGCATAGTCAATAGTAGCACAGTATTTAGTCAACCAGTCCATACCCAAGATGCAATCAAAGTGGTTAATACTCCAAGGCAGCAAATCAACATATAACGTCATTTCACCAATCAAAACATCACATGCCGGATATACATATGCACATACCATAGAACCCCCAGATGGCGTAGATACAAACAATAAATAATTCATGGATTCTAAGGGTCTAGCTAGTTCCCGAGAAAAAGCATGCGATACAAATGAATGTGTGGAGCCAGAATCAATTAGCACATAGGCATTTTGAGCACAAATAGAAATTATACTTGACACCACAGATTCGGTGTTCTGCACATCACCAGGCATAAATGCGAACACTCTCCCTTGCCTCAACGTTTCATTATTAGTGTCACCTCTAGCATTGGTTCTTGCATTTGGTCTTACTGCAGAAACAGACCCGACTGAACTTGCCACAGGACGGCTAACCTCATTGGATCTCATCGGGCAATCCCTAACCATGTGGCCAGTCTTGCCACATCGAAAACATGCACCTGATGTTCGGTAACAAGCACCTTTGTGCTTCCTTCTACAGTTGGGGCAGTTTGGAGTAGATCCGCTACTTTGACTAGAGCTACTGGAAGATCCTGTATTGTACTTCTTCAAAAATGATCGGCCCTTCTTGAAATTAAATCCGGTCCTCTTTCCTTTCCATTCGGTTGTTGGAGTTGTAGTTTGTTTCTTAGATGCTATTATGGCTTCTGCCATCAATGCCCTGTCGAGCACTTCCACATAAGTAGGCAATTTTAGGACACTTACTCGATCAAATACTTCCAGGTCCAGTCCTCTCTCAAACTTTCATGCTTTTTTGTAATCAGTGTCTATCGTGTGCGGAGCAAAACGAGCTAGTTCAGTAAACTTAGCTTCATATTCAGCCACATACATTCTGTTTTGTTTGAGTTCTTGGAATTCAGAAACTTTTCGGTCCCTGAAGCATTAGGAAAAGTACTTGTTGTAGAATATCTCATTGAATTGTGCCCATGTCATGTCCCCATTGTTATTTCGAACTAACAGCCACCATCTCTGGGCTTCATCCTTTAGGGTGTAAGTAGCCAAAAGGACCTTCTGAGTTGCAGAGCAAGGGAACACTTCAAATAACTTTTCCATTTCCAATAACCAGGTTTCTGCCTTCAATGGTTCAATACCACCCAAGAAGGTTGGCGGCTTTATTTTCATAAATTTCTGAGTCAAATTGATGATGTCATTATTGTCCGGTTCGGCTAGTACTGGTGGAGGCGGAGGCGGAGGAGGTAAAGATTGTTGTCTTTGTTGTTGCATCATAGCTTCAGTCAACGCTGCAAGCATCTATTCCATTCGGCTCATATGAGCCTCTGAAGATTCGCTTACATCATTTCCTCTTGCATTCTCCATGTTGCTATAGAAATACCAAATAATAATAAACATAGGAATAGTTTCACTCATTTCCTTCAATTCGTTTACTCATATTTACATTTAGTTTTTCATTTCCATTTGGATTACCACACACTCACACATGCAGATGGAATGCCCCTACTTCTTACTAGGACATCCTAAGCTCATATGGACTCGTGTGTGCGGTATAACTCGTGCTCTGATACCACTCTGTCACGACCCAAACCCGCCCCTATGGGTTTAGCATCGTAACCGGACAGTAATCCTTGGATTACCAAAGGCCTCTAAACAGAATAATATATATAACAGGGGCTGCGGAAGCAAATATAAAAACATACATAGTCCATAGAACTGTGCAGACATACATGGGACAGGAAATTTAAAACTTTTTATATACATATATATATATACATACAGATGTGGCGTCGAAAATATAATAGTCTTACATCACCCAAGCCACTTATACAAGCTTTCAAATGTGTTCAGACCAAACATAAGCATTTAGAAAGCACAAAAGTCCCAAGGACACAAAAACTTGGGTAGATCTCAAAAGGGAACCTCCACGGGAGGCGTGATGGCTGGCTGACACCAAAACTCGCAAGACAGCATCTCAAGCCTGGTCACGTGCTTGCTTACCTGCATACATACAAATAATACAGTGAGCTAGAACCCAGTGAATAATAACTAGGTAAAGAGTTTTAATGAATGATGTTCAGTACAGAGTTAGAATTCAGAGTTTATATAAAAAACGTACTCTTATTGGAAACAGAGCCTTAAGCATATTCAGATTGCAAATCAGAATTGGATTCAGATACATGCTCATATTCATATTCAGATTTTGAATAAGATCATACGTGGTACACCCATTAGCTATCATATCAACTTGGTCCTGAGACCCACATGCATAGTCGGTATCGACGATCATAAAGGTCCATATCTTGCACGCAAGTAGCCATGGTATTGTTACCCCCAGGCAAGGGCCACGTGAATATAGGCCTCGGTATTGTTACCCCTGGGCAAGGGCCACGTGAATATAAGCCACAGTATTGTTACCCTTGGGCGAGGGCCACGTGCATATTGGCCACGGTAGTGTTACCCCCGGGCGAGGGCCACGTGAACTAAGGGTGCCACAAGTACATTTTAGAAAAATGGACATTCATTCATAATTCATAAAATAGCATTTCAAAAAACAGATCATATTATATCAGTCAAAAAATTTGAAAATACTTGTAATTAAACATAGCTTTATAGAGTTATTACTCACAGTTAACAGATGGCTCCAAGTAAACAAGTAGAGTAGGCAATTCACTTATCCTGAGGCGCGTGACCTACATAACATGACAGTGACATACATTGAAACACACGCTCGAATTGCACATGACACATGTTCTTGTCCTAAGTGTGTTTCTAGCCTTTATTCTCATTATAGTGTCTTAAACATGGCCTAGAAATGCCTAGGATGGAATGAGGATGCAATAATGCACATGAAAACATTTTTCAAATTTTGCTGAAAACAGTGTCCACGCTCGAGGTTGTCTTTCCTCGCTCGAGCAGACATGCAAAAAGTAAGGGTTCGCTCGAGCGTGACTTCCCTCGCTCGAGTGGACTGTAAATTTGGAAAAGTACTGGTTGCTTGCTTTTCACGCTCGACGAACGCTCGATCTACGCTCGAGCGTGAGGCTCAGTCCTTCTCTCGAGCGTGACTTTCGTCGCTCGAGTGTGCTGCAAAACATATGAACTTCTGGATACATGCATTTCACGCTCGAGCGGGTATCATGTCGCTCGAGCGGAAGTGCACGTATTCAGAGTGCTCGCTCGAGCGTGAACTCCTACGCTCGAGCGTGGATTCAAATTCTGGAATTTCCAGATTTGATCTCCAAGCTTCAAACTCAAACCAAATGCTTCAAAACTCATTCTCTTGGGCCAAAATTTTGGAAAACACTTAGAAACTCACAAAAAATCATGCTTTGAAGATCGTTTCATGAAATCAAGGCCTAAAAGCATGCCAATTGTTCAAAAATTCAACTTACACTTTATGAATGTTTTATGAACATAACATACATGAATTTCCTTAAACTCCAACTTCTCCAAACATGATCAATTGCTACAAAACATCATGAAACTTGATGATTTCACAAAATTAAGGTGAATTCAAGACATGCATGAGAGAATTCTTAGTAAACATGCTCCAAATGTAATGAAATGTACATGCATGTTTGAATTGGTCTTCCTTCCTACTTCTTAAGCTTGGTTCACACAATTCCTAGCTCAATTCACTTAAATTCATGGGTGAATCAACTCAACTTCAAGACTAAAGGTTTGGTTTCTTACCTAAAGTCTTCAATTCTTTGGGCTCTTCGTGAATCCTAGCTCAATTCTTTGTTTGAGCTCAATTTCTCCCTACTCTCCCTTTCTCATGTTTTTCTTCCTTAAAGAGGCTCAAATGTACTCAAATGAAAGAAAAGAGATGAGTGGGGCTCATTGGTGCCTAATATAGGCTTGGTTAAAGAATAGTTAATTAAAGTTAAAATAAATGGGCACTAATTTAATCTAATTTATTCGTTCCAAATCGAATTTTAATTAAACCTACCATAAAATTCTATAAATTCTAAATAGCACATAAATCAAATCAATTTCAGAGTCAGATGCCAATAAGGCCTTCAATTTGCAGAATACAGTAGAAACTCAAACAGATATTCCTACAATAAACAGATGGAAACATAAATAATGCACCATATATGCAATTAATTCAAAATTTGGTCTTAATATCTTATTAGGCACATTAAATCACGGATTATCGTTAATCTTGGGTCGGGGTTGTTACAAGTACAATATTGCACAATCACACAGAAAAAATTGTAAGCTTGTAGTTTAGTAAAAATCACAAAGAAGCTTATAATTTCATAACAAATCTTCTGTGTGATTTTCGTCTATGACAGTGTTTAATAGTTAACAGTAAATTTCTCTGTGATTCTTTCTGGATTTATTAAGTTTTCTGTGATTTTGTTTTTGTTATCTTGAAGATGAATATAAGTTTGTAAATATCTCTGGACTTGTATTTGAGTCCAGAGAAAATTATAAGCTTGTTATTATAATTTAGAGAAAAATTATAATTATTAGAAATTTCACTGGACTTTTATGTTGTTCTTATGAAGTGTTTTTATGTTGAACAAATTATTTTTCTTGTTTTTTCTTTTAGTTTCAATGGACAATTCAGTGTTGTTGCTGTGCAAATATGGGAATGATGTTATTGTCATTAATGTTTCATGTGAATTGAATTTTGAGGAATTGGTTGGCATTTTGTGTAAAACATGGGAGAATTTGAAAAACCTGAGACAATGTGTATTTTATATTCTATTGTGGGCCATCCGAATTGCATGGTTCGAAATAATATTGATTTTCTAAATATGTTGAGGGTTGTTTGTGCACGTGGTGTTGATATAGTTGATGTTTCAGTTATTAGGTGTAATACTTCTGATCAAGAGGATGAAGTAGGGTCTAATTGGGTAGATATTGTGCATGGTGAATGTGATAGGCTTATGGATATTGAAAGGAATTCACTCACTAAGTTTTGTTCTCACCAAGAAAAGGTGTTATTATCAGCTAGTTGGCGAAATAATATTATGAGTGTTGGACAAAAGTTTGAGGGTGGTGTGGTTGAATTCCATACTGTTTTATGCAAGTATGCTATTGAGGTTGGTTTTCAGTTTGCGTATGTTAAAAATGACAAGCTGAGGGTTATGGCAGAATGTGCATATAAGGAATCAAGGGGATGTATGTGGTTGTAGACACCCATTTTTGACCACCCTTAAGACTTGGGCGTCACTGATGGCTTACTTGATGGTGCAGGCTATCTTGTGCAAAAGGTTCGATTTCTTCGGCAAGGAGAGTGTCAAATCCCAACCTTACACCCTCTTTTTGGACCAAAACTATTTTGACCAAAAAGATTTTAGACCTTAAAACCCTCTCTTTCAAAATATTTTTGAAAAAAGTTTCTACGATGCTCCGAGGCTCGTATTTCGTTAAATGTTGTGCTTTTCGGTAAACCGAGCAAGGACAAAGTGGAAATGAATGAAAAAGAGGTGAAATATTTGAAAAATCTTTCAAAAAACCTTATATAGGGGTTTGAAGTTGAAGAAAAGAGGAGAGGAGGGAAGAAAACTGGCTGAGGAGAAGTTAGGCATCAATCCGGTTGGACCGAAACTGAGCAGTCTTCACTAAAATGAGTATAACATTTTGTACACTTGAAATTTTGATGTGAGACTGCCACCATTGTTAAGAAGACTTTCGGGGCTTCAATTTAGGCACAAGAATAACCTGAAAAGGAGTCCAGATAAAGGAGATATGCCCATTTGAAGTTGGACCTGGAGAGTAGATTTTTGCTGTCGACCACAAATGTGGGCTGTCAGGCCACCAACAGTGGTCGGTCGGCCACTTGTGTCCCAAACTCAGATATTTTGCAGATATTTCCCCTCCAGTTGTTTTCACATTGCTCCAGCTGTCCTAATTCAGATATTTCGACCAAAGCTCATGGTTTTCTATATATAGATGGCCTATCTCTATAGTTTAGAGGTTAGAACATTTGAGGTTAGAAAGTTTGGGAGTCTCTCTCTCTAGAATTCTCTCTCTTTTCCTATTTTGTGCTTGAAAGTGGGAATGTGTAGTGGGAATTCTCTACACATTTGCATACAACCCCTTAACCAAATTGGACCACCTTGGGGCTGAGGCATTTTGGGACCTATTTTGGGCTGTTGAAGGGTTATTTGAGCCAAGAAAGTAGCTGTTTAAGTGCTGTGCTTCAAAGGTATAAGTCTTACCTCTTTTAAGCTCTTTGTACATAGTTGTTTTGCCATCTTTTTGTGCTGTTTTGAGTCTAGTTTTCAACTATAAAAAGTTCTGATTTTTGGGCTTAAACATGTTGGTTTAAAGCCATTTTGTGCTAAGGGGTTGTATCCCCCTTCTTGTTGCCTATTTGTATGTGCCTTTGCATCATCTCGTACCATGTAAAAGTCAAACTTTTTGGGCCTTTAAACCACAGAAATTCAGAGTTATTTCAATGGTAAAAAGTGTGTTTTGAAGTCCAAAAATGGAGGGGGTAGCCTCCTTTCTTTCTTTCTCTCTTCTATGCCTAGTTAGCATTACAAAGTAGCATGTTTCTGTGGCTTGTGGTAGCTTATTTTAGGCATGTTTTAGGCTCTGATTTAATATGATTTAACTCTGTTTTGAGCTGCTTTGATCATATGAGCCATGTTTTGTATAGCTATAGTGTAAATGGCTTCACTAGCTTTGTGTTTTAAGGCCTCTAGCATGTCTTGCATGAGTTGTTTGCATGCTATAGCATCATTTTGTATGTAATTTCAGTGCATATATCTCTTTCACACTCTCACTTATTCGACTATTTTATTGCTTTTGATAGTCGTGCTTTGAGCCTTGTTTGCGAGCCAACACATGAGCATGTTTTTCTTGCCTTCCATGCTTCTATCTCAGCATGTTTTAGCCACCGTTTTGGCATATTCCAACTTTGTTTTGAGCTGGTTTGTTCATTTGAGTTTGATATGGCATGCCTCTAGTGTAGTGCTCTTCACTAGTTTAATGCTTGTGGCTTTTAACATGTTGTGCATATGTTGTTTGCATGTTTTAGCATTCTTTTTCATGCCATTTTAGCACTAAAAAGTCTGCAACCCCCCTCTTATTTCTTCATTTTTCCATTTGTTTTGAGGGTTGGTTAACCTTACGATTGTGTGTAAGCTTGAGATAGAGCTTGTGCTCAATGGCTTTAACCCTCTTTTGAGGGTTCCTCCTAGCCAAAGGCATGATCTCTCTCATGTCTTAAACCGTCCTTTGGTTGACCCTTCTCTCATTAGAGGACTTTCACATTGGACTTAATCGGTTAAAGAATGGCTTGGTAATTTAAAATGCATAAACAAAATGAATCAAGTAAAACTTGAGCAAGATAAACATATGTGTGTTGCATTGCATGTGTTTGGATCGGACGTTAATCCAAACACAAGAAATGTGGGACGTTTCATACTCAAAGTGATGAAACGTGTCACGTTTCTTGGTCGCCGTCACCCTTGACCATACATGATAGGGTGATGGCCCTTCGAGTCTTATTTGTGCATTCATTGAGCTTGTACAAGCTTGACCCTTTGGCCATCATACATGAAAATGCTTGATTGGTGGCTTGAGAGCTAAGTGCCATACTCCTTTGAGCTTGAGAAATGATAAGGAGGGTGGAAGTACACACATTCCTTGAAAAATACATTGCTTTGCCTCTATTGCTCTTTGTTGTAGCAAAACCAGAAGCCTGGAAAAATTAGTGGCTGATCGGCCACATGAAGTAGCCGACCGGCCACATAGACTAGCTGATCGGCCAGTTAACGTGGCCGACAGCCACCTTCTGTGGCCGATTGGCCACCAGCCCATTTTTGTGCCAAGTGTTCCTGTGTTGGAGCAGAAGCAGTCTGGAATATTGGTTCAGTGTTCAGAGATCAAGATGAGTGTAAACAGAGGCAGCCGAAGGCAAGGCAATGGATTTTCGGGAGGACGCAAGCGAGCATGCATGTCTCCCTCGCCCGCGAGGCCACTTTATTGCTTTATTAGCTAGTTGTAGCTGATTAATACATGTGTTGTAATTAATCATTCAATTTGTTTTGTAATATTTTAATTAGCTTAGCATAGCTAGTTGTTCAATTCGGTTTGTAATAATTAATTAGCTTAGATTAATTAATTAGTTGCTTTGTTATGTAATAATTAGCTTAGCTTAGTCTAGCTTAGCTTATTTATTCGGACCCTCCTTCGTGAGGGCACAATGTTATAATAAGTGTGCGTGCATGTGTGAATGTCTTCCAACCCCACGTCTTTCTTCCTTTTATTTAACTGCTTTCGATGGTTAGTTTAGGGCACGTTTTGATTAGCATACCTTATGCTTGCATGTTTGCATCATGCATTTGTCTTGCATGCACCGAGGCTCGGCGCATCATGCAAACTGCATTGTATTTCAATACACTCATTTGAATACGTGTTTCAAGGCATGTTATCAAATTGTTGCATTCATATGCCATCTTAGATAGCCGAGCCTATTTAATTGCATTATTGCATGTGTTGCATTAGGCATCTAGCATAGTTAGGATCATGCATGATTTCTAACTAGCTTTTCTTTTGGCTTGGAGTACACTGTAAGTTTTACGCTTTTGCATATTGCATGAGTGCCATATTGCCATGTTTTGCATGCTTGCCATGAGGCTATTTGCTTAAGTGATTAACTACATGAATGCTTGTGGATGGAGGCTTGGTTGCTTGAATTGGAACAATTCGATGATTGTGAGTTTTAAGCCCACTTTGCGAAGTGGCAAATCATGTTTTAAAGCCCATCATGTTGATAGCAAATCCGCGTTTTAGCCCACTTGAGGGTGGTAAATTCAAACCATTTTCGAAAACAAACATGAGTTGATTTGTTCCAAGTCTTGCAACTTAGTCTATACTTGCTTGTGTGCGTCACATAGTAAAGTTAGCTAATAACCGGATAAGAGCACATGAGGTTTATAAAACAACATATCATGCTTAGTAGAGGTCGATCTTTGATCGGGCGAGCGGGGGTGCTCATTTCAGGACCTTCCCCTTTCGTACCCAAGTTCCTGAGCCGAGGCAACTTTGGTGATGACGAACACATGGCTTTTGGCATGAGTCAAGGTTTCCTAAATTTCACAAAAATAAAATATTTAGGTGGCGACTCTGTAATCTAGCAAAGTAGTCCAGTTTTGGCATTATTTGATCTAAAATCAAATTTTCAAAATGATTTGCCATATTGGACTCTTTGGTGTTTATCAATCTCATATTGCACTTTGTGAGTTTAGATTCAGAACCGTGACAGGAGTTCGAACTGTAGGACCAATTCGCACCTCTTCGAAAGGGGGCGCGAAGAAAGTCGAGCTACAGTTTCTGGCGACTCTGCTGGGGATTTAGAGAACTTGACTCGAACTCATGATATGTTGTTTTATCTACACTTATGTGTTTCTTTGCATTGTATTTGCATAGGTGCGCCGAAGTCACAGTGTTTGCCATATGTTATTCCTGAACGGTTTACCGGAGGCTTGCTTGGAAAAACATGCCATAAGGCTGATTGGTTGCGGGCTCTGTCACGATGGGAACACAAACCTTGGATCTGGACTACCGCTATACTGTTTGATCCTCCTTTCACTTCTCAGTGTTAGGAGTGAGAGGTATATTAGGTGGTCTTGCTAAGGCACTCTTTTTGACCAATTGACCTAGTTGCATATCGGAAGCCTTAGAGACTGTTCCAAACTAGGACAAGTTGCTCACTCGAATGTAGGAATGTTTGAAACCGCATGTTTTCGTAGTGAACCCCTAGCTCCTGACGAAACTAGGATAGGGTAACCCTACCCCACCATAGGGGTGTTTTGGCTCTCACTTACTTGGTATGTGCTTTACAGTGAAATTGTACAGGGATGTGCATATCAGTTGCGAATCTGGTATCTGATTTTGGGGCAGAATTCAGTAAAGAGTACAGTCATTCAGCTGTGATCATATCTGTTCTAGTGAAATTGGGTTGTGATACTGTCTGTTTTCTCTTTTGCAAGGTAGTCTTGGAACTATAGCTTCAGAAGGCTCCAATATCCCCCGGGTACATTGGACTTGTGTTGATCGACTTTGACAGGTTGGAAATTTAGTGCAAGAGCAACTAGTGTTTCCTTCGCTAGAGGCAAGGCAAAAAAGGCCAGTCAGGGCTCATTGGTTCAATTGATTTGACAGTCACCAGTCACATCACTTTTGTTCAAACTCAGCAGACCGTGATGGCACAGAGTTCGGAAGAAGTTGTGGCCATAATAGCGGCTTTAAACTAGGGAATCGCTATGCAGGATGAGACCAATGCTGAAATGTAACGCCTATCTAAGGCACCTACCACACATCCGGTCTCTGGACCCCAACCAAACTTTGACCCACTTCTGCTAGCTGAAGATTTGCATGGTCTGGATCCCTGAGAAGGGTTGGCTCAAGCTCGAGTTTTCAGACCCCAGGTGCGGCCTAATGAGAGGCTTTATCCCTTTGGTACTAATGATCTCGAACCGACCTCGGTGAAAATCAAAAAAGCACAAGGCCTTAACTCCATTCACAACATTGAGGATGGGTACACCAAAGCTGCCGTACAACTCCCAGACAGATTCAAAATGCCACATATTGACCGTTTCGACGGGTTTGGAGATCCTATGGTACACATCTGGCTTTTTTTGGATGTCCTGAGACCGATGGGTCTGACTAAGCCGCAGAAACTCTCTCTATATGGCAGAACCCTGTCAGGTCCAGCTGCCACTTGGTACGTCGAGTTGAAGGATACAGTGAAGCAAAACTGGGAAAAGTTGGCTGAGGCCTTTGTCGATCAGTATTCTTACAATACCCAAGTTGAAATGACCACTCAAGAGCTTGAAGTAACCCACCAGAACCCAACAAGCCTTTTGTGGAATTTGTTGCAAGGTAGAGAGCAAAGGCAGCATAGATGACAGATCGCCCTTCTGAGAGGGATCAAGTGCAGATAGTGGTACAAAACCTTGAGCTTGATATGTTGCAAAAGTTGATAGTTGCTCCATTATTCACTTTCAAAAGTTTGCATGAACTGGGGGCTCAGATCGAGAGTGCGTTCAATAGAGGGATTATTCCCAGAACAAGTGAACCAATGAGGAGGGTTTTTGCTGGGAGTACCCATGCTGGTAGTAGCACTATTCCCAAACCTATTGAAATCAATACAGTCGCCACAGCCGACCCTTTTGCCAAATCAAGCCTACAAACAGCCAGCCCAGCCCGAGTTCAAGGCAGAACTTTCACCCCCTTCTATATGAGCCTAACCAGCTCACTAAAAGTCCTGATGGAAAGAGGGTATCTCAAACCCCTTGATCCTTAACCTCTGCCTGACCCACTCCCTGCCAGACATAACCCCACCAAATACTGCGTGTATCATCAGCAGCGCGGTCATGGAACAAATCGTTGTTACTGCCTTCGTCATGAGATCGAAAATCTCATCGACAATCAGATGATAGCTCCATCTCAAGACTCTAATGACCAAGTACCTCATCCATATCTCAACCTCGTCCATACACTGCCACCCACCTACAATCCTAGTATATACACCCCGACCTATCTACCCAAGCCTGTGGTGTTTATCCCAGAAAGCATGGACTTATGCATGATAGATGCACTTGAACCCCAATCATCTCAAACCCGTGAACCACTGCTTTTGAGCTGATGAGAATGATTGAAGATCTTCAGAGAACTGTGGCAGATCTGGCCTTTGGGATATTAGCTCCATCATCGACCACATCACATGCCAGAAATTTCATGCCAAAAGGCTCTCCAATCTTGGGGCAAGCTGCAATTGAAAATGGCCAGCCTAAAACCATCCCAGGTTTGGGCAATGACATTTCGACAATAACTAGGCTCCACTCTGATATAGCGACCCAATCCCTTGGCAAAGTGGAGGCAAGTGGTAAGAACAAGGTAGGGGCAAGCATTGGCCCCTTTGAACATCTTCAGTGGGCTGTTGAGGCTTTGAAGGCTAAAGGACTAAACAAACAGCAAGTGCTCGCAGTTGTTGTAAAGACTGTAGATGACACTTTTGCCACTCAAGATGAGAGCATTCTGAATCAAGGGGCAAGCAGGGAAAAGGGATGTCGTACCAGAAACACCCCTTTCAACTCCAATCCTACACTCGAAAGAGATCATCAAACCCAGTCAGCACCTGCCAACCCCTTTGCTGGTATATCCATAACTCCACAAATCTCGAAGTACCAACCCCGGGGCCAGAGGGTCTTCGCCCTGCTTTACATAACCTTATCCAAGGCTCTTCAAATCCTTATAGGGCAAGGCCATCTCAAACCCCTTGAGCCTCGGCCTCTCCCGGATCCCCTTCTAGCTAAGCATGATCCGGCCAAGTACTGTGCCTTCCATCAACAAACCGGCCATGACACTGACCTTTGTTTTCATCTTCGCCATGAAATACAAGATCTAATTGATAAAGAGGTCATCGTCGTACCAGGTCCTGCAAAGTCTATCGGCACTGGATCGATGAACTTGGGGGACAATGTGATTATGTGATCGGGGGATGAACCACCTGCTGATGCTCCTCATTTTTACTCTAAATATGGTAGATGGCATACACTATTTTGAGCAATTTGCGAATGTTGTTTACTTTACTATCTGACTTGGGTATTGAGTCAGTTCTGTTGTGTTGTTTTGAGTCTGTTTTGTTGTGTCAAGCCAGTCCTATTGTGTTAGAGTCGGGTGATTTCGGGTGTTTTAACTCGGGCTTCACTTTCTTGTTTTGTGTTTGTCTTTTATACCCTTTCTTTTGCGTCTGTTTCTGCCATTGAGCTAGTTACACCAGAAGATTTGAATGAAATGGCAGAGATTTTCATCTACTTTTCTGTGCCTTGAAATCATTGCATTGACCTAAGTTTTTCAAAACTTTTTGAACATTGTGATGAAAACCAAGAGGAAGAAATTCCTCAGGATTTGCGAAAATTTGATCAACTGAGAGGAAGAGAGGCATGTTAAGCCCTTAATGAATGAGATCATGTTTGTTAATGTGAGTACTGAGAAGGATCCTGCCTTAGTCCAGATTGGTTCTACAATGTCTTCACGAGCAACTAGTCTCTTTCTTAAAGGATTTCAAAAAATGTTTTGCGTGGTCCTATGAAGACATGTGTGGAATTGATTTTGAGATTGTGCATCATAGGATCGCTCTCAGCCTCAAGACTCAACCTCTTTTGCTTTCAAACCTTGAACTTGGATTCAGAATGTTCAACAGTCAACCACAATGTGAGGCTTGCATGGCCAAATTTGAAGCAGCCCATGAACTAGGGGCAATAAGGTCGTATGACATCAAAGGAGGCCCACCAGGCTAGATTTGAAACATCCCTCGAACTAGGGGCAAGAAGGTCAGATCAAGAAGGTTAGACGTCATCAAAGGAAGCTTGCAAAGCTAGATCAGAAGTAGCCCTTGAACTAGGGGCAAAAAAAAAAAATGTTAGATGTGCTCAAAGATTAAAAAATGGGTCATTCCGCAAAACAATGAAGACTGGCAAGAAAGCCAAATTCCAGCAGCTGGAAGAAGAAAATTTATTGTTGAAGGACAATCGAGTTCCTATTCGCAACACTAGAGGCAAACTCAGACCTGATTGGATGGGCTCCTACATCATCAGCGAACAGCAGCCATTCTCTTGGATTCAGATGGCTTAGAGACCCTACAACCGATCAACATGGACAAGTTGCACTTTTCTATCCTTGAGAGGCTCGCTGGGCCGAAAACCCAGAAGGGCGACTGTGGACGCGCCCCGAGGGACTTATGCCACCACAGTTCGGACTCGTTTTTGTCACGGTTCTAAATCTTAACCAAAGAGTCCAAATCCGACAAATCGTTTTGAGAAAACAGATTTTTGAAAGAAGTGCCAAACATGGACTGCTTTGCCAGATACAGAGTCGCCACCTAAATATTTTTTATGGGGGAATTTAGGAAACCCTGACTCGGTGCCTAAGGCCACGTGTCCGTCATCACCAAAGTTGCCTCGGCTCGGGAACTTGGGTACGATTGGGGAAGGTCAGCTATGAGCACCCCCTCTCGCTCGATCTGAAGATCGGCCTCTACTAACTGTGATATCTTGTTTTGAAAACATTATGCATTCTTATTCCGGTTTATTAGCCTAGATTTACTACGTGATGCGCGCAGCAAAACAAGTATAGACTAGATCGCCTAATTTGGAATAAAGCATTGCATATCCGTTCGTTTGGAAAACGTTTTGAGATTTTACTACTCGCGAGTAGGCAAAAACACAGATTTCAACGAGTTGTCCCAACTCAAGCAATCCAACCTTCACCCACAGGCATTCAGGCAGTTTAATCAAATAAGCATCTAGCCGCATGGTAAGCATGTTAACATGGCAACACTCACACTCATGCAAGGATGCTAAGACATAAATGCTTACCGAGTACTCCAAGCCAAAACAGAAACTAGTTAGTAATCATATGCATGATCCTAGTTCGTGTTAAGATGGCTAATGCAACGCATACAGAATGTCACTAGAATAGGCTCGGCTAATCTAAGGATGACATGTGAAAATGCATAGATAGCATATATTCAAGTTAGATTTGAAATACTTTATGCAGTTAGCATGATGCGCCGAGCCCGGTGCATGCAATACTGATGAATGATGCACGCATGCATAGCATAAGGTATGCTAAATTAAATATGTCCTAATACTAACCATCAAAGCAGGTAAGTAAAAGGGAGAAAGAAGTGGGGGTTGGAAGACATGCACACACGCACCCATACTTATTACAAATTTGCCCCCGCTCGGAGGGACCGAAATAATAATACAATTAATTAACCTACAAGCTAATTAATTATTACAGACCAATTAAACTAGCTAAGCAAATTAACTAATCTAAGAAAGCAGCAAACGGCAGCCTCGGGAAGAGGGTCCAATGCATGCGCGCTCGGTTCCGCTCGGAAAGTCACTGCCATGCACAAGATGCCTCTGCTTTGACTGTTATCCTGCTCCTTTGAAGACTGCACAAGTCCCAGGGTTGCTTTTCTGAATGCTGTGGAACACCACCGGCTAAGGGGATTGGCCACCGGCTATGGAGAATGAGCACCGGCCACTAATTGAGATATCGGCCACTGATGGATGGCCGGTCGGCACTGAAGATGGCCGGCCGGCCAAATCTTCCTGCAGAAACTGATTTTGACAGCAGCAGAGGGCAAGACATAGCATGGCAATGCATTTCAAGCAATGTATGCACCAATCATACTCCTTATCATGTTTATGACTCAAAGGAGTATAGGTCTCGATTCTCGGACCACCAATCGCGCATTTTAATGCGTGATGGTCCAAGTAACCAAGTGTGCATTTTAATTTCAAATGCAATGCAAACCAAATAAACAAACAAAGGGGCTTTCAACCTCTATCATGGCTTGATCAAGAGGTGAAAGATGCATGCAAACGCAATGCAACCTAAGTATGTTAACTAGGCATGCAACATGAGCAATGCAATGTGTATTTAGGCATGCAACCTAAACAAATAATCATGCAAGGTAAACAAGCATGCTATAACACCTGGAGGACGGACTTAGACTAATTTAGGCAGCCCTCAAACAAGCCTAAAACAGTGGCCAAATGCCAAGGAAATAAAGGCTAATGTGCACACAAACATGCATGCAAATGGGCCAACACTTAAGCATAAAACAAGCAACTTTTAAGCACACTTAAAGAGACTAAATATAGACAATTAGCATGCATGGAAAGCTCTGAAAATCATGTTAATGATGGTGCCAAACCAACTAATCAAAGAAAGCAAAGCATGTAATAATGGTCCAAGATTCAAGGCAAGCCCAAGGGGACTTAAACCAAGGCTAAGTCAACCAAGCCTCACAAGGCTAAGGGGACTTAAAACAGGTCCAATGCAGACCTAAGCGAAGCTAAGGATACACTTAGATGGCATCTAAGTGGTCTAAATATGCAAGCATACAAAGAAGCACATTCATGGAGCCTAAGGCAACAACCTTTTAACACATTGAAGGAGCATCAAATGCAAGCATATAGGCATGTTATAAGGACTGAAATAACATGGTAAGTGGTTCCAAACCACTGGAATAATGCAAGTAATGCATGCTACACACTCACACACCTAAGGCTAACAAGCCAAAATGCAAGGTGGCTATACTAAGCATGCCATGGTCGACCAAAACAACCAAAAACAGAACTTAAGCATGCTAAAACAAACACAAAAGCTTCACAAAGCTTGGCCAAAATCATGCTAGAACAAGGATCAAAACTTAAAGCATGTCAAGGCCTAAACATGGCATTACAAGGCATGTATGCTAATCAAGCATGGTGTACCCAAACCAACTGAAAACAGTGCTAAACCATGGCAAGATAAGCACAAAAAAATAGCTAAGGCATGGTCAACATACACTTAAACATGATGCTCATTAATGAGGCAAAAATGGCCCTTTTCAAGGACAACAAGGGGAGGGGGTGGCCCTCTCCTTCTTGGGACCTCAAGGCACCATCCTCACCACTGAAATCCCTCAAGATTTCAGTGGTGAGGAGGCCTGAACACAATGGTCTCGGAGCTCACCAAAATGGCACAAAATGAGGGCCAAACAAGCTTTAAGAGAGGTCAAACAACCTTAAACAACAAAACACCCTTAAACAACTATTTAGAGTAAGCAAAAACAAGACTTTTATATGTTATATGCTAAGCTCAAAAACAGATGCAAGATAGGTAAAAGCACTATGCAAAAATAGGGTATTTAAAGGTAAAGTCCTTACCCTTGAAGACCTCTTTACAGAACAGCATTCCAGCTGCTTCTTTGGCTCCAAACTAGTCTAAAAACTTCAAAAACAAGCCCCTAATGCCTCAACAATCAAGGTAAGGTGTGATGGTGGGTGTTTGTGTGCAATACTAAGGTTAAACACACACAAATACAAGAGAGAGGAAGGTATAGATATAGGATAGAGACATAACTCAAACCCTAAAACCAGAGCTCTCTTAGAAAATGTTGTCTTTTTTTTGTCTAACCCTAATGGAGGAAGAAGAGGCTCCCTCTTATAGAAGGCTCAATCTTGTAAGCTTACAAGACAAGCTAGCCAAGAGGGAAATCCCTCCATACACGTGTATGGAGGGGAGCAAAATGCATGCCAGCTAGCACAAAATATCTGCAAAAGCAGATGCACAGTAGTCGGCCGGCCAAAAATGCAATTGACCAAAAAAAGATAGCCGGCCGGCCATCTACAGTGCCGGTCGGCCAAACATTTGGCCGGTGACAATAAAACACAGCCGGTGGCCTCAAGCCATGGCCGGTGGAGTGTGGGGATGGCCCACAAGCCATTCCCTGCCCCTCCAAGGCAAAACACAAGTGTTTGGTGCGAAACCAGACACAAAACAAGTCGAGTTGAGAGGTCCTGAGGCAAGGTGCGTAGCCGAGACCTCTGGGAACTCAAAACGAACACAAACAAGGATGATCACCGGGTGTTCAAGTGGTGACGTCCAAGTCTTGAGGATGGTCAAAAATGGGGTGTCTACAATTGCCCCTCTTTGACAGAACTCGAAAGTCATAACAATGACGGGAGTGAATGTCAAAGCCCAGAGACGACCCATTTTTGACAAGGCCGAAGACTTAGACAAAGCATGCAAGACAAACAAGATATGTGCCCGAAAGCAGGGGCAAAATGCAATTGAAAATGCAAGAAGCCGAGCATAACTCATGATCATGCAAAGAAAGCTGTAACGAAGCATATCATGCGACAGTTTTAAGCTAGCAAACACAAATCCGACTACATTACAATGCATAAAGGATGTAAGAGAATTATGCAATTCTCGATATGTCTCACTCGGAGGACACAATACCTGTGTGGTTCGTCTGGTTGCACCAGCTCCAAATGAACCGTACATACAATATCGTGCCTGCAAAAGAAAGTAACTTAACAGGTACGATATCGTTAGCAACATGCCTAATATGCAAAATGAATGCAAAATGATATGCAATATATACAAAACTATGTATAATAAAGCAAAAGGAAATGCAATGCAATCGAATCATGATCCAATCATGAGCGGTTCAAAACCACACAAATGTCAAATAGATTGATGGAGGTAACAAGTCCGTCTACCATAGAAAAGGTGCCGCAACCCTCAAAGCGCGTACACATGCAGAACTATGAGTGATGTAGACGGACACAAGAACAAGTAATTGGGTGGAATGACATAAGTGGGGAAATGACCCGCTGAAGAAAGAACAATGATCCAAATGCTGGATGCAAAAACTACACTACAATGTAATATATACAATGGATATGGCGCGCGGGCCAAACCGTATTTTGCCTAGGAAAGGCATGGACACATACAAACCGCGTCTAACACAGATATGGTGCCGTCACCCTTAAACCAACATGCCAGCGTGGAATAGGTGCGTACACATAATATCATAACTGTGCTTCGACGTGAAAGATATGGGCACATACCAGACCAAGCTCAACATGGAAAGGCGCAAGCCATAGATGGAGGTGATGCAGTGAATGCATGCAAGATACAATGCAATATTTACAATATGCAATGGATGGAATAGGATACAATGGATAAGGCACGCGGGCCAAACCAAATCTTGCCTAGGAAAGGCATGTACACAAACGAACCGCATCTAACACAGAAAAGGTGCCGCAACCCTCAAACAAACATACCAGCGTGGAATAGGCGCGTACACATGCAGAACTGTGCTTCGACGTAAAAAGTATGGGCACATACCAGACCAAGCTCAACCTGGAAAGGCGCAAGCCGTAGGCGGAGGTGATGCAATGGATGCATGCAAGCTACAATGCGATATATATAATATGCAATAGATGGACTATTTACAGTGGATGCATTACATATGCAGTTTATATAATGGAATGCATGACATATGCAATACTAAAATGATGCATGACATATGCGCTATCTACAATGAAATGCATGACATATGCAATACTAAAATGATGCATGACATATGCACTATTTACAATGGAATGCATGACATATGCACTATTTACAATGGAATGCATGACATATGCACTATATACAATGGAAATGCATGACATATGCAATACTAAAATGATGCATGACATATGCATTATCTACAATGATGCATGACATATGCACTATATTGAAGGGAAGATGCATGATGATGCATTTTCGGTGTTTTTGTTTGTTATTTTTTTTTTAAATGCAAATGATGCATGTTGTTTTTGTTGTTTTTTTCTTTCTTCTTTTTTTTGAAATGATGATGCATGATGATGCATGATTGCTGATGCGTGATAACGCACGTCTTTCGATATGCATGACAATGCACACTATCTCGAATGCGCGACCGCGCACGTCGCTTGAAATGCATGATAATGCATGTGAACTCGAATACGCGACAACACGTGTCACTTGAGATGCATGACAATGCAACTTACCAAAAGTCGTTCGGGCACGACAATCACCGAAGGACTTGCACCTTCAGAGGATTTAAGGTCTCCTAGACCGACGTAGGTGCATAATAATGCAAGTATGGCATGCGCATGACAATGCGAGATGTATGCATAACGATGCAAGTGAAGTGACGTATAACCAACGCGCGTTTCACGACAAAACGTTGTGACGTATGCATGTGGGGCAACTTTCGAATCTCGTAAGAGATAAAAGAATACCAAAAGGATACACCTTGCACATATTCAAGTGCTATGCACAGAAGACACGGTCCGAGGTCAAAACGGAGGCCGGTTGAGCTTCGGAAATGCACTTTTCTTGCACTATCTTGAGCAATGAAGGCCCCAAACTAAACATCTGACTCAAACAAGGTTGTAGGAGACTTACCGGCCATAGGGGGAGGTCACCGGCCATCCACCGGCCATCAAAACATATCACCGGCCAAATATTTGGCCGGCCGGCCAAAAATGTAGCCGACCGGCCAAAAATGCCTGAATCGGGGCAGTTTTATCCTTTTGGCTTGGGTCTTTTAAAATAGGGTTTCAAACCCTATTCTATTCATTTTCCTTGGCCGAAATTTTACCCTCTCTCTCTCTAGAGCATTTTCTTCCCTTCGATCCTCCATTTTCTTGCGTTTCACGCCCGTTTCATCGTTCGATTTGTGAATATTTTCGCGTTTCGAATGTTTTGAACCGAACGAAACTTCGTTTCGGTGTCTCTTCTTGATTTCCGCCTCTTGGGGTTTGTTTCCCCCGAGTTCCTCTTGATTTCCACACCTTTTCCACACTTCGGCTTTTCCGGCCATTTTCCACCCTCTCGGGGTTGACTTTTCGGTTGACCTTTCACATTCTCATCCGATTTTCCCTCTTCCGGCTATTTTCACACCACCTTTGACATGGCGGATGATATTCCACGGGACGGGCCTCCTCCCGATCATGAGATGGATCCCGGGGCCGAGCTTCTACCCTTGAGCGTCCGCCCGTTCGGCCCGGCGACCTACCGGCCGGCGATCCACGTCCTGTCCCCCGACGGACTCCGTCAGTACATGAGCTTTGATAGGGCGGTGCCTCCAGAGCTTCTCTTGCGTGAGCCGACGTCTCACATGTCCTTCGGCGCTTCCGAGGTACATTCTTCCCTCTGTTTTATTTTCCGCAATGTAGAACACTTAACTGCCATAGCTGATTATGTTCTTTAACTGCTTAGCCCGGATACACCGATACACTGTATACTGTAGTTGACTGTGAACACACTCGTAACTGATATCTGTTTGAACTGAAAACGTGCACACACATACCGTATTTGCTCTGAACCATTCAAACACACTGACACATCACATGTCGTAGTTCACTGTAAGCACACCAGCACCCGGTATCTGTTTGAATCTGAAAACGTGCACACACGCTGTATCTGCACTGAACCACCCAAACACGCTGACACATCAC
Organism: Camellia japonica; assembly: GCA_030407325.1. Classification (NCBI taxonomy): domain Eukaryota; kingdom Viridiplantae; phylum Streptophyta; class Magnoliopsida; order Ericales; family Theaceae; genus Camellia; species Camellia japonica. The sequence continues at coordinate 158,976,950 of JAPPVO010000029.1, forward strand.
ATGTCGTAGTTCACTGTAAGCACACCGGCACCCGGTATCTGTTTGAATCTAAAAACGTGCACACACGTTGTATCTGCACTGAACCACCCAGACACGCTGACACATCACATGTCGTAGTTCACTGTAAGCACACCGGCACCCGGTATTTGTTTGAATCTGAAAACGTGCACACATGCTATATCTGCACCAATTCTGAATGCTTTTCAAAACTGTATATTTAGTATTGCTTCGCAATTGTTTGCTTGAAAACAGGGAGATTCCCATGCCGTTCGGGGGTATGAGAACATTGCCGCTCGAGATTAGTACACGGAGCTACCTGATGCGGTTCGCCACATCGTGGACCAGGCCGGCTTCGGCGCCTTCTGCAGAGGACTTTCCAGACTCACCACGAGCAGGCCTCTCCTTGCCGCTCTAGCGGAGAGGTGGTGGGACACCACCGACTCCTTTCACTTTTCTGCTACGGGAGACATGACGATGACTCCCTATGACTTCTCGATGCTCACCGGCATCGGGATAGGGGGTGATCCGATCCCCTTTGATACCGACATAGACGAGTGGGAGGCCGTTCAGATTTACTTACTCGGCGATGTGCCGCCTCTCGCGCGTCCCGGCTTCGTCCGATATTCATGGTTCGAGGTCCAGTTCAGAGTTCAGCCAGCCTTAGTTGAGTAGGCTCCGATGATCCAGGAGGTGGTGGAGCGATATGCGCGCGGCTTCCTCATGTTTCTGTTGGGGACTACTATTTTCGCCGACTAGGCGAACACCGTGCCTCTCTGCCTGCTTAGCGCTCTCGTGGACGTCACCCGGATCTTGCGCTATGACTGGGGTGGTGCTACCTTGGCCACTCTGTACGGGTACATGAGCTCAGCCTCCCGTTGCAGCGGACAGTTGCTCGGGGGCTACTGGCGAGCTTGGGAGGTACGTTTTCTTTTTCTGCTTTTCATTGCTGCTCTACATTTTCTATACTCTGTACACTGCACACATTGTACTCTCTGCTTCACGCCGACTGTATACTGTACACCCGGCATACACATATACTGTTTTACACTGACTGTAAACTGCTCACATTGTACACTTTGCACAATACACCTCACAATACACGGCTCTGTGATTTCTGCTTTATTCCGTATTCTGTTTTATCTGATAAGCATACTGGTATTTGCTCTGCAGTTGTGGGTCTATGCCTACTTCCCGAGACTTGCGCCTGTGCCAGACGTGGAGACCGCTCTTGTTGTTCCGTTCTCGCGCCGTTTTGACGTGAGGTGTGTGCGGAGGCCCCGGGAGTCATTCATCTTCTTCCGCCGCTACTTCAACACCATCACCCCCGCAGAGGTATGTTTTACTTGTAGTTCATTTAAGCTTCGCTTTACACTGTATTTTCAATAATAGTAGATAACAAACTGCATTTCATTTTCAGATCACCTGGCAGCCTTGGGCTCCTTTGCCAGTGACGATGCGGGCGCGGTTCATCAGTGCTAAGGAGACCTCGCGTTTCAGGATTTTGCTAGACGGCCCGGTCTGTCGGGCTTGGTACCTGGGTGAGCGTTTCCTACACCAGACCCTAGGTTTACCGGAGCAGATAGTCCCGGTTCACCCTCCTGAGCACATGAAGGAGACATAGAGGTTTACTCCCGAGCAGATGACTGACTATACGATCGGCTGGGGGGCAGACGGTTTCAGGGGCGAGGGCGACTACTCGGAGTACGTCCGGACCTTCATTATGCGGCCTCTGAGTAGTGGCCGCCGAGCTGAGCGAGAGAGGCCTGCGGCGCCGGCAGCTAGGGCAGGAGAAGGGGCAGGGACTTCGAGGACAGCTCGAGTCCGTGGCAGGGGTGGAGCTCGGAGGGGACGGGGGACTAGTTGGCCAGCGCTCCCCACTTCGATGACATGCCGGGGACAGGGTGGGGTGACTTACCAGATTCCCATTGCTCCCCCTCCGGCTGATCATGAGTTAGTCGGGTTTCACGACTTACCTCCGGTATGTACTACTTCATCTTGCATCTTGCATTGTCATTTCATTTCAGCTTATTTGATATTCCGCAGAATACTGATGCATTTAATACTTTTGCAGGCTTCCTCCGAGTACACCCACCAGTCCCTGGAGCTGACCGCCTCTATGATGGGGATGTTCCAGCGGAGTCTTGATCTTCTAGCCATCTATGGCATTCCGGTATGCTTCAATCGCAGTCTCAAAATCTACACAATCTGATGCATCATATTGTCAACACAACACCCGATACACGACCCTCACGGCATCTGGTATACTGTATTCATACACGGCATTCTGCACTAATTCACTGCTCACAGTATTCACACACTGTATTCATACACTGCATTCTGTACTGATAATCTGCTCACGGTATTCACACACCATACTCATACACTGCATTCTGCACTGATAATTTGCTCACGGTATACTGATGCGTTTGCCTTTTGTACTTTTCAACATCCCTTCCAGATTCCTCCTGTGGGAGGTGCTCCGGCCGGACCTTCCGTTTCTACCCGAGATAGCAGAGTATACCCCCGCACCAAAGCGGGGCGCACTCATGTAGGGAGCAGCTCGCGGGCTCCAGTTCTCGATGATGATGATGAGGAGTCCGAGGCAGAGGCAGAGGCAGAGGCGGAGGCAGAGTCGTCCAAGGAGGAGACCGGAGATGGCTCGGGCTCAGACTCAGATGATGACGCTGATGACACTGCTCCTGGACCTTCGTCCAGGAAGAGGACGAGGACGGACCCATAGGCCTGAGCCCTTTTGGACATTGATACAGATTTTTGCTGTTTTTCTTCTTTTTTGTACTTTTTTCCCTTTTTGCTGGTAGCTAGAGTACCTTGTACTGCTACAGGCAGATTTTTGTTTCCAAAACTATGTACTTGTACTTGAAAAAGATGATGAAATGAAACAAACCCTTTTTTGTCTGAAAAAGTGTCACATTTGTACATCTATACATTGCATCGCATTACATCATATTACACCTCAATGCAAATGAGATTGATCTGTTGTCTGAAAATTGAGCACTTGTATTATAATTTGAACACTTGTATTGTAATAACCAGATAATGAACCAGTTAATCAGCAAAACAACCCATACAAACCACTGCTTAACCTGAACACACAGCCCATACTCTGCTGAGGATTAATCTGCATACAGCCCATAACACAGCACTCGGTTCATTCTGCACACGGCAAACCCTGAACAAACAGCCCAATCTGACAAGATGGAATACGAAGGTGAAACCGATTGAAGTTGAAACACACTCAGATGCCCCAAATTTTCCCCTTTTCTTCTTTTGCTTCGCATAAATATAGAGAATGGCACAGCACTCTGAGCATAAACGATTTTTGAAATTGAAAAAGGGTTTCAACCAGGGTATCGAGCCTATAACTGAACACAGCGAAAAAGACTCGAACAAAAGGTACACGACCTAACCACAATGAGACATGCTCGGAAAAGACTCAAAACAAAAGTTGAGGTAAACAAAACAAAAGACACGACACACGGACGTGTTACAAAAATGAGAGACTTCAAATCACGAGAAGCCAGTTCCTCCGGGTATTATTTCCCATCCTTCCTCATTTGTGATTCTCACATCACTCGGCCCTCAGGCTCAGTTTTTCTCTTAAAACCCTTTTGCTCACTTTTCTCTCATCGCACATCTCTCTATTCTTTATTCTCTCATTTTTCATCCCTCTCCAGGGTGATTGATGGATGAATAGGAAGTTGTGGGTTCACGCCCAACATTATTGGCTCGCGGCTATTTCTTCCGGCGACGTTTAGTCGATTTTCCGGATGAGGAATGGAGTATCTTGATCCACCCCAATTCGTGCTTCGCACTTGGTTTGATACCTCGTTGTTTGGAGGATGTTGGGAGATTTCAGCCCTTTCACTGACAGCTTCAGTTGTGCCTTTTCTGGCGAATAGAGTGCCCTTCTGGCAAGTATGTTGACGACGGGGGAAAGACAGAACACCTGACTCAAATGTGTCCCTAGTTCATCACTTTGACCATTTTTGTTTTGGTTTTCTACTAAAACAGTTTTGACCAAGGTGAGAGTTAGATTAACATACTTGTTCGATTTTTGATTTAAAATCATGCAAGTCAGGCTATGAGCACTGAAATTTTTCCCTTTTTGGGTCCAAGAAATGGTCCAGTTTTAGAAAAATGGAATAATTTTCGAGAGAATTAGTCAACTTCAGTAAAATTCTCAAAACCTATTTTTGCAAACGGCCACTGCTCAACGAGCATGGAAGGCTCTTAAGATGCACGACCTCGGACCCATAACAATGGAAAATTGCCCCTTGTCTTAAGGACACTGCATGGCAACGGAAAGTTGCCCCTTGTTTGAATGACGCCGCAACATACTGAATGGCAACAGAAAGTTGCCCCTTGTTTGGATGATGCCGCAGTGCTTTGTAATCAGCCCTCAGGGTGACGATCACAACCGAACTCTCGGATACAGAGAAGACAAAGATGACCAGAACCATCACATGGACACAGTCACTTTGAGAGCGTTAGTGGCTGGACTTTAGGATGAAGTTGCCTACGTATCCCAAACATGGGAATCAAGCCTACGTAGTTCCGGGTGTCACAACCGAACTATCGGATTCAGAGAAGGCAAGGATGATCAAAACCATTATATGGACTGAGTCGCTATGAAAGCGTTGGGGGCTGGACTTCGGAATGAAGTTGCCTACATATCCCAAACATGGGAATCAAGCCTTACGTAGTTCCGGCTAAGGTACACTCGGGTATTTTAACCTTCACTTTTTAGGCTCTAACTTTTGCCAAGGCGCCCGATGCGGGTTTTCGACCTTGCGAGCTTTGTTTTTCTTTTCTTTTCTCTTTTTTGATATTTCTTTTCTTTTTCATCTTTTTTTCTTTTTTCTTTTTTTTCTTTTTTTTTCTTTCTTTTTTCCTTTTTCTTTTTTTTTTTGTCGCTCTAACTTTTGCCTGGGTCGCCCTTTCAGGTTTTCGGCCCAGCGAGCCTCTCAAAGGGTAAAAGTATAACAAGTCCATGCCAAATGGTTTTGAGATTGAAGCCCTTCGTATCCAGGAGAGTGGCTGTTGTATTGATTTGCAAAAAGACCCATCTTCGGCTCTTTCAAGCATATCGGATATTTTTGCCCCTAGTTTGAGGGGTGCTTCTGTTCTAGCTTCGCAAGCTTTTGTTGACGACGTCTGACTTCTTGATCTGACTTTGGTGCCTCTTGTTCGAGGGCTATTTCAAATTTGGCCACACAGGCCTCACATGGCGGTTGACCGTTGAACGTTCTGAATTGTGGTCAAGGCTCGGAAACAAACAGATTGAATCTTGAGGCTGAGAGCGATCTTGGGCTGCACAATCTCAAGAGCGATTCCACACAGGTCTTCACAGGACCGCGAAACATTTTGTTTTTGAAAGTTTTTAAGAAAGCGACGAATCGCTCGGGCTGAAGATAGTGTGAAACCAGTCTGGATCAGGCCAGGGTCGTTCTCAGTACTCACGCTAACAAGCATGATTTCATTCATTAAAAGGCTTAGCATGCCTCTCTTTTTCTCAAATTGATCAAAGTTTTGCAAAACCTGAGGAATTCCTTCCTCTTCGTTTTTATCACCACAGTGTTCAAAAAGGTTTTGGAAAAACTTAGGTCATTACAATGATTTTCAGGGCACAAAAGAGCAGGTGGAATGTACTGTCATTCCATTCAAATCCTCTAGCACAACTAGCTCAAAATAGTAATAAGCACGGAAACATGATAGCCGCAGCTGCTTCATTTAGATTTCCTGGTTACAACTGGATCCACAGCAGAGACAGACTCGAAAAGAAAACAAAAGGGTAATTACAAAACAAAACGGTGTTCGAGGCAACAACCCCGGAACCACCCGACATTCTATACAAGGGGACCGACTCGCTACAACAAGACAGACCCTTAAACAAAAAGAACTGACTCAAGACGAAGAGACAGACTTAAAACAAAACAAAAGACTGACTCGACACCCAAGCCAGATTTTACAAAACTAGCATAGCATTCGCGGATGCTCAAAAATGCGTGCCAGACGCCACATCCAAAATACACCAAGCGCCGCCCGCAGGTGGTTCACTCCCCGATTACATACTCGCAGTATCCTCAAAATCCAATAGCTGGGTAGTAACGGACTTGGCTGAGGTGGGTGGGAGGATAACCTCGTTGTCGATCAAATCTTGCACCTCGTGACGAAGGCGGAAACAATTATCGATAGCATGATCAGTTTGCTGGTGGTACGCGCAGTACAAAGCATCATCATGTGTGAGAGGGAGATTCTTTGGGAGAGGCCGAGGCTCCAAGGGTTTAAGATGCCCTCTTTTGGCGAGGATCTGGAGTGCCTTAGACAAAGGCATGTAAAGAGCATGAAAGACCCTGCGCCCTCGGGGCAGGTACTTTGAAGTCTGAGTATTCTTGCTAGACGCACTAGCGAAAGGGTCGGCAAGCGCTGCCTTGACCGTCTGATCTTTCCCAGGTGCAGGGTTGGGAGTGGAAGGGACTGTTCTGGCATGACGGGGCCTATCCCGATTTTCTACCTGGCTCGAACTGCCTTCGGTTGGAGTGGGGAAAACATCATCCACAACCTTGGTCACAACTGAGGATACTTGCTGTTTACTCATCCCCCTGGCTTTCAAAGCCTCGACTGCCCACAGCAGTTGTTCAATGGGATCAGCATCTGCCTTCATTTTGTCCTTGCCTCTGGCCTCAGCCTGATCGAGTGTTTGGGTTGATGTTAAAACGTCATTGCCATAGCTGGAGACAACCTCAGGTTGGCTAAGCTCGATCACAATTCGCCCCAATAGCGGGGGCTCCTGTGGTACAAAATTCCCAGCATATGGTGTAGCTGATGGCGAAGCCGACATTCCGTAAGCGAGATCCGCCAGGGACCTCTGGAGGTCACCTATCATTCCCATCAATTCGAACGTGGTGGGCTCACGAGCCTGGTACAACTGGGGGGCCCAGACTGGGTGCACAACAGGCGACCTGGGTGGATGCGGTATATCAACATTGGTCTCACTTTGCAAAGTGATTCCTTGATCTAATGCGGCTGTCATAACCACAATCTCTTCCGAATTCTGCGTCATGATAAGTCCGCTGTACTGAACGGTGACTGACGGATCAGATGTCTGTCTTGCCTCAGCAAGGGGGGGAACACTGGCTATTCTGTATCAACTCTCTAAACTGAAAGGAAAAACAAGCAGTATTTCAGCCCAAGCGGATCAAACACAGGTGTAGCCGAACGACTGTACTCTACTACTGATCATTATTCCCCAGAATCACTGCCCCAAAACACTGAATCGGATATCCACAGATATAACTGATTTCTCACAAACTGATACCGGTGCTCTCAGGCCAGATACTCAAACTTGCAAACTGATATGCGCGTTCCTGCAGAGATACACTCTAAAAGCACATAACAAGTAAAAGAGCCAAAACACCCCTACATTGGGGTAGGGTTTCCCTGTCCTATTTTGTCAGGAGCTAGGGTTTCACTACGCACACAGCGGTTTCAAACAACCTATAATCGGGTAAGCAACCTGTCCTAGCTTGGAATGGTCACTATGGATTCCGAATATGCACTAGGTAGAATGGTCAAAGGGGTGCCCCGGTAAAAACCCGGGTTTGTATTCCCATACTGGCAGAGCCCGCAACCGGTCAGCCTTATGGCATGCTTTGACAAAGTCAAGCCTCCGGCAAACCGCTCAGGAATAGAAGATGGCGAACACGGTGTCTTAGGCACACCAATGCACATGCAATGCAAAGAAACACATAAGTGAAATCAAAACAGGATATCACGAGTTCGAGTCAAGTTCTCTAACTCCCCAGCAGAGTCGCCAGAAACTGTGGACGCGCCCCGAGGGACTTATGCCACCACAGTTCGGACTCGTTTTTGTCACGGTTCTAAATCTGAACCAAAGAGTCCAAATCCGGCAAATCGTTTTGAGAAAACAGATTTTTGAAAGAAGTGCCAAACATGGACTGCTTTGCCAGATACAGAGTCGCCACCTAAATATTTTTTATAGGGGAATTTAGGAAACCCTGACTCGGTGCCTAAGGCCACGTGTCCGTCATCACCAAAGTTGCCTCGGCTCGGGAACTTGGGTACGATTGGGGAAGGTCAGCTATGAGCACCCCCTCTCGACCGATCCGAAGATCGGCCTCTACTAACCGTGATATCTTGTTTTGAAAACATTATGCATTCTTATTCCGGTTTATTAGCCTAGATTTACTACGTGATGCGCGTAGCAAAACAAGTATAGACTAGATCGCCTAATTTGGAATAAAGCATTGCATATCCGTTCGTTTGGAAAACGTTTTGAGATTTTGCTACTCGCGAGTAGGCTAAAACACGAATTTCAACGAGTTGTCCCAACTCAAGCAATCCAACCTTCACCCACAGGCATTCAGGTAGTTTAATCAAATAAGCATCTAGCCGCATGGTAAGCATGTTAACATGGCAACACTCACACTCATGCAAGGATGCTAAGACATAAATGCTTACCGAGTACTCCAAGCCAAAACAGAAACTAGTTAGTAATCATATGCATGATCCTAGTTCGTGTTAAGATGGCTAATGCAACGCATACAGAATGTCACTAGAATAGGCTCGGCTAATCTAAGGATGACATGTGAAAATGCACAGATAGCATGTATTCAAGTTAGATTTGAAATACTTTATGCAGTTAGCATGATGCGCCGAGCCCGGTGCATGCAATACTGATGAATGATGCACGCATGCATAGCATAAGGTATGCTAAATTAAATATGTCCTAATACTAACCATCAAAGCAGGTAAGTAAAAGGAGAAAGAAGTGGGGGTTGGAAGACATGCACACACGCACCCACACTTATTACAAATTTGCCCCCGCTCGGAGGGACCGAAATAATAATACAATTAATTAACCTACAAGCTAATTAATTATTACAGACCAATTAAACTAGCTAAGCAAATTAACTAATCTAAGAAAGCAGCAAACGGCAGCCTCGGGAAGAGGGTCCAATGCATGCGCGCTCGGTTCCGCTCGGAAAGTCACTGCCATGCACAAGATGCCTCTGCTTTGACTGTTATCCTGCTCCTCTAAAGACTGCACAAGTCCCAGGGTTGCTTCTCTAAATGCTATGGAACACCACCGGCTAAGGGGATTGGCCATCGGCCATGGAGAATGAGCACCGGCCACTAATTGAGATATCGGCCACTGATGGATGGCCGGTCGGCACTGAAGATGGCCGGCCGGCCAAATCTTCCTGCAGAAACTGATTTTGACAGCAGCAGAGGGCAAGACATAGCATGGCAATGCATTTCAAGCAATGTATGCACCAATCATACTCCTTATCATGTTTATGACTCAAAGGAGTATAGGTCTCGATTCTCGGACCACCAATCGCGCATTTCAATGCGTGATGGTCCAAGTAACCAAGTGTGCATTTTAATTTCAAATGCAATGCAAACCAAATAAACAAACAAAGGGGCTTTCAACCTCTATCATGGCTTGATCAAGAGGTGAAAGATGCATGCAAACGCAATGCAACCTAAGTATGTTAACTAGGCATGCAACATGAGCAATGCAATGTGTATTTAGGCACGCAACCTAAACAAATAATCATGCAAGGTAAACAAGCATGCTATAACACCTGGAGGACGGACTTAGACTAATTTAGGCAGCCCTCAAACAAGCCTAAAACAGTGGCCAAATGCCAAGGAAATGAAGGCTAATGTGCACACAAACATGCATGCAAATGGGCCAACACTTAAGCATAAAACAAGCAACTTTTAAGCACACTTAAAGAGACTAAACATAGACAATTAGCATGCATGGAAAGCTCTGAAAATCATGTTAATGATGGTGCCAAACCAACTAATCAAAGCAAGCAAAGCATGCAATAATGGTCCAAGATTCAAGGCAAGCCCAAGGGGACTTAAACCAAGGCTAAGTCAACCAAGCCTCACAAGGCTAAGGGGACTTAAAACAGGTCCAATGCAGACCTAAGCGAAGCTAAGGATACACTTAGATGGCATCTAAGTGGTCTAAATATGCAAGCATACAAAGAAGCACATTCATGGAGCATAAGGCAACAACCTTTTAACACATTGAAGGAGCATCAAATGCAAGCATATAGGCATGTTATAAGGACTGAAATAACATGGTAAGTGGTTCCAAACCACTGGAATAATGCAAGTAATGCATGCTACACACTCACACACCTAAGGCTAACAAGCCAAAATGCAAGGTGGCTATACTAAGCATGCCATGGTTGACCAAAACAACCAAAAACAGAACTTAAGCATGCTAAAACAAACACAAAAGCTTCACAAAGCTTGGCCAAAATCATGCTAGAACAAGGATCAAAACTTAAAGCATGTCAAGGCCTAAACATGGCATTACAAGGCATGTATGCTAAGCAAGCATGGTGTACCCAAACCAACTGAAAACAGTGCTAAACCATGGCAAGATAAGCACAAAAAAATAGCTAAGGCATGGTCAACATACACTTAAACATGGTGCTCATTAATGAGGCAAAAATGGCCCTTTTCAAGGACAACAAGGAGAGGGGGTGGCCCTCTCCTTCTTGGGACCTCAAGGCACCATCCTCACCACTGAAATCCCTCAAGATTTCAGTGGTGAGGAGGCCCGAACACAATGGTCCCGGAGCTCACCAAAATGGCACAAAATGAGGGCCAAACAAGCCTTAAGAGAGGTCAAACAACCTCAAACAACAAAACACCCTTAAACAACTATTTAGAGTAAGTAAAAACAAGACTTTTATATGTTATATGCTAAGCTCAAAAACAGATGCAAGATAGGTAAAAATACTATGCAAAAATGGGGTATTTAAAGGTAAAGTCCTTACCCTTGAAGACCTCTTTCAAGAACAGCACGCCAGCTGTTTCTTTGGCTCCAAACCAGTCTAAAAACTTCAAAAACAAGCCCCTAATGCCTCAGCAATCAAGGTAAGGTGTGATGGTGGGTGTTTGTGTGCAATACTAAGGTTAAACACACACAAATACAAGAGAGAGGAAGGTATAGATATAGGATAGAGACACAACACAAACCCTAAAACCAGAGCTCTCTTAGAAAATGTTGTCTTTTTTTTTGTCTAACCCTAATGGAGGAAGAAGAGGCTCCCTCTTATAGAAGGCTCAATCTTGTAAGCTTACAAGACAAGCTAGCCAAGAGGGAAATCCCTCCATACACGTGTATGGAGGGGAGCAAAATGCATGCCAGCTAGCACAAAATATCTGCAAAAGCAGATGCACAGTAGTCGGCCGGCCAAAAATGCAATTGACCAAAAAAAGATAGCCGGCCGGCCATCTACAGTGCCGGTCGGCCAAACATTTGGCCAATGGCAATAAAACACAGCTGGTGGCCTCAAGCCATGGCCGGTGGAGTGTGGGGATGGCCCACAAGCCATTCCCTGCCCCTCCAAGGCAAAACACAAGTGTTTGGTGCAAAACCAGACACAAAACAAGTCGAGTCGAGAGGTCCTGAGGCAAGGCGCGTAGCCGAGACCTCCGGGAACTCAAAACGAACACAAACAAGGATGATCACCGGGTGTTCAAGTGGTGACATCCAAGTCTTGAGGACGGTCAAAAATGGGATGTCTACAGCGACCCAGGCAAAAGTTAGAGCAAATGAAAAAGAAAAAGAAGAAAAGAACAAAAATGAAAAAATAATAAAGAAAAAGAAAAGAAAAAAAAAAGAAAAGAAAAAAAAAAGAAAAGAAATGAAATGAAAAGAAGAGGAAAAGAAAAGAAAAACAGAGCTTGCAAGATTGAAAACCCGAAAGGGCGGCTTTGGCAAAAGTTAGAGTGTAAAAGGAGAGTGTCAACACCCGAGTGAACCTCAACCCGGAACTACGTACGGCCTGATTCCCATCTTTGGGATACATAGGCAACTTCATCCTGAAGTTCGGCCCAATCATTTTCAGCCTGCTTGGCTCATCCATGTTGATTAGCTTATCCTTGTTCAAACTCGGCTATCATATCCATGTGCAAATTGGCTTGTCTTCGTTCAAAATTGATCGTCCTATTCCATTGGAAGATTCAGCTGCAAGACAATTCAAGTTCAAATCTGAGGTTGTGCATCTCAAGAGTAAATTCTATGTTGGTCGAGCAGTGGCCATTTGCAAAAACAATTTTTGAGAATTTTTAATAAGCTTGGCTAAAACTGGACCATTTCTTGGACCCAAAAAAGGAAAATTTTCAGTGCGCACAACCTAACTTGCATGATTTCAAAGCAGAAAATCGAATAAGCATGTTAATTAAACTCTCATATCGGTCAAAATTATTTTAGTAGAAAGCCAAAAACAAAAAATGGTCAAAATGATGAACTAAAGGCACAGTTCAGTCAGGTTTTCTGTCTTTTTCCCGTTGGCACCACACTTGCCAGAAAAGGCACCATATTTGCCGAAAAGGGCACCATATTTGCCAGAAAAGGCAAAACTGAAGCTAACAAGCAAATGACCGAAAGCTTTTTCATCCTCCAAGCAGCGAGGTATCAAGCCAAGTACGAAGCACGAATTGGAAATGGGGTTGGATATTCGTTTCCCTTATCTGGGACGATCACACTCAAACTGGCGTCTGACCCGGAATAGAGACGTAGAAAACATAATGTGTGAGACCAATCAATTGTATACCTGGCCAGTGGGACATGCTGTAATTCATCTCGGTCAAGCTAAGCCAAGGGCATTGTCAACCAATGTCAGTTGCAGATCTGCTGCACATCCAGTCGCATCATAACCCCTCTGTGGGAAAGTTCATGAGTTGTGAGCGAAAGAAGGAGAATCTAGTATAATACTAGGGGTAAGAGCCCACAACTTCCTGTTTATCCATCAACCACCCAGGAAAGAGATAAAAAAGAAGAGAGATTAAAGAATAGAGAGATGTGCGCTGAGAGAAAAGTGAGGAAGGGGCTTTTTTAGAGGAAAAGAGATTGAGTGCCAGAGTGATGCGAGAATCACAAATGAGAAAGGGTGGGAAACAATACCCAGAGAAACAGGCTCCTCGTGAACCGAGAGGTCTCTCACCTTTGTAACACATCTGATTGTTGTGTGTGTGTTTTTGTTTGTCTCGATTCTTGTTTTGAGTCGTTTTAAGTGTCAATAGATGTGTTTAGGTTGTTTTACCTTTGTTTTCCTTTGTTGAGTCGTGGTGTGCTGTGTTCAGTCGTAGGCTCAATACCCAGTTAAGAACTCATTTCTCAATTTCAATTTCAAAAATAAATCATTTTGTGTTCAGAGTGCTGTGCCGTTCTCCACATTTTTGCAAAATAGGATTTATTCTTTCATAAAACTGCAGGGTTCAACCCAGATCATGTGAGAACAATAGAACAAGGACCTATCTGAAGCTATATGGGTTCCAGACTACAAAACAAAAGAAAAGAAGGAAAATCGGAGCATTTGAGTGTGTTTCAACTTTAGCAAATTTTGAGATTGTATTATGGATATACCTTTTCAGGCCTTGTCAATGCTCCAAAGTATGAGTGTACCTCTACCTCTACCTCAAGCTCAAGCTCAAGCTCAAGCTCAAGCCTGCTTCAAGCCAGAATGGCTATCTGAAGTGCTTTCCCTGAGTACCATTCCCTGCCAGAGGCATCTTGGTTGTGTTTGCAATGAGTTCCTAGGAGATCAACTGCGACGGTGGAAACTAGAGTTTGAATGGTGATGCCTAGAACACAAAGGTTTGGAATTTCCGAGACTAAAGTCTGGTTTGAATACCCAGGGGTGTATCCCTGGCTTGAAATCTGTATGACATCCCCATAGATTGAGATAGCATGTGTGCACCTCAATTCTGGATACTGAACTGTAGACGCGCCCCGAGGGCCTCATGCTACAGTTCGGACTCAAATTGTCACGGTTCTTAATCTGATCTCAGAATGTGCAATGTGAGATTGATAAATCACCAAAGAGTCCAAATCCAGCAAATCGTTTTGGAAAACTGATTTTTAAGAAAGAAGTGCCAAACATGGACTGCTTTGCCAGATACAGAGTTGCCACCTAAATATTTTATTTTGGGGGAATTTAGAAAACCTTGACTCGTGCCTAAGGCCATGTGCCCGTCATCACCAAAGTTGCCTCGGCTCGGGAACTTGGGTACGATTGGGGAAGGTCATCTATGAGCACCCCGCTCGCCCGATCAAAATCGGCCACTACTAAACATGATATCTTGTTTTTGAAAACACATGCGTTCTTATTCCAGTTAATTAGCTAGAATTACTATGTGATACGCACAACACACAAGTATAAACTAGATTGCCTAATTTGGAACAAAACATTACATATTCGTTTGTTTGAAAATGGTTTGAAGTTTGCTATTTGCAAATAGGCTAAAACACGGATTTCAATGAATCGTTCCAATTCAAGTAATCCAACCTTCACCCACAGGCATTTAGGCAGTTATAACAAATAAGCAGTTAGCTTCATGGCAAGCATGCTTTCATGACAATCAATAGCACACATGCAGTATGCTAAAGCATAAACACTCACAGTGTACTCCGAGCCAAAACAGAAACTAGTTAGTAATCAATGCATGATCCTAGTTCATGTTAAGATGGCTAATGCAACACATGCAAAATGCAACTAGAAATAGGCTCGGCTATCCTAAGATGTCATGTGAGATGCAATTTAGATAACATGTATTCAACTTGGAATTGAAATACGATGCAGTTAGTATGATGCGCCGAGCCCGGTGCATGCAGTGTAGATGAATGATGCAAACATGCAAGCATAAGGATGTTAATTGAAAATATGCCCTAGAACTAACCATTGTAAGTGGGTAAGTAAAAGGGAGAAAGACGTGGGGTTGGAAGACAGCACACATGCACACACACTTATTACAAAATTCGCCCTCTCGATGGAGGGTCCGAATAAATAATACATGCCAACTAATTAACTAACTAACAAGCTAATTAATTATTACATAACCGAATGAATAACTAGCTACAACTAATTATTACAAAACCTTAATTAATTAACAAATTAAATAAGTTACAAAACCGAATGCTAACTAAACAATGTTGCCTCGGCAAGCTGAAGAAGGTGAATATGCATGCTCAGTTCCCGTCCCAGTAAGCTCTCCGGTTGCTCTTTAGAGGCTCTGTCTGCAGGGTGTCCTCAAGGAATTCCTGCTGAACCTTACCAAAAACCAGTCTGGGGAGTGCGTCAGTGGCCTGTCGGCCATGGGGAGATGCTACCGACCATCAGCCGGCCAAATATGGTACACTGCCGGCCATGGATGAGGATTGCCGGCCATCTGAAAGGCACTGCCGCCCACTGATGTGCTGGGACACCAAGCTGCAACATAGCACAAAATAGAGAAAATGGAGGGTCTCCCAAGGGTATGTACGCACTATGCCACCCCAAAACATCAAGGGAGAGGCATAGTCGGATCCACGACCATCAATCACGCATCCCGATACATGATGGCCAAAGATCCAACATGTGCAAATCAATGTGAAATGAATGCACAAATAAACACATAAGTGCCTAGAACTCTATCATGGATAATCAAGAGCGTCGGCGACTGAGAATTGAGACACGTTTCATCACTTGAAGTATGAAACGTTCCTCGTTTCTTGTGCTCAGATTAACACTTAATCGAAACAACAATGCAATGCAAGGATGGCATACACAATGCTAACTTGAACATGCAATCATGCAATATGACTTAAGCATGCAAAATGTAATGCAATATGAACAACCTAGCAAGGCTAATGGCATACATAATGCTAACTTGAACATACTGTTAATCATATTATTTAATTTTGATTATTTAATTTTGATGATGTCTAAAATATTATTTGTAACAATTTAGATTTTTTTAATGTATATATTTATTTGACACAAAATATTATCTTTTTAAAATATATTTGTTAAATATTAGTTAAATAAAAATATTTTTGAAAACTTTACTATTCACTTTTTGAAAAATTGAGGCTGATCACTATTTACTTTTTGACCAAATTAAAAATTGATTAATTATATTATTTTGACAAAAATGATGGGTTGGTTGTATTATTTTGACAAATTTGATATTGATGGGTTCTCTTGTGTTGACAAAATTAATATGGAGTGGTAGAATATATTTAGTTTAAAATCTCTACAACATATACAATATTTTAAAGATGGCATACATTTTCAGATCCATCATAAATATCATTTAAAGAGATTTTTTCTGTATGCAAATATTTGATTAGAACATTATATATATATTGCATATAATATAAATAGAATACATCACGTGCGCTATTAAATTTTTTACATTACATTGATTATATCATATCACACTACACTACATTGATTATATCTTATTATAATCAAACAAGAAGAAAAAGATGGAGTTATATATATATATATATATATATATAAACTAGATGGAGAAAATTATTTGTTTGTTTGAAAGTTGTGAACTTTGTATTAAATTGTCTACAAAAACGGTAGCTCTATGTTTGAAAAAACAAAAAGAAAAAATCAGTCTTATTTTTATCTTTTTAATTCTTATCATTTGCTGACTATTCAAAATCAAGGAGTGTGCTTATGTAAGCGATGACATCAAGAGTGTGCTTATGTAAGCCATAACATCAAGAGCGTGCTTATGTAAGCCATGACGTCAGGATCGTGCTTATGTAAGCCATGATGTCAGCAAGGAGCGTCCAACGGGTATATTTTTGTGTATAAATAGAAGTGTTGTGTATGGAGAAAAAATCAAGAACTTGAAGAGAAAATTTTCTGTGAGCTCCAAATTGTATTCTGCTCTTTCACTTTCAGATCTAAGTCTAGCATTTGTTCTTATACTTTCATATCTACTCTTTGTGAGAGAATTATTGTAAAAGATGGTTTAAATTACCCTTATTCTTATTCCTTATTTTTAGAGAGATTTTGTAAGGGTAAGACTTTTATTGTTGAGTGAGGCTCAATAGATAAGAGTAAGTCCTGTGCCAAATCCACAAGCTTGGTAGTGTATTTATTCAATTGATAGTAAAGAAATTCTCAAGGAGGTTCCTTGGGGAGTGGACGTAGGCCGGCGTGCCGAACCACTATAAATCGCAGTGTTTGATTTTCTCTCCCTATCTCTCTTACGTTCATATTGATAATTATTATTCTGTTTTTTTTTATTAAAATTCTGAATATTGTGTTAATTTTAATATTGTAAAATTTTTAATAACCCAATTCACCCCCCCTCTTGGGTTGCCTATCTGGGATAACACATACAATCATGCAATATGACTTAAGCATGCAAAATGTAGTGTAATAAACATGCAACAACATGTAATGGAACTAGCATGCGACAACATGCAAAGATGGAGCAACCATAGAACAATATGCAAGACAAGCATGTAACAACATGCAAGGGTGGACTTAAACCAAAATGGGCAGACCTCAACTATGCCCAAATCAGTGGCCATAATGCTAAGATGAAGGCACCGAAAACACATACAAGCATGCATGCCAATTGGATCACCAATTGAGGCATAAAGGTGCAACTCTCAAGAACACCTAAAGAGTGGAAAGCATGGAAGTGTAACAACACTAAGTGCACTGAAATGAGATGATAAACGATGCCAAATCGTTTAAACAACACAAGTAAAGCATGCGAAGGTCCTTAAAGCATGGAGCTATCAAAGAGGATTACAAAGGAGGCATGCAATACATGGCACAAATGCATGAACTAAGCATGGACAGAGCTTAAATAGGTCAAAATGAGTACCTAAACATGCTGAGATGAGGGCCCAAAGACCTAGGTATGCAAGCATACAAGCTAAGCCACAAACTAGGCAATAATGCACAACACTCAAAGGTACTTAAAGCATGATTGAAGTGGGAATATGGCAATGCTATAGGCTCTGAAATGAAGCATTAAGTGATGCCAAATCATCTAAATAGCTCAAAGATAGCATGCATGAGTCAACAAAACACAAAGCTTGCAAGGCCAATTACACTATAGCTATACAAAGTATGAAGGATATGGCAAGGGCAACCCAAAACAGTCCTAGTACATGTTAATATGAGACTAAAACATGTATGGAAGTAAGCCAAAACAAGCTAGCATGGAGAGTATGAGGCATGATGCATACAAGGCAAATAAGGTGGATTACACTACACCTATTAAGACCAAGCATGGGATGACTCAACTAACAAAAATCAGAGTTAAAGCATGTCGAAATAAGCCCAAAAACCCACTGAGATGGCATCCCAAAGACCTAAGCATAGAGGCATGCACAATGATCCATTCATAAGGCATAAAACACAAACTCTCTAAGACATTGAAAGCATGTCAAATGCAGGTGTATGACCACATTTCATGGACTGAAATAACATTCAAAATGATGGCAAAGCATGGAAACATCACATGCATGGCATGGTAGGGGCCTCAAAACCCAAGGCTAGCCAAAGCATTTACACTATAGCTATACAAAACATGAGTGATATGACCATGGCAGCCTAAGACAGTCCTAGAACATCCCAAAATAAGAATAAAAATCATGCTGGAGCAAAGCCAAAACATGCTAGAATGATGAGTCAAAACATCATGCACATAAAGCTAGTAAGCAAGATTTGTTCTACAAGTATATGGAGCATGCAAAATATGACCAAACCCACTTTAGACAGAGTTATGTCATGGAAAAACATCACCAAAAACATACTGAAATGGACTCAACATAAGCTAGGCAAACATGCTACTTTGATGAGCCACAAATGGGATTACACTACACATACAAGAAGCATGCAAAATATGACCAAACCAGCCATGGATAGAGTCAAGGAAGGTCCTAAAAGTTACAAAAAAAAGGCCTGAACCAAGCCTCAAAAGTAAAGGGATAGACGCTCCTTTGATAGGCCAATAATACAAGCAAACAAAACAAAAAGGGAGGGGGTCACCCCCCTCTGGTTTTGGGCCTCAAAACCACATGCCTACCACTAAAAATCCACTGGATTTCATTGGCTAGAAGGCCAAACCAAGACTACCTCGAAGGCCTTAAAGCATGGCACAAAACAAAGCCAAACAAGGAAAACAAGAGGGTTGTGCACCCTTAACACCAAGAAGACCTTAAACAATCATCAAAAGCACTCAAATACAGAACTTTTTTCAGTTGAAATCAAGGCCTAAAACAATATGCAAGGATGGCCAAAATGAGATACAAGAAAATGCTAAAAAGGGGAATATACTCACCCTTGAAGATCAACTTCGAAACCAGCAACCTCAGGGGCCAAAAACCAATTTTCAGAGCTCAAGTAACACTCCTAAGAACCTCAGCCCAAAGATGGTGGTGTATCTCTATGTGTTGTAGTGTAAAAGTGCAAGAAAAATGGACTTTAGAGCACTATTCAATACAATATAGAGAGAGAGAGAGAGAGAGAGAGAATGAGAAATATAGAGAGAGAGAGAGATCTTTCTTCTCTAAAAATAGCTGACCCTCTACTAAGGAAAGTGGGTCTCTCCTTATATAGAAGAGGAGCAATGCAAAGCTTGTTGAACAAGCTTTGCAAGAGCTTCATCCCTCCATACACGTGTATGGAGGGGAAAGGAGTGAAAACCAGCTGGCTCAAAAGATCTGGCGTGAAACCTGCTGAGACAAGGGGTCTGCCGGCCATCAGTGGTGGCCGACAGTGGCTCATTGATGACCGGCAGGCATCATCAATGGCTGGCAGTGGCAAAGGCATGGCCGGCAGGGCCAAAAATGGGCCGGCAGTGCCTTCCACAAAGCATGAAGAAAGGGCCAATACAAGGTCCAAAAAAAGGGCAGGAAGGATACAGGGTTTGGAAAGCTCAAACCTGTGACGTTCCGCCGCGGTAGTCGAGTACTCGGCGAGCAATCGAACTAGTTGTTAGGTGTACCTGCAAGCACAACCAAGTCTTGAGGACGGTCAAAAATGGGGTGTCTATATGAACCAACCTAGTTTGTCACCCCGTTGGAGAATGTGGAAAGTTGTGAATATGATCGGGAAGAAAAGCGGCATCCGTGGCTTCTACATGCAGAGGTTACCTCTTGTCAGCATTTCAGGAATTTTGTACTGTGAGTTGAAGATAAGAGTTCGAAGAATACAAGGGGAGATCCCATCAGAGTAGAGCAGTTTATTGCCACTCGTCCCATGAGGTGCTTGCTAAAGCACCGCTTTGTTTGTTTATTGCATTTCCCTAAACATCATGCACTACATTACTTGTAACATGTATCATATCATGGCACGTATTGCATTTATTTGCATCTTGTGTTATCTTGTATCATTTATCCTTTTACGCTGAGCAGCGTTTAGGATCGTTGTTCCCTGGGGCTTTCTCAAGATGCGTGGAATGCGCTTCTGACGGCTTTTTTTCGAACCTCTTCTCACGATTTCTGCATGGTTAGAGTGTTCCTTTCCTCACACGATTTCAACGTGTCTGGAATTTATCTCAGGTTGCGTGGAACACGCCCCTAAGTAGTTGTTTTCGGACCTCTTCTCACGATTTCAGCATGGTTAGAGTGTTCTTTTCCTCACACGATTTCAGTGTGTTTGGAATTTATCTCAGGATGTGTGGAACACGCTTCTGATTGCTTTTCTTCGGACCTCTTCTCACGATTTCAATGTGGTTAGAGTGTTCCTTTCCTCACACGATTTCAGCGTGTTTGGAATTTATCTCAAGTTACGTGGAACGCACCCCTGAGTGGTTTTCCTTGGACCTCTTCTCATGATTTCAGCATGGTTAGAGTGCTCATTTCTTCACAAGATTTCAGCGTGTTTGGAATTTATCTCAGGACGCGTGGAACGCGCCCTTGAATGATTTTCTTAAAACCTCTTCTCACGATTTCAGCGTGGTTAGAGTGTCCTATTCCTCACACGATTTTAGCGTGTTTGGAATTTATCTCAAGACGCGTGGAACGTGCCTCTACATGCTTTTCTTAGGACCTCTTCTCACGATTCCAGCGTGGTTAGAGTGTTCCTTTCCTTATATGATTTCAGCGTGTTTGGGATTTGTCCTTCCTCCTCTCACGATTCCAGCGTGGTTGGAATATGTCACCTTTTGCATCTACTGTACTATCTGTTACATCTATCGCATCATATCCATTTTATCGCTTACATCATTTTCCTGTTAAGCTTAGTTTGGCATGTGCTCATACGTTCCTTCGTTGAAGCATGGTTCTGTGATAATGTGTACATGCCTATTCCACTAAGAGAATTGTGGTTTGAGGGTGTCGGCACCTTTTCTGTGTTAAACGTGGTTTCTTTTGTGTCCATGCCTTTTCTAGGCAAGATGTGGTTCGACCTGTGCCTTATTCACTGCATCCATTTCATCGTACTTTGTTTTGTTGCATTCAGCATTTAGGATCACGATTTTTGTTGTATTCAGCATTTAGGATCACGATCTTTCCTCAGCAAATCATTCCTCACTTATATCATACCACCCAATTACTTGTATTCTTTTTGTGAAACACATAGTTCTGCATGTGCACATGCTTATTCCACTAAGAGAATTGTGGTTAGAGCGCTCCGGCACATTTTCTGTGTTAAACATAGTTTGATTCTACATCTCTATCCCTTTATGGTATTTGTGTGGTTTTGCACTGCTTGTGGTTTGATGATTCGATTACATTGCATATCATTTGCATTGTTTCGTTACATTGTATATCATTTACACTATTTTGTTATATTGTGTATCATTTTGCATCCTGCCCCTGAACTACGCTGGTTTGATTCCTTACAAAGAGATACGTAGGCAACCCTCGGGTTCAACCAACTGCATTTGCATTTTGTTTGTTTGTCTGTCTAAGTCTTCGGCCTTGTCAAAAATGGGTCGTCTCTGGGATTTGACATTCACTCATGTCATTTCATGACTCTGAGCTCTGTCAAAGAGGGGCAACTGTAGACACCTCATTTTTGACAACCCTTAAGACTTGGGCGTCACTGATGGCTTACTTAATGGTACAAGCTATCTTGTGCAAAATGTTCGATTTCTTCGGCAATGAGAGCATCAAATCCCAACCTCACACCCCCTTTTTAGACCAAAACTATTTTGACCAAAAAGATTTTAGACCTTAAAACCCTCTCTTTCAAAATATTTTTGAAAAAAGTTTCTACGATACTCCGAGGCTCGCATTTCGTTAAATGTTGTGCTTTTCGGTAAACCGAGCAAGGACAAAGTGGAAATGAATGAAAAAGAGGTGAAATCTTTGAAAAATCTTTCAAAAAAACCTTATTTAGGGGTTTGAAGTTGAAGAAAAGAGGAGAGGAGGGAAGAAAACTGGCTGAGGAGAAGTTAGGCATGAATCTGGTTGGACCGAAACTGAGCAGTCTTCACTAAAATGAATATAACATTTTGTACACTTGAAATTTTGATGTGAGGCTTCCACCATTGTTAAGAAGACTTCCGGGGCTTCAATTTAGGCACAAGAATGACCTAAAAAGGAGTCCAGATGAAGGAGATATGCCCATTTGAAGTTGGACCTGGAGAGCAGATTTTTGCTGTCGGCCACAAATGCGGGCTGTCGGCCACCAGGGGTGCCCGGTCAGCCAGAAAAGTGGCCGGTCAGCCACTAGTGTCCCAAACTCAGATATTTTGCAGATATTTCCCCTCTAGCTGTTTTCACATTACTCCAGCTGTTCTAATTCAGATATTTCGACCAAAGCTCATGGTTTTCTATATATAGATGGCCTATCTCTATAGTTTAGAGGTTAGAACATTTGAGGTTAGAAAGTTTGGGAGTCTCTCTCTCTATAATCCTCTCTCTCTAGAATTCTCTCTCTCTTCCTATTTTGTGCTTGAAAGTAGGAATTCTCTACACATTTGCATACAACCCCTTAACCAAATTGGACCACCTTGGGGCTGAGGCATCTTGGGACCTATTTTGGGCTATTGAAGGGTTATTTGAGCCAAGAAAGTGGCTGTTTAAGTACTGTGCTTCAAAGGTATAAGTCTTACCTCTTTTAAGCTCTTTGCACATAATTATTTTGCCATCTTTTTGTGCTGTTTTGAGCCTAGTTTTCAACTACAAAAAGTTCTGATTTTTTGGCCTAAACATGTTGGCTTAAATCCATTTTGTGCTAAGGGGTTGTATCTCCCTTCTTGTTGCCTATTTGTATGTGCCTTTGCATCATCTCTTACCATGTAAAAGTCAAACTTCTTGGGCCTTTAAACCACTGAAATTCAGAGTTATTTTAGTGGTAAAAAGTGTGTTTTGAAGTCAAAAAATAAAGGGGGTGGCATCCCCTCTTTCTCTCCCTCTTCTATGCCTAGTTAGCATTACAAAGTAGCATGTTTTTGTGGCTTGTGTTAGCTTATTTCAGGCATGTTTTAGGCTTTTATTTAACTTTATTTTGAGCTACTTTGATCATATGAGCCATTGTTTGTATAGTTATAGTGTAAATGGCTTCACTAGCTTTGTGTTTTAAGGCCTCTAGCATGTCTTGCATGAGTTATTTGCATGCTATAGCATCATTTTGCATGTAATTTCAATGCATATATCTCTGTCACACTCTCACTTATTCCATTCTCTCATTGCTTTTGAGAGTCGTGCTTTGAGCCTTATTTGCGAGCCAACACATGAGCATGCTTTTCTTGCTTTCCATGCTTCTATCTCAGCATGTTTTAGCCACTGTTTTGGCATATTTCAACTCTGTTTTGAGCTGGTTTGGTCATTTGAGTTTGATATGGCATGCCTCTAGTGTAGTGCTCTTCACTAGTTTAATGCTTTTGGCTCTTAACATGTTGTGCATATGTTGCTTGCATGTTTTAGCATTCTTTTTCATGCCATTTCAGCACTAAATAGTCTGCAACCCCCCCTCTCTCTCTCTCATTTCTTCATTTTTCCATTTGTTTTGAGGGTTGGTTAACCTTATGATTGTGTTTAAGCTTGAGATAGAGCTTGTGCTCAATGGCTTTAACCCTCTTTTGAGGGTTCCTCCTAACCAAAGGTATGATCTCTCTCATGTCTTAAACCATCCTTTGGTTGACCCCTCTCTCATTAGAGGACTTTCACATTGGACTTAACCAGTTAAAGAATGGCTTGGTAATTTAAAATACATAAACAAAATGAATCAAGTAAAACTTGAGCAAGATAAACATATGTGTGTTGCATTGCATGTGTTTGGGTCGGACGTTAATCCAAACACAAGAAATGTGAGACGTTTCATACTCAAAGTGATGAAACGTGTCACGTTTCTTGGTCGCCGTCACCCTTGATCATGCATGATAGGGTGATGGCCCTTCGAGTCTTATTTGTGCATTCATTGAGCTTGTACAAGCTTGACCCTTTCGCCATCATGCATGAAAGTGCTTGATTGGTGGCTTGAGAGCCAAGTGCCATACTCCTTTGAGCTTGAGAAATGATAAGGAGGGTGGAAGTACACACATTCCTTGAAAAATACATTGTTTTGCCTCTGTTGCTCTCTGCTGTAGCAAAACCAGAAGCCTGGAAAAAGCAGTGGCCGACCGGCCACATAGACTAGCCAATCGGCCAGTTAAGGTGGCCGACAGCCACCTTCTGTGGCCGACCGGCCACTAGCCCATTTTTGTGCCAAGTGTTCCTGTGTTGGAGCAGAAGCAGTCTGGAATATTGGTTCAGTGTTCAGAGATCAAGATGAGTGTAAATAGAGGCAGCCAAAGGCAAGGCGATGGATTTTCGGGAGGACACAATCGAGCATGCATGTCTCCCTCGCCCGTGAGGCCACTTTATTGCTTTATTAGCTAGTTGTAGCTGATTAATACATGTGTTGTAATTAATCATTTAATTTGTTTTGTAATATTTTAATTAGCTTAGCATAGCTAGTTGTTCAATTCAGTTTGTAATAATTAATTAGCTTAGATTAGCTAATTAGTTGTTTTGTTATATAATAATTAGCTTAGCTTAGTTTAGCTTAGCTTATTTATTCGGACCCTCCTTCGTGAGAGCACAATGTTGTAATAAGTGTGCGTGCGTGTGTGCATGTCTTCCAACCCTACGTCTTTCTCCCTTTTATTTAACCGCTTTCGATGGTTAGTTTAGGGCACGTTTTGATTAGCATACCTTATGCTTGCATGTTTGCATCATTCATTTGTCTTGCATGCACCGAGGTTCGGCGCATCATTCAAACTGCATTGTATTTCAATACACTCATTTGAATGCGTGTTTCAAAGCATGTTATCAAATTGTTGCGTTCATATGCCATCTTAGATAGCCGAGCCTATTTAATTGCATTATTGTATGTGTTGCATTAGGCATCTAGCATAGTTAGGATCATGCATGATTTCTAACTAGCTTTTGTTTTGGCTTGGAGTACACTGTAAGTTTTACGCTTTAGCATATTGCATGAGTGCCATATTGCCATGTTTCGCATGCTTGCCATGAGGCTATTTGTTTAAGTGATTAACTGCATGAATGCCTGTGGATGGAGGCTTGATTGCTTGAATTGGAACAATTCGATGATTGTGAGTTTTAAGCCCACTTTGCGAAGTGGCAAATCATGTTTTAAAGCCCATCATGTTTGATGGCAAATCCGCGTTTTAGCCCATTTGAGGGTGGCAAATTCAAACCATTTTCGAAAACAAATATGAGTTGATTTGTTCCAAGTCTTGCAATTTAGTCTATACTTGCTTGTGTGCGTCACATAGTAAAGTTAGCTAATAACCGGATAAGAACACATGAGGTTTATAAAACAACATATCATGCTTAGTAGAGGCCGATCTTTGATCGGGCGAGCGGGGGTGCTCATTTCAGGACCTTCCCCTCTCGTACCCAAGTTCCCGAGCCGAGGCAACTTTGGTGATGACGGACACGTAGCCTTTGGCACGAGTCAGGGTTTCCTAAATTTTCCAAAAACAAAATATTTAGGTAGCGACTCTATAATTTGGCAAAGTAGTCTAGTTTTGGCATTATTTGATCTAAAATCAATTTTTTAAAATGATTTGCCGGATTGAACTCTTTGGTGTTTATCAATCTCACATTGCACTTTGTGAGATTAGATTCAAAACCGTGACAGGAGTCTGAACTGTAGGACCAATTCGAGCTCTGCGAAAGGGGGTGCGAAGAAAGTCGAGTTTACAGTGGCGTGTACATGCTTCAGTTGAAAAAACAAATGGGTTCTTGCACATAAGAACTTTAAACAATGAACATACATGTGGTGTAGCGGTTCGTACTAGTAAACATGCTAGGATGACTTATAGCTTAGTTTCTGGGTTGATACTTGATGAGGTAAGTGCAAAACCTTTAACTCGTCCAGTGGATGTTGTTAATGAAATGAAAGACAAGTATGAGGTCTTAATCAATTATAACTGTGGTTGGTTGGGGGTTGAAAAAGAAAAATATAGTACATATGGGGATTCTTATTTGTCATTCGATCAATTACAGTGGTATTTTGATGAGGCATTGAAGAACAATCGAGGTAGTCGTTTTGAGTTAGATTTTGAAGATAACAAGCATTTCAAAAGAGTGTTTGTGGCTTTTCATGCATGCATTGCTGGTTTCAAATATTGTCGGTCATTACTGTTTCTTGATGGAACATTTTTGAAAGGACGATACAAAGGAGTAATGCTTGTTGCGACGGGGAAATATGGGAATGAAGGTAATTGTAAATATATCTAATTTTATCTGAGTATGTGAATTTTCTATACATGTGGGAATTGAGTGAATTTTCTATTTTTGTGGTTATGTTTTGTGATTTTTCTCTGACACTTTGAATTTTCTCTGGTTTTGGCCACTCTGTGAATTTTCTCTGGATTTTGGTTAGTGTGTGAATTTTCTCTGGATGTTGTCATTGTGTGAATTTTATCTGTAGTTGGTCACTAAGTGAATTTTCTCTGGATATTGTCATTGTGTGAATTTTCTCGGTAGTTGGTCGCTAAGTGAATTTTCTCGGTAGTTGGTCATTAAGTGAATTTTCTCTGGATGTTGCCAATGTGTGAATTTTCTCTGGAGTTGGTCACTAAGTGAATTTTCTTTGGATATTGTCATTGTGTGAATTTTCTCGGTAGTTGGTCACTAAGTGAATTTTCTCTGGATGTTGCCAATGTGTGAATTTTCTCTAGAGGTTGCCATTGTGTGAATTTTCTCTGGATTTGACCACTGTGTGAAGTTTCTTTGGATGTTGGCAGTGTCAAATTTCTCTAGTTGTTTATTGTTCTAATTTTATCTGCATGTGTATATCTAATATGCTTGTTCTTATTTGTTTTGTAGGTGTTTTTCCTATAGCTTCTGTCGTTGTTGATGCTGAGAATAAAGACAATTGGTGTTGGTTCTTTGAACATTTATGTGAAGTATTGGGATCGGAAAGGGTGATAAGTTTCATATCAGATCGACTTTGTGGTATTGTGGAAGAAATTGCTAGGTTTTTCCCTAATTGCTATCATGGATTTTGTCTTGAACATCTAAAGAGAAATTTGAGGGATAAGTTATCATGTGGAAACACAAATTTGGTTAGGGAGACAATTGTGTCCAAGTTTTTAGAATGTGTATATGCGCTAACAAAGGCATTATTCCATTTCAAGTTAAATGAATTAAAAAGTGAGTGAGGAGACATTGTGAGTGTTTTCTTGAGAAGTTTACCATATGAAAATTGGAGTGATGCATATTTTGAGGAGAAACGTTATGGTGAGATATATTCAAATGTTGTTAAGTCATTCAATTCATGGATACGAGAAGCTCGACACTTGCCAATAACAAATTTGGTGGACATGATACGGTTGCAAATCATGAATATGAGGTCTGATAGAAGGTTGCTCTGTTTGCTTTGCAGCTTGCTTTGAACCTCTACTCACCTTCGCAACTTTAGGATATTGAAATTCTGGATCTTGCTGCTTTTTTTTCCTTTCTTTTGCCTTTAAATTATTTATCATTGATGTAGGATCTTTTTTCACTGTAGACAGAGAAAATATCAATAAAAGTTAAATTTCTCTGAAGTAACAGATCATATTTCAATATGTTTGATTTAGTATTTTTCAGTTACCATAGACTTTTGTCTTTTGTTTTGGTTGTTGTTTGTGTACCACTTGTTCTTGCTAGATAGTTGGTTGTTGTTCCACTTCTATTCCAACTATACACAGTGAAAATCAAACAAATCCAAAAATCAAATAAGCAAATAAACAGAGAAAGTCAAACTGGCCAAACTAATGTGGTTAGAGAAATTTAACTTCCAGAGAAAATTACCATTGACAGAGAATATTGTAATAAATAGAAATTTTTCTGAGTTATGTTGACACAAGAACATAACTTTTCAAACTAATGTGGTCAGAGAAATTTAACTTCCAAAGAAAATTGTAATAAATAGAAATTTCTCTAAGTTATGTTGACACAAGGACAAAACTTTTTGTGGCTCAAGATTTTCACTGACCTTGGGGTTGAACTTGTGTTGGTGTTCGGTAAGGTTGTGTTGCTAGTTGGACGGATAGTTCTTGAATTTGTTTATGCAATCTAGCATTTTCAGTTTCAAGCTCTGAAACTAAATATCGCAACTGTTGAATTGTTTTTGTATCATCTTATTTTTGAACCTCCAATATCCTTAGTTTCATTTGGTTTGTGCTGTCTCTTTCTTGAAATTCTGAGTTATTTGATGTCAAGGTTTTTATTGCAATGTCCTTTTCTGCATGTAATTCATTCCAATTTTTCTCTTCTTCTATTTTGGATTTAGAAAGTACCTTTAGTCTTTGATGTAGATCAGCAATTTGAGCATCCTTTGATTCCTCAGATTCTTGAAGCTGATGCATTGTTGAGCCATAAATGATATCATGATGTTGGTCCATCGGCTCATTATGTTCTTCTTCATCACTTTCTTCATTGTTTTCTTCTTCCTCTTTAGATTTAGTGCCTTTATTTTCTTCTTCATTGTCTTCTTCTTTCTGTTCATTTTCTTCTTTGTCTTCTACTTCTACTTCTTCATTTTCTTCTCTGGCTTTCGCTTCTGCACTACTTACTTGATCTTCTTCTACACTGCTTGCTTCTTGTTCTTATGTGTTGAATTTCCTCCTTCATTCCCTCATTCTTCTTCAGATGAATCTTCTAATGTCTCCTTGAATATGACAATTGCCTTTTTTGATTCTTTTTTCTTCTTTTTACCAAGACAAAAACTCCTCTGATGGGTTTTTAACTAGCTTCTTGTTATCTATCTGTAATAGCAGGCTCTTTCATTAGAGAAATGTTAAAAATTCATTGAGAGAAAAAATTCAAGTAAGGCAAATAAAATTCATTAAATCATGCTAATGGGAAACAAACTTCAGAGAAAATTGTATGGGCCAGAGAAAATTACAGACAATGAGATAATTTTATGAGTCAGAGAAAATTATGAAACAAGCAACATAATTTAGATATTAGAGAAAATCAATTAGGGCATATAAGTTAATGTTACTATAATTGTGTCAGAGAAATTTAGATTTCAAAGAAAATTCATTACAAGGGTAGAAATAAATAGTGGTAATCAAAAAGCAACATAAATTGAAATTTCAAAGAAAATTGATCTCAATTAGTCAAGGCACATAAGTTATGGACCAGATAAAATTCATCTAAATCATACTAATGGGATACAAATTTCAGAGAAAATTTTATGGGCTAGAGAAAATTACGCACAAGGACAATTAATTTTATGGGCCAGAAAAATTATGAAACAAGCAACATAATTTAGATATCAGAGAAAATCAATCAAGGCATATAAGTTAATGTCACTATAATTATGGTTAGAGAAATTTGGATTCTAGAAAAAATTCATTACAAGGGCAGAAATAAACAGTGTTAATCAAAGAAGCAACATAAATTAAAATTTCAAAGAAAATTGATCTCAATCAGTCAATGCACATAAGTTATGGGCTAGAGAAAATTACACACAAGAAGAAATAATTTTATGGGTGTGGGGAGATGGATTGGAAATACTCTTCGGATCCTGGGAGACACTAATGATCCTCAGCTAGTCACCTGCAAAGATACAAATACGCCGGTCGGGGGTGCCGGAATTAGCACTCCGACGGACAAGTCAGTTCTTCTACTCAAGAAAGCTTGTTCACTAAGTTTTTAGAAGTGATTCTTACATACCTCCACAGATCTGAAGCTCTTGTATTTATATCCATTTTTGGGCCTCGGGGCCAGAGTCTACTTTTTATTTAATATTCTTTCTTTTGTCCTGATATGCCTTCTCAAGTCTATTCGGCCTTAAGTTCGTAGTCGGCGTCTCAGTTGAGCCAAATGGAGCCGTTCAATTCCCGGCTCCTCGGGTATACCAGATTTCGTTCCTCTACGTATTCGGCTCCCACAATTGCCCCCCAAGCGTTCTGTCAATGACAGTTGGGTGAAATGCTTGGTTCCAATTTTCAAATACTCTGAACCGAAGTTCGGGGATCAGACTTATCACGCGGACGTTTAATTACTCCCCCTTTAATCGTTGCCTCAACTCCCCGACCCTTCGTACACGCCTATTTATTATGATTTTAAAATTTGATGTCCTTTCGAATTCATATTCTATGACGCTGACTGCTGGGTTGCTCTTCGAATCGTTCTTGCAATTCTTCCGTATGTGATACTCTCTTCATTTTTGTAAGTTTTCTTCTCCCTTGCTCTGAAGCTTTTCCTATTTTGTTTATTCCGTCGCGTGCTTTCATAGACAGTAGGTTATGGCGAAACATTTGAGAGACCTACTTTCGTCAGATCGTATTGTTGGCTTTAGACGCCATTTTTCTGTTCCTGACGATGTCCACCTGTCGTTTGTGGCGGACGGCACTCTTGACATGGAGATGGAAGACGAAACCACGATTGTCTTTCCCCTCTTGTCAATCGCAGAGGGTGGAGTCCGCTTTCCTCTTCACCCATTTTTTAGGGCTGTTCTTCGCCATTGGGATTTGATCCCTTCCCAACCCAATGTGAATTTCTTTAGAATTATAATGGGGGTCGTAGCGCTGAACCGCTGCCTTGGGATTAACCTTGGCATCCCTGCCATTCGGCATTGTTATGCTTTGGCCAAGTCCTCTGGTCGGCACGGGCGTTACTTCCTCAGAGCCAAGGATACAGACCATCAGTTAATCACTATGCTTTCCAGTTCTGGGAAACGAGTTGATGATGTTATGGTCGTTGTCCGCGGCAACTGGGAGTTCAGCGAAGGGGAGGACCGTGTTGATCCTATTCCTAGACGTAGGGGCGAACCAGGTCGCCGAATGCTTTCTTGCTTGTGTTGTATGCTCATATCTGCCATACCGTTTTCTTGAGTCTTACGGCTTGTCTTTTGCAGGGAGTGATTTAAAAAAGGTACGAGCTTCAACTGACGACGCCGTTCTTTCGGATATTAGGATTGCTCTTAGTTATTTCGGCCGTCGCAGTCTTCACAAGCAGGGAAGAGCGGCTCACGTTCTGCTTTGCTACGAGCCTACATATACGACCTTTTCGGCTGCGGAAAACATACCGATTCCGGAGGGGGAAGATTTTCTTGTTGCTCGTATTTTTTCCGACTTCAAAAACTTGAGACGAGTAGGTTTTGAAGGGTCCGATTCGGACAATACTGAAGTATCCCATACTGCCGAATCAGATCAGTCCGAGGCCGAATCTGAAGAAGTATTGGATTCTGCCGATCCTCCCTCTACATCGGGGCGGGGGAACCTTTCTGTTGACGACGTTCCTCAACGTACAGACAACCTTCTCCTCTCGGGATCTACTGACATGGCTGGGTTAAGCCTGACAAAGCTCGCTAAGAAGGCGAATGCGGAGAGATTAGCTGCACGGCGAAGAGCGGAGGGCCTTTCGACCGAAACGCCCACCAGTACATCTCAACATTCCCTCCCAGTTACCAAATCAACGTCTTTAGGAGTTGTTGAGGAGGCGGCAACAGATAAGAATGCCGAATCCGCATTGGTTGGGAAAGCCGTTCAGGATGTTGAGGGAAAGACGGAGAAACGCGTTAGGGATCGTGAGGTCGGCTTAGAAGATCTCGGCGGCAAACGTCCTCGAATGGGGGGATCGAGCGAGGTTGTGCCCTTTGTGATTCGACCAATGGTAAGAAACATGCCGGTTCCTTCGGATGCCTCTGCGCGTAAAGACCCAGAGGTCGCGTTTGGCGTGGCAACGTCTTTGTCGTTGCCGTCTGATATGGAGGCTTTCCAGTTGGAACCGGATTTGAATGCGACAATGTTAGCCGCACAGTCGGCCCTTTTGGTGCGTATTCTGACTTTTCCTTCATCCAAAAATTGTGCGCGTTATGTTTTCTGAATTTTTCTTTTGCAGACCGTTGGTAGGATAGCCGATGTGGGCCGCCGTCATCTCGACGCCGTCAAGCAGATTAGTCATTTACGAAAGCAAGTTGAGGACCAGAGGAAAAGGGCCGAGGACGAATTTTTAAGAGCGAAACAGGAAGCTTCTCGGGCAGAGGACGAGGTAGAGAGAGCTCGTCATGCGGATAAGTTGAGAGCGGAGTCCGAGAAGAAGGCCGACAATATGGAAGCTGCACTTGGCTTGTCCCAAAAGGCAGTTGCCAGACTGGAGGCTGAGTTGGCTGAAATGAAAGCGGCAAAGGAGATTGCCGATTCAAAAGGGTTCGAAGCCGGGAAAGAGGCTGGACTCGCCGAGTATGTGGACCAGGTCTCTAGGTTTGAGAATCGGGGCTTCAAACATGGTTGGGAGAAGGCCCTTGCTGCAGCTGGAGTTTCGCTGAATATGCCAATACCGTATGAGCAAGTGGACATCGATCCGTTGGAGACTGATTCCGAGGGTTGATCTTTACGATACACAATTGTTATGATTTCGAGAAAGTAGTTTTTCCGTTTGTTTTGTTTTTGTTATTTTGTATTTGTTTATCGGACGTTTTCCGTGTTTTTCATGCGGGTTGATATTATAAAAGTTATGATACAGAAATGGACGTCGATACTTTTTTGCAGTTATAAGATGTTATGAATGCTGCTCGATGTGCTGATGTTTCCGTAATTTTATGGTGATATTGTTTTAATAGATCTAAAATCTGCCCTTGCCTTGGCCAGGGCGCGAGCGTGAAGAGCCTAATTGGTTCATACTCGTGGGCTGGCCGAGGCATTCTCTGAAAAGCTGGCCGAGTAAAACGAGGCCGACTAGATTAATAAATCTGCCCTTGCCTTGGCCAGGGCGCGAGCGTGAAGAGCCTAATTGGTTCATACTCGTGGGCTGGCCGAGGCATTCTTTGCAAAGGTGGCCGAGTAAAACGAGGCCGACTAGATTAATAAATCTGCCCTTGCCTTGGCCAGGGCGCGAGCGTGAAGAGCCTAATTGGTTCATACTCGTGGGCTGGCCGAGGCATTCTCTGAAAAGCTGGCCGAGTAAAACGAGGCCGACTAGATTAATAAATCTGCCCTTGCCTTGGCCAGGGCGCGAGCGTGACATAAACGGCGCTCCGAATCCGGAGACTTTATTCGGCCCTAAGGGGTCATGCCCCAAAGGGCGCTCCGAATCCGGAGACTTATTTTGGCCAATCGTGATATCAACGAAAGGCGCTCCGAATCCGGAGACTTTATTCGGCCCTAAGGGGTCATGTCCCAAAGGGCGCTCCGAATCCGGAGACTTATTTTGGCCAATCGTGATATCAACGAAAGGCGCTCCGAATCCGGAGACTTTATTCGGCCCTAAGGGGTCATGCCCCAAAGGGCGCTCCGAATCCGGAGACTTATTTTGGCCAATCGTGATATCAACGAAAGGCGCTCCGAATCCGGAGACTTTATTCGGCCCTAAGGGGTCATGTCCCAAAGGGCGCTCCGAATCCGGAGACTTTATTCGGCCCTAAGGGGTCATGTCCCAAAGGGCGCTCTGAATCCGGAGACTTATTTTGGCCAATCGTGATATCAACGAAAGGCGCTCCGAATCCGGAGACTTTATTCGGCCCTAAGGGGTCATGCCCCAAAGGGCGCTCCGAATCTGGAGACTTATTTTGGCAAATCATGATATCAACGAAAGGTGCTCCGAATCCGGAGACTTTATTCGGCCCTAAGGGGTCATGTCCCAAAGGGCGCTCCGAATCCGGAGACTTATTTTGGCCAATCGTGATATCAACGAAAGGCGCTCCGAATCCGGAGACTTTATTCGGCCCTAAGGGGTCATGCCCCAAAGGGCGCTCCGAATCCGGAGACTTTATTCGGCCCTAAGGGGTCATGTCCCAAAGGGCGCTCCGAATCCGGAGACTTATTTTGGCCAACCGTGATATCAACGAAAGGCGCTCCGAATCTGGAGACTTTATTCGGCCCTAAGGGGTCATGCCTCAAAGGGCGCTCCGAATCCGGAGACTTATTTTGGCCAATCGTGATATCAACGAAAGGCGCTCCGAATCCGGAGACTTTATTCGGCCCTAAGGGGTCATGCCCCAAAGGGCGCTCCGAATCCGGAGACTTATTTTGGCCAATCGTGATATCAACGAAAGGCGCTCCGAATCCGGAGACTTATTTTGGCCAATCGTGATATCAACGAAAGGCGCTCCGAATCCGGAGACTTTATTCGGCCCTAAGGGGTCATGCCCCAAAGGGCGCTCCGAATCCGGAGACTTTATTCGGCCCTAAGGGGTCATGCCCCAAAGGGCGCTCCGAATCCGGAGACTTTATTCGGCCCTAAGGGGTCATGTCCCAAAGGGCGCTCCGAATCCGGAGACTTATTTTGGCCAATCGTGATCAACGAAAGGCGCTCCGAATCCGGAGACTTTATTCGGCCCTAAGGGGTCATGCCCCAAAGGGCGCTCCGAATCCGGAGACTTATTTTGGCCAATCGTGATATCAACGAAAGGCGCTCCGAATCCGGAGACTTTATTCGGCCCTAAGGGGTCATGCCCCAAAGGGCGCTCCGAATCCGGAGACTTATTTTGGCCAATCGTGATATCAACGAAAGGCGCTCCGAATCCGGAGACTTTATTCGGCCCTAAAGGGTCATGCCCCAAAGGGCGCTCCGAATCCGGAGACTTTATTTGGCCCTAAGGGGTCATGTCCCAAAGGGCGCTCCGAATCCGGAGACTTATTTTGGCCAATCGTGATATCAACGAAAGGCGCTCCGAATCCGGAGACTTTATTCGGCCCTAAGGGGTCATGTCCCAAAGGGCGCTCCGAATCCGGAGACTTATTTTGGCCAATCGTGATATCAACGAAAGGCGCTCCGAATCCGGAGACTTTATTCGGCCCTAAGGGGTCATGCCCCAAAGGGCGCTCCGAATCCGGAGACTTATTTGGGCCAATCGTGACATCCACGAAAGGCGCTCCGAATCCGGAGACTTTATTCGGCCCTAAGGGGTCATGCCCCAAAGGGCGCTCCGAATCCGGAGACTTATTTTAGCCAATCGTGACATCAACGAAAGGCGCTCCGAATCCGGAGACTTTATTCGGCCCTAAGGGGTCATGCCCCAAAGGGCGCTCCGAATCCGGAGACTTTATTCGGCCCTAAGGGGTCATGCCCCAAAGGGCGCTCCGAATCCGGAGACTTATTTTGGCCAATCGTGACATCCACGAAGGCGCTCCGAATCCGGAGACTTTATTCGGCATTGAATGTTGAGCGCAAACATGTAAAAACACGAAACTTTGCATTACAACGACGTGTACAAGTATCAAGCCCACAGGTCGGGTCATTGATAAAATTTACGCAGATTTGTTGAATTCCACGGCCGTGGCAGGCTTCTTCCTGACATGTCGGAGAGCCGATATGCCCCTACGCCTGCGACGGAATCTATCTGATAGGGGCCGTCCCAGTTCGGACCAAGCTTTCCATCGGCTGGCCTCCGGTCGGCTGGCAGTACCTTCTTTAGGACCAGTTCTCCTGGATTGTAGCGGCGCAACTGAACTCGACGATTGTATGACTTGGCGAGCTGCTGCTGATATCGTGCCATGGATGCTAAGGCGCGGTCTCTCCGTTCTTCGATCAGAACCAGGTCCAGAGCGAGCATCATGTCATTTCGGCCTGTATCGAAGGCTTGCGATCTCAAAGTTGGCAAGCCGATCCCTAGGGGTAAGATTGCCTGGGTTCCGAAGCATAAGGCAAACGGCGTTTCTCCGGTAGATCGTCTTGGCGTTGTTCGATGGGCCCACAGTACACTCGGCAACTCTTCAACCCATCTGCCTTTGGCGTTTTCCAGCCTCTTTTTGATGCCGTTCAAGATGGATTTGTTTGAAGCTTCCGCTTGACCGTTACTTTGGGGATAGGCTGGCGTAGAGAAGTAAGGCTCAATACCATATTTGCTGCACAATTCTCGGTATACGCCACAATCGAACTGAGTACCATTATCCGAGATCAATGCTCGTGGTATGCCGAATCGTGTAATGATGTTCTTCCACACGAAGCGCTTAATGTCGGAATCCCGTATATGGGTTAGAGCCTCCGCTTCGACCCACTTTGTGAAGTAATCGGTTGCTACGATTAGAAATCGCTTGTTCCCTGGGGCCCTTGGCAATGGTCCCACGATATCGAGTCCCCACTGAGCAAACGGCCAGGGGCTTGTGATAGAATTCAGAGCTTCTGCCGGCTGATGGGTTAGTGGGGAGAACTTTTGGCATTGTTCGCATTTCTTGACATAATTTTCTGCGTCGGCTCTCATCGTCGGCCAATAATATCCCTGTGTTATCGCCCGATGGGCCAGGGAGCGTCCCCCCGAATGGGCACCACAGCTGCCATCATGTATCTCAGTGAGCAGCTCCTCTACTCTGTCCGGGTGCACGCATTCCAAGTATGGTCCAGAGAGGGACTTTTTGTAAAGCCCTCCTTGTGGATCTAAGTAGTACCGCAGGGCCTTGTTTCGCAGTTTGTGTGCTTCTTTTTTGTCCTCTGGGAGTTGCTCAGAAGAAAGGAATGCAGCAATGGGGTCCTTCCAACTTGGAGCGGATTCTATAATGTTGATGTGGGTTTCCTCCGGAGGGCCGATACTTGGTTCCGGGACGAAACCTACTTCGATGGTACGCTTGAGCTCAGAGTTGATGGCGGAGGCTAAGCAGGCCAGGGCATCCGCGTGTGTATTTTGATCGCGTGTTATTTGGTTTAGTTCGTGATGGTCGAATTTTGTCAGCAAGGAGTTAGCCGTTTTCATATAGGCCGCCATACGCTCGTCTCTTGCCGCGTACTCCCCCTTTAGCTGGTTGATTACCAATTTTGAGTCGCAAAACACCAACAGCCGCCGTGCGCCGAGCAGATGCGCGTTCCGCAGTCCGGCTAAAAGGGCTTCGTATTCGGCTTCGTTATTTGATGCTTCGAAGCCGAGCTTGACGGCCTGCTCAATTACTGCGCCGTCTGGAGACATAATTACTACGCCGGCGCCGCTGCCCCGTTGGTTGGATGATCCATCACAGTATAATTGCCAAATGTCCCCAACATAAATTCTCCAATCTGGCTTTGACCGATCTTCGGCCTTTGGCTGGACGTCATCAGGTTTGAGGTCGGCAAGCCCTCCTGTGAATTCGGCAACAAAGTCGGCGAGCACCTGCCCCTTGATTGCAGTTTTGGGTAAAAACTGAATGTCGTATTGGCCGAGTTCGAGAGCCCACTTCGAAACACGCCCTGATGCTTCTGCATTCCGTAGTACTGATCGAAGGGGATAGTCTGTTAGCACCCTAATGCTGTGTGCTTGGAAGTAATGCATCAGTTTTCTTGCTGCCATGACTAAGGCTAGGACGAGTTTTTCCAGCGGTAGGTAGCGTGTTTCTGCGTCCACCATTGCCTTGCTCACATAATACACTGGCTGTTGCTGCCCTTCCTCCTCTTTCAATAATACGGCGCTGACAGCCCTGTCGGAGACTGCCAGATATAGGATGAGGGGGTCACCGGCGGCGGGCGTTGTTAGAAGAGGTACTGTCCGGAGGTAGGTCTTCAGCCCGTTAAAGGCTGCTTCGCATTCGGCGGACCATTCGAAAGCTCTGCCCAGACGTAGTGTTTGAAAGAATTGTCTGCAGCGGTCTGTAGATCGGCTGATGAACCTGTTGAGTGCAGCAGCCATTCCCATCAACTTCTGGACTTCTTTCACAGAACGGGGGGAACTCAGTTCCAAAATTGCTGTGACTTGCCTCGGGTTGGCTTCGATTCCTCGGTGGTTGACGATATAGCCCAGGAATTTGCCGGAGCCGATTCCGAATGCGCATTTGGAAGCGTTTAGCTTCATTCTGTATTTGCGTAGGGTATCGAATGTCTTTTCCAGATCGGCTATATGGTTTTGCTCTTCTTTGGATTTGACCACCATGTCATCGATGTATACTTCCATGGTGTGTCCGAGCTGTTCTTTGAACATCGTGGTGACCAGTCTTTGGTAAGTTGCCCCTGCATTCTTCAGTCCAAAAGGCATAACCCTGTAGCAATAGGTACCTCTTGGAGTGAGAAATGCAGTTTTGTCCTGATCATCCGGATTCATGGCGATCTGATGATAGCCCCTGTAGGCATCGAGGAAACTCATGCGACGGTGGCGTGCCGTCGCATCGACGAGTTGGTCAATTCTTGGTAAGGGGAAGCAGTCTTTGGGGCAAGCTCTGTTCAGATCCGTGAAATCGACGCACACTCGCCATGTTCCATTTTTCTTTTTCACCACCACTGTGTTGGAGAGCCACGTGGGGTAGGTGACTTCTCTGATTGCCCCGGCGTCAAGCAGTTTGTCAACTTCTTCTACAACGGCGGCGGTGTGTTCTGCGGAGGATCGCCGGCCTTTCTGAATGATCGGCTTGCACCGGGGGTCGACATTTAGATGGTGTTGTGAGACTGACGGGTCTATTCCCGGCATCTCGTATGGAGTCCACGCAAAGACGTCGAGGTTGCCGAGTAAGAAAGTGATCAGCTGCTGTCTGTCGACCTGGCTCAGAGAGGCGCCGATCATAAAAAACTTTTCCGGGCTTCCATCAATGTCAACCCGGTCTAAACCTTCCGTGGCCTTTTCGTCTGGTTGACGCCCGACGTCATCCAGAACCTCTCGACTGGGCACTTCGATGGAATTTACTTGCAGTTCCTTCGGCGTCTTGGCGGCGAGAAGATAACATGTCTTCGCTGACTGTTGAGAGCCACGGATCTGCTCAACGCCGTATTCCGTTGGGAAACGTAGTAGCTGGTGGTAGGTGCTTGGGACGGCCTTCAGGGTATGCAACCATGATCGCCCCATGATGAGATTGTACGGGGACGGTAACCTGACGACCAAGAATTCCACGTCCACCGTTCTGGAGCCAGCTCGAACGGGTAGACTGATCTTTCCCAATGGGTACTCCGGGTTGGCGTTGAAGCCGAATAGTGGATAAGGAGCGGGAGTCAGATCCGAATCGTTGAACCCGAGTTTGACGAAGGTTTTATAGTACATAACCTCCGAAGTGCTTCCCTGGTCGATAAGAACGCGTTCGACGGTGAATCTGTTTACGCGTAGCGCAACAACCAGAGGATCTACGTGGGGGAGTGTTACGCCGCTCAAATCAGAGTCGTCGAAGGTGATGCTTGGCGCTTCTCGGAGCCGGGGTCGCTTTGTTGGTGTGAGCTGATGCTGGCGGCCCGGAAGTGACTGGATTGCATGTACAGTCGGGGCTATCGGTAGGCTGTATATCATATGTATGGTGTCAAGCGGGACGTCTTTTGGGAGACGAGAGTCCTCTGTCATCGTGTCAAGGTGATCGGTTAAGGCGCGGTGACCTCGAGGTCGTTGAGGACCTGCCCTTGGGGATCGCTCAAGAACTTTGAGCCCTGCCCGCTCGGATTTGGCTTTTTCTAAGGCCAAATCACGGCGAAGGCGTTCGTTCTCAGCGGTGATGTTGTCCAAACTCTGTTGGATCTGTCTGGCTTGTTCTACGGTTGCTTGCATCGTTTCCATCGTTAAAGTCGTTGGTGAGTTAGAGTTCGAGGCGCGTCGCTGCGCGACAGTTTCCTTTCCGAGCGTATT
Source organism: Camellia japonica (assembly GCA_030407325.1). NCBI lineage: Eukaryota > Viridiplantae > Streptophyta > Magnoliopsida > Ericales > Theaceae > Camellia > Camellia japonica. The sequence continues at coordinate 159,016,675 of JAPPVO010000029.1, forward strand.
TGCCGGAGTGAAGTCGTCTCTCTGTGTGGTCTCGTCGATGACTATCGGAAGGTCTTTGGTCACGCCTTCCATGGATGTATTCAAGTATTCCCACAGACGGCGCCAATTGTGGGGAGATGGATTGGAAATACTCTTCGGATCCTGGGAGACGCTAATGATCCTCAGCTAGTCACCTGCAAAGATACAAATACTCCGGTCGGGGGTGCCGGAATTAGCACTCCGACGGACAAGTCAGTTCTTCTACTCAAGAAAGCTTGTTCACTAAGTTTTTAGAAGTGATTCTTACATACCTCCACAGATCTGAAGCTCTTGTATTTATATCCATTTTTTGGGCCTCGGGGCCAGAGTCTACTTTTTATTTAATATTCTTTCTTTTGTCCTGATATGCCTTCTCAAGTCTACTCGGCCTTAAGTTCGTAGTCGGCGTCTCAGTTGAGCCAAATGGAGCCGTTCAATTCCCGGCTCCTCGGGTATACCAGATTTCGTTCCTCTACGTATTCGGCTCCCACAATGGGCTAAAGAAAATTATGAAACAACCAACATAATTCAGATATCAGAGAAAATCAATCAGGGCATATAAGTTAATTTGTTACAATTGTGGTCAAAGAAATTTGGATTCTAAAGAAAATTTATTACAAGGGCAGAAATAAACCAGTGGTAATCAAAGAAGTAGCATAAATTGAAAGTTCAGAGAAAATTGATCTCAATCTATCAAGGCACAAGGAGGGAAACAAACCAGTGGTCAGAGAAATTTTAGAATTTCACTGAGATTTCAGTGGCGATAAAAATCTAACCTGTCGAGGTGCAAGAGAGTGGACTGGTGTTTTCAGCAGCTGTTTGGTCAACCTTTGCAGGTTCCACTTTGTAACGCCCTCAAAATAAACCCATAAATCATACATTCAAGACATCCATAAACTTAAGAGAATAAAGCATAATTCTATTTATCAGAGTATTCGTTACAAAAGTATTACATGTTGACATCAAAAATAAATGCCATACGGGCTTACAACTTTCCAAGCCAACACTTGGTTACAAAAAGAGAGTACTAACTCAAAACATAAAATAAGCCCTTGGCTTGTTTTACATGTAATACACAAAATAATCACAAAAAGATAAGCCTTCAACTTCTATAACCTCCCAAGCTAAGACCTTGGAGGCGGCATATCACCTGCACCTGAAAATAATGTCCCATATAGGGTGAGCCAACGCCCAGTAAAGATATGCTAAACATAATATGAGCAATAACTAAAACATGAGCATTCGATAAATGTAACACTGGTCAACCAACTCTCAGCACAATCCAATTCCATGACAAATATGTCCATGTTTCATTTTACTTTCCTTTACTTAACCAATTTTCAATTCATAAACATGGCTCAGAACCTGGCCAAACAATTAAATGAGATTACAACTCACATCAACAATACTTCCATTTCAAATGAGATAACAACTCATATCAAAACACTTCCATACTTCACAATAGATACACATATTTACTGTATCAATATCATATTAAAACACTTCCATACTTCACAATAGATACACATTTTTGCTGTATCAATGGAGTCCATCCCCTATCTCCTCCCAAATAATATCCGGTTTAGAAGTCCATCCCCTATCTCCTCCTAAACCGTGGAGTACATCCCCTATCTCCTCCCACACAATACAATGTATATAAACAATTATCATATGCATAATCAATCAATACACATATTTGATGTATTATTCCAATCGTCATATTCAATGACATATTCAATCGATTAGTTTTAATTCACCTAATCATCATGCAATGTCTACAACATTCAAGACTATCCTCCACCGATAGCCCAAAGCAATTATTTCTAAACAGATAATAAATGTATCAACAGATAGGTTATCAACAATTTCAAAAGTAAGCGATTTATAAATCAAACTCCACCATTCAACCTTATTTTAAGCCAATTTCATCATATCCAACTCAATTTCATATTTTCATAACTTTCCAAATTAATTATACAAATTAATTCATAACATTTAATTAGGGCTTTTCTCCCTCTTTTCTCAACATTGACCCAAAGGCTCAAATACCAACAATAAACAACAATAACCCCATTTGAGACCCAAAATATACATGTATTGGCCGAAAGAACAAAACCCCTCTTTATACATTTTGAAACCCTAACACCCAAAATTACCCAACTTCAATATTAAATCAAAATGACCAAAAGTTTATGTCAAAGATCATAAAAGTGAGTAGTTATCCCTACCTCAAAAGATGAGACCAAATGGAGAAGATGATGAATTTCGAAATGCTCCAAAACCCAAGATTTTCGGATGGAAATGTAGCCCAAGCCAAGCTCTACACTTTATACAAAGGGACCAAGGTAGGAGATCACTCAAACTAGATCAAACCCTAGAGAGAAGTTGAAGTTTAGAGTGAGGAGCTCTCCAATGGAGGTTTTGAAAAGTTAGAGAGAGGGAAGGTGTTGAAAAAGTGATCCAAAAAGTTAAAATTCGGACTGATATACAAACAGGTCCGCTCGAGCGTGGAACTCCCCGCTCGAGCGTCAGACACAGACTCACGCTCGAGCATCAAAAGTGCCGCTCGAGCGCCGAATGCACACTTCCAGAAGTTTTGCAGTCGATGGTCCCCGCTCGAACGTGAAAGTGGACGCTCGAGCGTCCAATGACCTACAGACAAAAATACTGAGAGATGGAAAATCACGCTCGAGCATCAAAATGCCTGCTCGAGCGGAGAAGCAAAATCAAAGGGCCCGCTCAAGCGTCAAAAGCCCCGCTCGAGCGTGAAGGCAAAATTCTGAGCATCAACTCTAGGTTTCTAAACACAACCAACCTGTTTCAAACCTGCCCAACACAACCCAAGACTCACATACAAAGAGTAAAGGACGGAAATGAGAATACGACAACAGCATATCCACGGAACTAAGTCCGGAATACAATAAACAAGGAAGGGAAAACCGGGATCGCTATACACTTGGCACATCTTGGGAAGTCAGTTGTGTTACTGTCTTCTGAGTCAATAATATTCGCATGTTTACATAGCCAATACTGTGATGGAAATTAAAGTAATTAAATTTTGCTAAACACACAAATTTGTAAGTATCATAACTGTAAATTTGAATGGAAATTATACTTACCAGCAATGCAATGACACACCCCGTAACTTTTTCTGGAGTTTTGTGCAATGCTGTGATAGAATCGATTAGTGTTGATGTGATTGTTTTTAGCCAATCATACTGCTTCATAGATTCAAGAGGTTCCACGTACTTTATAAAAACCCACCCTATTGAATTCCCACTTGTTGAAAAAAATAGGATGAGACACAAGTACAAGTTAACAATGATTGCTACATCTTTGAAGTCAGTTGGTTGCTTGCCTTTCATTGCTTTGACCAAGGCATTTTTAAGAACAGGACCAGTGAACCTTGTGTCATTTGGGAATCTTTTCCTTAGGAATGCAGTTTTTGGCTTTTTTGAGTATCTTAATGACATAGCTCCTTTACCTCCTTGCAAACAAAAAATCAAGGTCACGTCATTGGTTGTAAAGGTCAAGTTCTTTTTACCAACTCTGAATGCTTTCGTTTTTTCATTGTAACGTTGGATTATTGCAACTACATCATCATCAAATTTCCTAGACTTTCTAGGATCCATCCTTCTAGTGGTTAGGGCTTGGATCAAATACCAGAATGGGGTCTTTTGAGACTGTTCAAGTTGGTTTGAATTGAATTTAAGTGTTTGAAAAAAGGAGACAACAGATGAGGGGTTGGATCGGTATTGAATGCTGTAATGAGCTCTCTTTCTTTGGAGTTTAACAGGTTTTTTCCCCCTTGAGCTTGAGTCTTTTGAAGTTGGGGTATTCATCTTAATTCTAGTTGCTTCATCACCTTGGACTTGTGTGTTTTGGCGAGGAGTTTGTGGTGTTTTGCTGCTTATACGTTTTGACATTTCTAGACAATGATGAAAACATAAAGATGTCAACATTAAATCCCAGAGAAAATTGAACATGTCCGAGAAAATTACACATAAGAGAGAAAACTAAGGTGGTCAGGGAAAATTATAAATGTCAGAGAAAATTAGACACTGAAAATTAAATGTCAGAGTACTAATTGTTTTCCTATGGAATACATCTAGCCACAAAAAATTTCCATTCCTAGAGAAAATCAACAAAGCAACATAAACATGCTAGAGAAATTTTCAATAATTGTTAAAATTACATATAGAAATAAAATATAATCAGAGAAAATTCAAAAAAGAAACATATATCTAGCAAGCACAGAAAATGAATATGACAGAGAAAAGTAAACATGGAAAGCTAGAGAAAATTTCCATTCCACAATTAGTAAGATAAAATAAACAAAGTAATGTAAACATGTCACAGAAAATTACACAACATTGAAACCAAGAATTGAACAAAATAAACATACCAGAGAAATTTGTAAAAAAGAAACATAAATCTAGCAAGCCACATAATATTAAAGTGCTAGATAAATTTACAGACACAACCAGAGAAAATTGAACATGGCAAACAGACACAAGGGAGAAACTAATGTGGCCAAAGAAAATTATAAATTCCAGAGAAACTTAAACACTGACAAGATAATACTAGGTGTTTTCGTGTGGAATACATGTGGCCACAGTTAATTTTCATTCCTAGAGAAAATAAACAAAACAACATAAACATGACAGAGAAATTTTTAAAAATTGCTATAAATTACATATAGATATAAAATATAGTCAGAGAAAATTCAAGAAAGAAATCAGGGCCGGCCCTGGCCTAAGGCCAGTAAGGCCTGTGCCTTAGCTCCCAAAATTTTGGCCCAAAAATGGGGCCCCCAAATTTAGTAAAATGTTCTAGGCCTAATTTTTTTAAAAAAATTTATTTATTTATTTTAGGATTAATTTAAAGGGCCCCAAAATATTTTATTGGATCCACGTATGGTTTAGTCCATATTTATTTATAAGTGTAGTTTGGCCCATATTTATTAAAATGAAAATATATATTTAAAAAAAAATGTTTGGGCCCAAGAAGAACAATACATATAATATATGGGCCCTAATTTTATTTATTTATTTATTTATTATTTTTTTTACCTTCTTTATCTATTAGTTTTAGTGGAATAAATAATTTTGTCCTAATTTTTTTACCTAGGTGTTTATTAGTTTTAATTGAATAATTTTTTCCTAATTTTTTTTGTCCTAATTTTGTTTCATTAAATTGTTTTGTTTATAATTTTAATGATTATATGTGCAAGTAAATTTTTTTGTAACTACAAACAAATAAAAAAGTTGTAACTTATCGTTTTATCCAGGAACTTTTTTTTTTTTTCAATGTAAGAGGGGCCCCCATTTCCGAAATTCGCCTTAGGTCTCCTAAATCTCAGGGCCGGCCCTGAGAAATATAAACCTAGCAAGCACAAAAAATGAAAATGTCAGAGAAAATTACACATTTCAGAGAAAATTTACAGTCCGTAATATTAAAATACCAGATAAATTTACATACACAACCGGAGAAAATTAAACATGATAGAGACACACAAGGGAGAAAAGTGATGTGACCAGAGAAAATTATAAATGTCAGAGAAACTTAGACACAGACAAGAGAGTAATATTACATATAGATGTAAAATATAGTTAGAGAAAATTTAAAAAAGAAACATAAATTTAGCAGGCACATAAAATGAAAATGTTGAGAAAATTACACATTCCAGAGAAAAATAGACATTCTAGAGAAATTTACAGAGCAGAGAAATTTATAGACAAAATCACACATGTAGCGATCCCAGTTTTGCCATTTTGCTAAGTACGTCAGGGATCGAGCTGCCCGATCAGCTTGCGGGGGTCTAAGGAGCAGCGCCCCTTGGCAGGGCCCTGGCGGGGATCGAGCTGCCTGGTCAGCTCACAGGGGTCCAGGAGGCATCGCCCTTTGGCGGGTCTTAGGGCAGCACCTTGGCGGGGTTGAGGGGCAGCGCCCCTGAAGCAAAAATGCAAAATGCATTCGAAATTGTTTGTCTGCTCGAGCGGCCGTTTATGTGCTCGAGCGGAGAATGTTTGGTTCCAAAAGTTTGACCTGTTTGCAAAAGTACTGGAAAAGTGTATTTGACGCTCGAGCGGACCATGTTATATCAGTTCGTGAATCTGATATTTCAGATCACTTTTGTATCTCTCTCTCTCTCTAAAAACCCTTTTCTCTCCCTTCTCTCTACATTTTCCTACGTCAAATTGGATCAAAACCTTGATTTCTCAAGATCCATTAGAGTTCTGCCATAGGTTCTTCATCAAAGTTGGTTAACTTCTCGAGGGCTTCGTTGTGTGCGGTGAAGATCGAGTTTCGATACCGTTGATTTTGGGGATTTCATCTCATTTCTTCTTCAAAACTTGAGGTAAGGATTTTCTTAAAGTTATATATATATTTTTGAAAGATCTAGATGATTTTTGAAATCATCTTTCGATAGCTTTGAAAACTGATTGTTGATTCGAGAAGTTGAGCGATTTTGAAAATGGGTTTGTCTCTTGTTCTTTTAAGATGATCTTATGGGTTTTGATCTTCGTTGACTGAAGAAAATATGATTTTAGAAAGTTTTCTTTCAAATGATTTGAGTTGTATAGTTTTGGTGAGAAACCTAAAATTTGGAGATTTTTTTTTAAAGAGACTGAAAATCCATGAATGATATTGTTATATTTATTTTGTGTGTCAAAATAAATGGATGTTTGGAAAATTTCTTAGTTTTATTTATATAAATGATGAATTTCAGGGAATATGAAGATTGTTGTTCATTTTGGAAATTATTGTTCAAAACGTTGAAATAGTCTTGAAATAACTAATTGTTGTTTGTGTTATTTCTTGGATGATGAATTGGAATAAAAGTATTTGTATTCATCTTGTGAAATTGGCATATCAATTCATTTGATTAGATTGAACTTTGAAAGTTGATTTGAAAACTTGCATTAAGAAAAGAATGTTGAAAAACAAGTTTTCATGGAATGGTTTTGAGGTAAATACGTTGGTAAGTCTTGATAGGTGGTGTAGATGATATTGAATAAGTTGGCCTGAGAGTCCGGGGTGAAAGACCAAAAACCCGCGCAGATAGGTGTCGAGCCTTCTAGTTAATACCAGTAAAAATGATAATTTGGTAGTACTTGTGTAGTCTACTTGCAGACACCGACCTAGGGATTACCAGAGTCGTATTTACCGCCCTTGAAATAAATTGTTAAGTTTTGAACAATTGAAATTGCATGATATCATTGAGCATGATGGTTTTCAAAAGATGAAAATATGATTTATCTTCAAAAAGGGCATAGCATGGCATGTGCATTTCATCTCTTGAGACTTGTATAAAATGTATATACTTTATTAAGAATTTTCTACTGGGTTTTATACTCACCCTACGGGATTTTTGTGCATAAAAAGATGTGGTGATCCCACCCAACTAGGGGTGTGGAAGTATGTGTGTTGGGAGTACAATGCTCTCATTTTGTTGTGACTCTGTGTGTAAGCCAAGGGCTGTGTTTGTGTGGGTTTAAATAACCATTTTGTGTAACCAAGCTCTAGCCTTGGAAACTTGTAAACCCTTGGGAGTATTTATTTGTTTATTTACTTGTTGTTGGATTAATGTATTGTTGCATAAAGAACTATTGTATTATGTAATGTAAGTTTGGAGATTTATATTCGGTTTTCTTTGAAAGAGCCATGATTGTTGTATTATCATTTGGGTTAGAAATTTGGGCCGTTACAACACATACATGTTCAAGAATAAGATCAAAACACAAAGAAATAACTTTTTTCAAAATAAACATGCCAGAGAAAATTCAAAGAAGAAATATACATCAAGCAAATACCAGAGAAATTTATAGATAAAATCCCACAAACATGTTCAAGAATAAGTTCAAAACACAAAGAAATAACTTTTTCCAAATTCATGTAGCTTTTTATTACGAAATTGAAATCCTAATTAATGGAAGGTTAATATAAAATGCAATTAACTGTGTTTCCAGAGAAAAACTCGTTGGATTGTAAAAAAAATTTACCAGAGTTAGGATGAAACGCTAATTACGAACTAATATACCCTGAGATGAAGATGCAATGTGACGAAGATGAACTAAAATGACGATGAACAGTGAAAATGGAGTTAGAAAAATTTGTGAGAAAGGAATGGGAAAGATTTTGGCAGAAGATAATGAAACTCTAATGTCGATGATGAAAATAATATTGAAACCCTGATTATGTTGTTCTCTTGCTCGTGAAGATGGTTGGATGTTTGGAATGAAACTCAGTCGTCAGAATCCAGTTTAGTTTCTGTGTTGATTTGTGAAGGGTATTTTGGTCCATGAAATAATTAAAAATGAGCGCGATATAGTTGAGGGACCTGATGCATTATCCCTTTTTTTGGTGTCCTTTATCCTTTAAATTACTATTATTAGGGACCTTAAAAAAAATTCTCCAAAGTTCTAATGTATGGAATTAGGTGGAACGCATGAATACTTTGTGAATTTATTCGGCTATAAGTCCTCTAAATGAGATTTATAAATAAATTTCTCATTTATTTTTATCAAATTAGTTTCTATTTTTTTTCTAAAAAAAAAACCAAGCAGGGTCTTAATTTTCTTAAAGGTGCACTTTTGTTTTTTTGGATCTGGATTTAAAGTAGCCACTTGATTGTCAAGTTTTTAACAAACCCTTATATAGAGAACTCTTCATGAAAGCTTCAAAATTTCAAATATTGCACACAGCGGGGTAATAATTGGTTTTTTGATGAATTACATGACACCCCTTGGCATTTCACAAAAAATACAATAATTATTTGACTTTTTCAAAATTTTAATTCATAAAACTCTTAATCTTATTTTTATTAAAAATTTGTTAGTTGTATGAATGAAAACATAGTGTTATTATTTTTTTTATATTAAAATGTATATTTTATCTTATATATATTCGTGTATTCATACTATCTGCACTAATTTTGCTCTCATTTAACGTTATTAAAAAAATTAATATAATTATATTAAATTTTTTAACATTACTAAAAAAAAGTTAGTATAATTATATTAAAATCATAAAATTTACTGTATATTTTTTGTTTTTTTTTTTTAAATTTCAAAAAAGCCGGTGTAATTTACCCTACTTTGACTTTTTTCCACGTAAAACAAAATTTTACATGATACATGAAAGACTCAGAAAGAAGCACAAGAGAGTTTTCAACCCAAGAAGAAAGAAAGACAGTTTACTCACGGAAAGTGTTTATAAGAGCATATCCAGCAACCTCTCTATTTCACCAGAAATTCTACAATAGCAAGTCAAAGGCTTAAATTTCTTCTTTAACAGCTTAACTAATATGAAGCTAAACTAACATTTTGTTACAGTATCTCGCCAGGAAAGACGAGGTACCGTACACTAGTTTTTATTTATTTTTTACCCTTTTTTAATTCAAACTTTTGTTTCTCTTTCTATGGCACACTCTTTCTTCATTCTATTTGTTTTCTTAATCTCAAATCTCTCAGCTCTCTCTCATAAAATAACTTAAAAATACACTTCTTATACATAAAATTTAAATAAAAAAATAATGACTATAGAAAAATATGACTGTTTGAAAAATACGACAGTAGAAAAATGTAACTTTCACAAAAATATAATTATATTTAAAACAATAAAAATAATAATAATTTGAAAGAAGTTTTTTAATTTTTATTTTATTTTTAGATGGAAAAGAAGATATTAAAGTATAAGAATATTTTAATAGAAGATAACTAAAGTAAATAGTAGTGTATATTAAAAAAATGACTAGCTAAAATAATAAAGTAAAATTTTAAATAGTTATTTTGACTATCCTTACTGGAGATACTCTAAATCCACCGTCAAAACATCAGCTGAAGCGAAGAATCAAATCTCGAAAGCCTATGTTTGTTTGCAACAAAACTAGAATATGGAATGGAAGAAATATCATAAAAATGAAATACCCACACGAAATTAGCCACCCCTAGATACACCAAGCTCCAGCTACATGAAATACAGTACACATCATTATAATGTTTTTCTAAGTAAAATTTAAAGTTTTATACATAAGAACACAAAGTATTGCCTACACAGAAAAAGGTCTATTTACAAATCACCCCTGAAAAACGGATCACTGAAGAACGAACTAGAGAACGTTCCCCCACCATTCGGGAAAAGAGTAAGGAAACAGATGAGGCCGAGTATGAAACCCCAAGCATACCTGTCGTCTCCCAATGGGGTGATCTCATCCTTTGCAGGTACTTCCTCTCCACCTCGGAAGAAGGTTGCGAAAAGTCCCCATGCCAAACAGAGGACACTACCACTCAAGCCTCCGATACCTAGAAGAAGTGAGGTCGCAAAAGATAGCAAAGTTGCAGTGCTTCTACCGAACATAGCTTGCGCAATGCGACCTCCTTCAAGTCTTCCACATGGCAACAAGTTCAAGGATGTCACCACCATTCCTGCAGAAAAAGTGAGATTGAGGCAGTCAAGAATCTCGTCTTAGCTACTTGATGCTTTTGTCCTCTTTTTATTTTTTTTATTTTACAGAGAAAGATACTTACCAGTTATGTCACATGAACTCAAATACGGATATTGGGTGTGGGTGCATATCTAAAGGTTGGATCCATCAAACCTCAAATTTACAGGTACACCGGCTCAACAAGAAATGGTCATATTTCTATATTTTTAATCTATTGCGTGATAAAATAGTGCTATACGTTAAAAAGACATTTTCTTCATTTTATACAATCGGCAAACTCACCTAAGAGTCCAGCAAAAGCAAGGGGGTCAACAGGGACTCCCACACCTTCAACTGCGTAAGGCAATACATTCCCAAGATCATCTGCATATGGTCCAATGACATATTGTACGAAAGAAAGCAGTGGGTTATTGTAAAAGAATTGAGGCCTTATATACCTGCAAAACAAGAAATGAAAATTAAACAACAAATGAATAGCTCTGAAGTGCAAACGCCAGAAATTACGTTACTTGTCTTAATCAAATCAATCTGCACACAAACAAACATGCAAATGTGCATATTATCCACATACGTTGGCATCTAAGAAGTACGGACATTTCTAAGAAGGTAACGTGTCATGTCCAATAGGGCATTTGTTGAACACTTCCAACTTTTGGCCACACAAGAAATATATTCCAATTTTGAATAAAAAAACATTAGAATCCAATGATAAAATAAAAATAATGTAAATTTATATATATTCTCCTCTGGATTCTAAAAAAATTATTATATTTGAGTTAAATATTCATATACACGACATGATATAATAAATATATAAAATTATATATTTTGGATGTGTCCACCACATGTTGTGTTATATTTTTTAAAAAATTTCCGTGTCATCGTGACCGTGTCTATGCTTCTTAGGTTAGCACTATATTGGTTTTATGTCTATTCTCTTTCTAGAGACCAATGATTGTATTTTTTCTCCTCCCAAACACACATTAGTGTGTACTAATTGGATGTTGTTTTTAACAAGAAGTATTTTGATCTCACAAGGCATCGAAGGAAACTTACAAGGCATTGTCACCACCATTAAAGCTTCCATCGGCCACAAACGCAGCAATTGCAAGCACTAGAGATGTTAGATATGCACTAGCTGTGCGTGCCACGGGAATATCAAAAAGTGCCTTTTTATTTGGCAGCAGAGACTCGTAGTTATTCATCACTCCCAAGCATCCTGTCCAATTAGACGGCACAAGAAAAGATGGGCTGAGTTTAACACCATATCGAGCTGCTGTGACCCTTGTTGCTATCTGCAAAACATAAATGATAACAAACCTTCAGAACACGAGAGACAAACTTCCAGTACTCATTATGCGAAGGATGCGAGTTGCTTGAAAGCATTATGACACAAATTGACAAGTTTTTGGCCAAGTCCTTGCTTATGTAATAGCTTTGCAATATTCATACACACGCCCATCTTTACCTTATATAGAATAATAAAAAATATCCTCAGGACTTTAGAACTAGTTTCTACTCATGAGCTGACAAGTTTGACATACTTAGGCCCTGTTTAGCATGGGCTAAAAAGCTGCTTATTAAGCCAAAACGCAAAAGCCTGTTTGTCTTGAGCTAAAAAAGCAACTAAAAAAGTATAAAAAGTTGACTTCCCACTAATGATAAAAAAACAACTTTTTTAGCAACTACCAAGTGCATCAGTTTTTTTAGATTCTAAAAAAAACTAAAAAACCAATCGCCAAACTCCACCTAATGCAAATGTACATACCTCAGAAACTCCTAAGATGGAAAGAAAGCCGCCAAAGAGAGGCACAACGTCAGATACGTAATCATCAAATGTAGCATTAGGCTTGAGGAAGAAACCACTCATCAAAGCTATTGTCCCAAAAGTTGCAACACATAAAGTTATTGCACTAACATAACCCCAAGGAGTGCTCAACTTTGTTGATTCAAACTGGAGATCCATCTCTGCTTTGGGTTGCACCATACAAACCTTCAAAAACAATATTTATAAATGATAGGATCATAAAAGTTGAATTTCAATAAAATAAATCACAGAAAAAGGATGTCATAATCTGAAAATTACATGGGAATAGTTCCAAACTACAAGAAAATAACCTTCAAGTACTCCTGTATGGTTCTGTTTTAGTTTTTCCCTCTTTGTTTTCCATGTTTTTGAAAACAAAACAAAACAATCAAAAGTTCAAAATCACCCATCACTTCATCTCCTTTTCATTTTTGTGAGTAAATAGTTCTCAATAATTTGAAAACAACTTTTCAGTGTTTCCTAAAGTGGATTGTTTTCAAAAAATTTGAAAACAACCTCAGTGTTTCCTAAAAGTGGATTGTTTTCATAAATTTCCCTAAAAATCGTTTTCAGAAACAATTCACCAAGAAGTTTTTTGTGTTATACAGAAATTGAAAACAGAAAACAAAAAACTGAATCACAACCAAATAGGCCCTTAGATTTTAATCCTTCTAGCCGATGCAATAAATTCTTTAAACTTTTTTGAAGTTCTGTGATGCTAGTAACATAAGTCATCAAGGACAAATTATAGAGATACAAGTGCAGTCTATAGGAAATGAATCACTTAAATTAGGTTGTGATTTCCAACTAAATAAATCAAAAAACACATATACAAACACATTTCAATTTACAATCTTCAAAAAAAGTTACACAATAAGATATGTCCTAATCTTCAAGTACCTGTTTTGTGATGTCATTAGATTTTTCCTCCATGAGCCACAACACAACCTCCGTCCCCGCTGATTCTGATAGTTTTCGCTCCAATTTGGGTATGGCTTCTTCAACTGGTTTCCTCAAATTTCCAATGAAAATTCCCCCATCTCCAAATCTCCTCACATCTGTTGCGAAAAATGTATCAAACCCGAAACAGCTTCTCAACTGCCATTTCAAAATCCTCACAAGAATTACACATATTTTTCTAGCTTTTCTCACTTAAACAAATACATACATGTACACATACTCATATGCAGATATACATGTTATATATTAACAATAAACCCAAGTGAGAGAAACAAACACCTTGTCAAGATCAAGAGCCTTGAAAGTTTCCTCTGCTTGCTCCAACATTTCCTTCTCTCTGGCCAAATTGTCACGAACCAGTTTGTTAAACAACCCCACAATTGGGTTATCACTGCTTTCTCTGTCAAGCTCTTTGAGCTTCCTATCGGCCCTCTTCTTCTCAAGCTTAATCGCGGCCTCAATCGAAGGATTACCCATGAATTTCTTGAACTCCTCGTCAGTCTTCCAGTCCAGTTCTTGCTGTTTTTCTCTCTCCTCAGCCTCTGACTCCCTCAATTCATCCTCTCCAGACACACCTCCCTTTTGGGTATCCTCAATTTCAGGCTTTTCTGAAACTACAGCAACAGAGGATGATGATGATGAGGAAGAAGAAGAAGAGGGTTCATTTTCTTGCTCAGCTTTGACCAAAAACTTGACAAGTCTTTTGGAATTGGGGGTGGAGGAGAGAGAAAATGAGAGTTGAGTGTTTTGGCCAAATGGGTGTTTGGAAAGAGAAGGCAGACAAGATGGGCTTGGGTTTTTCTTGAGAACCCATGAGGGAGAAGAAGAGAATGAACAAGAAGTAGTGAAAAGGGTGGCCATTGAAGGAGGAGATGAAGAATTGGATTGAAGTTGAGGGAGAGCATGATGGATTACAGCAGTAGGAGTGGATTTTAATTGAGAAGAGAGAAAGTGGGAGACTGATCTAGAAATTTGTAGAAGTTTTACAGGTGGATTTGGTTGTGGAAATACGGACAAGAGATGAATATAACCCCACAAGAAAATCCCAATCCTAAATTTTGTGGTGCCTATCTTTTGCTCGTGTTTACATTTGTATGTATAAATTTGCATGTACTATGTTATATGAATTGAAAAAAAAAAAAAAAAAACAGTGAAATTTATTGGATGACATAAAAAATCACATAAATCTAGGGGACTTTGAGCCAAAAATCAGTATGGTTGGTTTCTTGTTATAGATCCTTGGTTTGAGTCTGATGGAAAATATGCTCACAAGTGTTTGATGAAATGCCTGTGTGAACTGTTTGTGTCAAAATTGGAGTATTGGGCTTTTTGGTCGCCTTGTCAGAAGTCTGTTTTTCTCAAGTTAGCAACAAAACATGAAAAATATTTAATCCATATTTGTTTTACACAAATATTTTTACATAATTTTTTTCCCTCATACAACTGTTTCATGCTTTGGGTATACTGTATGAAAATGAGAAAGGTCAGTCTCTTGATTTCTCCTTGTTTGTATGTGAACAATTTCTTCTTGTTTATTTTTATGTTCTGATGAGGAACTCTCAAGCTATTGATTCACCCTTTCAGAGTAAATCCCGATTGCCAGCCGTCTCATGCAAACTATGTATATCAATTAAGATGGGTGCAACATGAGGAGTTGAATTAGGATGTCCAGATTTACAGTTTATCCCAAGGCAAGCCGCTTCAGCACTGGGCTGACTCTCTGGGTTATTTCTTCTTGTTTACGTGTGAACAATGGTTTGTGTTTCTTGGGCTATTAGCATTTAACAATTATTTTTGTCTTTTTGGTTTGACACTGCTAAAGAATAAAGCTGTGATTATTTTTCTCCTCTCTTGGTGATAAATACAGTATAGTATTGGTGTGCCTGATTATGTTTGTAGCTAAAGGCATTATGGCAGTTATTTTTAGTTCCACTATGCACATATCAAACTTATATAATTTTTACATAAGAAACGTAGTAAAACGGCACACTAGCTGAATTTTGCAAACCTTGATTTTGGCGTGAATGACCTCACAGTCATGGGTTTGAACTATGTCTCAAAAATTTAATGTCAATTCACTTTTAAAATTTAATTAACTTTGCTGAACTTGATGAAGCTGTTAAACTAATGCATTAATTTGGAAACAGCAATACTAGGTATCATGAAAAATCTTTCATGAAAATAATCATGAAAGTTTTGTGACCTTTGATTATACTTAGAATAAAGCACCACATACTAATTAAGATAATCTAAGGATCATAAAATTTTCATGATCCTTAACTTTTCCCATTTGAAAAATTGGAAATTTTGGTAGTTTATAGATCTCTTTTTTCTTTTAATTCATTGACAGTGTAGAACACAAGGTTTTAAAAAGCGGTTGCGGTCGTCGTACCGGTAGCGGTGACGCGATTGCGGTTGCGGGGTGTAAAAACCGTAGTGTAACGGTTGTGGTAAACGGAACCGTGAATTTTTTTATTTTTCGTACAATTTGAAAAAAACTTACCGATACGCATATTTTTTTTCCATGATCATATTTATTGGATTAAAAATAAATATTGATCAATTTTTGTAAATTTTTAAGTATGATCCAATATATTTCATATTTTTAAAACACTATAAACTAAGTTTTTTACATTTTATTTTAATAGTTAGTGACTTTATATTATACAAAAATTCAATCACTAACATTATATATAAGATAAACAATGACAAAAGTATGAGAATAAATAAGAGCCTAAATATATATGTATATATACATATTTTAACCGAGTCAAATAGATGATGACCACACTTATTATTATTATTTTCAAACAATATATAGATAGACACACACAAACAAAATGGTTTAGTGATAGCAGCTGAATAGAATAGCATAAGTTATACAGTTTCAACAAACCAATAACATATTCTTCATCTTCTCTCTTCTCTCTTCTCTCTCTCTATCTCTTGCTCCTCCATTTTCTCTCTTTATCTTCCCTCTTCTCTCTATCCCTCTTCCCTCATTTTCAGCCTTTTTTTTGTATTTTTTGGAAAGAAACAGTTTGGAACCGTTACGTAACGGTGCGTAACAGGCCGTTACGGCTGTTACGGCACCGTTACGACCGCTACGGCAGCCGTTACAGCCGACACACCTGTGAATCTCAATCACACTGCAAAAGCGGCTGTAACGGGTGGCAGTAACCGCCAAAACCGTTACGTAACGGCGTTACGTAACAGTTGCGGCCACTTTTTAAAACCTTGGTAGAACAAGAGAGAAGACAAAACAAATCATTGGACAGAATAGGTAAATCTGACTATCTGAATGGCTCAATTATCATATACCTCAAAGTTAATTGTTTCTGTGATAATATCATCCAACACAGCATCGGCTATAACTTTTCCAATTTCCTTGTTCCATCGTTGGAAATTTCTCCATTCCTCTGTCGTGCCATTCAAATCTATCAATTGGTTTATATATTTAACATCTCTGTATTGCTCTTCCAATGAGGAAATTTGCTCACAAATTACTTTTCCAAACTCCTCCGGTCCTAAGCCTTCTCTACCACTCCTCTGCCTCCTTCCTTGCTTTCCATAAGTGTCCATCGCTTCCATCACACAGTTGAACAAAAGCTGCTTCGTTTGCATTGAGACCTGTTTGGGCTTCAAGTGCTGATCTGAACTGGACTTGACATCTTGTAATTCTGTTTTGCTAACACAATTGTGCTTCTCAGTCAATGATTGTAAAAGGAATTCGCAGAGGTATGTTGATTTAGCTTTTCTTGGAAAATTGAAACCAGAAATTGGTTTGATTTCTTCTTTTTTTGCTGCAAGAAAGTGTTGAGCTGTTTTATCAGAAAGAAGGGTTTCATTTTACATAATGAAGAAATTTCAGATTTAAAAAATAAAAATAAAAATTAACATTCATTGAAATAAGAAATTAACTGGAGAACCTTCATTGGATGGCAGTTCTTCTAGTACAGACACTGGACTGAGCTGTTTGCTGTTTTTTGCATTTGTAGCTACCTGTTAAACATTGTTGTAGCTAGCTTCATACAAGTATATTTAAGTAGATTTGAACTATTTAAAGCTAGAAATCAAGTAAAACTTGAAATGTTTTGTTTTCTTCGTGACCAACCATGTAAATTCAAAGTAAGTTCTGTTTTCTACCTCTAAATCTCTCAGGTTGTGGAGTTTCGAGGCTTGAAAAGTGCTCTGACAAGGCAAAGGAAAACCCAAGGATGTGAAATTTCTCACTGAATTATGCTGCTGTTTATTTCCCCTCCCAAAAGCTGGTATGCCTCTATCTTTGCAATGCACGCTTTTCTGGCAATTTTTGTAGGAAACGAGCTTGTTGATAGCCGATTTCAGGATCTTTGAGCCATTTGGGATTGCAATTCTCCACTTAACCTTACGACTACCTATTCTGTCGAAGCTCTTCTTCGTGTATCTCCTTTCTGAGAGGTAAACTTCAAGTTTAAAAGGCTCTTGTCGCTCTTCAAGAAGTTGAGCAAGCCGTGCCATAGACACCACTGGTTTTGATTTAGAAAGAGCAGTCATCAAATCTAAAAACAAGGTCTGGATTGGAGCTTAAGAGATTAAGGGATTGAGCATATATGGTTGCAAGCTCAAACAAGGAAGAGATGAGGTTTGCAGAGTTGCAATAGTAATAAATGGAATAGTAACTACACATCTGGCAATTTGAGCTAGCTGACAGAAGTTTGAACGCTTGTAGAGAGAGAGAGAGAGAGATAGTAGATATCACCCTTGTGTGCAGGCAATCTTATAAATGATAGAAGACAGCTTAAAGTTGGGAACGAATCTAAGAATGTTGGAGAGTACAAATAAAATATTTGCGAAGGCAAATTTTTGTCCAGGCAATCTTGTAATTGACTGTACACAACCAACCTACCACTAGAAGTTATACAGGATGGCCTATGCTGCGAATTTGCAGGCGCTCGATCAAAACAAATTATGAATCCGTCGAGGGCACGCATATTAGCAAAGAGCTGGTGGTCCAAGATTACTAGTCAAGAAATTCACCCCAAGTGTTGTCTTAGAGATTGAAACCTATCTCCTCCTAATCACCAAATCACATGAAAATAAGCCGTTGTCATATTATATGGGTATGAGTATCAGTTAGAGTACGTATTAAAAAATTAGATATTTTTAAATCAAAATATTAAGATATAAGATATGAATTCAAAAGTTGGATACGAATATAGAAAAATGCCTTAAACAATTATATACATTACATATACTCCATTCATGAGAAGTTTGGAAGGTTTCTTTACTAGTGAAAATGTGCATTTTTTCTTTAAATATCATATAAAATTTGAAGGTCTAAGTATCCAAAATGTCATACGATCCCAAATGCTTAGAACAACAAACACCCACTTCGTTCTTATTTTAGATACTCATATATAACAATCGAAGACTGTTAAAATGACTAATTAGATTCTCATTTAGTAAACAAATCACCTCAAAACTAACCGAGGCAACAATCAAGTTATATCTAACATTCTTAATTATATTATATCTAATAAACAAAATACCTAGTGTAAATATAAGAATCTATGTAACACACCTTATCAATATGTCACCACCCCTGGTGGTCATATCATACATATTATCTTGAAAGTTTGTATCATGTCATATATGGTCCCCTCAATTTTATTGTCTGTGTGTTGAAAAATGTACATGACAACCCTAATGGGCTTAGAAAGCAAATTGAATATTGTACATGTTTATTTGGATGAGATTGTATGGTTGGGAGAGTCATGAATTAAGTATCTATACTGGATATCAAATATATATATATATATGTCATATTCCTTCTAAAAATATGCATGCATCTAGAAAGTTTGTATGCTTATGACTCTTCTATGTCCCTTTCCATACGACACCATATAATCAATTTTGGTGTCATACATTGCTAGAATTTATGCATGTGGGTGGGTCCAATGTTTTGGCTAACTTGTTTAATTGTGAGTGAAGTGGGTGTGTGACTAACATTATTACAATTTACAGTTCTATCATTATCTTTCTACCATTCTCTTTGATGTATTTTAAAATAATAATAAATTACTAATCAATCTAAATAGTTAGATTTAATTTTTATTAAATTTTATTGAAAATAAATTTTAGTTAAATCGTCATTAAAAATAATTTTTTGTGATTATTTTTTGTATGTCGCTAAAAATTAACAATTAACGACTTTTTTTTGTTGCAGTTTTATAAATTGTCGCTAAAACTTACAATTAGTGACTTTTTTCGTGATGGATTTTTCAAATTGTTTTTGAAAATTAAAAATTAGTGACATTTTTTTTTGATGATTTTTTAAACTATCACTAAAACTTATGATTGGTGGCATATTTTGTGACAATTTTCAAGTAGTCGCTGAAAATTAACAATTAGTGACCTTTTTTAATAATGTTTAATGAAAAATATCATTAATTATCATAGGCCTTATTGAATAATAAGTCCACCTATTAAGTCCTATACATAAGTCTCTCTTAAAAAAAATATGAGTTACCATCATCTTCTCAACTATTGGTTACTTTATTTTTTCATTTATAAATTTATATATTTTAACCCTGCCAACTAGAAAAATGTGTTCTTTTCACTTCTTCACAGTTGAATGGGTCAATTTGTATAAATTAATAGATAAAATGAATAAAGTGTTTATTAATAATTAAAGATATTTTGATGTAATTAATAAAAAAAATATTATTGTTGCTCAAGCTATGTTTATGCCACGCTTTGCATTTCTTGGCCAAAGTCACAGAGGTTCATTACGTGTCATTTTAGGGGTGTTTTGGGAAGATGGTTATAATCTGATTTTTGGTGAAAAGCTGATTATAAGCAGATTATAATCAGCTTTTCTGTGAGAGAAGAGGTTGGTAATAATCTGAAAATCAGATTATTACCATGTTGCCAAAAGAGGCCTTAGTCCTTATTTAATGTTTCAAGTATGTTAATTTAGTTCCTAACTTATTAATTTTATTATTAAATAGTCTCTATATAGTAAAAATATTCTCATCAAATCACATTTACATATTAGAAAAATGAAAAAAAAATAAAATAAAATCAAAAGTAGGTGATTTGCTTTATTTTTGTCTTCAATATTTAATTGTATCAATATAATTTGAAAAAAATACCTCTACTTTCTGTTATCAATGGTAGATGGAGAAGGAGATTGGGAATGAATCTTTGGTGAATGAAAACATTTGCCGCAAAAGAAAATAATGGAGGAATACGCAATAAGAAAATAATAGAAAGAAGATAAAGTAATTTATTTATTTATTTATTTATTTTTTTGCGCGCGCGAGCAGAAATAACACAAAGTTAAGCAGAACTCCAAGTTCCATGTTCATCTTAGTCTCGAAGTTATATTACCAGTCATTCAAATTCATCAATGCATCTCTACTGTGTAATTAGTTAGATTTAATGCTATATGTTGCTACTTTTTATAGTTATACATGTGTTTCTTTTATGAAGGATATTCACATGTAACTCCAATGGAGGTTAATGTGACTAGTGGGACATGTAAAAAAAATTATAGAAATGAATAATTGTATTTTGATTTTTATATTAATACTTACCTCATGTTTGATGGGTTATTTCAAAAAATTGTTTTGATTATTACTCTCATCTATTATTTGATGTTTTTCAAACTTTTTTTTAGGGTTTAGGGTCTCAAAATAATAAAAAACAATGGTGTTGATAATAATAGTGAGTTTTGGTTGGATGAATTAGAGTTTTGGAGTGAGGAGGAAGAAAAAGAAGAGAAAATAATTTTGATTTAGGAAAGAATAAACGGAGATTTGAATAAGAAGAATACGTATAATTGATTAAGGTGTACTATGAGAAAAAAAATTATTTTAATATTTAATATGTATTGTCCTTATTAGTAAATTCACATTAAAATATAATAAAAATTAAAATTTTAAATTTTATGATAAATTACAAATACACCCCTGAGGTTTTCTTAAAATACGAATTGTTCTTGTGGTTTGGAAAATTACAAATATCTCATTGTCAGAATTTTTTATTTAACAGAATTAATTGAAAAAGTAAAATTTCTAACTGACCTATACAATAATAAAATTATCTGAATTATTAACTGAAATGAAATTTTAACATTATTAAAAACTATTAATTAACTTGATGATTTATTAATAAAATGACCTATTTGTTATGAAATTAGAAACCTTAGGAGGCATAATATAATTTCTAAAATCACAAAAGATAATTTATAATTTAAATAAACCTCAAGATATGTTTATAATTTATCCTAAATTTTAAATCAAACCTATGGAGATATTTTTTGAATTCAAATAGAATACCCCTACAATCTCCAAGGTTGATGGTGCCTTACTTGGTTTTAAATTTTTGGTTAAAAAAATATAAAAGGATAAAATTAGTTACATAAGTTAATAAGATAAAATATTACATTTAAATCATAATCATTATACTTTTTCTTTCATAAAAATAAAAAAAATCAAATCAAACGAGACTGAAAAAGTCAAGTTAAAATAATCCCAATGCAAAAAAATAATCAAAAAAATCAATGCTAACACGGAGACTAGGTGGATTTAGTAAATAATAAGCTCTCTCTCTCGTTTTATTGTGGGACCATGTGGGATATTCAGTATCCATTTCCGATATTTCATCAATTTTTTGTTTGACATCCTAATACACGTATAAATACATTTATTTAAATTATATATATATATATATTTTAAAAGTTAAAAAAATACACTAATTTAAATCATCTTAAACAAACTTTGTTCACTGATGGATTGTCTAATGGGCGCATAGTGAACTGGATTAGACCTCTTTAATATGATGATGTACTAGAAAAGCCTTACTCCTTTGTAAAAGACTTATTTATTTCCATTGCAGGAAAAGATCCAATATGGGTTTTTTTTTCTAATAATGTTTGAAAGCTCTAATCTAACTCTAATTATGTGGAGAGTATCTATGTGAAGGTGGGGGCCACACTCCTCTCTCTATCTCTCTCTACTCTCTCTTCCACGTCATTAGAGTTCTATCTAGAGCTTTCAAATTAGACCTATGTATCATTACTTTTCTTTTCTTTTTTTTTTTGTCATTTTGTATACATTAGTAGAGTTTTTATTTTTTTTTTAATTTTTAAAGAAAAGTATTTGGGAGTTCTAATTGAGCATCCTCAATTTTAGGACTAGGTATAGGATTATCCGAACTGCCCAACCTGCCCAACCTGAATCAATCTGCATACAAATGAACGGTTTCGCAGACACAATGCGAGCAGATGTAGTTTGAAATATGGCATGATTACGGATTGCGGGTTTAACCTGCATTTGCAAGAACCAGCCCGTACTTAGACTTTTAAAAAAAAAAAAAAAAAAACCTAGACCGTTGTTATTTTATTATTACATTTTGGATGAATGTAAAAGTCAATGAAGAATTACTTGTAAGTAAGCTTAGGATTCTGAATGATTTTACTTTAATTGTATTTTTGGGTAGTAGATAGTGAATGAGATTAATGATCTAATTTAAGATTTTGAAAGATGTGCTTGTGTTAGTTTATGATTTGATTTAAAAGTTTAGGATTTTGAATGACTTGTTTGTGTTTAGAATTAATTTTGTTGTGTTTTTAATTTTATAAATTTTAATTCATTAATTATTAATGTTGGAGCATTTTAGAAAATAGGGGAAAAAGGGCCCAAGATAAATATTTACAAAATGAGAAAAAAAAAATTCAAAATAAATTTTTAAAGAACAAAGTCCAATCTGCAAACCGTCCATAACCGCCCACACATTCGCGAACCCTATCGTACAAACCGTAACCAGCACTGCGGGCGGTTGCGGGTTGACTTTTTCCCAAACCGCATATACACAAGCGGGTCTAAACTGATCCACAAACTGTCCAAAACCGAACCACGACCAACCCTACTCAATTCACTTCTAATGATATGAAATAGATCATGTAAAGGGAGATACCACACTCCTCATCCCTCCTCTCTCTATCTCTCTCTTCTATCTCATTAGATATCCTTGTGGGAGTTAACCTCTTCACCCTTGCAAAGTACCAAATACTTGCCTCATTAATTCAACTTCTACTTAAGAAGAGTTGAACGAATGACCTTCTCTTGAGACTAAATCTTTAAAAGAAATCGTGGTGAAAAATGGGCAAGGTGCGGTGAAAAATGGGCAAAGGTTTCCGCGTTTTTCTGGACGAGCGCGGGTAAAGAAGCTAGTCCAAGACTATAGGTTTAGGGTAGCCACTTGGAACATAGGAACCTTAACGGGTAAGACGATGGAATTGGTAGATGTTATGATTAGGAGGAGAGTTAGTATAGCTTGTTTACAAGAAACTAAATGGACAGGAGAGAAAGCTAGGGAAATTGAGGATACCGGTTTTAAACTATATTATAGTGGTAAGGATAGACGTAGGAATGGGGTAGGAATCATAATTGCCAAGGGTCTCGTGGAAAGTGTAGTAGCGGTCAATAGGAAAGGAGATAGGATTATGCTAGTTAAACTAGTTATTGGAGGGAATATAGTGAATATTATTAGCGCATACGCCCCTCAAGTAGGGTTAGATGATCAGACTAAGAGGGATTTTTGGGAGCAAATGGATGAGATCTTACAGGAGATAACCGTAGGAGAGAACCTGGTTATAGGTGGAGATTTTAATGGTCATGTGGGCATAGATAAATTAGGTTATGAAAGGGTACATGGTGGATACGGTTTTGGTGACAGAAATGAGGCTGGAGAGAGTATCTTAGATTTTGCGTTGGCTTCTGACCTGGTGGTGGCCAATACTATGTATAAGAAGAGGGAGGAGCATTTGATAACCTTTAAGAGTGGATTAGTTAAGAGTCAAATAGATTACTTCTTAGTGAGAAAAGTGGACCGCCTAAAATGCAATGATTGTAAGGTGATTCCTGGAGAGAGTATGGTCTCTCAACACAGGATTTTGGTACTGGATTTATGTTTTAGAGGGCAATACCAAGCTAAGAAGGATGGTGGGCGTCGTAGGACGAGATGGTGGGACCTAAAAGGGGATAAATTAGAAATATTTAAGAATCGAATGGATAAGGAAGGTACTTGGGACTTAGAAGGTGATGCTAACACTATGTGGAACTCGATGGCCAATTGTATGAGGAGAATCTCAAGGGAAGTGCTTGGAGAGTCGAAAGGAACGAGACCCAGCTCTAGGGAAACTTGGTGGTGGAGGGAAGAGGTTCAAGCGGTAGTTAAGGCAAAAAAAGAGGGCTTTAAAAAGTGGCAGAAGGATAGAACTGAGGAAAACCTTAAGAGCTATAGATTGGCTAATAAGGAGGTCAAGAAAGTAGTGAGAGAGACTAAGTTGAAAGTTTATGATGACTTATACACTAGACTAGATAGTAAGGAGGGAGAGAAGAGGGTGTACAAACTTGCTAAGATGCGGGAAAGGAAAACAAGAGATTTTAATCAAGTAAAGTGCATCAAGAGTGAGGATTCTAAGGTATTGGTGAAGGATGATGAGATTAAGGAAAGATGGAAGAATTATTTTGAGAAACTATTAAATGAGGAACATGGAGGTACGACAATAAGGGAAGAAATAGCCAATAATACGATAAACCAAGACTATAGGTTCTATCGCAGGATTAGGAACTTTGAAGTGGAGTTTGCACTTAAGAAGATGAAATCTAATAAGGCTTTAGGACCTGATGATATCCCTATTGAAGCTTGGAAGTGTTTGGGCAAAAAGGGAGTTGCTTGGTTGACTAAGTCGTTTAGCAAAATTTTGTTGACTAGGAACATGCCAGATGAGTGGAGGAAGAGTATTTTAGTGTCAATCTATAAGAATAAAGGTGATGTTCAGAATTGTAACAACTATAGAGGAATCAAGCTAATGTGTCATATAATGAAAGTGTGGGAGATGGTGATGGAACGCCGATTGCGAGATATAACAGAGGTGTCAGAGAATCAATTTGGGTTTATGCCTGGTAGGTCAACAATGGAAACGATCTATCTTTTGAGGAGAGTAATAGAAAAGTATAAAGAAAAGAAAAGAGACATTCATATGGTGTTTATTGACCTTGAGAAAGCATATGACAGAGTGCCCCGGGATATAATATGGTGGGTGTTAGAGAAGAAAGGGGTGACAAAATGTTACATTGACGTGATTAGGGACATGTATGAAGGGGTGGTGACCACTATTAGATCGCCAGCTGGAGAGACAAATGAATTTCCTATCACTGTAGGGTTACACCAAGGATCTACCTTAAGTCCTTATCTTTTTGCTTTAGTTATGGACAAGTTGACGATAAATATTCAGGATGACGTGCCATGGTGCATGCTTTTTGCAGACGATATTGTGCTAGTGGATAAGACTAGAGAAGAAGTTAACACAAAACTAGAGATTTGGAGAAAAGCTCTTGAAGCTAAAGGATTCCGGATAAGCAGAACTAAGACAGAGTACATGGAGTGTAAATTTAGTAACAGTAATAATGAAAGCAGAGGAGAAGTGAAGATTGAGAACCAAGAACTGCCTAAGAGTGAACATTTTCGTTATTTAGGGTCGATTATCACAACAACGGGAGAGATTGATACAGATGTGGCCCATAGGATTAAGGCAGGATGGTGTAAGTGGAGAAGTGCGTCTGGGGTTTTGTACGATAAACGAATACCCACTAGACTAAAAGGTAAGTTTTATAGAACGGCTATTAGACCGGCTATGTTGTATGGGACAGAGTGTTGGGCAACCAAGAAACAACATGTAGATAAGATGAGTGTGGCTGAGATGAGGATGCTAAGGTGGATGTGTGGTAAGACTAGACAAGACAGGATTAGGAATGAGTGTATTCGGGAATGGGTAGGAATAGTACCGATAGAAGATAAGTTGAGAGAGAATCGTTTGAGATGGTTTGGTCATATTCAACGGAGACCAACAGAGGCAGTAGTGAAGAGATGCGATGCTGTAACGGTTGATGGTAGTGTTAGGAGACGGGGTAGGCCTAGATTAACGTTGACTAGTGTTATAAATAAAGATATGAATCTACTTAATTTGACTAATGAAATGGCCTTTGATAGGGCCACGTGGAGAAGAAGGATTCATGTAGCCGACCCCATTTGATGGGACTTAAGGCTTGGTTTGGTTTGGTTTGGTTTGGTTTGATTACTTATATATTAATAGAGTTAGCAGGGGAATGAGATAATACGAAGGGACTCGACACTAGCAATGAGATAAGAATTAACTACTATTTTGATTTTGAATAGACACTAGCTGGTCATCTTAATTTTGTACTATTGTTTGACATTTGGGATTATTGACTTTTGAGATTGTTCAACATCATCAATCACAATGGAAGAATCTTTAGGTCGGTCAATACCCAGGATGCATTATTTGAATCTGTTTATTTGTTTGTTTGTTGAAGCAATTTATTTTGCTAATGATCCAAACCACAATGTTTAGAGTAATGTTTTTGAAGAAAGTAGGGGCACCTCCTAACTACCAATTTCTTTGTAATCAACCTCCACCTAGTATACATATCTCACAAGTCACAATTGCGAAAACTCAATTACTTGTGAATAAAACTATCCCAAAAAAAAAAAAAAAAAATTGTGGAGGGTTTTTTTTGTTGATAATTAATGGGAATATACATTATTCATAAAAAAATAAAATTTGAATGATTATTCCTAACCATTACATGAATGGAGAAAAATAATCGAAGGATAGGAATTATTTAATTATCCCAAACTTAGGTAATGTCCCACTTTGACCAATCAACTAGGACAAATTTGCTGCACATAAATAAATGACCCAGATTTGTCTATGGCTAGTAGTGATAATTTCAAAAGTGAGTATTATATGTGGAATCCATTTTATATGAAATCTATCCTTTGTCACATATTTGTATTTCATTATGTAAAAAATTTACATGCGTTTATGGACTAATCTAACAATCAAACTAATAAAATTTACATACGTGAGCACCCACGAGCGATTATGGAGTAGTTACAGGCCCAACAAATCCTCAACTGCATTTCGAAAGATGACGATAGAATGGGCACAGTTGTCCTTAGGAAGAAGAAGAAGAAGCTTGTGAATATTTGAAACAATAGGTAGGAAAGCTAACTATAATCTATGTAAATTATTTATCTTTACTTGGCCGTAAAGTTGCAAATAAAATGCTGACCAAAGAGAGAAGCTCCTTTCACTCTTTATTTTTTTCTTTTTTTTGTGTCAAAACATCACACATGAATGCTTATTATATTGTTTACATTCTTACTTTTTCTCTTTCAAAGAACCACCCAACCCCACACCCAACATAAGCAACAATAGTAATGAGCAAAGTTGAAACCATATGTTTTATCATGATTTTTTATTTTAGAAATTATTTTAAAAGTGAAGTGTATAATATAAATATAAATTTGATGAGTTATGGACGATTATTCTCAGAATAATATATCATGATTATTTCACTACTCATCCAAAGAGAAGGTGTATCATTGAATACAAGCCTCATTCAATTTTCATGAACCTGTCCCGTGCATTATTATCATGCCTGCTGGACCTATAAGCATGACAACAAAATCATCATGGTGATACAAATGCCTTCTAATGGAATTCATCATTTATGTTTCTTTTTTCCTTTTCTATTCTACAATTATTAACAATAAACAATATGATGCACACTTAACTTCAACCTTTTGTCAATTTATTTTTACGGAAAATATTTGTGACTCATAAAAAAATCTTCTTAACTTTTGATTCTCAATCATATTAGCCTAACTCCCTTACCACATTTTTGTGGGTCACCAGTTTTTTTTTTTTTAATTTTTATTTTTGATACATTAGAAAGAAATAATATATCTATATTATTATAAAACGAAGTCTTTTATTGGTGTTTATGTCTTATATTTTTAATTTTTTCAAATACCCCGATTGCCACATTTAGTTTTGTTTTGTTTTATTTTTATTTATTTATTTATTTTTATTTTTTTTTGCGTCAGTTACGTGGTTAGTTATAAATTAAAGATTTATAAATTTTTTTAATTTTTAAATTTTGAATTCAATCATATACTTCATAATCTTTTTTTTATTTTTTATTTATCAATATTTCACAATC
The DNA here is from genome assembly GCA_030407325.1 of Camellia japonica. Classification (NCBI taxonomy): domain Eukaryota; kingdom Viridiplantae; phylum Streptophyta; class Magnoliopsida; order Ericales; family Theaceae; genus Camellia; species Camellia japonica. The sequence continues at coordinate 159,044,993 of JAPPVO010000029.1, forward strand.
TGATTTATCTGATAATACTTCTAATATATATATATACTTTTTGCTTTTTTGGTATAATACATATATATATATATATATATAATTCTAGAAGTGAGAAAGAGAGGAGTGTAACATTTTTTATTTTTATTTTTCACATGAGGAAATAACGTGGGATCCACGAGAAAACCTCACCAAGGCAATTGCTGACTAGGGAGGTCCCTCATGGCCCTTATAACGCGGAGGAGTGTAACATTTGACATCCTTAAAAAAATTCTAGTCAACTGGACAAATCCATTGCAATGACATTTCTAGAAGATTTTCAAAATTTTCAACGACAAGGATGTCCCAAGAAGAGTAACCCAACTTATGAGCCGTCTGATTTTTTTTCTAGCATTTTTTATTATTTGTGCAAAAGTGATAAAACTATGTTATAATTCCATATTTGCCCCTCTCAATGGCAATTGGCTATATAAATACACACACTCCATCCTCTTCCATGTCTCTCTGTTCCAAAACCATTTCATGAGATCAAACAAGATGTCAAAGGTCAGCACATTTTGCATATTAGCCCTCCTCCTCTTCTTCACGCTAACATGCACCGCTCGGCCAGAGCCTGCATTTCACCACATTACTCCGATGAAAACACAACATAGGGTACGCTAATTTCCTAAACTAATCATATTTATCGGTTTTTATACTAAAATATGTGTGGGTTTCTCTTAAATTGATCTTTTGCTAATTTTATTTATGTTTTTTTTTTTTTTTTTTTCAAAGGATGTTAGAGTTGATCAGATGGAAGAGAGTTGTGAAGGAGTTGGAGAAGAAGAGTGCTTGATGAGAAGAACACTAGCAGCCCATGTTGATTATATATACACCCAGAAGCAAAAGCAGCCATGAAAATAATCTGTTTTTTTATTTTTCTTTTAAATATATATTCATTTATTTCATGTAATTCAATACTTCATATAGTCATTAGGTTGGTAGCTAATTTCTATATATTGTGCTCCTTTTTGTTAGCTAAGATTTTCAAGTTCAGAGCCATTTGATCGAATATATATTTTCATTTTTCTTTAATTTCTTTCTCTTTTCACTTCACCCATAGGAGGATTTTATGTGTATACAGGAACGGAACTAAGATTTCATTATCGGAAAGGCCAACAAAAAAAAAAAAAAAATTCACCATATACACAAAACACACATATGCATATATGATATCGTTAGTAAAAATTATGTTGAGTCTAGATCGACATCAACCAAGCATTAATTCAAACTGAACAAAATAGGAAAAAAAATCAAGCAATTGTGATTTTGGTTCTAATGCCTTAAAAGAATGAAGACTTCTTTGGATCAATTGATGGTAACAAGGTAAATAAGAAAAAAAAAAAAAGTGTTTTATATCAACTGATGATAACAAGGTAGATTAAACAAACAAAAAGCAATTTTAAATTGAAATCACCTATGTTCATTCAATAAGTACAAATTATAGTGAAAGAAACTACTCCTAAGTTACAACTTGAACTACTCTTAAGTCTAAAAGCTAAGTTGTTATATTGTTGTTGATGTCCCTTCTCTGCAAATTTTTAGCCTTTATATTTCTTTAATTTTAAATTGAAATCACCTATGTTCATTCAATAAGTACAAATTATAGTGAAAGAAACTACTCCTAAGTTACAACTTGAACTACTCTTAAGTCTAAAAGCTAAATTGTTATATTGTTGTTGATGTCCCTTCTTTGCAAATTTCTAGCCTTTATACTTCTTTCCCACGCTCCCATGATCTCTTCAATCTGCAACTGTTGCTGTGTAATTGCTGCAACTGCTTCCTGACTTTTAAGCCTTCTAATCACATTAGACATTCACTTATGTCTGTCGAATTGCCCCTTCTTCAAGTTATCATTTGCCTACAAGCCCTTCTTAACCTTTCATCGACAGAGAAAGACTCCTACTTTGTTCATGCTTCCTCTTGAAGGACTGCCTATTAAGTCCATGAACACTGCTAGTAACTGCTCCACCATCCAATATTAACCCATAGGCACAAACCCTAATGACCCTTGTTTTTTGATGCTAACTATCCAACCTGGACTTAGCCACGTGTCCTCAATCGACTGGACCACCTGTTGATAGGTTCTTGAAATTTGTTGGCCAATTCTTTCGCAACTACTACAATTGCTACAACTGCTTCTTCATCTTTCTCCAGCACTTCACACAAACCTGCCACATGTCCTCCATGATCTCTAGTACTACCTTTGACAAAGAAAAACATTTTACTAAGGCTTATAACTGCTTGTAACCTCCTTTGCTTCTTTAAACTTTTTATCTTTGACCCAACTCCACTTTTAAACCTCCAGCCACATCATCACACAATGTCCCTTCAATTAATGAGCATGATCGACAGAGGAAAGCTGATAACTAGCTCATGACCCTCTTAGCCAATTGATGCACATAATCAAATCCTTCACACCACGTAGCTCCTTGACTGCTGAAAGACTTCATTTTGACTTCACTGCTACATGTCATAAGCAACTTTTCATTCCCTGTCGACAGAAGAGTTACAAAAATGGGTGCAAACATATATATAAATTATATACACACAAAAAAAAATTAAACACCATAGAAACAATTTCTAATAGGATGAATAAGTTTTTTTTTTATTTAAAATAAAAAGAAAATTCAAGATGAAAGAAGAATGACATATATTTTTTATACTATGAGTCATTTTATATATAAAATGATATCTATATATATAGATATTTCAAGTTCTATAACAAACAATAATATTCACAGCAATAAGGGGGCCATAACCTTCCATAATTTGCTCCTAATTCCGTCCCTTATACATACACTAGTGAACATTGCAGAGATGGCATACATGTTTGCATTTCCACATTCTTTATGTTTTACCAGCATAAAGATTGTATTGGTACAAGTATTTGATGAGGAAACAGCAGAAGTGAAATGGCAAATTACACTTTGCACCATTTACTTTATACTCGGTCTCACTTTGTTTTTTTTAACTTTTTAATTGTCCCAGTTATTAACCCCATAGACTTCAAATCAAATTGCAGTTGGGATCAGTCATATAAAAAAATACTAAAATAGAGGAACGAACTGAGGTGAGATTTTGATAAAAAAAAAAAATATGAAAGTGTTAAGGATTAAAGCATGATAGTATTAAAAATACTGGGCGTTAATACTAAATATATATCATGCTGCTCATTACAAGAAATTAGGTTTTACAGACAAAATTTATGGATAAAATTATTTTTTAGTGACAAAATATCTTTGTCACCAAAAGTGTTAGTATTATTTTATTTTTAGCGATAAAATTGGACATTTAATAATGAATTACAAATCTTTTGGGACCAAAAGTTTTGTTTTGTCTCAAAAAATAAATCTTTTTGGAATCAAGTTATTTTGTTCCTAAAAGTACATCTATGATATTTCCAAAATTTTGTTCCCAAAAGTCTATTTTTTGACTTTTTGGGATGGTCTTTTAGCAACTATCCTCATGACAATTGAAATTAGCCCCTAAATATTTTTTGCAACAAAATTCATACTTCTAGAAACAAAAAAAAAAAAACTTGATCTTTAAAACTTTTATATGTTACAGTGATTGTTCTCTTTAGTTTTCATAGAGGTGTTATAGAAATGGATTCAATTACATTTTAACTCAAAATCGGGATGTAGATTGGGACAATTAAAAAATTATTAGACAAAATAAAATTAGGTATAAAATATGGTGTAAAGTAAAATTTAATTAAATTAGAAAAAAAATCTTGCTATATTTGTAATCGACAAAGCTTCATGAAATTGCAAACTATTACTATTTTTACATTATTTCGTGAGATTGTTTGTAATAGTTTGTCCACGTAAATGATTTGAATTTAAGAAAATTTGAAGAGTTGTCACGATTCTATATTGATAATTTGAATTATTTATTTTGTATGATTTTTTTGTATATATTATTTATAAAAAAAAATTAAGACTCTGTTTAGTAGAGCTTTGAAAATTTAATTCCATCAAACGATTTGAGTGTGGTGTTTGGTGAGAGCTTTCAAAAATTGATTCCACAACCACGTTGAAAACACGTCTACCCAATCATCCTCTCGGACGTCTGGCCAGTTGACCAGAACAGTGTTCTTTTTTCTTTTTTTTTGACACATGTTATTTTTATATTTTAAATAAAAAATATTCAGAATTTTTTTAAATTTTTTTATGAGTTTTGAATAAAATTTTGAATTGTGTGTTTAGTTATGAGTTGTAAATTTTTGAATCAAATATTATATGTTATATTAAAAATTTCAAACTCAATTCAAAACTCTTTTCAAAATTCATAATCAAACAAATTTTTCACACTCAAATCATAAATTCAAAATTCATAAACTCAAAATACAACTCGATTATCAAATCATAATTCTAAAACTCTGCCAAACGTTATCAAAATCAATATGATAATCGTAACTTTCTATTTTATTATATTTACCTCCAAAAAAATGAACGATCTATTTTTAAAAATATATTTGTTTATTTTTTTCGAATGAATGTTGGAGAAGCCTAGAAAAATCTCAAAAATTTCAGATGGCTCACTATAGTTGGTTGCCATCTTTTGATCCACAAATCAAAGTTTCAGGAGTTTGAAAGGACATTTTGCCAGCAGCATTTTTTAACCCAAGTGTTCTTGTTTTATATCAGTCCAATGTAAGCCTTCATCTTGGTAATGGAAGAAGATGTCGATTCTGGATTTGTAAGTATTCATCTTGGTAATGGAAGAAGATGTCGATTTTGGATTGATAGGTGGCTTGGGGAAGTTAGTCTAAAAGAGGTATTTCCGAGGTTGTTTTCTTTGTCATTAGACAATGAGGGTATTGTGTTTGAGTTCTATGGAAGAAAATCCACTCTAGGTGTGTGGGACTTCTCCTTTCGTAGGCAACTGTTTGCTTGGGAAGTGGATGATTGTTTTCAGCTCATTCACTTACTTCAATCTAGCCTTGTACTGAGTGAATCAGAGGACGACAGATTGGTTTGGAAAGCTAAAGCATCAGGAATGTTCACTGTAAAATCAGTTTGTGATTAGATCAGTTTGAATCTTGGTCCGTTGCCTACTATGCCTAAATTGATTTGGATGAATATTGCTCTTTCAAAGATGCAATTCACCTGGTGGCTGGCTTGGAAGGGCACACTAAAAACATCAGTGTTCTTGATTCTACTGTAGCCCCTTTATGCATTTATGTAATTCCCGTGATGAAGATGTAAACCATGTGCTTCTACATTGCAATTTTGCCCGGAAAATCTAGACAGAGATTTTGTCATGGGAGGGTATTTTTTGGGTGGCGCCACAATCTGTGAGTCATTTGTTGGAGTGATGGGATGGTTTCAAATTCAAAAAGTTGGAGAAGAGCATTTGGGGGGCACTTCACCTGTTGTGATATGAAACTCATGGAAGGTTAGAAATGAGTGCAAGTTTGTTGATCTTGGTGTTAATTGGGAAGGCTTGTATGAATCTATATTAATGCATATAGCCTTATGGGTAAAATACCATGTCAAAGGGGTGAGTTATTTTGTTTCGGACTTATTGTTTAGGATCAAAACTATTAGGGGTTGCTAGCTGCTTGTTTTGACTATGTTTTGGGTAGATTGTAGTTGTTGTTTTGTTTTCTGTCTGGTTGATATCTCCTCAACCTTGTCATATGATTGGGTGAGTCTTTTTGTGACAACCTAGTTGGGATAAAAGGTTTTCACTTTGATACTTCTAGCACCTACTTTGGTTTTATGTTTATTGATGTACGATGTAAGGTTTTATCCTTAATTCTTATTCAATAAAGTTTTTTTTGCCAATAAAAATAAAAAAAATAAAAAACTGGGGAAATTTCAACGGGGTTAGTTTTGAAAAATATTTATAAATAAATAGTAAATTTTATATGCAATAATAATTAAAAATGTAAAGTTTTTCATCAATCTATAATTACTTTTTAACAGCACCATTGATTAATAATTCTCCTCTAATATAATAGAATAATGAAGGTATTTTAGTGTATTGTAAAAGATTAATGATAATCATTGAGGTATGTGACTATAGAAGGGGGAGAAATTATATAAATAAATATATATATATATATATATATTAGTAGGCCGCACATATAATGCGTGTAATTAAAAAAAAGGCATAGCACAAGAATAATGATAGAAAAAAAATGCACGTATAGTATGTGTTGTTCAAGTGTTAAGTACTTGTTGTGCAAAACCCATGATCTTAATTTCACATCTTATTCTTTTCTTTTTTATATAAACAAAAACTCAAAATATGAGACACATTTGTGTTATCATCGCCACTAGCCTTCATTTTATATATTAGAATAGGTAGTTTTTTTTTTTTTTTTTTTTGTGGGGATAATTAGGTGTCTAGGCCAGTTTACGCATATCTCGACTAATCTCGAGGAACTAACTCCACCGCCTCCTTGCGGAGATCTCATTTAAAGCCAGAGCAAACACTCTGTATGAACTAGTCCCAAGAAAACTTACTGGGGCTAGTAAGTATTGCATTTGAGATCTAAAAGAGCACACCCCAAATCTCAAGTTATGCCCATTAAACCAACCACTGGTAGAGCCACATGGAGACCGAGCGGGTCATGTGCCCCTGGGTTTTTGGATTTACAATTTTTTTATTACATATGTATTATAAATAAAAATTTTAAACAAAAATAATATTTAGAATAAAATGTCAATGTCATTTTTAAACTTACGAGGATAATAGTGATTGTTTTATTGAAAATGAAGTGATTACAACAAATTATATTTTTATGTATGCAAATTTTGTGAAAATTTTTCAATATAAAGGTAATATCCATCATTATTGATGTGCAAATATAATTAATCTCACTATATATTTGTAAAAGTTACTAGAATGTTAGTTGTAGTTGTATGTGGAGTTCACCTTCATATGTTGCTTTACTATTGATTGGTGATATTATATATCAATGATGATGTGATAACATTATTATATGAAATTTTTATTCAAATTTTGTAAAAAATTAATTTTATCTTACCATTATATAATTTATTTTAAGACTTAATATATGATTTTTTTACATTATCTATAATACACTAATTACACGCAATACTTTCTTTTCGATTTTATTCAAAAATTAATTGTAAAATTTGAGAAAAGATTTGTGACTCGAAAATCTTGGCCCCGAATGCCCCTAATCCGTGAAACGACGTCGTTTCACGACTTTAATTTTTTTTTGTTTTTTTTCTTCTTCTTCCTCGTGTCTGAACTCTGAAACGGGTGAGGGAGAGGGAGAGGGAGAGGGAGAGAGAGGGAGAGAGGGGAAGCAGAGAGGAGAGGGAGAAAGAGAGAGGAGAGGCGCCGCCGATCTGCCCCGCCGCAGCCCCGATCGTCGCAGCCTCCGACCACCGCCTCCGGCCCGCCTCTGCCTCCTCCTCCCCCAATGAATATGCCCCCTCCAGTCCCCCTTCTCCCTCCTCCTCCTCCTCCTCCTCCTCCCTCCTCCCTCCTCCTTTCTTCCTCTTCCTCTGATTTTCTTCGTCTTCTGAGAAAAAAAAAAAAAAAAAAAAAAAAAAAAAAAAAAACGTCGAAAACGACGTCGTTTCTGATTCGGGGCTGATTCAGGGCAGCTCATTCGAGCTCCCAATCGCAACTGGTAAAATTTTATGTGAAATACTTTTGTAATAATTTATTTAAATTTTTGTACTTAATATTAATTTGTTGGTTATGAAAAAAAATTATAATTAATAAATATCATTTTTAATTTAATTTCCGAACTCTGCCACTAAAACTAACCTTGAGATTGGAGAGATTATATTTCAGAGACATAAATTGAATAGAGTAGTGTGGTAGGGAGGGAAAGTGGTGTTGTTTGCCATCATAGTAATAATAGTTATATGTATATTTACTATTGGACTTGCCTTCTCTTTAGTCCACAACTTGAGGATATTATTTGGATCCGTAAGACTCACCAGAAGTTTTGTTTCTCAATAATTTAAATTGTTCATTTTGTCACTCTTTTTGTGTATGTCATCTATAAAAAAAATTAAGTCAGTCCGATAGTCGTAACTTATTTAATTTATCACATTTGTCTTTATAAAAATAAATGATAAATATACTTTTAAAAATAGATTATTCATATGTGTATATATATATATATATATTGTGTGAGTTAACAAACGCAATATATTCAAATTTATGGGAATGATATAACTTGGAAGGGAATTGGACAGCCCAAGTTTATATGAGCAGGGAATTGTCTCTAACTTGGGTTTCTTCTGCCCCTCCTACTTTAGGGGAGGTGTTAGCCTTGTTTGGTTTGATTTTGAGGGAAATTTTTTAGAAATATATTCTATAAATACTTTTTTAAGAGTAATTAAATCAAATAGATTTTTTCAAAAAAACTCTTAGAAATGTGTTTGGTTATCCAATTTCTAAGATTACTTTTGAAACATGTTTGCAAAAAAGACAAATCAAATAAGTTTTTGTACTTTTATCTCAAAAACTACTTTACAAACACAAACAAAACACACCTGTTATCTTTGTAAGTTTTTTTTTCCTTGGTGTCTTTGTTTTCTCAATTCAAAAAAATAAAAAATAAGAAATAAACAAAATAAACAATTTAAATTATCGAAATAATACGATGATGGCCTAACCGCCAGAACATCACCTTGCAATATAAATTATGGATCAGGAATCTAGTTCCATTACTATAGAATAAACACTCAAACCACAACACTCATAACTATAGATAACAAACACACGATAGACACTTATTAATACAATATAACATTAGGGACCTCGTGATCGATCTCCTCTTATTCTCATAGCTGTTGATGTGCTCTGTTTATTTTATTTTTAAATCTTTATTGGTATCACTTATATATAAAAGTGAAAGGTCAACATGTAGAGATATTAATCTGATTCGTGTTCTAATTTTTTACACAATAGGATAGAAAATTTTGACCCGTAAATTTACTAAGAATTCTAAAAAAATGTGTCTTTGTCATGAGAAGGTAATTGATCAAACAAAATAAATAACCCATTAGATAATTCTCTCTCCCCAATCGGTTACTAGTAGACATGCAATAATTATTTTTTGGATACAAACATTTTATACTTACATTTTAAATAGTTTGATAATTGACAGAAATAAAAATTGTAGTTTTGGGCCATTTGATGATGAAGAAATAACATTCTAATAGATCTTAGTAGTAGTTTTTAACGATTTAAAGGAGAAATAATTTCAATATGAATAACGTTATGAAAATAAAAAATTCATATATAATTTTTATACATAATGATATAATTCATTGTGAAGCTTTTACATTTGTTTACAATAATGATATTATGACATTATTACTATCAAATTTTTTATATAAATTTTATTTATGAATAAAAAAAATTTTCAATAATATTGTCACATGCTGCTTTGCACCATCCTTCGATGGTGTGGATGAAATGTGTGACACGCATTGCGCTGAATAATTTACCCAATCGAGGATAAGAAATATTTGAATAGAATTGAGCTTAACTAGGGAAGGTCTTTGACCCTTCATATAACTTTGAATTTGATGATGGATCTTGACCCTTCTTCACTCCGTCGTAGGCATGGTGGATCTCTCAATTATTTCTAGTATAAAATGAATTTGATGATATACTTTGGTTATTTCTTAACTACTATATTGTGATTGGAACATTTATTGACTTCAGTTTCCCAAGTTCATCCATGGTCGGTTGCTTCAAAGATGGAATGTGTTGACGTGCTTGATGATGTACTTCCTTGTATTGAAATTACCTTTTTACCCTCATGCCCCCGGTCAAATTACATTACATCATGCACTAAGCTAATTTTGAATCTAATGCCTCCTTTGGGAAATAATTTTTTTAGCTTAAAAGTTAAAAAATCACTAAAAAAATCAAAAAGTCAATAACTTATACCAAAAAGTTAAAAATTTTCTTTTCACTTTATTTTTTGTATATCTTTTCGTAAAAACTAAAAAATCATCCTAAACATACTAGTTTTTTTTTATATCATATTTTAGCTAAAAAGTCAAAAAGTTACTAAAAAAACATGTTTCCAAACGAGGCCTTTAACCAAGAGAATGAAATGATAATATTTTCGGTAAATATTATTCACTTTACATATTTTTTGTTTTTCAAAAATACTTTTCAGAAAATTTTATTTTCTTATTTTTCATATTTGTTTGTTTTTACTTATTTTTTAAAATATTTTATGCAATTTTTTTTTTAAAATTTTTAGACACACCTAACATAAATACACATAAAAAGTATAATTTTTGTGAAAAAATATTTTTAAAATTCACTAAATACCAAAAATATATAATAAAAAAAACGAGAATTCAGTATATTTTTCATATTTTTATGTATTTATTAATTTTTTAAAATAATTTTTCATATTTTTTTTTACTTTTTAGATACATCTAAGTAAGGTACATCTAAAAAAGTAAAAAAAAAAAACGTTTAAAAATTTAAAAATATTCACTAAAAATAAAAAAATACGAAAAACAAAAAAAATCAATTTCAAAAAATTTAATCCAAAAAACTCAAACCAAACATACACATTATTTTTCATTCCTTATTTCAAGAAGAAGAAAGAAAACATAATATTTTATGTTTTGAGAGAGACAAAATAACAATTTATGTTTACAAAATGATATATAAGTTCACTTCTTAAATCTATTTTATAAATTCAATGATGTGTAAATTATATGATTAATTAATGATTATAGAAGATATGAGAGAAAGTGTTACTTTTAATATCCTAATTGATTGCCACATCACTAGACTTGAAAATTGAGTCTAATTTTTTTGTTTTGAATAACAATTATCTTTATGTTTTTCCTTCATCCCAAACTAGTATATCATCCGTGCTATGCACGATATTGGATTTAAAAAATTTATTTATGATTATGTCAAACATATTTTTAAATTATTAGCATAAAATATACGTAATTTTAAAAGAAAATGTTGATATTTTATAATTGAAGTAATAAAAATAAAAATTTATTACATTTGTTCAAAATTCACTGAATAAATAAAATAAAATTTAAATTATTGTGGGTCTTCTATTAGCATTCTTGCATTGTCAATATGATAGTTAGTATTATAATTGATGAACAACACATGTATTATGTATTTATAAAATGTTATAAAGTAAAAATGTTATATTTACATATTATATATATATATATATATATATTTTACCTTCTAAAAGGTATAGACATTTCAGACCAATCTATATTTAAAACAAAGGTTACATATGGCGCACAATCTAGTTGACATAACATTGTTGGTACAGGTATGATAAATGTATAGGCACGGTCTTGGCATAACGCAATTATCTTTAATCATTCTAACTCTATTATCCTATAAAATTTTGAAATTATAACATTGTGTTTGAAAAAGGTAAGAATAAGTTGTTTATAATAAATTTTATAATTTCTTACTTTTGATATCAAATTCTTCACATATGATGATTGACATTGTAAGATAAACTCTACCTATTTATCTTGAACAGTGAGATTTATTGAACCAGTACTGTCTTTGACCACAATATTAACATTGTATCTAATAAATAAATAAAAAACACTTGTTAAAAGGAAATATTGTACCCAATAAAATATTAAAACATTTTTAAAGTTTGAATTATTATTGTACATATTATTTATTTAAAGAAAATTATTCGTTATAATATCAATATCATCATGTATGCAATAACGATAAACAATGTGACCATAATGATGTTCAACTTTTTGATAGCAGCTTTTGCATAAATCAATCCAAAGGTTGTCAACATCAATTTGTTCGATGTACCCAAGTATTCAAAAATATGAAATAAAATATTTGAAAAAACATAAATTAATCTCCCTCTACAAACGAATTTATACACATATCGTTTAACTTTTATTATTTGAGATGGTAACAATTCTTACCTTTGGCATATGTGCAAAATCACGTATTTGAATTCTTTTGGCATTTGATATTACCAATGACTGTGAAATTAAGAATTCATTTTTTTGATTCTAAGATACCAACTTTTGTGATATAGGATTCATAGCAACCCTAGATAAAACATGTCAATATATATATATATATATAATTGTGAGAATTATATTGTCATATATAATTGGTTAATATCATACAATCATAACATATCATACTCGAGTATGATTTGTATAACGGAATGAATGATTAGTGTATAACTTGTTGTATTTGCATGTAGTGAGACATGGACCTAGATGTTGAGAAAATATAATTTATTAGAATAATGTTTGAGAGCTCTAATTTGAGAGCTCTAATACAGCTCTAATGATGTGGAGAGTGCTTATGTGAAGGTGGGACTCACACTCCTCTCTCTATCTCTCTCTACTCACTCTTTCTTCTACCTCACTAGAGTTCCATTTAGAGCTCTAGTATTAGAGCTATGTATCATTACTGAATTTATTAATATCAATATTTGTATATGATATAGATATTATATAAGTAATGAAAAGTAATCTTACTATGATAATCTTTAACTGTTAATCCAGTGATAAATAAAATATTATTATCTTCTAGAGTATGATAAAGTTGCATGTCATCAGTTGTTTCAAACACATCTCATAGAATTAGTCTTACTAATGTGAAACTATTTTTACAATTAAAAAAAAATTGAAATTAGGAAAAATAATATAATTCATAGAGTATTTCAAATTTGGTAAAAACACATAAATATGATATGGTATCATACATTGTATCCAATAGTAAAATCTGTCTCGTATAATTATCACTGAGTGGGAAAATAATGATCTGGTACCGTGCCGGACAGATTTGGCCGGATAGAGTTACGCCGGGCAAGATTTTGGCCGAGCAGGTACTGGGCTGAGAAGGTGCTCGGTTAAGGCACCGATTGTGTGAACCGAGCTTCATGCTTCGTAGGAAGGCCGACCAGCCAAGCAGATGACCGGCGCCAGGAAGGGCGTAGTCGACCGAGCTATGAGTTTGTTCGGCAGGAAGGCCGACAAAGGTGAATGCAGATATCTCGGACACGGTCCAGCCGGGATGCTGCGTTGACCGGTTCCCTCAAGCTTAGCCAGCGGCGTGCTTGGGCACGAAGCACAGCCCGGCTATGGATTGGGCAGCTCGGCTGCCGGGCTCCAACAGAGAAGGCTGGCATTTGGGATTAGGTAATGTCCAGCATGGTGTGACCTGACAGAGGCATGGTTTATGTGCTGACAGATGGGATAGCAGAGCCACGTGTTGAGAGATCATTGGGAGTAGATATGAAGCGCAGAGAGGTATATAAACAAGTCGGCGCCACCCCTTAAGGGGATGGACAATTTTGGTAAGTGAGACTTGCACTCAAACACTCTCCCTTCTCTCTAGTCATTTTTCCAGGTGTGTGGTTCTAACTTGAGCGTCGGAGGTGTTTTCCGGCCACACACCGCCGGGTAGCTCACCGCTTTTGCACTTTCAGGTGATCGGACAACTGAGGAACTGGGAAGAAAGGAAGTGCGGGTAGCCGGAATATTTCCCCCCCGTACAATTGGCGCCGTCTGTGGGAAGCTTGCAGATAAAACCTTATCTTCTGGGTTCATCTGATCGTCGTTCATGGCGCACAACGAGGAGTTTTCGTTGTCCGCCGTCGACGGAGCCACCCCTGAGTTTGCCCGGCAGAGAGAAGGACTCCCGTCCATCTTTCCGATGGCGAACCTGGAGACAGCCACCGGAGGACAGGCGGGAGACACGCGGGATAAGCGCGGGAGAAGTCATGGCCGTTCCCGTAGTCCAGACGGTCACCGACGGCGGAGAGAGTCACACTCCAAACGCCTGGAACACAAGTTGCGGGACCAAGATGCCGTCATCCGGCGAATGGCGGCGGAGATGGAGGAGCTCAAGCGGCGTTACAAAGGGAAGGGTGTAGCTGGAGTAGGTGACCACAGTGAGCGCACCCCATCCCGCCGTTCAGCCCCCTCCCGCCGTTCAGCCAGCCAGAGTCAGAGGCACACTCCGGCAATCTCTATTACCAGGAGCTACAGAGATGGTGATTCCGACTTGCACGCAGGGAAGTCCAGCGCGCAAGATAGTACTTACAGACCCTCACGTCCGGATACGACGTCGAGGTATTCCTATTCCGCCTGTACAGAGGATTTGCGGACAGTTCTAAAGGAACGGGCTCGCCGGCGGGAAGCTCAGAGGGTGCCGGCGTTCCAGCGGTTATCCTACGGAGCCCACGCCAGCGAGGAGGTCGGAATGCCTCCACCGCGCCAAGCGGCGCCACTCCTTTTAGATACAGATTTGGCCAGGTTGAGCGCCACTCCTTTCTCACTGGAGATAGAAGCAGCGCCGCTTCCGGCGGGATTCCACCAGCCAAAGTTTACCCTTTACGATGGAAAGACCGATCCGTACATGCATGTAAGTCATTTCCGACAGGTTATGGCCGGACACCGGCGGAATGATGCTCTTATGTGCCTTATCTTTCCGTCGAGTTTGGGCGAATTGGGATTGAAGTGGTTCGGAAGGCTCCCGGAGGGAAGTATTGAAAGGTGGCAATAGCTGGCAGAAGCCTTCGTAACGCGCTTCACGACTAACACCAAAACTCCTAAGGAAGTTGATCACCTCCTGAGTATCAAGATGGAACCGAGCGACACACTCAAGGCGTACAACTCCAAGTATTGGGAGACTTTCAATGAGATACTGGACTGCCCGGTCAACCTTGCTATCGTACAGTATAAGCGTGGGCTCCCGGTCGGGCATAGACTGCGAGACTCGCTTACCATGCAACAACCTACGACCATGGGACAGCTTATGCAGCGCATCAATGAGCATATCCGGGTAGAGGATGATGCCTCGGCCTCAACCGAGAAGTCAGCCCCGGTCGAAACGCCCAAGAGGTTGGCAGGAAAAGTGCATGCAGTCGGGCAAGAGTCCGGCCGATCTAGTGATCGAGCAGAAGAGCCTGACCGAGGTTCAAACCGCAAGAATCGGGGGAGGGAGCGGCGTAATGACAGGAATGATTACCGCCGGGATGACTACCCCCAAGATAATGTGGCCGATGCAGGCAGAAGGTTGAAAGCAAGAACAGGCATCACCACGGTCTTCAAAATTCCAATCTATCGCATACTTAGTGAAATCCGTGACGAGGAATACGTCCGGTTTCCTGCTAAGTTAGGCGACGGGCAGAGAGGCTTCAATTCCAAGTACCGTTGTACCTTTCACCGGGAACGTGGCCACCGAACAGAGGACTGTCTGCCTTTGAGGCAGCACTTAGAAGAGCTAGTGGCAGCTGGGCATCTGGACCTCTACATTGATGGAGGAGTTAAGGCAAATCAGGTTCCAGTTGATCCACGCGGACCGGATGACCGGGATGCACCTCCGCAAGGGGTTGTAAATGTCATCCACGGCATAGTGGAACCGGCGCGAGTTTGCGAGCTTCGTGGTATGATTAAAAAGGCAGAACACATGAGGGAAGTTTTGTCAGTTCAGCCTGCGCTCAAGAGGGGGAAGACAGAAGTAAAGGATGTAATCAGCTTTTCCTCAAAAGATTTGGAGCACATACAGACACCGCACAATGACGCCATGGTAGTAACTTTCCGCGTCAATGATTTTGAAGTTAAAAGGATCTTGATCGATCAGGGAAGTTCGGTCGAGATCATGTATTACGACGCTTTCAAACAGCTCAAGCTCCGAGACACGGATTTGGCCCCAGCAACTTCGCCATTGGTCGGTTTCAACTCACAACCGGAGTGGCCTTTGGGAAAAATTATCCTGCCGGTTAAAGCGGGATCAGTGGTCAAAAGGTTGAGTTCTGGGTATTGCAAGTGCCATCTACTTACAATCTGATCCTTGGCAGGGGCTGGCTTCATGCTATGCAAGCCGTGGCATCAACCTTTCACCAAGTGATGAGATTCCCCTCAGCTATGGGGGCAGTTGAGGAGATTGGGGGCGATCAGGTTATGTCAAAACAGTGCTTTGTGGCGGTCAATGGAAGCCGTGCTGCCAAGGGATTTGTTCAAATGATTGAGGGACCGGAGGACCGGGTAGTGCTGGATGATGTGGGCACTAAGGCAGAAGACAAAGCCGTGGAAGGATTGGTGGAAGTGCGAATTGATACCGAGAAGCCGGACAAGTTCTTCTTGCTCGGCTCCACCCTCACAGCACAAGAAAGGACCGAGATGATGGAATTCCTTATGGCCAACATTGAAGTTTTCGCATGGTCGCCTTATGACATGCCCGGCCTCGATCCAAACTTTATCTGCCATCATCTCAATGTCTTCCCCGGAGCCAAGCCGGTCATTCAGCGAACAAGGAGGTCAGCATTGCATCACGCCGAGGTAGTGGCGGAGGAAGTCAAGAATCTGCTTGAGGCGCGAGCAATTCAGGAAGTTCACTATCCTCGGTGGATTTCAAATACAGTCGTTGTACCGAAGAAGAATGGGAAGTGGCGGGTTTGCGTTGATTACAAGACCGTCAACCGTGCCTGTCCGAAAGACAGCTTTCCTTTGCCTAGAATTGACCAGCTTGTTGATTTGACGGCTGGCCATGACAGGCTAAGTTTCTTGGACGCTTACCGGGGATATCATCAGATTGCCATGCACGGCCCCGACCGAGAAATCACTTCATTTACTACCCCAAGGGGACTCTTCTGCTACCGAGTTATGCCTTTTGGTTTAAAGAACGCCGGGGCAACTTTCCAGAGGATGGTGACCAAGATGTTTGCTCCTTTGCTGGGCCGGACAATGGAGGCTTACATTGATGACATGGTGGTGAAGAGCAGGCAACAAACAAATCATTTGTCCGACCTAGCCGAGATGTTTGCCATCCTAAAGAAGCATAAGTTATGCCTGAATGCGTCCAAGTGTGCCTTCGGTGTGGGATCCGGGAAATTTTTAGGATTCTTAGTCACAAACCGAGGTATTGAGGCAGACCCTACACAAATCAGAGCCCTCCAAGAGTTAAAGCAGCCTAGCTCGGTGAAAGACGTGCAGCATCTGGGCGGAATGGCCGCCGCGCTTAATCGATTTATAAGCCGGTCATCAGATCGCTGCCGTCCTTTCTTTCAGTCCTTGAAGTCCAAGTTCTCATGGGATGAAGAATGCGACCGAGCGTTGGCCGAGCTCAAGGAATATCTGTCCTCAGCGCCATTGTTGGTCACGCCGGTGCCTGGGGAAGAGCTTTATCTTTATCTGGCCGTATCGCAGCATGCAGTCAGTGCGGTGCTTGTTCGGGCTGAAGGAATCAAGCACCTCCCCATCTTTTATGTCAGCAAGACCTTGCTACCGGCAGAGACTAGGTACCTGCCTCTTGAAAAACTTGCTTTGGCATTAATGATGGCTTCAAGAAAGTTGGCGCACTACTTCCATGCACATACTATCGTCGTCTTGACCGAGTTCCCCCTCAAAGCTCTATTTGAACGGGCGGATTTTTCTGGCCGCGTTCTTAAGTGGGCGGTCGAGTTGGGGCAGTTTGATGTGAAGTTTCAGCCGCGCACTGCCATCAAAGCCCAAACTTTGGCCGACTTCGTTGCCGAATTCTCACCTGGAACTCATCCGGTATGCCCGGTCGATATTACCGCGGCAGATGATGAGGTGCGCGCCAGTTCATCAGAGATACTACCAGCTGGTGGGGTTCGCGGCGCGGACGAAGCGCGCACCACCGCAGTGGCCTACACTTCTACAATACCAACAACCGGTGACGCGATGACAGAGTTGGGTGTTGTTATTCCACCAACTCTGCCCGGTACCGCATCACCAAGGGGGGAAGTCATGGAACTACTCAGCACAGAGCCTGCGGCCGGCATAATACCGCAGCCTGGTGATTCGCCTACGGACTTAGGCGTGGCAGACCGACTTGCTGAGTCCGGTGCTGAATCACCAAGGGGGGCTGGAGTGGGGCCAGTGAGCGCAGAACTTGAAACCGGACGGCCAAGCAACCTTGATCGTAGCACCCCTCACCACTCGCAGGATCCATCAGTTTGCTGGAAGCTTTTTGTGGGGGAAATGTGGAAGCTTTTTGTTGACGGGGCGTCCAATCGTCACGGTGCTGGGCTGGGTATTGTTCTTATCTCCCCAGATGGCCTAACCATTGAACATTCTATCACCCTTGGCTTCCCAGCATCTAACAACGAAGCTGTGTATGAGGCCCTTCTGACCGGGCTCGAGAGCGCAATCCAGATGAAGGCTGCCGAGCTAATGGTGTACAGTGACTCCCAACTTGTGGTTAACCAAGTTTCTGGGATCTACGAGGCAAAGGATGACCGCATGGCGAAGTACCAAGCTCTGGTCAGGGAGCGCATCAAGCAGTTTCAGGCAATCAGAGTCCAACAGATCGGCCGAGAAGAAAACAGCCGAGCTGATGAGCTGGCCGGCCTGGCATCGATGGTAGATAGTACGTCTCCAAATCCCTTGTTAATTGACTTTCTTCCACGACCAAGCATTGAAGATACCGGGCAGACGGAAGTACTCTGCGCCGAGCTGGGTCCGTCGTGGATGGATTCAATCATTTTGTTCCTCCGAGACCGGATTCTACCAACCGAGAAGAAGGAAGCACACAAATGCCGGGTAAAGTCAGAGCGGTTTTGGCTCTCTCCATCTGGCGCGTTGTATAAGAAGTCCTTCTCTGGTCCTTACTTAAAGTGTGTGCACCCGAGCAGTGTGGATGCATTCCTGCACGAAATTCACGAAGGCATTTGTGGCAGCCACACCGGGGGCAGATCCTTGGCCTACCGAGCTATTTCACAAGGCTATTGGTGGCCGTACATGCAAGCTGACGCGCAAAAATATGTCCGGAAATGTGAGAAGTGCCAGAAATTTGCACACCAGATCCACCAGCCGGCCCGAGAACTTCTTCCCCTCACCAGCCCTTGGCCTTTTGCAATGTGGGGGCTAGATATAGTGGGACCCCTCCCAACTGCACCGGGCAACCGCAAGTTCTTTATCGCGGCGACGGACTACTTCACCAAATGGGTTGAAGCCGAACCTTTGACAACTATCAAGGAAAAAGACGTGAAGAGGTTTGTCTGGCAGAATGTGGTAACGCGGTTTGGCGTCCCCAAGATCTTGATTTCTGACAACGGCACCCAGTTTGACGGTCGCCTATTCAGAGGTTTTTGTGAAGATTTAAAGATTGAATTCTACAACTCCACTCCGGCTTACCCACAGTCCAACGGTCAAGCCGAGGCGTCGAACAAGATTATATTGGATGGGTTAAAGAAAAGGTTGGAAAAGGCAAAGGGAAAGTGGGCCGAGGAACTTCCCAGCGTCCTTTGGGCATACCGGACTACCCCGCGGCGTTCTACCGGGGAAACTCCATTCGCTTTGGCTTATGGCATGGAGGCAGTCATTCCCTTGGAAGTCGGCATGCCCACCCTCAGAAGTGAAAGCTTTGAGCCCACTCTGAACACCGAGGCTATTGCTCTGGAATTAGACCTGGCTGAAGAGCGCCGGGAAAAGGCTCTCATCCATGTGGCAGCCTACCAGCAAGAACTCTCCAGGAAGTACAACAAGATGGTGCACCCCAGACCGTTCAAGGTGGGTGATTGGGTCCTGAGGAAAGTTATGGGAAATACCCTGGTGCCAGGAGAAGGCAAGCTAGGGGCAAATTGGGAAGGACCATACAAAATAACCGGTCTGGCGGGCAAGGGGGCATACCACCTGGAGGACTTGGATGGTAGAACAATACCTCGGCCATGGAATGCGGCCAATCTCAAAGTGTACTATTTTTAGCTATTGTTTTGTTAGCAAAGAAGGAGCTTTTTGCATTACACTTCAGAATGTAATTCTTTTTTGTCAATATATACAAGTGTTCTTTGCCTTCGTTAATTTGATATTTTGTTCAAATTAAGCATGCCCAACCGAGATGTTTTGCTCCGGTTGGAAGAGTTGGCGTTTTGCCCAACTTTGGAATGCCCAACCGAGATGTTTTGCTCCGGTTGGAAGAGTTGGCGCTTTGCCCAACTTTGGATTCCCAACCGAGATGGATTAAGTCCGGTTGGAAGAGTTGGTGTTTTGCCCAACTTTGGATTCCCAACCGAGATGGATTAAGTCCGGTTGGAAGAGTTGGTGTTTTGCCCAACTTTGGAATTCCCAACCGAGATGTTTTGTTCCGGTTGGAAGAGTTGGCGTTTTGCCCAACTTTGGAATTCCCAACCGAGATGTTTTTTGCTCCGGTTGGAAGAGTTGGTGTTTTGCCCAACTTTGGAATTCCCAACCGAGATGTTTTGTTCCGGTTGGAAGAGTTGGCGTTTTCCCAACTTGGAATTCCCAACCGAGACGTTTTTTGCTCCGGTTGGAAGAGTTGGTGTTTTGCCCAACTTTGGATTCCCAACCGAGATGGATTAATCCGGTTGGAAGAGTTGGGGTTTGGACCAACTTTGGAATTCCCAACCAAGATATTTTGTCCGGCTGGATGGATAAATGTTTGTGCAAGTCAGATATTTATTGCCGAGATGAATCACCTCGGTTGGAAGAGTTCGATCTGGTCTCTCAACCTAGGTGATGTATCCCGGTTCAGTGAGTTGATGTTTTTATGAAGCTCAAGCAAACCGTGCAAACACTTCATAAACGTTAAGCTTTTTCATTAATTCGAAATGAGTACAAAGGTGGGGTACTTAGCCCGGTTACAAAATGTGAGACTTAGCCCGGTTACATCAAAAACAAACAAGCAAGTTCAAAGAGAAACTAAGCAAGGGGGGAGAGGTTGTCAAATTCATCTTCAATGTTGACCGGTGCATTCCTCTCTTGATCACCGGGCTCATTCTGGACATTCTGCTCGGGGCTGCTTCCCTCACCGGCGTCTGCAGCCGTCTCTCTAGCAAGCTCTTCCTCGGCCTCCGCCTGCAACGCAGTGAAGACGTCGTTGGCATAAGGCACAAGGTAGACCGGCAGAAATTCTTTTGGTGTGGAGGCAAACACATCGGTTTCAGGGCCCTGACCGAGCTTAGAGCAAGCTTCCTTCCAGCCGGCCTTAAAGTATATGTCCTGGGTTGCAAAGACCTGCTTTTTGTAGTTGTCTTCTGCTTCTTTGAAGCCTGCATTGTTGGCATCTTCGCAGTCTTTATCCCTGGACGCTTTCAGTGCGTTAAGCTCGGCTTGGAGTTCATCTCGTTTCTTCTCGGCCTCATTCAGCTGGCCGAGCAGTCTGTTGTTTTCGGTGCTAGCCCGGTCGAAAGATGCCTTTGCCCGTCCCAGCTCGGTCTGAAGGCTCTCAACTTGGCTGGCTGTATCAGTTGCCCTCTGCCTAAGTCGGTGGATGCGCTCCATCACGAGGTGCTGTTTCTGGATGGCCTGCAAGAAAATAACTTGATCAGCAAAGAAACCGGGCAAACACTTGTGAAATTCTGGGAGTAGGTTGGGGTGCTTACCCTGGTCATTGACTTCACGGACGATTTGACCAGCCGGGTGTCTGGAACGTGGTCACTTCCAACCACGTCAGACGGCAGCAGGAGTGCCTTTGACAGGTCGAAGGCCAACAGATGTTCCTTGTCGCCTTTGACCGAGGCGTTGGCCGGGATGTCAGCACCCCGGTGTTTCAACAGCGGGCGCCAGGCCGGTACGGTGCTGGCTTGTGCAGCAGGTTGCTCGGTTTCTAGCTCAGCCACCAGCTCGGCTGAGGGATCTGGCCGAGCTCTTTTTCCACCCCGGCGCTGCGCAGGTTCTCGGCGGGGTTGGCCGGTTGCAGGTGTGGCGAGGCCAATCACTGCGCCGCTGGATTGACCGGCCGCGGATGAGGGAACGCTGGCGCCCGGTAGCTCGGCTGAGGTGGCAGTTAGCAAATTTCGGATTCGACTCTGCTTGGCCATTTCCTGTTCCTCGGTCAGCCGGATTAAGGGGATGTCAGGTAAAGTTGGATCCGGAGGTGGAGTTGGCTCGCGCAGGAAGTCCGTGACTCTACCTCGGCGGGGAGCAGAGTATGTGTAAGTAGCTTGATAACCGAGCAGTTCGTCACAATCCCGGTGCCTGTATCGGAGCACGGTCCGGATTGACTCGGAGTTTGGGAACTGGTAGTGTGCTTGCAGTGCTTGGATTGCTGCAATGGAAACAGAAAAATAGTTAAGTAAAGAATAATCAATAGTGGATTGAACAAAAAGACAGCGCGGCTTACATGAAGAACCAAAGTTCTTGCTGATAAACCAGCCCGGTACCTCGGCCGTTTCGTAGGAACCAGACACCCAGAAGAAGTCGTCATCGTGTAAGTCTTTATCTGGGGTGCCGGTCACTATTTTCTCCTTGCCCGGTCTTATTTTCAAATAGTAGGCAAGACCGTCCCCGGTGCGGCCCATGGTGTACTGCCTTAAGATCTCGGCTAAGCCTAGTTGAGTGCCAAGCCGGTTGTTTAATTCGTGAACGCCATTGATAATCCGGTATGTATTTGTTGACACTTGGGTTGGTGCCAGCCCGGTGCGGCGTAAGAATTCTGTGATCAGGGGGTTGAGTGGAAAGCGAAGTCCTCCCTCAACTATTGAGAGCACGGTGAAGGGGCATTGCTCGGCTCTTCCCCAAGGAGTTGTTTGCTCGGCTGCAAGTTCGAGGTGGACATCGGCCGGGATGCCGTATTCCTCCCTGAACGCGTCTAAGGCAGCCGGGGTGTCTACCATATAGCGGTACTTCCCCATTTGAGGCGGTCCTAAGGTAGCTCGGTTGTGGTTTGGCACTGGATGTTTGCTCGGTCTTGGGAGCTTCAGAATGGTTAATGGTCCCCTTGGACTCTGCAGGAAAAGGATGGCAAGTGTGAGCGCGGTCTCTCAAAAACCAAGCTTGACTTTAGCTCGGTCCGAAGGCGTGCCAAACCACCCGGTTCCTAAGGCTGCTAGAGAGCTCAACCGCCCAAACGGATCAGACACTAACCCGGTTGGACGTCCAAGTGCTCCCACTATCTCGGTTTTTACTGTATTCACTACAAACATGTTATTTTCTCGGTTTCGTGGTTCTTTTGGATCAAATGGAGACCAGGAGCCCGGTCCGCCCCAGTTCTTCACTGTTCTTCAGGGGAAAAGAAGAACACCATGAACTATGGAGGGTTTGGGATGTTTTTAGGTGCCTAAGTTCTAAAAGCTGTATTTTTAGTCCCTAATGTGTGAAATGTGAAAGAAAATGGCGAGAAAATACAAGAACTTACCAGGAGAAGGCGAGAAGGACTTCTTCGAGGCACTAACGCAGCAATGACAGGAAAGGGAAGGGGCACGAGCTCTGGAGCGGCTGGAACGGTGGAATGGCAGTAGGAAAGGAACGAAGGTGAGGGTGGCCTGTATATAGGGTGTTAAACCGCCAAATTTTTTTTTTGAATTTCGGCAGCCGGTTGGCTGCTCGAGGACGAATAAGAAGCTGCCACGTGCCCCCATTTAATGACTTCGTCAGAGTTGAAGAGACGGGCAGTTGATGCGTCAGCCGGGAAAAACGATATGACACCGAGGTCAGATGTAGCATCAACCGGGAAGACTGCCGGGCAAGTTTGAAAGCAAAACCGGGCAAGTTCGAAGACAGCGTCGTCCAGTCTGGTTACTAATTGATAAGCCGGGGACCGAGGAAATGAAATTATACCTCGGTTGGAGTAGGTAATCCCTGCCACGCTAAGAGCGGACGGAATTAAGGGGCAATTGAGTGGGAAAATAATGATCTGGTACCGTGCCGGACAGATTTGGCCGGATAGAGTTACGCCGGGCAAGATTTTGGCCGAGCAGGTACTGGGCTGAGAAGGTGCTCGGTTAAGGCACCGATTGTGTGAACCGAGCTTCATGCTTCGTAGGAAGGCCGACCAGCCAAGCAGATGACCGGCGCCAGGAAGGGCGTAGTCGACCGAGCTATGAGTTTGTTCGGCAGGAAGGCCGACAAAGGTGAATGCAGATATCTCGGACACGGTCCAGCCGGGATGCTGCGTTGACCGGTTCCCTCAAGCTTAGCCAGCGGCGTGCTTGGGCACGAAGCACAGCCCGGCTATGGATTGGGCAGCTCGGCTGCCGGGCTCCAACAGAGAAGGCTGGCATTTGGGATTAGGTAATGTCCAGCATGGTGTGACCTGACAGAGGCATGGTTTATGTGCTGACAGATGGGATAGCAGAGCCACGTGTTGAGAGATCATTGGGAGTAGATATGAAGCGCAGAGAGGTATATAAACAAGTCGGCGCCACCCCTTAAGGGGATGGACAATTTTGGTAAGTGAGACTTGCACTCAAACGCTCTCCCTTCTCTCTAGTCATTTTTCCAGGTGTGTGGTTCTAACTTGAGCGTCGGAGGTGTTTTCCGGCCACACACCGCCGGGTAGCTCACCGCTTTTGCACTTTCAGGTGATCGGACAACTGAGGAACTGGGAAGAAAGGAAGTGCGGGTAGCCGGAATATTTCCCCCCCGTACAATCACAATTTGCAATACCTTGACATTCAGTTACACTAACAACCAAGCCAATCATATCTGCATATTTTAACATTAACATGTTTATTGTTCTGATAGTTTAATTTTTTTTTTATTGGTAATAAACTATGTAAATATGTAATATAGATAAGTATTATTTTGTAAAAGTAACGTATCTATTAATTGAACATCTTGATGAAGAAATTGGCCAATGTCTGATAATTTCTTAATGAAATACCACTGACGTGGTATATTATCATCATGATCAAGTATACGTACAATTGTTGTATTATTAGTAAAAGACATCTTATAATAATATGGCACAAACTTGAATTTCTCCTTAGCCAATGTAATATAAACATGAACTCCTCTAAAACAATATATTTTTTCTTCAATTAAATGTTCTTTTGAAGCCTGGCCCGTGGCCCGACCCATTAGCCGCTCAAGGCCCACTCAAAACCCCGGCCTGAGGCTCCGCCCGCTCGAGGCCTAGTATTATTTTTAATGAAAAATAATAAATTTTTGGTGAAAAAAATTTTAAAAAAATTTAAAAAATTGTTTAGACCCGCCCAAGCCCACCTAAAGCCCGAGCCCAGGTCCAAGCCTAAGCCCATTGGCCCACCCAAAGCCCGAATACCCCCAGGCCTAGTTTTCTGGCCTATGGGCAGGCCCGGCCCGACCCAATTTTTGGCAGGAGCCCGCAAGGCCCGACATGGACCAGGCTGAGCCAAAATTACACCCCTATATGAACTCCTCTAAAATAACATATTTTTCCTTCAATTAAATGTTCTTTAAAGTAATCATTATTCCTCAAAGTATACAATTCCTTCCATGGCATCCCTATTTGAAAAAACGTAATAAGTACACATTTTTAATATAATATAAAACAAAATATTTAACAATTATCTTATGATAAGAGTTATAAATACCTGTTCATCAACAAAAATCATTCTGAATGTCATATTTCTCTCAGGATGATTAGTCATAGATAACAATTTGACTAATTGAGCTTTAACACTCTAATTTTTTGCATATGGATGTAAATTAGCAAAATAGGGATATCTGATAATTCTATCACCTATTAATAATGTAAATGCATATAAGCAAAATATGAAGTTATAATTTTTAAGTGTATTTATGTTAGGTATATCTAAAAATTTAAAAAAATTACTTAAAATATTAAAAAAAATTAGTGAAAACAAATAAATACGAAAAATTTTAAAAAAATTAATTTTCTGAAAAGTGAATTATGAAAATCTAAACTAAACAAATTGAATATTTAAAAAAAAAAAAACACAATCAATTAAAAAAACACAAGAACAAAATTTTTTAAAGTGATTATTACATATGTAATGAGAAAATTTATATTTAAATTGCAGGAGTTGGCATTATTTTTTTAAACAAAATTATTATAAAATATTTTTTTCCTTGTTATGGAACAATATTATTATTTGTTGTCATTGCAGGTTGTAACACATCTCCATGCAATTGAACACCCTTGGTTATGAGATTTATGACTATTTCATCATTAAAAAATAATTAAATATCCCAAAATAAAATTATGTGAAATAATACAATGAGAATAGTAATGAGATAAGTATAAGATTATGAGTCATGTACAAATAATACGAAAAAAAGGAATAACACAATAGTTTATTCTTACCTTATTGTGGAAGAATATTAATATTTATTGTTATTGTGACTTTTGAGACATCTCCATGCAACTGAATGTCCTCAGATATGAGGGACATGACTATTTCATCATCTAAAATTTAATTGAGAAATAATTAATTTATAAATTAATATTTAATTTAAAAGTTCGTGAATATCAATTATTGACAATTATAATTTTAAAAATTATAATTAAAAATATTAATATATATATATATATATATTAGCGTTTATCTTATGGTAGGGCAATATTATTATTCACCACCTTTGTAACTTCCGAAACATCTTTATGTATGTGAACACCCTCAGATATTAGGAACATAACAATTCCTTTATTTGAATTTGCATGAATAAAATATTTAGTGTCAAATCATTTATTATTTGAAGTTATGATAATATTGTCAAATAAATCATAATTCTAAAATTAATACAAATAATAATTATTACCTTCTTCTTCTATGACAATATTGTTATTCACTATTATAGTTTCCTATAATAAATCCCCATGGAACTGAATGTCCTCTAAATTTTGAGACATGACAATCCTGTTAATTGGATGAAAAAATAAATAATATAAGTCAATTGATAATTAAAAAATACAATAATTTTTATAAAAAAAAAAACATAGTGAGTTAAAAAAATCAATTACAAATTTGTTTTTTCAAAATATAATCTAATCATCATCAATAATGAATACTTTATGTGAATCTAATAAATATAATATTTTTTTTTTCCTCAAAAAATGCAGTGAGTTAAAAATCAAATTAAAAAAGAAATTAAGTCAATTGATAGTTAAAACACAAAGATTGTCACAACTCAAACAAATTATTTTTCTCATCATATGATTGAAATAGAGTGCAAAAAAACATAATCAGTTAAAAATGTGATCAAAACAAAGTGTAAAAAAACATAACAATATTTTTGCTCATAATAAAAATAAAAAGCAATGGAGTCAATTGATAGTTAAAAAATACAATCATTTTCTTTCAAAAAACACAGTAAGTTAAAAAGCCAAATAAATTTTTTTTTTTGCTAGAGAAAATACAATTTTTTTTAATTGATATTTAAAAAATACAATCATTTACAATCATTTTTTTTCTTTCAAAATACACTGTGAGTTAAAAACTCAATCATAAATTAACTTAATTGATAGTTAAAAAATACAATCCTTTTTTTTTTTCAAAATACACAATGAATTAAAACCCAATCACAAATTAAGTCAATTAGTAGTTAAAAATACAATCACATTTTTTCTCATAATATATATATATATATATATATATATAAAACACACAATGAGTCAAAAATCCAATTAGAAATTAAGTCAATTCATAAGTAAAAAACACAATAATTTATTTTTCAAAAAAAAAAAAAAAACAAAGTGAGTTAAAAAGATCAATTATAAATATTTTTTTCCCAAAATACAATCTAATCATCATTAATAATGGGTATTTTATGTGAACCTAATGCATAAAAACTATTTTTTTTTTAAAAAAAAACACAGTGAGTTAAAAATCAAATCACAAATTAAGTCAATTGATAGTTAAAAAACATAATCAAATTTTTTTCAAAAAACACAATGAGTGAAAAACATCAATTACAATTTTTTTTTCTTCAAAATACAATGTAATCATCATCAATAATGGGTACTTTATGTGAACCTAATAAATACAATCCATTTTTTTCTTCAAAAAATACAGTGAGTTAAAAATCAAATCACAAATTAAGTCAATTGACAGTTAGAAAACATTTGGTTTGTGTTTCTGAAAAAAATTTCAGAAATTTTCTCTACAAACAAATTTCAGAAATTTTTTCTACCAAACAAATTTTCCCAAAAAAATTTCCCAAAACACACAAACCAAACAAGTTTTCCAAACAAATCTCTCTCACACACACATCAAATCAATCACTTTTTCCAAAACTCTCTCTCAAAACAATTTTCCAAAACAAATTTCCCAAAAAACCAAACCAAACATGTTTTCGTACTTTTTATCTCTAAAACACATCTCTCAAACACAAACCAAACATACCCAATAATTTTTTTTTTCAAAAAACAAAGTGAGTTAAAAAAATCAATTACAATTTTTTTTTTCAAAATACAATCTAATCATTATCAATTATGGGTACTTTATGTGAAACAAATGAATATAATCTTTTTTTTTTTTTCAAAAAAATACAGCGAGTTAAAAATCAAATCACAAATTAAGTCAATTGATTTAAAAAACACAATCAATTTTTTTTTTTTTCAAAAAACACAATGAGTTAAAAAATTTAATTATAAATCACAGTTTTTTTTTGGGTGCATATATGTTGAACACTTGGAAAGAATGGTTGAATATTTGGGTTTAAGTTTGGTTGTTTTACGGTTGTTATGCTATCTTTGTGACTGTTTATGTTTATCTAACTACAATCACATTTTTCTCATAATAAAAAATAAATAAATAAATAAAAAAACCCATTGAACTAACTACAATCATATTAAGAAAAATCACATTAAAAAAAAAAAAAATTGAACTAACTACAATCACATTTTTCTCTTTGTAATTGTTAATGTTTATCTAATTATAATCACATTAAATAATTAAATTATTAATTTGTTTTATAGTTATTACAATTACATTTTTCTCATACTAAAAAGAAAAAAGAAAAAAAAGAACTATTGAAAAATAAATGAAAATGTCACTTATAGACTTTGAAACTTTCTCTTTATCTTGGTTTGTCTTTCTGGTATAAAAAATAAGTGAAGAATTATGTGTTATAGATAGATAGATGTGCTGCCAGTAAAAGTGGAAAAGGCTACAATAGATATGAGAGAAGTTGAAAGTAAAGAATTATGTGGTAAAAGTGAAAAAGGCTATAATATATATGGAAGAAGTTAAAAAGGGTGTGTATGGAAAAAGTCAAAAAGGCTTGGGAGAAGTCAACTAGTGCTAAGATTTTTTTTTTTAAATAAAAAAATTAAGAAATTAAGATTGAGATATTGGAGCTCTCACTTGTGGGTTAGAAACCTCATTTTTCTTATATAATATATAAATATATGGTAGATTTAGTACACTCTTAAAAAATGGTAGAATTCAGGAAACTTATTGGAATTTTCGAAAATTTGCTCCTCAAAATAGGAAAAACAATAAATTATGGACAACAAATTTGATATATCATCTATTGGGATATAGGGTAGATTTAGTACACTCTTCAAAAATGGTAGAATTCAAGGTATTTATTGGAATTTTTGAAAATTTGCTCCTCAAAATAGGAAAAACAATAAATTATGGACAACAAATTTGATATATCATCTATTCGGATATAGGGTAGATTTAGTACACTCTTCAAAAATGGTAGAATTCAGGGTATAAATTGGAATTTTTGAAACCTTGCTCCTCAAAATAGGAAAAACAATAAATTATGGATAACAAATTTGATATATCATCTATTGGGCAGTGGATTTTTTTTTTTTTTGTGGTTGTTGGTTTAATATAAAATTTTCATTTGCAATTAAATTCAAATGGTAATTCTAATTCATTACAAACAAACAAATCATATTTGTTTTGTTCTTCTTTTCCAAAAACACTTTTCACAAAATTCTACTTTCTTGTTTTTCATGTTTTTTTGTTTTTATTGAATTTTTTTAATATTTTAAGCTCTTTTTTTTTTACTTTTTAGACATACTAACATAAATATACCTAAAAAGTAAAAAAAAATTGTGAAAAAAACTCTTTAAAAATTCACTAAATACCAAAAATACAAAAAAAAAAAAAAATGAGAATTCAGTACATTTATTTATTAATTTTTTAAAATATTTTTTCACAATTTTTTTAATTTTTAAATAGATCTAAGTAAAGTGCATCTAAAAAAAATATAAAAAAAATATTTAAAATTTTAAAAATATTCACTAAAAAAAAACTCATTTAAAAAAAATTTAATCAAAAAAACTCAAACCAAACACATTGTTTGGTTTGTTTTTGGGAGAGTTGTTTTTGAAAATTGTTTTGGGGAGAGAGTTTAGAAATTTTTTTGGTTTGTTTGGTTGTGTATTTTGAAAGTAATTTTGGAGTTTGGGAGTTTGTAATGATTTGATGTTTTGTTATAATTGAGTAGATGTGTGTGAGAGAAAAGTGATTGAGAAAGAGAGAGGAGAGAGAAAAAGTGATTGATTGATAGGTAAAAGAGAGAAAGTGATTTTGAAAATTGTTTTGAAAAATTTACAAACCAAACAAATTTTCTAAATTTTTTTTCCCAAAATCACTCTAGAAATTCAAACCAAACATACCCATAAATTTTTTATTTTTTTTTTCAAAGATAGAATATTAATGTATTAATAAAATTAAATTATAATTTAAAGAGCCACTACTAACCTATCAACTCGAAATCCAGACTTTCCACTCACCGGACTCCAAAGCACAATTACAAGCCACAACGCCTCACGAAACAAACCATAATTGTTGTTGGTCAAATTTGGGATAGTTTTAACATTCTAGTCATTGGCCTTCCATTACTATGGCTTGGTTTGGGGTAACTTATATAATTTATTTTTTTATCTTTTTTTCATCACATCACCTCTCTATTTTTTTGCACATCTTTTCGTAAAAAGACAAAAAGTGCACTTTTTTAGGACACTCCAAACCAACCTTATATGCGACTCGAATGTCAATGGTCAAAACATACAGATGGATAATCCTAATCTTGATTTTAAACCTATTTAAACAAAAGATAAAAATTAACTTGAATAATTGATTTTTAATTAATTTTGCAAAACATTCAAAATTAAGAAAAATTGTGTACCAGTATTTTTTATTTTTATTTTTTGAAGAAAAAAATTGGTTTACTATTATTATTTTTTTTGGTTTAAATTTGGGAGGGAGTGAGGGGTAGGTTGCTTACTGAAAATTGGTTGTCATTTTTTGGGTTTTTTGAGTATCTTAATTCATTCAGTAAAGAGTTGAGCAACGCAGTAATTTATAGTTATGTGTTACAAGATGTATAAAAGAAGGATTCTTTGTATTATTTATTCATAGTTATATGATTTAATTTGAAATTAGTTTTCATTTTAAAAATGGATCACATTTTCAATGTAGGCATTAAAAGAAAGGTATTGTTGGCATACAAAAGTGAAATAACAATGCATTAAAATTTGACTCAGCAATTCCAAAATCATAACAAATGTAATTAATCAAATTGATATCATATTTTTTTTAGTAAAAATAAATAAAATATTCTCAAAATCATATTGAGCATTTATTATTTTTAATTTTGATGATGTACTTACCTTTCATTATCTTTAAGACAAATACAATCAAATTATATGTCACTGATGGAGCTTTCAAATCTTCACTCATATTTGATTTTTAATCAAGATCTGGCACTGTTAAACACGTTTTTATACATTAGACGACTACTTTAGATCCATAATATTTTATTTTGTAATGCAGAGTCGGAAATTAAGGTTATCAGTTGTGACGATGAACGGATCGTGAAGGTGTTTGGTAATACTTGTTTGATAGTTTTTTTTTTTTTTTAATAATACCTCTCTATGTAGAGGTTTTGTCCTCCCTGCATAGAAGTTCTCTTTATCTCTTTGGAAATCTATTTTGTACTCTAATGTATTTTAATTGACGACTTATTATACAATATATTAATTCTTGTGCTTTCTCATTAAAAAAAAATTTCTTGTCTACTTTATTTATTCATAAATGAACAAGTTAAATTAGCCAAAGTTTTAGCTACAAATTGTACTCCAAGCTGGTCTCTAACAGGTTTTGGAACTGGACAACAGCTCATTTGTGCCTCTTTTGTGTTGGTTTTTCCCAGATAAGAACAAATCAGTTACCCATTTTTTTTATTTTATTATTATCTTATCCTAAGCAATCTTAGATTTCTCTTTAAATGAAACGGTTAAATTATAAGTAATTGCCCCTCTCGAGTAATGAAAAAGTACGATTAATATTACAATTTTGATATAGGTGCATTGTGCTGCTTTACAATATAAATTGCATAAAATTTAAATTTATGTCATCCAGCCATCATTTATTAGACTAAAATATTTATTTTATCTTTTATTTATTTTATGTTCAAATATCACTAGTAAATATTTAGAGCATCCGCATCAACCTAAACAAATTTTGAGTCAAATTATAACTTAAAAAGTCATTTTTCTATTTTAGTTAGTCACCCACTGTATCAAATTCTCTATTTTAACTCAATCCTATTAGAATATTTGTTATTCTTTTTGTTTTATAATTAAATTGATGACCTATCAACCAAACAATTCTTATGTTTTACAAAAGATAAAACTAGAAAAAAAAAAAAAAAAATTTGTCGTTGACCGGCCAGACGTCCGGGCGGACTTCCAGGCGGATGTCCGTTTACACCCAAATCGAATGTTGTAACGATAAACAGTTCCTCGCTTCATCAGAGGAGTTATTGTGGCAAATTTAACAAAAAATTAATTTAATAAAAAATTGTTGAGACTGATGGAGGGAGAATTTGATGATTTATTAGCTATATTTTAACTTTTTATTATTTTGAAGATACTGATGCTGATGCTATTAGGGGTGATTTTAAAAGTTGATTAAAAGTTGATTTTTAAATTTTTTAAACTTTTTTACTTTTTTATATGAGAGGTGATATGATTCAAAATGAATTAAAAGTTGACTTTTGATTTTTTTAGTTTTTTTCCAAATGGCCCCTTAACTTTCACAAATTTAATATAATTATATTTTCTTAAAAATTTTAGTCTTATTACCCTTATTAATTCGTTAGTCATATGAATTGAAATATTATTCAGTGTGTTTGGTTTGAGTTTTCTAGATTAAATTTTTTGAAAATTGAGTTTTTTTTATTTTCGTATTCTTTTGTTTTTAGTAAATATTTTTTAAATTTTAAACATTTTTTTTTTACTTTTTTAGATGCACCTTAGTTAGATGTATCTAAAAAGTAAAAAATTTATGAAAAAATATTTTAAAAAATTAATAAATACATAGAAATACAAAAAAATGTACTGAATTCTTGTATTTTTTTTTATATTTTTGGTATTTAGTGAATTTTTAAAAGATTTTTTTTACAATTTTTTTACTTTTTAGGTGTATTTATGTTAGGTGTGTCTAAAAAGTAAAAAATTGCTTAAAATATTAAAAAAATTCAGTAAAAATAAAAAAATACAGAAAATAAAAAAGTAGAATTTTTTAAAAAGTATTTTCTGAAAAGAGAAAACAAGCAAGCTGATTGTTATTTTTTTATACTACAATATATATTTTATCTTATTTATTTTTGTGTTTTATACAATTTGCATTATTTTTTAATTTTTAAGTTTTATTAAAGGATGAGTATTCCTTCCGTCTATAATCTAAATTGGAAGGCAGTGTTTAAGCCCATCACGGCCCGTTTCAATCATTCAAATTGCTCATTTTGTCGAGTTTTTTGTATATATCATCTAAAAAAAGTAAATTAATTTGATAATCGTAACTTATTCAATTTATTACATTTGTCACCAAAAAAAAAAAGACAATAATTGTGTTTTTAAAAATAAATTATCTATTTTTTTTTATTTTTTTTAGCAAATGTGATAAATTGAATAGGTTTCTATTATCAAATTGACCTAATTTTTATTAGATATATATACAAAATATCCTATCAAATAAATAATTTAAATAATTAAAACGAGACACATCGTGAGTCTCATGAACTTAAACAACGCTGTCCAATCTACAAAATTAATGCCTCTATTATTAAAAGTGGATCGGAGAAACTAGGGATGCTGCTGTGACTTTGTGACTAAGTCACAGCAGTCTTCGGTGGGAATTTTTTTAATCTTTTTTGATAATTTGAACTGTTCATATTATAAAATTTGTTGAATAGATCATTCATACAAAAAATTAAATTAATTAAAAATCTATAATTCAATAACAAGAGTACATTTATTTTTTAAAAAATAAACAATTAACATAATTTTGATAATTTTTTTAAACAATTTCTATTTGATCATAGAATTACTGTTTTTCCATTAACTTAATTTTTTTAAAATGAGAAACTCAACAAACTCCTCAATATGTAAGATTCAAATAATTAAAAAAAAATCGGAAAAACACCCACCACGACACCACAATCCAATCCCCAAATCCGGACTGGACCCGAGAGGAGGGAGAGGCTAATCCGTAATGAAAGTGAGTACCGGGTGTGTGGGAAGTTTGGGTTTTTTTTTTTTTTTTTTTTTTCACTAAAAGACAAATTACTTATAAAATTTTAAAAAAAATCAATCTAAATAAAATATTACATCAAATTTCATAATTATTTCACTTTTTATTTCACAAATATCACATCTAACCATAAAAAAATTCAATTATCTTTTCAAATACAAAATTTTTTTTCCAATAATATTCTACAACTAAAAAAATTTACAAAAAAAACTCACTTCCCAAATATCCATAATTTGTTTACCAAAAAAAAAAAAAAAAACAAAAGCGAAAGAAAGAAAAGCCCAGTGGCTAATCCGTAATTTTATGGTAAACAAAGGACTAAATGTTTACAATGGCATGAATAAAAAGACCAAATGACAGAGCAACAGCAAATTCAAATGGTGGCAGGCAAAGAGAGAGAGAGAGAGAGAGAGAGAGAGAGAGAGAGATGTGGCGGCAGTGAAAGTCGCACAGCTGCTCTGCATTCCTTGGTAATCGGCAACCGCCAACTGTAACAATCCCCATCCATTGTTAATCCTATAAAACCTTCTCTTCTCTTCTCGTATAATTGTTGTAGTAACCAAGAACATGTGTTGAGTAGCGAGCGTTTCGAAATCGAAACCCGATATATATATATAGATATATATATAAATGGCGATTCAGTTGGAGAACTTAGTGGAGTCGATAAAGTCGAAGGTGAGATCTCTGAAGAAGTCGAAGAAGAAGCCCTACATAAAGATGGACAAGAGCGCTAGCGTGAAAGTGGAGATTCGCAGCCGCCAGGCCCGCAAGCTCATCGACAAGACCCTCCAGGTCGCCGATCGCCCCGGCAAGCGTACTATTTCCTAATCTTCTCTCTCTCTAGAACTCTCTCTCTCTAAATCTATCTGTGTAGATATAAGAAGGCAGGAAGGAGATGACTGATTCTGTGTTTGAACACCGATCTGTAATCGGGTGGTGTGTCTCGGCGTTTTGGGGCTTTGTAACCGTCTCGGTCTTGATTTGAAATGTTCAAATGAAAATAATAATATGGTAGTAATAAGATTTTCGTATTAATCATGGTTTTATTTTGGTTTGATTTGGTTTGGATTAATTTAATTTAATTTAATTTTTTAATTTTTGTGTGTGACTTGTATGTATCTCTCTACTCCGATGCTGACAAAGCGGTGCTAATGGAGATTTGGACTTCTTTTCTGTTTTTTTTGGGATACAGATGGAGATTTGGATTCAAATAAGAGAAATGCTAAACACTTCTGATAGGTGCTGGTTGTTCGAGTTTAGACGGGTCGATTTGTGATTTGATTTTGTCCGCATATCTACGATTTAGAAAAAATTAATCTCGCAATTGTTTATAGTGGGGTTGTGATTTGTGCGGGTAAAATTTACGAATATACAGACGGATTATGGATTGGATTTTTTTTAAATAAAATTTATAAGTGGATTTTTTCTTTTCATTTTGCAAATATTTATTTTGAGTTCTTTTTCTTTTATATTTTAAAATGCTCAATATTAATAATTAATGAATTAAAATTTATAAAATTACAAACACAACAAAATTAATTTAACACACGCAAATTATTTAAAATCTTAACTTTTTAAATAAAATTATAAACAAACACAAGGAAATGTTTTAAAATTATAAATTAAGACGGAGTTTGGCTACTACAAAATAATTCATCTTTTTATCTTTTTATTTTTTTTTATCATATTATCTCTCTATTTTTTTGCACATTTTTTCATAAAAAGACAAAAAGTGTACTTATTTAGGTCATTCCAAACAACTATTATCAAGATCATTCACTATTCACAATATAATTAAAGTATAATAATTTAAAATCTTTGGTTATTTTTGATAGAGTTTTTTAAATATGATTTGGGAATAGAGTTGTATTTTGAGTTTGTGAGTTTTGAAATTATGATTTATGTGTGGAAAATTTATTTGTTGAACGAGTTTCGAAATTTTTTTTGAATTGAGTGGGGAATTTTTGATGTGACATGATATTTGATATAAAAATTTACAATTCATAATCAAACACACAACTTAAAATTCTATTTAAATCTCATAAATTTTTTTTAAAAATTCGGGAAAATATTTTTTTATTGAATATATAAAAATTAACATGTGTTAATTGTGAAAAAAAAAAAAAAATCACTGTTACCGTCAATCGGCCGGACGACTGGTGGGACGTCTGGTAGGACATCCGGTGGGACGATCGGTTATTTCAAATTTTCCCGCATTTGATAGAGTTTTCAAAAGTGAATGTGAAATTAATTTTTGAAACTCGTAAACAAATATCATGTGCATAATAAGTTCTGGAACTAACGTTCTAGAGCTGTACCAAACAAAGCCTTAAATCTACCTAAAAATAGTTCTTTATTAATTTTTACATTCATTCAAAATGTAATAATAAAATAACAATAAATTATTGTTAAATTTCATCTAATTCAAACATATTAAATAAAATAAAAACATTTATAAACTTGCAAACTCTATCATAATTAATAAATAATAATAAAAAAAAAGGTCTAAGGCGGAGGATTCTTGTAGGTACGGGTAAAATCCATAATTTACTCATAATCCGTAATAATATCATATTCCAAACTGTATCTGTCCGTATTGTGGCTGTAAAATTATCCCTTTGTATATAGATCGATTCAAATTGGATGAGTTAGGTCGTTTCCTACTTTTAACATTGCTCTTGAAATAATTTGATAGTAAGGGTTCATTTAGAAAATGTGTTGACTTTTTAAATTTTTAATTATTTTATTTTGGAGTTAAAAAATTTCATTTGAAAAGAATTTTTTAGTTTTTTTTAATTTTTTTTATAAAAAAATGTAATAATTATAAATTAAATATAATATTTTATTTTATTAAATTAAAAAATTTATTTTATTTTTTTATAATTAAAATAACCCCAAATTCAACCTGACCTTTTTTTCTCCTAAACGAAGCCCAAGGTTGTGTACAGAATTAGGCTCAGAAAAATACATGAGAAAATGGATGGACAAATGACTTTGATTGGATAGGATAGTTGGCCAGTGGTAAAAAGGTCATAAGATTAGGTTTTGAATTAACGAAGTGATTGTGATTTTTCGTTGCAATTTAACATTAAAGTTAACATGATGGGTTGGGATTAAAATAATAAAAATAAATAAATAAATAAAATAAAATAATTAATTTTAGACTAAAAATTATTATATTTAAATTATAATTATTTCATTTTTTATACAAAAATCGAAAAAATTAAAAAATTCATCCCAAATAAATTTTTTTAATATCAAATTAAAATAATTAAAAAGTTAATTTACATCTCAAACGAAGCCTTAATTTATTAATTCCTAACATTTTATCGTACGGCCAAAAAAAAAAAAATTAAATTAAATTGAATCCATGTGTTGTGGCGATTTACAATGGAATTAGATTTCTTTCATATTCATATCTTAACATGAAAAAATTTTAGGGGTCTGTGAAATCCATCACGAATCTCATTTCAATTATCAAAATCGTTCATTTTATAAGTCTCTCAATGTATATCATTCATAAAAAAAATTAGTTCAATTCAATAATCATAACTTTCTATTTTATCATATTTCTCTCCGAAAAAAATGGATGACAAATATATTTTAAAAATAAACCATTCATTTTTAAAAAAAAAAAACACGATAAAATGAAAAAGATATAATTATCGGATCGATCTAATTTTTTCATGGATAATATACATTGAGGGTATTGTAAAATAAATAATTTAGATTATCGCAATAGAACCCGTGTGAAGTTCCATGGGTTCTTGAAATTCTCGCATATTGAGATGTAAATATGAAAGAAATCAAACCCTTAGAATGAATCTTAACAATACAATTCATTTTTATTCTTTATAGATTTTTATTTTTTAATTCTATACATGTATTATTATTCTTTATCCATTCGGTCTCGTGATTGTATAACACCATTTATAATGTGAAATTCTCAATTTGGTGATGTTACATGTACTAATTAGTGTACTAACACTAATTATAATATTATTATTGACCCCACTCATTAATCACATTACAAAATTTAAAAACCTCTTAAATTATGCCACATCATCAATTGATACATTAATTAGTACATCAATTGATACATATAATATTATTCTTCTTTGTTTAATCCTTATAAAGGAGAATTTAATATCCATTGTCCATTGTGGGACTTGGATGCAAACTATTGTGGAGTTTAATAATTCTCATATTTGATAACA
Organism: Camellia japonica; assembly: GCA_030407325.1. NCBI lineage: Eukaryota > Viridiplantae > Streptophyta > Magnoliopsida > Ericales > Theaceae > Camellia > Camellia japonica. The sequence continues at coordinate 159,083,399 of JAPPVO010000029.1, forward strand.
AAAATTTTAAATAAATAATATTATTTCATACATATATGATTTTTTGAGTTTTGTAATAGCTACATATTTAGCGACTTTGTTACATTATTTTAAAAAATACAAAATAACTAACTTGCAATGCATTCTGAGAGGGAGATTTCATAAATTGGCATTGGGCCGAGAAAATGACCGAGCTAAGTTGGGCTAAGTAAGTTTGGGTCGAGCTGAGTTGGGCTAAGCAAGTGGGGGTGCGCTCAGTCAAGGCCTCGGTCCAATTTAGCCGAGGTAATATTGGATTGTTAACCCGGTTAACTTTATTTGCTCGTTGAGTTAGACGGGTTCGGTCTTTCGCAGATCAGTCCAACCAAGCAGGAGTTAGGTCATAACTGAGGACGGCTAAGCCGCAGTGAGATTCTTTAATGAAACCAGACAATTAGCATGGTTATGGTGTGACGATGTGGAGCCGTGCTAGGCGTGGCTCGGTTTAGAGCACTGCACATCTCAGAAGTAACACAGTCATGGAGTGATGGAGTGGTGCCGTGCTGTCCATTCGCGCCAATGTTGTTTGGCGGTTTTGTTAGGTGATGTTTAGCTGTAATTGTGCTGACACATGGGAAAATGGGAGAAGGAAGCAGGTCCACGCGTCCAAAGGTGAATGGACGCAGAGGCGCGCACAGAAGGTATATAAACGGTGTTGTGCCCCCATTCTCAGGTCTGGAACATCATCTGGTGAGAGCTTAACTACCACTTTGTCTCCTCTCTTTTCTCTCTCTCGAGTAGTGTGCTAACTTGACCATCGGAGGGGTTTTCCGGCAACACACCGCCGGGTAGCTCATCGTCGTTGTGTTCTCAGGTTAATCGGAGTAAAGCACAGCTTGGACACGAGGAGTACGAATAACGTCAGATATTTGGCTTTCGTACAATTGGCGCCGTCTGTGGGAATCCGACAAACAAAACCTTGTCTTCCAAGCTTTTGCGGTCATCTTTTATGGCGAACCACGATGACATTCCGCTGTCTGCCATCGACGGCATCATGCTAAAGTTCGTTCATCGCAAAGATAGCCTGTCCGCCATTCCGACAATGGCCAGTTTGGAGACCTCCACACAAGGACTTCCCAGAGATGCGCGAGACAAACGCGCAAGGAGTTCTGGGTGCTCTGTCAGCCCAAAAGAGCGTCGTCGACGACGAGACTCACACACTCAGCACCTGAAAGACAAGTTGAGAGACCAAGATACCATTATCAAGAAGATGGCGATGGAGATGGAGGCCATAAAATGCCAGATGAAGGGAAAAGGTGTCGCTGGAGTGGGGAACCACAATGAGCACGCCTATTCTCCCTATTCTGGCAGTCAGAATAGACGCCATACTCCTTCACTCTCTATCATAAGAAGCTTCAGAGTTGAAGACTACGTCACGCCAATAGCGACATCTCGTATGCTGGACAGCAGTTACCACCTCTTACGTTCGACGATGATGTCAAGAAATTCACGCTCTGACTGTTCGAAAGACCTGAGGGATGTGTTGGAGGAGCACGCTCGCCGGCAGGAAGCGCAGAGGGTGCCTGCATTGCAGTGGCTAGCCCTTATAGGGTGAACCAGTGAAGAGGTCACCATGCCACCACCACGGTTGGCGACACACCCGCCACCTGACAGAGAGTTAGCAAGGCTAAACGCCACCCCTTTTTCCGTAGAGATCGAGAACACACCGTTCCCCCCCTTTCCCCGAGTTCTATCAGCCAAAGTTCATGCTCTATGACGGAAAGACCGATCCGTACATGCATGTAAGCCACTTCCAACAGGTTATGGCTGGACACAGGCGAAATGATGTGCTCATGTGCCTTATTTTTCCATCGAGTTTGGGCGAGTTGGGCCTGAATTGGTTTGAGAGGCTGCCAGAAGAAAGTATCGAAAGGTGGCAATAGTTGGCAGAGGCATTTGTCACCAGATTCAAGACAAACACCACAACGCCCAAGGAAGTTGACCATCTTTTGGGAATAAAGATAGAGCCAGGCGACTCTTTGAAAGCGTATAACGCTAAGTATTGAGAGATTTTCAATGAGATCCTTGATTGCCCGACCAACTTTGCAATCACTCAGTATAAGCACGGTCTTCCAGTCGGACATAGACTGAGAGACTCACTCACAATGAATCAACCGCTGGCCATGGAACTACTCATGCAACACATTAATGAGCACATTCAAGTTGAAGATGATGCAGCCGCAACTACCATGAAGACAAGTCCGGTAGTAGAGGACAAGAGAGTAGAGGAAAAGATTCAAGCAGTCGGACAAGAGGATGACCGTGCAAACAACCATAGAAGAGATCTAGGGAGTTTGGTTTTGGAATTAGTCAGTAAGAAGGTCAAGGAAAAGGGGCATAAAATTCACAGGATTTAAATGGCCAATCTATTCCCAGAACGTGGAACACTGTCAATCTGAAGTTTTATTCTTAGTTCTACTTTTGTAACCCATTCTATTATTGATGTAATGAAACAAGTAGACTATTTTCTTGAAGATTATTGTATTTTCGCCTTGCCAAGTAGATTTAGCGTGGTCTAGGAGCAACCCATCTAGTCTGGGTCACTACTTTGCCTGCGTAAGTTTAAGGCAGGAGCCTAGACTGGGGGAAAAACAATAGGGCTGATCTCAATGACTTGATATTTCTTGCCAAAAAGATCTTTGCTCGGTAGGAGGATAGTTGTAGATTTTTATCAACTTTGGAATTGTCCACCGAGCGGATGTTACGCAGCCAAATGAGTTGATGATTTTTTCAACTCGGATCTTCGCCGAGTGGGTATTGCTCGGCCAAACGAGTTGATGATATGTTCAACTCCCAAACTTTTGGCCGAGATGATTTAGCTCGGTTAAGGAAGTTGATGTTTTGTTCAACTTTGAAGTCTTTTGGCCAAGATGATTTAGCTCAGCCATGGAAGTTGATGTTTTGGTCAACCACATGACATTTTACCGGGATGATTTAGCTCGACCAAAAAAGTTGATGATCTATTCAACTTTGGAGTTCCTTGCTGAGCCGACCTTGCTCGCAACTTTGGAGTTCCTTGCTGAGCGGATTTTGCTCGATAAGAAGGAAGTCGCCGAGCTAACCTTGCTCGCAATTTTGGAGTTCCTTGCTGAGCAGATTTTGCTCGCCAAGAAGGAAGTCGCCGAGCTGACCTTGCTCGCAATTTTGGAGTTCCTTGCTGAGCGGATTTTGCTTGCCAAGAAGGAAGTCGCCGAGCTAACCTTGCTCGCAATTTTGGAGTTCCTTGCTGAGCGGATTTTGCTCGCCAAGAAGGAAGTTGTCGAGCTGACCTTTCTCGCAACCTTGGAGTTCCTTGCCTAGCTGATTTTGCTCGCCAAGATGCAAGGTGCCTAGCTGACCTTGCTCGCCAACCATGGAGTTCCTTGCCGAGCTGATTTTGCTCGCCAAGATACAATGTGCGCAGCTGACCTTGCTCGCCAACCTTGGAGTTCCTTGCCGAACTGATTTTACTTGTAAAGAAGCAAGTGGCCGAGTTGACCTTGTTCGCCAACCTTGGAGTTCATCTTCTAGCTAGGCCTTCAAAGCGTCCCTCTCTTGCTCAGCCCTACTGAGTTGGCCAAGGAGTCTGGCATTGTCAGCGTTGGCAATTTCAAGAGAGGCTTTAGCCCAGCTAAGCTCAGTAGAGATGTTTTTATCGGCGTTGTTTAGCTCGGTAACCTTGTGGCGTAGGTTGACAATGCAATCCATGACTATGTGTTGTTTTTGGATGGCCTGTAAGAAGTAAGAAGGGTGTTAGTCGAAATAAGAAGATTAACCGAGCAGGGACTTGGTAAGATTTCGAAACGTACCCTCGTCATGGACTTGACAGCTGATTTCATGAGCCGAGTGTCAGGAATGTGATCGCTCCCGAACACATCGCTCAGCAACAGCAAAGCCTTTGACAAGTCAAAGGCCAAGAGGTGCTCCTTGTCCCTCTTGACAGACGTCGTTGTCGGGATCGCCTTGCTCCAGTGTTTGAACTCCGACTTCCACGGTGGAGTTGGCTCGGCTTACTGCACCATTTGCTCGGTGCTTAACTCAGCCACAAGCTCGGTAGATGGGTCAATTGACCGAGCTCACTTGTTAGCTCAGCGCATCTCAGCAGGAGGCACAACTATGGAAGCAAGGGTAATCATGGTCCCCGAACTTTGACGAACGAACGGTGCTGGAGGAACACTCGACAGCTCGGTCGATGTAGCGGTGATTAAGTTCTTGATTTGGCTCCTCTTTGCCGTCTTTTCTTCCTCGGTCAACTGTATTAGGGGGACGTCTGGTAAGGTTGGGTCAGGCGGAGGAGAGGGAGCCTGGAGGAAGTCTGTCACCTTGCTCCTGCAGGGAGCCGAGTAACGATAGGAGGGGACATAACTAAGGAGATCGTGGAAATCTCGGTGCCGGTATCTCAGCACGGCCCTGATTGCCTCCTTGTTGGGATACTGGTAGTTGGTTTGCAATTCTTCGATAGCTGCAAAACAAAAAAGAAGTAATTTGCTCGGCACGAACAATTTTAGTAAAAGAGATTAGTTGGGAAAATATGCTTACAAGATGAACTGAAGTTCTTGTTGATGTACCAACCGGGCACATCAACTGTTTTGTAGTTATCGGACACCCAGAAAAGGTTATCATCGTTCATGTCCTTGTCCGACGTACCGGTCACTAATCGTTCCCTACCTGGCCTTATTTTCAGGTAATAGTTGAAGCCGTCTTTTGTTCGATCGAGCGTGTATTGATGCAAGATCTCGGCTAGGCCCAAATTTAAACCGAGTTGGTGGTTCAACTCGGCTACGCCGTTTATGATTCTGAAGGTGTTGGTGGATACTTGAGTGGAAGCTAGCCTAGTACGTCTTAAGAATTTGCACATAAGGGGCTGCACTGGGAAGCGCGACCCTCCATTGATCATGCTTAATACGGTGAAGGGGCAAGATTCTAATCTACCCCACGAATTTATGCCCTCTTCACCGATCTCCAAGTGTATGTCGGCGGGGACACCGTACTCGTCGCGAAACGCGGCAAAGGCGCCTAGCGTGTCTACAAGGAAGCGGTAGTGCCCCATGGAGGACCGACTTGCTCAGCTCGGCAGAATTGGTTTGATTAAATTTTGCATGGCGGCTGCTCGATTTTTGAGAGCCCTTGTGTTGGTGTTTGGTCCCCTAGGACTTTGTAGTTAAAAGCAAAGTGTAAGTGATAGCGCGGTAACGAAAACGAGCTTGACTTCAGCTCGGTCACTTTAGGCGCAACAACACCTCTGCCTAATTGGGTGAACTCAATAGCTTTGTCGCTCAAAGCGGACCAGATATTAGCCTAGTCGAGCGGCCCAACACTTTCTTAACTCAGTTTTCACCTAAGTTCTATAAACTAGGAACTTGCTCAGCTCACTTATGATTTTGGATCAAACGATGATTCGTAGCCCGGTCAATCCCAGATCCTCACGTTCATCACAGAAGATGATGAACAATGTCGAGGGCGAATGGGCAAAAATAGCTTTTTGTGATCACACCTTAGACGAACTTCATTCGAAGCCCTAAAACCTACTATTATCATGCCCTAGACTCAACTATGGCAGTCACAGTTCAAGCACACAAGAAAAGCATGAATAACAGATGAAGGTGAAGGGTTGAAGACTTACAGGTTAAGGCACGAATTGTGGTTCGAATCCGTGAGATGGGGCCCCAGCGACAGAATAGGCTTGCGGGAATGCTCTAATCTCAGTAGAGTGAGTGAGAGACGAAGGCTGGGTGCTATGGATCGCTTGAGAAGAAGATGAACAGTGAGGGAAGAAACACGAAGGAGCGAGCGACATACTTATAAAGGGACAGGAGGCGTCAAAAATTCAAATTCGAGGCGACGGCGTGTGACGGCTGGGTTGGTTGCACAAGGCCAATGAGCAGAGGATACGTGTCTGTGACAAGACCGGTGTTAGTACTGAAAAGACAGACAGAAAAGTCGAAATATTGACTGAGCAAGTGATGCAGCCGAGCAAGGGAGTTAGCACGACCAATAAGTTGAAGATAACAACCAAGCAGATTAACTATCTCGGCTAGAGAAGGTAATCCCGGTCACGCTGGTGCGGTCGGAATTAAGGGGCAATTGAGAGGGAGATTTCATAAATTGGCATTAGGCCAAGATAATAACCGAGCTAAGTTGGGCCAAGCAAGTGGGGGTGCGCTCGGTCAAGGCCCCGGTCCGATTTAGCTGGGGTAACATTGGACTGTTAGCCCGGTTAACTTTATTTGCTCGTTGAGTTAGACAGGTTAGGTCTTCCGCAAATCAGTCCAACTGTGCAGGAGGTAGGTCATAACTGAGGACGGCTAAGCCGCAGTGAGATTCTTTAAAGAAACCGGACAATTAGCACGGTCGTGGTGTGATGATGTGGCACCGTGCTAGGCGTAGCTCGGTTTAGAGCATTGCACATCTTAGAAGTAACACAGTTATGGAGTGATGGAGTGGCGCTATGCTGTCCGTTCGCGCCAATGCCATTTGGCGGTTTTATTAGGTGATGTTTAGCTATAATTATGCTAATACGTGGGAAAATGGGAGAGGGGAGCAGGTTTACGTGTCTAAAGGTGAATGGATGCAGAGGCGCGTGTAGAAGGTATATAAACGGTGATGCGCCCCTATACTCAGGTCTGGAACATCATCTGGTGAGAGCTCAACTACCATTGTCTCCTCTCTTTTCTCTCTCTCTAGTAGTGTGCTAACTTGACCGTCGGAGGGGTTTTCCGACAACACACCGCCGGGTAGCTCATCGTCGTTGTGTTCTTAGGTTAATCGGAGTGAAGCGCAACTTGGACACGAAGGGTACAAATAACGTCGAATATTTGGCTCTCGTACACATTCTCTTTTTAAAATTTTTTGGTTCAGATTTTTTTGAGATATTTGTTGGTTTTCCAATTTTTTTAGTAGACAAGTTGGATTTTTGAGCTTCTTAAAGGCTATCAAATAACAATATCATTTATTTTTTTAATTTATTAAAGTATAAAAATTAAATAAATTGAGTAATAAAGAGCAACGAAATGAAGGCCATCAAGAAAGCGAAGTTGTGTTTGTTAGCTGCATAGTCAAACTCAAACTAGATTATTGGATCCATCTCCACCCAAAAAAGAGGGTAAATTATTGAAAATAGTCAACGTAGCAATGTGGTCCGAGTACGGGACGTTGATGGATATGGGGCCAGAAAAGTCTCATGTAATATGTTATCTTAAGGAAAAAAAGATATTTGCACCCAAAAAAAAATAAAAAAATAAATCATAAAATCAATTATAGAATATTTATAAAGAAAAAAATAGAAAAGTAAGACATTTACGCTATGTTTGGTAATTTAGGAGAGAAAAGAAAAGAAATGATTACTTAAGTAATAGGAGAAAAGAAAAGAAAAGAAATAATTGTAATTTCTCTCATTTTTGTTTGGATAAGTAAGAAATAAAAGAAAAGAAATGATTGTGATTTCTCTCCTTCTTGTTTGGTTAGATTTCATTAAGAGAAAAGAAAAGAAATTATTTTATGTTATATTACCAAAATAACCTTTTTATATTTTCAATCATTTTATTTCTTTTATTTTTATAAGGGTAAAATTGGTATTTTGAAAATATAAATATTTGTGGGTTTCTTTTCTCTCCCAATCTCTCCACTTTTGGAAAGATTGAAAATAAGGGTTATAAGAGAAATGAGTTTCTCTCTATTTCTCTCTATTTTTCCCCATTTCTCTCCACTTAAGATAACCAAACAAGGAAGAGAAATACATTTCTCTCTATTTCTTTTCTTTTCTCTCCAAATCACTCAACCTAAACACAGTGTTGAAAAAATAATTGTAAATTCATTAAAGTATAAGTAGGGGTAATAAACGAACCGAATGAGTCAAACATTATTCAAGTTTTATTTGATAACTTTAATGAGTTTCAAAATTTGTTTAAGTTTAATTTATTAAACTTTTGACTCAATCTCAAACGAATTTTTATAGAGTCAAGCTCGAATAATTTGATATTTTATATAATTTTAAATTTATTGAATTGAGTCGAACGAGCAATTAATTGTTCAGACTTGGTTTAAAAACTTTAACAAGATCTAAAATGTGTTTAAGTTAATTTGTTTATTTAACGAATCGAACTTGAATGACCTTTTAATAAGGCGAACTTGAGTTATTTGGTTCTTTATTACTCCTAAGACCATCTCCAACGCTGTACCAAATCTGATATCAAATTTAAATTTTGATGAAAATGATACTGTTCATGGCTCCAACCGTTCACCAAAGCTGGCACCAAAATGAGATTTCACCAAATCTTTCATCAGATCGACGAGGAAGAAATAAATTCACCAAAACACTGTTACGGACCGTTGGAGGGGGACCCGGGTCGACCAACCGGTTGCCCACCCGGTTGACCAACCGGTCAACCAGTAAAAAGTTCAAACAGTTCAGCAAAAATTTCAAAAAATAAAAAAAAAAAAAAAATTTTTTTTTGCCTAACCGGTCGACCGGCCGGTCGACCCACCGGTCGTCCCGAAAAAAGTTCAAAAAGTTCAAAAAAAAAGTTCAAAAAATTCAAAAAAAAAAAAAAAAAAAAAAATTTTGGGCAAACCGGTCAACCGGCCGGTCGACCACCCGGTTGTCCCGGGACAAATTTGATGAATGGTGAACCGTTGGAGCATCTGTTATCAAATTTGATGAAATGAATGCTTTTTGACTCAGATTTGGTGAAAAATTTGAGTAAGCGTTGAAGATGCTCTAAGTGTAAGTGATTTATGTATAAATTGTGTAAAGGTATTGTATTTTCATAAATTTATAATTATTTTTTTTACTTCTTGTTTTTTTGATAATTTTTCTGTTTATAATGAGTAAACCTCACGGGAAACTCCACATTATTTTAGTCCAAAATGGAGGGGTTAACTATATTAATTTGGTGGGTCCGACATAAAACCTGTAGTATTCTAATAGGGAGTTAGAGTTTCACAATTTAATCTCATGAAATTAAAAATAAAAATAATAGACACACTCTATAAAAATAACAAATAAATAATTTATTTGATATTTTTAATTTAGGGGTTGTTTGGGATGATCTAAATAAGTGTATTTTTTGTTTTTTTACGAAAAGATGTGCAGAAAAGTAGAGAGGTGATGTGATAAAAAAAAAATAAAAAAATAAAAAAATAAATTATTTTTAGATTGCCAAACTTGACCTTAATATTACATGATCTTATCACTAATCTCATCGCATTAATAATCGTATTCAACTTGAAATTTGACAAACAAACGATACTCGTGAGACACACATGTACTTATTTTCAAAGCACTAAATAATTTTTTAACGACGGTCATCATCAAACGCTTTCATTTGTAAAAGCAAGGACAATTCTGGTTGGCGGGTGGTTACCTCAATAAAACACTACTTCGAATAGATAGGTTTGTGAAACGTTTTCACATTTTAGCTGTGGGTTTTTAGGTTTATCCAAGAAAACAAAAAGGTTCTATAAATTTATAGAAAAATGATTTGGTGTCCCAATTTCTCCGCCCCGAATGCTCCTAATACTCAAAACGACGTCGTTTTGGGCATTAATTTTTTTTTTTTTTTTTTTCCTTCTTCTTCTTCCATTTTCGGACTGAACCAGAGAGGGAGAGGGAGAGGGAGAGAAAGAGAAGAGAGGAGGAGAGAGGGAGAAAGAGAGAGGAGGAGAGGAGAGAAGGGCCCCCTCCTGTGCCTCGCCGCCGCCGATCGTCGAGCACCGCGATCGTCGCAGCACCGCGATCGTCGCCTCCGGCCCCGCCTCGCCTCCGCCTTGCCTCCGCCCGGTTGATATGGCCCCCTCCAGTCCAGTTCTTCTCTTCTCTTCCTCCTCCTCCTCCTCCTCCTCCTCCTCCTCCTTCCACCGTCTTCTTCTTCCTCCTTCTGCTGAAAAAAAAATAAATAAATAAAAAAAAATAAAAATAAAAATAAAAATTAGGGGCATTCGGGGGAGCCCAGATTCGGGTTCCCAATCGCGACTCAAATTTATAATACTCTCCCTATCCTAATTTGTTTATAAAAAATCCAACTGATTATGAAAATATGTAATCATTACATTTTAATTTAAATTTTAAAATATTTTTTTCATCATTATCCTTTTATTTGAATTTTAAAATGTGTTTATAATGATTTATGGGCGCAATTTTGGCAATTTAATAAAATTTAATATTCCAAAATAGAAGTTTGACAAATATTTTGAGATAGACTAAGGCTTTGTTTGGTAGGGTTTATTTCCAGCTTATTTTAGCTTTTAGCTTAATTTAAGCTATTTTGATGTGTTTGGTTCGGCTTAACAATACAGCTTATAGCTTTTTGTAAGTTAAAAATCAACTTATTCTTTGAGTGGGGGAAGAGAAGCTTAATTTATAAGTCAAAAATCAGCTTATATTCACAGCTATAAGCTATAAGCTGTTAAGGTATAAGTTATAATTACTTTCCCACAGCTCTATCAAACAGGGCCTAAAATGGAAAGGTGGACCAACAAAATGGGACGGAGGTATTGTAATTAGAATAATTAGGGTAAAAAGGTTTTTTTTTAAAAAAATTTTTTTTAAAATTATTTATGGGGATACTATAATTTGATAATAATAGCTATTATATGTTGGTCATTCTTGTACAGTTTATCTAAGGGTAAATTTTTGTCAAAGGTAAAAGGTGATTATTTTTTCTTCATTATAAGAGTTGTATTTTATTTCTTCTACTATTATGAATTATTCCTTTCAGTGATTATTGCGTGGATTTGAAGTAATTATTATATTTATATTTGGAATTAATTTTTTTTAAAAGTCAAAAAATTAAAAAATCATTACTATCACATCACTCTCTTTATTTTTTTATACATATTTTTGTAAAAAGTCAAAAAACTAATTAAAATAATCAATTATGCAAAATTAGGAATATGGGAGTGAGTGTTTTAGATCATTTATCTTGTTAAGAAATAGAAAGAAAAAAAATTAAAAATTTTGTTTTTTGAAAGTAGGTTCTGTTTTAATGATGATATTTTAAAGAACAACGAACCAATCAAGATTTTAGTTATTTCATCCATAATTTAATTTGTTTAATTGTTCAAACACTGTGCCAAACACATTCTTAATTTTCAAAATGTTCTTAATTTTTATTTTATTTTATTTAGTTTTAACTATAAAACCATTCAACAAAAAAAATAAAAAAATAAAATTGAAAGAGAGTTATTATAATATCACAAAATAGTTCATTAAAAATCTTCCATTACTATGCCTCCGTTTGGGAAGGAAGGTTCGGGCTAAAATAGTCATATAAGATAAAATTGGCTATTTTAGCCCAATAATCCATAATAATTACATTTTTCTCTCATAAAAAGACAAAAAAAGTGAAAAAAACTCTTTCTAAACGAGACTTTTTAGCCCCAAACTAAAATAGTTAAAAAGTCAAAAAGCCAACCCACTTCCTTAACGAACCCTATATAGATTCTTCTATAACATATGATAATTATTAGATATGATGGGTTCTACACAAATAACTATTATTATATTAATAAGTAAAATAAAGTGGTGAAATAAAATTTGTAATAAATTCATATGATGCATGGCTTAAAAATTAAGAAATATGATAAATTTTCAGAACAAGGTGATGATCAAGTACAAAATTGGGTTAACTTGTCTCCTTTGATGGAATGTTTGGATGCTGGGAAACTTTGATTGGAGAAAGAAAATCTCAAGTTAGAATCTGAGGCAGTGCTTTAGATTTGTTGGAAGTCAAGAATGGTGTACATTAAAAATCTTCCATTATTATATAGATTCTTCTGTAACATATGATAATTATTAGATTAATGGATTTTACGCACATAACTATTATTATATCAATAAGTAAAATAAAGTGGTGAAATAAAATTGGTAATAAATTCATATGATGCATGGCTTAAAAATTAAGAAAGATGATAAATTTTCAGAACAAGGTGATTATCAAGTACAAAATTGGGTTAACTTGTCTCTTTTGATGGATTGTTTGGATGCTAGGAAACTTTGATTGGAGAAAGAAAATCTCAAGTTAGAATTTGAGACAGTGCTTTAGATTTGTTGGAAGTCAAGAATGGTGTAAATTCTCCGTAACCATCATGTACTTGTTCACTTTTTATTAAATAAATAAATAAACACTGAATTTTTTTAAAATAAAATAATATATGATTTTTTAAAAAATTAATTACAAATGCATGATTGGAGAAAGAAAATCTCAAAGTTAGAATCTGAGACAGTGTTTTAGATTTGTTGAAAGTCAAGAATGGTGTAAATTCTCCGTAACCATCATGTACTTGTTCACTTTTTATTAAATAAATAAATAAAAACTGATTTTTTAAAATAGAAAATAACATGTGATTTTTAAAAAAAATTAATTACAGAAGCATGATAAAATTTATAATTTCACTTTTTAATATATATTTATCATTAATTTATAAATATTTTTTAAAAATAAAATTATTCCATTTTTTTCTTAACCTAAAAATTATTATTTGGTTATTCACCAAAAAAAAAAAAAAATTATTATTTGGATTAAAATCTTGAAAGTCGATACACAAATTAAATTTTTTTTTTTAAATGTACAATCTTGACACGTAATTTTTTGTGTGGACATCAAAGGTGTTCAGCGAATATTTCGACCTGTTCAAATCAATCGAACTGAACCGATTTGTCACATTTTGGAAGGATGTGTAATGACGAGCGGACGATTGCGAATTGATTTTTTTCTACGGATGGTGGATTTGAAGTTTCTTTAGCCACAACCGAATCGCCAAATTGTGAGCATCTTCGTAATTTGTAAGATTTTGTATTTTCAATTTGTTTGGATATTCTGTTTATGTTTTTAATTAAAAAAGAGTTTAGATATTCTGTTGTGTTTTCAATTTGGAAACTTTTTATCAAATAGCAAGTGTTGATATTTGATATTTTTGTGTAGAAAATATGAAGCTTAATTTTGTTATTTTTAAAAAAATCAAATTAAATAGTTTTTGAATAAAAAAAAAAGTAATAAAATAATTTTGATAATGTATGATTTTCTTATATGTATTTATTATTAATATTTGACAATTTATTTGATAATCTTTTGGTTATGTTGAGTTGGATTGTTATCTAAAAAAATATTGACAAGTTATTGTATTATGTTCAAAATTTATAAAAATTTAAACCGTCAAATTGATTCGTATTCATCTGTCAATCTGACAGACGAATGTGAATTAATTTTTTTAACTCGTCAATCTAACAGACGAATGATAAATTTAAAATTTTTCGACCGGAATTAAACCCTGAACATCCTAATGGACATGTGTGGACATGTGTAGATGTACAAGCATTACCCGTAACTTGTGACTTTGAGTGATTAAGATCAGCATTTGATGCGCTACGCTACTTCAAAGCATTAAAGTCAAAACAATTTCTTTCAATGATATCACATTTTGACATGAGAACAAAGAAAGAATAAAAATAAAATATAATAATAAAAATAATTTTAGAATTTCATTTTTATAATAAAATAAATTTTAAATTTTATTTATTTAAATTAATTTTTTAAATTATTTTCAATCTAAATAATAATTTATTTTCTTTAAATAAAATTAATGAAAAAAATATGCTTTAGGAACTAAAATATATTATTTGGTTTTGCCAAATAATATAATATGTTGTCCCATCGAATGATGATCGGCCATTTTTTCATTTTTCCTTCTTGCCATGCGACTTGTGTCAGATGGTGAAAGAAATGAGGTTAAAATTTGTCATTTCATATCTCAAACTCTTCTATTCATATGAAACGCAAAAGTAGATCTAAGTTGATGGCTTATTAGTTTCTAGCTTCATATTTTTTTTTATTTTTTTATTTTTTTGCTTTTGTGAAAAAAAAAAAAACCTACTTCGAGGGTTCCCAAACACCCGCTTAAACTCGGTGGATTTGGAAAGGAAAAAAATTGTATGAAATATAACATATTTCAATCACATTTCACTTATATTTTATTATTTCTAAATTATTACCAAAATTCATAATTAAAATATACTCTTCAAAATTAGATGAAAGCCAAAGGTCAACCCCAATGGATGGGGCAAGCCTTACGCGTCTGACTTGTGGTCGAGTTTATTATTTTTTCCCCCCGTCAAATGTTATAATGATTTTCTTTCACCTTTGAAAAAAAAAAAAAAAAAAAACCTTCCTGAGGAGTTAATCCAAATTCTATGGATTTTAGAACAAAATTGTTAAGGTCATCTCCAACAGTTCACCAGATTCATCATCAAATTTGAATTTGATAAAAAATGATAGCTTTTATCGCTCTAACAGTTTCATCAAAATGATATTAAATTGAAAACGAGCTAAAATTTTCACCAAACTGAGGAGCTGGGGAGGTTTCACCAATTTATTGTGAGTTTATGTTGGAAATGAGTTCCACCGGATGTCCGGCCGAGTATCCCACCGGTCGTCCGCTTCATTGAACAATTACCATAACACAAAATGTATAGTAAATGGTTTGTGCAACCATGATTTTTGCCTAACTTTAAGCATAAATTGAGATGGGCTCCGGACACCGATTGAGGTGTATGCCGGTGGAAACGCGTTTTTTGCCGAGTGGTGATTCACTTCATATATTTGGTTGTTCAAATCATTTTTCCAAGTGAATGGAAAATTGACTCTGAAAGAGACTTCGGCAACACGGTAGTTGAAAAGATTTTCAAAAAACAGTTCTTTTTTTTCCCTTTCTTTCTATAGTCAAGTGGGGGACTCAGGTGTCCTAGTTTGAAATCCCACGCCATTCATCTCTCCCCTCCAAATATGATAACTGTGTTCGAAATGGAAAGCCCCTCTTTGTAGACATATTCAAATCTCTCCCGTTGGTTGTTTGGCTAACAGACCAAATGACTAAATATGTAATCTTTTCTTGTCCCACCAACCTCAAATTTTTTATCTTGAATCTCAACTTTCCAACTTTTTGCCCCTAAAAAACAAAGTTCATAGCTGTAATTATTCTTTTTTGATTCGATATAGATATGAATTGAAGGTTTGAATCATTGGTTTCTTTTTCTTGATTATTTTAAATAAATATTTTTTGGGTTTTGGTTTTAGTTGTTGATAATGGGGGAAAAGCAGAGTATTGATGATTTTGGAGAAAGTTCAAAACTTGGACGCAAGTGAGTGAAAATGCGAGATCTTGACTCAGTGTAAGGCAAGTTCTCTTTGCAAAGGAATTATTATTACTTTGGGGTTTTACATATGCTCTGTTTTTTTTCCCAACACCTCAATGGCCATATTTGAATTTTTTCCTAGTTTTATTTCTATTTGGCTTTGCTTGGAGGTTTGTGAAGTAGTGTTAGAAACCAAATGCTTTTTGATTTGTGCCACAGGAATTGATACCCATTATCCAAAATGCAAAAATGATCAAAGCCAAACACCATCCATTCTCTATTGAAAAAGAGAAGTCCAATGAAGTCTCCAACGATGCTGTAAAAACAAATTCAGATCTCTTGATCTGAACACAACTAATGCTCACTACAACAAAAACACATTTTAGTGACACCATACTAGTGGCATGTTCTTAAAAAATGTCACAAAAAGAATATTTGGTGGCATTTTTTTAGAAAAATGTCATAGAGCCACAAACATACAAGGCGTTAGTGGCATTTCAATTAAAAAAAGTGTCACTTCACTACAATAAAAATGTCATTACAATAAATTTACATTTTAGTGACACTACACTAGTGGCATGTTTTTAGAAAATGCCACAAAAATAAAAATTGACATTAAATGTTTTAGAAAAATGCTACAAAACCACAAACATATAAGGTTCTAGTGGCATTTCAATAAAGAACTGTCACATCAATTTTATGACATTTTATAAAAATAATGACACAAAATTATATTCGTGACATTTACCAACAGATGCCACTAAATTTTAGTAGCAATGGCATTTTTTAAAAAATGTCAAGACACTAGGTAGGTGCAAATTGCTTTTTATGGCACTTAAGTGAAAAGTGTCATAAACAAATATTTTATAACATTTTGAGAAATGCCACTAAGCCAAAAACTTTCCAAGCTTATAATGGTATTTTTGAAAAAACAAAAAATGCCAATATATTTTCTAAATTTTTAAAATGCAGTAAATGATTAAAAATAAATAAATTAACTCAATATACACTACAGGAAAGAGCACATTCGGCGACTAAATTTCCTGACCAAAAAAAATTTGGTCGCTGAAAGTAGCCAAAAGTAAAGCTTTTTGGCGACTAAACAATTTTAGTAGCCAAAAGTCTACAATTGGCGACTAAAACTAAGTTTGGTCGCTGATTATATGGGTTTTAGTGACTAAAAAATTTTTATTAGCCCAAAGTAAAGCTTTTTGGTGACTAAAAAATTTTAGTAGCTAAAAGTCTACAATTGGCGACTAAAAAATAAGTTTAGTCGCCAAAAGTGGTCATTTTTAGCGCGGGAGAACTAAAATCCTAAGGCGGGAATTAAATTTTTTGGCGACCAAAATTTTGGTAGCTGAAAGTGCATCTTCGGCGACCAAATCTGATTTTGGTCGGCAAAAGTTAAGTTTTTTAGCAACTAAAAAACAATTAGTAGCCAAAAGTATAGAATTGGCGACTAAAAAATTTTTTTAGTCGCCAAAAGTGGTCTTTTTTTATTTTGCTAGTAAATAGTTTATTTTACATAAATTTTGTTCAACAAAATAATTATATTTATACATATATTTTTATATTAATATGGATGTATGTACTATATAAATAATATATGTTGCATTTATAATCATGTGGTGCTATAGAGGTGTAGTGGGAAGAGTGTGGTGCATAAGGTTTATGGTATGGGAGGTTGGCGGTTCGAGTCTCCGCAAGAGCGGATCAAATTGTTCTACAACGAATTATCTTCACGAATGACACTTGATAGCGTCACGAATAGTGCCTACCATGACATTAAAGTGTCACTGAAAGGTTTTAGTCTTGATGGTGTAATGACACTTATAAGTGTCACTAACTCTTTTTTTAATGGCGCTTGATAGTGTCACAAATAATATCTACCATGACATCAAAATATCATTGAAAGTTTTTAGCCATGATGGTGTAGTGGCACTTGCAAGTATCTACCGTAGCACGGATATAAATGGTACTTGTTCAAAATGCCACAAGATTAAAAAATGTCATTAAATCAATAGTTTTGTGGCACTTTCAAATGTCACTAAACTAAGAAAATGTTGTAGTGGCTTCTGAGTGTTGGAAAAAAAAAAATCATTTTCCTCTTTCCGGTTGTCCCCCAGACGTCCAGTGTGTTTTGATAACAACCGTTGGAGTGGCAGATATTAGATTGAGGATTTCATACTTTTTTTTACTTAGATTTGATAAAATTTCTAGTGAACCATTGGAGATGCCCTAATGTTCATTTTACGTAACTGATCATTTTTTTTGGGTGTAGAGAAGGCATCTTGTAGAGCCCAGCTCAGTTCATCTTAGTCTATCCAGCCCAGCCCATTTAATAAGATGGGTTGTTTCACATTATAAATTTGGAAAACTTACTAATAAGTTTCATACACAAAGTTCGAAATCCATCTAATCTCAAAACAAAACACTTTCACCATTTAGTCGTATATATTTTTAATTGTTACCAAAAAAATCCTTTTTAAATTTTTTTTTTTTTAAAGACGCTGCTACATGATCCCACTATCGCCAGATTTCCGTCAGATGGTCATCGGAGACTCTTCGGAATGTTCAACATCACCAGGAAGTTGCCGAAATATCACCGAGAATTCACCGGAGTATCGTCGGAATGTTCTGAATGTTACCAGAAGTCGTCGGAATGTCTAGAATATTCGTTGGACATCAAGAATATCACTCGTCATAATCCAAACCCACCCCTATAGGTTTAGTGTCGTAACCGGCCAGTAATCCATGATTACCGAAGGCCTATTTAACAATCATGACAATAATACAATATAAAGGGGCTGGCGGAAGCCAATCAATAATAACATACATTGTATAATGAGCTGTGAGCACCTGAATGGAAATAAATTTTTATACATATAGCCTAAATGCATCAGTTATAAACCTTCAGTCCAAGTGTATACAAAAATATAGTACAAATTTAGGGAACTTAATCCCATCACCAAAGTAGGAGTATGAAAACCAAAATACACTAATAGTTTAATAATCATAATCCAAAAGGGTGAATTCAAAACACCCAAGCCAAGGTGCATGTTACTTCGGAACCTCGCGGTGAGGTACAATGGTTGGCTTAAGAAAACAGAGGTTCGGGTCGACGCCACTAGCTTTGATCCAGTGCTCGATCATCTACATATATATTTTAAATAGTGAGTTAGAGTCCAGTGAATAACAGCTGTGTAAAGAGGTTAAGAATGATATCATTACAGTACTTGAAACAATCGATTATCAATAGAATATTTTCAATCAATATCTTTTTGTCAATCAATCATTCAATCGTTCAATTCAATCAATCATATTCGTACAGGTCATACGTGGTACATCCGATAGCAACAATACAATAGGTCTTAAAGACCAAGCAATCAATTGATGGCCATCAAACAATAAACAATAGTTTTAAGAATTGGAACTGACAAAGATCTCTATAACAATAACGATATCAATAACAATAATAATAGCAATATGCTATGGATGCCACGAATACAATTCAAAAAGAAGATCATCATTCAATCGATAAAAAGTAGCAATTCAGAAACAATATAATTTATTATTCAAAAAATAAATACAATTTGAACATATCTTTATAACAGTGTTACTCACAGTGGGCTTCTCGATACACGTACTAATGGTTCAGCGTCCAACCTAAACAAATAAAGTCAAGCATGACACAATTACAATCACATTCTTACACTACTACACAATTCGATTATTCGATTTCTATTCGTTTTCTCTTGTTCGATTTTCATTCGATTCTTTATTTTGTTTCGAGTCTAAACGAAATGCATATGAATGCAATGCATATGGAAAAACATTTTAAATGATGCAAATGAAGGCCCGAAAGATGGAAAAGAGGAGCGAAAAAACAAACTGGGTTTGCTCAAAAGGGCCGTACGTGCGGGGGTCCCAGTCGCACGTGCGGTGACCACCACCACACCTTCCTCTTGCACCTGTAATTTAAGCAGAATACACCACACCACTGCCCTATTTTCCGCACGTGTGGGGCCGTAGGCCGCACGTGCGATGATGCTACAAAACCAGTCCGAAACTGCTCTGTTATGGCAATGGGTTCCTTTGCAAATTTCAATCATAAACACATGCAATTCTCTCCCAAAACTCATATACACATGCTAAACTTGGGCCTTGATCATGACACACAACTCAACACTTCATTTTACAATATCAAATGTTCATCACAACTTAGAATGAAACTCAAATTTCTATGCAATAGTTTAAGGTTTGAATTATCATGCTACTTCATACAATTATCCATCTTGAGCTTCAATCTTCAAATCCCATAAAAATAATTCTCCTCAATTTTGAAAACTCATACAAGAAAATACATAGATGATCATGAAATTCAAGAATTATGCCATGCATGGTAAGGTTTAAAAATTAATGTATCTAATTTCTTATTTCTATGCTCATAGATTCTCACCTCTAATTTTACTTCAAGACTTGTCATATATAATCATAAACCTTGCCATATTAAGCTTCAATTTCTCAATTCCCATGGAGTTTTCTCTTCACTTTGAAGGTTTAAG
The DNA here is from genome assembly GCA_030407325.1 of Camellia japonica. Classification (NCBI taxonomy): domain Eukaryota; kingdom Viridiplantae; phylum Streptophyta; class Magnoliopsida; order Ericales; family Theaceae; genus Camellia; species Camellia japonica. Next base: position 159,103,088 of record JAPPVO010000029.1, read on the forward strand.
CAAGTACATGAATGTATGGTTAAGAATAATTAAAAATCTTGCCATGCATGTATCGATTTCCATCTATATCAACATATCTTAAATAAGCTTATGTTCTTTAAGCATTCTTGAATTTCCTAAGTTGTGAGTACATCACTGATTAAAGAGAGGAGTTCTTACCTAGAGTGAACAATTTGAGTTGTGTTGAATGTTTTTCCCTAACCCTTTGTTCAATTTCTTCTTCTTCTTCTTCTAATCTTTGTTGAACTCTCAAATGTTCACTCTCCCTTTCTCACTCTACGTGTATTGCACAGGAAGTCCCACAAGTTCTCTACTTTACTCCATTGATGAGTGGGATTTACTTATTATTCGTTTCTTTTTTTCCTTTTTTTTACATATATATATCATCTGATTCTTCAAAGTTAACTAAAGCTAATAATAAATCACATTAATTAAGGTAAGTCAAATTCACTCACTTAAATTAATTCTCATCATTTTATGATTTGAATTACACTAAATTAAAATATATTAAGGTGAATTAGGCTCTAATTCCTTTCCAATTATTTAATTCTAACTTGTTAAAATTAGCGAATCAGACATGTTTAATTTTCATTCTAACCTATCTGTTCAAACAATACAATTCAATAAATCTCATAGCTATCAATAACACTTACTTACATAATTAACATGTAGGAATATAATTAATAGTTCCAATCAAGGCTCAATTCAATCACAGACAATTTCAGTAAACTGAATCAATTTTCAATTAAATTTCCCCAATGGCTCTAAAAATTTCCATAAGCCTATCCATGTACTCAATTTCAATTTGTGCACCTAATAAAATTGTTGATTTCAATTTCAAAATTGTAACCTTAACAGGCAATTTTCCAATTTGGACAAATGTGCCCAAATTAAATTACTTGGCACTTAGTTCAATTAGAATTAACACATAATTAATTAATTAAAATCACGATTAGCAAGTCTGGGTCATCACACGGAGACTCACCGAAATGTCTAGAATAAACTGAGAAATTAAAGTGAAAAAATATAGCAAAATGTGCTACATATTGATAAACTAAAAGAAGAAAAAAAAAAACCTAAGAACAACAAACAACAACAATGGAAAAAAAACATATGTTATTTTTAATTTTTGTAGGGTTTAAGCAAATACTTTTCAATATTGATCAAACTAAAAAGTAAGCTTAGAAATTGTAAAATGTTACAGCTTCAAAGTATGATTCTATTAAGTATTTATCCTTATTAATCAAATTAAAAAACAATTTATAAAACTGCAAAATTTTACAGTTCTAAATAAAGTTATGAAACTGCAAAATTTTGTAATTCTAAAGAATGATTCATTTCAGCACAAAAGAAAAAAAAAAAGCAGAAATCGTAAAATTTTACAGTTTTCACTGCCTGTAATTAAAATTCAAAAATAACTTATTCAGAATTTGAAAATTTTCTCCATTATAATCGGAAAATAGAAGTGTATAGTACAAAAAAAAGTATTAAAACTAAGAGATTAAAGGAAAGAGACAGATATAGAGACATGCTTGTGCTCCGGCAACTATTTTTTAATTTAAATCTAGTCGTATTTAACGTAGATTTACTTATATTTGATGTAGATCTGAGTAGATTTATATTAGATTTGAGTAGATCTACTTATCTTCTTCATTGGAAACGCATCTCTTCGGTGAACACGAAGAATAAGTTGGTGCTCGATAGTTGCTCGTGAACCTCAATCAATGGTGGTCGCTGGTGACTTAGATTAGAAAGAGAAAGAAAAGAAGGAAGGCGTGGTCGTGGTCATCATCGATATCAGAGAAAGAAAGATAAAGAGAAGAAGCAATGTGTAGGAAAAGAAGAGAAGATAAATTGGTATAAGACTTTTGGGTCTATCTAAAAAATTTTAAAATTAAATAGAATATACACTTTTTAAAAAGGTTTTGGAATAATTTACCCTATAAATTTAGACGGCAATCTTATTACAACCAAGGATCAAGGTATACTCACTTAGGGTTCGTTTGGGAAGTAGGTTGACTTTTTGATTATTTTAGCATGGGGCTTAAAAGTCTCGTTTGGCAAGAATTTTTTGATTTTTTTTGACTTTTTGTGAGAGAGAGAATGTAATGATTATGGGTTGAATGTGATATTTTATTTTATTGGGATAAAAAGTTTATTTTGTTTTTTGTGACTATTTTAACCAAAAAAACCCCAAGATGAACTTCCCAAACAGAATTTGAATTATTAACTATTAATTTACAAAATATCTTTATAACAATATAATAATAACAAGTACAAATAGTAAATTGAGGTATTCATTCCATGATAATTTTCAACTTTTACTCTATATGAGGTTAGTTGTTTGCAAAGTTTTACTAGTGTGAGATTTAGATCCTATTTTTAGAATTAAATTTATCATGAACCATGCCACCATTTGAGGAATGCTCCTGAGTTTTTGAACCCAATTTTATGGCGTGAGATGAGAAGCAGTTTGTTGGGGGCGGTTGGCTCCGTTATTAGTTTTCTTTCTTGTTTCTTGCTTGGCTTCGGCCTCCATTGTACTCAAAAAATAAATTAATTAATTAATAAACAAAATAAATAAATAAATAAATAAATTAAATTAAATTTATTAGATGCTTTTGAAATTGTATAGGATTTATAATTTTATAAATTTCCCCGCAACAAGCTGATGAATTTATTTATTATTTCATCACTTTAAAAAATCGAGAATTTTCTCTTATATTTGCCTTCTTGTGGATTGATTATAGGGAAAAGTAACGTCTATATACGTCTATATATGCATGGGTTCTTCTTAACAACAAAAAATAAAAATAAAAATAAATAAATAAAATAAATAAAAAATAGATGAATTACAATACATTATTCATCATTTCAAAACACATACTAATTTCAATTCCTTTTAAATTTGCCACCTCTCACTTCTGATGCTAAATAATGTCCCAGATCACTCACTAAAATTTATACTGTTATATAAACAGAGAAATTACAGCTCAGTGGAATTATCAAAAATTAAAACTAAATTGATGGAAAAGTTAATCACTTTGTATTTAATGTTTGCAAAATAGAAAATTTTGTTCATACATAAAATTATACAAAAAACTTAATAAGAATGATGTGGTAATAACATTATTATAAATAAATTTATTTTCAATGATATTTTTATTTTAAAGTAAAAGGTTTACAATAAGCCACATTATTATGTATAAATTTTTTATTTATATAACATTATTAATCTATAAATATTTTTTTAAACATGGCATGTAATTTTGCATATGAATAATGCTAGGGACCCCCTTTTGGGGGTCACCCCCTCACCCCCCTTTGTCACGTGGCGGGTGGTGATTGGAGGAGCAGGAAAAAAAAGAAAAAGAAAAAGAAAAGGGGACCAATGAGAGAGAGAGGGAGTCAAAGGGGGTGGGGGGAAAAGGGGGGATGAATCATTGTTGTTTCCATATATGAAAGCTACACTTGATTTGATATAAATTTGTCACATTTTGGGTTTTTAAAAATGCCCACAATTTAATTTTTGAAATAGATGACATGGATGCTTTTATTAGTACTTTGTTCTTGTAACAATTCAAGTGGGAGAGAGACAGCTTCAAACCTAGTACTTGTCCTATACCCCTGTTTAGGGGTGTTTTGGGAAGATGGTAAAAATCAAATTTTTTGCTTTTAATCAAGATTTTTTAGAGTGATTTGGGAAGTTGATAAAAAGTTGATTTTTAGTACACTAAAATGACTAAAATAGCCTCACCCAACTTAAAAAATTACTTTTAACCCAAACTCACAAAATATAAACATTAAGGGTAATTATGTAATTTAGCCACCAACTTTATCTACTCTTGCCAAATGAAAAAAAGGAAAAATCTGATTTTTGGATAAAAACGCAAACCATGCGTTTTTATCAAGTTCCCAAAATGGGCCTTAATATGTATTATTTTATCAATATATATATATATATATATGTGATTTTATATATAACGTAAGTATTACGTTCTTCTAATACAGGTAAATAAAATTAAAAAAAAAAAGTTCGTCATTATTATAATTAATTTATTATGCAGAATTATTAACTATATAATTGTCCTGATGTATAAAGAGTTCTTTCTTTTTTATTATTTTTAAAATTATTCTTCAATTTGGCATATTATGTGTCCTCTTAGGCTCCGTTTGTTTTCAGAGGTAGAATGGGGGGAATTGATAGTGAGAGGATTAAGTAAAATTGTATTTGTTTTGATGATAATTGTTAGTGTAGGGATTGTTAAATTATTTTTATATAAAATAAATATAAAATAATAAAACAAATAAAAAAATACAAAAATATTAAACATTAATGTTTTAAAAAAAATGCCCAATATATAAAAAAATTTTAAAAAATAAAAAAATTTCAGAAAAATTAAAATAAATAAAATAATAATTTTTATTTAACAAAAAATACAAAAAATTAAACATTAATGTTCCAAAAAAAAAATGCCCGACATTTAAAAAATAAATAAAAAAAAAAATTTCTAGTCCGCCGGACTATTTTTCTAATACCAAGTCCTAGAGACCTATCCGAATCCCATTTGCAAGGCCTATTTTAAGCCCTTCGACTTATCAGTCTCTTTCTCAACTCTGTAAACAAACAGCACATTAAATAGGGCCCACAGCTATCCTAATCCCAATCCTCCTCTCATACCCCAAAACAAACGGGCCTTATTCTTATCACAGGAGAAAAATCTATCTTTTGATAGGAGCAAGTGAAGAATTAAAAAAAAAAAAAAAAAACTCAAAAAAATAAGCTTCAATCTTCTTGGGCCATTAGTTATCCTTGTGGGCCAACCACTGGACTGACTCATTAACAAGTTTAGGCTAAGCCCGTTGGACAGGGATTGGGCCCAAGCTTTTGACATGAGTGTTAGCCTGTCAAATGGGCCCAACTCGGTCACCATTTTTGCGGCCTGTGCTCGGTCGACCCGATTCTGACACTTGTATACCTAACAAAACGAACGATATCATCTCTAAATTCATTTTGACAATATACCGTATAAACTAATAAATTTTATAATTTTTTTTATTAAATGAAGTATCATTTAATAATAAATTGTAGTTTTTAAAATATGATTCATCAATAATGTAATAAGAGACACAATAATGAGTAGATATATATTTTATAAAATTTGTTAGTTTGTGTAATGTTATTTATTTACTCCATCCCCTATCTCAAATCTTTTCTACTTGTGGGATGATCTCTTGAGATTATGGTTGGGAGTATAGTTGATTTGCCCCTAACAATACTACAAATAATATTCGTACTACTTAACATCCCAAAAAATAAATAAATAAAAAAACCCAAAAATAAAATATGTATAAGATTAATTTAAATTTATATTATACATTTTATTTTTAATTTTTAAGTACTTTTCACAGTTAACTTTGTGTTGCCCTCAATTTGCCGTCCCATAAAAAATGAAGCAGTCTCTTTCTAAGAAAGCAAGAAAACAGATCAATGATCAAAAGTTCAAAACAAAGCACATCTTATATATATATATATATTATACCCATCAGTACAGCCCTCCATTCTTCATCTCCATCTCTCCTTTCTAAATTTTCCTAGTCAGTCTTCACTTGTACATGCCATATATCTCTTCATTTCTTGCTCTTGAAGCAGTATGCGTGCAAACAAGAGATGCAACAAAGCAAAGAAGAAGCAAAGCAAGTTCATGATATGTATAAGAACACCCATTAGAATTCTAAACAAGGCTATAGACTTTTACGAGAAAACCCTCCTTGATTGTGCCGGAAAGACCAGTTGTAGGAGTGTGGTGTGTTCTGTTCCACAGCTTCTTTCCCAATTGCCTCGAAACAACAACAACAATAACAACAACAACCTCCATGTCGGTTCGTCTAATGAAATCGATAATGAAGACGTGAGGAAGCTTGTGAGAGTTGTGTCTAAGAGGCATACGGGGCGTGAAGCAACGATGAATATTGATCTGCAGCAGGGGGAGGGAGAGGTGGCGAAGGGGGGTAATGATGGTGTGGGAAGGAGTTATAGTGTTGGGATTGGAAAGATTGGGAGGATTGATGAAGACAAGCCTTGTGAATTTGAGGAGGAGGAAGAAGATGATGTTCTTGAGGGAAAGAACACTGATTTGTTGAAACCAAGAAGCAAAGGCTATGGTGTTAGGAGGAGGAGGAACATTGTATATTACTAGCCAGGAAAAAAATTGTACAGCTTAGGGAGGTGGTGGGTGTGGGTGTGGGTGTGGGTGTGAATGTGAAGGAGAAACAATTTCTTTTACTACTCTCCTATATGCATAAAATTCGATCACAAAATTAGATATAACTCTTTCAAATGGGGTAAGGCTTATATTTTGTTGGATTTATTCTTATGTGAGAAAGTTGTCTGATCGAATTTTGTACATTTTAAAATTTTCTTTCTTTTAATTGAAAAACAGGATTATAATCACTGTTTTTAGGCTTGAGGTGCAAACTTGGCCAGTAAGGTCATCCTTCACTAATATTCTATTACAACTAATCAATGATAATATCAATCATTGTTCTCTATAAGTTGGATATAAATGAACCATTGGTGGGGTGCATTGCTCAAAATCAAATAATCTTCATTGTCTTTGAATTTCAATGTTCAACTCAATTCAACTTAACAAAATCTCATATTCACATGTAGACTGGAACCACCTAGCAAAATCCTATATGTATGTTTAGTTTTTTTTATTGCTTTTGTTTTTTGTTTTTTTCTTGTCATTTTTACATCCTGCCCCTGCTAGAATTATGAGATGTTGAAACTGCTCTGGAATGGTCCACATATTAGCTTCAACAACTACTCTGTTACTTTTTTGAAATCAACCCAAATCAATTTTTCATCTTTTATGACTCATAAATTCATTATCTGCCATCAATTATACATACATTCTAGGACATGGTTTTCTTGTAGAGCCTGTTAATTGGGTGGGTTTTGATTTTTTATTTTTTTTTAAAAAGAAATTTTGCGTTCGGTTGTTAATGTTCTATTAGGTTGACCTAAGTCAATAATCTAAACATATTGACTTAAAGAAATTTTGGGTTCGGTTGGATATAAATGAATCCTATGTCATATGCACATTTAGTTATGTCATTTTTTTTAGTTATGACAGATATTCTTCTTTAGTTATAATATTATTTTTTTATGTTTGATTATACCTCATGTAGTGTTTAAATATAATTTTTTTTAAGTTATGACTCAGAAAATATAAAATTATATTATTTTCTTCTTTTGATTATAAGGTACATATAATATACACATTTTGAGAGGTTTGTACCATAATTTTTCCCGAAATGATTTACATTCTAAAATCTAAAAAATGCACAAATAAAAATGGGAGACAATTAAGTCCCTTTGCAAAAAATGTAAACATCAATCAATACATACATACGAATGTGTGACATGTTGCATATTGGAGTTATAAAATGATGGAAAATGTTAACAAGCATAGGCATTGAAATTTGTTGTAAAAAAATATTTTAAAAATGGTCAAAAATATTAAAATAAAATTTAACAAATAAAAATATTTAAAAATTTAAAAAAATTATTTTCTTATTATTTTTGCTTTTTTAATTTTTTTCCCCCAACCATCATAAATATTCAGATCAGTTTACATTTTTAACCAATCTGGTCAAGGGATCCACACCACATTACGACTAGGAATTCTCACCCACACCAAATATATATATATATATATATATATATTATTACTCGGTGTGTTTACTTTTAATTTTTTGAATTCAATTTTCTGAAAATTAAGTTTTTTATTTTTCGTATTTTTTTGTTTTTAGTGAATATTTTTTAAATTTTAAGTAATTTTTTACCTTTTTAGATACACCTTACTTAAATGTATCTAAATAGTAAAATATTTGTGAAAATATATTTTAAAAAATTAATAAATATACAAAAATATAAAAAATGTACTGAATTTTCTCTTCTTTTTTTTTTTTTGGTTGTAGTTTTTGGTATTTAGTGTATTTTTTTTAAAAAAAAATTCATAAATATGTTTGGTTTGGATTTGTAGAGTGATTTTGAGAAAAAATTTCTAAAAAATTTGTTTGGTTTGTAAATTTTTCAAAACAATTTTCAAAAGAGTTCCAATTCGTAGCTCGAATTCGGAGAAGAGGAAGAAGAGAAGAAGAAGAAGGAGGAAGAAGAAGAAGAAGAGAAGAAGGAGAAGAAGAACTGGACTGGAGGGGGCCATCAAAATTGGGTGGATGCGGAGGCGGAGGTGGAGGTGGAGGTGGAGGCGGCGGCGGGCGGAGGCAGAGCGACGAGCTACGATGCCAGTTCAAAATTCCCACCGACGAGCGAGGAGCTGCCGACGCCGACGAGCTACGACGACGACTCTGTTTCTCTCTCGCCTCTGCTCTGTGTTCAACGAAGAAGAAGAAGAAAAGAAAGAAAGAAAAGGAAGAGAAAGAAAAGGAAGAAAAAAAGGAAAAAAAAAAAAAATCGAAACCCAAAACGACGTCGTTTTGGGTTTCGAGCTGAATTCGGGCCACCGAATTTGAGCTACGAGTCATTTTTCTTTTCAAAATCACTTTCTCTCTCTTACCTATCAATTAATCAATTTTTCTCTCTCTTCTCTCATTCTCAATCACTTTTTCTCTCTTACACACATCTACTCAATTATAACAAAATATCAAATCATTCTAAACTCCCAAACTTCAAAACTACTTTCAAAATACACAATCAAACAAACCAAAAAATTTCTAAACTCTCTCCCAAAAATAATTTTTAAAAACTACTCTCCCAAAACCAAACCAAACATACTCAATATTTTTTAAGTGTATTTATGTTAAGTGTGTTTAAAAATTAAAAAAATTACTTAAAATATTAAAAAATTCATAAAAAAATTAAAATACAAAAAATAAAAAAATTAAATTTTCTAAAAATTATTTTCTAAAAACTAGAATCAAATAAGCTGAACGTGCTCCTAAAAATTGAATTAGGAATAATTGTGTGAAACACATATACTTACCAATCACATAGGACAATGCTCAGGGGTTCAACAACAACAAACAGTCTTTACGACAGTACGGTAGGGACTAACGGCTAGTTTGTTTTGAGAGATAGAGGAAGGATTGAGATTGAGATTGAGATTGAAATTGAGGTAAAATCTATTAATATTGTGTTTATTTTGGGAGATAAAGAAGGAATTCATAATCCACTATGGATTAAGATGGGCCTTGGGAAGGGGATTAGGATGGAAGCTTGGAACTTGGTATTAGAAAATCGTTTAACGGATAATTTTTATTTTTATTTTTTATATGTTGGGCATTTTTTAACATTAATGTTTAATTTTTTTATATTTTTTGTTAAGTAAAAATCATAGTTTTATTTATTTTATTTTATTTTTTATTTTTTAAATGTTGGGCATTTTTTTTAAACATTAATGTTTCATGTTTTTGTATTTTTTTATTTATTTTATTATTATTTATTTATTTTATATAAAAATAATTTAACAATCCCTACATCAACAACTATTATAAAAACAAATACAATTTTACTTAATCTTCTCACTAATAATTTCTTTACTATAAATTTCTTCCATTCTACCTCTTAAAATAAACTGACCCTCAGGACATTATTGGACTGAACATGGGCTTTTTTTTGAGTTTATTTTCAAACGAGTTTTTCACTTGGTAGTTTGAATATGATGTTTGGATAGAATTGTGGAATTAATTTTCCACAACTCTGCAGAAAACTCTATTTGAGTGCCCGATTTTCGAAATTTTTTTTCAAAATTTGGCCTGACCGGTCGTCCTATCGGACGTCTTACCGGTTGTCTGACCGGTTAATTGGAAAGTGCAAATTTTTTTTTTTTTTTTTCAATTGATATGTTAATTTTTATATATTCGAAAATTTTTTTCTAAATTTTTTAAAATTTTTTATGTGCTTTAATAGAATTTTGAGTTGTATGTTTGGTTATGAATTGTAAGTTTTTGTATCAAATATCAAATGTCACATCAAAAATTTCTCACTCAATTTAAAACTATTTTCAAAATTCTTTCACCAAACTAATTTTTCACACTTAAATCATAATTCTAAAACTCATAAATTCAAAATACAACTCCTACTCTCAAATTATAATTACAAACCCCTACCAAATGTAATTGTTGAACTGTCCGAACAGTTAGGTGGGTCACGTGAATTATCAATATGGACATTATTAATTTGGTCAGATTGAAAATCTCAAAGACTGTTACAGTTTTTTTTTTTTTTTTAAAACTGAAAAGACTGTTAGATTTGGTCTTGCACATGCAAATAAACACAAAATTCAATTCTCTTCCAATCCTCCCAATCAAATATCTAACGGGTTAGGTCACACACATGACAGCCTAACAAAGCAAAGCATGGCATGTCCTTGTCTAATCGGATGGTCCACAAGATCACAAACATGACAAGCCCAACAAAGCAAAGCATGGCATATCCTCGTCTAATCGGATGGTCCACAAGATCACGGCATATCCTCGTCTAATCGGATGGTCCACAAGCCATTAAAACAAAGCGGTGGCAGTGAGTTAGAGGAGTGGTGATGGAGGACAATAAAGGTGTAAGATGATTGTTAAAATTAATGAATTTTTTTTGTTATTAAATTATCTGAATTGTCACTTATTTGTTGACAACGGATATAAATATATAGTTTAAATTTGATATTATTCAAAAAATTTAAGATTTAAATTGAAGCATATAAGAGGTGAGGGTTTGATTTGTTAATCAGGTCAAATTTTAAATATTTTTTTATAAATACCCCTAGCTAAAATAAATAAAAAAATAAAATAAAATAAAAAAGAGAAAAGAAAATAATGTTGTATGATTAGCTATGAAATCAATCTTTTTGTGCAAGGATCCTCTGTCCCTAAATAATCCTGTCTCGTGTTTCAAATCACTCACAATCATTAGATATGTCTTGAAATTTTTACATCTTAAAATTCTCATATGATCCAATGATTATGAGTGATTTGAAACAGAAAAATAGGGTTATTTAGAGATAGAGAACCTTGTACAACTTTTTTTTAATAAAAAGACTGGGGGCTCAGCTATCTAACCCAACGTCAGCTGCAAATACAAAGCCCAAACCAAAGGGCCCAAATGATCGTTCCATCTTAGCTTTCCCTCTCAATAACAACTAACGAAGTGCCTCAAATATTTGGCACTTGGGAATATCTGATATGTTTCCAACCATGTCATACAGTTCTAGCTTCTCTGCTAACTGTGTTAGATATGGGTTGTACATCCATTATTTTCTGCTTCTACTTCTACTCTCAGCACAAGCTGTCGTAGGCGGCCACATTGTCAAGTATTTACCGGGATACGATGGCGAACTTCCCTTTAAACTTGAAACTGGGTATGCTCTATTTTCAGCTATTTCCTTCTTTGAAACTTGTAATGTAATGCCCTTCAAATTCACAAAAAAAACGGCTTGACCCAACAATAAAGTTTTCTGTTCTTAGTGTCACGAAACAGTCTCTTTAAAAATAGAGATAGAATTGCGTATATCTTGTCATTACTAAACTTTGCTTTAATAAAAGCCTAGTGCACTCACTCGAAACAAGCTAGATGATATTACTTGAAACATGTTTTTAGATTTTTGTTGGTTTTGTTTTGCAGATATATTAGAGTAAATGAGTCGGAATTGTTCTACTATTTCATTGAGTCACAAGGGAACCCTCAAGAAGACCCCATTTTCCTTTGGCTCACAGGCGGTCCTGGCTGTTCTTCTTTTGGTGGACTTGTTTATGAAATTGGTATGTTTCTCTTACTTTGTTAGTACAATTATGGTACAAACACAGAAATCCAAACATAGAATGAATTATTATGCCAAAAATTGTCGATAGGGTTAAATCAGGTGAGACTGGACTGCCTTTGATGGTCTGAGTGCGGCACAATCTAAGTTTTGAATAATTTTTTTGGATTATTTTGCTTCTACCTTTCCAATTGGCTAACTAACTTTCACTGTACTTTCTCAGACTGTTGCTACTTTCCAGTTTGTGCCCTTAGTGACACAAGATTATTAGGTTTTGCCTTAAATTAACTATTGATCAACAATGTTTGTTACAAGATATGGTACATTACTCACCTGATATTTTACATTTAGAATCTTCATTTAAAATGGTGTGAGAATAACTTTTTAGATTGTTTAAAACATACCAGGGGTGACATATTATATTGTATAAAATTTCTATAGTTTATTTTTAAAAAAATGTAAGAAACTCTAAAAATTTTATTAAATTTTCTATCAAATGTCACACATGGATGTGAGACTCACACCATATGAATCTCATGTGGGTCTTATTGCCATGTGGAACATTTGCACTACAACATATAAGAGTTTCTGAGACCAAATTTTTTGGTCTTTAAAATTGAAAATTTTGTTGTAAAAAATATTTAGGGACCAATTTCCATTGTCATAAGGATAGTCGCTAAAAAATCGTCCCGAAAAGTCAAAAATAAGGCTTTTAGCTACAAAATTATGAAAATGTCACTAATAAACAGACTTTTACGGACAAAATAATTGTCTCAAAATGATTTATTTTTTAAGACAAAAAATTTGGTTTCAAAAGGATAATAATTCATTACTAATGTCCAATTTTTGTTGCTAAAAATATAATAATGACACTTTTCGCAATAAAATTATTTGGTTCTCAAAAAATAATTTTGTCCTTTAATTTTGATTTTCCAAACCTTAATTTTTTATAGTGTTAATAAAAATTTAATAAAATTTTTAAAATCTCTGACATTACTCTTATGTTTGTGTAGAAAAATCTTCTAATGAATATACTGATTGTACTAGTATTTTTTTTAGAGATTTTAATGGAAAATGACTGACCAAAATTGAATGGTACTATTTTAGAGCTGTTATTCCCTTTTTTATTTATAATATTAAAATGGGCTCATAGGCTAGCTATTGCACATGGCTGTTTGGTGATCATTAATTTATGGAGAAATATCAAAACGGAACCGATTGGTAGCTCGAAACCATTTCGAGCCAAACGGCTCGAATTTCAGCAGAGGAGGGGAAGGGGAGGGGAAGGGGAGGGGGAGGGGGAGGGGGAGGGTGAGGGGGACTGGAGGGCCCCCTAAAAATGGAGGAAGAAGACGGAGGAAGAAGAAGACGGAGGGGTTGCGACGAGCTCGGCGATCTCGGCGGGGCTGCGACGAGCTCGGCGGAGGCGACGGAGGCTGCGACGAGCTCTGCTGGGCCGACGAGACGATCGGAGCTGGGCATCGGCGAGACGATCGGAGCTGGGCGACGAGACGATCGGCGGCGACGATCGGAGCTGGGCATCGGCGTCTTCTCCTCTCCCTCTCTTTCTCTCCCTCTCGTTCTCTCTCTCTCTCCTCTGTTGAAGTCGACGAAGAAGACGAAAGAAAAGGAAGAAAAGAAAAAAAAAAAAAAAAATAGACAGCCCAAAACGACGTCGTTTTGGGCTGTCGAGCCAAAACGACGTCGTTTTAGGACATTCGAGCCAAAATCGAGCCGTGATTTTTCGAGCTACCACGCATTTTCCATATCAAAATAATAGGAAGTAAGAAAAATAATTCTAAATTTATAAAAGTATAATAGTTACATAAATTTAGTGTATAAATCATTTATATTTTCATGAGTTTGAAATCATTTTTCTCCTTCCAACACTTTTCATATTCCCCCATCATTTATTCCCATTAAGGTGTTTGTATGGCATGATTTCATCCCTTTTTTTCATTCACAATATTCACACAATTAATCAAACAATTTGATTAGATCGTATAATTGTGATTAATAGAATAGAAAAAAACTAAGACTTTTGGAAAATGTTGATGACAACCTTAAAAGTTGTTATTAGTTTTTGTGTAAAAAGTATATTAAAATTGTAAAAATGTTTAAAAAATATATTAAGATTATAAATATTTTGATATATGTAATTATTAATGACAACCTTTAAACCTATTGTTAGCATGACCCATAACTTTTTTAAGAATAGAAATCCTAATCCCAATTGGAGGTTAAATGATTTCACTTCTAATAATTGAAAATTTTAAAACTCTCAAGATGTTGATTCGTAATTATATTTCAATTTTAAACAGTGAATATTAATTCCAATCAAACAATGAACAATAAATCGGCACAACGATTTAACGTGAAAAAAATTATAATTGGAACACCTTCAATTGTGATAAAAAAACCACGAGCCAAAACTATAAACAATCTACTAAGAAGACAAAAAGGAATTACACATGAGTACTCTCAATTACCTAAGGAAAATTCATGTCCAAATTGACTCAAACCCGATGTGCCTCTTCCACTACCGTCTTCACCTTGGAATTGCTTTGCCTAACGTTGAATTCATAACCCCGATGTTGAATCTACGACAATGAGCAATTTCAAAATCTACCAAAGCTTCAAGCCTGAGCTCTCCGAAATCCACCGAAGAACACCTTTCTCTTTTGTGAATGAAATAATAAAACGAACTCCTTGATGATGTTAATATGAAACTCGTAAATCTTTCGATCACTCTCAAATCATCAAAGAAACCAACATATAAATATCATCCAATATAGAAAACCTTGGTAGCTCTCCTCTCTGAGAATTTGGATGGGTTAAACCCTAAAAATAGCAAACGGCGCACTTTATACTAAACAGAGTCGCGAAGACTGCTCGAGCCACTGCTTTACCACCCGAGCAGTAGGAGAAAAGGCGGTGCAAACATATAGGCCAATCGCTTGAGCACAACATCGACCGCTTGAGTGGTAAAACTTGTCTCCTAAAAGTTCAGACACAAACAGAGATACTAGATAAACCTCTTCACCAATCGAGCACACAAATGACCGCTCGAGTATTCAAACAACTCTGGTTCATTGAAACAAAAAAACGAATAAAATTACAACTAATTTTTTTTTTTATCAAACGAGATTGTCAATTACAAAAATCTAACAATAATAATAATAGTAGTAGTAGTAAGGGTTAGATGTTTTTTTTTTTTTAATTAATTATTACTTCGTATAATTTTATTTCTTCAATTTTGTAATTGTACATTAAAGACGGCCATCAAAAGTCGTATATTTGACAATGAAGAGTTCTAAATGTGGGGTATTAAAATTAAAGGATGATATGATATTTAATAATAGTTGAAATAAAGTAAAATATAATCAACCTTAATAATAATAATAAGTCAACAATCTTATTCTTGTTTGTTTATTTAATTTTTATTGCATGGCTTCATTTGTTTCCATATAGGTCCAATGGAGTTTGTAATTCAAAATTACACCGGGGGTCTACCAAAGTTGAGATATTATCCATATGCATGGACAAAGGTGAAATAATAATAATACTTAATCTTGGTGTGTATTTTTATTTTCTTTTATTTTAAATTATTATTAAAATAATGGTGAAAATTTTAATTGTCAAGACTGCTAGCATTATATTTCTTGATGCACCCGTGGGGACCGGGTTCTCCTACTCAAGAACTGCGGACGGTTGGCCAACCTCAGACTCCAAGTCAGCAGAACAATCTTACCAATTCCTTAGAAAGGTTAGAAACTACAAAAAAAATTGTTATAATAGACCCATCGAATAAAACACATGATATTACATAACAATATCACTAAATCAAATTTTTTATATTTCCATAGTGATAAAAAAGGTTTGTTTGGGAAGTGTGTTGATTTTTTTGACTTTTTTGGTTATTTTAGCCTAAGGCTAAAAAGTCTCATTTGGGAAGGGCTTTTGGCTTTTGGCTTTTTCGACTTTTTTGTGAGAAAAAAATGTAATGATTATGAATTGAATGTGATATTTTGTCTTATTAGATTAAAAAGTTTATTTTATTTTTTGTGATTATTTTAGCCAAAATGCCTAACTTTTTTCTTCCCAAACCAAGGCTATATGGTTTGGTTAATTTCATTCGTAATTTTTTATTAACAAATTGCACCCTATATGATTTTGTCTCCATTGGACTCTATATTTGTTACTTGTGCACATACACCTTGAACCTTTTTATTGGAAGCTAAGGGTTACAATTAGTTCAAATTTAAAGATAATATCTTAGGGATTACATTTTTCTTTTTTTTATGTATCTTGAGCAAACCTGATTTTCTGTATGTATCATGGTTTTAATTTTAATTATTTTTAAAAATTTTGCTCTTAATTTGCTTATATTTTTGTTGTGAAATATGATTGCAGTGGTTTGATGAACACCCTCAATATCTAGCAGTTCAACTATTTGTTGGTGGTGATTCTTATTCAGGCATTACTGTCCCGTTGGTCACTAAAAAGATTGTTGATGGTGACTTCTTACTCTCTTCACAACTAAATCTTTAATTTGCACACAACAGTCTCTTCATTGATACACATCTCCTCCATAAATTCCAACTCTTTAAGCTTAGTTTTTGTTTTGTGGGTTTGCAGGTAATAAAGATGGAGTCAAGCCATTTATGAACCTCAAGGTACATGTTTCAATATAAAAGGAACTTGGATACTTCTAGTTAGTCTCTTAAAATTCTTTTAATTCATTGGTCATTAATTCTTTAAATGGTACAAATCAATTTTCTTTGAACAGTAATGTCACAAATCAAAAGAAAAGAAAAAAATCACAGAACAGAATGCAGTCGTATGTGGGTCCCACCCAAATTAATGAAAAAAATATGGGTTTTTAGTATAAATGCTTCTTTGAATTTGAAGGAAGCCTATCAATAGTCTGCCAATCAATGCCTATCATGTGCTTGTTAAAAAGCCTATGTGAAGTAGATGGCATGTTGGGTTATCCTGTTTGTTTTAGTAGACTCTTGATCTTATCTATGGATTAATTGTTGGGTGTTTGTGGGTTTTGAGGTTCTTATGATTGGTAGGGCACGTATCAATCTTGTGGGGATGTGCCTTTTATGCAATTTTCTTTTCTTTTTTTTTTCGGGGGTGGAGTAAATAATCGTGTGCTGCCTTTTCTTTAAATAAAAATCGGCTGTTTTGGCTAATCCAAAAGCGCTTCTTTGTGTTTGAAATGGTGTCAGGGATACTTACTTGGGAGCCCACGAACAGATTCAGTTATTGATGAGAATTCAAAAGTAGTTTTTGCTCATAGGATGGCACTTATATCGGATGAGATTTATGAGGTGATTTGAACTCTTCCGCTGTAAAAATCACCGAATATATTTACACTTCATTATGATATCTGATGTGATTTCCATGAGGTGATTTGAACTCTTCCACTGTAAAAATCATCTAATTTACTCACACTTCATTCTGTTATATGACGTAAAAATCACTTAATTTCAAATATCAGACAATTTAGAGGCACTTATTTATGTGCAGACTAAGCATAGGTAGTTCTTTAAATGTTACTTTGCATACAAAGTACAAACTATTGTCATCTTCATCATTTTTTTTGAAAACATCTTCATCATTGAAAGTCAAATTTTAGCCCACAAAAAACTGATTTTTCTAATTGTAATGGTTTAATGCTCAGCATATGTACTTCTTTAAATGTTAGTTTGCAAACAAAGTAACAACCGTTGTCATCTTCATCATTTTTTGTTTTTTTTTTTTTTTGTTTTTTTTTTGAAAATATCTTCATTATTGAAAGTCAAATTTTAGCCCACAAAAAACAAATTTTCTAATTTTAATGGTTTAATGCTCTTTCCAGAATGCCAAAAAGGGTTGCAATGAGACTTACGTGAATGTAGACCCAGCAAACACAGCATGTATAGTTGCGCTCGGCAATATCAAAACGGTTAGATGGATCATTACTTGTTTTTAATTTTAGTTCAAACATAGTCTTCCTCAAATTCTTTGGGCTTGAAGGTGAACGAAATCTTGACTTTGCAGTGCATTAAAGATCTGTTTCGCAATGATATTTTGGAACCGAAATGTGTTTTTGCAACTCCTGACCCTGGAGAAGAACCTGCAGCACGAAGGTCTATTGAAGAAGGTCCTTCAGATTTCCTTCTCTCACCTCCAATGATACCAAATCTTTGGTGCCGAGTAATCTCTCTCTCTCTCTCTCTCTCTCTGAACTTTTTTGGTTGTGTTCTCATTTTTCATATTTTCAGAAACTAAGCAATAAAAAGTTCAAAAATTCCCACCGTCTTCAATTTTGTGTGAAAACAATTTAAAAAGTAGTAGACAACTTTTTTGGTGTTACATAAAAAGTGGGTTATTTTCAAAATATTATTATTAACTTTTCTTTCTTCTTTTTTTTTTGGAAATAGTTCACAAAACAAGATTCACTCTCTTGAATACACATTGTACGAGAAACGTAGAGAGCTAGAAAGTTGAACTATCTTACTTCTTTTACAGAATTTTAATTATGTACTCTCCTACATCTGGTCGAATGATGACACTGTTCAAGAAGCTTTACATGTTCAAAAGGTATATTGAACGATCACAACCTTAATTATATATATTTTATATGATCCCACTGAATGACAAATAACGTATTAATGATGGTGCACAATTAGGGATCTATATTGGATTGGAAGAGATGCAACAGGAGCTTATCATACACAAAAGACATCTTGACTGTTGTTCCTATTCATGAAGAACTCAAAGAATTAGGCTTAGAAGTGCTTGTAGAGACGTAAGCTTTCTTAACTTCCCATGATCTTGGCTATATTTTGGTATTTTGGATTTGTATGAGACAATCAAATGATCAAAGATACAACTTATGATAGAACTCATGATGAAAACCAAGGATGTAATATGCTAAACCTGTATTGTTTGCTAGATTAGGCAAAACCTAAAAGCATATCTATTAATGGAAAATGGAATGTAAAGAGAACTTTTATACAAAACCCCTCCAGAATGATGAGTCACAATAGTTGGTGTTTTGATTTTAAATGAAAGTATCAGAAGTAGTGATCATTTTGGCATGAAAATTTATGTACAGAATTTTTATTTGTATATAATTACTCTTTTTGACATTATGAGCCAGAGTGGGTTTTGATTTGAAATGAAAAGGCTAAAATCCTGTGTATAACAATTCGGTACAAGTAACGTTACTTTGAATGATTCAATATTCACCTTACTAACTTCTTATGTATATGAGGAAGAAAGCAAATTGAATTTTTCAGCCTCATAACAACTCTTATGAATCAGACAGGCAAAACTGAAGGTTATTTCTGATCTACTAGGGTGCATCTTGAATTAAAACAATGCAAGCTGCCTCATACTTCGCTAGCTAGGCAATAATTAATGTGATGAACTTAAGTGAATCTAGTTATGTTTGAGCCAAAAGTATTCGATCTTTGCTCACTAAAATATTTATTCTCTTTTCTCCACAGTGGTGACCGTGACATGGTTGTTCCATTTGTGGGTACTGTGAAATGGATAAAGTCTCTGAATTTGACAGTTGTCAATGATTGGAGGCCATGGTTCGTCGACGGTCAAGTTGCAGGGTAAGTTTTTTTTTTTTTTTACTTTCAAGTTTCTTATGATCTTATAAGGTATTTAAATAAACTTTTGGATGAATGCAGATACACAGTAAAGTATTCTGAGCATGGGTATCGTTTGACATATGCAACTGTAAAAGTAAGAAAAAAAAAGTCTCTCAATTACTTTCTTCACTGTGATGTACAAATTAAAAATTAAAGAAAAATTATATGCAAGATTTAATTTTTTTTGCCATTTACAGGGTGCAGGTCACGCAGCTCCAGAGTACTATCGCAGGGAATGCTATTACATGTTTGACAGATGGATTCATTACTATCCTATTTAGTCAATATATATATATATATATATATATATCAGGCTGATCAAATTAATATGTTCTATGAGCTCAACCTCATGTAGTGAGCTTGGTTTTTTATTAAATAAACTTAATTGTGTTTTAGTCTTGTACTTATGAGAATCTGAGAAATAATATAAATCTCTGCAAAGTTATTAATGAAGTTTTACATAATTGCTTTGTTTTATGCTAAGAAATGATTGATTGTTTTTGTATGAACTTGCTAGACAATTGAATGTGGTGGGTAGATCTAACCACAAATATTTGGCTACAAAATTGACCATTTGGAGAGAGAAAAAGGCAGACAAAAAGGGAGAAGTTGAAGATATGGAAAGGGAGACAAAAAAAAAAAAAAAGTGCACATTTGAAGGAAGAGGTGGAAAGGGTCAAGGAGGGTGAGAGAGACTTTTGAAAGGTGAGCGGGGATCCAATAGAAGTTAAGGCTTAGTCTGGGATTCAGCTAAAAAATGTCAAATTTTTTTTTTTTTGTTTTTTAGTTTTTAGTTTTTTTTTTTTTCCTTAATTTGTATCATATTTTTTTTTATAAATACTTTTATGGTCCGTTTAGTGTAGAAGGATTTCAAAAGTAAAAAAAAAAAAAAAAAAAAAGGTAAAAGCTAAAAAAAGTTTACTAACGATAAAATTTTGAAAAAATTTAAAAAAATTGCATTGAAAAAATCTACTAAAGACAAAAAAGGCCAAGAATAATTTGACTTTTTAGTTCCCCCTGTGGATTTTTTTTTTTCTAAATTTTTATTTATTTTTTACTTTTTTGATTTGTCTAGTTAAATATAACCTAAAACGATAAAATATTTTGAAAATAAAAAAAATCACTAAAGATGAAAAACCAAACAAAAGTCAATCTCAAACTACACCTAAGAAATTATTCACCATCACTAATCGATGTTGTAGTTTTAAATAACATTTTTGGAATAAGAAGAGAATGATAGTAGCGATATGCAGAGAGAAAAAAAGCCACGAAGGAGGGAGATATCAGAGGGACAAAGTGGAGAGCGTCGAGGTGTGGTGGCAAGGGCCAGGGGATGCCGCCAGAGGTTGGGGAAGGGATGGGGCGTGGCGGCAGAAGGTTTGAGAAGGGCTAGTCGAAACACTAAACTAGTTGAAATTAGAGTTTTGGACATTTTAATAATTTAATGAATGATAAAAATGTTATTAAAATATTTAAAATTTAGGATGTCTAACCCCCCAAAAAAACAAAAAATTTAAAGTGCATTTAGGCCTCGTTTGGGAACAGGCTAATTTAGTAACTTTTTGGCTATTTGGCTAAAATATGAGTTAAAAAAAAATAGTATGTTTGGGATGATTTTTTGGCTTTTTATGAAAAGATGTGCAAAAAGTAAAGAGAAAAGAGAATCTTTGACTTTTTGGTATGAGTTGTTGGCTTTTTGGCTAATTTAGTAACTTTTTGACTTTTTAACTAAAAAGAAGGGTTCCCAAACGAGGCCTTAGAGTCTACCTAAATCTTCATTTCCATATGAAAATTGTTATATATTCTCATCCATAAAATGATTGGGGAGCTTCTTGTTGCAACCAACTATTAGTTGTTCAAACTTTCTTATATTTATACAAAAGATAAGGCCCAGCAATTTGACCGTTAGCCTTGCCTTTGAACATCTGATGTCTTCAACCATCTCCCTCCCACACAAGGCAATGTTTGGGAAGTGTTGGTATGATAGTGACCCATTTGTTTATGTGCACGTTTGACATGTGGGTTTAGGTGGGGTTAGAGTTATTTTAGTCACAAAAAGATAAAATAAGTTTTTTACTTTAATAAGACAAAATGTCACATTTAAACTATAATTATTTTATTTTTTCTCTCACAAAAATTAAAAAAGTCAAAAAGTCAATTTCAAATGAGACTTTTTAGCGTTACGTTAAAATAGCTAAAAAATCGAAAAGCCAATCCACATCCCAAATGAACCTTATATTTCAAACTTTTTTTCATGAGAAGTATTAAAAATAAATTATAAGAATTATTATTAGTGTTAAAAGATGTATAAAAAATATATTAAAATTATAAATATTTTAATATTTTGTAATTTTTATTGACAACTTTTAAAACTGTCATAAATAAGATTTTTTTTTTAATAGAATTAAGAAAATGACTTATCACTTTATTTGTCAAAGAATTATTGTCCTTTCTTCTTCTTCTTTTTTTATTTTTATTTTTTAATAATGCTATATGCATCAATTGATATATTAATTAATGTATTAATGGATGATGTGACATAATTTTAGAAGCTTTGAATTTTTGTAATTTATAAATGGGTGAAGGCATAGTTTTAAAATAACAATGTCATAATTATGTTGATATATTAATTAATACACTAATTGATACATGTAGTAGGATCGTTCTTTTAGTTGCTTCGAAAAAGTAATTACTGTCCTTATGGGGAAACATTATACTTTGCTCTAGGGGCAAAGCCATGTAGTGCTCTAAATTATATTTGATTGGCGAAAACAATAGACCTTATCACTTTGGTGTCTCTTTTGAGGAGACAAATAGACTAGTGTCCAACCTTAAATCGTGTGAAGGAATGCTCCAAGATGACCCAATACCTTCTCCCTTGTGGGAATGCACATGCGCTATTAATTTCATGAGAAATTGTTATTAGACTTTAGGGGAAATATTAAATAAATTAGAAATAAAAATATTAATTATGATCAGTGAAAACCCGGTGTAATTGATAGATACTAATTTCTCCATTTCCCTTTAATATAAATTTATTTTTAAATAAAAATATGCAAAATGTTATAAATAAATGATTTTTTTTTAACCAAATGTTATTGAAATTAGACAAAAAGCATTGATTTCACGTATATTTATTAATGTGAATCTCACTGCTACCATGTTTAAATAGTATGAAAATAAAAAATAAATAAAAAAAGGTAGTATACTCTACTATAATGTGAAATAGTTAAAAAGAACAATGCTACAAGAATTGAAAAAAAAATATTTGAAAAATTTGTCATCTAATGACATCTTAAAAAAAACATATAACAAGTTTTATAGTTTTGACATTATTCACTGACTTCTCTTTTAATAAAGTTAAAAGTATCTGAGTTAATATTGATAATATAAAAATATAAAAATAAATAAGACAATATATATTTTTTATCGTAAAAAAGATGAAAATATATATTTTTTTCCATTCATATGATTAACGGATTATTAATGATGTAAATTAAATCTTTAAGAAAGTTTAATACAATTATGTCAAATTTTATGGATCCCACTATATTTTTCTAAATTTCATAGGAGATATATAGTAATTTACCCACAAATATTTATCAACCAAATCACTCTCTTTGATCAAACCTAGACTCTATTGCAACTACATTTCCAATGTCTTTCCTTTGTTCAACCAACTTTTCAGGTCTTTTGACCAAAAAAACAGAACAAAGAAAAAAAAAATACTAAATAGTAAATACCATTTTTTTTTTTGGGTAAACATAAATACCAACTTTTAATAGCATGAAGTACCAACCAATTGAGCAATGGCGAGTTTGGAAATATATATACACACCATATGATATACGACATATGGCACCAACCAAATCTATGAAGCATATATATATCCTCGTCTAATCGGATGGTCCACAAGATCACACACATGACAGCCCAACAAAACAAAGCATGGCACCAACCAAATCTATGATATACTACAAGAAAGAACACTTTCGGCGACTACTTTTTCTGACTAAATTCAATTTAGTCGTTAAATTTATACACATTAATTACTAAAAATCTGTTGTCGCCAATGGTAGACACATTAGCTACCAAACAATATTTGGTCGCCAAAGGTACATTCATTAGCTACTAAACCTATTTGGTCAGTAAAAGTCCAATATTCTGCTACTAAAACTATATGTTGTCGGAATTGCCTTTACTTGTGGTGACTAATTACCTGTTAGTCGTTAAAAATATAATTTTGGGCGACTAAATATGATTTTGGTCCCTAATTGCACAGTCTTGATAAATTATAATTTTTTTTATCGGTATTTATTTAATTTTTGACTACTAATTGTGTGTTAGTTGTGGAAAAGACCAATATGTATATATTATTAATTCATTTTTGGCTACAAATGTGTTTTAGTCGTGCAAAATAAGGGTTTGGGCGACTATTTCAGTTTTGGTCGCTAAATCTGAACGCTTTACCGACTATAATTCAGTAGCCAAACATTCACTAAATTATGGAGGGAATATTAAATATTTCATAAAACTTTTACCGACCAAATTTCGGTTTGGTTGGGAATAAATATTTTTTGGTTTTATTTTTATTGCAATAGAAGTCCATTTCCCTCCCTCTCGCACTCCCGCCTCTGTTACTGCTTTGTCTCCATCGCCATCACCGCAAGGCTAGCTGGATCATCACTTTGTCTCCCTCCCAGGTATGTCCTGTATTTCGCCTCTCTCTCTCTCTCTCTGTATCTCCCTTACAATTTCATGTCTCCTTCTCTGTATGGCTTCTCGGTTTCCCTTTTTCTCTCTCTCGCTGTTTACACACACACATACATGAATATATTTATATATACACACACACAAATCATATATACACAACCTTGATTCCATATTTAATTGATTATACACTGGTACACTCACGCCTCTGTGATTGGGTCTCACTCACGCCTCTACCCTCTTCTCTATAGCTTTGTCTCCATCGCTATTACCGCAAGGGTTGCTGGATCATCGCATAGTCTCCCTCTCAGGTATGTCCTCTATTTCGCATCTGTCTCTCCCTCTCTCTGTATCTCCCTCTCGATTTCCCTCTGTCTCTGTTTACACACATACACGTACATATATATATATATATATACACACAGAAATCAGATAGGAAATGCTGGAAATTAGGGCATTGTGATTGAAATGTGATTAAAATTAAAATTTAGGGCAATGCTCGGGGTGAGATGTTATTGAAATTAGGCCAATGTTATTCAATTTGGGTGTACAAATTACAGAAATGCTAAAATTAGGCCAATCATTTACCATATGCTGTAAATTATAAATAAATAAATTACTTTAAAACAGTTTACTTTGCCTATAATTGTGGGCATAGCATTTACCATATGCTGTTCAAGAATTATGGGCATAGCATTTACCATAGGCTGAAGAAGTGTGTGTGTGACTGTATGTGTTCATGTATGACTGTATCTATTAAAATGTGTGTGTACATATAAATTGATCTGTCTATTAATCATGTTATGCTCTATCTAAGAGATGGTTAGGTAATAAAACCATAAACTTATTTGTGTGTTGTAACAATGTAAGGCTTTCAAGTTATAATGATAAATCACTCTCACATGAGCTATGCATTTCTTTTTTGAAATGCATCTGTAACTGAGGATTCACCAAACAAATACGTAATGAGAGGCAAGGAGAGCAACTCATCTAATCAGATATATTTGCAGATTTTTTGGTTATCATTATGGTATTCCACAATTTCTGAGGGCCTCTAATGAAAAATTATTTGGTGTTTTTGAAGCGTTGCTTCATACTAAAAATACATTTTACACTTTTTTGTTTGGCTAAAAGAAAATGATTTGTAAATATATATAATTTATAAAATATATTGAGATTGATGTGTGAATAGTTTTATTTATTTATTTGATTTTATAAATTATAGAATAATAGTAAATGAAGAAATCATAATAAACTATATCATTTTATATAAAAGTAGTATTCAACAATTTTATGTTAGCCAACTAGTAACGGTTCATTACGAATCAAATAATGTCAAAATATTTCTTTATATATACTTATATATATATATATATATATCAAAACTAATAATAGCACATAAACCATCATCACATTGGTATACATACTACTACAAGACATTGCTACAAAAACATGTAATACCTTCTTCTACGAAGGCATGGACCATGCAATATTTACGGATTCTCAGACAATGAACACCCCTCCCACCCAAAAAAAGAAAAAAAAGAAAAAGAAAAAAAAGGGGAGTCACAAGGCTTCTCTAATGGCATTTTTTGTGAATGAAAAATATGTCATGCACACACACTGTTGAGAGCATGAAAGGAATTTGATTCTTTTGATATATCATTCTATTATTTACCATATGGTTTCACTAGTAGTAGTGCTCTACTAGCTATGCTATCTAGTAGTCCGAAATTAGGGGTCATTTCTTAAATTAACTTCCATAATGACACATTGCATGGTACAAATCGTGTCATTTCGTCCCACCCTAAAAGAGATTTATGTGACAAGCCAAACAATGATTGAAAAACAACATAATATATCTCAACTTGAAATGCGTGTTCTCATTTGTTTCTCGGTTAATCTTTGCGTGAGTTGTAGGTGACAAAATGGACAAGAGTTGGATAATGATAAATAATAGGTTGACAAGTAAAGAGTATCAACAAGGGGTGAAGTCATTCCTTGATTTTGCTACGGCAAATTTAGGTGTACAGGATGAAATTAGGTATCTGTGTGTCGATTGCATTAATGGCACAAAATATAGCAGAGAAGTTGTGTAGATGCACTTGATCCGAAGAGGAATGGCATCTTCGTATATAACTTGGGTGCACCACGGGGAACATGTTCCCACGTCTCATCCTAGTGTATCCAATGACCAATGTGGAGGTAGTGGCGAATGTATGACAGATATCGATGATCCGCTCATGGATGAATTGCCTATTATGTTGGAAGAAATATACGTGAGTGGTCTTATGGATGATCATACCGACGAGGAACCTAATGGTTTGGAGAGGGAAGATTTGCATAAGTTCATTATGTTATTCGAAGATGCACAACGCAAAGTTTACCCGACATGTGAAAAGTTCTTTGTGTTATCATTCGTCATTAAGATGCTTCATGTGAAGGTGTACAACAAATGAAGCAACAAGTCATTCGATATGGTTATGCAGGTATTCAAGGACATTCTACCAGAATGTGATAAAACTGTTCCATGGACACTCTATGATGCTAAGAAATTCTTACGTGACTTGGGTTTGGGATATGAAACAATTCATTCGTGCAAGAATGATTGTGCACTATTTTGGAAGGAGAGTGCAAATTTGGAGAAATGCCCTACATGTGACGCGTGTAGATACAAGTTGAATGATGATGGTGGTAAAAAGATTCCACACAAGGTATTGCGGTACTTTCCTTTGACACCGAGGTTGAAAAGACTGTATATGTCCAAAAAAAATAGCCGCAGATATGAGATGGCACACTAAGAAGCGTGTGGATGATGACATATTAAGGCATCCGGCCGATGGTGAAGCATGGAAGGACTTTGATAAGCAACATCCAACGTTTTCTGATGACTCTCGAAATGTAAGGTTAGGGCTGGCAACAGATGGTTTCAATCCATTTGGAAATATGAGCACATCATATAACATGTGGCCTGTAATCTTAATGCCTTTCAATCTCCCACCGTGGAAGTGTATGAAAGAGCCATTTTGCATGATGTCATTGCTTATTCCCGGACGTTTGGCACCTGGAAGAGACATTGATGTTTACTTGCAACCATTAATAAAAGAATTGAAGAATTTGTGGGAGCATGGTGTGCAAACATATGATGCATCGAGCGGGCAAATTTTTAGAATGCATGCGGCGGTAATGTGGACCATAAATGACTTCCCTACGTATGGTAACATGTCAGGGTGGAGTACAAAGGGTTACTTGCCTTGCCCTAATTGTAACAATAATGCATCGTCCCAGGGTTTACGAAGTAAAATAGGGTATATGGGTGCTTGTCGTTACTTGCCTAAGAACCACACTTGGCGAACAAGTAAGCTCTTCAACGGTCAAACGGAGCATAGGTCCAAACCTTTGGACTTATCGGGGGAACAAATACTAGAGCAAATTGATTCTGGGACTTACAAGCCATATGGGAAGCACCCAAAAAATCGAAAACGACAAAGAAATGAACATCAAAATTTGAATTGGAGCAAGAGAAGCACTATGTTTGACATGCCCTATTGGAAAACGTTGAAGCTTCGACACAACCTTGATGTCATGCATATTGAAAAGAATATATGTGACAATGTTGTTGGGACACTTTTGAGCGTAGATGGAAAGAACAAGGACACGGACAAAGCACGCTTAGATTTGGAGGACATGAGAATACATAAAGAGTTACACTTGAAGAGGCGTTCTTTTGAGAAGCCTTCCGCATTGTACACATTGTCTGTGAAAGAGATAGAAGGCTTTTGTGATTTCTTGAAATCAATGAAGTACCCTGATGGCAATGCAGCAAATATCTCCAATTGCGTGACCGCTCAAACTGGAAAATTATCTGGCCTCAAAAGTCATGACAGTCATGTCCTTATACAACGACTTCTTCCAATTGGGATGTGTGGCTACCTTAATAAGAAAATTGGAACGACACTTTTTAAGTTGGGAAATTTTTTCAAACAGTTGTGTTCAAAGGCATTGAGGCGTTTAGATGGTCAAAGCCAAGTTTCCCCCGAAGCAACTGATGATATGTGGTCATTAGCCAATGGTCCTAGTGGCTTAGTGAACACATATTCAAGATGTATTTGTAATGGTGTCCGTTTTCGTACTATCGACCGTGACAATAGTCGTAAAAGTCAGAATAGTGGATTAGTCGTGGAAGGGGAGCATGAAGGCCAATTGATATACTTCTGACAATTGTGCAGAGTGTAGGAAATGAACTATTTGTTCAGACGTCGGATTGTATTGTTCTAATGTGAATGGTTTAACACCAAAAGTAGTAGAACTATGCGTGTAGAACCACATTTGACAACAATTGATGTAACAAGTTGATGGTACAAAGATGACTCATTTGTATTACCAAGTCAAGTTGAACAAGTATTCTATATTAATGACACCAAAGTAGGTACCAATTGGAGAGTCGTAGAAAAGTTTCAGCATCGAGGAATTTGGGATATGCCAGAGATGAATGATATACAACCTGATGATGTGTTCCAACAAGAAGAAACCACTGAGGTCATACATGCTATGGCTATTGATGATGATGTGGTTTTGCATCGACATGATATTTAATCTGAAATTATTCCAATGGAAGTTTTGCAATCTGTCAGAGGTGTAGAAGCCAAGGGTGTTACAGATGATGCCTTCATCTGTGATGATGAAGATGGATTAATGAGGGAGGGTGATGACACAGACAAAGAATATGACCTACAAAGTGATTTTGATACAGATGTTGATGTAGAATCTTGATGTATAAAAATGCTTAAGTTCATGTCATAATTAGAGCAATGTGAATGTTCAATTGGTGCACAAATGCAAATGAAACTCATTATAATGAAGCGGGATCTATCTTTGTAAATGTCAATATGTCGTGATATAAAACACTAGCTGTATGAGTTTTTATGGGGAGATTTAAATCTTTTAAAAACTAGTAGGATGATAAAGCATGTGAAATAAGACCAAATTTGCACTAAATTGAAAGTTAGACCAGCTGAATTTTGCGTACTTCCTGCAGATATATAGTGATCATGTTTTTTTTTTTTTTTGAACAATTGGTGCTCGTCAAACTTCTATTATTATGAAAATTCTATAAATTTGTGGAACGCTACATATGTCATTGACTATTGTAATTACACATGAAAATAATTTGATTTTTGTGCAATTGTGATTATTGCTTAGCTTCTAGGTTAGAACATGTTGTACTTTTATTTTTCTTTCTTTCTTTGCTGTCTTTGTTGCTAAGTGTTGATGATTTGAAATTTGCAAATAAGATATAAAAATTTTGCATTTGATTGGTCATACCTAGTAAGGGTGGAAAAGTAGGATTATCAAATGATTTCAATCCTATGCTTTGGATAATTTGTCTCTGTATTGGTGGTCCTATCTATGCTTTTGAACATGTAAGATGACATTTTACCTAGTACTTAGTAACTAATTAAAACAGCTGTAAATAACTGGGCATATCATCCTTGTACTGTATATGGTGATTGTATGTAAACCAAATTTGGGAAACAAATCATAACACAGAGACCACTCAAATACATGAGAATCTATGTATGAAATACAGCAGATTATGAGTCCAAACACCCACTGGAATTTATAACACATATATTGTAAAAAAAAAAATTAAATTAAATTAAAAGAAGAAGAAGAAGAAGAAGAAGAAGAAGAAGAAGAAATAGGAAAGAAAAAAGAAAAGAAAAAGAAAAAAGTGCCCTGTTCTAATTATAGGATTAAGTATTTCTAGTTTTCTAATTTAATTTTGTAGTACCGTGTGCTAGTTGAGGGTCACTACTCTTTCCATTTGTGGTAGTTAAGGTCAAAACCAGTCACTGGAGCCCCTCCAAAGTGAGAAAAACTATGTGAACTTTGGTAATATTTTATAGAAGTTATCATACTCCATACAACATCCCAAAAGGAAACCACATGAAATCGAATCCTACTAGTTTTAGATCACATGCACATGTTCCTCTTCTTTAAAGCTCCAACCACCTCATTATACATAGTTACAATAAATTAGCCGGTGCTTCTTGTCTTGATATAAGGTTCGTCCATTGAGGCATCAAATTTTTTATTAGAATCCACATTCATTTGTAAATTGTGACTGTTTATTTCTCCTAGCCTCTGCTCAAGTCAACACTTCTTGGATCTAGTTAAAACTTCTAGCAGCATCTGCAGTTAGAATATTAAAAAAAAAAAAAATCTTTTGTGCCAACGAGATCTAGGCCACTGATTTAAAGTTGCCTTCCCCAAAGCTAATGATTTAGAAAGCCATGCACACAAGCTTAATAGCCACCACTAGGTTCACCTTTGCCTTCATATTTAAGAAAACAAAGTCAAATGTTCTACAGGATGCTTATGCTCATATAAGCACAAACTTTATATGAAGCGTGTGAGAGAAGAACAAAGAAACAAGAAGAGTCCCGAAAAAACACAATGTAGATAACTATTATTTGAATTTTATTAATAAATAATCAACTCAAAAACTAAATAGCCCTAAAACATACGACCTTATTTATAAGAGTAGAAAACTCTTAATTTGACTAGGAAATGAAAAATATGCCAATTTCCTAACTAAACACTGAATAATTAAAAAAATACAAAAAATGAAAATTTTGAGTTAATTCCAAATTTGAATACTAGAGATTTAGAGAAAAAAAAAAAAAGGTAAAAACAAATGGAAACCATAATGTAATTACATAAATAAAGCTTTCATAAAACGGGAAAACCACAAAATTGTGGACCTAATTTACTTGAAAAACACCTTAGCTAACCGCAAAGACTCGATTTTTTACCGTTTGGCCATTTTTAATAGAACCTAATTTGCCAATATCAGTCTGAATAATTATTTACCATTTTTGTCTTCTTATGATCCAAATGAGACAAATAGGCTAAGGTGAATTGGTATGCATCAGCTATAACATGTAAATAGTCGGTCTCTCTGTCACGACCCGAACCCGCCACTATGGGTTCAGCATCGTAACCAGCTAGTAATCCTGAGATTACCGAAGGCCTCTGAGACAGATTAATGTAATAGTAGGGGCTGGCGGAAGCAAATAACAAATATATAACATTCATTGAGTTGTGCAGACTTATATGAGACAGAAAAATTTTAAACTTTTATATACATATCTACACATCATCCTTACGACGTCATATACATATAGACTAGACAAAAGGGACTTAGCCATATTTACAAAATAAACGAAAACTTGTTTAACCAAACAAGAAGACAAAGTTTAAACTTTATGCACTTAGCCATAAACGCTAGACACGTCCGGAACCTCCATGGGAGGCACAGAGGTTGGCTGACAGAAAGAAGAATCCAGGCAGCAGCTCTAGGAAAAGTCACACGCCTGATCGCCTACATACATAAAATAATACAGTGAGCTGGAGCCTAATGAATAATAACAAAGTAAAGGGTTTTTAATGAATGATGTCCATCACAGGGTCAGAAATCAGAGCTTATATCAGGAACATATTCTTATTATATCAGAAACATATTCTTATCAGAAGCAGAGTCTTATGCATATTCAGGTTTCAAATCAGAAATAGATTCAAATACATGTTCATATTCATATTCAGATTATGCATAAGATCATACGTGGTACACCCATTAGCTATCAAATCAACTTGGTCCTGAGACCCACATGTATAGTCGGTACCGACGACCATAAAGGTCTATATCTTGCGTGCAAGTAGCCATGGTATTGTTACCCCCCAGGCAAGGGCCACATGAATATAGGCCTCGGTATTGTTACCCCCGGGCAAGGGCTATGTGAATATAAGCCATAGTATTGTTATCCTTGGGCGAGGGCCACGTGAATATAAGCCACAGTATTGTTACCCCTGGGCAAGGGCCACGTGAATATAAGGTGCCACAAATACATTTCAGAAAAATGGACATTCATTCATAATTCATAAAATAACATTCCAGAAAACAGATCGTATCATATCAGTCAGAAAATACTTGTAATTAAACATAGCTTTACAGAGTTATTACTTACAGTGTTCAGATGTTTGGTCCGCCCTTGTAGCTGACCCTACACAATTCATAATACACATAGAAATCGGGTCACAATATAATTTATTTCGTTCTTAACTTGTTTAATTCTCTTTATACCAAATTACACATCAATTTGCAATTTCGCAAATTCATCACAAGTTGCAAATAACATCCTCAACTCAACACACTTCTCAACACATATCTCAACACAATTCAATTCAATATTAGTCAACTCAACTTAATTCAACAACACTATTCAACATAATTAACACTGTTCAACATAATTCAAGGTGAACTCTTAAACCTTTATTTCATCATTTTACCTCAAGGCCCATGTCATCCATATCATTAATAAATCATTTCTCCAATCTTCTTTTCACGTTATAGCATGATTTACAATGTCCATAATAAAAGTTCAATTGCTAATTTTTAACATAATTTTTAAACACCTCCAAAATCCAATTAAACTTGTACATATATAACTCAACCTACCAATTTCATGATTCTACTTTCAATTTGGGCAAAATCATTATTTAACATCATGAATCAACTTAGGGTTTTCAAGAAAATCAAGAATTTCAAGAAAAATTCAAACTTCTTAAACCATTACCTTTTATTCCGATTTTCTCATTGATTATACACCTAAGGTTCATAATCCCCCATACTAACCTAACAATTGAACGCCAACACTTCAAACCCTAAATGCCCTAAATTCCATGATATAACACTATATGCTCAAAAATGTAAAATTTGCATTTATATAATCAAAATACCACAAATCTATCTATTAATGCAAGTATTGAGGAAGAACTAAGACCCCTACCTCAAGAATCGAGCAAAAGAGCAAGCTTTGATGAGATTCCTTCACAAATCCAAAATTCCAATCGGTAGAAAATGTTGATCTACAAGCCTCTTCACTTTCTTGTAAGAGATCTTGCCCAAAACTTAGAAGAATGGAGAGTATTTGGGATAAAAAACCTAGGGTTTTTGGACCTAGGGTGAGAGGAATGAAGAGGGGAGATGAAAGTGTGAAGAATGATCTAGAAAAGTGATTTTAAACTTGCTGAATTCGCGCAGTCCGCTCGAGCGTCTATTTTCCCGCTCGAGCGTATCTGCTTCCATCACAGATTCCAAAACTTCAAACATGTATAATTCTCTCATCTGGACTCCGTTCTAGGTCGTTCTTGTGTCCAAATCGAAGCTCCGGAAATAAGCTTTCCAATGGATCTAGCCTCACATCCAAATTAAAAGTGTGGAAAAAGAAAAGGGCAAAAGAGTGACGGCTGCTCGTAAGAAAAATTATCCGAATTAAATTCTTGGTTCACTCTTACTTTACCATTATGCTACCACTTCGATCAATACCCCAAAATAAAATAAGGAGGTTCCAAATACACTAATAAAAATATCAAGGGCAATCTCACTTTCCACGCTCGAGCGCGCAGACCAACAAAGCTGTCCGCTCGAGCGACCACTCCTACGCTCGAGCGGGAATTCACAACTCTTAGAATTTCGGACCATCTGCAAAAATACTGGGAACCTCTCAAGTCCGCTCGAGTGTCAACTCCCCCGCTTGAGCGGAGCGAAAAATTCCGGATCGTTACAATCTTCCCCCCTTTAGGAAGTTTGGTCCTCCAAACTTAAATCACTTGTATCGCAATCGAATCGTATAGTTTTGTCTCCTTCGAATTTTTGCTCTCAAGTAACTTCCTTCTCACAAAATGTCATCACAAGAGTTTAACTCATCTTCCTTTATGTATAGATTAATAATCCAATTGGCGTAGCCACCATAATTTATTCTGTAGTATAATGGTTGACCTCATAGTTAACCTCATATTTAGGTTCACAACATCAAAACATAAAACGCATTATTCATGAAACTCATATATTTTGCGTAGCTATTCACATAACTTCAAATAATTCTCATGCTTCCCAAATAATCAAGGCTCAATCTCAAATAATACTCATGACTGTACTTCCTTGTTTCAAATGAATTCAAACTATTCTATCATTGACATTCACACAGTTCAATTCCTTGATTCGATGGCCATTAATCAATAACAAAGTAAAAGTTTTAATGAATGACGTTCATAACAGATTCAGAAATCAAAATTCAAATCAGAAACAGATTCTTATAATTGTTCAGATTTATA
The DNA here is from genome assembly GCA_030407325.1 of Camellia japonica. Lineage (NCBI taxonomy): Eukaryota > Viridiplantae > Streptophyta > Magnoliopsida > Ericales > Theaceae > Camellia > Camellia japonica. Next base: position 159,137,415 of record JAPPVO010000029.1, read on the forward strand.
AACAGTCATACGTGGTACATCCATTAGCGCTAATAGATCAGATTGGTCATAAAGACCCATATACAGAGCAGATGGTCACATAAGACCCTTATACATAGTAGATCGGACAGATGATTATGCATAATCAGTTCCATGAATGGAACCCACATGAAACCCTAGTACCAGGGTACCAGGTAACAGATAACAGATACACATGATGCTAAGGATACCACGATACATTTCAGAAATAGGACAATCATTCATTTATACAGAAGATATCATTTCGAAAAACAGAGCTTATCATATCAGTTAGAAAATACTTATAATTGAACATGTCTTTACAAGGTTGTTACTTCCAAATAGTAATTCATAATTCATATATAGCAAGAGATTGATGCCAATGATGTTCATGACCCGACTCTTTCGTTTCAAATAAATCATAACATTTTATTGCAAATAGCCACTTGAAGTCCTCAAATTAGATTATATATTTGATACAACAACGATAACTAACCCGAATTCTTGGTCCACAAATTCTTTGACCAATGATTTGGATATTTGCTCCCATGTAATTCATGAGTCATCTAGTCAAACAAGTGGTTGAATTTACTCCGTTGGTCCCACAAGAAAGATATTTAATCCCGGAAGTCAAAGACAACTCACTTAGGTGTGTGATTAACATTCACTTAATAGATAGAAGGTCCATTCACATTCATCGGGGTTTTGGGTCATATTCATGGTACAACATTCCCACATAATATGATTTTTTTTTTAAACTAAACATATTCTTAATGACCTCTTAATTAAGTACTGACCTTCATTCTGAGTAAGTGACTTGGGACATCCTTTCATTTTTGGACAATCTTTCACCCGATGTCCTATTTCTCTACATCCGAGGCATGCTGCCGTAAGTCAATGACATATCTGTCTATGAGGCTTGTGACACATTGGACATATTGGGGCAATTTTACTCTTTCATTGACATCCCATATGAAGTCCTCAGAACAGGTTGGGTATGTGATGCAACCTCAACAACAAATTCAAATCCACAATGTCTCTGACCACAATCGCCTTATTGACAAATCAATAGGGTGGGGTTTTGTTCCATTAGTTCTAAAAGAAAAGTCATTTACTTCCGAAAGTCAAAGACAAATCGCATATGGCCAATATTCACTTATCATAGTCAACATTACATCCCAATAATCCATATTAAAAGCATTGAGTCAAATCCATAGTATAGCATTTCCAAATAATATAGATCCTCCGGGTAATGAAAAAACACTTATTACATATCACTAATCCCAATAATCAACTCATTTATGATCAAATGGGTCGAAATAAAAGAATGAGTTTTGAATCAATCATTATACAAATGTTCGTTCATAGGTAGAAAGGGTGCTCAATAGTGGTCTTGGTAAACCGAAGCATTCTCATCCCAATTGTTTCAATAACCTCAAATTAAGTTCCAAATGCCCAAGTAGATGAGTTCTAAATTTACCATAATCAATTAAACAAATATAGGAAAGTCAATTCTAACTTAAGACCCTTTTGCGTTTACTAGACATTCTACCACCAACTTCCGAACACATTCTTTGATTCCTTAATTGGCAGTACTATATTGGTATAGACAATTGACGATTCATTATTTCCATACTCATCGAGTTATTGTTAAAACTAAACTTTGACCTTCTCAATCCTTTGCAAATTAGTCAATTCAATTTTTTTTGTTCCATGAGGTTCTTTAAGAAATACACATTTACAACTTCGACGAAGAATAGTATCTTGCTTTCTATTATGCATTAATTCTTTTGACTATCACTGGAAGCAAACTTCATTTCCCATGTTGACAATGTAATCTTAGCAAATAAAATTGATCTCTTTCCAATATTAAATAAGCCAATCTTCATTGGTTTAGCCCTTAGTCACACTTCATTAATTCTAGTAATTTCGATCAAGTTTTAAGTAAACAGATCCTAAATTTATCAAACTTTAGGTAGGAGAAATTCACATAACCAAAACATATGATATAACTACTCAAAATTCCATACACATGCTTAAGGTACTCCTTCACTTATCAATTGGGTTAGGTACTAATCTTTAAATTGACTGGTCGACTTGAAATCTTCTTAAAATTTTATTATTCTTGAATAATCCTTCGTTAGCTGTTCTATCTCTCCATATTTGAAGTATGCTTCTTAAAATTCGATAATAAACCCGTTATAATATTTGCAACAAATCAAACATTTGGAGAATGCACTTATATCTTGTTTAAAATTACTTGTCTTTCCAAATTTTGCTTAACACTTAACATTTTGCTTCTTAGGCATATTATGTGATCAAAGGCAAAGGTGGATAATACTTGAAATAAAACTGGTTAGCTTAAAGCATAACATCAGAAATTCGACTATAAGTCAAAAAATTATACAAAGTCAGAGGTGGGGCAACCTATTCATTCCCATGGAGTTGACCGAGAATTTCCAATTCGAAGCTACGCCGGCCGAACGCGATTCCAATCGAACTTTCAGGGTCATTCAACAAAGGTATGAGACTCTATGGTTCACACATTAGATTCCTCACTGAATCAATATATTTCTTACATACTAAACAGTTTTCTTATTCTCAATCACCATAGCTCCACATACCTCGTTGAATCATCAAATTCCTCAATTTTCTCAAATATTCTCGTAGTCTAATTTTACATTCAACTATGCAACTTTCGTAACTTCCATCAAAGATTTCATTAATTCCTTCTAATACCGCGTTCCCACAGATCGATATACTCGTATTCATTAATGTGCCAACCAGAAAATTACATTTCCCTTATAGCATTAAAATTCCACAACAACTCTTAACTTTAATACTAAACTTATTGAATAAACACATTCCAGTCTCCCTTAATCATTGAAATATCAAAATAACCCTTAACTCTTATAACGCTATATTCTTACAAATCATTACACTTGTGCCCACCAAAGTTTTAGTCAAAAATCATAATTTCCTCATAACATCAAAGTCCCATAATAGCTTTAACTTTTGCTCTTCATACAAAACTTATCGATTGAACACATCCCGGCCTCTTTCAATCGTCGAAATTTCACAATAACTCCCTATTTTTAGTTTCAATACTTAGTTTATTAAACAACCTTATACACATTTTTTTGAATGCACAACATAACATTTACTTGTTAAATGCATGTCAACTTAAATTCATTCTAGACATTCTAAGGCTCAATGGACACGTGTGTGAGATATTAACTCGTGCTCTGATACCATTCTGTCACGACTCGAACCCGCTCTTATGGGTTCAGCATCGTAACCGGCCAGTAATCCTGAGATTACCGAAGGCCTCTGAGACAGATTAATATAATAGTAGGGGCTGGCGGAAGCAAATAACAAATATACAACATCCATTGAGCTATGCAAGCTTATATGAGACCGAAAAATTTTAAACTTTTATATACATATCTACACATCATCCTTACGACACCATATACATACAGACTAGACAAAAGGGACTTAGCCCTATTTACAAAATAAACAAAAACTTGTTTAACCAAACAAGAAGACAAAGCTTAAACTTTATGCACTTAGCTATAAACGCTAAACACGTCCGGAACCTCCATGGGAGGTACATAGGTTGGCTGACAGAAAGAAGAATCCAGGCAGCAGCACTAGGACTAGTTACATGCTTGATCGCCTATATACATAAAATAATACAGTGAGCTGGAGCCCAGCGAATAATAACAAAGTAAAGGATTTTTAATGAATGATGTCCATCACAGGGTCAGAAATCAGAGCTTATATCAGGAACATATTCTTATTATATTAGAAACATATTCTTATCGGAAGCAGAGTCTTATGCATATTCAGGTTTCAAATCAGAAATAGATTCAAATACATGTTCATATTCATATTCATATTCAGATTATGCATAAGATCATACGTGGTACACCCATTAGCTATCAAATCAACTTGGTCCTGAGACCCATATATATAGTCGGTACCAACGACCATAAAGGTCCATATCTTGCACGCAAGTAACCATGGTATTGTTACCCCCAGGCAAGGGCCACGTGAATATAGGCCTCGGTATTGTTACCCCCGGGCAAGGGCCACGTGAATATAAGCCACAGTATTGTTACCCCTAGGCGAGGGCCACGTGAATATAACCCACAGTATTGTTACCCTTGGGCAAGGGCCACGTGAATATAAGGTGCCACAAATACATTTCAGAAAATGGACATTCATTCATAATTCATAAAATAGCATTCCAGAAAATAGATCGTATCATATCAGTCAGAAAATACTTGTAATTAAACATAGCTTTACAGAATTATTACTCACAGTGTTCAGATGGTTGGTCCGCCTTTGTAGCTGACCCTACACAATTCATAAAACACATAGAAATCGGGACACAATATAATTTATTCCGTTCTTAACTTGTTTAATTCTCTTTATACCAAATTACACATCAATTTGCAATTTCGCAAATTCATCACAAGTCACAAATAACATCCTCAACTCAACACACTTCTCAACACATATCTCAACACAATTCAATTCAATATTTGTCAACTTAACTTAATTCAACAACACTATTCAACATAATTAACACTGTTCAACATAATTCAAGGTGAACTCTTAAACCTTTATTTCATCATTTCACCTTAAGGCCCATGTCATCCATATCATTAATAAATCATTTCCCCAATCTTCCTTTTACATTATAGCATGATTTACAATGTCCTTAATAAAAGTTCAATTGCTAATTTTTAACATAATTTTCAAATACCTCCAAAATCTAATTAAACTTGTACATATATAACTCAACCTACCAATTTCATGATTCTACTTTCAATTTGGGCAAAATCATTATTTATCATTATGAATCAACTTAGGGTTTTCAAGAAAATCAAGAATTTCAAGAAAAATTCAAACTTCTTAAACCATTACCTTTTATTCCGGTTTTTCCATTGATTATACACCTAAGGTTCATAATTGTCATGACCCGAACCCGGCCCCTAAAGATTAAGGTCATAACCAGCCAGTAATCGATGGATTACCTACGGCCTCAAACCAAAACAAAAGATATTCCATCAGGGTTAAGGGGCCAAACGGAAGCAAGCTTAAAAATTTTGTCCAATGAGCTATGTTTACATGGCATATCAAAACATTTCACATATACTTAATAATAACTCACACCACATATTAGTAGTTAACATCTTGTATACCCAGGATCATTTAAACGCATAGTCAGCTAAGCTAAAAGCTTATACACATAAACGGTCTACCATGACCAATAGAAATACAAAAGATCATAAACAAAGCCTCTTGCGTGAGGCACCTGGCTGACTTCACAAAACTCGGGTTCCTTTCTTAAATTCCACTAAGGTTGGGGTTGAACATCCCTTTGCTCACCTACATACATATAAATAAGAGTGAGCTAACGCCCAGTGAATAATATCAAAATAAAGAGGTTAATGAATGAGATTCGTTCATAAATGAATCATACTTATAGTGTACACATTTGAACCACTATTCTCATTCACATCAGACTTACAATCTCAACAAAGCAAAACGACCTCGGGTCTAACACATCATATCCATATGCAAATGACCTCAAGTCCAATTCATATATAAAACAGTACGACCTTGGGTCCATCTATACGAAACGACTTTTGGTCCAGCCAACTCTTTATTCAAAACGACCTTTGGTCCAATTCAAACATATCAAACGGCCTCGGGCCCAATTCGAATATATCAAGCGTATCAAACGGCCTCGGGCCCATTCTCTTTATATTCATATCCATGCGTATTTCATATTCATGATCATGACTCATTTCATTCAAATGGCCTTTGGCCCATCACAGTATTCAAACATATCAAATGACACATTCAAATGGCCTTTGTCCCATCTTTGCATTCATGTCCAACGGCCTTTGGCCTAATCATTCGTATCTGACGGCCTTTGGCCTAATCATTCATGTCCGACGGCCTTTGGCCCAATCATTCGTATCCGACGGCCTTTGGCCCAATCATTCATGTCCGACGGCCTTTGGCCCAATCATTTGTATCCGACGGCCGTTGGCCCAATTCAGATATATCAAACATATCAAACAGCCTTATACAAATTTAGCTATATAGAATACTCATTCATATTTCAAATCAACAAATCCATGAAGCTTATACAGAAGTAGCATTCGGAAAGTAACATACTTGAAAATATCTTTACTAAGATATTATTCACAGTGATCTGCCGGTGGATTTGCTCTCGTGCTCGACCCTACACATTTCATGAACATAATGGGTCACAAACGATTCAATCCATTCTTAACTCATGCATTCCTCTTAGGCCTCTTTATTATCTTCTTACTCTATTTACAATGTTCAATGCATGCCTACGAGTGCTCAGAAATGGAAGAGAATGGAAAATGAAACACAAAACATCTTTACAAACTTTCTGAAACAAGGCTCCCTGCTCGAGCGCGGCTTTGGCCGCTCGAGCGGACCCTTTAGGTCTGCAAAAGTACTGGTTGCCTCATATTCACGCTCGAGCGCTAATTCAGACGCTCGAGCTGAGGGTCAAACATATGCCTTGGACGCTCGAGCGTGATTCTCCCCGCTTGAGCGGACGACAATGTCTGCAAAACTGCTGGGAACCAGCATTTCACGCTCGAGCGGCCATTACCCCGCTCGAGCGGACATGCGGATTCTGGAATTTCTAGCAAGTTACTTGAAGCTCAATCTTGACATTCAAAGGTGCAAAACTCATGTTTTTGACACAAAAGCATGGAAGGACATCATATAACACTAGAACATGAGTAATTTGGAACCAATTGACCAAAATCATGGTCCACCTCATAAATTATCTTGAATTCTTTTCATAATTCTCAAAACCCATGTACTCAACTTCATACAATTTCCATATCCTCATCTATCATACATGCATGTCAATTCTTGGCTTCATCTCTGTTTCAAATGATATAAATGACACTCATAATCATGAAACTCATGAAAATTATGCATGCATGTGAGATTTGGTGCTCAATTCCTCTTGTTCAACATGATTCATGTTTGAATGTATAAAATCATGGTAATTATGCACATGCATGTACATACAAGCACCAAATTCATCAATTTCAACTCAAATTATGCTCTTGGTGGCCATCTAACTTGAATTCACAAAATTACAATCTCAAACTTATGAATTCATAACCAATTACTTACCTAGAGGCTCAAATCTTCCAACTTATGGTTAATTCTTGAGTTAATCCACTTGATTCTCCAATTTCTTTGCAAAATCTACAATGTTGGCCCTTTTCTCTCTCTAAATTCGGCTCTCTCTCTCTCTCTCTGGAGAATGATTTTCAGATTTTGAGCTCTAAGCCAAATGAATATGAGTGTAATAAGGCCCTTATATATGTTGGCCTAATCAAATTGATTAAGGCTAAGTAATTGAGCCTAATTTAATCATTCTGAATCTAATTATTTCGTTCAGAATCAGTTTTCAATTAAATTTCACCATAGGCTCCAAAAATTATGCCAATTACAATGGCGTAGTCAATTTCAATTTCTGTGGCCGATAAGGCCTTCAATTTTTAATTCATAACAGTAAGTTGAACAGATTTTCCTACGGTGAACAGATAGAAATTTAAAACCACATATAATCATACAAATGACATTCAAAATCATATTAAACGCATAATCACAATCATAATTAAGATCAATTAGCATAATACGGAACGGGGTTATCACAATAATCCCCCATATTAACCCAACAATTGAACCACAACACTTCAAACCCTAAACCCCATAAATTCCATGATATAACACTATATGCTCAAAAATGTACATTTTGCATTTATATAATTAAAATACCACAAATCTATCTATTAATGCAAGTATTGAGGAAGAACTAGGACCCCTACCTCAAGAATCAAGCAAAAGAGCAAGCTTTGATGAGATTTCTTCACAAATCCAAAATTCCAATTGGTAGAAAATGTTGATCTACAAGCCTCTTCACTTTCTTGTAAGAGATCTTGCCCAAAACTTAGAAGAATAGAGAGTATTTGGGATAAAAAACCTAGGGTTTTCGGACCTAGGGTGAGAGGAATGAAGAGGGGAGATGAAAGTGTGAAGAATGATCTAGAAAAGTGATTTTAAACTTGCTGAATTGACGCAGTCTGCTAGAGCGTTGCTTTTACCGCTCGAGCGTACCTGCTTCCAGCACAGATTCCAAAACTTCAAACAGGTATAATTCTCTCATCCAGACTCCGTTCTAGGTCGTTCTTGTGTCCAAATCGAAGCACCGGAAATAAGCTTTCCAATAGATCTAGCCTCACATCCAAATTAAAAGTGTGGAAAAAGAAAAGGGCAAAAGAGTGACGGTTGCTCGTAAGAAAAATTATCCGAATTAAATTCTTGGTTCACTCTTACTTTACCATTATGCTACCACTTCGATCAATACCCCAAAATAAAACAAGGAGGTTCCAAATACACTAATAAAAATGTCAAGGGCAATCTCACTTTCCACGCTCGAGCGCACAGACCAACAAAGCTGTCCGCTCGAGCGACCACTCCTACGCTCGAGCGGGAATTCACAACTCTTAGAATTTCGGACCGTCTGCAAAAATGCTGGGAACCACTCAAGTCCGCTCGAGCGTCAACTCCCCCGCTCGAGCGGAGGGAAAAATTCCGGATCGTTACAATCTTCCCCCCTTTAGGAAGTTTGGTCCTCCAAACTTAAATCAATTGTATTGCAATCAAATCATATAGTTTTTTCTCCTTCGAATTTTTGCTCTCAAGTAACTTCCTTATCACAAAATCTCATCACAAGAGTTTAACTCATCATCCTTTATGTACAGATTAATAATCCAAATTGACGTAGCCACCATAATTTATTCTGTAGTGTAATGGTGGACCTCATAGTTAACCTCATATTTAGGTTCACAACATCAAAACATAAAACGCATTATTCATGAAACTCATATATTTTGCGTAGCTATTCACATAACTTCAAATAATTCTCATACTTCCCAAATAATCAAGGCTCAATCTCAAATAATACTCATGATTGTACTTCCTTGTTTCAAATGAATTCAAACTATTCTATCATTAACATTCACACAGTTCAATTCCTTGATTCGATGGCCAGTGATTAATAACAAAGTAAAAGTTTTAATGAATGATGTTCATAACAGATTCAGAAATTAGAATTGAAATCAGAAATAGATTCTTATAATTGTTCAGATTTATAAACAGTCATACGTGGTATATCTATTAGCGCTAACAGATCAGATTGGTCATAAAGACCCATATACAGAGCAGATGGTCACATAAGACCCTTATACAAAGTAGAACAGATAGATGATTATGCATAATCAGTTCCATGAATGGAACCTACGTGAAACCCTAGTACAAGGGTACCAGGTAACAGATAACAGATACACATGATGCTAAGGATGCCACGATACATTTTAGAAATAGGACAATCATTCATTTATACAGAAGATATCATTTTGGAAAATAGAGCTTATCATATCAGTTAGAAAATACTTATAATTGAACATGTCTTTACAAGGTTGTTACTCCCAAATAGTAATTCATAATTCATATATAGCAAGAGATTGATGCCAATGATGTTCATGACCCGACTCTTTCGTTTCAAATAAATCATAACATTTTATTGCAAATAGCCACTTGAAGTCCTCAAATTAGATTATATATTTGATACAACAACGATAACTAACCCGAATTCTTGGTCCACAAATTCTTTGACCAATGATTTGGATATTTGCTCCCATGTAATTCATGAGTCATCTAGTCAAATAAGTGGGGGAATTTACTCCATTAGTCCCACAAGAAAGATATTTAATCTCGGAAGTCAAAGACAACTCATTTAGGTGTGTGATTAACATTCACTTAATAGATAGAAGGTCCATTCACATGCATCGGGGTTTTGGGTCATATTTATGGTACAACATTCCCACATAATATGATTTTTTTTTTTTTAAACTAAACATATTCTTATTGATCTCTTAATTAAGTACTAACCTTCATTCTGAGTAAGTGACTTGGGACATCCTTTCATTTTTGGACAATCTTTCACCCGATGTCCTATTTATCCGAAGCATGCCCCCGTAAGTCAATGACATATCTGTCTATGAGGCTTGTGACACATTGGACATATTGGGGCAGTTTTACTCTTTCATTGACATCCCATATGAAGTCCTTAGAACAGGTTGGGTATGTGATGGAACCTCAACAACAAATTCAAATCCACAATGTCTCTGACCACAATCGCCTTATTGACAAATCAATAGGGTGGGGTTTTGTTCCATTAGTTCTAAAAGAAAAGTCATTTACTTCCGAAAGTCAAAGACAAATCGCATATGGTCAATATTCACTTATCATACTCAACATTACATCCCAATAATCCATATTAAAAGCATTGAGTCAAATCCATAGTATAGCATTTCCAAATAATATAGATCCTCCGGGTAATGATAAAACACTTATTACATATCACTAATCCCAATAATCAACTCATTTATGATCACATGGGTCGAAATAAAAGAATGAGTTCTGAATCAATCATTATACAAATGTTCGCGCACAGGTAGAAAGGGTGCTCAATAGTGGTCTGGGTAAACCAAAGCATTCTCATCCCAATTATTTCAATAACCTCAAATTAAGTTCCAAATGCCCAAGTAGATGAGTTCTAAATTTACCATAATCAATTAAACAAATATAGGAAAGTCAATTCTAACTTAAGACCCTTTTGCATTTACTAGACATTCTACCACCAACTTCTGAACACATTCTTTGATTCCTTAGTTGGCAGTACTATATTGACATAGACAACTGACGATTCATTATTTCCATACTCATTGAGTTATTGTTAAAACTAAACTTTGACCTTCTCGATCCTTTGCAAATTAGTCAATTCAATTTTTTTTGTTTCATGAGGTTCTTTAAGAAATACACATTTACAACTTCGACGAAGAATAGTATCTTGCTTTCTATTATGCATTAACTCTTTTGACTAAACTAGAAACGAACTTCATTTCCAATGTTGACAATGCAATCTTAGCAAATAAAATTGATCTCTTTCCAATATTAAATAAGCCAATCTTCATTGGTTTAGCCCTTAGTCACACTTCATTAATTCTAGTAATTTCGATCAAGTTTTAAGTAAACAGATCCTAAATTTATCAAACTTTAGGTAGGAGAAATTCACATAACCAAAAACATATGATATAACTACTCAAAATTCCATACACATGCTTAAGGTACTCCTTCACTTATCAATTGGGTTAGGTACTAATCTTTAAATTGACTAGTCGACTTGAAATCTTCTTAAAATTTTATTATTCTTGAATAATCCTTCGTTAGCTGTTCTATCTCTCCATATTTGAAGTATGCTTCTTAAAATTCGATAATAAACCCGTTATAATATTTGCAACAAATCGAACATTTGGAGAATGCACTTATATCTTGTTTAAAATTACTTGTCTTTCCAAATTTTGCTTAACACTTAACATTCTGCTTCTTAGGCATATTATGTGATCAAAGGCAAAGGTGGATAATACTTGAAATAAAAATGGATAGCTTAAAGCATAACATCAGAAATTCGACTATAAGTCAAACAATTATACAAAATCATCGGTGGGGCAACCTATTCATTCCCATGGAGTTAACCGAGAATTTCCAATTCGAAGCTACGCCGGTCGAACGCGATTCCAATCGGACTTTCAAGGTCATTCAACAAAGGTATGAGACTCTATGGTTCACACATTAGATTCCTCACTGAATCAATATATTTCTTACATACTAAACAGTTTTCTTATTCTCAATCACCATAGCTCCACATACCTCGTTGAATCATCAAATTCCTCAATTTTCTCAAATATTCTCGTAGTCTAATTTTACATTCAACTATGCAACTTTCGTAACTTCCATCAAAGATTTCATTAATTCCTTCTAATACCGTGTTCCCACAGATCGATATACTCGTATTCATTAATGTGCCAACCAGAAAATTACATTTCCCTTATAGCATTAAAATTCCACAACAGCTCTTAACTTCAATACTAAACTTATTGAATAAACACATTCCAGTCTCCCCTAATCATTGAAATATCAAAATAACCTTAACTCTTATAACACTATATTCTTACAAATCATTACACTTGTGCCCACCAAAGTTTTAGTCAAAAATCATAATTTCCTCATAACATCAAAGTCCCATAATAGCTTTAACTTTTGGTCTTCATACAAAACTTATCGAATGAACACATCCCGACCTCTTTCAATCGTCAAAATTTCACAATAACTCCCTATTTTTAGTTTCAATACTTAGTTTATTAAACAATCTTGTACACATTTTTTTGAATGCACAACATAACATTTACTTGTTAGATGCATGCCAACTTAAATTCATTCTAGACATTCTAAGGCTCAATGGACACGTGTGTGAGATATTAACTCGTGCTCTGATACCATTCTGTCACGACCCGAACCCGTCCCTATGGGTTCAGCATCGTAACCGGCCAGTAATCCTGAGATTACCAAAGGCCTCTGAGACAGATTAATATAATAGTAGGGGTTGGTGGAAGCAAATAACAAATATACAACATCCATTGAGCTGTGTAGACTTATATGAGACAGAAAAATTTAAAACTTTTATATACATATCTACACATCATCCTTACAACGTCATATACATATGGACTAGACAAAAGGGACTTCACCCTATTTACAAAATTCAATTTACGAAAACTTGTTTAACCAAACAAGAAGACAAAGCTTAAACTTTATGCACTTAGCCATAAACGCTAGACACGTCCGGAACCTCCATGGGAGGCACATAGGTTGGCTGACAGAAATAAGAATCCAGGCAGTAGCTCTAGGACTAGTCACACGCCTGATCGCCTACATACATAAAATAATACAATGAGCTGGAGCCCAGTGAATAATAACAAAGTAAAGGGTTTTTAATGAATGATGTCCATCACAGGGTCAGAAATCAGAGCTTATATCAAGAACATATTCTTATTATATCAAAAACATATTCTTACCGGAAGCAGAATCTTATGCATATTCAGGTTTCAAATCAGAAATAGATTCAAATACATGTTCATGTTCATATTCATATTCATATTCATATTCAGATTTTGCATAAGATCATACGTGGTACACCCATTAGCTATCAAATCAACTTGGTCCTGAGACCCACATGTATAGTCGGTACCGACGACCATAAAGGTCTATGTCATGCGCGCAAGTAGCCATGGTATTGTTACCCCTAGGACAGGGCCACATGAATATAGGCCTCGGTATTATTATCCCCGGGCAAGGGCCACGTGAATATAAGCCACAGTATTGTTACCCCTGGGCGAGGGCCACGTAAATATAAGGTGTCACAAATACATTTTAGAAAAATGGGCATTCATTCATAATTCATAAAATTGCATTCCAGAAAACAGATCGTATCATATCAATCAGAAAATACTTGTAATTAAACATAGCTTTATAGAGTTATTACTCACAGTGTTTAGATGCTTGGTCCACCCTTGTAGCTGACCCTACACAATTCATAATATACATATAAATCGGGTCACAATATAATTTATTCTGTTCTTAACTTGTTTAATTCTCTTTATACCAAATTACACATCAATTTGCAATTTCGCAAATTCATCACAAGTCGCAAATAACATCCTCAACTCAACACACTTCTCAACACATATCTCAACACAATTCAATTCAATATCAGTCAACTCAACTTAATTCAACAACACTATTCAATGTAATTAACATTGTTCAACATAATTCAAGGTGAACTCTTAAACCTTTATTTCATCATTTCACCTCAAGGCCCATGTCATCCATATCATTAATAAATAATTTCCCCAATCTTCATTTCACATTATAGCATGATTTACAATGTCCATAATAAAAGTTCAATCGCTAATTTTTAACATAATTTTCAAACACCTCCAAAATCCAATTAAACTTGTACATATATAACTCAACCTACCAATTTCATGATTCTACCTTCAATTTGGGCAAAATCGTTATTTATCATTATGAATCAACTTAGGGTTGTCAAGAAAATCAAGAATTTCAAGAAAAATTCAAACTTCTTAAACCATTACCTTTTATTCCGATTTTCCCATTGATTATACACCTAAGGTTCATAATCCACTATATTAATCCAACAATTGAACCCCAACACTTCAAACCCTAAACCCACTGAATTCCATGATATAACACTATATGCTCAAAAATGTAAATTTTGTATTTATATAATCAAAATATCACAAATCTATCTATTAATGCAAGTATTGAGGAAGAACTAGGACCCCTATCTCAAGAATCGAGCAAAAGAGCAAGCTTTGATTAGATTCCTTCACAAATCCGAAATTTTAATCGGTAGAAAATGTTGATCTACAAGCCTCTTCACTTTCTTGTAAGAGATCTTGCCCAAAACTTAGAAGAATGGAGAGTATTTGGGATAAAAAACCTAAGGTTTTCGGACTTAGGGTGAGAGGAATGAAGAGGGGAGATGGAAGAGGGGAGATGAAAGTGTGAAGAATGATCTAGAAAAGTGATTTTAAACTTGCTGAATTCGCGCAGTCCGCTCGAGCGTCGATTTTCCCGCTCGAGTGTACCTGCTTCCAGCACAGATTCCAAAACTTCAAACAGGTATAATTCTCTCATCCGAACTCCGTTCTAGGTCGTTCTTGTGTCCAAATCGAAGCCCCGGAAATAAGCTTTCCAATGGCTCTAACTTCACATCCAAATTAAAAGTGTGGAAAAAGAAAAGGGCAAAAGTGTGACGGTTGCTCGTAAGAAAAATTATCCGAATTAAATTCTTGGTTCACTCTTACTTTACCATTATGCTACCACTTCGATCAATACCCCAAAATAAAATAAGGAGGTTCCAAATACACTAATAAAAATGTCAAGGGCAATCTCACTTTCCACGCTCGAGCGCGCAGACCAACAAAGCTGTCCGCTCGAGCGACCACTCCTACGCTCGAGCGGGAATTCACAACTCTTAGAATTTTGGACCGTCTGCAAAAATGCTCGGAACCTCTCAAGTGTGCTCGAACGGAGGGAAAAATTCTGGATCGTTACACTCTCACTGTAACATCACTTTGTGGATCAGAACATAAAGTGAGGTGCAAAGTATACTCGGTTTCCTATTGACCCATAAATATCTGCAAATTCAAAAGATGGGTAGCTGCTAATCCAATGCACCAAATTAATATATGCAATTTGAGATTTACAATCTTATTTCGTATTAGAACCTTTTTATATATGCATAATGAGCCCACAGAGATCTTCATAGTTAGGATGCAGCCTAATTAACATAACTCAGACCAAAACATTGAGCAGGGGCAACTTCAGTGTATCTGTACACACACCAACAAAACTCTACTGCCTAGAATACATGATCTTCCCCTTTCCAAAATGAAGCCACAAATGTTAGTCCTACCTCCATACAAAACTGATTCAGCTTTAATTCCAATTATTTGCAGCAGCAGCCACGAAACTATATTTGGACAAAGCAGCCTAGAATGGCATAGCAGACCAATAACAGCTATAGCATTTCAGTTTGCCTTCTGCAGCCCAGCAATTCAGCAATTCAGACCAGACTAGCATTCAGCATAACAGCTCGAATGGCATAGCAGACCAACAACAGATACAACATTTCAGATTGCCCTCCGCAGCCCACTAAAACAGATACAACATTAGGCAGATCAAAGCTCCCCTATGACACACCATTCCACAAATAGCAGCAGGCAACAAAACATCAAAAGTCAACAATAGCAGCACTAACAACTCATCAACAGCAGCAAACAGATCAAATTAAACAACTACCAAGGCTAGCAGCCAGCTGCAATCCATATACCAAACAACACAAAACTATCTATGGACAGAGCTGCCTAGTAGCATAACCGCCAGTATGGCATAGCAGACCAACAACATATCCAGAACAGAGCACAGCAGCAGGCAGATCACAGGCCAACCCCTCAGTTCAAGGTCGGTTAACTTATTCCTTATGTCCCGTATTCACATAAGAATTAAATGCCCTGATATGATCCATTCCTTATTCTTCTAGCTTGAAAGTGCAATAATCAATCATTATTTCAGTACTTTTTTTCTGTGACAAATTTTTATTTATTTTTATTGTTTTTGTGTAATTTAGTTCATGTATATCATGCTTTATAATGTAATTAAGCATGTATTAGTTGAGTTATTTCATGCTTTCTAATTTATTTTTGTCTAATTTATTTCATGTAGTTCATGCATTATAATGTATTTTATTTCATGCATATCATGCTTTATAGTGTTACTTGTGTTATTGCAGATTGGAAAATGGTTCTTGGCTTAAAGACTAGTCGGCTTCGGAAAAAAACACTCACGAGCACAATAACAGACTCGCTGGCTGCTATTCCTTTAGGATCAATTGTTGCTCCATCTCCTGTTGTCCTCGTACGATCAAATGTGGGACCATTTCATCATGCCACTAGCCAACCAATGGTTGATTCTGATGAGACACAAGCCCCATCCGAAACGCAGCCAAGTGGCGTAAGTAGGATTAAAGCGTATCAAATTTGTCAATTATCACTTGCCATTATAGCCAATTTTCGTATTGTTATTTTGTTAACAGGGATTTCGAAGCCCCCACGTGTACGCGGACCGACACTTGGCAAAGGAATACAAAAAATAATTAGAGCTAAGAAAGGGGAAAAATGTTATGTTCACCGATCGTGCGTTGAATGCAATGACTGGCAAGTATGCCACTCCAACAACTAACGAGTTAGGAATTCAAATTAGGAGCTTGTGCCTTGTGAAAGATGTCAAGTCATGTCTGGATCTTGATGAGACTACAAAATCTGCCGTCATCCAAGCTGTTCTTGTAATTCATATTACTTGTCCACAAAATGTAATTGTATTATGAATACTTATAAGAAAGACTTTTATTTAATGATTACAATTTCCATTTGTTATGCTTGTAGGACAAGTTTGAAATTGGAGACGATTTCCACAATGACTTACAAGTACAACAGATTGTGAATAAGAAGGCCTATGGGTTGTACAAAGATTGGAGGTACACCTTGAAGCAAGATTTTGAACTGTTAGAGGGACTTCCACGTGATGAGATCTATGCTCATCCGCCTCTAGGGGTAAGTTTAGATGATTAGAAGCATTTGACCAATGTGGCATGGCAAGATGCGTCTTACTAGGTAACATAATAGACTAGAAAGAGTACATACATCTATGCGAAAATGTGATATGCCTTAATATTTATGAAAAAATTGTTTATCTACTTGTCTTATTTTTAGAAATGGTCAAAAGCTGGCAAGAGTAATAGGAGTCAATTGCCGTACAATCATACCAATGGGTCTTGCTCATTTCCTATCGCAATGGCTGCTATGGTGATATTGATTTTTTTTAAACTTAAATCCATTATATGTTGTTTGGATATAAAAATGTTATGTTGTGATTTATAGGGGCAATTTGGAGTCTATTAGTACTGTTATTAAAGTATAAAGCAAAAGAAGAAGAGCTATGTTTCCATTTCATGTTTTTTTTTTTCTCTTTCTAGATAAGTAGTTGTATTATCACAAAAAAAAAATAGGGATTTTGTGCGCATTATAATTACTTGCTATGGACAACATAACCGTTACCTGAAATGTATAAATATATAACATTCTCAGACATTTAAGTAAAATAGTTATGTTTTCAATATCACAGGTTGTTGCTGTCTACAAAAACTGTCCACAAAAACCCTACCTACAAATCTGGCTGCAAAAACTCTGTTATTAAACATCTACTATCTGCAAAAAATATGTCTGAAAAAAATCTATTAATGATACCCTTGCCACATGTTTGCATTCGAAATCTGTCTAAACTACAAATCTGTTAATGATACTCTGTTTGAATTCAAAAATTGTTTGCAAAAATCTGTCTGAAAAAATCTGTTTGAATTCTGTGTGAAAAAATCTGCAAAAATCTGTTTGACAAAATCTGTTTGGAAAAATCTGCATAAATCTAATTGCAAAAATCTGTTAGACAAAATCTGTTTGCAAAAATCTGTTTGAATTCTGTTTCAATTGTGTTTGAAAAAATCTGTTAATGATACTATGTTTGAAAAAATCTACAAAAAACCTATCTGAAAAAATCTATTAATGATACTCTGTTTGAATTTGAACTCTGTATAAACTACAAATCTGTCTGCAACAACTCTTCTCATATTCACACAGTGTCTGTAAAAAATCTGATGGCTAAAATCTGCTTAAAATTTGCATAAAGTGTCATTCTGTTATACGTTGATGTGTTAACAGGTAGTAAAAACTAGAGAGTTGGATTTTCCTAAGTTCTATGAGGACAGCCACACTTCCAAGAAAACGAATGACTGGTTCCATCCGAAATGCTGTGAGCTGCATATAAGTATGTAACAATGAAATAATTGTATTCAATATGACTTTACTTAGTACCCAATAATACATATATGTTAGTTACCTTTCTTTGTCTTATTTATTTGCAATGATAGCAAGAGATGGTCAATGTACAAGCTGCTGCCATCGAGTCGTGGATGTCATTGACACACGAGGAGCTTTCAAGGCAAGTGCTTGGACAGAAGAAAAGGTACTTGCTTGGATTTGGGAGTGGCCCACAACCCTCTACCATAGTTGCATCATGAGCACGCGATAAGGACATGGAGGCAATGCGCGCTGAGGTGTGTAGACGCGCCCGAGGACTCCCGGGCTCCGCGCTACGAAGGCGCGGAATCCGTTTTGTTCTCTAGCTACTACAAGTTCGGACTCAAATGTCACGGTTCTGAATCTAATCTCACAATGTGCGATGTGAGACCGATAAATCACCAAAGAGTCCAAATCCGGCAAATCGTTTTGGAAAACTGATTTTTATAAAGAAGTGCCAAACATGGACTGCTTTGCCAGATACAGAGTTGCCACCTAAATATTTTATTTTGGAAAAATTTAGGAAACCCTGACTCGTGCCTAAGGCCACGTGTCCGTCATCACCAAAGTTGCCTCGGCTCGGGAACTTGGGTACGATTGGGGAAGGTCATCTATGAGCACTCCCGCTCGCCCGATCAAAGATCGGCCTGTACTAAACATGATATTTTGTTTTTGAAAACACATTGTGGACGCGCCCCGAGGGACTTATGCCACCACAGTTCGGACTCGTTTTTGTCACGGTTCTTAATCTGAACCAAAGAGTCCAAATCTGGCAAATCATTTTGAGAAAATAGATTTTTAGAAAAGAAGTGCCAAACATGGACTGCTTTGCCAGATACAGAGTCGCCACCTAAATATTTTTTTAATGGGGGAATTTAGGAAACCCTGACTCGTTTGCCTAAGGCCACGTGTCTGTCATCACCAAAGTTGCCTCGGCTCGGGAACTTGGGTACGATCGGAGAAGGTCAGCTATGAGCACCCCCTCTTGCCCGATCCGAAGATCGGCCTCTACTAACCATGATATCCGTTTTTGAAAACGTTGTGTGTTCTTATTCCGGTTAATTAGCTAGAATTACTATGTGATGCGCATAGCACAAAAGTATAGACTAGATCGCCTAATTTGGAACGAAGCATTGCATATCCGTTTGCTTGGAAAACGCTTTGGGATTTGCTACTCGCAAGTAGGCTAAAACATGGATTTCAACGAGTTGTTCCAACTCAAACAATCCAACCTTCACCCACAGGCATTCAGGCAATTATATCACATAAGCAGCTAGCCTCATGGTAATTATGCTATCGTGGCAACACTCACACTCATGCAAGGATGCTAAAACATAAATGCTTACCGAGTACTCCAAGCCAAGACAAAAACTAGTTAGTAATCATATGCATGATCCTAGTTCATGTTAAGATGGCTAATGTAACACATGCAAGATGCAACTATGATAGGCTCGGCTAATCTAAGGATGACATGTGAAAATGCACAGATAGCATGTATTCAAGTTAGATTTGAAATACTTTATGCAGTTAGCATGATGCGCCGAGCTCGGTGCATGCAATACTGATGAATGATGCACGCATGCATAGCATAAGGTATGCTAAATTAAACATGTCCTAATACTAACCATCAAAGCAGGTAAGTAAAAGGGAGAAAGAAGTGGGGGTTGGAAGACATGCACACACGCACCCACACTTATTACAAATTTGCCCCCGCTCGGAGGGACTGAAATAATAATACAATTAATTAACCTACAAGCTAATTAATTATTACAGACCAATTAAACTAGCTAAGCAAATTAACTAATCTAAGAAAGCAGCAAACAGCAGCCTCGGGAAGAAGGTCCAATGCATGCGCGCTCGGTTTTGCTCGGAAATCCGTCGCCATGCACAAGCTGCCTCTGTTTTCCCTGCTCCGCTTCTCTGAAGACTGCACAAGTCCCAGGGTTGCTTCTCTGAATGCTGTGGAACACCACCGGCTAAGGGGATTGGCCACCGACCATAGAGAATGACCACCGGCCACTAATTGAGATATCGACCACTGATGGATGGCCGGTCGGCACTGAAGATGGCCGGCCGGCCAAATCTTCCTGCAGAAACTGATTTTGACAGCAGCAGAGGGCAAGACATAGCATGGCAATGCATTTCAAGCAATGTATGCACCAATCATACTCCTTATCATGTTTATGACTCAAAGGAGTATAGGTCTCGATTCTCGGACCACCAATCGCGCATTTCCATGCATGATGGCCCAAGAAACCAAATATGCATTTCGATATGGAATGCAATGCACATAATCAAACAAAGGGGGCTCAACCTCTATCATACTCAAATCAAGAGGTGAAGCATGCGTGCCAATGTGATGCAACTAGGCATGTGAGCTAGCATGCAATCATGGAAATGCAAAGAAGCATACAAGGCATACAATGATCATGCAAGGCATGAAGCAATGCAACCAACAAGTATGTAAGACACAATGTAGATGTTCAAGCATGCAAGCAAGCATGTGACATCATTCAATCATGCAACTTCAATCATGCAACAACACACAAATATGCAACAACATACAAGGAGAGCATGCAACAATATGCAAATGAGGGACTTACACTAATTGGACAGCTCTATACTAAGCCCAAAACAGTGGCCAAATGCCAAGGAAATGAAGGCTAATGTGCACACAAACATGCATGCAAATGGGCCAACACTTAAGCATAAAACAAGCAACTTTTAAGCACACTTTAAGAGACTAAACATAGACAATTAGCATGCATGGAAAGCTCTGAAAATCATGTTAATGATGGTGCCAAACCAACTAATCAAAGCAAGCAAAGCATGCAATAATGGTCCAAGATTCAAGGCAAGCCCAAGGGGACTTAAACCAAGGCTAAGTCAACCAAGCCTTACAAGGCTAAGGGGACTTAAAACAGGTCCAATGCAGACCTAAGCGAAGCTAAGGATACACTTAGATGGCATCTAAGTGGTCTAAATATGCAAGCATACAAAGAAGCACATTCATGGAGCATAAGGCAACAACCTTTTAACACATTGAAGGAGCATCAAATGCAAGCATATAGGCATGTTATAAGGACTGAAATAACATGGTAAGTGGTTCCAAACCACTGGAATAATGCAAGTAATGCATGCCACACACTCACACACCTAAGGCTAACAAGCCAAAATGCAAGGTGGCTATACTAAGCATGCCATGGTCGACCAAAACAACCAAAAACAGAACTTAAGCATGCTAAAACAAACACAAAAGCTTCACAAAGCTTGGCCAAAATCATGCTAGAACAAGGATCAAAACCTAAAGCATGTCAAGGCCTAAACATGGCATTACAAGGCATGTATGCTAAGCAAGCATGGTGTACCCAAACCAACATACAACAATGTATATTATGACAATATAAGCACAAAAATCAGTTAAGGCATAATCAACATGAACCTAAACTAGATGCTCCCTCAAGAGGCAAAAATAGCCCTTTTCAAGGACAACAAGGAGAGGGGGTGGCCCTCTCCTTCTTGGGACCTCAAGGCACCATCCTCACCACTGAAATCCCTCAAGATTTCAGTGGTGAGGAGGCCTGAACACAATGGTCCCGGAGCTCACCAAAATGGCACAAAATGAGGGCCAAACAAGCCTTAAGAGAGGTCAAACAACCTCAAACAACAAAACACCCTTAAACAACTATTTAGAGTAAGCAAAAACAAGACTTTTATATGTTATATGCTAAGCTCAAAAACAGATGCAAGATAGGTAAAAACACTATGCAAAAATGGGGTATTTAAAGGTAAAGTCCTTACCCTTGAAGACCTCTTTCAAGAACAGCACTCTAGCTACTTCTTTGGCTCCAAACCAGTCTAAAAACTTAAAAAAACAAGCCCCTAATGCCTCAGCAATCAAGGTAAGGTGTGATGGTGGGTGTTTGTGTGCAATACTAAGGTTAAACACACACAAATACAAGAGAGAGAAGGTATAGATATAGGATAGAGACACAACTCAAACCCTAAAACCAGAGCTCTCTTAGAAAATGTTGTCTTTTTTTGTCCACCCTAATGGAGGAAGGAGAGGCTCCCTCTTATAGGAGATTCAATCTTGCAAGCTTACAAGACAAGCTAGCCAAGAGGGAAATCCCTTCATACACGTGTATGGAGGGGAGCAAAATGCATGCCAGCTAGCACAAAATATCTGCAAAAGCAGATGCACAGTAGTCGGCCGGCCAAAAATGCAATTGACCAAAAAAAGATAGCCGGCCGGCCATCTACAGTGCCGGTCGGCCAAACATTTGGCCGGTGGCAATAAAACACAGCCGGTGGCCTCAAGCCATGGCCGGTGGAGTGTGGGGATGGCCCACAAGCCATTCCCTGCCCCTCCAAGGCAAAACACAAGTGTTTGGTGCAAAACCAGACACAAAACAAGTCAAGTCGAGAGGTCCTGAGGCAAGGCGCGTAGCCGAGACCTCCGGGAACTCAAAATGAACACAAACAAGGATGATCACCGGGTGTTCAAGTGGTGACGTCCAAGTCTTGAGGACGGTCAAAAATGGGGTGTCTACAGTTGCCCCTCTTTGACAGAACTCGAAAGTCATAACAATGACGGGAGTGAATGTCAAAGCCCAGAGACGACCCATTTTTGACAAGGCCGAAGACTTAGACAAAGCATGCAAGACAAACAAAATATGTGCCCGAAGGCAGGGGCAAAATGCAATTGAAAATGCAAAAAACCGAGCATAACTCATGATCACGCAAAGAAAGCTGTAACGAAGCATAACATGCGACAGTTTTAAGCTAGCAAACACAAATCCGACTACATTACAATGCTGAAAGGATGTAGGAGAATTATACAATTCTCGATACGTCTCACTCGGAGGATACAATACCTGTGCGGTTCGTCTGGTTGCACCAGCTCCAAATGAACCGTACATACAATATCGTGCCTGCAAAAGAAAGTGACTTAACAGGTACGATATCGTTAGCAACATGCATAATATGCAAAATGAATGCAAAATGATATGCAATATATACAAAACTATGTATAATAAAGCAAAAGGAAATGCAATGCAATCGAATCATGATCCAATCATGAGCGGTTCAAAACCACACAAATGTCAAATAGATTGATGGAGGTAACAAGTCCGTCTACCATAGAAAAGGTGCCGCAACCCTCAAAGCGCGTACACATACAGAACTATGAGTGATGTAGACGGACACAAGAACAAGTAATTGGGTGGAATGACATAAGTAGGGAAACGACCCGCTGAAGAAAGAACAATAATCCAAATGCTGGATGCAAAAACTACATTACAATGTAATGTATGCAATGGATATGGCGCGCGGGCCAAACCGTATTTTGCCTAGGAAAGGCATGGACACATACAAACCGCGTCTAACACATATATGGTGCCGTCACCCTCAAACCAACATACCAGCGTGGAATAGGTGCGTACACATAATATCATAACTGTGCTTCGACGTGAAAGATATGGGCACATACCAAACCAAGCTCAACATGGGAAGGCGCGAGCCATAAATGAAGGTGATGTAGTAAATGCATGCAAGCTACAATGCAATATTTATAATATGCAATGGATGGAATAGGATACAATGGATAAGGCACGCGGGCCAAACCAAATCTTGCCTAGGAAAGGCATGTACACATACAAACCAACGTTTAACACAGAAACGGTGCCGCAACCCTCAAACCAACATACCAGCGTGGAATAGGCGCGTGCATAAAAGTCTCAGATCTGTGTTTCAACGTGAAGAGTATGGACACATACCAGACCAAGCTCAACCTGGAAAGGCGCAAGCTGTAGGCGGAGGGGATGCAATGGATGCATGCAAGCTACAATGCAATATATATGCTATGCAATAGATGGACTATTTACAGTGGATGCATGACATATGCAGTTTATATAATGGAATGCATGACATATGCAATAGTAAAATGATGCATGACATATGCGCTGTCTACAATGAAATGCATGACATATGCAATACTAAAATGATGCATGACATATGCACTATTTACAATGGAATGCATGACATATGCACTATATTGAAGGGAAGATGCATGATGATGCATTTTCGGTGTTTTTGTTTGTTGTTTTTTTTTTTTTAAATGCAAATGATGCATGTTGTTTTTGTTGTTTTTTTTCGTCTTTCTTCTTTTTTTTTGAAATGATGATGCATGATGATGCATGATTGTTGATGCGTGATAACGCACGTTTTTCGATATGCATGACAATGCACACCATCTCGAATGCGCGACCGCGCACGTCGCTTGAAATGCATGATAATGCATGTGAACTCGAATATGCGACAACGCGTGCCGCTTGAGATGCATGACAATGCAACTTACTAAAAGTCGTTCGGGCATGACAATCACCGAAGGACTTGCACCTTCAGAGGATTTAAGGTCTCCTAGACCGACGTAGGTGCATAATAATGCAAGTGAAGTGACGTATAACCAACGCGTGTTTCACGACAAAATGTTGTGACGTATGCATGTGGGGCAACTTTCGAATCTCGTAAGAGATAAAAGGATACCAAAAGGATACACCTTGCACATATTCAAGTGCTATGCACAGAAGACACGGTCCGAGGTCAAAACGGAGGCCGGTTGAGCTTCGGAAATGCACTTTTCTTGCACTATCTTGAGCAATGAAGGCCCCAAACTATACATCTGACTCAAACAAGGTTGTAGGAGACTCACTGGCCATAAGGAGAGGTCACCGGCTGTCTACTGGCCATCAAAACACCTCACTGGCCAAATATTTGGCTGGCCGGCCAAAAATATAGTCGACCGGCCAAAAATGCCTGAATCGGGGCAGTTTTGTCCTTTTGGCTTGGGTCTTTTAAAATAGGGTTTCAAACCCTATTCTATTCATTTTCCTTGGCTGAAATTTCATCCTCTCTCCCTCTAGAGCATTTTTCTCCTTTCATTCTCCCGTTTTCTTGTGTTTTCGGCCCCGTTTCGTCGTTCGATTCGCGTATACCTTCGTGTTTCGAACATTTTGAACCGATTGAAACTTCGTTTCGGTGTCTCTTTTGCAATTTCCACCACTCGGGGCTTGTTTCCCTCGAGTTTTTCTTGATTTCCGTGTCTTTTCCACACTTCGGCTTTTCCGGCCATTTCCCACCCTCCCGGGGTTGACTTTCCGTTGACTTTCTGCATTCTCATCCGGTTTCCACTTTCTCGGTCATTTTCACATCACTTTTGACATGGCGGATGATATTCCACAGGGCGGGACTCCCCCGGATCACGAGATGGATCCCGGGGTCGAGCTCCTCCCCTTGAGCGTTCGCCCGTTCGACCCGGCGACCTACCGGCCGGCGATCCACGTCCTGCCCCCGACGGACTCTGTCAGTTCAGGAGCTTTGATAGGGCGGTGCCTCCAGAGCTTCTCTTGCGCGAGCCGACGTCTCATCTGTCCTTCAGCGCTTCTAAGGTACATTCTTCCCTCTGTTTTATTTTCCGCAATGTAGAACACTTAACTGCCATAGCTGATTATGTTCTTTAATTGCTTAGCCCGGATACACCGATACACTGTGTACTGTAGTTGACTGTGAACACACTCGTAACTGATATCTGTTTGAACTGAAAACGTGCACACACATACTGTATTTGCTCTGAACCATTCAAACACACTGACACATCACATGTCGTAGTTCACTGTAAGCACACCGGCACCCAGTATCTGTTTGAATCTGAAAACGTGCACACACGCTATATCTGCACTGAACCACCCAAACACACTGATATATCACATGTTGTAGTTCATTGTAAGCACACCGGCACCCGGTATCTGTTTGAATCTGAAAACGTGCACACACGCTGTATCCGCACTGAACCACCCAAACACACTGACACATCACATGTTGTAGTTCACTGTAAGCACACCGGCACCCGGTATCTGTTTGAATTTGAAAACGTGCACACACGTTGTATCTGCACTGATTCTGAATGCTTTTCAAAACTGTATATTTAGTATTGCTTCGCAATTGTTTGCTTGAAAACAAGGAGATTCCCATGCTGTCCGGGGGTATGGGAACATTGCCGCTCGAGATTGGTATACGGAGCTACCTGATGCGGTTTGCCACATCGTGGATCAGGCCGGCTTTGGCGCCTTCTGTAGGGGACTCTCGCGCCTCACTGCGAGCAGGCCTCTCCTTGCTGCTCTAGCGGAGAGGTGGTGGGACACCACCGACTCCTTCCACTTCTTTGTTACGGGAGACATGACGATGACTCCCTATGATTTCTTGATGCTCACTGGCATCGGGGTGGGGGGTGATCCGATCCCCTTTGACACCGATATGGACGAGTGGGAGGCCGCTCAGATCTACTTGCTTAGCGAGGTGCCGCCTCTCGCGCGTCCTGGCTTCGTCCGATATTCATGGTTCGAGGTCCAGTTCAGAGTTTAGCCAGCCTTAGTTGAGGAGGCTCCGATGACCCAAGAGGTGGTGGATCGATATGCACGCGGCTTCCTCATGTTTCTGCTGGGGACGACCATTTTCGCCGATCGGGCCAACACCGTGCCCCTCTGTCTGTTGAGCGCTCTTGTGGATGTCACACAGATCTTATGCTACGACTGGGGTGGCGCTGCCTTGGCCACTCTGTACGGGTACATGAGCTCAGCCTCCCGTTGCAGCGGACTGTTGCTCGGGGCTACTGGCGAGCTTGGGAGGTACATTTTCTTCTCTTGTTTTTCATTTCTACTCTACATTTTCTGTACTCTGTACACTGCACACACTATACTCTCTGCTTCACGCTGACTGTATACTGTTCACCCGGCACACACATATACTGTTTTACACTGACTGTACACTGCTCACACTGTACACTCTGTACAATACACCTCACAATACACGGCTCTGTGATTTCTGCTTTATTCCGTATCCTGTTTTATTTGACAAGCATACTGGTATTTGCTCTGCAGTTGTGGGTCTATGCCTACTTCCCAAGACTTGCGCCTGTGCCAGACGTGGAGACCCCTCTTGTCGTCTCGTTCTTGCGCCGGTTTGACGTGAGGTGCGTGCAGAGGCCCCGGGAGACGTTTATCTTTTTCCGCCGCTACTTCGACACCATCACCCCCGCAGAGGTATGTTTTACTTGCAGTTCATTTAAGCTTCGCTTTACACTGTATTTTCGATGGCAGTAGATAACAAACTGTATTTCATTTTCAGATCACTTGGCAGCCTTAGGCTCCATTGTCAGCGACGATGCGGGCACGGTTCGTTGGTGCTGAAGAGACCTCGCATTTCAGGATTTTGCTAGAGGGCCCGGTCTGTCGGGCTTGGTACCTGGGTGAGCGTTTCCTACGCCAGACCCTAGGTTTACTGGAGCAGATAGTCCCGGTTCACCCTCCCGAGCACATGAGAGAGACAGAGAGGTTTACTCCCGAGCAGATGACTGACTATACGATCGGCTGGCAGGCAAATGGTTTCAGGGGCGAGGGCGACTACTCGGAGTACGTCCGGACCTTCATTATGCGGCCTCTGAGCGGTGGCCGCCGAGCTGAGCGAGAGAGGCCTGCGGCGCCGGCAGCTAGGGCAGGAGCAGGGGCAGGGACTTCGAGGACAGCTCGAGTTCGTGGCAGGGGTGGAGCTCGGAGGGAACGGGGGACTAGTTGGCCAACGCTCCCCACTACGATGACATGCCGAGGACAGGGTGGGGAGACTTATCAGATCCCCATTGCTCCCCCTCCGGCTGATCATGAGTTAGTCAGGTTCTACGACTTACCTCCAGTATGTATTACTTCATCTTGCATCTTGCATTGTCATTTCATTTCAGCTTATTTGATATTCTGCAGAATACTGATGCACTTAATACTTTTGCAGGCTTCCTCCGAGTACACCCGCTAGTCCCTGGAGCTGACCGCCTCTATGATGGGGATGTTCCAGCGGAGTCTTGATTTTCTAGCCATCTATGGCATCCGGGTATGTTCTTCAACCGCAGTCTCAAAATCTACACAATCTAATGCATCATATTGTCAACACAATACCCGATACACGACCCTCACGGCATCTGAAATACTGCATTCATACACGGCATTCTGCACTAATTCACTGTATTCACACACTGTACTCATACACTGTATTCTTCATTGATAAACTGCTCACAGTTGTAGACACCCCATTTTTGACCGCCCTTAAGACTTGGGCACTACTGATGGTTTACTTGGTGGTGAAAGGTGTGCAGGGCAAAGATTCAGCTTCTTCGGCAAGGAGAGAGTCAAATCCAAACTTCACACCCTTTTTTGGACCAAAACTATTTTGAAAGGTTTTTAGACCTTAAAACCCTCTCTTTCAAAACATTTTTGAAAATAGGTTCCTACGATGTCCCGACGCTCGCATTTTGTCAAATGTCGCGCCTTTCGGTAAACCGAGCAAGGACAAAGTGGAAATGAATGAAGGAGAGGTGAAATCTTTGAAAAATCTTTCAAAACACCTTGTTTGGGGGTTTGGAGTTGAATAAAAGAGGAGAAGAGAGAAGAAACGCAGTCGGGGAAGGAGTTTGGCATGAATCATTAAGAGAGAGTCGAGCAGCCCTCGCTAAATCAGGCCTATCCATTTGAATACTTGGATTTCAGATATGAGCCCACCACCGTTGGAAAGCTTACTTTCGGGGCTTCATTTTTCACTTAAGAATCTCCTTGATCTGAGTCCGGATGGAAGAGATATGGTTGTTGGAAGTTGGGCATCAATCCGGTTGGACCGAAACTGAGCAGTCTTCACTAAAAGAGGGATATCTCTTAGCACACATGGAATTTTGAGGTGAGGCTACCAAATTTGGAAAGAAGACTTCCGGGGCTACAGTTTAGGCTCAAGAATGACCTAAAAAGGCATCCAAATGAAGGATTTAGGCTTTCTTCAAAACAGGGACTAGGACTGATTTTTGATTCTGGCCTCTATGGAAGTGTGCCGGCCATTAATGGCCAATGCCGGCCCCATGCCGGCCACAAAAGACCCCTGCCGGCCATCAATGAGCCACTGCCTACCATCACTGATGGCCGGCAGCACCCCCTCAGAGCAGGTTTCACGGAAGATCTTTTGTACCAGCTGGATTCCTCATATCTGCCCTTCATACACGTGTATGGAGGGATGACGCTCTTGCCAAGCTTGTTCAGGAAGCTTTTCTTTAATTTTCTTCTATATAAGGAAGAGGCTTCTTCCTTATACCAGGTTCAGCCATTTTGAAGAGAAAAATCTATCTCTCTCTCTATATTGTTTTGTGTTTTGTGCTTTGGAGATGGATTTCCTTGCACTTTTGCACTACACCTCATAGCACAACACCTCCATCATCCATTCCAGCACCTTGGAGGCCATTTGAGGAGGTTGGAAGCTCAGAATCTTGGACCAAAACCTGCTGGTTTGCTTCTCTTCAAGGGTAAGTCTTCATTTCCCTTAAACTTGCACTTCCTTTGTTCATTGGCTATCCTCACTTGAAAGCATTTTTGGACTTTGTCATGAACTAAAGTTAGTCATATTTTGAGCTCCTCTTCATGTTTGATCAAGGACTCTTTGCTGTTTGAGGCCTCCTCCTACCACTTGCCTCTTTATCCCTCTTTTAGGCCTTTTTCTTGTATGTTAGTTTAGCCTTATTTGTGATTATTTTCGTGGCTTGATGTAAACTGTAAAGTGCCTTCTTTTGAGCCCCTCTTCAACTTTGTTAAAGGGCTCTTTGCCATTTGGGGCCAGCTGCTGTCCCTTGCCTATAACCTCTCTTTTAGGGCCATTTTTGCATGATAGATTAGCCCTACTTGTGATTGCTTTTGAGCTTTGATATAAACTCGGAAAGGTCTTTTCTTGACCTCCTCTTTGAGTTTGTTTAAGGTTCCATTTTTTTTTGGGGTCATCTTCCCCCATGCAAGCTTTATCTCTTCAAGTTTAGAGCCATACATGTGAGCATTTGCATTGGCCTTGTTTTGGCCTATTAGCCACTGAAATCTAGTGGATTTTCAGTGGCTTTGTTGTGTTCTTGAAGGCCAAAATCAGAGGGGGGGTGACCCCCTCTCACCTTGACTTGTTTGATGGCCATCTTGGCCTTCCAAAGAGACCCTATCTTGCATGCTTTGAAGTCACATTTCAGGGTCAATTTGGTGAGTTTTGGGACTACCATATTTGATTTTCAAAGTTGGTTTGAGGCTTCCACATGTCTATCCTGCATGTATCTAATAATCCCTTGGTATGCCCTCTAAAGAAACCCCTCATTTGTGCATGTGTTGGCTGTCTTTCCATGTGTATTTGGGCGTCTTTTGGCATGTTTAGTTCACTGATTTTTGCTGGTTTAGTGAGATTCCATGTGCTTCATACACTTGCCATGTAAACCATGTTTGTTGGTCAAATTGCATGCTAATTTAAGCCATCTCGCTAGCACTTTTTGGCCTTGCTTTAAACTAGAAAAGTCCATGTTTTGGGACTACCTTGACTCTGTCTTCATGCTTCATGTTCAAATAATGCATGCTTTGTATAGCTGTAAGTCATTTCATGTGCCTAGTTTTGAGTTTCGGGTCTCACCTCATGCATCGGGTGCCATGTTTTCATGATTCGGGGCTGTTTAGCATCATATTTTAGTGCTGAAATTTGCATGTTTGCATACCATGTTCCATGCCTTACCATGCTTTGGTAGAGTGGCATTCGTGCCTTAGGTTCGGTCCACGCGTGCACGCATTTCGAGTGTCTCATTTTCATCTAATGGCCACTTATGTGAGTGTGGCTGAGGTCCACTTGTGTTGGTGTAAGTCCATTATGCATTGTGTATGCCATTTTATTTCATAGCATTGTGTATGCTAGGTTGTATGTTAACGCATTGTATATGCCATGTTACCTCGTGCATCGTGTATGCCATTTCATAGCATTGTGCATGTTAGGTTGTATCTTAGTTGCATTCATGCATGTCATGCATATTGCATTGTGTTTGGGATAGGAGTTAGCTCGAGCACGGGAAACGAGGTACGTTTCGTACTCCGAGTGACGGAACGTGTCTCAATTCCCCAGTCGCCGACACTCCGGATTACCCATGATGAAGTCTCGGTCTTGTTGTGTTTATACGTGCATTCATTTCATATTGAGTAGTGCAATTCGACTCTTCGGCCATCATGCATCGATATGCGTGATTGGTGGCACGAGAATCGAAGACTACACTCCCTGAAGAGTAGTCAAGCATACATATGTGAAAATACATTGCCATGCCCCTTTCCTACTCTCTGTTGCAGCAAATCAAGAATCAGCAGCCTTCTGGAGCTTTGCGCATTTTCCAAGAACAATTGCAAACAGAGGCTAATTGGGGCATCGCGATGAATTTCCGCGCTGAACATGCATCATTCATCATCCGGAGCGGAGTCGAGGCAGTCCCTAGCTTGCATGCTAGTTTGATGCTTTCCTAGATTAATTTGTAAATTAATTAGGGTTTTGTATTTATTCGGACTGTATTCATTTGGGACTGTATTATTCTTTCGGACCTTCCGAGCGAGGGCATAATTGTAATAAGCGTGCGTGCGTGTGATGTATGTTTTCCAACCCCACGTCTTTCTCCCTTTTATTTACCAGCTTATGATGGTTAGATTAGGGCATGTTTCATTTAGCATACAGTATGATAGCATGTTTGCATTCATTCATCTGTTTTGCATGCACCGGGCTCGGCGCATCATGCTAACTGCATCGTATTTCAATTCTGAGTTGAATACTTGTTAGTTGTAGCATTTCACATGCCATCATAGGATTAGCCGAGCCTATTCTAGTTACATTTTGTATGTGATACATTAGGCACTTAACATGGACTTGGATCATGCATGATTGCTAACATGTTCTTTGTTTTGGCTCGGAGTACTCGGTAAGCTTTTTATGCTTTAGCATCTCGCATGAGTGTGAATGTTAACATGATAGCATGCTTACCATGTGGCTATGTGCTTATATGATATATCTGCCTGAATGCCTGTGGGTGAAGGTTGGATTATCTGAAATTGGAACAAATCATCAACTGTGAGTTTTAAGCTCACTAGATAGTGGCAAAACCATATTTTCTAAACCCACCCGAGGGTGGCAAAATCTGCATTTTAAGCCTACTTGTGAGTAGCAAACCATCTTTCAAAAACAAACATGAAATGTTTTGTTCCAATTTAGGCGACCTGGTCTATACTTGTATGCTGTGCGCATCACATAGTAAATCTAGGCTAATAACCGGAATAAGAACACGCAATGTTTTCAAAACTAGATATCATGGTTAGTAGAGGCCGATCTTTGATCGGGCGAGCGGGGGTGCTCATAGCTGACCTTCCCCAATCGTACCCAAGTTCCCAAGCCGAGGCAACTTTGGTGATGACGGACACGTGGCCTTAGGCAACGAGTCAGGGTTTCCTAAATTTCCCAAAAATAAAATATTTAGGTGGCGACTCTGTATCTGGCGAAGCAGTCCATGTTTGGCACTTCTTTCTAAAAAATCTGTTTTTCTCAAAACGATTTGCCAGATTTGGACTCTTTGGTTCAGATTAAGAACCGTGACATTTGAGTCCTGAACTGTAGTGACCCCAAAAGGAACAGAATGGGACTCACCCTCCCGGGGCGTTCGGGGACGTCTACAGTTTCTGGCGACTCTGCTGGGGATTTAGAGAACTTGACTCGAACTCATGATATCTGGTTTTGACTACACTTGTGTGTTTCTTTGCATTGCATTTGCATTGGTGCGCCTAGGACACCGTGTTTGCCATCTGCTATTCCTGAACGGTTTGCCAGAGGCTTGTCTTGTCAAGGCATGACCATAAGGCTGACCGGTTGTGGGCTCTGCCAGTATGGGAACACAAACCCCGGTTTTACCGGGGCACCCTTTTGACCATTCGACCTAGTGCATATTCGGATCCATAGTGACCATTCCAAACTAGGACAGGTTACTTACCCGATGATAGGTTGTTTGAAGCCGCTGCGTGCGTAGTGAAACCCTAGCTCCAAAAAAAATAGGACAGGGAAACCCTACCCCAACATAGGGGTGTTTTGGCTCTCACTTGCTTGTTATATGCTTTTAGAGTGCGTCTCTACAGGAATGCATGTATCAGTTTGCAAGTTTGGGCATTAGGCTTGCGGGCACTAGTTCAGAATTTTGGGATTCAGTTTACCTGAGGGTATCAGTTTACGGGCAGAATTCTATAGGGGCACAGTCATTCAGCTCGGCTCATATGGGTTATCGTTAAATCAAGCTGAGATGCTCTCTGTTTTCCCTTTTGCTAGGTAGTCTTGGAACCATAGCTT
Organism: Camellia japonica; assembly: GCA_030407325.1. Lineage (NCBI taxonomy): Eukaryota > Viridiplantae > Streptophyta > Magnoliopsida > Ericales > Theaceae > Camellia > Camellia japonica. Next base: position 159,171,134 of record JAPPVO010000029.1, read on the forward strand.
CAGAGGGCTCCAATATCCCCAGGTACACCGAACTTGTGTTGATAGACTTTGTCAGGTCAGAGATTTAGTTCAAGGGCAATTAGTGTTCCTTTACCAGAGGCAGGGTAAAAGGGCCAGTCAGGCACAAATCACCAGTTCAGCAGTTACCAGATCAGTGGCCCTTATCCACCCCACCAGTGAACAGTCAGGCTGAGGTCTCAGTTTCTACTGCAGGGATAGATACCAGTCAGTTAGGTGGATCAACAGAACACGTCAGAGATGGAGGCAATGATGCGTCAAATGCAGGAAAGTATGAAGCTTATACAGGAGGACGCTGTCCGCCAAGCAGAGTTCTCTAAACAGCAGGCCACAATCATGGCCCAATAGGCGGAGCTAATTACCCGGCTCCAGCAGCAAGCCGGAGCATCGGCCTCACATCCAGTTCCTCCTCCACCAGGGGTCTGTAGACACCCCATTTTTGACCGTCCTCAAGGCTTGGACGTCCCCGTTGGAACACTCGGTGATTATCCATGTTCGTGTTCGTTTGGAGTTCCCGGAGTTCTCGGCTACGCGCCTTGCCTCAGGACCTCCGAACTCGACCGTTTTGTGTCTGGTTTTGCACCAAACACTTGTGTTTTGCCTTGGAGGGGCAGAGGATGCCTTGTGAGGCATCCCCACACACCACCGGCAGTGGCTAGAGGCCACCGGCTGGTTGGTGTTTCCATCGGCACTATATTGTGCCGGTCGGCACTCTTTTGTGCCGGTCGGCAGTCAATTTTGGCAAATGACCATTTTGCCCTGCCGACTACTGTACAGTTGCTTTATGAGATATTTTGAAGCAGCTGTATAGCACTTGTTTCCCCTCCATACACGTGTATGGAGGGATGAGCCTTTACTTTGCTTAGCTTGTAAGCTTTGATTCCTATAAGAGAAGACTCTCTTCTCTTGGCTCAAGGGTTAGAAAATTTGGAGAGTTAGAAAGAAAATACTCAGAGAGAGCTCTGGTTTTAGGTTAGGGTTTGTGTATCTATCCTATATCTCTCTCTCTCTCCCTTAAGCTTAGTGTGTGTGTTTTGTCTTACTATTGCACACAAGCACCTAGTGCTTCACCTTCCTTTGGCTACTGAGGTTCCAAGGGCTTGTTCTTGCTATTTTTGGCTGGATTGAAGCTCAAGGAGGCAACAACATCAACATTTGTGAAGGTGGTCAACAAGGGTAAGAAACTAGCCTTTTATTCCCCATTTTTGCATCCTATTTCTACCTATCTTAGAGCTGTTTTTTGTGTTTAGTGTATAACATAAAAAGGTTCTATTTTTAGGCCCTCTTGATAGTTTATTAAGAGTGTTTTGTGCTTTGGGGAAGTTTGACCCCTCTTAGGTCTTGTAAGGCCCTTGTTTTGTGCCATTTTGGTGAGCTTCGAGACTTTGGTGTTTGGGCCTCTTCACCACTGAAATCTTGAGGGATTTCAGTGGTGGAGATGGTGCCTTGAAGTCTCCAAAAGGGGAGGGCCACCCCCTCTCCTTGTTGTCCTTGAAAGGGACCATTTTTGGTCTCTTAAGGAAGCCTTTGTTCAAGTGTGTGTTGATCATATCTAGGCTGCATTTCATGCTTATTATGCCATAATATAATCATGTTGTGTGTTGGTTTTGGTCCCTTATGCATGCTTAGCATAGTTGCCATGTAATGCCTTGTATTGCCTTAACATGCCTAGGTTGCTAGCCTTTGTTCCTAGCATGTTTTAGGCTTAGATTCATGAAGCTTGTATGCTTATTTTTCCATGTAGGAGGTCTGTCCATACTTGTCTTGGTCGACCATAGCTTCCATTACATGGCTCCCTTGTATTTGGCTTGTTGGCCTTAAGAGTACGAGTGTGTAGCATGCCTTTGTTTGCATCTTTTTGATGGTTTGGGATCATCTAGCATGTCATTTCAGTCCCTTTGGTGTGCTTGTATGCTTACCTTAGTTGCCTCTTTAATGCTTTAAAAACATGAGTTGTATGCTCCATGTTTTGGTCATTTTGCATGCCTCCATGATTGAGCCTCTTAGGTGCCATCTAGGTGCGCCTCTAGCCTTGTTTAGGTCTGCCTTTGACCTGTTTTGAGTCCCCTTTGCCTTGTGAGGCTTGGTGGGTTTGGCCTTGGCTTAAGCCTCCATGGCTCGCCTCAAGTACTTAGGCCGTTTGCATGCTTTGTTTGGTTTATCTTAAGTTGGTTTGGCACCATGTTTAGCATGATTTTCAGAGCTTACAATGCATGCTCATTGCCTATGTTTGGTCTCCTTGAGTGTGCTTCAGAGTTGCCATGTTTGTGCCTAAGTGTTGGACCATAATTGCACGCATGTGTGTGTGTATTTTAGCCTTCATTTTTGGGCACTTTAGCCACTGATTTTGGGCCTATTAGGGGCTTCCCAATTCATGATTAGGTTCCCTTTTTACTTGGTTTGCATGCTTGCCTTACATGTTTGCTTGTATGCTTACACAAGTGCCCTTGCATTGTTCATATTGCATGCTAGCCAACATGCTTAGGATTTCATTGCATTGACATGCATGCTAGGCCTCTTGAGATAAACATGACAGAGGTTCGGCACCCTTGTTTGTTTATATGATTTGCATGCATTTGAAATCAAAGTTGCATTCTTGGTTCTTTGGGCCATCATGCATGGAAATGCGTGATTGGTGGTCCGAGAATCGAGGCATATCTTCCTTTGAGTCACTATTATGATAAGGAGTGTGTTTAGTGCATACATGCTTTGAATTGCATTGCCATGCAAGTTTTGCCCTCTGCTGCTGTGAGTTGCAGGTTCTGCAGGCATTTTGTGCCGACCGGCAGTGTTTAGTGCCGACCGGCATTCAATTATCAGCCGATGGATAAATTTTGTGCCGATGGCCACACATAGTAGCCGGTGACTATTCTGTTCAGCCAGTGGTGGTCCCCAATACCTAAGGAAGCAATTCTGAGACTTTGGCAGTTTTCAGAAGGGCAAAGTAGGGAAAACAGAGGCAGGCTAGGCATGGCAGTGCAATTCCGAGCGGAATCCGAGCACACGCGCATTGAGCCCTCGCCCCGAGGCGGTTTACTGTTTTTTTTTCTTAGATTAATTAATTTGTTAATTTAATTAATTTGTAATATTTAATTAGCTTGCGTAGTTAATTAATTTGTATCATTATTTTGGTCCCTCCGAGCGAGGGCAAATCTGTAATAAGTGTGGGTGAGTGTATATATGTCTTCCAACCCCCACTTCTTTCTTCCTTTTTATTTACCTGCTTATGATGGTAGACTAGGGCATGTTTATTTTTAGCATACCTTATGCAATGCATGCGTGCATCCATGCATTAGTTAACATGCACCGGGCTCGGTACATCATACAAACTGCATCGTACTTTCAATTCCAAATTGAATACGTGCATCAAATAAAGTGCACTTCACATGCCATTTTTAGGGTTAGCCGAGCCTATCCTAATTACATGTTGTATGTGTCGCATTAGCCATTTAACATGAACTAGGTCATGCATGTTTGCTAACTAGTTTACTGTTTTGGCACGGAGTACGATGTAAGTATTTACGCTTTAGCATACCACATGCGTGTGATTGTTGCCATGACAGTATGCTTACCATGCGGCTAAGTGCCTATGTGAGATAAACTGTTTGAATGCCTGTGGGTGGAGGTTGGGTTGCTTGAGTTGGAAAACTCATTGAAATCCGTATTTTAGCCTACTTGCGAGTAGCAAAACCCGAAACGCTTTCAAAACAAACGGATATGCAATGCTTGTTTCCAAATTAGGCAATCTAGTCTATACTTGTTTGCTGCGCGCATAACATAGTAATTCTAGGCTAATAATTGGAATAAGAGCATGTAATGTTTTCAAAATTGGATATCACAGTTAGTAGAGGCCGGTCTTCGGACCGGGCGAAAGGGGGTGCTCATAGCTGACCTTCCCCGATCGTACCTAAGCTCCCGAGCCAAGACATTTGGTGATGACGGACACGTGGCCTTCGGCACCGAGTCAGGGTTTCCTAAATTTCCCCATTAAAAAATATTTAGGTGGCGACTCTGTAATCTGGCAAAGCAGTCCATGTTTGGCACTTCTTTTCAAAAATCTGTTTTTCTCAAAACGATTTGCCAGAGTTGGACTCTTTGGTTCAGATTTAAAACCGTAACACAAAAGGGAGTCCGAACTGTAGAGTGGAGCCCACGGGCGCGTCTACAGGGTCCCGTTACCCGAGCAGACACCAACTACCCAAAATGTCCTGCCAAATGCCCAGAACATTTTGCCGAGTGTCCAAGCCATTCAGGAGGACACAGACATTCCAACGGGGTTAGCTCCGCCCCCGCTTCCACCTCAATTATCCAAGGCACATACACCTATCAACCACCCGGACTCTCCCTTCGAGTTCGAAGTAGACCCTACGGCACTGAAATTGAGCAAGCTTGAGAAGCTATTCAAAAAATCCCAGGGGGTAAAGTCCATCCCGGACATCGAGGACGGATACATTGACTCAGCTGTGACACTGCCGGACAGGTTCAAGATGCCTCACATCGACCGTTTTGACGGGTCAGGAGATCCCATGGTCCACTTGAGTTTGTTTTCAGATGTTCTGCGCCCGATGGGCTTGACAAGATTACAGAAGCTCTCCCTTTTTGGCAGGACCGTGTCAGGTATCGCGGCCATCTAGTATGCCAAATTGGAGGACTCTGTGAAACAGAACTGGGAAGAGCTGGCTGAGGCCTTTATTGCTCAATACTCCTACAATACACAGATCGAGGTCACAACTCGTGATCTCGAAGTCACCCGCCAAGAGCCAAAGGAGAGTTTCTCAGAGTTCGTGGCAAGATGGAGAGCAAAGGCCTCAATGATGACCATTAGGCCCACTGACAAAGATCAGATTCGGATGGTCGTACGCAACCTCCAACCCAAGCTTATGCAAAAGATGATTGTGCTCCCCTTCCCCACCTTTTTAGACTTACATGAGATGGGAGTACAGATCGAGGATGCTATGAAGCAGGGCCTCATTGACCAGGAGAAGGAGCAGCCCAGGAGGGCATTTTCCCGCAGTTCGAATGTGACCACCAGTGGTGACGCAGCTGCTAGGACTTCAGACGCAGGCATGGTTGCCACCATCACACCAAGAGCAGCCACCCCCTTTGTTGGTGCATCCACTTCAAACCCTCGAACTTCAGACTATCTACCCCGAGGCAAGAGGGTTTTCACCCCACTCTTTATGCCTTTGTCTAAAGCTCTAGGGGTCCTACTCAGGAAAGGGCATCTGAAACCGTTAGAACAATGGCCTCTACCCGATCCTCTCCCTGCAAAGCATGACCCGACTAAGTACTGTGCTTCTCATCAACAAACCGGTCATGACACCGACAGTTGCGTCCGTCTCCGCCACGAGATACAAAATTTGATTGACAACGGGGTCATCCCCACACCAGGTCCTACAAAGTCTATCGACACTTGATCAGAGAACTTGTGGGGCATAATGTGATGTGATCGAAGGATGAACCACCTGCGGGCGGCACTCAGTTTACTCCAGATGTGGCGTATGGCACGCACTGTTTTAAGCATTTGTGAATGTTGGTTTTTATACTTTCTAACTCGGGTATTGAGTCGGTTTTGTTATGTTGTTTAGAGTCTGTCCCGTTGTGTTGAGTCAGTCTTTTCATACTGAGTCAGTCAGGTCTGTCTTGTTGTGTCGAGTCAGTCCTGTTTTGTTAGAATCGGGTGATTTCGGGGGGTGTTACCTCGAACACCACTTGCTTGTTTTGCGTTTGTCTTTTCATTTTCTTTTGAGTCTGTTTCTGCCTGGGAGCCAGTTGTGCCAACAGATTTGAATGAACAGCAGTGATTTTCACACTCTTGTGTTTGCTTCTGCCGTGTGCCAGTTGTGCCAGAAATTCTAAATGAGATGGCAGTATTTGACTAGAAGTTGTGTCTTTTTTGTGCCTTGAATTCATTGCATCGACCTAAGTTTTCCAAAACTTTTTTCGAAATATTGTGGTAAAAAAAAAAAAAAACGAAGATGAAGGAATTCCTCGGGTTTTGCAAAAATTTGATCAGTTGAGAGAAAGAGAGGCGTGCTAAGCCCTTAATGATTGAGATCATGCTGGTTAATGTGAGTACTGAGAAGGATCCTGACTTGATCCAGATTGGTTCTACATTGTCTTCAGCGCGAGCGATTTGTCGCTTTCTTAAAAAACTTTCAAAAACAAAATATTTTGCGCAGTCCTGTGAAGACCTGTGTGGAATCACTCTTGAGATTGTGCAGCCTAGAATCGCTCTCAGCCTCAAGATTCAATCCGTTTGTTTCCGAACCTTGAATCCATTCAGAATGTTCAACGATCCACCATCAAGAGAGGCCTGTGAGGCCGGGTTTGGAGCAGCCCTCGAACAAGAGGCACCAAAGTTAGATCAAGAGATCAGACATCGTCAACAGAAGCTTGCAAAGCTAGAACAGCAGCACCCCTCGAACTAGGGGCAAAAATGTCAAATGTCTCGAAGAGCCAAATACAACAGCCATTCTCCTAGATACAGAGAGGCTTCAATCTCAAAACCATTTGGCATGGACTTGTTACACTTTTACCCTTTGAGAGGCTCGCTGGGTCGAAAACCCAGAAGGGCGACCCAGGCAAAAGTTAGAGCGAGACAAAAAATATATACAAAAAAAAATGCAAAAAGAAAAGAAAAAGAAAAATGCAAAAAAAAAGAAGAAGAAAAAGGAATGAAAAGAACATAAAAAAAAAAAAAAAGAGAAAGAAAGAAAAACAAAGCTCGCAAGGTCGAAAACCCGCATCGGGCACCTTGGCAAAAGTTAGAGCCTAAAAAGTAAAGGTTAAAATACCCGAGTGTACCTTAACCCCGAACTACGTAAGGCTTGATTCCCATGTTTGGGATACGTAGGCAACTTCATTCTGAAGTCCAACTGTAAAACAATTTAAAATCGATTGTGTCCATGTAATGGTTTTGACCATCATTGTCTTCTCTGTATCCGAGAATTTGGTTGTGTTCGTCACACTAAGGACTGACTACAATGTGCTGTGGTGCCATTCAAACAAGGGGCAACTTTCCGTTGCCATTCAATGCACTGCGGTGCCGTCCAAACAAGGGGCAACTTTCCTTTGCCATGCAGTGTCCTCCAGGCAAGGGGCAATTTTCCTTCAGATCTGAGGTTGTGCATCTCAAGAGTAGGTTCCGTGCTCGTTGAGCAGTGTTTGTTTGCGAAAATAGTTTTTTGAGAATTTTTACTGAGGTTGACTAATTCTCTCAAAAATTTGCTCCATTTTTTTTTTTCAAAAAACTGGACCATATCTTGGACCCAAAAAGGAAAATTTCCAGTGCTCATAACCTGACTCACATGATTTCAAATCAAAAATCGAACAAGCATGTTAATCTAACTCTCATTTGGTCAAAATTGTTTTAGTAGAAAGCCAAAAACAAAAATGGTCAAGATGATGAACTAGGGGCACAGTCGAGTCAGGTGTTCTGTCTTTCCCCATCGCCAACATACTTATCAGAAGGGCACTCTATTTGCCAGGAAAAGGGCACCACTGAAGCTAACCACAAAAGGGCTGAAAGCTCTCTCATCCTCCAAACAATGAGGTATCAAGCTAAGTGCGAACCACGAACCAGAATGGGACAAGATATTCCACTCCCTTATCTGGACAGATCTGATCACGTCCAAACTCCCCGGTAGAGCATCGTCAACCGATGTCAGCTGCCAGATTTGCCACACACTCAATTGTAGCGCAGCCCCTCTGTGGAGAGAAACTCACTGTTGTGAACAAGAAGAAGAATCTAGCGGAATGCTAGGGGCATGAGCCCGCAACTTCCTGTTCATCCATCAATCACCCAGGGGAGAAATGAAAAATGAGAGATTGAAGAATAGAGAGATGTGCGATGAGAGAGTGAGGAAAATGGCTTTTTCAGAAAAATAGAGTTGAGTGCCAGAGTGATGTGAGAATCACAAATGAGAAAGGGTGGGAAACATACCCGTGAAACAGGCTCCCTGTGCACATTTGAGTCTTGTGTTTTGTTTTGTCTGTCTCGATTCTTGTTTGAATCACTTCAAGTGTCGATAGATGTGTTTAGGTGTTTACCTTTATTTTCCGTTGTTGTGTTGGTCGTCTTTGCTGTGTTCAGTTGTAGGCTCAATACCCGATCGAGAACTCATTTTCTCAATTTCAAAAATGATTTGTTTGTGTGCTCAGAGTGCTGTGCCATTCTCCACATTTGTGCAAAAAAAGGAATTTGTTCTTTCGAAAACTGCAGGTTCAACCCAGGTCATGTGAGAACAGTAAAATCAGGATCTATCTGAAAGCTATGTAGGTTCCGGACTGCAAAGCAAAAGAAAAGAGGGAAAATCGAAGCATCTGAGTGTGTTTCACCTTCAGCGAATTTGTGATTGTACTCGGATGTACCTCCTCAGGCCTTGTCACTACTCCGAAGTATGAGTATATCTCGACCCCAAGCTTAAGCCTGCTTCAAGTCAGAATGGCAATTAAAGCGGCGGCAACAGATGTTATCTCTCTCTAATATGAACAGGGTGTGCCCGTTTTTGAGCTGAGTGTGTTGCAACCCTTCCGAAAGGTAAATCGGAGGTCGCGTTTGAATTGGTCTCGTTAAGGCTGGTATTCCCTTATTCGGCATTTTGTTTCAAACTTGCGTTGTCACGCACACTTCACTTGCATTGTTATGCATCGTTCCACCTGCATTGTTATGCACACCTTTTCATTTGCGTTGTCACGCACTTTCCACTTGCACTGTGATGCACATTTCAGTCGCATTATTATGCGCACTCTTTTTCTGGAACAACGGGATACGTCCTTATGTTTCTCATTCCTTGTGGAACAACGGGATACGTCCTTATGTTTCTCATTCCTTGTGGAACAACGGGATACGTCCTTCTGTTTCTCATTCCTTGTGGAACAATGGGATACGTCCTTATGTTTCTCATTCCTTGTGGAACACCGGGATACGTCCCTATGTTTCTCCATCTTCGGTTAAAAGCGTTCGGAATACGTTCCAATGCTCACACCATTCCGAAACACCGGGATACGTCCCTATGTTTCTCCCTCTTCGGTTAAAAGCGTTCGGAATACGTTCCAATGCTCACACCATTCCGAAACACCAGGATACGTCCCTATGTTTCTCCCTCTTCAGTTAAAAGCGTTCGGAATACGTTCCAATGCTCACACCTCTCCGAAACACCGGGATACGTCCCTATGTTTCTTCACACCTTTCCGAAACACCGGGATACGTCCCTACGTTTCTCTCTCTCCCAAACACTAGGATACGTCCCTATGTTTCTTCTCTTTTTCTGAAACACCAGGATACATCCTTATGTTTCTCCTCCTTCGAAACACCGGGATATGTTCCCTATGTTTCTCCCTCTTTAGTTAAGAGCATTTGGAACATGTTCTAATGCTTGTATCACTCTCTTTCCCTTCGCGTGCAATGCGTCGGGATCTTGTTTGAGACCTCGGGTGTCCCCAATGGTCGCTCTTAGTCTTTCTCGCGCGAGTGCGCAGTGAGAATTGTATGATTTTCTTACATCCTTTCTGCATGAGATGTAGTTTGGTTTGTGTTTACTCGCTTGCATAGCATTCGCTTAAAATGTTGCATTTATTTTGCATAATTGTTCATTACAGCCCTCTTTGCATAATCATAAGTTATGCTCTTGCATCATGCATGTCATTTTGCCCCAGCACCGGGCACATCTATATTATTTTGTTTGCCTGCCCAAGTCTTCGGCCTTGTCAAAAATGGGTCGTCTCTGAGCTTTGACATTCACTCTCATCATTTTTATGACTTTCGAGTTCTGTCAAAGAGGGGCAACTATAGACACCCTTTTTGACCGCCCTTAAGACTTGGGCACTACTGATGGTTTACTTGGTGGTGAAAGGTGTGCAGGGCAAAGATTCATTCTTCGGCAAGAGAGAGTCAAATCCAAACTTCACCCTTTTTTGGACCAAAACTATTTTGAAAGGTTTTTAGACCTAAAACCTCTCTTTCAAAACATTTTGGAAAATAGGTTCCTACGATGTCCCGACGCTCGCATTTTGTCAAATGTCGCGCCTTTCGGTAAACCGAGCAAGGACAAAGTGGAAATGACTGAAGGAGAGGTGAAATCTTTGAAAAATCTTTCAAAACACCTTGTTGGGGGTTTGGAGTTGAATAAAAGAGGAGAAGAGAGAAGAAACGCCCAGTCGGGGAAGGAGTTTGGTATGAATCGTTAAGAGAGAGCCGAGCAGCCCTCGCTAAATCAGGCCTATCCATTTGAATACTTGGATTTCAGCTATGAGCCCACCACCGTTGGAAAGTTTACTTTCGGGGCTTCATTTTTCACTTAAGAATCTCCTCGAGCCGAGTCCGGATGGGGAGAGATATGGTTGTTGGAAGTTGGGCATCAATACGGTTGGACAGAAACTGAGCAGTCTTCACTAAAAGAGGGATATCTCTTAGCACACATGGAATTTGAGGCGAGACTGCCAATTGGAAAGAATACTTCCGGGGCTACAGTTTAGGCTCAAGAATGACCTGAAAAGGCATCCAGATGAAGGATTTAGGCTTTCTTCAAAAAGGGACTAGGACTATTTTTGATTCTGGCCTCTATGGAAGTGTGTGCCGGCCATTAATGGCCAATGCCGGCCCCATGCCGGCCACAAAAGACCCCTGCCGGCCATCAATGAGCCACTGCCTTCATCACTGATGGCCGGCGGCAACCCCTCTCAGAGCAGGTTTCACGGAAGATCTTTTTGTACCAGCTGGATCCTCATATCTGCCCTCCATACACGTGTATGGAGGGATGAAGCTCTGCCAAGCTGTTCAAGAAGCTTTGCTTTGATTTTCTTCTATATAAGGAAGAGGCTTCTTCTTTATACCAGGTTCAGCCATTTTGAAGAGAAAAATCTATCTCTCTCTATATTGTTTTGTGTTTTGTGCTTGGAGATGGATTTCCTTGCACTTTTGCACTACACCTCATAGCACAACACCTCCATCATCCATTCCAGCACCTTGGAGGCCATTGAGGAGGTTGGAAGCTCAGAATCTTGGACCAAAACCTGCTGGTTTGCTTCTTTTCAAGGGTAAGTCTTCATTTCCCTTAAACTTGCACTTCCTTTGTTCATGGCTATCCCACTTGCAAGCATTTTGGGACTTTGTCATGAACTAAAGTCAGTCATATTTTGACCTCCTCTCATGTTTGATCAAGGAGTCTTTGCTGTTTGAGGCCTCCTCCTACCACTTGCCTCTTTATCCCTCTTTTAGGCCTTTTTCTTGTATGTTAGTTTAGCCTATTGTGATTATTTCGTGGCTTGATGTAAACTATAAAGTGCCTTTTTTTAGCTCCTCTTCAACTTTGTTGAAGGGCTCTTTGCCATTTGGGGCCAGCTGCTGTCCCTTGCCTATAACCTCTCTTTTAGGGCCATTTGCATGATAGATTAGCCCTACTTGTGATTGCTTTTGAGCTTTGATATAAACTCGGAAAGGTCTTGTTTTGACCTCCTCTTTGAGTTTGTTTAAGGTTCCATTTTTTTTTGGGGTCACCTTCCCCCATGCATGCTTTATCTCTTCAAGTTTAGAGCCATACATGTGAGCATTTGGATTGGCCTTGTTTTGGCCTATTAGCCACTGAAATCCAGTGGATTTTCAGTGGCCTTGTTGTGTTCTTGAAGGCCAAAATCAGAGAGGGGGTGACCCCCTCTCACCTTGACTGGTTTGATGGCCATCTTGGCCTTCCAAAGAGACCCTATCTTGCATGCTTTGAAGTCACATTTCAGGGTCAATTTTGTGAGTTTGGGACTACCATATTGATTTTCAAAGTTGGTTTGAGGCTGCCACATGTCTATCCTGCATGTATCTAATAATCCCTTGGTATGCCCTCTAAAGAAACCCCTCATTTGTGGCATGTGTTGGCTGTCTTCCATGTGTATTTGGGCGTATTTTGGCATGTTTAGTTCACTGATTTTTGCGGTTTAGTGAGATTCCCATGTGCTTCATACACTTGCCATGTAAACCATGTTTGTTGTCAAATTGATGCTAATTTAGCCATCTCACTAGCACTTTTTGGCCTTGCTTTAAACTAAAAAAGTCCATGTTTTGGGACTGCCTCTGACTTGTCTTCATGCTTCATGTTCAAATAATGCATGCTTTGTATAGCTGTAAGTCATTTCATGTGCCTAATTTTGAGTTCGGGTCTCACTCATGCATCGGGTGCCATGTTTTCATGATTCGGGGCTGTTTAGCATCATATTTCAGTGCTGAAATTTGCATATTTGCATACCATGTTCCATGCCTTACCATGCTTTGGTTAGAGTGGCATTCGTGCCTTAGGTTCGGTCCTCGTTTGCGTGCACGCGTGCATGCATTTCGAGTGTCTCATTTCATCTAATGGCCACTTATGTGAGTGTGGATGAGGTCCATTGTGTTGGTGTAAGTCCATTAGGCTTGTGTATGCAATTTATTTCATAGCATTGTGTATGCTAGGTTGTATGTTAGCGCATTGTATATGCCATGTTACCTCGTGCATGTGTATGCCATTTCATAGCAATTGTTTATGTTAGGTTGTATCTTAGTTGCATTCATGCATGTCATGCCATTGCATTGTGTTTGGGATAGGAGTTAGCCCCGAGCACGGGAAACGAGGTACGTTTCGTACTCCGAGTGACGGAATGTGTCTCAATTCCCCAGTCGCCGACACTCCGGATTACCCATGATGGAGTCTTGGTCTTGTTGTGTTTATACGTGCATTCATTTATATTGAGTAGTGCAATTCGACTCTTCGGCCATCATGCATCGATATGCGTGATCGGTGGCACGAGGATCGAAGACTACACTCCCTGAAGAGTAGTCAAGCATACATATGTGAAAATACATTGCCATGCCCTTTCCACTCTCTGTGCAGCAAATCAAGAATCAGCAGGCCTTCCGGAGCTTGGAGCGCTTTCCAAGAACAATTTTGCAAACAGAGGCTAATTGGGGCATCGCGATGAATTCTGCGCCAAACATGCATCATTCATCATCCGGAGCGGAGTCGAGGCAGTCCCTAGCTTGCATGTGCTAGTTTGATGCTTTCCTAGATTATTTGTAAATTAATTAGGGTTTTGTATTTATTCGGACTGTATTCATTTGGGACTGTATTATTCTTTCGGACCCTCCGAGCGGAGGGCACAATTGTAATAAGCGTGCGTGCGTGTAATGTATATCTTCCAACCCCACGTTCTTTCTCTTTTTATTTACCAGCTTATGATGGTTAGATTAGGGCATGTTCATTTAGCATACAGTATAGAGCATGCTTGCATTCATTCATCTGTTTTGCATGACCGGGCTCGCGCATCATGCTAATTGCATTGTATTTCAATTCTGAGTTGAATACTTGGTAGTTGTAGCATTTTCACATGCCATCATAGGATTAGCCGAGCTATTCTAGTTGCCATTTTGTATGTGATACATTAGGCACTTAACATGGACTGGATCATGCATGATTGCTAACATGTTCTTTGTTTTGGTCGGAGTACTCGGTAAGCTTTTTATGCTTTAGCATCTTGCATGAGTGTGAATGTAACATGATAGCATGCTTACCATGTGGCTATGTGCTTATATGATATATTGCTGAATGCCTGTGGGTGAAGGTTGGATTATCTGAAATTGGAACAAATCATCAACTGTGAGTTTTAAGCCCACTAGATAGTGGCAAAACCATATTTTCTAAACCCCACACGAGGGTGGCAAAATCTGTATTTTAAGCCTACTTGCGAGTAGCAAACCATCTTTCAAAAACAAACATGAAATATTTGTTCCAATTCAGGCGACTTGCGGCTATACTTGTATGTTGTGCGCATCACATAGTAAATTTAGGCTAATAACGGAATAAGAAACACGATGTTTTCAAACTAGATATCATGGTTAGTAGAGGCCGATCTTTGATCGGGCGAGCGGGGGTGCTCATAGCTGACCTTCTCCAATCGTACCCAAGTTCACGAGCTGAGGCATTTTGTTTGGTGATGACGGACACGGGGCCTTAGGCAACGAGTTAGGGTTTCCTAAATGTTCCAAAAATATAAAATATTTAGGGGGGACTCTGTATCTGGCGAAGCAGTCCATGTTTGGCACCTTCTTTCTAAAAAATCTGTTTTTCTCAAAACGATTTGCCGGATTTGGACTCTTTGTTCAGATTAAGAACCGTGACATTTGAGTCTGAATTGTAGTGACCCCAAAATGAACAGAACGGGACCCCTCCCGGGGCGTTCGGGGACGTCTACAACATATTCAACATTGTACTCATACACTGCATTCTGCACTGATAAACTGCTCACAGTATACTAATGCATTTGCCTTTTGTACTTTTCAGCATCCCTTCCAGATTCCTCCTGTGGAAGGTGCTTCCGGAGGACCTTCCGTTTCTACCCGAGATGGCAGAGTATACCCCCGCACCAAAAGCGGGGCGCACTCATGTAGGGAGCAGCTCGCGGTCTCCAGTCCCCGATGATGATGATGAGGAGTCCGACCAAAGCGGGCGCACTCATGTAGGGAGCAGCTCGCGGTCTCCAGTCCCCGATGATATGATGAGGAGTCCGAGGCTGAGGCAGAGTCGTCCGAGGAGGAGACCGGAGACGGCTCGGGCTTAGACTCAGATGATGACCCTGATGACACTGCTCCTGGACCTTCGTCCAGGAAGAGGACGAGGACGGACCCCTAGGCCTGAGCCCTTTTGGACATTGATATAGATTTTTGTTTTTTTTTTTTTTCTTCTTTTTTGTACTTTTTCCCTTTTTGCTGGTAGTTAGAGTACCTTGTACTGCCGCAGGCGGGTTTTTGTTTCCAAAACTATGCACTTGTACTTGAAAAAGATGATGAAATGAAACAAACCCTTTTTTGTCTGAAAAAGTGTCACATTTGTACATTTCATATATTGCATCGCATCACATCATATTACACCTCAATGCAAATGAGATTGATCTGTTGTCTGAAAATTGAGCACTTGTATTATAATTTGAACACTTGTATTGTAATAACCAGATAATGAACCAGTTAATCAGCAAAGCAACCCATACAAACCACTGCTTAACCTGAACACACAGCCCATACTCTGCTGAGGATTAATCTGCATACAGCCCATAACACAACACTCGATTCATTCTGCACACGGCAAACCCTGAACAAACAGCCCAATCTGACAAGACGGAATACGAAGGTGAAACCGGCTGAAGTTGAAACACACTCAGATGCCTCAAATTTTCCCCTTTTTCTTCTTTTGCTTCGCATAAATATAGAGAATGGCACAGCACTCTGAGCATAAACGATTTTTGAAATTGAAAAAGGGTTTTTCAGACGGGGTATCGAGCCTATAACTGAACGCAGTAAGAACGACTCGAACAAAAGGTACACGACCTAACCATAACGAGACACACTCGGAAAAGACTCAAAACAAAGGTTGAGGTAAACAAAACAAAAGACACGACACATAGACGTGTTTACAAAAACGAGAGACCTCAGATCTCGAGGAGCCAGTTCCTCCGGGTATGATTCCCACCCTTTCTTATTTGTGATTCTCATGACACTCGGCCCTCAGGCTCGGTTTTTCTCTCAAAACCCTTTTCCTCACTTTTCTCTCGACTTACACCTCTCTATTCTTTAATCTCTCATTTTCCATCCCTCCCCAGAGTGATTGATAGATGAATAGGAAGTTGTGGGTTCACACCCAACATTATTAGCTCGCGGCTAGTTCTTCCGGCGACGTCTAGTCGATGTTCCAGATGGGGAATGGAGTATCTTGATCTACCCCAATTCGTGGTTCGCACTTGGTTTGATACCTCGTTATTTGGAGGATGTTGAGAGATTTCAGCCCTTTCACTGACAGCTTCAGTTGTGCCTTTCTGGCGAATAGAGTGCCCTTCTGGCAAGTACGTTGACGACGGGGGAAAGACAGAACACCTGACTCAAATCTGCCCCTAGTTCATCACTTTGACCATTTTTGTTTTGGTTTTCTACTAAAACATTTTTGACCAATATGAGAGTTAGATTAACATGCTTGTTCGATTTTTGATTTGAAAATCATGCAAGTTAGGTTATGAGCACTGAAATTTTTCCTTTTTGGGTCCAAGAAAATGGTCCAGTTTTAGAAAAATGGAATAATTTTCGAGAGAATTAGTCAACTTCAGTAAAAATTCTCAAAAACTATTTTTGCAAACGGCCACTGCTCAACGAGCATGGAACCTACTCTTGAGATGCGCAACCTCGGATCGGAGGCAATGGAAAATTGCCCCTTGCTTGAAAAGGGTTGCACGGCAATGGAAAGTTGCCCCTGGTTTGGATGGCAACTCACGGCGACTCATGGCAACGGAAAGTTGCCCCTTGTCTGGATGATGCCGCAGCATATTGTAGTCAGTTCTCATTAGCCATGATCATGACCGAACTCTCGGACATGGAGAAGACGAAGATGGTCAGAACCAATATATGGACACAGTCACTTTGAGAGCGTTGGTGGCTGGACTTCGGAATGAAGTTGCCTACGTATCCCAAACATAGGAATCAAGCCTACGTAGTTCCGGGTGTCACAATCGAACTATCGGATTCAGAGAAGGCGAGGATGATCAAAACCATTACATGGACTAAGTAGCTAGGAAAGCGTTGGGGGCTGGACTTCAGGAATGAAGTTGCCTACGTATGCCAAACATGGGAATCAAGCCTTACGTAGTTCCAGTTAAGGTACACTCGGGTATTTTAACCTTCACTGTTTTTAGGCTCTAACTTTTGCCAAGGCGCCCGTCACGGGTTTTCGACCTTGCGAGCTTTTATTTTTCTTTTCTTTTCATTCTTTTTCATTTTTTTTCTTTTCTTTTCATTTTTCGTTTCTTTTTGCATTTTTCCCTTCTTTTTTTTTGTTGTTTTTTTTTTCTTGTTCTTTTCTTGCTCTAACTTTTGCCTGGGTCGCCCTTCCGGGTTTTCGGCCTAGCGAGCCTCTCAAGGGATAAAAGTGTAGCTTTGTCCATGTCAAATGGTTTTGAGATCTTGAAGTCATCTGAATCTAGGAGAATGGCTGTTGTTCGCTAATGATGCAGAAGTCCATCCAATGGGGGTTGAATTTGTCCCTAGTGTTGTGGATAGGAACTCAGTTGTCCTTCAGCAATACTTCTTCTTTCCTCCCTTCTGGGGTTTGGCATTCTTGCCGATCTTCATCTTTGATTGGCAGAATGATCTATCTTTGGCTCTTCGAGCACATCTGACAGTTTTCTGCCCCTAGTTCCAGGGGTATCTCTGATCCAGCTTTGCAAGCTTCTTTTGATAACACCTGATCTTCTTGATCTGACTTTTCTTGCCCCTAGTTCTTGGGCTGCTTCAAATCTGGCCACACAGGCCTGACATTGCGGTTGACTGTTGAACACTCTGAGTTAAGGTCCAAGGTTTTGAAAGCAAGGGGTCGAGTCTCGAGGCTGAGAGCGATCCTAAGCTGCACAATCTCAAGAGCGATTCCACACAGGTCTTCGCAGGACTGTGCAAAATATTTTTTGAAATCTTTTAAGAAAGCGACTAATCGCTCGCGCTGAAGACAGTGTGGAGCCAATCTGGATCAAGCCAGGATCCTTCTCAGTACTCACACTAACAAGCATGATTTCATTCATTAAAAGGCTTAGCATGCCTCTCTTTTTCTCAAATTGATCAAAGTTTTGCAAAACCTGAGGAATTCCTTCCTCTTCGTTTTTATCACCACATTGTTCGAAAAGGTTTTGGAAAAACTTAGGTCATTGCAATGATTTTCAGGGCACAAAAGAGCAGGTGGAATGTACTGTCGTTCCATTCAAATCCTCTGGCACAACTAGCTCAAAATAGTAATAAGCACGGAAACATGATAGCCGCAGCTGTTTCATTCAGATTTCCTGGTTGCAACTAGCTCCACAGCAGAGACAGACTCAAAAAAAAGAGAACAAAAGGGTAATTACAAAACAAAACGGTGTTTGAGGCAACAACCCCGGAACCACCCGACATTCTATACAAGGGGACCGACTCGCTACAACAAGACAGACCCTTAAACAAAAAGAACTGACTCAAGACGAAGAGACAGACTTAAAACAAAACAAAGAACTGACCCGATACCCAAGCCAGGATTTTACAAAACTAGCATAGCATTCGCGAATGCTCAAAAATGCGTACCAGACGCCACATCCAAAATACACCAAGCGCCGCCCGCAGGTGGTTCACTCCCTGATTACATACTCGCAGTATCCTCAAAATCTAATAGCTGGGTAGTAACGGACTTGGCTGAGGTGGATGGGAGGATAACCTCGTTGTCGATTAAATCTTGCACCTCGTGACGAAGGCAGAAACAATTATCGGTAGCATGACCGATTTGCTGGTGGTATACGCAGTACAAAGCAGCATCATGTGTGAGAGGGAGATTCTTTGGGAGAGGCCGAGGCTCCAAGGGTTTAAGATGCCCTCTTTCGGCGAGGATCTGGAGTGCCTTAGACAAAGGCATGTAAAGAGCATGAAAGACCCTGTGCCCTCGAGGCAAGTACTTTGAAGTTTGAGTATTCTTGCTAGACGCATTAGCGAAAGGGTCGGCAGGCGCTGCCTTGACCGTCTGATCTTTCCCAGGTGTAGGGTTGGGAGTGGAAGGGACTGTTCTAGCATGACGGGGCCTATCTCAGTTTTCTACCTGGCTCGAACTGCCTTCGGTTGGAGTGGGGAAAACATCATCCACAACCTTGGTCACAACTGAGGATACTTGCTATTTACTCATCCCCCCGGCTTTCAAAGCCTCGACTGCCCATAGCAGTTGTTCAATGGGATCGGCATCTGCCTTCATTTTGTCCTTGCCTCTGGCCTTAGCCTGATCGAGGGTTTGGGTTGATGTTGAAACGTCATTGCCATAGCTGGAGACAACCTCAGGTTGGCTAAGCTCGATCACAATTCGCCCCAATAGCGGGGGCTCCTGTCGTATAAAATTCCCGGCATATGGTGCAGCTGGCGGCGAAGCTGACATTCCGTAGGCAAGATCCGCCACGGACCTCTGGAGGTCACCAATCATCCCCATCAATTCGAACGTAGTGGGCTCACGAGCCTGATACAACTGGGGGGCCCAGACCGGGTGCACAACAGGCGACCTGAGTGGATGCGGTACATCAACATTGGTCTCACTTTGCAAAGTGATTCCTTGATCTAATGCGGCTGTCATAATCACAATCTCCTCTGAATTCTGCGTCATCATAAGTTCGTTGTACTGAACGGTGACTGACGGATCAGATACCTGTCTTGCCTCAGCAAGGGGGAACACTAGCTATTCTGTATCAACTCTCCGAGCTGAAAGGAAAAACAAGCAGCATTTCAGCCTAAACGGATCAAACACAGGCGTAGCCGAACAACGGTACTCTACTACTGATTATTGTTCCCCAAAATAACTGCCCCAAAATACTGAATCAGACACCCACAGATATAACTGATTCTCACAGACTGATACCGGTGCTCTCAGGCCAGATACTCAAACTTGCAAACTGACATGCGCGTTCCTGCAGAGATACACTCTAAAAGCACATAACAAGTAAAAGAGCCAAAAAACCCCTACATTGGAGTAGGGTTTCCTTGTCCTATTTTGTCAGGAGCTAGGGTTTCACTACGCACACAGCGGTTTCAAACAACCTATAATCGGGTAAGCAACCTGTTCTAGCTTGGAATGGTCACTATGGATTCCGAATATGCACTAGGTCGAATGGTCAAAGGGGTGCCCCGGTAAAAACCAGGGTTTGTGTTCCCATACTGGCAGAGCCCGCAACCGGTCAGCCTTATGGCATGCTTTGACAAAGTGAAGCCTCCAGCAAACCGCTCAGGAATAGCAGATGGCCAACACGGTGTCCTAGGCGCACCAATGTACATGCAATGCAAAGAAACACATAAGTGAAATCAAAACAGGATATCACAAGTTCGAGTCAAGTTCTCTAACTCCCCAGCAGAGTCGCCAGAAACTGTGGATGCGCCCAGAGGGACTTATGCCACCACAGTTCGGACTCGTTTTTGTCACGGTTCTTAATCTGAACCAAAGAGTCCAAATCTGGCAAATCATTTTGAGAAAACAGATTTTTAGAAAAGAAGTGCCAAACATGGACTGCTTTGCCAGATACAGAGTCGCCACCTAAATATTTTTTTAATGGGGGAATTTAGGAAACCCTGACTCGTTTGCCTAAGGCCACGTGTCCGTCATCACCAAAGTTGCCTCGGCTCGGGAACTTGGGTACAATCGGGGAAGGTCAGCTATGAGCACTCCCTCTCGCCCGATCCGAAGATCGGCCTCTACTAACCATGATATCCGTTTTTGAAACGTTGTGTGTTCTTATTCCGGTTAATTAGCTAGAATTACTATGTGATGCGCACAACACAAAAGTATAGACTAGATCGCCTAATTTGGAACGAAGCATTGCATATCTGTTTGTTTGGAAAACGCTTTGGGATTTGCTATTCGCAAGTAGGTTAAAACACGGATTTCAACGAGTTGTTCCAACTCAAACAATCCAACCTTCACCCACAGGTATTCAGGCAATTATATCACATAAGCAGCTAGCCTCATGGTAATTATGCTATCATGGCAACACTCACACTCATGCAAGGATGCTAAAACATAAATGCTTACCGAGTACTCCAAGCCAAGACAAAAACTAGTTAGTAATCATATGCATGATCCTAGTTCATGTTAAGATGGCTAATGCAACACATGCAAGATGCAACTATGATAGGCTCGGCTAATCTAAGGATGACATGTGAAAATGCACATATAGCATGTATTCAAGTTAGATTTGAAATACTTTATGCAGTTAGCATGATGCGCCGAGCTCAGTGCATGCAATACTGATGAATGATGCACGCATGCATAGCATAAGGTATGCTAAATTAAACATGTCCTAATACTAACCATCAAAGCAGGTAAGTAAAAGGGAGAAAGAAGTGGGGGTTGGAAGACATGCACACACACACCCACACTTATTACAAATTTGCCCCCGCTCGGAGGGACTGAAATAATAATACAATTAATTAACCTACAAGCTAATTAATTATTACAGACCAATTAAACTAGCTAAGCAAATTAACTAATCTAAGAAAGCAGCAAACAGCAGCCTCGGGAAGAGGGTCCAATGCATGCGTGCTCGGTTTTGCTCAGAAATCCGTCACCATGCACAAGCTGCCTCTGTTTTCCCTGCTCCGCTTCTCTGAAGACTGCACAAGTCCCAGGGTTGCTTCTCTGAATGCTGTGGAACACCACCGGCCATGGAGAATGACTACCGGCCACTAATTGAGATATCGACCACTGATGGATGGCCGGTCGGCACTGAAGATGGCCGGCCGGCCAAATCTTCCTACAGAAACTGATTTTGACAGCAGCAGAGGGCAAGACATAGCATGGCAATGCATTTCAAGCAATGTATGCACCAATCATACTCCTTATCATGTTTATGACTCAAAGGAGTATAGGTCTTGATTCTCGGACCACCAATCGCGCATTTCCATGCATGATGGCCCAAGAAACCAAGTATGCATTTCGATATGGAATGCAATGCACATAATCAAACAAAGGGGGCTCAACCTCTATCATACTCAAATCAAGAGGTGAAGCATGCGTGCCAATGTGATGCAACCTAGGCATGTGAGCTAGCATGCAATCATGGAAATGCAAAGAAGCATACAAGGCATACAATGATCATGCAAGGCATGAAGCAATGCAACCAACAAGTATGTAAGACACAATGTAGATGTTCAAGCATGCAAGCAAGCATGTGACGTCATTCAATCATGCAACTTCAATCATGCAACAACACACAAATATGCAACAACATACAAGGAGAGCATGCAACAATATGCAAAGGAGGGACTTACACTAATTGGACAGCTCTATACTAAGCCCAAAACAGTGGCCAAATGCCAAGGAAATGAAGGCTAATGTACACACAAACATGCATGCAAATGGGCCAACACTTAAGCATAAAACAAGCAACTTTTAAGCACACTTTAAGAGACTAAACATAGACAATTAGCATGCATGGAAAGCTCTGAAAATCATGTTAATGATGGTGCCAAACCAACTAATCAAAGCAAGCAAAGCATGCAATAATGGTCCAAGATTCAAGGCAAGCCCAAGGGGACTTAAACCAAGGCTAAGTCAACCAAACCTTACAAGGCTAAGGAGACTTAAAACAGGTCCAATGCAGACCTAAGCGAAGCTAAGGATACACTTAGATGGCATCTAAGTGGTCTAAATATGCAAGCATACAAAGAAGCACATTCATGGAGCATAAGGCAACAACCTTTTAACACATTGAAGGAGCATCAAATGCAAGCATATAGGCATGTTATAAGGACTGAAATAACATGGTAAGTGGTTCCAAACCACTGGAATAATGCAAGTAATGCATGCTACACACTCACACACCTAAGGCTAACAAGCCAAAATCCAAGGTGGCTATACTAAGCATGCCATGGTCGACCAAAACAACCAAAAATAGAACTTAAGCATGCTAAAGCAAACACAAAAGCTTCACAAAGCTTGGCCAAAATCATGCTAGAACAATGATCAAAACCTAAAGCATGTCAAGGCCTAAACATGGCATTACAAGGCATGTATGCTAAGCAAGCATGGTGTACCCAAACCAACATACAACAATGTTATATTATGACAATATAAGCACAAAAATTAGTTAAGGCATGATCAACATGAACCTAAACTAGATGCTCCCTCAAGAGGCAAAAATAGCCCTTTTCAAGGACAACAAGGAGAGGGGGTGACCCTCTCCTTCTTGGGACCTCAAGGCACCATCCTCACCACTGAAATCCCTCAAGATTTCAGTGGTGAGGAGGCCCGAACACAATGGTCCCGGAGCTCACCAAAATGGCACAAAATGAGGGCCAAACAAGCCTTAAGAGAGGTCAAACAACCTCAAACAACAAAACACCCTTAAACAACTATTTAGAGTAAGCAAAAACAAGACTTTTATATGTTATATGCTAAGCTCAAAAATAGATACAAGATAGGTAAAAACACTATGTAAAAATGGGGTATTTAAAGGTAAAGTCCTTACCCTTGAAGACCTCTTTCAAGAACAGCACTCCAGCTGCTTCTTTGGCTCCAAACCTGTCTAAAAACTTAAAAAACAAGCCCCTAATGCCTCAGCAATCAAGGTAAGGTGTGATGGTGGGTGTTTGTGTGCAATACTAAGGTTAAACACACACAAATACAAGAGAGAGAAAGGTATAGATATAGGATAGAGACACAATTCAAACCCTAAAACCAGAGCTCTCTTAGAAAATGTTGTCTTTTTTGTCCACCCTAATGGAGGAAGGAGAGGCTCCCTCTTATAGGAGATTCAATCTTGCAAGCTTACAAGACAAGCTAGCCAAGAGGGAAATCCCTCCATACACAAAATGCATGCCAGCTAGCACAAAATATCTGCAAAAGCAGATGCACAGTTGTCTGCCGGCCAAAAATGCAATTGACCAAAAAAAGATAGCCGGCTGGCCATCTACAGTGCCGGTCGGCCAAACATTTGGCCGGTGGCAATAAAACACAGCCGGTGGCCTCAAGCCATGGCCGGTGGAGTGTGGGGATGGCCCACAAGCCATTCCCTGCCCCTCCAAGGCAAAACACAAGTGTTTGGTGCAAAACCAGACACAAAACAAGTCGAGTCGAGAGGTCCTGAGGCAAGGCGCGTAGCCGAGACCTCCGGGAACTCAAAACGAACACAAACAAGGATGATCACCGGGTGTTCAAGCGGTGACGTCCAAGTCTTGAGGACAGTCAAAAATGGGGTGTCTACACACATGTGCTCTTATTCCGGTTAATTAGCTAATCTTACTATGTGATGCGCACAGCAAACAAGTATAGACTAGATCGCTTAATTTGGAACAAAACATTGCATATTCATTTGAAAACGGTTTGAAGTTTGCTACTTGCAAGTAGGCTAAAATGCAGATTTCAATGAATTGTTCCAATTCAAGTAATCCAACATTCACCCACAGGCATTCAGGCAGTTAATTAACTAAGCAGTTAGCCTCATGGCAAGCATACTTTCATGGCAACATTAACACATATGCAATATGCTAAAGCGTAAACACTCACAGTGTACTCCGAGCCAAAACAAAGAACTAGTTAGAAATCATGCATGATCCTAGTTCATGTTAAGATGGCTAATGCAGCACATGCGAAAATATAACTAAAATAGGCTCGGCTATTCTAGAATGTCATGTGAAATGCAATTTGGTACATGTATTCAAATTGAAATTGAAATACAATGCAGTTAGTATGATGCGCCGAGCCCAGTGCATGCAAGACAGATGAATGGATGCACGCATGCGAAGCATAAGGTATGCTAAATGAAATATGCCCTAAAACTAACCATCGTAAGCGGTTAAGTAAAAGGGAGAAAGAAATGGAGGTTGGAAGACATGCATCACACACATGCACGCTTATTACAACAATGTGCTCTCTCGAAGGAGGAACCGAATAAGAAGCTAACTAGCTAATCTAAGCTAATTAAACTAATTATTACACAACAAATTAATTAACTAATCCTAGTTAACTAATTATTACAGAACGAATTGAATAGCTAATGCATTAACTAATTAAAGTACAAACCAAAGCATAAGCAAGCTATCTAAGCATAGCAGCTAAGAAAAGCAGTAAATCAGGAGCCTCAGAGGGAGAGGAATGCATGTAAGCCCGGTCGCCTTGTTCGGAAATCCAATGCGGTGCCCCGATTTGCCTCTCTTTTCATCTGTTCTCAGAACTCTGCACCAAGCTCCAGAAAGATGAAACTCCACCTTAGGAATCCTGTGGGAGGGTGGCCGACCACTTTTGGTCTCTCCAGACACCTGCCGACCACTTTTGGTTGTTGAAAAACCAGAAAAGTGGTCGGCCAGCTAGTTTTTCTGGCTGGCCGGCCAGTTGTTGCTGCTGAACTGCAATTTGCTGCAACAGAGAGCAAGAAAGGGCATGGCAATGTATTTGCAAGATATGTGTGCACAACCACCCTCCCTATCATGTCATGAACTCAAGGGGGTGTAGTTCTCGACCCTCGGGCCACCAATCGCACATTTCAATGCATGATGGCCGAGAGGCGAAGTTGCACAATTCAATATGGAAATGAATGCACAAGTAAACACATAAAGCCTAAAACTCTATCATGTATGATCAAGAGCGTCGGCGACCCAGAATTGAGGCACGTTTCATCACTTAAAGTATGAAACATCCCTCGTTCCTTGTGTTTGGACTAACACCTATTCCAAACAACAATGCAACACATAACATGGCAAACATGCAACTATATGGCATACTCAATGCAATGTGATATGATTAACTTAACAAAGCTAATGATATGCGAACAATGCTAACACATGAATGCACAATGCAATGAAACATAAGCATACGCAATGCGATGAACTACACGGCATACTCAATGCACTAAAAACATAGCATACACAATGCGAGTAATCACATGGCATGCACAATGCAATGTAAGATGGCATACTTAATGCAATGTAATATAAACACGCAAATAACATGTAATAAAACATGCTCAATGGACTTAAACCAAAAGGGTGGACCTCAGCCATGCCCAAATCAGTGGCCATAATGACCAAAATAAAGGCACAAAATACAAAGCATGTGTCACGACCCAAACCCGCCCCTATAGGTTTAGTACCGTAACCGGCCAGTAATCCGTGATTACCGAAGGCCTGCTGAACAGTAATAACAGTAATACAGAGTACAGGGGCTGGCGAAAGCCAAAACAGTAATAAAAGATGTCCAATAAGCTGTGACAGTCTGTATGCAAAAAGACTTTCATAACATATTCACATTCGAAACCATAACAATATATACATACATCATATACAGACATCCAGGACAGGGACCTAATCCCTATCAGAACAGTACAGTACAGGTACAGTCAGTCTATACAAAACAGAAACAGGAAAGGGGAAACTAAAACACCCCAAAGCAGTCTTGGCTTGGAAGCACTTGGAATCTCGCAGTGAGGTACAACGGTTGGCTTGACAAAACGAGAGCTAACCCGACGCTCTTAGCTCCGGTCCGGTGCCTGGACACCTACATATATATATAAACAGTGAGCTGAAGCCCAGTGAATAACATATGCATAAAGAGGTTAAGAATGAATGTCCTTTCAGTATTTAAATCAGTCATTTGAACAGCGTATCAGTTATTCGATCATAGCAATCATAAGTGGTAAATCCAATAGCAAACAGTACAGTAGGTCTTAACAGACCGAACAGTCAGTTAATGGCCATCATATCAGTAAACAGTAGTGGTTCCAAACATTGGAACCGACAGAGATCTCTGTGACAGTAGCAGTACAATACAGTAACAGTAAATTGCTATAGATGCCACGAATACAGTTCGCAAATAGGACAAGCATTCATTCAGTAAGAAATATCATTTCAGAAAGCAGTACAGTTGATCATTCAGAGAATATTCATGATTGAATATATCTTTGCAACATTGTTACTCACAGAGCACTGGGCTACAGTTAGGCTAGAGCGTCCTCGGATGCCAACCCTACAGTTACAGAATGAACACACACTAAATTACACACTTGGAAATCAATGACTTAGTCCCTATCTTGACTCGGTGTGGTTCTACATCAATATCCTCCTTCAGATGCCTTAAACATGTCCTAGGAATGCTTAGGATGGAAAGATGATGCAATATTATAAATAAATTTATTTTTTATATTATTTTATTTTGAAATAAGAAATTCACAATCAATTCTATTATTATATATAATTTTTTTCTACTTGTGTAACATTAGTCTTTTAAAAAATATTTACAATATTGAATTATAGGGAAAATTTTGAAATTATGCATTTGCCATTTATTTTTGAGAAAATAACTTATGAGCGGAAATGAGATAAAAAAGTTACTAACAAATGAATGAAAACATTTTTGGAATAACAACTCGCATGAGAAAAATAAATATTAAAGAGCAATTTGAGATTTGCTTATTTAGTGTATTTTTTAATTTTTTTTATAAAAATATGTGTAGAAAAATAGGAAAGGGATGAGACATAAATAAGTATACTCATCAAATAAGTGCAATTATTTAGATTATTCTTGAACATGAGAGTTTTTGAATCTTCAATATATTTTTGTCCTACTAGGACATTTGAACGGGTCAGATCTGTTCAAATTACAAAACGGCTGTGATGTATCCTACGTGTGCATTTTTCACTTTCCCACTTTTTTTTCTTACTTTTTTTTTTCTCACCCACTTATCCCATGATCTCATAAATAATCCATGAATGATCCCATGATCCCACCTTCTTCTTTTTCTTTTTATTTTTTTATTTCCCCCTCTCTTTTTTTCCTCCCTATTTATTTATTTTTTGTTTTTTTTCTTTTTGTTCACTTATTTTTCTTTACACCATGCCTTCAGGCACGGGTATACACTAGTATATATATATCAGGCTGATCAAGTTAATATGTTCCATGACTTCCACCTCATGTAGTGAACTTGGTTTTTTATTAAATAAACTTAATTGTGTTTTAGCCTTGCACTTATGAGAATCTGAGAAATAATATAAATCTCTGCAAAGTTATTAATGAAGTTTTACATAATTGCTTTGTTTTATGCTAAGAAATGATTGTTTGTTTTTGTATGAACTTGCTAGACAATTGAATGTGGTGGGTAGATCTAACCACAATATTTGGCTACAAAATCGACCATTTGGTGAGATAGTCAGAAGTCGGAGAGAGAAAAAAAGACAGAGTGAGCATTTGAAGATATGGAAGGGGAGACAAAAAGAACGTGCACATTTGAAGGAAGAGGTGGAAAGGGACAAGGAGGGTGAGAGAGACTTTTGACAGGTGAGAGCGGGATCCAATAGAAATTAAGGCTTAGTCTGGGGGGGATTCAGCTAAAAATGTCAATTTTTATTTATTTATTTATTTATTTTTGTAGTTTTTAGTTTTTAATTTTTTTTCTTAATTTGTATCAATTTTTTTTTTAAAAATACTTTTATGGTCCGTTTAGTGTAGAAGAATTTCAAAAGTAAAAAAAACTAAAAATTAAAAAAAGTTTACTGAAGATAAAATTTTGAAAAAAAATTAAAAAATTGCATTGAAAAAATCTACTAAACACAAAAAAAAAAGGCAAAAATAATTTGCCTTTTTATCCCCCCCCCCCCCGGATTTTTTTTTCTAAATTTTTATTTTTTTAACTTTTTTTTGATTTGTCTAGTTAAATATAACCTAAAACGATAAAATCTTTTAAAAATTTAAGGAAAAAAAAAATCACTAAAGATTAAAAACCAAACAAAGGTTAATCTCAAACTACGCCTAAGAAATTATTCGCCATCACTAACTGATGTTGTGATTTTAAATAACATTTTTGGAATAAGAAGAGAATGATAGGAGTGAGATGCAGAGAGAAAAAGAGCCACAAAGGAGGGAGATATGGGAGGGGCAACAGGGAGAGCATTGAGGTGTGGTGGCAAGAGCCAGGGGATGCCACCGGAGGTTGGCAAAGGGATGGGGCGTGGTGGTAGAAGATTTGAGAAGGGATAGTCGAAGAACTGAGCTTGTTGAAATTAGAATTTTGAGCATTTAAATAATTTAATGAATGAATAAAATGTTATTAAAATTTAAAATTTAGGATGTCCAACTCCAAAAAAAAAAAAAAAATTCAAAGTGCATTTAGAGTCTACCTAAATCTTCATTTCCATATGAAAATTGTTACATATTCCCATCCATAAAATGATTGGGGAGTTTATTGTTGCAACCAACAATTAGTTGTTCAAACTTTCTTATATTTATACAAAAGATAAGGCCCAGCAATTTGACCGTTAGCCTTGCCTTTGAACATCTGATGTCATCAACCATCTCACTCCCATACAAGGCAATGTTTGGGAAATGTTGGTATGATAGTGACCCATTGGTTTATAGTTCAAACTTTTTTTCATGAACAGTATTAAAAATAATTATAAGAATTATTATTATTGTTAAAACATGTATTAAAATTATAATTATTTTAATATTTTATAATTTTCATTGACAACCTTTAAAATTGTCCTAAATAAAACATTTTTTTAAATAATTAAGAAAATGATTTATCTCTTTATTTGTCAAAGAATTTTCGGAGATGTAGAAAGAGGATCCAATCAATTACTGCCCTTGCTATTTTTTTTTTTTTTTTTTTGGGAGTGGACATGTGCTATTAATGTCATGAGAAATTTATTCAATAATAACAATAAAAAAAACTCATGAGAAATTGTTATTAGACTTTAGGGGAAATATTAAATAAATTAGAAATAAAAATATTAATTATGATCAGTGAAAACCCCGTGTAATTGATAGATACTAATATCTCCATTTTCCCTTTAATATATTTTTATTTTTAAATAAAAATATGCAAAATGTTATAAATAAATGGTTTTTTTAACCAAATGTTATTGAAATTAGACAGAAATATTGATGTGAACCACTGCTGCCATATTTAAGTAGTATAAAAATAAATAAATAAATAAATAAGGTACTCTACTATGATATGAAATAGTTAAAAAGAACAATGCTACAAGAATTGAAAAAAATATTTGAAAAATTGTCATTAATGACATCTTAAAAAAAAATACAACAAGTTTTATAGTTTTAGCATTATTTACTGACTTCTTTTTTAATAAAGTTAAAACAAACAGAGCTAAGATAGATGATATAAAAATATAAAAATAAATAAGATAAAGTATATTTTTTATTGTAAAAAGGATAAAAACATATTATTTTTTTTATTCATATGGTTAACAAATTATTAATGATGCAAATTAAAAAAAAATTTAATACAATTATGTCCAACTTGTGGAGTCCACTATACTTTTCTAAATTTCATAGGAGATAGTAATTTACCCAAAAATATTTGTCAACCAAATCACTCTGTTATCCAACCTAGACTCTATTGTAACTATATTTCCGATGTCTTTCCTTTTTCAACCAACTTTTCAGGTCTTTTGACCAAAAAAACAGAAGGAAAAAAAAAAAAAAATTACTAAATAGTAAATACCAACTTTTGTTTTTGGGTAAACATAAATACCAACTTTTAACAGCATGAAGTACCAACCAACTGAGCAATGGCGAGTTTAGTATACACACCATATGATATACTATATATGGCACCAACCAAAGCTATGAAGCATATATCCTATCTAACTATGTCACTCATCATCAGTTGTAGAAAGCACATTAATTGGATGTGTAATTTGCATTTTAATTTTCTCCTCCTAACAATATTGCTCTTCTTCTCCCCAAATGTTGTTTTTTGCAGCCAAATTGTTAAGACCTTACCTGGCTATTATGGTGACCTTCCATTCAGTCTTGAAACTGGGTAACTGTCTCTCTCTCTCTCTCTCTCTCTCTCTCTCTCTCAATTGTCGGTGATCGGCGATGACATTACAGAGATGGTGGTTTGGTTTTTCAGGTACATTGGTGTAGCTGAATCCCAGTTGTTTTACTATTTTATAAAATCAGAAGGGAATCCAAAAGAGGATCCTCTTTTGCTTTGGTACAGTGGAGGTCCTGGTTGCTCTACTCTCAATGGACTTATTTATGAAATTGGTAATGCTCTCTTTTCGATCCTCTGTACCAATTTTCTGTCTCATTTTTTTATATGTTGCCATTATTTAAAATTTATCATCATTTCATTATTTATTCCCTTATGTAAAACTTTCACCGCATCAAATTCTTTGACTCAAGTGGGGATAATAATATCATATATAACATACTATACAGTATGAGATAAAAAGTTGTGATAATAAATCAAACTTTGCTTGGTTTGGGTTTTTCAAAAATATTTTTCAGAAAATTTTATTTTCTTATTTTTCGTATTTTTTTTTTTGTTTTTACTGAATTTTTTTAATATTTTAAACAATTTTTTTTTAATTTTTAGACACCTAATATAAATATACTTAAAAAATATAATTTTTGTGAAAAAAAATCTTTAAAAAATTGAGAAAATTATTTATAAGTCCTATTAGAAAGACTTATGCTACATATGGTCATACTAAAAAACTTATATTCCCATAAGTCCTATGGAAAATTTGTTGACACATTTACCCTCTATATTAGTTGTTAATATCATAAATAATGGCAAAATCATATATAGGAAATTGAATGTTACCATAGATCATATCTATATGAATGTAAATTTGAATTTCAAAATACACATTTACCTTCAATATTAGTTGTTAATATCATAAATAATGAAAAAATCATATATAGGAAATTGAATGTTATCATAGATCATATCTATATGAATGTGAATTTGAATTTGAATTTTAAAATACACGAACAAGCAACATTTTCACATGAATTTGAATTTCAAAATACACGAACAAGTATCATTTTTACATTCAATTTAAAAAATAAAAAACCTAGTAAGTTTGTGAAACGTAACGTAATACGTATGTAAATATTGAATACAACAACATCACAATACAAATTCAAAGAAAAAATACAACTGAACGTAAGATGCACAAAACATGACAAAAATATAGAAGTCGGTTAACATTACAACCTAAATGTAACGTCATTGGAGACTAACAAAGTGTGCCAATGTATGGATGTACCATTTTTCTTAAACCAGCAACATTTTTCCATTCAATTAAAAAAATTAAAAATCCATTAAATTTGCGAAACGTAACATGACACGTACATAAACACTTAATACAATAATGTCACAACATAAATTCAAAGACAAATACAACCGAACGTAATACGCTCAAAACATGACAACATTGCAGATGTTAGTTAACATTACGACCTAAATGTAACGTCATTGGAGACTAATGAAAGTGTGACAATGTATAGATGTACCATTTTTCATAAACCAGTAATATTTTCACATTCAATTAAAAAAAATTAAAAGTTTACGAAACGTAACATGACACCTACATAAATGTAACATAACGTGACTATATTAGATGCGACATTCAAATGCAAAAAAACACATTCACATTATAAAATGGTACATCCATACATTGGCATACTTTCATTAGCCTCCAATGACGTTACATTTAGGTTGTAATGTTAATCCCCATTTGTAATGTTGTCATGTTTTATGCGTGTTACGTTCGATTGTATTTTTTTC
Source organism: Camellia japonica (assembly GCA_030407325.1). Taxonomy (NCBI): domain Eukaryota; kingdom Viridiplantae; phylum Streptophyta; class Magnoliopsida; order Ericales; family Theaceae; genus Camellia; species Camellia japonica. The sequence continues at coordinate 159,203,228 of JAPPVO010000029.1, forward strand.
TTTGAATTTGTATTGTGACGTTGTTGTATTCAGTGTTTACGTATGTGTCACGTTATGTTTTCCAAACTTACTATGTTTTTTATTTTTTAAATTGAATATGAAATGTTACTTGTTCGTGTATTTTAAAATTCAAATTCATATTCATATAGTTATGATCTATGGTAATATTCAATTTTCTATATATAGTTTTGCCATTATAGAGTATAATAGTATACTAATATCATTTAATCACAATTTATAAGACCTTGTGGAATACTTTATAATCTAAATAGGACTTGAAACTCTATAAGAAATTACATAGGACTTTACATTACATAAGTCTCCCTAATAGGACTTATAAATAATTTTTCCTAAAAAATTCACTAAATACCAAAAATACAAAAAAAAAAAAAAAAAAAAAACGAAAATTCAATATATTTTTCGTGTTTTTGTTGATAGAGAGTCATTCTAAAACTAAAAAACTAATTCTCAAATCATATACACAAAAACATATATTTCGATGTCCTCTTGAGATGTTTGTGCAAGTAAGAGAGAGAGTTTGAATGGTAGTTAATTTTTTTAAGCGGAAAGCTTTCGATTTTTTGGTTGGACAAAAAGCTTAAACCCTTGCAACCATGAAGAGTTAGTATAATTTAAAAAAATTCAAATTAAAAGAACTCGTGACGAAGAGACTGGGATCAAGTGAAGCCAACATTTTGCTAGTGTAGTTAGGTGTATCACATTTACAAGCGAAGCCAACATTTGCTGGACTAACATTAAAGTCGACACTCGTGAGTAAGATTATCGCTATCTGTATTTAAAGAATGTGCATAATTTTTTTCAAAATAATTAATTGTTACTAGAATTTCTTGCTATTACAACAATTTTTGCATTAAGTTGACTTAACTAATTATTTTTTAAATAAAAATTAAAACAAATTGATCCATGACAAAATCAAACTTGTATTTTCAGCTTTGTGAAGCTTTTGCAATTTTAATTAAAATGGAGTAAGATAAGTTAATTGCAATTTTTACAATGTAGGTCCATTGGCTTTCAATATTACGGAATACGAAGGTGGTACACCACCATTGGAATACTATCCATACTCATGGACACAGGTACATCAATATATAAATTTCTAATTTTTATTTATTTATATTTTTAATCTCTGATTAGTTGACACAAATTAAAATAATTTTCTTATTAGACTGCCAACATTTTATTTGTTGATGCACCGGTGGGCACTGGTTTCTCTTACCCCACAAACTCAAGTGCATTCCCTACCTCGGACACAAAATCAGCATTACAGACCTATGAGTTCCTGATAAAGGTCAGTCAAGATTAATTTCATACAAATTGAGAAAAACAATGAGGAAATCATTGTATATAAACTCTTTTATTTTCTTTTTGGATTTTTTTTTTAACCAATTGTGCTTAGTCTTTGTTTGGAATTGAAATGGTAATGCAGTGGATCAATGAACATCCTGAATACCTAAAAAACCAATTGTTCATCGGTGCTGATTCATATTCAGGCATAACTGCTCCAATGGTTGTTCAACATATATTAGACGGTAACTCACGCTAATTATGAGAATTAGTAACTATTTTTAGCTTAATGATACACTCTTCATGCAATAAAGATCACATCTTTGATCATTCGAACATGTTTTGATTGATTATCATAATTCTTTTTATTTATTTATTTTTTTTATTTTTTAAGGAAATGAAGCTGGGGACAAGCCGCGGTTGAATCTCAAAGTAGGTAACCTAATGATGTGAAAAAACTTGATTAGTGACTCGATAATTAAACTTGGTTATTCCTAGTATAAAGTGGTGCATTATAGATTTGTGAAATGAAAATGACTATTGAATGCAATGTTGTTTAAAATGATATTTTAGGGATGCATTCTTGGTTGCCCGCGAACAGATGTAATTATTAATGAAAATTCAAAGATAACATATTCTCATCGGATGGCTCTTATATCTGACGAACTTTATAAGGTGATTGCCTGTGCCTTCGGTAAATATTAATTACTATTGGTTATAGGTTTTTTTAAAAAAATTATGCTTTTACATTGTAAATTTTGATTTTTGATTTTTAATTTTTTTTTTTTTTTTTTCTTTTACAGGAAACCAAAACAAGTTGTAATGGTAATTATTACGAGGTAGATCCGAACCAAGCAGAATGCTTTGAAAATCTTCAAAAGGTCTCAAAGGTGAGTGCAATTGGATATTTAAGTTTTATTTTAAGCAAATAATAGTCTTATAAGAAATATTAAACCTACTGGATTATTTGAATTTGCAGTTGACTCATGACATAAACAAAAATTGCATCCTGGAACCTAAATGTACTTGGGCATCACCAGAACAAAATGGTGAATCGGACAGACGATCTATCGAAGAGGAACAGGAAAATTTTATTTTCTCACCTCCAAAAATTCCCGAAATGTGGTGTCATGTAATTCTCTCTCTACACGCATTATTATTTTTTCTTTTTTCTTAAGCAATAAGACATAATTTATAAAGGGTTTAGCTTTTTTAAGATGTCATTTTAACTTGAAAAAGCGTTTAGACTTGGTAGGCTTATTTTGGGACTGATTTAAGTGATCCGAACCGCTCACTTTTTAAGACTTGTTGAGTAGAATATTCCTGCAAAAAATCAAGATGATTAGATTAGGTAGCTATATGTTTGAATCATATTCGTTTTACAAAAATGGATGACAAATATAATTTCAAGAAAAGTCATTTATTTTTTGTAATACAAATTTAATCCTACCTACCGATGTCGAATCATCTTATTTTTTGTATGAATATTCTACTTAATGAATCTTACAAAGTGAACAATTCTGATCACCAAAATCGATTTCAAAATAGGCTTACCAAATCCAAACGTTCTCTCAAGTTAAGATGACAAACTTAAGAAAAAACCAAACTCATTTATAAATATCATGAAACTAACCTCAAACTGAACATTTAACTATTAAAAAAAATTAATAAAAATTCTTAGACAGAATAATAATATGATTGATTTATACATATGCAGAACTTCAATTATGCATTGTCTTATGTATGGGCAAATGATGATAGTGTCCAACAAGCCCTTTATGTCAGAAAGGTATGTGTGATTTTCAAATTTAAAGAACAAGGTTTTACCTATCTATGAAAAAAAAAGAAAAAAAAAAAGAACAAGGCTTTATAGCGTTGAGTTAATAATGTAATTAATTTCATTAATTTTATTTTTATTTATATATATGTAAATAAATGGTGGTAATTATCAGGGAAGAGTTAAAGATTGGAAGAGATGTGACAAGAACTTAGATTACACAATGAATGTGGCTAGTGTACTTGATCTTCATCGCAATCTCACTTCATATGGCCTACAAGTTCTAGTATACAAGTAAGTTTTAATATAAACTTAAATTTTATTTGATTATTTTGTAATTTGCTAAACAATATAAATTATTTTTGTAGCGGTGATCATGACTTAACTGTACCAAATATGGGAACACAAGATTGGATAAAACTGTTAAATTTAACTATTGTTAATGATTGGCGACCATGGTTAGTTGATGGAGAAGTGGCAGGGTGAGTTCATAAACTTTCCAAACCTCTCCGTGTCTATTTTTAAATAATGAATTTAATTAACAAAATTAAAAACATTCTAATAATTGAGTTGCTTTATTTATTTTTATATAGGTACACAATTAAGTATTCAGAACATGGATACGGCTTGACGTATGCTACAGTACTAGTAAGTTACAAATCCTTTTTTTTATAGACTTCGGTTTAGGATTTGTTTGGCATGTTGTTATTTTATTTGGGTTTTAGATCATATCATTTTTTTATCATATCATTTTATTCTCAGTTCACATTTTATATATTTTTTTTTATAAAAAATTAAAAAATATATCAATTAATCACTTCCCAAATAACTTTTTATATTATTATTATTTTTTTCTTTGTACAATGTAGGGAGCAGGACACCCGCCTCAGGAATACAAGCGGAGGCAATGTTATGAGATGTTCCAGAGATGGATACATTACTATCCTCTCTAGTTTGACTATTTGATGATTTTTATTCAAATCTTGTACCATTTCAATAATCCAATGATGCTATAAAAAAAAAAATTAGCACGTACTTTACTATTGAGGCATTTTTGGACTGTCATATTGTGCACTAACAAATTAAATCAATACACATATATATTAGGTATATTTCATTCATCTTTTTTGAAATTGAAGAAAAATATAATTAGTTTAATAATTTTGATACAATTATATTGATCTTATTTTTAATAAAATTAAAACGATCAAAACAATAGATAGACAATGAAATAAACAAAGGATAAATATATATTTTAATAAAAAAAAGAGAATATCATTTTGGAAAAATTACAAAAATAAAAACTCAAGGTATGATTTTTATAATAAAATAAACTCTTAATTTTTAATTTTATCAATTTAAACCATAATCTTTTTATTTGTTTTCAATCACCTCCACGTGCTATCATGTTGCACATGAGGCAGAGTGTTAGACATAATCCCACATCGCCAATATGATGTAAGATCCTTTTCACTCATAGTCAATTGATTTTGACTTATATGCTTTAATAAAATTAAACTATCTGCATATTTTTATTAAGTAACACTACCTATAAACATGATATTTTAGTCATTAAACTCAACGAAAGAATTGACCAAGATTAATATGACTATTTTTGCCTAAATAGAGGTGTGTTAAATATTTCATCTTCTTCAGTTTCACTTGGAATACTAGAAGTACTATGTCTAGAAGATTGACTTTTTATTCTATTAAATTTAATATGAACAGATCCATCTGTGAATTGTTGAATTTGTTTAAGTTCATCTTGGTGTGTTTGTGGATTAAGATTATAATTTTCATTATTCGTAATCCATTCATCAGGTAGAGTTATATCTTTCCAGATTAACATATTTGGAACATAAATATTAACGTCATTGGTATTACTTTGAATAAGTAGTGTTTTATTTTTTTGAATTTTATGTAAAGCTTGAACATTTAAATTGGTTTTAACAACTTTATAATGTACACGATAAATTAAAGCAAGATTGTGAAGTTTTTCAAGCATATTAGCAGCTGAATCAGATATTTGAATACTTAGAGTTAAAGCTTTTAATATATGAGGATCATGTAAACTAAGAGTAAAATCAGGAAAACAATTAAAATGAACAGGTCCTTTATGAAGGCCTGATTCCATCATTCCTATAAGCTATCATTAAAATTAATAAAGCGAGCATCTCTTAAGCATAAAAGAGCAGATGAATTTTTACCTTGTTGAGTTAAGGGTTTGATTCCTACTTGAATTAATCCTAAGTGAATAAAATTGTGACCAGTAGCTAAATGACGTCTAATAGTGTTAGTAGAGAGTAATTGGCAGGTTTCTCTAAATTTAGTTAAAGCATAAACTTGTTCAAGAGTTTTAACATGAAGATTGACTTTAAAAGATGATTGTAAAAAGGTTGTTTTATAAATTTCTTTGATAGGTATTTTTGGGATATTCCAACTTAAATCTATTTGTTCATTATTGTGTAATTCAACTTTTTCCTCATTCATTACTAATTCCGTATTTGGAATAGGAGCTAAGATTGTAGAGGATGATCGGGAGCTAACTGACGAGTTACTTCTAAATAATCTATTCATTGTTAAATTCTGTTATTGGAATTCGCATTCTTAAATTCTATTATTACTTATCAAGTTTTCACGTACTAGGTTTTCATACATATCCTCTCCGGGAGACCCTTATGTCTATCACTGTCTAACCAAAGGACTTACCTGAGACTGGGACGAAAGGCGGGTAGCTACTAACAAAGTGGAAAACAAGGATAAGTAGATAAGAGATAAGAAACTTGAAGTCATTAAACTCAACGAAAAAAAATAAATTTATTTTAAGGCAAACTTTACTTTAACCCATGTGGTTTAGGCCATGGTTTACCTCATGACGTTTGGAAATAACCAGATAATTCCCTTGTGGTTTGTGGAGTGAAGTGTATCGTTAGGGCCGTTAACAATTTAATAAAATAGACTAAAATATCTGTGTATTTTCATCATTTGTCTAAAAGGAAAAATGCACTTTAACCCCTTGTGCTTATTCCATGTGCGATTTACCCCCTTAAAATTTAAAAATAATCATATAACTCCCTTAATCTACTACGTGTTTTACACTTATTGTTAAATTAAAAGAAATATTTAATGGTGCATAATAATCCACAAACTATGCAAGGATTATATGATCATTTTTAAACATCAAAAGAACAAATCGTACATGACTCAAACTACATGAATAAAATGAAATTTGCCCTTTATGATATTACAGACATTAAACACTGGAGTCATTTGTAATTTTTCCTATCATTTTTTATCTGAGCTTTTTTTTAATTTTTTTAATTTTTTTCTTCAGTTGGTGCTTAATGGATCAACTAATATATCAACCTCAATTAATGATGTACATCTGCAAAGTATATTGCTAATATCCACTTTGGCCTTCCACCTGGGGAGACAAAAAACAAGAAGAAAAAAAGGAGGATAAAAAAAGAGAAATGGTCTTGTGTAGAATCAGAAATTTGGCTTAATAGGGAAATTACACTTTGCCCCCCTTAAAGTTATACTTATTTCTTACTTTGGCCTTTTAGTTTAATTTTTCTTACTTTGGCTCTTCATGTTTGTAATCTTTCACACTTTGGCCCTTTAAGTTTAATTTTTCCTACTTTAGCCCTTCATGTTTGTAATCCATCCTACTCTAACCCTTTATATTTGCAATCATTCTCACTTTATTCCTAAACTAACTTCCATCTAAAAAATTAATAGAATCTGTCAAATCATTAACACATCAGCTCCATATGTGATGTAAAAAAATTCACTAAAGATGCAAAAAATACAAAACAGAAAAGAAAAAAATTGCAATTTTTTTTTTCGTCTTTAGTGAACTTTTTTTTCAAATTTGTTCATAAACATTATTACATTATAGATGTATCTAGATTAGATGTAGTTAAAAAAATAAAAACAAATTTAATTAAAAAAAAAAAGTTTACTAAAGATGAAAAAAATGAAAATATACTGACTTAAATATCTGTATTGTCAATTTTAAAATGAAAAATTTACTATTGTTTTTTCTTCTTTAATGAACTTTTTTCTCTTTTTAGTTAAATTTTTTTAGTTGCATCTAATCTAGATGCATCTATGAATAAATTTGAAAAAAAAAATTCACTAAAGACTAAAAAAAAATTTCAATTTTTTGTTTTTTATTTTTTATTTTTTGCATCTTTAGTGAATTTTTACATCACATATAGAGTTGATGTATTAGTGATATGACAAATTCTGTTACTTTTTTGGATGGTAGTTTAGGAGTAAAGTGGGAAGGATTGCAAACATAAAGGGTCAAAGTGGAAAAAATCAAACTTAAAGGGCCAAAGTGGGAAGAATTGTAAATATGAAGGACCAAAGTGGGAAGAATTGTAAATATAAAAGGCCAAAATAAAAAAAAAATAAAAAAAAATCAAATTTAAAGGGCCAAAATGAGAAATGAGTGAAACTTTAGGGGCTAAAGTATAATTTACCCGATTAACTAATATATCAACCTCAATTAATGATGTACATGTGCAAAGTATAGCTAATATCCACTTTGGCCTTCCACCTGGGGAGACAAAAAACAAGAAGAAAAAAAGCAGGATAAAAAAAGAGGAACAAATGGTCTTGTGTAAAATCAGAAATTTTGGCGTAATGGGGGAAATTTTAACGATTCTAAAATCTAAAAGAGATTTATGATTTGAAGATGAGTAATATTAGGGATTATGAAAAAAATATCATGAAATGTGTCATGAAAATTTTTCATTCTTTGGTTAGTGTTGATAAGTGTGTTGTGTTTTGTTGTGCGTATAATCCAAAGGTAGAGAATCTTTCATAATTATCTTTATGATATTTTTTTCATGGTCCCTAACATTACTCTTTAAAGATTTTAGCCTACAAACTTATCGATTTGATTCACAAATTTGTTTTAGATTTGGCTGAGATTAGCGACTTGAAAAGCTTTTGTGGAAAAATGGCAGCGAATTTTAGAGGTGTGTTAAAGTGATTTTTTTTTTACGAGATGAGATTAAATTGAGGTTTGTGCAATTTAAGCGTGAAACTGTGAATGGCGATGATGCACAGTGATGGGTTTGGATTTGGATTGATATAGCAGTATAGTGGTGGCATAAGTGGTAGTAGAGACGTTCGACGAAATGCTTCAACGAAATTACACTTAAGAAAATCAACCATGCATTGAAGGTGTAGTTAATAATATAAGATGATAACTTCCGAGGTTGAATTCTGAACTAGGAATTCCAAATCAAGGGGTTGTTGTTGGGTAGACTTGAATGGTGCATTGGTTACATTAAAGGTTCCATGAATGGAGTCCTATTGGGAAATCAATCTGTGACTTGTGTCATCATTTTTATCAGACCAAAACCTAGTTTCTGAACCAAGACTGGGAAATATTATTGATGAACCAAGACTGGGAACCTAGTTGCTGAACCAAGAAGAAGCCACTTTCAGTTTAGTTTTTTTATTTTTTTAATTTTTTATTTGGGGCCCTAATCAAAACGATGTCGTTTTGCTAAAAATGATTTTCCAAAAACGACATCATTTTGCATTACTGCAGAAAAGTACTCCAGAGGATCCAAGCGCCCTTAGCGGTTGAGTCGCGACTATCACTACCCTGCGTGAGGATCCTCTAGAGTTTCTTCTCTAGAGTGATCTCCTAGAGTGATCCATCGGAGGGTTGAGATTCTCCCTCACCAAAATGAGGTCGTTTTAGTGTGTAATTTGAAAAAAAAAAAAAAAAAAAAAAAAATCAAATTTCAAAACAGAGAGAAGGGCTGAGAGAAGGAGAGAAGAGGAGGACGTCGCCGGCATGACTCCGCCGCTACTATGGAGATCTGGAAGACCTGTCAACGCCTTCGTCTTCGATCTCTTTCGCCGCCGCCGCTGTCGCCGCCACTCCAACACCTTTGGTTCAATCGCATTTGCAAACCACAGATCCGTCGACGAACTGAACCCTAGTCGCACCGTCATCTTTGATCTCCTCCGCCGATCTCCACATCCATTGATTGGATCTGCTGATTCTGATGCTCATTTTGATTTTAATGATGATGGGTCTTGTAAATCTATGGGGTCTGTAAATCTTCTCTCCCATTTGCTAAATAATAATTATATAAAAAAAAAGTCATATTATAATAAATCAAAATTGGAAGATCAGTTGATAGTTTACACATGATTTTTAAATTAATTTTATTTTTTTCTTTGAATCTTGTTCCCAATATATATATATATATATATATGTCTATACAGTTTGAAGCCCCTTTCTTTTTGTTCTATGACACAAACACCCACCTGTTTATTGATGTAAAATTATGGAGTTGATATGATCAATGTTTATGGTTTATTTCTTGTTCTAAACCTTAAAACCATAGTTATCAGAATCCCCGAACCGGATCTTACGATCCTATGATCCATTTGAGTACAATTGATCCGGATCATGTAAAAAACTCCTTATAAGTAGGATCTTTCGATCCTGGTAGTAGGATCTTATAGAATCGTGGAATCCCGATCCGAATCCGATCCTATTCGATCCAATTTACAAGTCTTATTTTGTATTGTATGACATATTTTATTGTAAATTTTATGTTTGTTGTCTAAATACCAATTTATGTGGTCAAAATAAATAATAAAAATTAAGTAGTATTGAATCAAATAGACTAAGAAAAACAAATTAGGAAATAAACATTCAAATATTGTGGTAATTTAAGGAAATTAAATAGTCGGAAAAACAAACTTAGCTTTAGCGGAGTCTAAGGAGGGTAAGATGATTGAAACTTTATCCCAATTTTTGGAGAGCTTATTTTTGTGACTTGAATCCGTTCCACCAGAGATGCTAACGACAAATCTTATCATTCGGTTAAGCTACTCTTTTGAGTTCTTAATCTATTTTCATATCCAACTTTGTTAAATATTTTTTCTTTACTTTTTATGCATTATTGTAGATTGTAAAGTATTTTGTTATAAAATTCTTTTTCTTCTTCACCTTTTTTTTTGATGAAATACAAAACTTTTACCATCGAATTTTCTATTGTATAATATTATATGTACATTTTACATAGAGTATTATATTTTTCACAATATCTTCACTTCTTTTTAATAGAATATAGACTCATTTTGTGTATACTTTATAAGAAATATTTATTTAAATTAAATTATTATGTAATTTGTCTTTTTCGGTAGGATCTTATGATTCTCGATCCGATTCTACGATCCGATTCTATAAACACCTCCAACGATCCAACGTAGGATCCCAATTTTAACAAACTTGTTTAAAACCAAATGAATAGTATATATCATGACCATGCTCTGTTTTTTTTCTTTTTTCCTGACCAAGCATTTTTTCAAATAGTTTTTTTCCAACAGATTTCAGAGTTATCTTCGGGCGATAGATGGAGACAAAGGGGTGAAGGAAAGGATGGTTGGCCGGAGGAGGGTTGGGGAGCAATTGGTGGCAGTCGGTGAGGGTGGGGGACCAGGTGGCCTCCACCTCTGAGGAGGGGGGGTTTGGCCATGGAATCTCTCTATCTTCTATCTTCTCTCTTCTCATTCTGTTCAAGCTTTTTATTTTTTATTTTATTTTCTCACCAAAACGACGTCGTTTGAATGAGAGATTGATCTCAACCCTTAATTCCATTAGTGGGACAGATGTCACGCCTATCTCCTTTACTGTAGAAGATCACTCTAGAGGATCTTGACGCCACTACCCTAACTTCAGTGGGCCTTGGTCTAATGGGCAGGCCTATCCGTTGAAGTCATAAAAGAAAAATCAAATAAATAAATAAAATAATAATAATAATAAAGCTTATCCAAATTTGAAAATATATAGGTGACCCTATCATATAACATGGGGTTTTTTTTTTTTTTTTTTTTTTTAATATTCTGAAAAAAAAAACAATTTAGAGAATTGACCTACTTTTTAAACTATTTAAGAAATTAACTTACTTTTGAAATCGCATTTTAAAAATGTAATTTTGAAATTAAAGTTGTATTTTGAACGTGCGATTTCACTATGTCATCATAAATTGTATTTTCAACCTGCGATTTCAAGGTAAAATTACATGTTGAAAATGCAATTTCAATTTCAAAATTGTATTTTGAAAATGCGATTTCAAAAAGCAAGTTAATTTTCTAAATAGTTTGAAAAATGAGTCATTTTTCTAAATTGCTTTTTTTTTTTCCTTCAGAATATTAAAAAAAAAAAAACTCCATAACATGACCCTGTCTACATTTATTAGATAGGTAGTTTGCAAAGGTCACTTCACTTGCCCTACTCATCCCATAACATGAACCCAACCTACACAGTCAAGTAGAGCACATAATAGATACACCATCTAGTAGCCTTAGAAAGTTTGTTACTGCTCAGTTCAAACTAACTATCCCAACCAATCTTACACTTTGATTTGAAATGACAACGACGTGTTTGATTGACTTGAAGTTGAATTGTTTGATGGACCAACCTTTACTTTACCTAACATTTTGTCAACAAAAGTTTCTCCCCATGACCAAATATTTCATGTCCCCCTTCAATTACGTGGGTGTTAAGGAAATTGTTATTTTAATAGATTATTTTAGTTTTTAATTATTTTAGTGTTAAAATTTTTGTGTTTGGAAAGATGATAAGATTTTTTATAATTGGATGTGATGTTTGTAAAAAAAAAAAAAAAGTAAAATAATTATGAATTTAATATGACATTTTGACTTATTAGATATTTTAGTCTATTTTGTCCTAAAATTTTTGTTGTCAAACACCCCCATATATAGTATTTCACCCCAACATACATAAGCCAAGTGTCTGTTTTGGCTTTCTAGTGTAATATTTTGAGAACCAAGCTATGGCACCACAAGCAAAAGTTGAGCATCAACAACGTCTAATAAAGATGAGTTTGTGCATATTTCTTGTGTTGGCTCTCTCTAGTGTAGCTGCCTCTCAGTCACTGGTCAAGTACTTGCCAGGTTTTGATGGAGAGCTGCCCTTCAACCTTGAAACCGGGTGAGAACTGAGAATTTTCTCGGTTTGTTTTTTTTTTTGTTTTTTTTGAAAGTATGAGAAGTTTGATGGGTTTTTGTGTGTAGATACATCGGCATAGGGGACACGGATGATGTGCAGCTATTTTATTATTTCATTGAGTCGGAGAGAGACCCAGTGACTGATCCTCTTGTCCTGTGGCTCACCGGTGGCCCTGGCTGTTCGGGTTTCTCTGCACTTGTTTATGAAATCGGTATTCTCTCATTATCCTCACTTTCCATAGACATTATTAAGTGGGTGTTTGGGAAGTTGTTATTTTAGTAGGCTATTTTAGTTTTTGGCTGTCTTAGGAGTCTAAAATTTTTGTATTTAGAAAGATAATTGATTTTTTTTTTATAGTTGAATGTGATGTTTATGAGAGAAAAAATAAAATGATTATGGGTTTGATGTGATATTTTGTTTGATTATTTTAGTCTATTTTGTCTTTTAGTGTTATTTTAGCTAAAAAAAACCAAAAAAATTTCTTTCCAAACACCCCTAAATACAATTCAGTGTTCGTCGCAATATTTAACAAATGCCTAGCTATCTTTGTATTTGACACCTACAATATATCAAAGTGTATTCCATAATATTGAGTCAAGGTTTTTAGTAGGGAGTGAGATTTGCCTTTATATATATCTGGTCATTTATGTGTTCACCATTTCTATTTCTGCTTGTGCACTGTTAGGTACTTTTTCAAAAGGGACAACATTTGAAAACACCAACTAGAACACCACAACAGTACAGCAAATTAAATTTAGAACAGTAATTCTACAAACAGGTCCACCTAAATACTAATCCACCTGTACACTTACTCATGGTACTCTCAATAATTACTCCACTTACAAACCTAAATAAAACCACAATCTCACACAAGATGTCTTAAAATGTTTACAACCATTGGATCATGTGAAAATCAAGGTACGGAAATCTTAAGATATATCCAATAGCTATCGATATTTTAGAGTAAGGGGATATGCACATTTGAAAACAAAAGATCCCTGGCCGTGTACTTTCTCAACTTAGAATGATTGTTGGAAAATTTTCAATAGGTGCATTTTTTCCCAAACTCAAGCAGTAATGATTTGGTAACTAGATTTTGGATATGAGACTCTACCTTCACACTTGCCCCAACACTTCAAAGGGTCCCAAGTCCATTCTCGTCCTCATTGATGTAAATACATTCCACCTTCTTTTTTTTTTCTGTAGGTCCATTGTTGTTTGATGTTGAGTCATGGACTGGCCAATTACCATCTCTTAGAGTAAACAAATACTCATGGACAAAGGTGCAACATTTTAACCTTACCCTAATTGCTTTTTTTAAGTAAAACTTATTTTAAAAAATTATGATAATCTTAATTAATTAATCTCAGTGATATTTCAGGTTGCCAACATAATCTTTATAGACCAACCTGTGGGAACTGGATTTTCCTATGCCAGAACATCAGCTGGTTACAATACTTCCGACACAAAGTCCGTGGCACAAGTCTATAGTTTTCTCAGAAAGGTAACAAATTTTTTTCCCTGATTTAATTGATTAGATATTTTAACAGTGATAATTATGATGTCCCTGAATTACTATGTGCAAAATTGAAAACTGGCAATTTGGAGAATGTTTTGTAAAATCAGTATTTTGGTTTTTCGTGTTGTGACACAGTGGTTGGTGTATCATCCGCAATTCCAAACAAATCCTCTCTACATTGGTGGCGATTCGTATTCAGGAATTACTGTTCCGCTCCTTGTCCAAACAATATTAGATGGTATTCTTTTTGATGAGAATTAATTAGTTTATGCTTTGATTGTTTACAGTTTAGAAAACAATTTTGATTAATTAAGTTTTGGTTGGATTGGAATTGCAGGTCTTGATGAAGGGCTTGAGCCACTCATGGGACTCCAAGTATGTAACATGACTAGAAATGGAATTATTATCATTAATTTGTACTTTAAATTCCAATTTTATTGGTGATTTTTTCTTCCCATGGTTGCTAAGAATCCAGAAACAAAATAAGAAAAGAAAAGAAAAGAAAATTTGAGTTCTTACCAATATACGAGGTTGGGACAGTGCTGTGTATTTGTGTTTTGAAAATTATGGTTCAGTGGTCTCTCTAAATTGTTTACAGGGATACTTGTTGGGAAACCCAGTGACAGATTCTTACATTGATGATAATTCAAGGATCCCATATGTTCACCGGGTGAATCTGATATCAGATGAGCTTTACGAGGTGACAATATTGTATTTTTTTGGTGTTTCATAAATTAAGAAATTCCATCTAGTATTACATAGCATTTGTGGTTAGTGCATTGAGTATTAGGAATTCAATAATTCAACTCAAATGCAATTTACAACTACTATATATTATTGATTTTATCTAATAGTCATAATAGTTAGAACAAATCTGTCCTAAAGTCCTAATATTTTATTTTTTCATTTATTTATTTTTGCAGGATGCAAAATTATATTGCCACGGTGACTATGTTAATGTACAATTCAACAATAGTTTATGTGTGACGGCTCTTCTGGCAATCAAACATGTAAGAACGATTATCATTTTTGCTTATATGTTCGAGGAACTTTGAGAAAACTCAGTTGCACAGAAATTTTTCACAGAAGATTTCTGTGCTTTATGTTTGTCAGTTATGTTCTCTTCTGTGATTCATTTCTGTGAAATTTTTTTGTGCAACTAGCACAGCTGACAAACTTTCCATCTTTAAGAGCGCTAAGAATGAGTCTGAATTTGCAGTGTCTGCTGCAAATAAACCTAGTTCAAATTTTAGAACCTCAATGCGCTTTTTCATCGCCTAGAAGAATGGAAATCGAATGGGATTTGAGAGTTCGAGAAGCCGAAACCATAGAATATCTCGATTCACTAAATAAACTTCCTAAGCTAACTTGCAGGGTAAATCTCTAGTCTCTCTAAATCTCTCAACACACAACTTTGAATATGGTTATTGTTTGGTAATTTCATTTTTCTATCCTGGAATAAGCATAACTCTACTATTCTCATTTTCCAGAGTTTTAGTTACATGCTATCCCACAAGTGGGCAAATGATAAAGCTGTCCAAAAGGCTCTTAACGTCCGAGAGGTATGTGTATTCCGGATTTATTTCTCTTAATTTATTTAGATATAAATCACTAACTAGGATACATATTTGTGATATCCAATCAGGGAACTATGAATTATACTAGTTGGACGAGGTGTGCAAAAACCTTACCATTCTATACAGAAGATGTTTCAAGTACCATTGATTATCATAAAAATTTCACAAAGACCGGTCTTCGAGCTCTTGTATACAGGTACTCCTTTCCTTGGTTGTTACAATTCCTTCACATTTTTCTACTGAAAGGACTGATTAATAAAGAACAAATAGTGAAATTTATCAGGAAAAAAAAATCATCTCAAAATTCATCAGAATTATTATCCTCAATCAACATTCTTATTCTAATTTGTTTTTAAATTGAAACAATGAAGTGTCTCAATTACTATATATTCTTATTGACCAAGTTCCCAATTTTCACAGTGGTGACCATGACATTTCTGTTCCATATATTGGCACCCTGGAGTGGATAAATTCACTCGGAGTTCCTATTTTTGATCAATGGCGAGCGTGGTTTGTTGATGGCCAAATTGCAGGGTATGTTTCATATTATGCCTTTTTTTTTTCCACAAATTTTTTTTTTTTTCTTTTCTCCAAATTTCACACTAAATTTTTTAACTAACTAATGGTTATGCTGCCATTTGAATGCAGATATACGCAGAAATATATGAATGATAACTATCGCTTGGCATACGCAACTTTAAAGGCACGTTCAAACTACTCTATTTATTAACTTATTTTTTTTTTTTAATGATTTTCGCAAATTAATCAAAATTTAAGTCAAGCTTATGCTCTATTTTATTTATTTATTTTTATAACAGGGAGCAGGACACACAGCTCCAGAATTTAAGCGCAAGGAAGCCCTCAACCTAGTGGATAGGTGGTTCGCTTATTATCCAATCTAATTGAGGGGTTGAGGATTGAAATATAATCCATATATGGATGTTTAAAATAAGAGAAATTTTGAAGTACTTATTGATATAATTCCAAATTCAAAGTAATTAATGAACATCTCGATTGTTGTACTTTGTATCATTTTGTGTGAATGTTTAGAATAAGTTGAGTTTTTTCTGTACCGATTGATATAATTGCTATGACATTTTATTTCTGAAAATGATATAATGACTAATACTGATATCAAAATTTTGGATAAAGCACTCTTATATGGACCAACATCGCCAATGCAGTGTTGCATTGATCGAGTTTGTGAGTCCCACCAATGGGCTAATTGCCCAAGCCTAGAATAAAGTTAGGCTTTATGGATTTGGATCCTCTCCATAGTACATTTTATAACTCAGCATCAATCTTGAATTTTCAACCTTGGGTATATTTTTGGTTTAAGAAGTCCAATAAATAAGTTATCCAATAATACTATTTACTTCAAAAGAAGTATTCAGAAAAATTATCAAAATTTAAAACTAGTATGATATGGATTATACTCAAAATAAATTTGATTTATGTGTTTTAAATTTTGAATATTTTTTGTATGTATGCACTCTAATTTTGGGTAGGTAACATGAAGAAAATTTTATAATACACACTCTAAGAAACTCAGAGAGTGTGGAATGAAAAGTGAACTTATGATGTTTTCGAGCCAGTGACAACGCAATCAGATGCTTGGTTTAATTGAACCTTCAAACTTGTATGGCAATGGCGGCAAATGGTGATGAGATGAATGAGGTTCAGTTTTGAAACATAGATCTGTTGAGTCAATCATTGTCGAAAACAAATATTGATAATTTATGTCCTATTTGTTGTGTTGTTTGTTTTTTCCTCAATATATAACTCTTTGTTAAGTTGATTGTTGGGTTTCTATAATTCTAAATATCATTTCTCTTCCTATTCGTAAAAAATCTCTTATGTTGTGTTTGGTTGGAGGATTTGGGAAGAGATTTGGAAAGGGAAAGAGAAAAGGTTTGTGAAATTAGGTGAAATGTAAGTATATTTTATTTACATTTTACCTACCTTTTCCATTTCTCTTTCCAAATCCCTCATCAAATCTCCTAACCAAACACAGCATTATTGATAGATAAAAATAAAATAATTGAATTTTAGTCTTGGATAAAAGAAGAATGTATATTTTTCATATATTTTGTACTTTTCTAATTTATTAGGTAACTAAATAATGTAAAATTAAATTAATATTTTATAAATAGGTGGATTGGACCAAATCAGACCAGGTGAGAATTTCTCATTCCAATTCTATTGGAAAGTAAACGGATTCAAAATCTTAACCCAACTCAATTTTTTGGGCAAAATACTCATCTAAAACTTTAAAAATATCGAGTTGGATTAAGTTGGTTGATGGGGCACCACCAATGGCCACCTCTAGTTTTAGGTGATGATAGGAAGGACAAGCTGGTATGACGAATCTTAGAAAATAATAGAAAGAGACAAAGGAGTTATGTGAGTTTGTAGCATGAGAAATGGTAATGACAAGAGAAAGTGGAGTAGAGAGAAAAAGATAAAGATGAAGAGAAAGAGAACTGGTCTACCAAAAGAGAAAGGGAGATCGGAGACAGAAGTGGAAAAGTGTAATTGAGAGAGCAAATAGAAAGAGAAAAAAAGAGGTAGAAAGTAATGTGGAGAAAAGGAGAGAAAGAAGTGCCATAAGATAAAAGACAAAGTATGTGTTTTTGTGTTATTTTGTTAAGTTTAATTTTTATTAATTTTGTCTCTAAATTCTTTAATTTACATTTAGCTTATTCTGTTAGCATATCTAATGTGAACTGAAAGGTGTACAAATTAGGGGTGCAATTTGGGCGGCCTCAACTCGAATAACCGAACTCAATTCGAATTTTTTTAAGACTTAGATAAGATATTTTCAAATTCGGTACGGCTTAGGCAAAAATTCAGAAACCCGAATTAAATTTGGATGGGCTTCGGCAAAGATATCAAACAACCCGAGCAACCCAAAACCTGAATTATACATATATAGATATATAAAAATATTAAATATACATACAAATTATTAGTCATTACATGATATTAAAGTAATTTAGATTATTAAATCATATTGAATATATATTATATATACAAATAATATAAAATCTTACTTTTTTTTATTTTTTTTATTTTCACTTATAAATTGGTAAGGATTACTATAGCGGCATCTCTTTTACATTATATAAATTATTTACTTTGATTGTATTAAGATTTTCTATAAAAAAAATTTGTAAATAGAGTCAAATTTTAATAATTTAATAATGTAGCTGCCAACAAAAAAAAAAAAAAAAAAACTAAAATTTATTTACAATTCGGGCAATTTGGACAACTTAGGCAATTTGGGTTTAACTCGGGTCGGGTTTGGATAGGCAACCTCGGATTACAATTTGGGCCTGGGTGGGCCTGGGTAGGTCTTAGGACAACTTGGACTGGACTTGGACAACCTCCCAACCTGACTGAACTAGCTCGAGTTGCACCCGTAGTACAAATCAAGTCACCAAAAGCCACCTCCTCAAGCCTCCTCCCGCTCACATATCTTGACTTCATCGTCTCCCTCTCTTTTGTCTTATCCCTCTTGTAATGTGTATATATATAATTATGTTACCACCATCAATGTAATCAAGTAATTATATAATCAAGTATTTTAATCATCAATACGATCTTCTCTCTTCTCCCTCTATACATTTATCTAATATGGTATCAAAGTTATAAGATTTAGGCCTGTATTTTTTCACCGGCGGGCAATCGATCGGCAACCTTGCCTACGCTGCTTGCTGGAGTTTTGAGACATACCTTTTGTTTTTGTCTCAACCCATTCCCCTACCACCTTTTCCTTTTAGTATCACCATCTCACACCGTTGCCCACAAACCTATTGGCACCGGCCATCATTGACATCTCATGGCCAGCCTCGATCTTAAGAACCGTTGAGCACATGCTTTAGCTCTAATCATCATTCAAACTTCCTTCCGGCATTTGCCACTTTCTTGTAGGTTTCTTCTCCGCCGATGCTTCCTCAGCCACTTTGGCCATCATGCCGCCATCTTCCTTGCCGACCCTTTTCGCTCTATCGCAGGTGTCACTTCTCTTTTTTGCCTGAACTGCAACACAACTGCTCTTTTCATCACCACAATGCCTACTGAAACTCCATAATCTCCGGCAACAGATTGTCTTCTTGGTTCTCCTTTACTTTACCTTTGAGACCCATTCACTCTCTCTTCTCTCTTCATTTTGGCTTCACTTTCTTTAAACCCATCATTCCCACTAATTCAATCAAACCAATTTCTTTGTTTTTTTCATCCACATGGACTTGTTCCCCACTCCCTCATCCTATTTCGTTTGATTTAAACAAATTATTATTTTATTTTTCCAAACTACTTTTAATCTTTTCAAATCCCACATTTTCATATTTCAAAATTTTCTTCCACCCACACCACCCAAGTCTCTTACAAATTATTTAACCTTTTTGGCAAATTGTCTTTTCTTTTTTTGTCCCTTTCCATCATATTTTCCCTTGCCCACCTCGATAAATAAATAAAAAAAAAAAAATAAAAAAAAACCACAACAACTTTATTAATTTATTAATTCATTTTTTTTATAATTTAAATGGGTTGTCCCAATCTTCACCGCTCTTCAAAAAAAAAAAAAAAAAAAAAAAAAAAAAAAACTACTTTCCTTTCTATAATTTTTTTCCCCCTCTCTGTGTTGGGCCATTCTACTACACTCTGTGTTGAGCCATTTCGCTCCACTTTGTCAATCTCTCTGCTTCAACCTCAAATATGTTTCAATTTTCAAACCTATTTGAGTTTGAAGGGGGTATTGTATCTATTTTTTGGTGAGCACGATGATATACCATGTGAACCACCCAAGTCGTCCTTTTCGCACCACCCTAGCCGCCCTATATCTTGGTGAGTATGGTGATATACCATGCGAACCACCCAAGTCACCCATTGGCACACCACTCTAGTCGTCTCTCGGTGCACAACCCAAGCCGTTCCTTGGTGCACTTTCTCATTAGTCGCCTCCTAGCGTTCCACTCAAGCCGCCCCTGGCAAACAACCCAAGTCCATTGACCTCTCTTCGCCCCTTGGTACACTACCCGAGTCGCCCTATATCTTGGTGAGCATGGTGATATATCATGCGAACCACCTAAGTCGTCCTTTGGCGTAGTACCCTAGTCGCTCCTTAGCGAACAACCCAAGCCACCCCCTGGCGCACTTTCTTATAAGTCGCCCTTGACGCACGTCCTATACAAAGGTCCGGCATGACCCCTTAAAATTGTCCCAACCTTGATTTCGGTTTAGTCCCTACAAGTCCGGCATGACCCCTTAAAACTGTTCTATACAAGGGTCCGGCATGACCCCTTAAAACTATTTCGATATTGATTCCGATCAGATCCTACAACGGTCCAGTATGACCCCATAAATTGTCTCCTAACATTAGTTCCGGTCTCTATCTCAATCACCCATGTGCTCCCATCCGAACCTTACAATCTATTTGCCTTAGATCTATTCATATTTTATTTCAGTTTTAGTTTTATTTCATATTTTTAATTTCTCTCTCCAAACTCAAGTTACTTGAATTTGAGAGGGCGGTGTTAGCATATCTAGTGTGAACTGAAGGTGTACAAGTCAAGCCACCACGACAAGCCATCGAAAGCCACCTCTTCGAGCCTCCTCCCGCTCACATATCTTGACTTCATCGTCTTCCTCTCATTTGTCTTATCTCTCTTGTAATGTGTATATATATATATAGTCGTGTTACCACCATCAATGTAATCAAGTAATCATATAATCATGTAATCAAGTATTCTAGTTATCAATACAATCTTCTCTCTTTTCTTTTTTTTCTCTCTCTATACATTTATCTAACATATTCAATTTTTTACAATTTTTTTTTAATCATTAACAAAATCTTAATAAAATATACTTATTATTTTAAATTATACATTCGGTGTTATTTTGGTTATCAAAGTTTTCAATACTATCAATTTTGTCATTAAACATAAATGAAAAAACCACGTTATGCGTAAATATTATGCGCGTGTATAGGAAAAATTAAAACATGGTAAAAAATTTTAAAGTAAAAAACAAAACAATGAAAAGAAAAGTGAAAAGGACAAAAAGTCCAATTATTCCAGTAGTACAGTTATTCCAAATTTGCCTCTCCACCCTCCATAATTTTATATATATAAGATGGTTAGTTGATTCCCTTGATGACCACTGTTGTGACTGTTGGGTGCAACAATAACCTAACCTTCTTTCCTATTTCCAACTGAAGAGAGAGATAAGTTGGTGCACAATCCATGAGAGCGAAGAAGATGCTCATTGGACAATGAAATATGGGAGTTAATTTTTTTAATAATTTTTTAATTACAATTTGATGTTTCCAAAACAAGCCTACATATATGGATAGCACACTATTACATCCAATTACATTGGGACATATAACTTTGATTACAAGGATGGATGTGGGGGAGCGGTTGCACTTTTAAAATTTTTAAAAATATTATATATTATATTTAAAATTTTAAAAAAATTAAAATTATAAAGATTTATATTTCTAAACATATTTTTGCACCGTCACAATGACATTTCTGGGTCCGTAAGAGTTGGCTGGGATTGATTTATGATAAGCTAAAAAGTTCATCAAAAAATTTCTTAAAATATAATAATGTTATCTAATTTTATCATATCCAAACATAATGTTGGACAATTTTCACTGTATTCAAAGAATGGATTAAAGAGAGAGAGACTGTTTGATTACAAAAATCAAAATAGTATATATAAAATAAAATAAAACAATAGATTCTTATTTTGTTACAAAAACAAAATCAAAATTTAAAAAAATAAAAAATAATAAAACAGAAAGTAAATTAATTACTTACCTTATTAATTTGTCGAACAAATTTTTGATCAAGTCTAGTGTTTAATACTATATCCTTAAGACATATTTGTCCTCTCCATGGTACTTTCAGATTGTAGACGTCCATCTCACAAGATAAAATGATCAATAACGAATAGTAGCAGCACTACAAACTATTTGTACAACGAACACACTTTGTGTTTACATTATTTCTCACAGGAAAATAATGCAGCAAAATGCATAGAGAGCAATAGCAAAATTGAGGACAAAAATTATTGAATGCAAAATCCAAATGAGGGATTGCCTATTTATAGATAAAATAGTGGCCATTCGATTTGAATCCAACAGGTAGCAGACCTGTTTGAACAGGTACATGACCTGTTCGATTTTGAATGAACAGATACAAACCTATTCGGTTTGAATTTTGAACAGATAAGAAACTGTTTGGGTTTGAAATGAACAGATATGAATCTATTCGGTCAGATTAAAATCTGTACGGAAGGTGCAAGTCAAATTTGAATTTTTCCAACCGAAATTTGAATTTAAATGGTCAGAATTTATTTTCCAAAAATAAAAAATAAAAATTCAAATGTTTTTGGCCAAAAAAGAATTAGTATTGGGCCGGACAAGCTCAACCTAACCTCACACCACGCACTTATGTCCAAGTCTAGGCCAAGCTTAGGCCGCCTAACCAGACCGACGATGGAGGCGTGGCATACGTGTGTGTTTATTTTGGGTCCAATAGGGCTAGCCTACTTTGCCTATAACCTCCCATTCTACAAAACTTGAGTGTTCCTTGGGGCCTACCCCAAGTTCCAAACCAAGCCTTATAAACCCACACAAAGTTTGCCCACCAAACCAATGTGGAACAAATCTTAATTCAACCTTTATGAAAATTTCACCAAGAACCCCATTTCTATGAAGCTCACTTTGGCTTCAATTTCTCATTCACCCGATAATGGTTTTGAGCAACCAAATATACTACATGAATCACAATGTGGTATAGAACGCGTTACCACTTAGACTTGCCAACTTTGGCATATGGTTTCCACTTAAAAATTAGACCAAAGTTTAGGAAAAATCTATTTTTTCCAAAACCATTTCTAACAATCCCCCACATGAATGGAATTTGATGACAACGGAAATGCAACAATATACAAAATTTGTTGAAAGAGTAAAAATTGAAAATATCTTGCATCAAGATAGGTAGCTTTCGGTCTTGAACCTTCCCTAATGATAACCTATCGGACTTACTAGCTAACCAATGGACGTGATACTTTGAATTGTTCAGCCGTTTGTGTAAGCTAAGACAATAGATGTCACACAAAATATCTTCTGACACATCGTGATTCTCATGGTTGTGTTCATTTTGGCCTTGAACGCTTCTAGTTGTTCATGAGTGCTTCTAGAGAATTTAGCCTCTTCATTCTCATAGAACTGGCTCCAGTTCGACACTTATATAGGTGATTCTTATTGTGAGTATCTCTTATACTCGTCTTGATTTTTATGCCTAAATCAAGATATAAATAATTATTAAAAGCAAAGTTTATCCTTAAACCCCTGCATACAACACATGCTGCAGATATCACTCTCACCAAAGAAAAGGGTAGGGAATTTTAATCCCTTGATAATTTCTGGTGAGTCACACATAACTTAGTTCTCCCTTTGAACTTAGTTCTTGGGATCTCCAGTCATTTAAGTAGGGTTATCATTATGATGACTCTTATGTAATATGTTTTAATTCCATCCCCTTTGACGAACCATATACTTGCTCTTTTGTCAAACCTTTGGTTAATGGATCCGCAATATTCTCTTTAGAATATTTTATATAATCTATTGAGATTATTCTACTTGAGAGCAATTGCCTTATGGCATTATGTCGACGATGAATGTGTTATGACTTACCATTATACATATGACTTTGTGCCCTGCCTATTGCAGATTGACTATCACAATGAATGCAAATAGCTGGCACAGGTTTTGGCCACATTGGAATGTCTTCTAAGACGTGGCGAAGCCATTCTGTTTCTTCTCCTGCTTTGTCTAAAGCAATGAACTCAGATTCCATTGTGGATCGTGCGATGCATGTTTGTTTCGTGGATTTCCAAGAAACAACAACGCCTCTCAGAGTAAAGACATATCTACTAGTGGATTTTGAATCTTTAGTATTCGATATCCAATTGGCATCATAATAACCTTCTAATATTGCAGGATATCGAGTAAAGTTCAAACCATGATCACGGGTAAATCTTAGATATCTAAGAACCCGAATGATCGCTTTCCAATGGACTTCTCCGGGGTTACTAGTGTACCTACTCAATTTACTGATAACATAAGCTATATCATGACGAGTGCAATTCATTAGGTACATTAGACTTCCAATGATTTGAGAGTATTTTAGCTGAGACACCGCATCACCTTTATTTTTTGATAAATAAAGACTAATGTCTACAGGTGTTCTTGTTACATTCATATCATCCTTGATATATTTACCAAGAATTTTCGCAATATAATGAGATTGAGATAATGCATATCCATAAGATGTTTTAGTAATTTTCATTCCTAAATTACATCTGCGACCCCCATATCTTTCATATCAAATCTTTTATTCAACATTTGCTTAGTTGATTTGATCATATTTTGACTGCTTCCAATGATAAGCATGTCATCCACATAAAGACAAATGATGACATAACCTTTGTCAATGTTTTTAACATAGACACACTTGTCACATTCATTTATCTTAAACCCATTAATAAGTATATCATGATCAAATTTTTCATGCCATTGCTTAGGAGCTTGTTTTAATCCATAAAGAGATTTTACAAGCTGATAAACTTTCTTTTCTTGCCCTGGCACTACAACCCTTTCGGGTTGCTCTATATAGATCTCTTCATTTAGATCACCGTTTAAGAAAGTTATCTTAACATCCATTTAATGTATTTCTAAATTATACAACGCTGCTATAGCAATAAGCATGCAGATGGACGCTATTCTTGTCATAGGGGAATATGTGTCAAAATAGTCCAGACCTTCCTTTTGTCTGTAACCTTTTATCACGAGTCTTGCTTTATACTTGTCTATTGAACTATTTGTTTTCATTTTTCTCTTCAATATCCATTATATCCAAGAGGTTTAGAACTGGTGGAAGATCTACCAATTCCCAAGTATGATTATGCATAATAGATTCAATTTCATTATTAACAACCTCTTTCTACAAAGGTGCTTCAAGACTTGTCATTGCTTCCTTAAAGCTTTGAGGTTCATTTTCTAATAGGTATGTCAGAAAATCTAGATCAAGGGATTTTGATATTCTTGCTCTTTTACTTCGTCTTGGTTCATCATTAATTAAATCCTACTGGTTGAGACCATTACTAGTCTCTTGTGTTTGATTGTCATTAGTCTTAACTTTATGTACAATTATAAGTTCTTTTATGTGAACTTAATTCCTGTCATTTCTTATAAGGAAAAACATGTTCAAAAAACACAGCATTCCTTGACTCTATAATAGTGTTCACATTTATATCAGGTATTTCTGATTTATAAGTCAGAAACCGATATACACTATTATTCTGAGCATAACCAATAAAAACACAATCCATTGTTTTTGGTTCTATCTTAGTCTTTTTCGAAACAGGAGCTTCTACCTTTTCCAAACACCCCTACACTTTTAAGTATTTGTAGGAAGGTGGTTGACCTTTCCACAATTCATAAGGAGTGCTGTTAGTTTTCTTGTGGGTTATTCTGTTAAGAACATAATTAGCAAATAATATTGCTTCCCCCTACAAGTTCTGCGGTAAGCCTAAACTTAGTAACATGGCATTCATCATTTTTTTTTAAAATTCCATTTTGCTATGGAGAATAGGGTGTTGTAGTTTGGTGAATAATGCCATGTTGTGCACAAAATTCATTTAAAGGTGTATCATATTCACCAGCCTATCACTTCTAACCATTTTAATGATTTTACCAAGTTGATTTTCAACTTCAGTTTTGTAGAGTTTAAATATTTCCAAGGCTTCATCTTTACTTCTAAGTAAGTATATATAACAATATCTTGTGCAATCATCGATAAATGTTATGAAATACTTTTTGCCTCCTCTAGTTTGAACAAATTTAAAATCACATACATCAGTATGAATTAATCTAGAGGTTCGATTTTTCTTTCAACTGATTTAAATGGAACCTTAGTTAGTTTCGCTTCTACACAAATCTCACATTTGTGATTATGATCAATTTCAAACTTTAGTATATAATCCAAACCAATTAATCTACGCAAAGCATCAAAATTTACATATCCTAATCTACCATGCCATAAATTTGACTCAAGAATATAGGCAAAAGATGTGTTATTCTTATTAATAGAAAGTTTTAGTATAACAATTATTACATTCAACTTGAAGAGACCATCACTCATGTAACCCTTACCAACATACATACCACTCTATATAAATTTGTCAAACTCAAATACAAGCCTAAAACCATTCTTACTTAACAAAGAACCAAAAACTAAATTCTTCCCGATGTCTGGTACATGCAGCACATTGTTGAGGGTAAGTTCCTTCCCCGATGTCATCTTCAAGATCACCTTTCCTTGTCCAGCCACAGTAAAAGTAGAAAAATTTTCCATGAAAAGTTGTTCACCATTTGCAGCCTCATTATATGTAGTAAACATTTTCTTGTCTGCGCAAATGTGACGAGTTGCTCCTGTGTCAATCCACCATTCATTGGGATTTCCAACCAAATTAGCCTCAAACACCACAGTCAAAGATACAATCTAGTTCTATCACATTGGCTTGATTGGTAGTCTTCTTGCTTGTACTTCCACGATCCTTTTTAGGGCATTGGCAATTAGAGGCACGATGTCCAGTCTTGCCACAATTATAGCATTTACTTTTAAACTTTTTATTGTTATTGTTGTCACCTTATTTAAGACCATCTCCAGCAAACTTCCTCTTCTTGTTATGTGGTTTGGGCACTTGTTCAACCACATTAGCCTTAGACTCAATGGGATTTTTACCATTCATTTTTTCAACCTTACGGTTATCTTTCTCAATTCTCAGTCTTACAATCAGTTCATCCATGATCATCTTTTTGTATTTATGTTTCAAATATTTTTTGAAACCTTTCCAAGCCGGTGGTAATTTTTTCACTAACGCAGCGACTTGGAAAGACTCGCTAAGAGACATACCTTCAGCATGAATATCATGCAAAATTAATTGAAAACTTTGAACTTGAGAAATTATCGTTTGGGAGTCTACCATAACAAAATCCAGAAATTTACCGACAACAAATTTCTTTGTGTCGGCATCTTCTGTCTTGTATTTTTTCTCCAAAGAATCCCACAATTCTTTTACTGTTTTCAAAGGGTTGTAAACATTGTACAACATGTTGTCAAGGCCATTGAGGATGTAGTTTCTACATAGAAAATTAGAATGTTTCCATGTGTCTACAGTGGCAACAACTTGCCGATCACTTTCATTCTCTTTAAGTACTGAAGCCTTTTCAAGAGCACCTAACATCTCCCACTCCCGGATGGCAATACTAGCCACACTGATAATAGATTTCCTACTCAAGGCGGCAGCTACAACATTGGCCTGTCTTGGGTGATAATGCAACTCAAAATCATAATCCTCTATGAACTCTATCCACCTCCTCTACCTCAAATTCAAATCCTTCTATGTAAACAGATATTTCAGACTCTTATGATCGGAAAACACCTCAAATCTCTCACCATACAGATAATGCCTCTAAATCTTCAAGGCAAATATCACCGCTGCTAACTCTAGGTCTTGGGTAGGATAATTCCTCTCGTGTTTTCAACTGCCGTGAGCCATAGGTTACTACCTTTCCCTCTTATATCAAAACACAACCTAAACTTTCCCGTAAAGCATCATAATAAACTGAATAACCCAAACCCCTCTCTGGAATAATCAAGACTGGAGCAGTGGTACGTCTAATCTTAAGCTCGTGAAATGACTTCTCACAGGTCTCATTCCACACAAACTTAACTCTCTTCCTCGTCAGT
Source organism: Camellia japonica (assembly GCA_030407325.1). Classification (NCBI taxonomy): domain Eukaryota; kingdom Viridiplantae; phylum Streptophyta; class Magnoliopsida; order Ericales; family Theaceae; genus Camellia; species Camellia japonica. Next base: position 159,231,255 of record JAPPVO010000029.1, read on the forward strand.
CTAGTTAACGGTGAAACTAATCTAGAGAAATCCTTCACAAATCTCCGATAATACCGGGCCAACCCCAGGAAACTACGGATCTTAAAAGCATTCTTAGGTTGTGTCCAATCTTGCATCGCTTCTATCTTGGATGAATCTACAGTCACCCCTTCCTCAAATACCACATGGCCTAAGAACTTAACTTCCCTCAGCCAGAATTTACATTTCCCAAACTTGGCATATAGCTTGTAGGCTCTAAGCAACTCGAGCACTACTGGTAAGTGTTCCTCGTGCTCCCCTTCAGATGGTGAGTAAATCAAAATGTCGTCCACAAAGACGACCACAAAATGATCTAGGAATTCACGGAAGATCCAGTTCATCAAATCTATAAATATAACCGGTGCATTGGTCAGTCCAAAAGGCATCAGTCAGCTAAAAAGGCATCACTAGAAATTCATAATGGCCATACTGCGTACGGAATGCCATTTTCGGGATATCTTCCTCTCTTACTCGCAACTGGTGATAGACTGACCTCATGTCTATCTTAGAGAAGCTACAAGACCCTTTCAACTGATCAAACAGATCATCTATACGAGGCATTGGGTACCTGTTCTTAACAGGTACCTGTTCTTAACAGTTACCCAATTCAACTTTCGGTAATCTATACAAAGTCGTAACGTTCCATCTTTCTTTTTAGCAAAGAGAGCTGGTGCTCTACAAGGTGAAATACTAGGGCGGATAAAACCTTATCTAACAATTCTTGGAGTTGAATCTTTAACTCACTCAATTCAGTCGGTGCAAACCTATACGGAGCCATAGAAATCGGTGCCATGCCAGGCACTAAATCAATAGAGAATTCAATCTCTCGGTGAGATGGTAAACTAGTAAGATTCTCGAGAAAGACATTGGGGTATTCACAAACCACCCTTGGCAACTCAATCCGAACTTCATCACACTCACCATTCAAGAAGCTAGCAAGAAGGCAACTAAGTTCACTCCGCCCATGCGGATCATATACCGGTGATAAGACTCTATCCACCCAGTTGTAGCACGTCCGCGGGGGACCTCGGCTACAGTTCGGACTCTCCTTTTGTTTGTCGCGGTTCTAAATCTGAACCAAAGAGTCCAACTCTGGCAAATCGTTTTGAAGAAAAACAGATTTTTTGAAAAGTAGTGCCAAACATGGACTGCTTTGCCAGATTACAGAGTCGCCACCTAAATATTTTTTAATGGGGGAATTTAGGAAACCCTGACTCGGTGCCGAAGGCCACATGTCCGTCATCACCAAAGTGGTCTTGGCTCGGGAGCTTGGGTACGATCGGGGAAGGTCAGCTATGAGCACCCCCTTTCGCCCGGTCCGAAGACCGGCCTCTACTAACCGTGATATCCGTTTTTGAAAACTTTATGCGTTCTTATTCCGGTTATTAACCTAGAATTACTATGTGATGCGCACAACACAAAAGTATAGACTAGATTGCCTAATTTGGGAATAAACATTGCATATCCGTTTTGTCTCGAAAAACGTGTTGGTTTTTGTGCTACTCGCAAGTAGGCTAAAATTCGGATTTCAACGATTTGTTCCAACTCAGGAAATCTAACCTCCACCCACAGGCATTCAAACAGTAATATCATGTAAGCATTTAACCGCATGGCAATCCTATTGTCATGGCGAACATTCACACGCATGCGATATGCTAAAGCAATAAAAACTTACATCGTACTCCGTGCCAAAACAAGAAACCAGGTTAGCAAACATGCATGACCTAGTTCATGTTAAGTGGCTAATGTAACATATACAGGAGTGTAATCTAGACAGGCTCGGCTATCCTAATCATGGCACATGAAATGCAACAACTATCACGTATTCAATTTTGAATTGAAATTATGATGCAGTTTGCATGATGTGCCGAGCCCGATGCATGTAAACAAATGCATGAATGCACGCATGCATTGCATAAGGTATGCTAATTTAAAATGCCCTAGTTTACCACTGTAAGCGGATAAATAAAAGGGTTAGAAAGAAATGGAGGTTGGAAGACATACATGCCCACGCACCCACACTTATTACATTTTTGCTCTCACTCGGAGAGATCAAATAAATATTACAGATAATTAACTACGCAAGCTAATTAATTATTACAAACTCACTAAATTAATTAGACAAATGATTAATCTAATTAAAACAGTAAATGCCTCGGGAGGAGGGCCCAAATGCGTCGCGCGCCCGGGATTCGTTCAGAATCGCACTGTCATGCAAGTGTGCCTCTGTTTTCCCTGCTATCCTTCTCTGAAAATTGCCAAAGTCCCAGGAGTGCCTCTAAGGGCACTGGGGAGTACCACCGGCTGGGGTACAACACCACCGGTTGTAGAATAAGCTCATCGGCACTGAAATAAGCCATCGGCTGAAAACTCACTGCCGGTCGGCACTAAAGAGTGCCGGTCGGCACTTAACACCTGCAGAACCTGCAACTCACAGCAGCAGAGGGCAAAACTTGCATGGCAATGTAATTCAAAGCATGTATGCACCAAACACACTCCCTATCATGTTATTGACTCGAAGGGGCATGTGCCTCGATTCCCGGACCACCAATCGCGCATTTCCATGCATGATGGCCCTAAGAACCAAGAATGCAACTTTGATTTCAAATGCATGCAATGCAAACAAGCAAACAAGGGTGCTCAAACCTCTATCATGCTTCATTTCAAGAGGCTTAACATGCATGCAAATGTGATGCAACCCTAAGCATGTTATCTATCATGCAAAATGAACAATGTGATGCACTTATGCAAGGCACACAAGCAAGCATGCAAACCAATGGGGGATGGACTTATACATGAATTAGGCAACTCTAACAAAGGCCCAAAATCAGTAGCCACAATGCTAAATTATGAGGGCCAAACACACATGCACACATACACATGTTAAGGTTCCAACACTTAAGCATAACAACAACGTTCAAGCCCACTTGAAGAGGCTAAACATGGGCTAAAAGCATGCATGGAAAACTCTGAAATTCATGCAAAACAAGAGGCCAAATCATGCAATAAAGCAAGCCAAATATGCAACAAATGGCCCAAGTCTTGAAACAAGCCATGAAGGCTTAAACCAAGGCCAAGTCCACCAAGCCTCACAAGGCTAAGGGGACTCGAAACAGGTCACAAGAAGACCTAAACAAAGCCTAAGGAGCACCTAGATGGCATCTAAGAGGCTCAAGTACAAAGGCATGTATCATGCCCAAAACATGGAATATTCAACACATGCTTTTAAAGCATTAAAGAGGCAACTAAAGCATGCATACAAGTACACCAAAAAGTCTGAAATAACATGCTAGATGGTTCCAAACTATCAAAAATGAAGCAAGCATGGCATGCTACACACTCATACTTTCAAGGCCAACAAGCCAAATGCAAAGGGGCTATGTAATGCATGATGAGATCGACCAAAATGGCTATGGACAGAGTTAAATCATGGCAAAATAAGCACACAAGCTTCATGGATCTAAGCCTAAAACATGCTCGAAGCTAAGGCATACAACCTAGGCATGTTAAGGCATAAAGAGGCATTACAAGGCAACTATGCTAAGCATGCATAAGAGGCCTAAACCAACTTGAAATCATGTTATAATATGGCAATATAAGCATGGAAAACAAGTCAAACATGCTCAACACACACTCAAGCATGAAGCTCCTTTGGAAGCCAAAATTTGCCCTTTTCAAGGACATCAAGGAGAGGGGGTGGCCCTCTCCTTCTTGAGACTCTAAGGCATGCTCCTCACCACTGAAATCCCTCAAGATTTCAGTGGTGAAGAGATCCTAACACCAAAGTCTCGGATCTCCCACAAAATAGCACAAAAAGTGGCCTTTTCAAGGCCTAAGGGTGGTCAAACCTACCCAAACCACCAAACACTCTTAATAAACAATAAAGAGGCTAAAAAAACAGAACTTTTATGTGTTATATACTAAGCACAAAAACAGTTCAAAGATAGGTAAAAACAAGGTGCAAGAATGGGGTAAAAAGAGCTAGTTTTGTTACCCTTGAAGACTTCTTCAACAATGGTGACCTTGATGCCTCCTTAAGCTTCAAACCAGCCAAGAACACCAAGAACAAGCCCTTAGCACCTCAGTTCCAAGAGGAAGGTGAAACACTAGGTGTTGGTGAGCAATAGTAAGTCACAAACACCTAGTGTACAAAATAAGAGAGAAAGAGAGAGATAGGATAGATATAGAATTTCTAACCTAAAACCAGAGCTCAACCCTCTCCTAAAATGTCTAACTCTCTGATTTTGCTAACCTTCAAGCAAAGGGAAGAGCCTTCCCTCTTATAGGAAAAAAGCTTACAAGCTTAGTCCCTAAGCAAGCTCATCCCTCCATACACGTCTATGGAGGGGAAACAAGAGCTAAACAGCTGTCTAAAAATATCTCAGAAAGCAGCTGCACAGTGCCCGGCCGGCAAAAAATGTCATTTTGACAAAATTAGTGCCGACCGGCACAAAGAAGTGCCGACCGGCACAATATAGTGCCGGTGGCAACTCTAGCCAGCCGGTGGCCTCTAGCCCCAGCCGGTGATGTGTAGGGATGCCTCACAAAGCATTCCCTGCACTCCCAAGGCAAAACACAAGTGTTTGGTGCAAAACCAAACACAAACGGTCGAGTCCGGAGGTCCTGAGGCACGGCGCGCGTAGCCGAGAACTCCGGGAATCTCCAAACGAACACAAACATGGATAATCACCGAGTGTTCCAACGGTGACGTCCAAGTCTTGAGGACGGTCAAAAATGGGGTGTCTACAGTTGCCCCTCTTTGACAGAACTCGAAAGTCATAAGAATGACGGGAGTGAATGTCAAAGCCCAGAGACGACCCATTTTTGACAAGGCCGAAGACTTGGACAAACATACAAAGCGCAAATGGTTGAACTCGCAAGCTGCCTACGTATCCCTTAGGGAATCAAACCAGCGTAGTTCATGCACAGGCATACAAGCCAACGATAAGATATGCGCCCGTAGGCGGGGGCAAAATGCAACCGAAAATGCAAGAAGCCGAGCATAACTTATGATCATGCAAAGAAAGCTGTAATGAAGCAATACATGCGACAGTCTACATCACAATGCAGAAAGGATGTAAGAGAATTATGCAATTCTCAAAACGTCTCACTCGGGAGATACAATACCTGTGCGGCTCGTCTGGTTCCACCAGCGGTAAATGAACCGTACATACAATATCGTGCCTGAAAAGAAAGCAAACTTAACAGGTACAACATTGTTAGCAATATGCACGACATATGCGATGTGAATGCAAAATGATATGCAATACAGTTGAAACCATGCAAACTACATGCAGGGCAATTGAATCATGATTTAATCATGAGCGGCTCGGAACCACACGAATGTCAAATAGATTGATGGAGGTGACAAGTCCGTCTACCATAGAAAAGGTGTCGAAGCCCTCAAGGCGCGAGCGCACACAGAACTATGAGTGATGTAGACAGACATAAGAACAAGTATTGGGTGGATTGACATAAGTGGGGAAACGACCCGCTGATGAGGGAATAATGATCCTAATGCCGGATGCAACAATTACACTACAATGCAATGGAAATGGATACAATGGATATGGCACACGGGCCAAACCAAATTTGGCCTAAGAAAGGCATGTACACGTACAAACCATGTCTAACATAGAAAAGGTGTCGAAGCCCTCAAGGCGCGAGCGCACACAGAACTATGAGTGTATAGACGTGAAAAGTATGAGCACATACCAGACCAAGCTCAACCTGGAAAGGCGCAAGCCATGGATGGAAGATGATGCAGTGGATGCATGCAACTAAAATGCAATAGAAGTGGATATTGATACAATGGATATGGCACGCGGGCCAAACCGAGTCTCGCCTAGGAAGAGCATGTACACATACAAACCATGTCTAACATAGAAAAGGTGTCGAAGCCCTCAAGGCGCGAGCGCACACAGAACTATGAGTGTATAGACGTGAAAAGTATGAGTACATACCAGACCAAGCTCAACCTGGAAAGGCGCAAGCCATAGATGGAGGTGATGCAATGAAATGCATGCAAGCTACAGAAAATGCATGACAAATGCACTATACTACAATGAAATGCATGACATATGCATGTGTTGTGTTTTGTTTTTTTGTTTTTGAAATGCATGGCATATGCAGTATTTACGAATGATGCATGACGATGCAAATGATGCATGATGTTTGAAATGCGTGCCAACGCACGGCTTTTGAGATGCGTAACAATGCAAATGAGCGGGTTTAAGGTCTCGCCAGACCGTGCGTGTTTTCGGTCCCGCCGGACCGGTAAGAGGTAATGCACGATGCATGATAGGGCGGATGAGACACGCGTGCCTCATAAGGATGGAAAATGAAGTGCAAATGGGGTGCGCACTCGGCGCGATGCGATGTATGCCAAATGTAATGAGGTGTGCACTTTAATGCACTGAAGGTCTTACACCTCCCGAGGATTTAAGGTCTCCTAGACCGTGCGTGTTTAAGGTCCCGCCGGACCGGAAAGAGGTAATGCACGATGCATGCAAGACGAAGCACGTGATGTAGTACACCGTACGTGACTCAAGATGAAATGCAAATGAAGAAGATGCAAGACGAGGCACGCGCACCTCGAGATGCAATAGAATGCGAAATGAGGCATACGTACCTCATTTGAAAATGAGATGCAAAACGAGGCACACGTACCTCGTTTGAATGGAAAACGATGCAAGTCACAAAGGACGTGTAAGATGGTGCGACGCGACGCGCCGGACAATGTAATGGATGCGTGCAATGCGTACGGGGCAACTTTTGAATTTTACAAAAGACAAAAGGATACAAAAAGGATACATTCTTGCTTGAATTCGAGTGCCACGCACAGAAGAAATGGTTCGAGGTCGAAACGGAAGCCGGTTGAGCATCGGGGATGCACTCTCTTGCACTTTCTTGAGATATGAAGACCCAAAACCCCTTATCTAGCCTAAAAACATCCTTGGGAAAACCACCGGCTGGGTGGGGTGGTCACCGGCCACCGTCGGCTGCATAAAACAATCCATCGGCACAATATTGTGCCGACCGGCACAAAACAATGCCGACCGGCCAAAAGTTTGCTGATCGGGGCAGAACTGCCATTTCACTTCAGGTCTTTTAAAATAGGGCTTGAAACCCTATTGCCTCACTTTGCCTCCGCCGAAAAACTCCTCCTCTCTCTCTCTAGAGTTTGTTTTCTTGATTTCTCATCGATTTCTTCGCGTTTACACCCGTTTTCTCGTCGGATTCGCGATATTCTTCGCGTTTCGGACATTTTCAACCGAACGAATCTCCGTTTCGGTGCACTTTTGCTAGTTTCGCTTTTTCGGGACTTGTTCCCCTTGATTCCGTCTTCCTTTCCGTGCCTTTTCTTCTTCCGACCTTTCCGGCCATTTCCGGCCTTCTCGGGGTTGACCTTCTCGGTTGACTTTTCGTATTCCGGCTTTTCTGGCCATTTTCTCACCGCCACTGCCGTGGCTGATGACATTCCGCATGTTGGGACTCCCCCGGACCACGAGATGGACCCCGGGGTCGAGCTCCTCCCTCTGGGTGAGCGTCCTTTTGACCCGGCGACCTACCGGCCGGCTATCCATGTGCTACCGCCCGACGGACTCCGCCACTTCCGCGGTTTTGACAGGGTTCTGGACCCGGAGCTTCTACTGCGCGAGCCGACCTCTCATCTGTCTTCGGCACTGTCGAGGTAACACTCTTCTCTGTTTTACTTTTCGCAATGTAGAACTGTAAACTGTCAACTGACATAGCTGATTACAACCCTTAACTGCTTAGCTCTGATACACTGTACTGTAGTCGATTGTAGACGACTTCACAACTGATATCTGCTTAGGACCGAGACACATGCACACACACTGCACTAGTCTGAATCACCCAAACACACGGCACACACCGTACTTCACTGCAAATTCACCGACACCCAGTAACTTCTTGAATCTGAAAACCTGTTGCATGCTATATTTACCCTGGATCATACAAGGCACGTTGATACATTATACGTTGTAGTTCGCCTATTAGCATACTGCACCCCAATATCTGCTTGAATCTGAAAAATGTGCACACATGCACCATATCTGTATGCTTCTTGGAACTATATTCTAAATATTTGCTTTGCAATTACTGCTCTTGATTACAGGGAGACTCCCATACCGTCCGCGGGTATGGGAACATTGCTGCTCGAGACTGGTATTTGGATCTTCCCGAGGCGGTTCGACGCATCGTGGACCAGGCGGGCTTTGGCTCTTTCTGCCGGGGACTTTCTAGGCTCTCCGCCTGCAGACCTCTTCTTGCCGCTCTGGCAGAGAGATGGTGGGACACCACCGATTCGTTCCATTTATCAGCGACTGGGGACATGACGATGACCCCTTACGACTTTTCGATGCTCACTGGCATCGGGGTCGGGGGTGATCCGATCCCTTTTGATATAGACATGGATGAGTGGACCGCAGCCCAGGTCTACTTACTTGGCGCGGCTCCGCCTCTGGCTCGTCCCGGCTTCGTCCGGTATTCTTGGTTCGAGGTGCAGTTTCGGGTCCAGTCCGCACTCATCGATGCAGCCCCGATGACCCCAGAGGCCGTGGATCAGTATGCACGCGGCTTCTTGATGTTCCTATTTGGGACGACTCTCTTCGCCGACCGGGCGAACACAGTGCCCCTCTGTCTCCTCAGTGCACTGGTGGATGTCCGAGATCTTTTGCGTTATGACTGGGGCGGCGCCGCTTTGGCCACTCTCTATGGCTATATGAGCTCAGTCTCTCGTGGCAGTGGACAGCTGCTAGGAGGCTACTGGCGAGCCTAGGAGGTATGTCTTCTTCTCTACTTTATATTTCTGCTGTATACTTCCTGTATTTTGTACACTGCGCACACTGTAGTCCGCTTTCCATGGATTGCCTATTGTACACACGGCACACACATACTCTGCTTTACACTGACTGTACACTGTTCACACTGTACACTCTGTTCAACACAATACACAACACACGGCTCCGTTGTTTCTGCTTTATTCTGCATCCTGCTTGATCTGATAGTCATACTGACGTCTGTTTTGCAGCTGTGGGTATACGCCTACTTCCCCAGACTAGAGCCAGTGCCGGAGACGGAGACCCCTCTGGTCGTTCCCTTTCTCGCCGTTACGATGGGAGGTGCACTCGGAGGCCCCGAGACACATTCAGCTTCTTCCGCCGTTTCTTCGACACCATCACCCCCACCGAGGTATGTTTTACTTACAGTCGGTTTAAACTTCGCTTTCAAGCGTACATTTCTATATCAGTAAATAATCAACTGTATTTCATTTCAGGTCACCTGGCAGCCGTGGGCTCCACTACCAGCGGTGATACGAGATCGGTATGCCGGCGCCATCGAGACCTCGCGCTACCGGATTTTGCTGGAGGGCCCGGTCTGTCGGGCTTGGTACCTGGGGGAGCGTTTTCTGCGCCAGACCCTCGGGTTGCCAGAGCAGATAGTCCCGGTTCACCCTCCCGAGCACATGAGGGATACCGAGAGGTTTTCTGTGCAGCAGATGGAGGACTACACCCTCGGCTGGGACGAGGACGGCTATAGGGGCGAGGGCGACTACTCAGAGTACGTCCGGACCTTCTTGATGCGGCCTTTGAGCGGGGGCTCCCGAGCTGATCCAGCGAGACCTGCGGCGCCAGCGGCCCGGGCAGAGGCAGGAGCAGGAGTGGGGTCGTCACAGAGGGCCCGAGCTCGCGGCAGGAGGGGAGTGCAGAGGGGACGAGGGACGGGCTGGCCCGCTCTGCCTACCATGGTGACTTATAGGGGCAGAGTGGGGAGACCTACCAGATCCCTTTTGCTCCCCCTCCGGCTGGTCACGAGTTGGCCGGCATTCCCGACTTGCCTCCGGTATGTATTACTTTATTTCTGCATCTTGCATTGTTATTTCATTTCAGTTTATTCAAATATCCCACAGAATACTGATGTATTTAATACTTTTGCAGGCTTCCTCCGAGTATACTCGTCAGTCAGTGGAGCTGAATGCCTCCCTGATGGGGATGTTGCAGCGGACTCTCGACGCCTTGGCCGTCTACGGCCTACCGGTATGTTCTTCTGACCACAATCTCAAATCATGTTCTGTTTCGCACAATCTGCTATACTGCACAAAAATCTGATAAACTGCTCGCGGCTTTCATACACTGTACTCATACACTGCATTGTACTGTTCACTGTTCACGGCATTCACACACTGTACTCATACACTGCATTCTGTATGATAAACTGCTCACGGCATTCACACACTGTACTCATACACTGCATTCTGTATCGATAAACTGCTCACGGCATCCACACTGTACTCATACACTGCATTCTGTACTGATAAACTGCTCACAGTTTTCTGATGTGTTTGTTCTTTGTATTTTCAGCCTCCTTTCCCGATCCCTCCAGTGGGTGGCGCTGCTCCAGTTGGGCCTCCCCTCTCTACTCGGGATGGCAGGATATTCCCTCGCACTAGAGGGGGACGTGGTCACGTGGGGAGCAGCTCACGAGCTCCAGTTCCAGGAGATGGTGAGTCGGAGGCGGGGACGGAGTCATTTGCGGAGGAGGCCGGGGACAGCTCGGGCTCGGGCTCCGACAGTGACGGCTCCGACGATGCTTATGTGCTTTTGCCCAGGAAGAGGGCGAGGACTGATCCTTAGGCATGAGGCCTGCTGCTGATGATGATGATTTTGCTGCTCCTTTTCTTTATTTCTTTTCTTGTACTTTTCTCTTTTTGGTAGATAGAGTACTATGTACTGCCGCAGGCAGATTTTTTTGCTTTCTTCAAAAGTTGTACTTTGAAAGAGATTATATAAAACAAACTTTTTGTCTGAAAAGTGTTTTATTTACATGTCTCCTACTTCGCACTGCATCGCATCGCATCATTTTACACCTCAAATGTAAATGGTTATTGATCCATTGTCTGAAATCTGAGCATTTGCATGGTACTGATCAGATAACCAACCAACTAACAGCGAACAACCCATACAAACCACTGCTCAACCCGAACACACAGTTCGTAATCTGCTGGGGATTGACCTGCTGGGGATTGATCTGCATATAGCCCATAGCACAGTATTTTGGTTTATTCCGCACACGGCAAACTTTGAACAAGTAACCCAATCTAACAAGACGGATCTCAAAACTGAAGTGGTTAAGGTTGAAACACACTCGGATGTCCCAAATTTTCCATTTCTTCTCTTACCTGGCATATGATGTAGAGAATGGCACGGCATTCTGAGCACAGACGATTTTGAAGTAAAGAGAGGGTTTTAACCTGGGTATCGAGCCTACAACTGAACACAGCGAAAGGACTCAAACAAAGAAACAAAAGGCACACGACCTAACATAACGAGACATGCTCGGAAAAGACTCAAAGCTAAATTGAGACCGACAAATCAAAAGACACGACACACAGACATGTTTACAAGGGGGGCCCTCAAATTTCGAGGAGCCAGTTCCTCCGGGTATTATTCCCACCCTTTCTGATTTGTGTGATTCTCACGCCACTCGGCCCTCAAGCTCGGTTTTTCTCTCAAAACCCTCTTGTTCACTTTTCTCTCGGCTTACACCTCTCTATTCTTTACTCTCTCATTTTTCAATCCCTCCCCAGGGTGGTTGACGGACGAATAGAAAGTCACAAGTTCACGCCCAATATTGTTAGCTCACGGCTATTCTTCTGATAGATAGAGCGCCTTTCTGGCGAGCGCGTTGATGATAAGGGGGGGAAACAGAATACCTGGCTCAACTGTGCCCCTAGTTCGTTACTCTGACCATTCTTTGTTTTCTTCCCAAAACAGTTTTGATCAAAGATGAGAGTTGGATTAACGCACTTATGCAATTTTTGATTTAAAAACCATGCGAATCAGGCTGTGCGCACTGAAAATTCCCCTTTTGGGTCCAAACATGGTCCGATTTTGAAAAATGAAATAGTTTTCGAGAAAATAAGTCAACTTTAGTGAAAATTTTCAAAAACTATTTTTGCAAACAGTGAACGCTCAACGAGCGCAGAACTTACCCTTGAGATACGCAACCTCGGATCGGAGGCAATGGGAAATTGCCCCTGGCTTAAAGGGGGGATAAGGCAACGGAAAGTTGCCCCTAGTTTGGACGATGACTGAGGGCAACTTTGGCAATAGATGGCAACGGAAAGTTGCCCCTTGTTTGGATGATGCCGCGGCACATTGTAAACCAGTCCTTGTTGACGACGATCGGACCCTCGGACGGGAGGAGACGGAGACGGTTTGAATCAATATATGGACACAGTCACCTGGAAGGTGTTGGTGGTTGGACTTCAAGAAGAAGTTAATCACGTAGTCCAGGTTGCTGTTTGAGACGTTGGATTCGGATTCAGAGGATGCAAAAGTGATCAAAACCATGACATGGACTGAGACGCTATGAGAGCGTTGGGGGCTGGACTTCAGGATGAAGTTGCCTACGTATCCCAAACATGGGAATCAAGCCTTACGTAGTTCCGGTCAAGGTACACACGGGTATTTTAACCTTCACTGTTCAGGCTCTAACTTTTGCCAAGGCGCCCAATGCGGGTTTTCGACCTTGCGAGCTTCTTTTCATTCTCTTTTTCTTTCGATTTTTTGTATCTTTTCATTCTTTTTTTCCTTTTTTGATTTTCTTTTTTGTTCTTTTTCTTTTCTTTTCTTTTTTGTATTTTTTGTATTTTTTTCTTTTGCTCTAACTTTTGCCTGGGTCGCCCTTCCGGGTTTTCGGCCCAGCGAGCCTCTCAAAGGGTAAAAGTGTAGCCAGTCCATGCCAAATGGTTTTGAGATTGAAGCCTCTCTGTGTCCAGGAGAGTGACTGTGGTGTTGATTTACGGGAAGAGTCCAACGCAGTTGCTTCTCGAGCTTTGCTTGGTGGGATCCGATCTCCCTGATCTGACTTTGAGGCCTCTTGCTCGAGGGTTGCTTCAATACGGGCCACACGGGCGTTTCATGGCACAGCTGAATGTTCTGAATGGAAACCGGTTTACAGCAGATAAATCGAATCTTGAGGCCGAGAGCGATCCTAGGCTACAACATCTCAAGAGCGATTCCACACAAATCTTCGCGAGACTGCACAAAACATTTTGTTTTTGAAAGTTTTCAAGAAAGCGACAAATCGCTCGTGCTGAAGATAATGTGGAACCAGTCTGGGTCAGGCCAGGGTCCTTCTCAGTACTCACGCCGACAAGCATGATTTCATTCATAAAAAGCTTAGCATGCGCTCTTTTTCTCAAAATGATCAAAATTTTACAAAGCCCGAGGAATTACTTCCTCTTTGTTTTCATCACCGCAGTGCTCAAAAGGGTTTTGAAAAACTTAGGTCATTATAACAATGCCCAGGGCACAAAAGGGCAGGCGGTATATGCTGTCATTCCATTCACACCCTCTGGCATAGCAACTCAAATAGCAACAAGTACGGAACGTGATAGCCACGGCTGTTTCATTCAGATTTGTTGGCATAACTGGCTCCTCGGTAGAAACGAACTCAAAAAGCAAAAACTACTGTTTATAAGATAAAATGGTGTTTGAGGCAACAACCCCGAAATCACCATGGTACTCTATACAAGAGGGACTGACTCATTACAATTAGACAGACCCTTAAGCAAAAGGAATGTCTCAAAACAATGAGACAGGTTCAAGACAAAACAAAAGACTGACTCGACACCCAAGTCAGAATTTACAAGGTTAGCGTCGGCAGATGCTCAAAAAATGCGTGCCAAACGCCACATCCAAAAATGTACCAGACACTGCCCACAGGCAATTCATCTGCTGATTATATACTCACGGTATCTGTGTCCTCCGTATCTGTGTCCTCGTACTCCAAGAACTCTGTAGTGATGGATTTGGCCGAGGTGGGCGGGAGGATAATCTTGTTATCAATCAAATCCTGTACCTCGTGACGGAGGCGGAAGCAGTTATCAGTAGCATGGCCTGACTGCTGGTGGTACGCACAGTACTGAGTGGCATCATGGCCTGCTGGAAGGGGTTTGGGGAGTGGCCTAGGATCGAGGGGTGTAAGATGCCCCTTTTTGGCCAAGATCAGAAGTGCCCTAGACAAAGGCATGTGGAGAGGATGGAAGGCCCTGCGCCCTCGGGGCAGGTACTTTGGAGCCTGAACACTCTTGCTAGATGCACTAGCGAACGGATCAGCGGGTGCGGCTTTGGATTTCTGATTCTTTCCGGATGCAAGGCTGGAAGCGGGAAGAACTGTCTTGGCATGACGGGGCCTATCCCGATTCTCTGATTGACTGGAACTGCCCTCAGGCGGAGTGGGGAAAGCACCCTCCACAGCTTTTGTCATAACTGCGGATACCTGTTGCTTGTTCATCCCCCTGGCTTTCAAAGCCTCTACTGCCCACAGCAGTTGTTCGATAGGGTCGGCATCTGCCTCCATCTTGCCTTTATCTCTGGCCTCGACCTGATTCAGAACTTGGTTTGACGCGTCGTTACCATAACTGGAGGTCATCTCTGGTTGGTTGAGTTCAATCACAATTCGTCCCAGTAGCGGGGCCTCCTGGGGTACAAAGCCTCCGACGTATGGTGCGGCTGGCGGCGGAACTGTCATTCCATAGGCGAGATCCGTCACGGATCTTTGAAGATCGCCTATCATCCCCATTAGTTCAAATGTAGTGGGCTCGCGAGCCTGATACAGCTGAGGGGCCCAAACCGGGTGTGCAGCCGGCGATCTGGGCGGATGCGGCATGTCAACGGTGGTCTCATCTTGTAAGGTGATTCCCTGATTTAATGCGGCCGTCATGACCACAAGCTCTTCTGGATTCTGCATCATGCTAAATTCTGCCTCAGCAAGAAAACACTGGCTATCCTAGCCCAACTCTCTGAATCTCTGAACTGAAACAGAAGACAAACGGTACTTCAGCCCCAGACAGATCAAACACGGGTGTAGCCAAACAACGGTACTATACTGCTGATCACTGTTCCCCAGATTCACTGTTCAAAACTGAACTGATACCCGCGGATATAACTGATTCCCCAAAACTGATACTGGTGCCCTCGGGCCAAATATCAGTATAAAAGATTGCAAACTGATATGTGCGTTCTCCCTGCAGAGATGCATTCTAAAAGCACATAGCAGATAAAAGAGAGCCAATACACCCCTATGTTGGGGTAGGGTTTCCCTGTCCTATTTTGTCAGGAGCTAGGGTTTCACTACGCACACAGCGGTTTCAAACAACCTATATCGGGTAAAGCAACCTGTCCTAGTTTGGAATGGTCACTATGGATTCCGAATATGCACTAGGTCGAATGGTCAAAAGAGGGTGCCCCGGTAAAACCGGGGTTTGTGTTCCCATACTGGCAGAGCCCGCAACCGGTCAGCCTTATGGACATGCCTTGACAAGACAAGCCTCCGGCAAACCGCTCAGGAATAGCAGATGGCCAACACGGTGTCCTAGGCGCACCAATGCACATGCAATGCAAAGAAACACATAAGTGTAGTCAAAACAGGATATCACGAGTTCGAGTCAAGCTCTCTAAAATCCCCAGCAGAGTCGCCAGAAACTGTAGCACGTCCGCGGGGGACCTCGGCTACAGTTCGGACTCTCCTTTTGTTGTCGCGGTTCTAAATCTGAACCAAAGAGTCCAACTCTGGCAAATCGTTTTGAAGAAAAACAGATTTTTGAAAAGTAGTGCCAAACATGGACTGCTTTGCCAGATTACAGAGTCGCCACCTAAATATTTTTTAATGGGGGAATTTAGGAAACCCTGACTCGGTGCCGAAGGCCACATGTCCGTCATCACCAAAGTGACTTGGCTCGGGAGCTTGGGTACGATCGGGGAAGGTCAGCTATGAGCACCCCCTTTCGCCCGGTCCGAAGACCGGCCTCTACTAACCGTGATATCCGTTTTTGAAAACTTTATGCGTTCTTATTCCGGTTATTAACCTAGAATTACTATGTGATGCGCACAACACAAAAGTATAGACTAGATTGCCTAATTTGGAAATAAACATTGCATATCCGTTTTGTCTCGAAAAACGTGTTGGTTTTTTGCTACTCGCAAGTAGGCTAAAATTCGGATTTCAATGAGTTGTTCCAACTCAGGCAATCCAACCTCCACCCACAGGCATTCAAACAGTAATATCATGTAAGCATTTAGCCGCATGGCAATCCTATTGTCATGGCGAACATTCACACGCATGCGATATGCTAAAGCAATAAAAACTTACATCGTACTCCGTGCCAAAACAAGAAACCAGGTTAGCAAACATGCATGACCTAGTTCATGTTAAGTGGCTAATGCAACACATACAGATGTAATCTAGACAGGCTCGGCTATCCTAAACATGGCACATGAAATGCAACAACTATCACGTATTCAATTTGGAATTGAAATTACGATGCAGTTTGTATGATGTACCGAGCCCGATGCATGTAAACAAATGCATGAATGCACGCATGCATTGCATAAGGTATGCTAATTAAAATGCCCTAATCTACCATTGTAAGCAGGTAAATAAAAGGGATAGAAAGAAATGGAGGTTGGAAGACATACATGCCCACGCACCCACACTTATTACATTTTTGCCCTCACTCGGAGGGACCAAATAATAATACAAATAATTAACTACGCAAGCTAATTAATTATTACAAACTCACTAAATTAATTAGACAAATGATTAATCTAATTAAAACAGTAAATGCCTCGGGAGGAGGGCCCAAATGCGTCGCGCGCCCGGGATTCGTTCAGAATCGCACTGTCATGCAAGTGTGCCTCTGTTTTCCCTGCTATCCTTCTCTGAAAATTGCCAAAGTCCCAGGAGTGCCTCTAAGGGCACTGGGGAGTACCACCGGCTGGGGTACAACACCACCGGCTGAAGGATGTGGCCACCGGCACTGAATAAGCTATCGGCTGCCAATTCACTGCCGGTCGGCACTAAAAAGTGCCGGTCGGCACTTAACACCTGCAGAACCTGCAACTCACAGCAGCAGAGGGCAAAACTTGCATGGCAATGCAATTCAAAGCATGTATGCACCAAACACACTCCCTATCATGTTATTGACTCGAAGGGGCATGTGCCTCGATTCCCGGACCACCAATCGCGCATTTCCATGCATGATGGCCCTAAGAACCAAGAATGCAACTTTGATTTCAAATGCATGCAATGCAAACAAGCAAACAAGGGTGCTCAAACCTCTATCATACTTCATTTCAAGAGGCTTAACATGCATGCAAATGTGATGCAACCCTAAGCATGTTATCTATCATGCAAAATGAACAATGTGATGCACTTATGCAAGGCACACAAGCAAGCATGCAAACCAATGGGGGATGGACTTATACATGAATTAGGCAACTCAAAAAGGCCTAAAATCAGTAGCCAACAATGCTAAATTATGAGGGCCAAACACACATGCACACATACACATGTTAAGGTTCCAACACTTAAGCATAACAACAACATTCAAGCACACTTGAAGAGGCCAAACATGGGCTAAAAGCATACATGGAAAACTCTGAAATTCATGCAAAACATGAGGCCAAATCATGCAATAAAGCAAGCCAAATATGCAATAAATGGCCCAAGTCTTGAAACAAGCCATAAAGGCTTAAACCAAGGCCAAGTCCACCAAGCCTCACAAGGCTAAGGGGACTCGAAACAGGTCGCAAGAAGACCTAAACAAAGCCTAAGGGGCACTTAGATGGCATCTAAGAGGCTCAAGTACAAAGGCATGCAACATGACCAAAACATGAGGCATACAACACATGCTTTTAAAGCATTAAAGAAGCAACTAAAGCATGCATACAAGCACACCAAAAAGTCTGAAATAACATGCTAGATGGTTCCAAACTATCAAAAATGAAGCAAGCATGGCATGCTACACACTCATACTCTCAAGGCCAACAAGCCAAATGCAAAGGGCTATGTAATGCATGATGAGATCGACCAAAATGGCTATGGACAGAGTTAAATCATGGCAAAATAAGCACACAAGCTTCATGGATCTAAGCCTAAAACATGCTCGAAGCTAAGGCATACAACCTAGGCATGTTAAGGCATAAAGAGGCATTACAAGGCAACTATGCTAAGCATGCATAAGAGGCCTAAACCAACTTGAAATCATGTTATAACATGGCAATATAAGCATGGAAAACAAGTCAAACATGCTCAACACACACTCAAGCATGAAGCTCCTTTGGAAGCCAAAATTTGCCCTTTTCAAGGACATCAAGGAGAGGGGGTGGCCCTCTCCTTCTTGAGACTCTAAGGCATGCTCCTCACCACTGAAATCCCTCAAGATTTCAGTGGTGAAGAGATCCTAACACCAAAGTCTCGGATCTCCCACAAAATAGCACAAAAAGTGACCTTTTCAAGGCCTAAGGGTGGTCAAACCTACCCAAACCACAAAACACTCTTAATATACAATGAAGAGGCAAAAAAACAGAACTTTTATGTGCCAAACACTAAGCTCAAAAACAGTTTAAAGCAAGTAAAAATAGAGTGCAAAAATGGGGAAAAAGGGTAGTTTTGTTACCTTTGAAGACACCTTCACAAAGGTTGGAGTGGATGGGTCCTTGAGCTCAAACCAGTCAAGAACACTAAGAACAAGCCCTTAGAACCTCAGAACCAAGAGGAAGGTGGAAACACTAGGTGCTTGTGTGCAATAGTAAGGCACAAAACACCTAGTTTTCAAAGAGAGAAAGAGAGAGATAGGATAGATATAGAATTTCTAACCTAAAACCAGAGCTCAACTCTCTAAAATGTCTAAACTCTCAGATTTTGTAACCTTGAGCAAAGGGAAGAGCCTTCCCTCTTATAGGCAAAAAGCTTACAAGCTTAGTCCCTAAGCAAGCTCATCCCTCCATACACGTGTATGGAGGGGAAACAAGAGCTAAACAGCTGTCTAAAAATATCTCAGAAAGCAGCTGCACAGTGCCCGGCCGGCAAAAAATGTCATTTTGACAAAATTAGTGCCGACCGGCACAAAATAGTGCCGACCGGCACAATATAGTGCCGGTGGCAACTCTAGCCAGCCGGTGGCCTCTAGCCCCAGCCGGTGGTGTGTAGGGATGCCTCACAAAGCATTCCCTGCCCTCCCAAGGCAAAACACAAGTGTTTGGTGCAAAACCAAACACAAACGGTCGAGTCCGGAGGTCCTGAGGCACGGCGCGCGTAGCCGAGAACTCCGGGAATCTCCAAACGAACACAAACATGGATAATCACCGAGTGTTCCAACGGTGACGTCCAAGTCTTGAGGACGGTCAAAAATGGGGTGTCTACACCAGTCCCCCCAAGAAGTAGAAACAATCCGCTCGAGGTCCAGGTACATACAGTAAACCCTCGACGGTAGCAATCTATAAACAGCCAGTATGACGATAACCAATCCATACCCAAGATGACATCAAATCAAGACATATCAAGCAACACAAATGCAAAAGGTAATCGGCGACCGGCAACCTTAATGTTACAACCTCGACATCCTTGTTTCAAAATAACTTCACCACCAATAAATGACTCTACACAAATAGGAGATGCTAATTGTGCTAACTATCAAGACCCAAACCGCCCCTATAGCTTTAGCATCGTAATTGGCCAGTAATCCGTTATTAGCGAAGGCCTGTTTAATAATAATGACAATATTACAATATAAAGGGGCTGGCGGAAGCCAATCAATAATAATATACATCGTCCAATGAGCTGTGAGGACCTGAATGGAAATAAACTTTTATGTACATAGCCATATTCATAACCACTTATAACAAAAATACATATACAAGATAGCATGCAAGATAGGGACTTAATCCCATCATCAAAAAAAACTATATAAACAAAAATCTTAGACATTCTTTACTCTTAGCAAAAGGATGGATTTGAATCACCCAAAAAGCCTTGACTCGTGCAAGTTCAGAACCTCGTTATGAGGCACAATGGTTGGCTTGACAAAACATGAGTTCGAGTCGGCGCCTCTTGCTTTGGTCCAGTGCTTGGCCACCTACATATATATAATAAACTATGAGCTATAGCCCAGTGAATAACAAATGTGTAAAGAGGTTAAGAATGATGTCCTTCAATCTTTGAAACAATTGATTGACATTAGAACATTTTCAATCAATATCACTTGTCGATCCATCGTTCGATTCAATCAATTCAATCAATCAATAATTATATAAGTCATACGTGGTACATCCAATAGCAACGATACACTTGGTCTTAAAAGACCGGATAATCAATTGATGGCCATTATACAATAACAATAGTTCCAATATTTGGAACTGACAGAGATCTCTGTAACAATAGTGATATCAATAACAATAACAATACGCTATGGATGCCATGAATAGAATTCAAAAAAAGGATCATCATTCAATCGATAAAAAGTAACCATTTAGAAACAATGTAATTTATCATTCAGAAAATAAATACAATTTGAACATATCTTTACAACATTGTTAATCATAGTGGGCTCCTCGATACACGGACGATAAGGCACTAAGCTATGGCGTCCGACCTAACAAACAAATTCAAGCACAACAACTCAATTATAACCATGCCAGATTCAATCACTTCTATTTCTATTCGCTTCGTTATTATTCTATCAATTTCTATTCATTGCTTACTTATTCAGTTCTAACTTCATTCATGCACTCTAATGCACTCATGAGATACAAATGATTATGAAAACATCCTAAAAACTATGCAAACAGAGGCCCGAAAAGGGAAAAAGTGAAGCAAAAAACAAAACTGGGACTGCCCTATTGGACGCACGTGCAGTTTCCTTGGCTGTTCATGCGGTGGCTTGGCCACATGTGCGGTGGATTTGGTCACATGAGCGGCGGTCAAGCAGTGTGCACTCTTGGGCTAATGAAGGTGGGCCGCTCGTGTGGGGGCCCAATCTGCTTGAGCAGTCTAGGCTGAAATGGTGGTCGAAACTGCTCTGTTGAAGCAATGCAATCCTTTAGCTGGTTCAGTCACAATTCATGCAATTTAAGTCCAAAATCTTCAAAGATTACATCCTTTTAAACATAACAAATGCTAAAAAAAAATTCATGGCTCCAACTTGGGGTTTAAATCCAAGAAAACAACAATTCTAAACTCTTGAAGTTAAAGTGTAAACTCATCAATATATACCTACATGAGTTCCAAATCCACATCTTGAAGTTTCCTATTCAATTTTGTAAAATCATGCAAGGAAGGACATGTAGAAACAACAATAAAACTATGCATGTCCATAATTAATCAAGTCCCCAAAGAAATTATGAAACCATATACCATGTGGTTCAAAGTCAAATTCCAAAATTTATGAGAGAAATCCCTTCAAAACCTTTAGATTTATGAAGGTTATGCAAGAAAATATGGATGTAAACAAAATATCATCAATGCATGACATGCATGTAGAATTAAGGGTTAGTTCACTCTTTTCCTTTCATAGAAACTGTATATGTATAAATGGTCTACCTATATTCACAATTCTTTCATATCAATCTACCTTTGTTGTGATTCAACTTGAATCCCATAATTTATGAACCTATTTCTTCAAAATCATGAGATTAGAGAGAAGATTGCTTACCTAGAATTAAATTGTGTAGGATAATCTTCATTGTAATTAATTAATTCTGTTTGTGTACTTAACAACAAACAGAATAACAAAGAAATAAAGGAAAAGAGAGAAAATTGTTTGATTACAAAAATCAAACTAGAAATAGAAATAAATAAATAAAAATAGATTTTATTTTGTTACAAAAACAAAATTAAAATCTGATTTAAATAAACAAAAAAAAAAACAGAATAATAAATTAAACAACTTACTTGATTAATTTCTTCGAATAATAATCTGATCAAGTCCAGTGTTTGACATTGTGTCCTTAAGACAGATTCGTCCTCTCCTCGGTGCTTTTAGAATATGGACGTCTATCTCCCAGGATGAAATGATCAACAACAAATATATGCAGCACTACAATATATTTGTACAACGAACACACTAAGTGTTTTATACTCTCTCTGACAAGAAAATCATGCAGCAAAATGAAGAGTATGAATGGAGAATTTTATGGACGAAAATTAGTGAATGAATCCAAATGAGGGGCTAGTCTATTTATAGGCAAAATTGTGGCTGTTAGTTTTGAATTAAACAGGTGCAACCTGTTTGAACAAGTATGAAACCTGTTTGGTTTTGAATTAAACAGATTTAAATCTGTTGGGTTCAAAATTCAAACAGATAAAAACGGAAGGGACCTGTTTGGGTGTACAGTAAAATCGAACCAGTTTATTTTCGGAATTAATTTGAATTCTGGATTTTATTTTACCAAAAAATAAAATAAAATTCAAATGTTTTTTGCCCAAAAAGATAGGTATCGGGCCGGACAAGCCCAACCCAACCTCACACCATGCACCCGCGCCCAGGCCCCAGCCCAGCCCAGCCCGCCCGACCGGACAGACAGCGGCGGCGCGCGTGCGTGGTGATTTTTGGATCCAATGGGTCTAGTCCATTTTGCCCATAACCTCTCTCTCTACAAAACTTGGGTACCCCTTGGGGCACACCCCAAGGTCCAATCCCATGCCTTATAAACCCATTCAAAACTTCCCACCAAATCAATGTGGGACAAGCCACTTTTCAACATTTAAGGATTTTCCACCAAAACTCCATTTCCATGGAGCATACTTTGGTTTCAATTTCCCATTCACTCAGTAATGGTTTTAAGCAACCAAATATACCACGTGAATCACAACGTGGCATAGAACGCGTTACCATTTTGACCCACCAAATTTGACGCTCGGGTCCTACCTAAATAATAGACCAAAGTTAGGAAAAAATTCTGGTTTTACCCAGAATTTTCCAATCATTTCCAACAAATTGATCTCCAGGAATTCCTTAAGCTTTCCTTGTTTCTTCCTTGAGCTCTGTCTCTTCTCTTGCATAAGTGTTCACTCTCTCTTTCTCTCTCTCTCCCTCTACATGTATATTCCTGAGGCCACCAAAGTCCACTACCTCTCTTCCATATTCAATTAATAAGTGGGAGTTTTACTATTGTTCATTTAGTTATTTTATTATAAATTTTGTTTTCTTCATAGCTTAGGCTTAAATTAAAGAGGTTAATAAATTGCTTTAACCCAAATTCATTCAAATTAAATTATTCCTCATTATCTAATAAGCTCAATTACACTAAATCAAATTATACGAAGTTGAATTAGGCTCTAATTCCTATCCAATTTTCTTAATTTTAACTTGTTACAATTAGCAAATCAGACAGGTTTATTTTCCTTCTAACCTACCTGTACACAACAACACAATTTAAACAATCACATGGCATCACAATAACACTTCATATAATACAATCACATAATTAACGATAAGCATGTAATTAATTTAATTAATTTGGTTAATTGAGGAGGTGGTTGTCACATCCTCTCCCCCTTAGGACGTTTGGTCCTCCAAACTCAATTACCTTCCTCTGGAAAGAATACAGGATTAAGTGGAAAAAGGTCCGGATATCTTTTCTTCATGCCATCTTCCTTCTCCCAAGTTGCATAAATACCACCATGATTTTGCCAATCCACTTTCACTAACGGGATTTCTTTATTTCTCAACTTCTTGATTTGCCGATTTACAATCTGAATGGGCCTTTCTTCAAAAGTATAGTCATCACTTAATACCACATGAGTAGGCTTAATAACATGAAAAGGATTTCGAAGATAGTCCCGCAACATCGAAACATGAAAGACATTATGTATATGTTCCATTTCGGGAGGGAGTGCTACTTGATATGCCACTGGATTAATCTTTTCAACGATTCATACGGCCCAACATATCTCGGCGCTAACTTGCCCTTGGTTCCAAAGCGAGTCTGCCCTTTCATTGGTGTCACCTTAATAAAAACATGGTCACCCACTTCATATTCCCTGTCTCGCTTTCGGACGTCCGCGTAACTTTTCTGTCAACTTTGTGCAGTTTTCAATCTTTGTTGAATTAAATTCACCTTTTATGTTGTTTCATGTACAATCTTAGGCCCAAGTAAAGGCCCATCTCCAACTTCTGCCCAACAAATAGGAGACCGACATTTTCTGCCATATAAAGCCTCGAAAGGCGCCATACCAATACTTGAATGAAAACTGTTGTTGTAGGCAAATTCAACTAAAGGCAAGTGACTTTCCCAATTCCCTTGGAAATCAAGCACACACATATGCAACAAGTCCTCCAGAGTTTGGATTGTTCTTTCTTATTGGCCATTTGTCTGAGTATGGTATGCACTACTTAATCTTAATTTAGTTCCTAATGCCATTTACAGACTTTGCCAAAATCTTGATATGAACTTTGAGTCCCTATTAGAAACAATGGACACAAGCACTCCATGCAATCTAACAATCTCATTTATGTAAATTGTAGCCAACTTATCTGCATTATAAATTATTTTGACAGGTAAGAAATGAGCAGACTTAGTTAACCGATCAACAATAACCCAAATTGAATCCATACCTCTATTGGAGCAAGGTAGTCCAACAATAAAATCCATAGCAATATGTTCCTATTTCCACTCCGGTATTGGCAAAGGTTGAAGCAATCCTGCAGGTCGTTGATGTTCGACTTTGACTTGTTGGCAATGTAGGCATTTTGACACAAACTCAGCAATTTCTTTCTTCATTCCTGGCCACCAGAAATTAAGCTTCAAGTCTTGGTACATTTTTGTATTCCTCGGATGAATGGAAAGTTTTCAACTGTGGGCTTCTTGCAAAACTCGCTTTTTCACATCAACATCATTTGGTAGGCACAATCTACCTTGAAATTTCAGCACACCATGTTCAAAAACAAAACTCGGCCTCGGTTTGGATTCCTTTTCATCAATAATCTTTTTCAAAAAGTCATCTTATTGTTGTTTCTCTTTAATTTCCTCAATAAGTACTAGTTGAGCAGAAATAGCAGCCAATGTCCCGCCTTGTTCTCGCAAAACAATTTCAACCTCAAATTTCTCAAGGTCATGTAGCAATTCTTTTTGCCCGGTAAGTAAGCAAGCCAAATTCCCAATTGATTTCAGACTAAGTGCATCAGCAACAATGTTAGCTTTCCTCGGATGGTACAAAATTTGCAAGTCAAAATCTTTTATTAATTCTAGCCATCTTCGCCGTCTCATGTTCAACTCTTTCTATGTAAAGAAATATTTTAAACTCTTGTGATCTGTGTAGACCTCACATGTTGCCCTATACGAGTAATAACGCCAAATCTTCAATGCAAATACTATTGCGACAAGTTCCAAATCATGAGTTGGATAATTCTTTTCATGTTGTCTCAGTTGTCGGGAAGCATATGCAATGACTTTATCATTCTGCATCAATACATACCCCAAACCCTTATAAGAAGCATCACTAAAAATAGTAAATCCATCCGTACTTAAGGGTAAGGTGAGAATCAGTGCAGTCACAAGTCGAGTCTTCAATTCTTGAAAGGCTAATTCTTTCTGGTCGGTCCAGTCAAACGGTACTCCTTTTTGAGTCAACTGAGTCAAAGGCAAAACAATTTTGGAGAAGTCTTTCACAAATCTTCGATAGTACCCGGCCAAACCCAAGAAACTCTAGACTTCAGTAACATTGGTAGGCCTAGGCCAATTAACAACTACCTCAATCTTCTGTGGGTCAACTGAAATGCCATCTTTACTAATCATATGCCCTAAAAAAATAACACTATCAAGCCAAAATTCACACTTTGTTAGTTTTGCATATAATTTCTGCTCTCTCAAGGTTTGCAAAGCAATTCTCAAATGGTGTTCATGTTCCTCTTTACTTTTGGAATAAATCAAGATATCATCTATAAAAACAACCACAGATTCATTGAGGAATGGTTTGAAAATTCTGTTCATAAGATCCAAAAATGCAGCAGGCACATTAGTAACTCCGAAAGGCATAACAAGAAATTCATAATGTCCATACCTTGTTCGGAAAATAGTCTTTTCATTGTCCTCAGCTTTGAATTTCAATTGGTGGTATCCGGATCTAAGGTCAATTTTGGAAAAGACTTGAGCACCTTGCAGTTGGTCAAATAAATCATCAATACGAGGCAACGGGTACTTGTTTTTCAATGTCACCTTGTTCAATTCACTGTAGTCAATACAAAGCCTCAACGAGCCATCCTTCTTTTTCACAAATAAAACTGGAGCGCCCCACGGTGATGTACTGGGCCTAATAAACTTCTTGTCCAACAACTCTTGCAACTAGATTTTCGACTCTTTGAATTCAGTAGGTGCCATTCTGTATCGAGCTTTGGAAATTGGCTGTGTACCCGGTAACACCTCAATAGTGAACTCAATCTCCCTGTCAATCAGATCCCGTAGCAAATCATCTGGAAAAACATCTGGGAATTCTCTAACTATAAGAATATTGTCCGCATTAGCTTTAGTATCAGCAGGCACAGTCAGTATACAACATAAATACCCTTTACACCTCTTTTTAATCAATTTGGATGCTTTCATAGATGAAATCAAGTATGAGGGAGGTACAACACCAACTTCATTAAATATAAATTCAGGCAATCCAGGTGGATGAAAAATAACTTGCTTTGTTACACAGCCAATGGAGGCATGATATTTTGTTAACCAATCCATTCCCAAAATTACATCAAAATGATCAAGATTCAGAGGTAGCAAATCAGCATACAAAAGTACACCCCCAATAACAGTCTCACATGCAGGATACACATAAGCACAAGTCATAGATCCCCCAGCAGGTGAAGATACAGCTAACAAATAGTTCATGGGTTCTAGTGGTCTATTTAATTTTCTTGAAAAAGCATGCGAGACAAATGAGTGTGTAGACCCCGAATCAATCAGAATGTAAGCATTTTGAGCACAAATTGAAAGTATACCTGACACAACTGCCTCAGTATTCTGCACATCTCCTGGTACAAGTGCAAACACCTGGCCTTGCCTCAAAGGTTCTTTCCTGGTAGCTTTAGAATTGGGTTTTGGTGTAACAGTTGATGCTGCAGCACTTGCTACGGGTCTACTATAATTCTGAGAAGCAAGAGGACAATCTTTAACTATGTGGCCCACCTTGCCACATTTATAACATTCCCCGGAGATTCTATAACAAACCCCTTTGTGTCTTTTGCCGCATTCTGGACAAGGTGGTATAGAGTTGTTGCCTTGGCTAGAACTGCTTGTTGACCCTGTGTTTTGCTTCTTATTCAATGAATTGTTCTCGCCTTTTTTGAAATTAAAACTTTGCCTCTTACCCCGCCATTCAGTCATTGGTATGTTAGCTTGTTTCAATGCTGCAACATTTGTCTCGGCTATGATAGCTCGGTCTAGTACATCCACGTACTTGAGTAATTTCAAGACATTAATTCGATCAAGTATTTCTACATTAAGTCCACCCTCAAACTTTTTTGCCTTCTTATAATCAGTGTCTACCATGTGCGGCGCATAGTGAGCGAGTTCGGTGAATTTAGCCTCATATTTTGCTACTGTCATAGTACCCTGCTTCAATTGCTCAAATTCAATCACTTTTCGGTCACCAACACATTGAGGGAAGTATTTATCATAAAATGCTTCCTTGAATTGAGCCCAAATCATTGCATTATTATCTTCACGCACAAGCATCCACCATCGTCTTGCCTCTTCTTGCAAAGTAAAGGTAGCCAACAATACCTTTTGTGCCTCGGAACACGAGAACATTTCAAATAGTTTTTCAATTTCGAGGATCCACGCCTTAGCTTTGAGTGGTTCCAGTCCTCCCTGGAATGTCGGTGGTAGCAGAGGAGGAGATGGGGGCTGTTGGTTCTGTTGTTGTCTTAAAGCCTCAGTTAATAATTAAACCATCCTTTCCAATCTTGCAATTCTTGTTTTGGATGATTCAGGTTCATCTGTATTCCTTGCAGTCTCCATTGCACTATATAAAACATGTTAATAATAAACATAGGAAAGATGGTTTACTTATTCATGTTTGCACATATACACATAACACGTCCACACACACTTATTTATGTTCATACAATGCCCTAATTACTTTTCTAGGATATCCTATAGCTCATTTGGACACGTGTGTGTGGTATAACTCATGCTTTGATACCACTCTGTCAAGACCCAAACCTGCCCCTATAGGTTTAGTGTCGTAACTGGCCAGTAATCCGTGATTACCGAAGGCCCGTTTAACAATAATGACAATATTATAATATAAAGGGGCTGGCAGAAACCAATCA
Organism: Camellia japonica; assembly: GCA_030407325.1. Classification (NCBI taxonomy): domain Eukaryota; kingdom Viridiplantae; phylum Streptophyta; class Magnoliopsida; order Ericales; family Theaceae; genus Camellia; species Camellia japonica. Next base: position 159,259,411 of record JAPPVO010000029.1, read on the forward strand.
ATAATAATATACATCGTCCAATGAGCTGTGAGGACTTGAATGGAAATAAACTTTTATGCACATAGCCATATTCATAACCACTTATAACAAAAATACATATACAAGATAGCATACAAGACAGGGACTTAATCCCATCATAAAAAAAACTGTATAAACAAAAATCTTAGACATTCTTTACACTTAGCAAAAGGGTGGATTTGAATCACCCAAAAAGCCTTGACTCGTGCAAGTTTGGAACCTCGTTTTGAGGCACAATGGCTGGCTTGACAAAACATGAGTTCAGGTCGGCGCCTTTAGCGTTGGTCCGGTGCTTGGCTACCTACATATATATAATAAACTATGAGCTATAGCCCAGTGAATAACAAATGTGTAAAGAGGTTAAGAATGATGTCCTTCAATCTTTGAAACAATCGATTGACATTAGAACATTTTCAATCAATATCACTTGTCGATCTATCGTTCGATTCAATCAATTCAATCAATCAATAATTATACAAGTCATATGTGGTACATCCAATAGCAACAATACACTTGGTCTTAAAAGAACGGACAATCAATTGATGGCCATCATACAATAACAATAGTTCCAATATTTGGAATTGACAGAGATCTCTATAACAATAGTGATATTAATAACAATAACAATAACAATAACAATGACAATAACAATAACAATACGCTATGGATGCCACGAATAGAATTCAAAAGAGGATCATCATTTAATCGATAAAAAGTAACAATTTAGAAACAATGTAATTTATCATTCAGAAAATAAATACAATTTGAACATATCTTTACAACATTATTACTCACAGTGGGCTCCTCTATACACGGACGATAAGGCACTAAGCTATGGCGTCCAACCTAACAAACAAATTCAAGCACAACAACTCTATTATAACCATGCCAAATTCAATCACTTCTATTTCTATTTGCTTCATTATTATTCCGTCAATTTCTATTTATTGCTCACTTATTCGGTTCTAACTTCACTCATGCACTCTAATGCACTCATGAGATGCAAATGATTATGAAAGCATCCTAAAAACTATGCAAACGGAGGCCTGGAAAGGGAAAAAGTGAAGCGAAAAACAAAACTAGGATTGCCCTGTTGGCCGCACGTCTGGTTTCCTTGGCTGCTCGTGCGGTGACTTGGCCGCACGTGCGGTGGATTTGGCCGCATGAGCGGCGGTCAAGCAGTGTGCACTCTTGGGCTAATGAAGGTGGGCCGCCCGTGTGGGGGCCCAATCCGCTCGAGCGGTCTGGGCTGAAATGGTGGTCGAAACTGCTCTGCTGGAGCAGTGCAATCCTTTAGCAGGTTCAGTCACAATTCATGCAATTTAAGTCCAAAATCTTCCAAGATTACATCCTTTTAAACATAACAAATGCTAAACAAAAATTCATGGCTCCAACTTGGGGTTTAAATCCAAGAAAACAACAATTCTAAACTCTTGAAATTAAAGTGTAAACTCATCAATATATACCTACAAGAGTTCCAAATCCACATCTTGAAGTTTTCCCTTCAATTTTGTAAAAACCAAGCAATGAAGGACATGTAGAAACAACAATAAAACTATGCATGTCCATAATTAATCAAGTCCCCAAAGAAATTATGAAACCATATACCATGTGGTTCAAAAGTCAAATTCCAAAATTTATGAGAGAAATCCCTTCAAAACCTTTAGAATTATGAAGGTTATGCAAGAAAATATGGGTGTAAACAAAATATCATCAATGCATGCCATGCATGTAGAATTAAGGGTTAGTTCACTCTTTTCCTTTCATAGAAATTGTATATGTATAAATGGTCTACCTATATTCACAATTCTTTCATATCAATCTACCTTTGTTGTGATTCAACTTGAATCCCATAATTTATGAACCTATTTCTTCAAATTCATGAGATTAGAGAGAAGATTGGTTACCTAGAATTAAATTGATCTCCAGGAATTCCTTAACCTTTCCTTGCTTCTTCCTTGAGCTCTGTCTCTTCTCTTGCATAAGTGTTCTCTCTCTCTCTCTCTCTCTCTCTCTCTCCCTCTACGTGTATATTCCTGAGGCCACCAAAGTCCACTACCTTTCTTCTATATTCAATTAATAAGTGGGAGTTTTATTATTGTTCGTTTAGTTATTTTATTATAAATTTTGTTTTCTTCATACCTTAGGCTTAAATTAAAGAGGTTAATAAATTGCTTTAACCCAAATTCATTCAAATTAAATTATTCCTCATTATCTAATAAGCTCAATTACACTAAATCAAATTATACGAAGGTGAATTAGGCTCTAGTTCCTATCCAATTTTCTTAATTGTAACTTGTTACAATTAGCGAATCAGACAGGTTTATTTTCCTTCTAACCTACCTATACGCAACAACACAATTTAAACAATCACATGGCATCACAATAACACTTCATATAATACAATCACGTAATTAACGATACGCATGTAATTAATTTAATTAATTTGATTAATTGAGGAGGTGGTTGTCACACTAACTCCAACCCCAAAATGGATGCAAATGCAGACGAGATAAACGAATAGGATGCACCCGTATCAATCAATACATTAGCAACTGAATTACAAAACAAGAAGGTACCTCTCACTACAGAAGGAACAGGTACAAGATCTGGCGCTGTAATAGCATACACACGCCCTGTAGGTCTCTGCTCGACCTGCTCACCCCTCAAAGCATAAGCCTGATGCACTGACTGAGCCGAAGAGGCTCCCTGATTGGCCCTCGAGGCCTGCGCTGACTGTGTTGGCTGGTGACTCTATGTCTGCCTCGAACTAGACGTACCAGATGTGCCACCCAACTGTGGGCAAAACCTCTTCATGTGCCCCACTTGCCCACATTGATAACAAGTGAGCAGTTGGCCTCCCCTTTAACTCTGGCCCTGAGAACAAGTCAAAGACGATGCTATTCACTGCCCTTCCCCTTTCTGCTGGCAAGCTGGAGACTTGTGGCCCAACTGACCACGTTTGAAACAAGTGATGTCTCCCTGACCACCCCTCGCAGAACCTGAACTCGGTACTAGAAAAGTGGACCTCGACTGAGCTCCCCAAGATGACTAGGGGTTAGAACCCCTCTGCCTCTTACTATCCCTCTGACTGTCTTGACTCCTCCTAGAGCCCCTCATCCTCTGTTCCTCTGCCTGCATGATAGTCTCAAGATGGGCCGCCGCCTCCACAAGGCGCCCATAATCTCTAATCATGGACCCCGGCCACTCTGAACATGAGCCTGATCCTCAACCGCTTCTTGAACTCTAGACAACGGCGCTCTTCAGTCGCCGCAAGTTTTGGTGCAAATCTCGACAAACTGGTGAATGTGGCCTCAAACTCGGCCACTGGTGTGTTCAACTACACCAACTTAGAGAACTGGTCTCTCAACTTCTCCCTAACAGTGGGAGACAAAAACTTATCCTGGAAGGCGTCTACAAGAGCCTCCCAAGTCCCTCCAATGCACCATCACGCATACTTCCAACATTGACCCGCGTCTCCCTTCAGCTATAAGGACGCCAAGGTCACTCTCAAACCCCCGTCTTCAATGCCGAGCATTTCAAACGTCTTCACCATATGTTCTAGCCACTCATCCGCTTTCAATGGCTCCTTGGGATCACCCAAAAACTCATTTGGATTCGACTGGAAGAACTCTCTCTTCAGAAAAGATGGCTTTGCCTCAGCGACTTGGGCCTGGACTTGATTCTCAACCTTGAGAATGTCCATAGATTCCCGCAAAGCTCCAGCCATTTCGTGGGCCAAGGTGTCCATGGCCTGTTGACCAACCGGTTTAGCCACATTGGCCTGACCAACCCCTTCTTCTTGTGCCTGAATATCATCCGTTAAAGGCATCTCATGCCTTCTAGGCCTACTACTCCTACCATGCCTACCACCACCACGTCCACGTGCTGACATCTTAATAAAGGTAACAAAAGGTATTAGCACATTTACAAATATGCCGAAGCTAACTCACTCATGTCCTAATGCGATGGACAACAGTAAATCACTCCATATAAGCATATAATCACATAAACACATACAAATTTCCTTCCTAGATAATGACCGTCCCGCGGCGTTACTAGAGTTTCAATTAGAAACAGCAATGATCAAGTGCTCTTCCAATAGGACTTCCAGAAACCCGTAGACCCAATCAGTATCTTAAGAACTAAATCCCATACCCATATAATCATATAAGCATACAATGCATACTAAAGTCTCAACCAGGCGAGACAAACCCATTGTGGTACTAACCACTTCCCATGTACCCAAAGTATTCAAACCCGGTACGCTCTGATACCAAGTTGTAACGCCCCCAAAATAATAACACAATAAATCCAACTCATAAGCGGAAGAATAATAGGGATAAAATACTTTCATTCATCAAAGTTAATTTACAAAAGTTGTCACATGCGATAGATATTCACCAATGTTCATCTTGAATCTACAGCATGTGTTGCAACGGTAAGAGAATCAAAAGTAAACATATAGTCACATGCCCTATAGGCTTATATCTTTTCAAGTCATTACTTGGTTACACAAAAATGAGCCTAGCTTAACACAATTTAAGCCATTGGCTGTACAAAAGAATATAACAAAATAAAGAAGCTCTTTCTCTCAAAAGTCCCTCCAAGCTATTACCTTGACGGAGGCATATCACTAGCACTTGAAAATAGATTTCCCCAAATAGGGTGAGCCAAAGCTCAGTAGGAACAATCTAACATAATATATAGGATTTAGCAAATATATAAGTGCAATGTGCATATACAACACTTGTGACAAACATTCGCATTTTATATAATCAGAAAGTGTCAAAGTTCATATTTCAATTCATTTTCCTTTCATTCGGTTCAAGTTCATTTAGTATTTTCAATTTATGAGTCAATTTCACTATCTTTCAATAACCCAACAAAGACTACAACTTAGTGGTTTTCCATTTCAATATACTACCACATGAACACTTCAATATGTCATTTTACGGAAATTTCATCCGCGGGATCGACACCCATATATGCACAAGATTTCGGGACTTTCACCCTGAACACTCCAGCCAACGCAATTTTAATAGAGTCCATCCCATATCTCCTCCCAAACAATGGAGTATTCCCTTTCTCCTCCTAGACATCATACATATACAATGTATTTAAAACATAGTCATATTCAATGATAACTGTAGCTCGACTTTTCTGCACCCTTTTTCGAAAGGCGAAATAAGCCCTACAGTATCGGACTCTCGTGGTTCTGAATCTGATTCCACAAACAAGTGCAATATGAAATGGATAATCACCAAAGAGTCTTAATCCGGCAAATCTTTTGAAAAATCAATTTTGAATCAAATTGCAAAAAATGGACTGCTATGTCAGATACAAAGTCACCAACTAAATATTTTATTTTGGAAAAATTTAGGAAGCCCATGACTCGTGCCAAAGGCCACGTGTCTGTCATCACCAAGATTGTCTCGGCTTGGGAACTTAGGTACGAGAGGGGAAGGTCATGAATGAATTGAGCACCCCTGCTCGCTCGATCAAAGATCGGCCTCTACTAATCATGATATGAATCTTATGTACATTATATGCTCTTGTTCCGTTTTATTAGGCTAGCATTACTGTGTGATGCGCACACACACAAGTATAGACTAACTTTGCAAGAATTGGAACATTTGATTCATGTTTGTTTTGAAATTTGTTTCGAAATATGTACCACTTGAAAAAGTGATCGCATATAAACATCACTCAAATTATTCCAATTCAAGCAATTAGCTTCCATCCACAGGCATTCAAACAGTTTATAGCACTTAAGCACTTAGCCTTATGGCAAACATGCTAAACATGGCAGCACTAACATACAATATGCTAAAGCGAGTAAAGGCTCACCTTGTAATCTAAGCCAAAAAGAGAAACAAGTTAGAAAAATACATGATTCCTAACTATGCAATATGAATAATGCAATACATGCGATATGCAATTTAATAGGTTCGGCTACTAATATGGCATATGAAGCAATTTGATAGCATGCGGTCTAAGCACGTATTCAAAGAAGCGTTAAACTAACAATGCAAGTTAGAATGATGAACCGAGCCTCGGTGCATGCAATACAAATGGATGCAAACATGAAGTATGCTAAACAAAACTTGATGTCCCTAAACTAACCATCATAAGAAGTTAAATAAAAGGGAGAAAGACGTGGGATTGGAAGACATACAAATTATTACATTGCGCTCTCATGAAGGAGAGTCCGAATGAATAAAGCTAATTAACTAACTAAAGCTAAGCTAATTAATTAACTATTACAAAACAAAATGAATAAACTAGCTAAGCTACTTAACTAATTATTACAACAACATAAGAATTAATTAACTATTCTAGTGAATTAACGATTACAACATCATAACTAGCTAACTACTTTAACTAATTATATAATTACAACATAAGTGCAATTAAAATAAGTAAGTAAGCTAAACAGTTAAGTACTAAGCTAACTACTCTGCCTCGGGAAGCGAGGGATGTTCATGTGCATGCTCGGTTTCCACCCGAAAAGGCCACTATTTTGCTTCCTGAGAGCCTCTGTTGCATAGAGAACACATATATTGTTGCCCACTTCTAGAGTAACTCTGCTTTGCCTCACAAACACACTACTGAATTCTGCATCCGAAGCCAGTCGGCCAGTGATGAGGGCCTGCCCGCCACCAATGATAGCCGGCCGGCCATCAAAGGTGGCCTACTGGCCATGGAAAATGGCCTGCCAGCCACTACTGCCCAGTTCACCTTGCTGTAACAGAGAACAAACAGAGCATGCACAGGGTATTCTTAAGGGTTGTTTACACAACTCACCCCCTCATTTTCATCAACAAATCAAAGGAGTAGCAAGCTTGGTTCATAAACCATCAACTCAAGCAATTTCATTGCATGATGACATATGAACCAAAGTGTGCAATTTCAATAAATGCAATGAAATGAAACTCTCAAAACCACCTCCCTATCATAGAAGATCAAGGGAAGTAGTGACCTTGGAAACTTGAACCATTTCATCACTAATGAGTATGAAATGACTCAAGCTTCCATGTGTTCAATTAACGTCTGATTGAACACAAACAAATTATTATCTTGCACATTTTTAGCCTCAATTTTGTTATATTATTTTAGATTACCAACCATTCTTTAATGAATTGAGTCCAAAGGGTAAGTTTAAGTCCTTTAATGGAAAGAGAGCTCAAATCAAGAGTTGTCTTAGGCATGAAAGAGACATCATACCGTTGGTAATGAACCCCCTAAGGGATTAAACCATTAAGCATGACACCTCACTCTCATGCTTTAAACAAACAAGTTGTTTGAACCACTTTCAAAGCAAAACAAAAGCCAAGAAAAGAGGAAGGTTGCAGAGATGATTAAGAATGAAAAGCCATAAATAAATGCAATCAACTCAAAGGAGATGGTGTCTAAGGCCTAGAACACCAAACTCATGAGGACAATTACATTATAAGCATGGAAAACAAAGCTCAAATGAAACTATCAACCAAAAATAGTGCTAAAACAGTCTAAAATCAGTCCTAAAGCATACTGGAATTAAGCTAAAAAAAGCTAGATTAATAAGCTAAAACATAGCATAAGCTAGGTTAGTAAGCAAGACACAAGGAAGGGAGGCCAACCCCTCCAATTTTGGACTTCAAAACATGATTTTAGCCACTGAAATAACTCTGAAAATCAGTATTTAAAAGCTCAAAAAAAGATAGTAAAAGGATGGGAAACACAAGGCACAAAGAAGGGTGAACCACTCCTCAACCTTTAATAGCCTTAGAACCCAAGTTTCAGCTCAAAAATATAGAGGTTTTACAGCCTAAAAAAAGTTAGAAAATTGCAAGAAAAAGTGTAAACAAAGTAAGCAAATAGGCAAAGCCTTATACCTTTGAAGAGGAAAACCAATTCCAAGCAACAAAACTAAGCAAACACACCCTCTAGAGCTCTAACAAGGCTCAAGAATACCTCAGCTCAAAGATGAAGAGGTTTGGTTAAGGGTGCATAGGCAAAGGTTAAGGATTTGTAAGCAAAAGTGTAGGAATTTGCTAGAGAGAGAGAGAATTGTAGAGAGAGAGGAAAAATTTTGCTCTAAATTTTTTCTAACCTTAATACATGAGAGGGAGGCCTCCTATATATAGATAACATGAATTTCCCTCAAGAATATCCAACCATACATGTGGGAGCAGATGCATGCACCTGTGCAAACAGCTGGCACAACTGTTACAAAATATCTGCAAAAGAAACTAGTGGCCGACAGGCCACATCAGTGGCTGGCAACCAAAAAGTGATGGTCGGCAGCCCAAAAAGGTGGCCGGCAGGCCACCGAGGGTTACAGGCTTGAAGAACCAAGGCTTGGTCTAAGAATGAAAGCAACGGGGGTACAGGGTTTGAAAGACGCAAAGCTGTGGTATTCCATTGAGGATTTCGAGCACTTGATGAGCATACAAACTTATCATCGGGTGTACATGCCATGACGTCCAAGCCGTAAGGGCCATCGAAAATGGGGTGTCTACAGTTGCCCCTCTTTGACAGAACCTGAAGTCATGAAATGACGTGAGTGAATGTCAAAGGCCGAAGATAATCCATTTTGACATGGCCATAAGACTTGGACAAACAATCAAGACAACAACAAATGGTTGTGCCCTTAGGCTACCTACGTATCCTTTTACAAGGAATCAAACCAGCGTAGTTCTGGGGCATGATGCAAATAATATGCACAATGCAACTTTGAAAGCTGGACTTACATGCTACGCAAAGCCGGCTACTTTGAAAACTTATGATCATGCAAGATGATGCAATAAGCAATAACAAATGCAATAAGTAATAACAAGATAACAAAATGAATGAGCAACTTCAAGCTGTAGACACCCTATTTTTGTCTGCCCTTAAGACTTGGGCGCCTCAGGTTGATCACTCAGTGATGAAAGTTATGTTATGCAAATGTTCGATTTCTTTAGCAAGGTGAGCTCCAAATCCCAGCCTTACACCCCATTTTGGACCAAAAATGATTTTGACCAAAATTATTTTAGACCTTAAAACCCTCTCTTTCAAAATAATTTTGAAAATGCTTCTACGATGTTCCAAGGCTCGCATTTTATTAAATATTGCGCTTTTCGGTAAACTAAGCAAGGACAAAGTGGAAATAAATGAAAGAGAGGTGAAATCTTTGAAACGTCTTTCAAAACATCTTATTTATAGGTTTGGAGTTGAAGAAAATAAGGGGGAGGGAAGAAAACTAGTTGGGGGAAGAGTTAGGCACGAATTCGTTAAGACAAAATTGAGCAGCCTTCACTAAAATAGGCATATCTGTTTGCACACTTAGAATTTAGATGTAAGGCCACCTCCATTGGAAACTAGACTTTAGGGGATTCAATTTGGACTCAAGAATGACCTGAAAATGATTCCGGATGAAGGAGATATACCTGTTTGAAATTGGGCCAAAAAATAGATTTTTGTGGCCGGCCACAAATAGTGGCTTGCCTGCTAGTAGTGAAAATTTTGACCTCTTTTTGAGTTGATTGACCTACTTTTGGGGGGGTGCCATCCACCGATGTGTTTTTCCGTCCACCAGTGATGGCCTGCCGGCCACCAGTGTCAAAAAATCAGATTTTCTGCAAATATTTTCCTCCAGCTGTTTCCACAAAGTTCTAGCTGTTCATTTGTTGATATTTCGACCTGAGGCTCTTTTTTGCTATATATACATGACCCATCTCTCATATTTCAAGGTTAGAAAAATTTTGGGAGACTCTCTCTCTAAATCTCTCTCTTTCTGTACATTTCTCTCTCTCTCTTGCAAAATTGTGCACATTAGCTTAGATATACTACACTTTTGCATATACCTCCTCAATAAAAGTTGTTCATCTTTGAGCTGAGATTCCTTGAGGCCTTCTTGGAGCTTTAGAAGGTGGTTTTGGCTTGAATTGTTACCTAAAATTGTTCTTTGCTTCAAGAGGTATAATACTCCCCTTTAAAGCTTGTTTTGCATACTTGTTTTTCTTATCTTTTCCCACTGTTTTGGGGCTGATTTTGAACTGTAAAAAACTCTGTTTTTGTGGCCTAAAGATAGTGGTTTGAGGCCATTTTCAGTTAGGAAGTGGTTCACCCTTCTTACTTCTTTGTTTGTAAAGCTTTTGTACTTTTGTTCACCACTTTCAAACCAATTTTTTTGGCCTTTTTAACCACTGAATTTTAGAGGTTTTTCAGTGGCAAAAAACTCATTTTGAAGTCCAAATTTGGAGGGGTTAGCCTTCCTTCTTTATGTCTTGTTTCCACGCTTAGTTAGCTTTATACGTTAGCATGTTTTTCTAATTTAACTTAGCTGAAGTCCAGCATGTTTTAGCCTCTGAAATAGCCAGCTTTAGCTCTACTTTGGGCTGGTTAGATCATTTGAGTCTTGTTTTGCATGGTTGTAGTGTAATAGTCTTCACAAGTTGGTGTTTTAGGGTCTTAGACACCTCTTGTTTGAGTTAATAGCATCTTTTGGTGTTGTTTTTCACTCCATTTCAGCACTATAAACTCTGCAACCTCCCTTTTTGCTTTACTCTTTCATTTGCTTTTGAGGGTTGTTTCAAGCTTGGGATCCTTTAAGCTTGAGATTGAGGTCATGCTTAATGGTTTAATCCTCTTTGAGGGTTCATTATCAACAGAATGATCTCTCTCTTGCCTTACATTATCCCTTGGTTGACACTTCTTTCATCTTAGAGGACATTCACCAATGGACAACTTGATTAAAGAATGATTTGGTAACTAAAATGTGCAAACAAAATTGGCAAGTAAAAGTGGCAAGATAAGCATTCTTTGTGTTGCATTGCATGTGTTCAAATTGGACGTTAATTTAAACACAAGGAAAATGGGACATTTCATACTCAAAAGTGACGAAATGTGCCGTTTTCTTAGGTCTCCGCTGCCCTTGATCATGCATAATAGGGTGATGGCATTTGAGTCTTGTTTTTATTCATTGAACTTGTAGAAATTGGTCCTTTAGCCATCATGCATAGAAATTGCTTGATTGATGGTTTCAGGGCCAAATGTATCACTCTTTTGAGCTTGTGTTGATGATAAGGGGTGATACATGATACAAACAACCTGTGAGAGCACCCATTTCTTGCTTTGTTTTGTCCTCTGTTGCAGCAAGGAAAGACTTGGCTTTAGTGGCCGGCAAACCCTCATCAGTGGCCGGTAACCCCATAGTGTTGGCCGGCAAACCCTTATCTGTGGCCGACCGGCCACCAGTGAAAAAATTCAGTATTGTGCTTTTGAAGCAGAGCAGTGCTGATCTGGAGAAGGAAAACAGTGTAGTGTTGTGCAACAGAGACAATTAGTGGCAGACAGTGGATGTTCTTCAAGTGAAAAAATCGAGCATGCATGCATCCCTCGTTTCCCGAGGCCATTTAGTTAATTTGCTTAGTTAATTAGTTGTAGCTAATTCATGCAAATGTTGTAACTATTTAAGTAGATTAGTTAATTAATTCTTGTTGTAATTAATTAGCTTAGTTGCTTTGTAATTAATTAGTTAAGTATTTAGCTAATTAGTTTGTTTTGTAATATTTAATTAGCTTAGATAGTTAATTAGTTCATGTTATGTAATTAATTAATTAAATAGCTTAGTCTAATTGATTAATTAGTTAAGTGTGTTGTATTAATTAATTTGCTTAGAGTAAGCTTTTTATTTATTCAAAGTGTTGTAATAATTAGTTACGTAATGTAGCTTAGCTAGTTTCATTTGGACCCTCCTTCGCGAGGGCGTAATGTTGTAATAAGTGTACGTGTGTGCGTGTATGTCTTTCAACCCCACATCTTTCTCCCTTTTATTTACCCGCTTTTGATGGTTAGATTAGGGAAATGTTTCAATTAGCATAACTTATGTTTGCATCCATTCATTCGTATTGCATGCACCGATGCTCAGTACATCATTCAAACTGTATTGCCATTTCAATAGTTCTTTAAATACGTGTTTAATCGCATGTTGTTTAAATTGCTTCATATGCCATATTAGTAGCCGAGCCTATTATTTGCATTCTTCGCATGTGTTGCATTAGGCATCTTGTATAGTTAGGAATCATGCATAGTTTTTTAACTCATATCTTTTTGGCTTGGAGTACTAGGTGCGTTTTTATGCTTTAGCATACTCGCATAAATGTGAATGTTGCCATGATTAGCATGCTTGCCATGAGGCTAAATGCTTATTTACTAAACCACATGAATGCCTGTGGATAAAGGCTTGTTGTTTGAATTGTAACGATTCAACGAATGTGGGTTTTAAGCCCACTTTGTTGAGTGGCAAATCATATTTTAAGCCCAGTATGTTTGGTGGCAAATCCGCAAACTTTAAACCCACTTGAGGTGGCAAATTGAAACCATTTTCACAAACAAACATGAGTTGAATTGTTCCAAATTGAGCAAACTAGTCTATACTTGCTTGTGCGCATCACATAGTAATGCTACTTTAATAATTGGAATAAAAGCACATGATGTTTATAAAAAATCATATCATGATTAGTAGATGCCGATCTTTGATCGGGTGAGCGGGGTGCTCAGTTCATGACCTTCCCCTCTCGTATCTAAGTTCCCGAGCTGAGGAAACTTTGGTGATGACGGACATGTGGCCTTTGGCACGAGTCATGGGTTTCTTAAATTTTTCCAAAAATAAAATATTTAGGTGGCAACTTTGTATCTGGCAAAGCAATCCAATTTTGGCATTTTTTATTCAAAATTAGTTTTCCAAAATGATTTGCCGGATTTAGACTCTTTGGTGTTTATCAGTTTCACATTGCACTTGTGAAATTAGATTCAGAACCACGGGAGTCCGAACTGTAGGGCTTTCTTTTCAAACCTTCCAAAAATGGGGCACGAAAAAGCCGAGCTACAGTTTCTGGCGACTCTACTGGGGATTTAAAGAACTTGACTCGAACTCATGATATGTTGTTTTATCTACACTTATCTGTTTCTTTGCATTTACATTTGCATTGGTGCGCCTAAGTCACTATGTTTGCCATCTACTATTCCTAAACGGTTTGCCAGAGGCTTGCTTGGAAAAGCTTTCCAAAAGGTTGACCGGTTAATGTAGACACCCCACTTTTGACTACCCGCAAGACTTAGACGCTTGATTTAGTACACTCAATGATAAAAGTTGAATTACGAATTCGCAGCGATTCAGAATCAATCAGGCTTCCGAAATAGCTTCACATCTTCAACATTTACCTTGTTTGAACCGTTGGGTCTCATTTTTGGACCATTTCTCACCCTGAGCTGAGTTTGAACCAAAAAAATAGGGGAGGCCATCAAGGCCCGGCTGTGTATTGGTGATGGCCGGCCGTGGCTATGAATGGCCGGTTGGCCTTCGATGGCGATAAACACTGTTCTGGGCGAGAGGTCGCCAGCTGTCCATTTTTGAAGATATTTGTCACCTTTTCAGCGCGAATTCTATAAAACCGAAGCTCTAGGATTGTTTTGAGGGTTGAACAAATATCTAGAAAAGAGATATACACCTTGAGAGCCTTGACTCCTCCTTCTTCCATTACAAGGCATCCTTTGAGCTAACCTAGTTTGATTACACCACCACTACACACCCATACAACTGTCTTTGATCATCCTAAAGCCTTGGTTGATCTTGAGGAAGTGTAATTCAAGCTTGAGAGTGCATTGAAATTGAGTTGGAAACTCTAAGAGCAAGCTTGCTTCTTGAAAGGTATAAGCTTGCTTTCTCTTTCCTTGCTTTCATTTTTGTTCTTTGCTCCATCATTTTTGCTGTTTTGGTTGTTTTTGAGCTTGTTTGAAGTGTTGGAGTTGAGTTTGAAAGGGTTACCAAAATGGTAGAAAGAGCTTGCTCTTTCTACACCTTTATTTCATAACCTAAACTCTTCTCCTTTTCACTCTCTTTCCTTGGTATTCATATTGATTTTCAGAGGTTTAAGAGGGCTAAAAATCATGCTTTGAAGCTCCAAAAATGGAGGGATTAGCCACCCCTCCTTATTTTTGTTATTTAGCCTTCAATTCTTATCTTTGTTGCCTAGCTTTTTTGCCCTCTTTTCATGCATGTTCTATCTCTGATTTGCATGTATTTGGGATTGTTTTGAGGTTATCTAAGCCTTTCCATTTGGTTCACACCTTGTTAGGCACCCTTGAGGTTACATAGTTAACATACCTTTTGTTAAACATGCTTTTTTGGTTCATTTCACATGCTTTGAGGCTAAAATTCACTAATCAATTAATGAATCCATATCTTTCATTCATGAGAATGGTTTAAACCAATCGAGGTTATTCAAGGCATGTAAAGAAGACCTACACTTAATGGCTTAATCTCTTCGGAGATTCATCGTCAACGGTGTAGTCTCCTTCTCATGTTTTAGAGGGACCTCTTGTTTGACATCACTTCTCGGTTAGAGGACTTTAAACATCATATTTGGACAAATGGACTAATGAATGGCTAGGCCTAAAACAATTGGTTTGAAATTTGAATCAACACACTTAAAGAAAATGGCTTGAATAGCTTGAACTTGGCCGGAGCCAAGTTTCTTGTGTCAAGGGTCATCAAGCATCAATTCATGGTGTTTTTGATGTCCTTGAAGTGTCTCAACTTCCTCTTTTTGAGTTCATTCCATGACAAAAGGGGAGGGGTAGTCCATTTGCATTGCATTAATTGATTTTTGCTCCAAAATGATATCCGAGATCATCAAGCGATTATATCGCTCATTGATGGTTTTGGAGTCAATCCCAACCTTCTCTTGAGGCTTTCCTATGACAGAGAAGGAAGGAAATACAAATAGAGCTTGAAAATGCTCCGTCTGCACTGATTTCACCTCAGAGCACAAAAACAGAGTTTGCACCAAATCAATGCACGGCCGGCCCTCTGTGGGCCTGGCCGGCCATTAGTAATGCACGGCCGGCCCTTGGTGTGTGGCCAGTAGTGCAATTTTGCAGAAACAGAGGCAGTGGATGAAGGTGAAACAGAGGCAGTCTGGGGCAGACAGAGCAGCTTTCAGGCTATGCACATGCAACCTTCATCCATCTTCCTTGGTGCTCATATCGAATGCGTTTGATTGCTTCAATTGATTCATTAGTATAATGAATTATGTTGTAATATTTGCTTAATTAATTAGTGGTAGCTAATTCATGCAAACGTTGTAATTATTTAAGTAGAATAGTTAGTTAATTACTTTATGTTGTAATTAATTAGACTAGTTGCTTTGCAATTAATTAGTTAAGTATTTATCTAAATTGGTTTGCAATATTTAATTAGCTCAGAATAGTTAGTTAAATTTTGTATTGTAATAATTAGTTAGCTTAATTAGCGTAGCTAGTTAGCTCTTATTCATTCAGACCCTCCTTCGTGAGGGCATAATGTTGTAATAAGTGTGCATGCATGTGTATATGTTTTTCTAACCCCACGTCTTTCTCCCTTTTATTTAATCGCACTTGATGGTTAGATTAGGGTCATGTTTCAATTAGCATATGGCATGCTTGCATCCATTCATTTTGTCTTGCATGCACCGAGGCTTGGTGCATCATTCAAACTGCATTGCAATTTCAATACTTCTTTGAATACGTGTTTAATCGCATGTTGTTCAAATCAATCCATATGCCATATTAGTAGCCGAGCCTATTAATTGCATTATCACATGTGTTGTATTAGGCATCTTGTATAGTTAAGATTATACATTTTTTCTAACTAGTTTTTGTTTTGGCTTGGAGTACTCGGTGAGTCTTTACGCTTTAGCATACTTGCATGAGTGTGATTGTCATATTGCCATGTTTCGCATGCTTGCTATGAGGCTAAATGCTTACTTGCTAAACTCCATGAATGTCTGTAGATGAAGGCTTGGTATTTGAATTGGAACGATTCAACGAATATGAGTTTTAAGCCCACTTTGTTGTGGCAAATCTGTATTTTTTAAGCCCACTTGAGGTGGCAAATTCAAACCATTTTCATAAACAAATATGAGTTGAATTATTCCAAATTGAGCAAACTAGTCTATACTTGCATGTGTGCGTCATATAGTAAGCTAGCTTAAATAAACCGGAATAAGAATACATAATGTTTATAAAAAAACATATCATGATTAGTAGAGGCCAATCTTTGATTGAACGAGCGGGGATACTCAATTCATGACCTTTCCCTCTCGTACCTAAGTTCCCGAGCCGAGACGACTTTGGTGATGACGGACACGTGGCTGTTGGCACGAGTTAGGGTTTCCTAAATTTTCTCAAAATAAAATATTTAGGTGGCGACTCTGTATCTGGCAAAACAGTCCAATTTTGGCATTATTTGATTTAAAATAAGTTTTTCAAAACGATTTGCCAGATTTGAAATCTTTGGTGATTATCAGTTTCACATTGCACTTTGTGAGACTAAATTCAGAACCACGGGAGTTCGAACTGTGAGGCCTTCTTTTCAAACCCTTTTCGAAAAGTGGGGTGCGAGAAAAAGGCGAGTCCACAGTTACAGGCTTTGCCACGATGGGAATACAACCCTTGGATTTGGACTACCGCTGTACCGTTTGATCCTCCTTTCACTTCTCGGTGTTAGGTATGAGAGGTATATTAGGTAGTCTTGTTGAGGCACATTTTTTGGCCAATCAGCCTAGTTGCATATCAAATGCCATAGAGACTATTCCAAACTAAGATAGGTTGCTTACCCGAATGCAGGATTGCGTAAAAACCGCTTTGTTTGCATAGTGAACCCTAGTTCTTGGCAAAATTAGGACAAGGTAACCCTACCCCCTCATAGGGGTGCTTTGGCTCTTATTTAACTTGTATGTGCTTTACAGTGAAACTGTACAGGGATGTGTGTATCAGTTGCGAGTTTGGTATCTGTTTTGGGATAGAAGTCAGTATAGACTACAGTCACTCAACTGTGATCGTATCTGTTCTCGTGAAATTAGGGCTGAGGTGCTGTCTATTTTCTCTTTTGCTAGGTAGTCCTAAAACCATAGCTTCAGAAGGCTCCGATATCCCCCGGGTACTCTGGATTTGTATCGATAGACTTTGTCAGGTCAGAATTTGTTCAGAGGAAACCAGAGTTTACCTCACTCCCCCTTGGGTACAAGATGGAGGAGAATCAGGCAGGATTCACCAGTGCAGTGTCTACAACAGTCACCCTTCGATTCACTAGTGTCCAGTCAGGTCCGGGAACGGTCATATGCTTCTCACTCAGCGCAAGTTCAAATGCCGATTCTAAATGGCACAACATTTCCCATCCAGTGTGGAAGAACTCATGCAGCACCTACAACAAACAGTTAAAGCTCTGCAGCAAGACACTGCTCGTCAGGCCGAGGTCACAGCCTATCAGACTGAGGTGATAAATAGGCTGCAACAACAACAGCCACAACCGGCCGCGGCTTCTGCATCTCATACACCTCCTATGGGTAACCCGACACCCGGAGCCATTGCCCATACTGCTCATGTCCAAAAGAATCAGGGTAATCCAGCAGAGCCGATCCCACCACAAACTTCCAAAGCACCTATGTCTCAAATCGAGGCTCCGTTTGAATTCGAGGTTGACCCAACTGCCCTCAAGGTCAATAAACTGGAGAAGTTATTCAAACGAGCACAGGGAGTGAACTCCATCTTGGATATAGAGGATGGGTATACTGATTCTGTAGTTACCTTACCGGAGCGGTTTAAGATGTCGCATATTGACCGTTTCAATGGCTCTGGAGATCCAATGGTGCATTTACATCTATTTTCTGATATTCTGAGGCCAATGGGTTTGACCCGGGCCCAAAAGTTGTCACTATTCGGCCAAACCATGTCTGGAATAGCCGCAATCTAGTATGCAAAATTGGAGGACTCTGTGAAATAGAACTGGGAAGAGATGGTTGAGGCCTTTGTTGCTCAATATTCCTACGACACATAGATCGAGGTCACAACTCGTGATCTCAAAGCCACCCGCCAAGAGATAAATGAGGGTTTCTTAGAGTTCGTGACGAGATGGAGAGAGAAGGCCTCGATGATGACTACAAGGCCTTCTGAAAAAGATCAGATCATGATGATTGTTCAGAATCTGCATGGCAAGTTACTGCAGAAGATGATTGTTCTACCTCTGTTTGCCTTTCCAGAGCTTCATGAAATGGGGATTCAAATCGAGGATACCATCAGACAAGGGATCTTTGTGGAAGATAATGAGCCTTTGAAGAAGAATGTTGTTCGCAGTTCCAATGCTACTACTAATGGTAGCACAGCTGTGAAATGCTCAGAAGTAAACACGGTCACCGTTCCCCTCAATGGCCAAAAACCAACCACTTCAACTCGGCCCCTAGCCCGAAATTTTCATCCTCTTCACATGAGTCTCTCTCAAGCTTTGAAAATGCTGCGAGAAAAATAGTACCTAGAACTTCTAGAACCCGACCCTTTCCAAATCCTCTTCCACTAAGATATGACCCAGCTAAATACTGTGCCTATCATCAACAACACGATCATGATACAAACCGTTGCATCCGCCTCCATCATAAGATTCAGGATCTTATTGACGAAGAGATCATGGCTCCACCAAAAGGACCTCAGGCCACCACTAACCTATTACCTCCACACCTCAACCTAATCCATACACTGCCATCCATCTACAACCCCAGCATATATATCATCCTAGCCCATTTACCTAAGCCTGAGGTGTTTATTCTAGAAAGCACGGACTTGTGTATGATGGATGCACTTGAACCCCAATCATCTCAAACCCACGAACCCACTACTTCTGAGCTAATGAGCATGATTAAAGATCTTCAGAGAACTGTGGTAGATCTAGCCTTTGGGATATTGGCTCCATCATCGACCACATCACATACCAGGAATTTCATGTCAAAAGGCTCCCCAATCTTGGGACGAGTTGCATTTGAAGAAGGCCAATCCCTTGGCAAAGTGGAGGCAAATGACAAGAATAAGGTAATGGCAGGCATTGGTCCCTATGAACATCTTCAGTGGGCTATTGAGGCTTTGAAAGCCGAAGGACTGAAACAAACAGCATGTGCTCGCAGTTGTTGCAAAGATTGTGGATGACACTTTTGCCACTCAGGATAACAGCATTCTGAATTAAGGGGCAAGCCGGGAAAATGGATGTCGTACCAAAAATGCCCCTTTCAGTTTCAATCCCACACCCATAAGAGATCATCAAACCTAGTCAACACTTGCCAAGCCCTCTGTCAAGCCTGTCAAAACTGGTAGCCGCACCTTCAATCCCCTCTACATGACTTTGTCTAAAGCTCTCCAAATCCTTATAGGACAAGGCCATCTCAAACCCCTTGACCATTGGCCTCTCCCAGATCCCCTTCCAGCCAGGCATAATGCTGCCAAGTACTGTGCCTTCCATCAAAAAACCGGTTATGACACTGACGGTTGTTATCGTCTTCACCATAAAGTTCAAGATCTGATTGACAACGAGGTTATCGTCGCACCAGGTCCTGCAAAGTCTATCGACACTGGATCAATGAACTGGGGAGATAATATGACTATGTGATCGGGGAGAAACCACCTGCTGATGGCACTCTTTTTACTCCAGATGTGGTGGATGGAACGCACTATTTTAGCAATTTGCAAATGTTGTTTATTTTACTTTCAGACTTTTGTATTGAGTTAGTCTATTGAGTCAGTCTTTTTATATTGAGTCAATCTTGCTGTGTCGGAGGTTGGTGATTTCGGGCGTGTTAACTCGGGCATCACTTTCTTGTTTTGTGTTTGTCTTTTACACCGTTTCGTTTGCGTCTGTTTCTGTCATTGAGCTAATTGCACCAGGAGATCTGAATGAAACGACAGTACTTTTCCACCTACTTCTCTGTGCCTTTAAGTCATTGCATTGACCAAAATTTTTCAAAACTTTTCTAACACTGTGGTGAAAACAAAGAGGAAGGAATTTTCTCGGGATTTGCAAAAATTTGATCGATTGAGAGGAAGAGAGGTGTGATAACCCTGCTCTATATTATGCTACTTAATCTTAATTGTGATTGTGATTATGTGTTTGATATGATTTTGAGTGCCATTTATATAAATATATGTGGTTTTGAATTTCTATCTGTTCACCGTAGGAATATCTGTTCAAATTCCTGTTATAAACTGAAAATTGAAGGCCTTATCGGCCACAGAAACCGAAATTGACTACGCCATTGTGATTGGCGTAATTTTTAGAGCCTACGGTGAAATTTAATTGAAAATTTATTCGGATCAAATTAAACGGATTAAATTGATAGTATAGTGCTTGATTAATTAGTATTAATAAGTGTGACTGAGAGAGAGACTATAAAAAGGGGCTCTAATACACTTATATACATTTGTTTTGAGCTCAAAGCTGAAAATCACTCTAAAGAGAGGGAGTGAGGGTCGGTTAGAGAGAGAGGGAGCTCAAGTTGATGAATTGCTCAAGAAGCTTGAAGATTTTGGAGTGTAACTCAAGGATTAACCATAGTTTGGAAGATTTGAGCCTCTAGGTAAGTAAATTCATGGATTTTAGTTTGTAACTTTGTGAATTCAAAGTTGAATGGTGATTAAGAACATGAATTGAATTGATTGTGATGAAAATGAGTTGGTTTTGATAAATTGGAAGTCAATATACACATGCATGTAGGAATTGCCATGAATTTGTATGTTTGAGCTTGAAATACATGATCCATGTTGAATCTTTGATTGAAGTTCATGCTTTTGATCATCTCTTCATCCTTTAAATTGAGAATGAGACCTATATCTCACATGCATGTACAATTCATAAAAGTGTGAGTTTTGAATACATGAAATTGTTATGTTGGAAATAAGTTTGGTGTAATTTGGGACATGCATGTGGTTAATTCATGAAATTGAGCTTCATAATGTGATGAATTTGGTGTTATATCATGTTAGTAGATGTATATGGGAACTATAAGTCATAAAATGCAAGATATGTTGATTTGAATGCAAGTTTGAAGCTCAAGAACAGTTCTGGAAAACCCAGAATTCGGCATGTCTGCTCGAGCGGAGAAAGTGCCGCTCGAGCGTGAAATGCAAGCTCCCAGAACTTTTTGCAGACATGGATGTCTGCTCGAGCGGGGAGCCATGTAGTGCGACCTTTAGCTTGAGCATCCGAATTCACGCTCGAGCGTAAAAATGAGGCAACCAGTACTTTTGCAGACAAGGGGGTCCGCTCAAGCGGGGAACCTGCGCTCGAGCGGGGAACCCTGTTTTTGAAATTTTGTAAAGTTGAATTGAGATTCATTTTCCGTTCTCTTCCATCTCTAAGCACTCTTAGGCAGGCATTAAGCATTGTAAATGAGTTAAAAGGATAAGAACGGAGCCTAAGAGGAATATATGCATTAAGAACGGAATGAATCGTTTATGACCCATTATATTCATGAAATGTGTAGGGTCAAGCACGAGGGCAAATCTACCGGCAGATCACAGTGAGTAATATCTTAACAAAGATATCTGAAGTATGTTATTTGTCCAATTGCTTACTTTCATATAAGTCTTGTAAGTTTGTTACATTGAATTGGGGACAAATATTTGTTATGCCATGTAATTAGGCCAAAGGCCGTTGGATACAATTGATTGGGCCGGAGGTCGTTTAACATGGATGATTGGGCCAAAGGCCGTCTGATACAAATGATGGTCTGATACGAATGATAGTCTGACATGAATGATAGTATGACATATGAATGAATGGGCCAGAGGCCGTATGACATGAATGAATGGGCCAGAGGCCGTATGACATATGAATGAATGGGCCATAGGCCGTATGACATATGAATGAATGGGCCAGAGGCCGTATGACATGAATGAATGGGCCAAAGGCCAATGACATGAATGAATGGGCCAAAGGCCGTTTGACACGAATAATTGGGCCAAAGGCCGTCGGACATGAACGGTTGGGCCAAAGGCCGTCGGGTATGAGTTAATTGGGCCCGAGGCCATTTGACACGTCTGGAACTTTAGTCGAGTGATACATTAAATAGAAACATGAATTGGCCCTAAGGCCATCTGATGTAACTGTTTCGAAGATTGTTCATGTATCTTCCTTATTTGATATTATTCACTGGGCTTTCGTTCACGCTCATTCATGTCTATGTAGGTGAGCCAGGGAACGTCCAAACCCAACCTCGGTGAAATATGTGAGAAACAATCAAGGTTTTGAAGAGTCAGCCCAACGTCTCACGCACGAGACTTGTCTTCGCCTCTTTTGTTCTTTTGTCATAGTTTTGTTATGTTGGCGAGAACATTGGATTACTTTTGTATATAAACTTTGGGTTTGACTGACTTAGACTTAAATGATCCTGTGTGTACAATTTATATGTTAACTTCCCTCTGATGTGAGTTATTGACGAATACTTATGTGAAATGTTATGAAGTGCATAAAAGCACAGCTCTATGGACAAAGTTTTAAATTTACTTCCGTTTGGCCCCTTTATTCTAATGAGTTACATCTTATATGGTTTGAGGCCGTAGGTAATCTCTTGATTACTGGCCGGTTATGTCCTTAACCCATAGGGGCGGGTTCGGGTCATGACAAGAGGCATGCTAAGCCCTTAATAAATGAGATCATGTTTGTTAATGTGAGTACTAAGAAGGATCCCAGCTTGATCCAGATTGGTTCTATATTGTCTTCAGAAGAGCACGAGCGACTAGTCACCTTATTAGAAGATTTCAAAAAATGTTTTACGTGGTTCTACGAAGACATGCCTGGAATTAATCTTGAGATTGTACAACATAGGATCACTCTTAGCCTCAAGACTCGACCCTTTTGCTTTCAAACCTTGAACCTTGATTCAGAATGTTCAATGATCAACCAAAATAGGAGGTTTGCATGGTTGGATTGGAAGCAACCCTTGAACTAGGGGCAAGAAGGTCAAATGTGATCAAAAGAAGCTTGCAAAGTTGGATGAGAAGCATCCCTTGAACTAGGGGCAAAAAAGGTCAGATATGCTCGAAGATTCAAAGATGGGTCATTTCGCCAACCAATGAAGACCAGCAAGAAAGCCAAATCCCAAAATCTGAAAGAAGAGGAATTATTACTGAAGGACAATCGAGTTCCTATCCACAACACTAGGGGCAAATTTAGACCCCAATGGGATGGGCTCTTACATCATCAAGACTATTTAGTTAGAAACAACAACCATTCTCCTGGATTCAGATGGCTTAGAGATCCTACGGCCAATCAACATGAACAAGTTAAACTTTTCTATCCTTGAGAGGCTTGTTGGGCCGAAAACCCTGAAGGGCGACCTAGGCAAAAGTTAGAGCAAGAAGAAAAAGAAAAAGAACAAACTTGAAAAAAATGGAAACAAAAGAAAAAGAAAATAAACAAAAGAAAGAGAAAAGAGAAAAATAATGAAAAGAAAGAAAAAATAGAGCTCGCAAAGTTGAAAACCTGAAAAGGCGGCCTTGGCAAAAGTTAGAGCACAAAAGGAGAGTGTCAACACCTGAGTGCACCTTAACCTCCAGAACTACGTATGGCTTGATTCCCATCTTTGGGATACGTAGGTAACTTCATCCTGAAGTTCGGCCCTAACCATTTCCAGCCTGCTTGGTTCACCCATGTTCATTGACTTATCCTTGTTCAAACTCGGCTATCCTTTCCATGTGCAAATTGGCTCATCTTCGTGCTCATCTTTATTTAAATTCAGTTGTCCTATTCTGTTACAAGATTCAGCTGCAAGACAATTCAAGTTCAAATATGAGGTTGTGCATCTCAAGAGTAAATTCCACGTTAATTGAGCAGTGGCCATATGCAAAAACAGTTTTGAGTTTTTTTTAATGAAGTTGACTAATTTTCTCAAAAATTATTTTATTTTTCCAAAACTGGACCATATCTTGGACCCAAAAAAGAAAAATTTTCAGTGCTCACAACCTGATTTACATGATTTCAAATCAAAAAATCAAACAAGCATGTTAATCAAACTCTCATGTCGGTCAAAATTGTTTTAGCAAAAAGCCAAAAATAAAAATGGTCAAAATAATGAACTAGGGGCACAGTCGAGTCAGGGTTTCTTTCTTTTCCCCATTATCAATGTACTCGCCAGAAAAGGCACAACTGAAGCTAACAACAGAGGGCCGAAAGCTCTCTTATCCTCAAAACAGTAAGGTATCAAGCCAAGTGCGAAGCACAAACTGGAATGGAGCAGGATATTCCACTCCCTTATCTGGACAAGTCTGATCATATCCAAACCGGCCAAGGGCATCGTCAAGATGTCAGTTGCAGATCTGCTATACATCCAGTCACGTCACAACCTTTTGTGGGAGAAACTCACTATTTGTGAGCGAAAAAATGAGAATTTAGCAGAATACCAAGGGTAAGAGCCCACAACTTCTTACTTATCCATCAACCATCTGGGAAGGGATAAAAAATAAGAGAGATTAAAGAATAGAGAGATGTGCGCCGAGAGAAAAAGTAAGGAAATGACTTTTTAGAGAAAATAGAGATTGAGTGCCAAAGTGATGTGAGAATCGCAAATAAGAAAGGGTGGGAAAAAATACCTGGAGAAACTGTGGGCTCCCTGTGAACCGAGAGGTCTCTCGCCATTGTAACACATCCAAGTGTTGTGTTTGTTGTTTTTGTTTGTCTCGATTCTTGTTTCGAGTCGTTTAGAGTGTAAATGTTTGTGTTTAGGTTTGTTTTACTTTGTTTTTCCTTTATTGAGTCGTTTTGACTGTGGTCAGTCATAGGCTCAATACCCAGTTAAGAAATCATTCTTGGTTTCAATTGTAAAAATAAATCGTTTTGTGCTTAGAGTGTCGTGCCATTCCCAACAGGATGTACAAAACAAAATTCCTTCTTTCATAAACTGTAGGTTCCAACCTCGATCAATAGAGGGAGCTTTAGAACAAGGACATATCTGAAGCTACATGGGTTCCAGACTGCAAAGCAAAAGAAAAGAAAGAATTTGGAGCATCCTAGTGTGTTTCAACTTCAGCAATTTCTAAGATTGCATTCCAGATGCACCTTCTCAGGCCTTGTCTTTTCTCCGGAGAATGAGTGTACCTCTACCTCAAGCTCAAGCTCAAGCTTGCTTCAAGCCAGAATGGCGATCAAAGTGCTATCCCCGAACACCATTCCTTGCCAGAGGTGTCTTAGTTTTGTTTGCAATGAGTTCCTAGGAGACCAACTGCGACGGTGGAAACTAGAGTTTGAATGGCGAAGCCTAGAACACAATGGTTTAGAATTTCTGAGACTAAAGTCTGGTTTAAATACCCAGGGGTGTATCCTCAGCTTGAAATTTGTATGACAGCCTATAGATTGGGATAGCGTGTGTGCACCTCAATTCTGGATACTGATCCAACCTAGTCTGTCACCCCGTTGAAGAATAAGGAAAGTTATGAATATGATCAGGAAGAAAAGTGGCATCCATGGCTTCTACATGAAGAACCCTTGTCAGCATTTGAGGGCCTTTGAACTATGAGTTGAAGGTAAGAGTTCGAAGAACACAAGGGGGAGATCCCTGTCAGAGTAGAGCAGTTCATCGCCACTCACCCCATAAGGTGCTTTTTAAAGCGCCGTTTTGTTTGTTTATTGCATTTCTCTAAGCATCATGCACTATATTGCTTGTAACATGTATCATATCATCGCACATATTACATTTATTTGCATTTTGTGTTCTCTTGTTTCATTTATCCTTTTACGCTAAGCAGCGTTTAAGATCGTTGTCCCCCAGGGTTTTCTTAGGACACGTGGAACGCACCCCTGATTGGTTTTTCTTAGGACCTCTTCTTACTATTTCAGCGTGGTTAGAGTGTCCATTTTCTCACACAATTTCAGCGTGTTTGGAATTTACCTCAGGACGCATGGAATGCGCCCCTGAGGGCTTTCTCAGGACCTCTTCTCACGATTTTAGCGTGGTTAGAGTATCCCTTTTCTCACACGATTTCAGCGTGTTTGGAATTTATCTCAGGACGCGTGGAATGTGCCCCTGATTGGTTTTTCTTAGGACCACTTCTCACGATTTCAACGTGGTTAGAGTATCCCTTTCCTCGCACGATTTCAACGTGTTTGGAATTTATCTCAGGACGCATGGAACGCGCCCCTGATTGGTTTTTCTTAGGACCTCTTCTCATGATTTCAGCATGGTTAGAGTGTCCCTTTCCTCACACGATTTCAATGTGTTTGGAATTTATCTCAGGATGTGTGGAACGCGCCCCTGATTGGTTTTTCTTAGGACCTCTTCTCATGATTTCAGCGTGGTTTGAGTGTCCCTTTCCCCACACGATTTTAGTGTGTTTGGAGTTTATCTCAGGACGTGTGGAAAGCGCCCCTGAGGGATTTCTTAGGACCTCTTCTTACGATTTCAACGTGGTTAGCGTATTCTTTTCCTCACACGATTTCAGTACGTTTGAAATTTATCGGTTTTCCTAGGACCTCTTCTCACAATTTCAACGTGATTAGAGTATCTCAGGACACGTGATGCGCGAGCCTAGGTATGTTTTATCTCGGGACACGTGAAACGCGACCCTAAGCAATTTTCGATCCTCAGTTTACCCTGAGCGGTGTTTTCTTTCCTCGTCCTGTATTTTGGCGTGGTTGGAGTTTGTTTTACAGCTTTTTGCATGAAAGCTTGAAGCTGCTCATTCATATGTTGTTATCTTGCTTATTGCATCTGTTATTGTTTATTGCATCATCTAGCATGATCATAAGGTTTTTCAAAATAGTTGGTTTCGCATAGCGTGTTAGTCCAACTTTCAAACTGCTTTGCATTGTACAGATCGTTTGTTTCCTGCCTCTGAACTACGCTGGTTTGATTCCTTGCAAAGGAATACGTAGGCAACCCTTGGGGTTCAACCAACTACATCTGCATTTTGTTTGTTTGTCAAAGTCTTACGGCCTTGCCAAAATGGGTCATCTTCGGGCTTTGACATTCACTCACGTCATTTCATGACTTCGAGCTCTGTCAAAGAGAGGCAATTGTAGACACCCTATTTTTGACCGCCTTTAAGACTTGGGCCTTAGGTTGATCACTCGGTGATAAAAGTTGTGCTATACAAATGTTCGATTTCTTCAACAAGGAGAGCTCCAAATCCCAACATTACACCCCATTTTGGACCAAAATTATTTTAGACCAAAATTATTTTAGACCTTAAAACCCTCTCTTTCAAAATATTTTTTAAAATGCTTCTACGATGTTCCGAGACTTGCATTTAGTTAAATATTGCACTTTTCGATAAACTGAGCAAGGACAAAGTGGAAATAAATGAAAGAGAGGTTAACTCTTTGAAAAATCTTTCAAAATATATTATTTAGAGGTTCGGAGTTGAAGAAAATAAGAGGGGAGGGAAGAAAACTAGTTGGGGGAAGAGTTAGGCATGAATCCGTTAGGACAAAACTAAACAGCCTTCACTAAAATAGGCATATATCTTTGCACACTTAGAATTTAGATGTGAGGCCACCTCCATTGGAAAGTAGACTTTCGGGGATTCAATTTGGACTCAAGAATGACCTGAAAATGATTCCAGATTAAGGAGATATACCTATTTGAAATCGGGCTAAAAAACAGTTTTTTGTGGCCGGCCAGTAGTGAAAATTTTGACCTCTTTTTGAGTTGATTGACCTACTTTTAGGGGGGGGGGGGGAGTGCTGTCCACCAATGTGTTTTTCCATCCACCAGTGATGGCTTGCCGGCCACCAATGTCAAAAAATTAGATTTTCTGCAGATATTTCCCTCCAGCTATTTCCACAAAGTTCTAGCTGTCCATTTGTTGATATTTCGACCTGAGGCTCTTGTTTGCTATATATACATGACCTATCTCTCATATTTCAAGGTTAGAAAAATTTTGAGAGTCTCTCTCTCTTGCAAAATTGTGCACAATAGCTTAGATATACTACACTTTTGTATATACCTCCTTAACAAAAGTTGTTCATCTTTGAGTTGAGATTCCTTGAGGCCTTCTTGGAGCTTTAGAAAGTGGTTTTGGCTTGAATTGTTGCCTAAAATTGTTCTTTGCTTCAAGAGGTATAATACTCCCCTTTAAAACTTGTTTTGCATACTTTTTTTTCTGATCTTTTCCCACTGTTTTTAGGCTATTTTGGGGCTGATTTTGAATTGTAAAAAACTCTATTTTTGTGGCCTAAAGGTGGTGGTTTAAGGCCATTTTCAGTTAGGGAGTGGTTTACCCTTCTTACTTATTTGTTTGTAAAGCTTTTGTACCTTTGTTCACCACTTTCAAACCAAACTTTTTGGCCCTTTTAACCACTAAATTTCAGAGGTTTTTCAGTGGCAAAAAACTCATTTTGAAGTCCAAATTTGGAGGGGTTAGCCTCCGTTCTTTGTGCCTTGTTTGCATACTTAGTAAGCTTTATATGTTAGCATGTTTTTCTAATTTAACTTAGCTCAAGTCCAGCATGTTTTAGCCTCTAAAATAGCCTGCTTTAGCTTTGTTTTGGGCTGGTTAGTTCATTTTAGTCTTGTTTTGCATGGTTGTAGTGTAATAGTTTTTACAAGTTGGTGTTTTAGGGTTTTAGACACCTCTTGTTTGAGTTGATAGCATCTTTTGGTGTTGTTTTTCACTCCATTTCATCACGATAAACTCTGCAACCTCCCTCTTTGCTTCACTCTTTCATTTTCTTTTGAGGGTTGTTTCATGCTTGGGATCCTTTAAGCTTGAGATTGAGGTCATGCTTAATGGTTTAATCCTCTTTGAGGGTTCATTATCAACGGAATGATCTCTCTCTTGCCTTACATTATCCCTTGGTTGACACTTCTTTCATTTTAGAGGACACTCACCAATGGACAAATTGATTAAAGAATGATTTGGTAACTAAAATGTGTAAACAAAATTGGCAAGTAAAAGTGACAAGATAAGCATTCTTTGTGTTGCATTGCATGTGTTCAAATCGGATGTTAATTTGAACACAAGGAAAATGGGACATTTCATAATCAAAAGTGATGAAATGTGCCACTTTTCTAGGTCTCCATTGCCCTTGATCATGCATAATAGGGTAATGGAATTTAAGTCTTGTTTTTTATTCATTGAACTTGTAAAAATTGGTCCCTTAGCCATCATGCATGGAAATTGCTTGATTGATCGTTTGAGGGCCAAATGTATCACTCCTTTAAGCTTGTGTTGATGATGAGGGGTGATACATGATACAAACAACCTGTGAGACCACCCATTTCTTGCTCTGTTTTGTCCTCTGTTGCAGCACGGAAAGACTTGGCTTCAGTGGCCTGCCAACCCTCATCAGTGGCCAGCAGGCCACCTCCAATGGCAAGTAACCTTTTAGTGTTGGCCGACAAACCCTCATCTATGGCCGGCCAGCCACTAGTGAAAAAATTCAGTATTGTGTTTCTGAAGCAGAGCAATGTTGATATGGAGGAGGAAAACAGTGTAGTGTTGTGCAACAGAGGCAATTAGTGGCAAACAATGGATGTTCTTCGGGTAAAAAGCCGAGCATGCAAGCATCCCTCATTTCCAAAGGCCATTTAGTTAATTAGTTGTAGCTAATTCATGCAAATGTTGTAACTATTTAAGTAGATTATTTAATTAATTCATATTGTAATTAATTAGCTTAGTTGCTTTGTAATTAATTAGTTAAGTATTTAGCTAATTAGTTTGCTTTGTAATATTTAATTAGCTTAGATAGTTAATTAGTTCATGTTATGTAATTTATTAATTAAATAGCTTAGTCTAATTGATTAATTAGTTAAGTGTGTTGTAATAATTAATTAGCTTAGAGTAAGCTTTTTATTTATTCAAAGTGTTGTAATAATTAGTTAAGTAGTGTAGCTTAGCTAGTTTCATTCGGAGCCTCCTTTGCGAGGGCGTAATGTTGTAATAAGTGTGTGTGTGTGCGCGTGTATGTCTTCCAACCCCACATCTTTCTCCTTTTTATTTACCCGCTTTTGATGGTTAGATTATGGACATGTTTCAATTAGCATACCTTATGCTTGCATCCATTCATTCGTATTGCATACACCGAGACTCGACGCATCATTCAAACTACATTGCCATTTCAATAGTTCTTTGAATATGTGTTTAATCGCATGTTGTTTAAATTGCTTCATATGCCATATTAGTAGCCGAGCCTATTAATTGCATTCTTCGCATATGTTGCATTAGACATCTTGTATAGTTAGGAATCATGCATAGTTTTCTAACTCATATCTTGTTGGCTTAGAGTACTAGGCGAGTTTTTATGCTTTAGCATACTCACATGAATGTGAATGTTGCCATGATTAACATGCCTTCCATGAGGCTAAATGCTTATTTGCTAAACTGCATGAATGCTTGTGGATGAAGGCTTGTTGTTTGAATTGGAACGATTCAACGAATGTGCGTTTTAAGCTCACTTTGTTGAGTGGCAAATCATGTTTTAAGCCCACTATGTTTAGTGGCAAATCCGCAAACTTTAAGCCCACTTGAGGTGACAAATTCAAACCATTTTCACAAACAAACATGAGTTGAATTGTTCCAAATTAAGCAAACTAGTCTATACTTGCTTGTGCGCATCGCATAGTAATGCTAGTTTAATAATCGGAATAAAAGCACATGATGTTTATAAAAAATCATATCATGATTAGTAGAAGCCGATCTTTGATCGAGCGATTGGGGGTGCTCAGTTCATGACCTTCCCCTCTCGTACGTAGGTTCCTGAGCTAAGGCAACTTTGGTGATGACGGACACGTGGCCTTGGGCACGAGTCATGGGTTTCCTAAAATTTTCCAAAAATAAAATATTTAGGTGGCGACTCTGTATCTGGCAAAGTAGTCTACTTTCGGCATTTTTTGATTCAAAATCAGTTTTCCAAAACAATTTGCCAGAGTTGGACTCTTTGGTGTTTATCAGTTTCACATTGCACTTGTGAGATTAAATTCAGAACCACGGGAGTCCGAGCTGTAGGACTTTCTTTTCAAACCTTCCGAAAGGAGGGGCACGCAGAAGCCGAGCTACACAAGCGTAGAACCGACACAGGTTCCATGCAACAAGGTTAAAACCACATTCTAACTACGCCAAAACAAGAGACGAGGAAAAAGAACACCGCTCAGGGTTGCGTTTCATGCATCCTGAGATACTCAGAAAACAGTTCGGGGTCATGTTTCACATGTCCCAAGAAACTGAAGAATGAAAACCGCTCGGGGTCGTGTTTCTTACATCTCGAGAAATAAGAAAAATCTCTCGGGCACGCGCTTCACGCGTCCCGAGATAAAAACACACCCAGGGCCGCACGTCACGTATCCTAAGATACTAGAAAACCATTCAGGCTTGCACTTCACGCGTCCCGAGGTATAACACGCCCAGGGCCACGCTTCACACGTCTTGAGATACAAGAGAATTGCTTGGGCTCATGCTTCACGCGTCTCGAGATACAACACGCCTAGGGCCGTGCTTCACGCGTCCTGAGATACAAGAGAACTGCTCGGGTTTGCATTTCACGCGTCTCGAGATACAACAAACCCAGGGCCACACTTCACGCTTCTTAAGATACAACAGAGAGGTGTGCGATAGATGCACAAAGTGAACGTGTACGATAAATACACAAAGTAAATGTGTACGACAGACGCACAAAGTGAACAAGTGCGATAGACACACAAAATGAACAAGTGCAATAGATGCACAAAGTATATTCCATGTCAGATAGACAACCGACATAACATGTTAATTGAAAGCATGTTCTATGCAAGAAACAAAAGCATATTCTATCTATGCATGAAATAAGAGTAAGAGCATATTCTATGCGTGAATCATAACTGATGCAAGACGCGCATGCAGCATATGTATATGTGAAATGCATATTCTATGCAACAATATATGTGAAATGCATATTCTGTGCGACAAGAGATAACGAAAAGACAACGAAGGCATAAAATGAATAAAAGCGACGTTCGATAGCACCTTCTGATTTACCTCCCAGAGGAATTGCAATATGTTTAAAAAAAGGATACACCTCGTTCATGTTGACAAGTGATGAACATCGTGCGCTAAAACACAGTTTTGAGCTCCTTTCGAAACAATATGGACCCAACAATGAACCTTCCTTACAATTCTTAGGAAACAAAGACACAAAACATCATCAGGACACAGAGGAAGGCCACCGACCACCTGCCGGCCAAAAGGGGAGGACGCCGGCCATCAAAAGGCCTTGGTGGCCAGTCGACCACCTGCTGGCCACCGATGGTAGTTCGGGACAATTTGGACATTTTGCGCACGGATCTTTAAATATAGGCCAAGACTCTTCATTTCATCACTTTTCTTTGTTCGAAATTCTTCCCTCTCTCTCTAGACACTTTCCCTCTCTAGACCTGAGTTTTTTACCCGTTTTCCAACGCCCCATATACGTTTTCTTTGCTAAACCCTCTTGATTCTCTTCCTTTTGAACATATCAAAATTTGATTTCAACCTTTTTTTTTCTCATTTTCACCCTTCTAGGCTTGTTCCCCTCGAGTTTCTCTCGGGTTCGCAAACTTTTCCTGGTTTTGACTTTTTCACCCATTTTTTTTTCTCCTAGGGTTGACTTTTTCCAAGTTCACCTATTTTTCACCCATTTTCCAGATGGCAAATGACTCACCACATGACAGGGCCCCTCTAGAGGTTCCCCCGTATTCCCACCTGTTGCTGAGGTAGAGGAGTCGATGGTTGCCGCAACTGGCGAGGCGGCTTAGGGTATTGAGGCCGACCTCAAGGCGGAGTTTGAGCTTGAGCTTGAGCCAGAGCCGCTACCATTGAGGGTACGGCCTTTTGATCCAGTGAGGTACCATCCCCGGACACACATATTGCCACCCGGAGGCATTAGACGGTTCAATGACTTTGTTCTCAATGCACCGGAGGACCTCCTGCTGAGGAAGCCGACTTCCCAACTTTCA
The DNA here is from genome assembly GCA_030407325.1 of Camellia japonica. NCBI lineage: Eukaryota > Viridiplantae > Streptophyta > Magnoliopsida > Ericales > Theaceae > Camellia > Camellia japonica. The sequence continues at coordinate 159,292,155 of JAPPVO010000029.1, forward strand.
TCCAGCGCCACTGAGGTATGAACTCTGTTCACATGCATTCCTACCTTTCTTTAAACTGCATGTCTTGCATTGCCTTTCATCTGACTGTACTTTCATCACTATCTTATCTGATTCATCTGTTCTTTGCCATAGGGGGACTCTCGTGCCTTCAGAGGGTATGGAGCTACGACTATGAGAGATTAGTACAACGAGCTCCCTGCTGAGGTTCGTGACATTATGGACGAGACTGGCTTTGGCCTCTTCTATTCCGGCTTGATGCACGTCATTGCAAGCCGTCCTCTTTTAGGCGTGCTTGTGGAGAGATGGTGGGACACCACCAACTCTTTCCACTTCTCCACTACCGGGGAGATGACGATGACTCCCTACAACTCCGCCATGATCACAGGCTTAGGAGTAGGGGGCAATTCAATCCCGTTTGACACTGACATAGCGGAGTGAGAGGCCACTCGGATCGAGTTGCTGGGAACGCGTCCGCCTTTATATCGGACAACCATGGTCAGATATAGCTGGTTATGCTGAACAGTTTAGAGGGAGCAAGCCCGACACATTAAAGGAGATGGAGCAGTACACCAAAGGCTTCCTGATGTTTGTCCTTGCTACCACCTTGTTTTCGAACAAGTGGAACACCGTGGGCTTATATCTTTTGAGCGCCCTAGTGACCCTTCCTCGGGTACGCTTCTACGACTGGGGCGGAGCTGGCCTTGCTACTCTGTACGGATATATGAGCTCTACCTCCCACCTGAGGAGAGAGCTGATCAGAGGTTACTGGCAAGCCTGGGAGGTATGCATTTCAGTTCCCTCTTTGCACTTTACATTTTCTGCTCTACATTTTTTAGTTTATATCTATTCAACACCTGTGCTTTCTGTTTTGCACTTTTTACATCTGTTCATGTTGTATGCTTTCTGTTTTGTACTTTCTGCATCTGTTCATGCTGTATACTTTCTGCTTTGCACTTTCTGCATCTATTCATGATGTGTGCTGATCACATATCACTATATTTTCCTTAGAACTGTGGGTTTATGCTTATTTCCCAGCTCTTGTCCCAGAGTCCGTGGAGAAGCTCCCCCTAGCAATCCCCTACTCGAAGCAACATGATGGTAGGTGCCAGTGTCAGAGCTGCGAGTCGTTCGCATTCTTTCGCCACTACTTCGACATAGTGGCCATCCATAAGGTAACCCAAAACACAGTCATTTTTGCTTTACAGCTATTCTGATTCACATTTTTGCAATTGACAGCAACTAACAATCTGTTCACTCTCTATTTGCAGATCATATGGCAGCCTTGGGCCATGATGCTGGCTGGGATATGGGACCAGTACATCGGGGCCTTGGCCACTTCTCGCTTTCGCATTCTACTTGAGGGCCCAGTCTGCCGAGCCTAGTTCCTGAGTGAGCGGTTTGTTCAACAGACCGTGGGCTTGTCGAACCCGATCGTTCTGATGCCACCGCCAGAGTCTATGAGATCAGCAGACAGCCTATCCGTTGATACAGTCACTCAGTTTATGGTGGGCTTGGATGCTGATTACTTTAGAGCAGAGGGCGACTATGCGACCTTTATTGAGACCTACCTCATGCCACCTCTAACAGACGCTCGTGGATGCGAGGGCTCTTGCTGCGAATAAGGCGACCAGGGCGACTAGGGCTCGTGTTAGAGGGACTCCCTCGGCGGAGCAGAGCACCCGTTGGCCAGTGCTTCCTACCACGCTTACATGCTAGCGACATACCGGGGCTGCTTACCAGATTCCAATTGAGCCTGCAAAGGCTGGACACGAGCTTGTGGGAGTTTGGGGTTTGTCTCGGGTATGGACCATACTTTACAATTTGCACCTTGTATTTCAGTTCAGATATATTTATTGCAAACATTGATCATCCAAATGCATTTACAGGCATCGATAGAGTACACGGGGAACGCTCTCAAGCTGATAACCTCCTTGATGGGCATGGTACAGAGGAGGGAGACGCTGCTCGGTCTCCACGGCATCCCGGTAATTTCTTCAGTTTGCACTTCATGCTATCAAATTTCCACTGATACACTGGTATTTCAACTATAGTCTTTCCCAAACTGCGCTGATACATTGTATTAGCACAGTACATTCTCGCACTGTACTCATACTGTATCGAATTTCTGCATACCGCTCATTCTGCATACTATGCTTGCATCTGATACACATACTGTAGCTGATACTTTGACACCTGTCCTTTTCAGATCCCAGCTATACTGATTGCACTAGTGGCAGTAGCAGCACTAGCATCGACAGTACCCCCTCCAGCAACAGGGAGGATAAGAAGAGATAGGGGTGCCCGAAGCTAGAGCAATCCTCCAAAGCCCATTTTGAGCGATAATGATGCTCAGACCAGTGACTCCAAGGAGGTGATGAGTCGGCATTCTGAGTCATCTGAGAATGGAGACGATGATACTGGCTCAAGTTCCGAGAGTGGAGATGACGATGCCAAGGCAGGTTCTGAAGCAGAGAGCGGAGACGATGTCGGCTCTAGTTCTGGCTCAAAGACTAATTCAGACAGCGACGCTGATAGAGATAGTGCCCCAGACTCCTCTCCTCCGAGGAAGATGACAAAAAGGGCCTCTTGAGCCTGAGGCGATTGGCGCTGATTTTTTTTATTTTTGCTTAGTTTCTTTTTGTTTAGTAGCATTAGCACATGTATAGCTTCAAATAGGTCTATTTTGCTTTGAAATCTTGTACTCCTCTTTTGCAAAAACCATGATTAGAATAAAACCTCGCAGTTTTTATAAAAAGAAGTGTTGTTATTTTTGCATCATGAGCACCATATTTGCATGAAATGGACATGGAATCAAATTGGGCAATAGAGCATTTGATTGAAGCAATGTTCTTAATTAGGTAATGAGCCGACCAACAACCAATATACAAAATACAACTTGATAAACAAAACAATAACAACTCAAATACTAATAAACAAACTTGCTAAAACTAAAAAGACTCAAAACAAGACCTTAAATACTCAAAGATCAAGACAAAACACAGGCTTCCAGCACTACTCAACACACAAGTGGACAGCAGGACAAAAAAGAAAGCTGCTGGCCATGGAAGGAGAATGCCGGCCAGAGAGGGTGGCCTGTCGGCCACCTGCCAGCTATCTGCTGGCCACAAAATGTGAGAATCACCAGATTGCTGATAGCTGGCTTCCACTCACTGCCTTATCTTCTACAAAAGGTCCAGCTTCGTGAATTCTTCTCCAGAACTTCATTTCAGCTGCAATTTCTTCACAAATGGAGCCATTTTTTGCCGAAAAGCTCTCGAATTGGATAGCGACTTTAAACAGCACAGAAAAGGTAAATTTCTGGGGTTTCGACATAAATGCACTTTTTTCGTTGAGCCAAACTCCACTTTCTATTCCGTTTCTTCATGCCGCGGCACGATGCTAAGACCCGATTACAGATGTCTTTAGCTTCGGGGGACAAGAAATATGCCCGACAATTGAAGAATTTCAGGCACTAATGGAATCTCAGCGTGATAAGAAAATCATAGTTCAGCCCCGTTTTGGCCACGCCCAAGCTTTGGGATGGATATGTGGGCTCACTCTGCACAAGGCTCGATCTCTGGCCCACGACAGAGAACTAGACATTCCCAGTTTGATTTATTGATTTTCCGACATCGATGACAGAGGCGACCTTCTCTGGTGAGGATTTCAGCAACATGCCCTCTACTTATGTATGCTTGCTCATTTCCTTCTTGCCCTTAGTTTTGGTGGGTCCAACATTCGATTGATTGAAGTGGCCCAAGGTCTGAAAGAAGGCAAAAGTTGCATTGGTTTGGTACTGGCCGAGACTTTGATGGGTTTAGACGCCTTTCATCGGTGAGAAACTACCAGGTTTGCGGGGAGCCCACTACTTCTTCAAGTATTGTTTCCCACCCTTTCTCATATGTGTTTCTCACATTACTCGACACTCATGCTATATTTTTCTCTCAAAGCCTTTTTCTCACTTTTCTCTCAACATACACCTCTCTATTCTTTAATCTTTGTTTTCTTTCATCCCTCCCCAGGTGTGGCTTATGGATAAGCTGAAGGTAGTGGACTCTTGCCCTAAGTACTCAGCTCGAGGTTATTTTTTCCGCCACCAACTAGTAAATTTCCCGAATAAGGGATGGTGGTGCAACTGGATGTGCGACAGGTTTGCTGCTAACATAGCCTGGCACTGCCCCAAGCTTGATCTGACCTAGATGAGCAACAACTTGGCTCGTCAACTTGGCATACAGCTGATCGGCCTTACGCACTGCGTGTTCTATTTCCCTTTCTAGTTTAGACGTCAATTTAGGCATGATCAGACCCGCCCAGAGGAGAAGGTAGAGTACCCGGTTTCATTCCCCATCTGTAGTTCACACTTGGCTAAGTACCTCACTACTTGGAGGACGAGAGAGCTTCTGGCCACTGCCCCTAATTTCAGGTGCGCCCTTTTTGGCGAATGCTTGGCTTGGCTTGAGGATGAGGCACAAACCGGGCCCACTTTGGCTTCAGAAGCTTCCACAAGCACGAGCGGGAGACACATGAGCACCCGACTCACCTATGCCCCTATTTTATTGCTTTGACCTTTCTTTTCAAGTTTTTTGAATGTAATAAAAGCAACTTTGATTTGTATCAAAAAGTTGGAGAACTTTATGTTGAAATCAATGAAATTAAAGTTATGAGCACTGAAAATTTTCCTTTTGGTCCAAAAATGGTCTAAGTTGTAAAAGGTAAAATTTGAAAAAAAATCAACTTTTATTAAAACTTTCCAAAACCATTTTCGAAAAGGATCACCACTTGACACGCACAGAATCAATCCTCAAGATGTACAACTCCGAATCCAAAGATCATAAATCGCCCCTTGATTGAATAGCACTGCTCAACATTGTAACCAGCTCTTCTCTCTGAGTAAAGATCACAACCGAACCCTCAGGTAAAGAACAAACAAAGATGACTTGATCGATCACATGGATAGGACAGTTGAGTTGGAAGTGATTACAGCCGAACTTCAGGATGAAGTTGCCTGCGTATCCCAAAGATGGGAATCAGGCCTTATGTAGTTCGGTTCAGGTTCACTCGAGTATTAACTCTATCCTTTTGCGCTCTAACTTTTGCCAAAGTCGCCCTTTAGGGTTTTCAACCTTGCGAGCTCAGTTTTTCTTTATTTCTCTAACTTTTGCCTAGGTTGCCCTTCCGGGTTTTTGGCCTAGCGAGCCTCTCAGGGATAGTATTTCTTCAACTTGTCCATGTTGATCGGTTGGGAAAATTCCACGCCATCTAAGTCCGTGAGAATGACAGCTCCACCCGACCAGATAGTTTTGATGATGTAAGGACCAGTCCAATTAGGTCTGAACTTGCCCCTAGGGTCATGAATGGGAGCTCGGTTGTCTTTCAACACCAAATCCCCGTCTTTGAGATTCCAGGACTTAACCTTCTTGTTAAAAGCCCTAGCAATTCTGCGTTGATAGCCCTGAACATGATACAATGCTTTCAGCCTTCTCTCATCAAACAACATCAGCTCTTCGAATCTGCTCTGTTGCCAGTCCACCTCTACTATCTGACACTCAGCCATAACTTGCAGTGACGGGACTTCTATTTCAATCGGCAGAAAAGCTTCCATCCCGTAGACAAGAGAATAAGGAGTTGCCCTTGTAGACGTCTGGATTGAAGTTCTATATCCCTAGAGTGCGGATGGCAATTTATTTGGCCAGTCCCTGTAGGTCTCAACCATCTTCTGCAAGATATTTTTGATATTCTTGTTGGCGGTCTCGACAGCTCCGTTGGTTTACGGTCGGTATGTAGACGACTTATGAAAAGCCACATTGTATTTCTCCAACAAGTATATCACCTCTTTCTTGAAGTGGAAGTCATTATCTGATATGATCTCGTTTGGGACTCCATATCGGCAAATGATGTTGTTTCTGATGAACTTAGCCACATGCAATGCTTTCAACACTGTATAGGACTGAGTTTCCACCCACTTTGTAAAGTAATCAATTGCCACCAGGATGTATTCATGCCCATTCCACCCTTTTGGTGTGACTGCGCCGATGACGTCAATTCCCCAGACCGAGAAAGGCCATGGTGAAGTCATGTTGTACAGTTTTGATGGCGGGATATTCATGCGATTGGCATGAATTTGGCATTTGTGGCATTGCCGAACAAAACCAATACAATCCTCCTTTATAGTGGACCAGTAATAACCTTACTGTAGACGTCCCCGAACGCCCCGGGAGGATGACTCCCGTTCTGTTCGTTTTGGGGTCACTACAGTTCGGACTCGATTTGTGTCGGTTCTAAATCTGAACCAAAGAGTCCAAATCCGGCAAATCGTTTGAAGAAAAACAGATTTTTGAAAAGTAGTGCCAAACATGGACTGCTTTGCCAGATTACAGAGTCGCCACCTAAATATTTTAAAATGGGAAATTTAGGAAACCCTGACTCGGTGCCGAAGGCCACGTGTCCGTCATCACCAAAGTGACTTGGCTCGGGAGCTTGGGTACGATCGGGGAAGGTCAGCTATGAGCACCCCCTTTCGCCCGGTCCGAAGACCGGCCTCTACTAACCGTAATATCCAATTTTGAAAACATTACATGTTCTTATTCCGGTTATTAACCTAGAATTACTATGTGATGCGCACAACACAAAAGTATAGACTAGATCGCCTAATTTGAGAATAAACATTGCCTATCCGTTTTGTCTCGAAAAACGTGTTGGTTTTTGCTACTCACGAGTAGGCTAAAACACGGATTTCAATGAGTATTCCCAACTCAAGTAATCCAACCTCCACCCACAGGCATTCAAGCAGTTTATCACATAAGCACTTAGCCACATGGCAGGCATACTGTCATGTTAACATCCACACGCATGCGACATGCTAAAGCATAAAAAACTTACATCGTACTCTGTGCCAAAGACAATAACCCGGTTAGCAAACATGCATGACCTAGTTCATGTTAAGTGGCTAATGCATCGCATACGGAATGTAATCTAGACAGGCTCGGCTATCCTAAGCATGGCACATGAAATGCAACAACTATCACGTATTCAATTTGGAATTGAAATACAATGCAGTTTGCATGATGTGCCGAGCCTGATGCATGTAGACAAATGCATGAATGCACGCATGCATTGCATAAGGTATGCTAAAATAGACATGCCCTAATCTACCACTGTAAGCAGGTAAATAAAAGGGATAGAAAGAAGTGGAGGTTGGAAGACATACACCCACTCACACACACTTATTACATTTACGCCCTCGCTCGGAAGGACCAAAATAATAATACAGTCCAACGAATGAATGAATCAAATATTACAAATTCTAATTACTAAAATTAAAGAAAAATAAATGCAATGGGGGCCCCAGCCCTGCCTTGGGATGCGCGAATGATGGATGCTCAATCCGACTTGCCCGGAAAACCCACACCGCACCACTGCTGCCTCTGTTTCACTGTCCTGCCTCCCAAAAATTCCCAAAGTCCCAGGACACCTTTCTTGGGCCTTGCAGAACACCATCGGCTGGGGAAAGTTTCCATCGGCTGCTGACAGAGGCTACCGGCTGCTATGGAGTCCACCGGCCAATAACAAAATGCCGGTCGGCACTAAAGAGTGCCGGTCGGCACTAAATTCCTGCAGGAGACAGTTTTGACAGCAACAGCAGACAGCAGTACATGGCATGGATTTTTAAGCATATGTAAGCATGGCCAATGCCTCCTATCATGTTTGGGGACTCAAGGAGACATGGCCCTTGGTTCTTGGGCCATCAATTATGCGTTTGATGCATGATGGCCTAAGGAACCAAGATTGCAACTTTGATGGTAATGCATGCAAACAAACAAATGAAATCCAAGGCCTTATCATATGTTAGTCGAAGGTCTTGGTGACCAAGAATTGAGACGAGTTGCACCACTTGAAGTGTGAACTCCTCTCAATCCTATGCTTGGCTTGACAATCCCCAAGCCAAGCCATGGAATGCACATATGCAACATAGCTCAAATGATGCAACAATGGGACTAAGATGCAAGGCCTACCAAGTGTCATGCAACTATCACAATAGGCATGCAAAATGCTAGAGCATGCAAGGTATAAGTGGCATGCAAACATGGGCCAATCAAGCATATAACTAGCATGTACTCAAGGCTTCATCAATCAAACATGCAACACCCATGATATAAGCATGCAATGGTGGACTCAAACCATAGAGGGCAGCCCTCAAACCAGCCCAAAACAGTGGCAAAACATGCCTCAAAACATGGGCCAAATGCTATACAAACATGCAAGTTCATGGGCCTAAACCTAAGGCACCAAAAAGAGCATCTTGCTACCACTTACACAACCACTCATGGCATGAATCTAACAACCAAAAAACAGATTTTTAGTATGCAAAATGACACCCAAATCCCCTCACATGGCACCCCAAAAGCATTAATCATGGAAGCATACACAAGGCCTATTCTTAGGCATAAAAGGACACACCTTTGAAACATGAAAGAGATGACAAGCACAAACATGTGAGCATGATTTAGGGACTGAAATGTGATCTAAAATGATGCCAAATCATGAGATCAAGGCAAGCTAAACATGCTAGAGACTCACACACCCCAAGGCTAGCAAGCCAAAATGCAAAGTGACTATATAAGGCATGTCATGGATGGCCTAAACAACCAAAAAAAGATCTTATACATGGAAAAACAAGCACATTTTCAGTTCATGACCAGCCACAAAAACAGAAGCAAGATGGGCTAACAAAGCATGCAAAATTACGGTAAATAGAAGAGATTATGAAACAAGTGCATGATAGAATTACCAAACATGGTTGAGCCCTTCTTCAAGGTTGAAGAAGGGCTCAAAATAAGCCTACTTACAGTTTATTACATGCTCAAAAACAGATTATACACAAGCCAAACATACTATGCAAGATTATGGCATAAAGAGGGCTAATGAGGGAAGTGCTAGCTACTGTCCTCAAACAGCAAGAGGTCCTCAATCAAACATGAAGAGGACCCCAAAATATGATGATTTGCAGTTTGGGTCGGAGCCCACAAGTGCTTGCAAGCAAGGCTTAAATGTGAAGCAAGAAAATGCTAGAAAAGGGAAGAAGATGGCTTACCCTTGAAGACCAGCAAACCAGCACCTCTTGGACCAAGTTTGGGTGCTCCTAAGCTCTGAAGAACAGCCCCAAGTCGCTGCAATGGAGTAAGGATGCTTTGTGCTATGAGTTGATGAAGAAATGGCCCAAGAACAAGGGTGTTTGGAGGCTTGGATGGGATAGATATAGAGAGAGATGGAGGGATATATGTATATATCAGAATGTATGTATATATCCTCTGGTTTTTTGTTCAAAACCTCCAACCCTTTTGCAATGGGAGAGAAGGGCTCTTTAAATAGGCAAAGGCAAAGGTTCTTGGCTTCTCCAAGAAGCCAAAATGAAAGGGGCAAAGGGTGCAAAGGGTTTGTGGCTTATTTGAGAAGCTTGGACAGCTGGTAGGCTTCTTGAAGAAGCCAAGACAAGGGGTCAAGGCTTCCTCAAGAAGCCTTGAGCAAAGGGTGCACCAAAAAGGGCCAAAAGGTGGTTAAAGGGATAAGTGATAGCTGCGGGTCTCAAATGGCCGAGAGCCCTTCTTCAAAGTTGAAGAGGGGCTGAAAATAAGACACTTTGTAGTTTACCACCAAGTCCAATACAGCTCACAAGTACGCCTAAAATACCGTGCAAAAATAGGCCCAAAAAGAGGTAAAGAGGCAAGTGACAGATGGAGATGTCAAACAGTAAAAGGTCCTTAATCAAACATGAAAAGGACCTCAAAATATGACTATCTCAAGTTCGGGTCGGGGCCCAAAAATGCAAGATGAGGGTTCGGGAGCCGAAACACGCAGTTCGGGGCCCCGAAAGTGGGCCGTCAGGCACCGGAAGTGGTGTCCGACCACGAAGTTGGTCTCTCGGACCACAGTGTCCCTCGTTATGATGAAACAGAGGTACCTGCCAAGAATGAACAAAAACCGATGCAAAACGAATACTCGGGGACCAAACCGCGCGGTTCGGGGTCCCGAAAATAGGCTGTAAGCACCGAAAGTGGCATTCAGCCACGAAGTGGGCATCTAAGACCCCAGTGTCCCTCGTTAAGATAAAACAGAGGTACCTGCCAAAAACCGGAGGAATCAGAGATGGTTGGGTGGTCCCGAACCGAGGCATACGGCCTGACGGCTCCGAAAACCGGAAACCGGGCTCCGGAATGGGCAAAATGGCCTACGGCCACGAAAAGTAGCCCACGGCCACCGAGAGATGATCTGCTGGACCTCTCCCTCCCCGCAGGAAAGAAAACAGAGAAAACCGAGTCTGGTTCGCAAACCGAGGCAAGGCGCAGAAGAGGGTTTGGAAGTCCGGAGGCAGGGCGCACGGCCGCGACTCCGAAACTTCTGAGCGAGCACAGTATGCAATATCACCAAGCGCTCAATCGGTGACGTCTGAGTCTTGAGGACGGTCAAAAATGGGGTGTCTACAGTTGCCCCTCTTTGACAGAACTCGAAAGTCATAACAATGACGGGAGTGAATGTCAAAGCCCAGAGACGACCCATTTTTGACAAGGCCGAAGACTTAGACAAACAGGCAAAATATAGCTGAATAAATGGTTGTGCCCGCAGGCTGCCTACGTATCCCTTTGCAAGGAATCAAACCAGCATAGTTCAGGGGCGGGTTGCAAATGACATGCAGGAAGACTTTTGAAAATTGGACTTATATGCTTTCGCGAAGTCGGTTTTGACAAGTAAAGTGCACAAAACAGTGCAAGGCGCGAAATAGCGCGAGCGAAGTGTAACGCACAAGACAATGCGATAAAATCGATGCAAAATGCAGGTAATGTGCACAAAACAGTGCGATGCAGAGTGAATGCACAAAACAGTGCTAAGCAGATGCACAAAATAGTGCGATGCTAAAAGTGTACAAAATAGCATGAGCAGGGTGAATGCTCAAAACAGTGCGATACAGATAAGGTGCGCAAGATAGCGCGATACGCAAAATAACGCGAACAATGAATGTATGCAAAATGCAACCAGGTAAAGTGCGCAAAATAGCACGAATAATACAATGCACAAAATAGTGCGATGCGCTAAACAGCGCGATGCGTTAGACAACGCGAATGCACAAGACAGTGTGATGCGCTAAACAGCGCGATGCGTTAGACAACGCGAGTGCACAAGATAGTGCGAATGCACAAGATAGTGCGAATGGAGGTGCGCAACATAGCGCGATGATGTGATGCACAAAATTCTGCCGCGATGCGCTAAACAGCGCGATGCGTTAAACAACGCGAGTGCACAAGATAGTGCGATGATGTGATGCACAAAACAGTGCGATACGAAAAATGGCACGATTAAAATGCAATGCACTAACAAGTGCAAATGGGGTGCGCAAGATAGCGCGAGCAAATGTAATGCACAAAATAGTGCGATGCGCAAATAGCGCGAATGAAGTGTAATGCACAAAACAGTGCGATGCGCAAAATAGCGCGAACAAATGTGATGCACAAGACAGTGCGAATGGGGTGCGCAAGATAGCGCGAGCAAATGTAATGCACAAAATAGTGCGATGCGCAAAATAGCGCGAATGATGAATTGCACAAAATAGTGCGATGCGCAAAATAGCGCGAATGAGATGTAATGCAAAATGCAGTGAGATGCACAAAATAGCGCGAATGAAATGTAATGCACAAAACAGTGCGATTGAGGTGCGCAAAATAGTGCGATGCGTTAGACAACGCGAGTGCACAAGACAGTGCGATGGAGGTGCGCAAGATAGCACGATGATGTGATGCACAAAACAGTGCGATACGCTAAACAGCGCGAATGACGTGAAATGCACTAGACAGTGCGATACGCTAAACAGCGCGAGTGATTTGAAATGCACAAGATAGTGCGATACACTAAACAGCGCGAGTGATTTGAAATGCACTAAACAGTGCGATACGCTAAACAGCGCGAGTGAGGTACAACCACAAGATGCACATGACAGTGCAAGTGAGATACAAAGTGCAAGTGCACAAGATAGTGCGATGAAATGCATTTTCTATGCAAGTATGGGGGCATTTTCCATGCAATATTGAAAACAAGCATATTTTATGCATGAATCATAACGATGCGCGGCACACATGCAACAACAGTGTATATGAAAGTTCATATTCTATGCAATAGAGGAGCATCAAATGTGTACTCTGGTGTCTCTGATTTACCTCTCAGAGGGTTTTGCAACACACTCAGTTCGAAAAGGGTACACCCTGTTCATATCGGCAAGAGATAACATCTGCTGCTGCTTTAATTGCCGTTCTGACTTGAAGCAGGCTTACACTTGAGGTAGAGGCGCACTCATACTTCGGTAGCATTGACAAGGCCTGAAGAGGTACATCCGGAGTAAAATCACGGAATTTGCTGAAGGCGAAACACACTCAGATGCTTCAATTTTCCCTCTTTTGCTTTAGCTTTGCAGTCCGGAACCATATAGCTTCAGATAGGTCCTGGTTTTACTGTTCTCATATGACCTGGGTTGAATCCTGCGGTTTTATGAAAGAACAAATTCCTTTTGCACAAATGTGGAGAATGGCACAGCACTCTGAGCACACAACAAATCATTTTTGAAATTGAGAAAATGAGTTCTCGACCGGATATTGAGCCTACAACTGAACACAGCAAAGACGACCCAACAACGGAAAATAAAGGTAAACAACCTAAACACATCTATTGACACTTGAAACGACTCAAAACAAGAATCGAGACAAACAAAACACAACGAAAGACTCAAATGCGCACAGGGAGCCTGTTTCACCGGGTATTATTTCCCACCCTTGCTCATTTGTGATTCTCACATCACTCGGCCCTCAAGCTCTGTTTTTCTGAAAAAGCCCTTTTCTCACTTTTCTCTCAACGCACATCTCTCTATTCTTTAATCTCTCAATTTTTTATCCCTTCCCAGAGTGGTTGGTAGATAGACAAGAAGTTGCGGGCTCTTGCCCCTAGCATTCTGCTAGATTCTTTTTCTTCCGCACACAGCAGTGAACTTTCCCACAGAGAGGTTGTGCCACAACTGGGTGTGTAGCAAATCTGTAGCTAACATCGGTTGATGATGCCCTGCTGGGGAGTTTGGACGTGGTTAGATCTGTCCAGATGAGGAAGTGGAACATCTCGCCCCATTCCAATTTATGCTTCGCACATGGCTTGATACCTCGCTGCTTGGGGGACGGGAGAGCTTTCAGCCCTTTGTTATTGACTTCAGTTGTGCCCTCTTCTGGCAGGTAGAGTGCCCTTCTTGGCGAATAGGGTGCCTTTTCTGGCGAGTATGTTGACAATGGAGAAAAGACAGAACACCTGACTCAACTGTGCCCCTAGTTCATTATTTCGACCATTTTTTGACTTTGGCTTTCTACTAAAATAGTTTTGACCAACATGAGAGTTAGATTGACATGCTTGTTCGATTTTTGATTTGAAATCATGCAAGTCAGGCTATGAGCACTGAAAATTTTCCTTTTTTAGGTCCAAGAAATGGTCCAGAAAAGATGGAACAATTTTCGAGAAAATTAGTCAACCTTAGTAAAAATTCTCAAAATTATTTTTGCAAACGGCCACTGCTCAACGAGCACGGAACCTACTCTTGAGATGCACAACCTCGGACCCATAGCAATGGAAAATTGCCCCTTGTTTGAAGAGAGCTGCATGGCAACGGAAAGTTGCCCCTTGTTTGAAGTGACACCGCGGCGTTTTGAATGGCAACGGAAAGTTGCCCCTTGTGTGAATGGTGTCGCAGCACATTGTAGTCAGTCCTCTGAGCGACGAACACGACCAGACTCTCGGATACAGAGAAGGCAAAGATGATCAAAACCATCGCATGGACACAATCGAATTTGAATTGTTTATGGGCTGGACTTCAGAATGAAGTTGCCTACGTATCCCAAAGATGGGAATCAAGCCTTACGTAGTTCGGGGTTAAGGTACACTCGGGTATTTAACCTCTCCTTTTTATGCTCTAACTTTTGCCAAGGCGCCTGTTGCAGGTTTTCGACCTTGCGAGCTTTGTTCTTCTTTTCTTTTCTTTTTCTTCTTCTTCTTCTTCCTTTGTTCGTCTTTTTTTTTCTGTATTTTTTTCTTTCCTTTTGTATGTATTTTTTGCTTGCTCTAACTTTTGCCTGGGTCGCCCTTCCGGGTTTTCGGCCCAGCGAGCCTCTCAAAGGGTAAAAGTGTAGCAAGTCCATGCCAAATGGTTTTAGGGTTTTGATGCCATCCGTATCCAGGAGAGTGGCTGTTGATTCGCAAGGGAACTCATCTTCGGCTCTTCGGGCACATCTGACATCTTTGCCCCTAGTTCGAGGGGGGGCTTCTGATCTAGCTTCCCAAGCCTCTCTTGACGACATCTGATCTTCTTGATTTGACTTCCTTGCCTCTTGTTCGAGGGCTGCTTTGAATCTGGCCACACAGGCCTCACGTTGTAGTTAACCGTTGAACATTCTGAATTTGAGTCCAAGGTTCGAAAATGAGGGGTCGAGTCTCGAGGCTGAGAGCGATCCTAGGCTGCACAATCTCAAGAGCGATTCCACACATGTCTTCGCAGGACCGCGCAAAACATTTTTTGAAAGTTTTTAAGAAAGCGACAAATCGCTCGCGCTGAAGACAGTGTAGGACCAATCTGGATCAAAGCTAGGGTCCTTCTCAGTACTCACACTAACAAGCATGATTTCATTCATTAAGGGCTTAGCACGCCTCTCTTTCTCTCAATTGATCAAATTTTTGCAAAACCCGAGGAATTCCTTCCTCTTCGTTTTCACCGCAGTGTTCAAAAGGTTTTGAAAAACTTAGGTCAATGCAATAATTTTAAGGCACAGAAAAGTCACAGCTTCTTATCAAATACTGCCATCTCATTCAGAATTTCTGGCACAACTGGCACACGGCAGAAGCAAACGCGAGAGCGTAAAAATCACTGTTGTTTCATTCAGATCTTCTGGTGTAACTGGCTCCAAGGCAGAAACAGACTCAAAAGAAACTGAAAAGACAAACACAAAACAAAATGTTGATGCTTGAGGTAACACCCTCGGAATCACCCGACTTTAACAAAACAGGACTGACTCGATACAACAAGACAGACCCAACTGACTCAGTATGAAAGGACTGACTCAATACACAAAGACAAGACTGACCCAATACCCAAGTCAGAAAGCAAAATTAACAGCATTTGTACATTGCTCAAAATAGCGCATGCCGTCCATCACATCTGAAGTAAATTGAACGCCGCCCGCAGGTGGTTCATCTCCTGATCACATTCACATTATCCCCCAAGTTCACCGATCCAGTGCCGATAGACTTTGCTGAGTCGGTGCGGCGATGACCTTGTTGTCAATCAGATCTTGTATTTCGTGGCGGAGACGATAACAACTGTCAGTGACATGGCCGACTTGTTGATGGAAGGCGCAGTACTTGGCTGGATCATGAGAGGGAGGAAGTTTATTTGGCAGTGGCCGCAGCTCCAGGGTTTCAGGTGCCCCTTTCTAATCAAGACCCTCAAGGCCGCTGATAGAGACATGTACAATGGGGCGAACACTCTCTGGCCCCGAGGTGGGTATTTGTCCGTTTGTGGCTTTTTGCTGGATGCACTGGCAGAAGGATTAACAGGCGCTGACTGGGTTTGCTGATCTCTTCCGAGCACGAGACCAGAGCTGAAAGGAACATTCCTGGTACAAAGGCGTTTTCCGCAACTTGCCCCTTGATTCAGACGGCTCTCATTTTGAGTGGCAAAAGTGTCATCCACAGTTTTTGCAACAAATGCGAGTACTTGCTGTTTGTTCAGCCCTTCGACTTTCAAAGCCTCAATATCCCGCCGAAGATGTTCATGGGGACCAATGCTTGCCCCTGCCTTGTTCTTATCACTGGCCTCCATTTTGCTAAAAGATTGGCCTTCTCCCAATGCAGTCCGTCCCGAGGTTAGGGAGCCTTTTGACATGAACTCCCTGGTATGTGATGCGGTTGATGACGGAGCCAAAACTCCAAAGGCTAGATCTGCCACAGTTCTCTGAAGATCTTCGATCATCCTTATCAGCTCAGAAGTAGTGGGTTCATGGGTTTGGGATGATTGGGGTTCAGATGTATCCATCATGCATAAATCCATGCTTTCCGGGATAAACACCTTCGGTTTGGGCAAATGGGCTGGGGTGATATATACGCTGGGGTCGTAAGGGACGGCCAGTGTGTGGATTAGATTGAGATGTGGATGAGGTATTTGGTCATTGGGGTCTGAAGGTGGAGCTATCATTTGGTTGTCAATGAGATTTTGGATCTCATGACGAAGGCGGTAGCAACGGTCGGTGCCATGACCGCGCTGCTGATGGTACGCACAGTACTTGGAGGGGTTATGTCTGGCTGGGAGTGGGTTTGGAAGGGGTTGGGGTTCTAGGAGTTCTAGGTGCCCTTCTTCTCGCAGCTTTTTCAAAGCTTGAGAGAGACTCATGTAAAGAGGATGGAATTTTCGGGCTTGGGGCTGAGTTGAAGTGGTTGGTTTTTGGCCATTGAGGGAGGGGGTGATAGTGCCTACTTCTGAGCATTTCGCAGCTGTGCTACCATCAGTAGTAGCATTGGGAGTGCGAGCAACATTCCTCTTCAAAGGCTCATTACCTTCTGCAAAGATCCCTTGTTTGATGGCATCCTCGATTTGAACCCCCATTTCATGAAGGGCTGGAAAGGTAAACAGAGGTAGAACGACCATTTTTTGCAGCAACTTGCCATGCAGATTCTGAACAATCATCCTGATCTGATCTTTGTCGGAAGGTTTTGTAGTCATCATTGAGGCCTTTGCTCTCCATCTCGTCACGAACTCTGAGAAACCTTCCTTTGGCCCTTGGCGGGTGACTTCAAGATCACGAGTGGTGACCTCAATCTGTGTGTTGTAGGAGTATTGATCACTGAAGGCCTCAGCCATCTCTTCCCAGTTCTGTTTCACAGAGTTCTCCAATTTCGTATACCAGATTGCGGCTATCCCAGACAGGGTTCGGCCGAATAGTGACAATTTCTGGGCTGTGGTCAAACCCATTGGTCTCAGAATATCAGAAAACAGGTGGAGGTGCACCGTTGGGTCTCCAGAACCATTGAATCGATCAATACGTGGCATCTTGAACTGATCCGGTAATGTCACCATTGAGTCGGTATAACCATCCTCTATATCAGGAATAGAGTGGGCCCCCTGAGACTTTTTAAACAATTTCTCAAGCTTGCTCACTTTCAACGTCGTGGGGTTTGTCTTGAACTCAAAAGGGGAGTCTGGCAGGTTGATGGGTGTTTTAGATAGCTGGGGTAGAACCGGGGGCGGAGCCGGCCCCGTTGGAATGTCCGTATCTGCCTGGACATCTGGTGTTTCCCCGGGTGTCTGAACCCCTGGTAGTGGAGGAACTTGTTGTGAGGCAGACGCTCCGGTTTGCTACTCTAGCCTAGCAATTGTCTCTGCCTGTTGGGCTATGACCACAGCTTGTTGCTTGGCGAATTCTGCTTGATGGGCAGCGTCTTGCTGCATGGCTTTCATACTATCCTGGAGTTGGCGCACCATCTCTTCCAGACTCGACATATTGTCCTGGTCTAACTGAGTAACCGGTATATCTGTGCCTGCTGTAAGTTCAGAAATCTCTACCCAACTGCTCAAAGATCACTGATCTGGTAGCTGTGGTACTGGTGGTCTATGTCTGACTAGCCTTCTCTGGCCCTGATTACCCTTGAACTGAGCCTCTGACCTGACAAAGTCTATCAGCACAATTAGGTCTGAACTGACAAAGTCTGACAAAGTCTGTAAGGACCAGTCCAATTAAGTCTGAACTTGCCCCTAGGGTCATGAATGGGAGCTCGGTTGTCTTTCAACACCAAATCCCCGTCTTTGAGATTCCAGGACTTAACCTTCTTGTTAAAAGCCCTAGCAATTCTGCGTTGATAGCCCTGAACATGATACAATGCTTTCAGCCTTCTCTCATCAAACAACATCAGCTCTTCGAATCTGCTCTGTTGCCAGTCCACCTCTACTATCTGACACTCAGCCATAACTTGCAGTGACGGGACTTCTATTTCAATCGGCAGAAAAGCTTCCATCCCGTAGACAAGAGAATAAGGAGTTGCCCTTGTAGACGTCTGGATTGAAGTTCTATATCCCTAGAGTGCGGATGGCAATTTATTTGGCCAGTCCCTGTAGGTCTCAACCATCTTCTGCAAGATATTTTTGATATTCTTGTTGGCGGTCTCGACAGCTCCGTTGGTTTACGGTCGGTATGTAGACGACTTATGAAAAGCCACATTGTATTTCTCCAACAAGTATATCACCTCTTTCTTGAAGTGGAAGTCATTATCTGATATGATCTCGTTTGGGACTCCATATCGGCAAATGATGTTGTTTCTGATGAACTTAGCCACATGCAATGCTTTCAACACTGTATAGGACTGAGTTTCCACCCACTTTGTAAAGTAATCAATTGCCACCAGGATGTATTCATGCCCATTCCACCCTTTTGGTGTGACTGCGCCGATGACGTCAATTCCCCAGACCGAGAAAGGCCATGGTGAAGTCATGTTGTACAGTTTTGATGGCGGGATATTCATGCGATTGGCATGAATTTGGCATTTGTGGCATTGCCGAACAAAACCAATACAATCCTCCTTTATAGTGGACCAGTAATAACCTTACTGTAGACGTCCCCGAACGCCCCGGGAGGATGACTCCCGTTCTGTTCGTTTTGGGGTCACTACAGTTCGGACTCGATTTGTGTCGGTTCTAAATCTGAACCAAAGAGTCCAAATCCGGCAAATCGTTTTGAAGAAAAACAGATTTTTGAAAAGTAGTGCCAAACATGGACTGCTTTGCCAGATTACAGAGTCGCCACCTAAATATTTTAAAATGGGAAATTTAGGAAACCCTGACTCGGTGCCGAAGGCCACGTGTCCGTCATCACCAAAGTGACTTGGCTCGGGAGCTTGGGTACGATCGGGGAAGGTCAGCTATGAGCACCCCCTTTCGCCCGGTCCGAAGACCGGCCTCTACTAACCGTAATATCCAATTTTGAAAACATTACATGTTCTTATTCCGGTTATTAACCTAGAATTACTATGTGATGCGCACAACACAAAAGTATAGACTAGATCGCCTAATTTGAGAATAAACATTGCCTATCCGTTTTGTCTCGAAAAACGTGTTGGTTTTTGCTACTCACGAGTAGGCTAAAACACGGATTTCAATGAGTATTCCAACTCAAGTAATCCAACCTCCACCCACAGGCATTCAAGCAGTTTATCACATAAGCACTTAGCCACATGGCAGGCATACTGTCATGTTAACATCCACACGCATGCGACATGCTAAAGCATAAAAAACTTACATCGTACTCTGTGCCAAAGACAATAACCCGGTTAGCAAACATGCATGACCTAGTTCATGTTAAGTGGCTAATGCATCGCATACGGAATGTAATCTAGACAGGCTCGGCTATCCTAAGCATGGCACATGAAATGCAACAACTATCACGTATTCAATTTGGAATTGAAATACAATGCAGTTTGCATGATGTGCCGAGCTTGATGCATGTAGACAAATGCATGAATGCACGCATGCATTGCATAAGGTATGCTAAAATAGACATGCCCTAATCTACCACTGTAAGCAGGTAAATAAAAGGGATAGAAAGAAGTGGAGGTTGGAAGACATACACCCACTCACACACACTTATTACATTTACGCCCTCGCTCGGAAGGACCAAAATAATAATACAGTCCAACGAATGAATGAATCAAATATTACAAATTCTAATTACTAAAATTAAAGAAAATAAATGCAATGGGGGCCCCAGCCCTGCCTTGGGATGCGCGAATGATGGATGCTCAATCCGACTTGCCCGGAAAACCCACACCGCACCACTGCTGCCTCTGTTTCACTGTCCTGCCTCCCAAAATTCCCAAAGTCCCAGGACACCTTTCTTGGGCCTTGCAGAACACCGTCGGCTGGGGAAAGTTTCCATCGGCTGCTGACAGAGGCTACCGGCTGCTATGGAGTCCACCGGCCAATAACAAAATGCCGGTCGGCACTAAAGAGTGCCGGTCGGCACTAAATTCCTGCAGGAGACAGTTTTGACAGCAACAGCAGACAGCAGTACATGGCATGGATTTTTAAGCATATGTAAGCATGGCCAATGCCTCCTATCATGTTTGGGGACTCAAGGAGACATGGCCCTTGGTTCTTGGGCCATCAATTATGCGTTTGATGCATGATGGCCTAAGGAACCAAGATTGCAACTTTGATGGTAATGCATGCAAACAAACAAATGAAATCCAAGGCCTTATCATATGTTAGTCGAAGGTCTTGGTGACCAAGAATTGAGACGAGTTGCACCACTTGAAGTGTGAACTCCTCTCAATCCTATGCTTGGCTTGACAATCCCCAAGCCAAGCCATGGAATGCACATATGCAACATAGCTCAAATGATGCAACAATGGGACTAAGATGCAAGGCCTACCAAGTGTCATGCAACTATCACAATAGGCATGCAAAATGCTAGAGCATGCAAGGTATAAGTGGCATGCAAACATGGGCCAATCAAGCATATAACTAGCATGTACTCAAGGCTTCATCAATCAAACATGCAACACCCATGATATAAGCATGCAATGGTGGACTCAAACCATAGAGGGCAGCCCTCAAACCAGCCCAAAACAGTGGCAAAACATGCCTCAAAACATGGGCCAAATGCTATACAAACATGCAAGTTCATGGGCCTAAACCTAAGGCACCAAAAAGAGCATCTTGCTACCACTTACACAACCACTCATGGCATGAATCTAACAACCAAAAAACAGATTTTTAGTATGCAAAATGACACCCAAATCCCCTCACATGGCACCCCAAAAAGCATTAATCATGGAAGCATACACAAGGCCTATTCTTAGGCATAAAAGGACACACCTTTGAAACATGAAAGAGATGACAAGCACAAACATGTGAGCATGATTTAGGGACTGAAATGTGATCTAAAATGATGCCAAATCATGAGATCAAGGCAAGCTAAACATGCTAGAGACTCACACACCCCAAGGCTAGCAAGCCAAAATGCAAAGTGACTATATAAGGCATGTCATGGATGGCCTAAACAACCAAAAAAAGATCTTATACATGGAAAAACAAGCACATTTTCAGTTCATGACCAGCCACAAAAACAGAAGCAAGATGGGCTAACAAAGCATGCAAAATTACGGTAAATAGAAGAGATTATGAAACAAGTGCATGATAGAATTACCAAACATGGTTGAGCCCTTCTTCAAGGTTGAAGAAGGGCTCAAAATAAGCCTACTTACAGTTTATTACATGCTCAAAAACAGATTATACACAAGCCAAACATACTATGCAAGATTATGGCATAAAGAGGGCTAATGAGGGAAGTGCTAGCTACTGTCCTCAAACAGCAAGAGGTCCTCAATCAAACATGAAGAGGACCCCAAAATATGATGATTTGCAGTTTGGGTCGGAGCCCACAAGTGCTTGCAAGCAAGGCTTAAATGTGAAGCAAGAAAATGCTAGAAAAGGGAAGAAGATGGCTTACCCTTGAAGACCAGCAAACCAGCACCTCTTGGACCAAGTTTGGGTGCTCCTAAGCTCTGAAGAACAGCCCCAAGTCGCTGCAATGGAGTAAGGATGCTTTGTGCTATGAGTTGATGAAGAAATGGCCCAAGAACAAGGGTGTTTGGAGGCTTGGATGGGATAGATATAGAGAGAGATGGAGGGATATATGTATATATCAGAATGTATGTATATATCCTCTGGTTTTTTGTTCAAAACCTCCAACCCTTTTGCAATGGGAGAGAAGGGCTCTTTAAATAGGCAAAGGCAAAGGTTCTTGGCTTCTCCAAGAAGCCAAAATGAAAGGGGCAAAGGGTGCAAAGGGTTTGTGGCTTATTTGAGAAGCTTGGACAGCTGGTAGGCTTCTTGAAGAAGCCAAGACAAGGGGTCAAGGCTTCCTCAAGAAGCCTTGAGCAAAGGGTGCACCAAAAAGGGCCAAAAGGTGGTTAAAGGGATAAGTGATAGCTGCGGGTCTCAAATGGCCGAGAGCCCTTCTTCAAAGTTGAAGAGGGGCTGAAAATAAGACACTTTGTAGTTTACCACCAAGTCCAATACAGCTCACAAGTACGCCTAAAATACCGTGCAAAAATAGGCCCAAAAAGAGGTAAAGAGGCAAGTGACAGATGGAGATGTCAAACAGTAAAAGGTCCTTAATCAAACATGAAAAGGACCTCAAAATATGACTATCTCAAGTTCGGGTCGGGGCCCAAAAATGCAAGATGAGGGTTCGGGAGCCGAAACACGCAGTTCGGGGCCCCGAAAGTGGGCCGTCAGGCACCGGAAGTGGTGTCCGACCACGAAGTTGGTCTCTCGGACCACAGTGTCCCTCGTTATGATGAAACAGAGATACCTGCCAAGAATGAACAAAAACCGATGCAAAACGAATACTCGGGGACCAAACCGCGCGGTTCGGGGTCCCGAAAATAGGCTGTAAGCACCGAAAGTGGCATTCAGCCACGAAGTGGGCATCTAAGACCCCAGTGTCCCTCGTTAAGATAAAACAGAGGTACCTGCCAAAAACCGGAGGAATCAGAGATGGTTGGGTGGTCCCGAACCGAGGCATACGGCCTGACGGCTCCGAAAACCGGGAACCGGGCTCCGGAATGGGCAAAATGGCCTACGGCCACGAAAAGTAGCCCACGGCCACCGAGAGATGATCTGCTGGACCTCTCCCTCCCCGCAGGAAAGAAAACAGAGAAAACCGAGTCTGGTTCGCAAACCGAGGCAAGGCGCAGAAGAGGGTTTGGAAGTCCGGAGGCAGGGCGCACGGCCGCGACTCCGAAACTTCTGAGCGAGCACAGTATGCAATATCACCAAGCGCTCAATCGGTGACGTCTGAGTCTTGAGGACGGTCAAAAATGGGGTGTCTACACTTACCTAAGAATCTTCCGGGCTAACATCACTTCGTTCATGTGTGCTCCGCACTCTCCTCCACAGATGGCCTCCATCAGGCGCTTTGATTCATCTTCTTCGACACACAACTTGTGTATTCCCAAATGACCTCTTTTGTACAGTTTACCCCCGCAGATGATAAATTTGACGGCCATTCGCTGTATTCCCCTTTTGTCCTTGGCATTTGCCCCTGGTGGATAAATCTCCTTTTCCAAGAAGTTCCAACTATCGTAGTACCAAGGGTTTTTGTCTTGCGCTTCATCTATTGCGGCGATAGTTTCATAGGCCAACGTGTATCTCTATTCAATGATAATCGGACGCATCCGGACTCCAAGTGGGATGTTTACCATAGATGATAGAATTGCTAAAGTATCAGCGAACCTATTGTTCTCTCTCAGTAGATACATGAAAGTCAACTTTTCAAACCCAGGAATCAGAACGTCCAAGGTCTGGTGATAAACCTTCATTTTTTCTTCTTTGACTTTCCAGTCTCCTTTCACTTGAGAAACAACTAAGTTCGAGTCCCCAATAACATCCAATCTTTTTGCCCCTAGTTCCAGGGCGGTTTCTAAACCAGCGATACACATTTCATAGTCTGCTTCATTATTGGACACCTTGAACTAGAGTTTGAAGGCTAAAGGTATATGGGAATCGTCGGGTGCTATCAGCAACACACCTATCCCATAACCTTACTGATTGGATGCTCCATCAAAGTACATTGTCCAAGTCTCCTCCTCTACTTGCAGAATGGCTTCATTTGGGAACAGGTATTCTATCACCTTGTCCCCCTCTATTGGGTGATCTGCCAGGAACTCCGCTATAGCTCTCCCCTTAACCAATTTATAGGTAACATACTTGAGATCAAATTCAGAGAGAAGAAGCAACCAACGGGCTAGCCTACTCGTAAGCACTAGTTTCTCAAAGAGATATTTGATGGGATCTAATCTCGAAACCATAATTACAGAGTGAGCTAACAAGTAGTGCTTCAACTTTCTAGTAGCCCATACCAAGGCTAGGCAAGCTTTCTGCAACGGAGTGTAGCGAGTCTCATAATCCAGCATTGTCTTGCTCAAATAGTAGATAGCTTTCTCCACCCTATCTTCAGATTTCTGAGCAAGCATGTATCCTATCGTTGCATCTGTCACTGACAGGTACAGAATCAAAGGCTTCTCCGACTCTGGCGGCGACAACACAGGCGGATTCTAGAGGTACTGTTTAATTTGCTCAAAAGCGAATTGACATCGATCATCCCATCAAAATTTCTTCCCTTTCTTTAGGAGACCAAATAGTGGTTCACAAGTCAAGGTTAATTTGAAAATAAACCATCTTATGAATTGCACTTTACCCAGAAAGCCTCGCGTCTCCTTTTCAGTCCTTGGTGGTGACATTTCTAAGATGGTCTTAATTTTGGAAGGATCTACTTCGATGTCCCTCTATGTGATCAAAAAGCCCAGCATTTTCCCTGCTGTTACGCCGAAAGTGCACTTCTGCAGGTTCAACCTCAACCGGTATTCTTTGATCTGTTAAAAGAATTTCTTCAAGACGATGTAGTGGCCCTCTCTTTCTTTGGACTTGACAATCATGTCGTTCACGTATAACTCGACCTCTTTGTGGATGATGCCGTGCAGAATGGCGGTTGCAGCCCTTTGATAGGTATCCCCTACATTCTTCAGCCCAAACGGCATGACCCGATAGTAGTAGGTACCCCACGGCGTAGTAAATGCAGTTTTCTCCTTGTCCTCGAGCGTCATCAGAATCTAGTTATACTCGAAAAACCCATCCATGAAGGATAGCAATGCATGACCTGCAGTGAAGTCCACTAATTCATCGATGTGCGGCAAAGGGAAGTCATTCTTTGGACTGGCTCTATTTAGATCCCTGAAGTCCACACACACCCAAATTCTACCATTCTTTTTCGGCACTAGGACGATGTTGGCCAACCAAGTCAGATATTCAAATACTAACAAGAAACCTGCCTTGATCTGCTTGGTGATCTCTTTTTTAATTTTCAACGCCCAATCCGAGCAGATTCTCCGCAACTTGACGAGTCAGGCCTCGGAGTTAAGAGGGATCCGATGTTGTACAATATCAGGATCGATTCCAAGCATGTTTTCGTAGGACCACGCGAAAACAACTTTGAAATCTTTTAATAAACCGACTAAGCGCTCGCGCTTGAAGACAACGTGAACCCGATCTGGACCAGACGCAAATCCTTCTCAGTACCTGTAGACGCGCCCTTGGGCTTCACTCTACAGTTCGAACTCCCTTTTTTGTTTGTTGCGGTTCTTAACCTGAACCAAAGAGTCCAACTCTGGCAAATCGTTTGAGAAAACAGATTTTTGAGAAAGAAGTGCCAAACATGGACTGCTTTGCCAGATACAGAGTCGCCACCTAAATATTTTTTAAAATGGGAAATTTAGGAAACCCTGACTCGGTGCCGAAGGCCACATGTCCGTCATCACCAAAGTTGTCTTGGCTCGGGAGCTTAGGTACGATCGGGGAAGGTCAGCTATGAGCACCCCCTTTCGCCCGGTTTGAAGACCGGCCTCTACTAACCGTGATATCCGATTTTGAAAACGTTATGCGTTCTTATTCCGGTTATTAGCCTAGAATCACTATGTTATGCACACAGCAAACAAGTATAGACTAGATTGCCTAATTTGGAAACAAGCATTGCATATCCGTTTGTTTTGAAAAGCGCTTTGGAATTTGCTACTCGCAAGTAGGCTAAAACACGGATTTCAATGAGTTTTTCCAACTCAAGCAATCCAACCTCCACCCACAGGCATTCAAACAGTTTATCTCATATAAGCATTTAGCCACATGGTAATCATGCTGTCATGTTAACATTCACACGCATGCGAGATGCTAAAGCATAAATACTTACATCGTACTCCGTGCCAAAACAATAAACTAGTTAGCAAACATGCATGTCCTAGTTCATGTTAAAATGACTAATGCATCGCAGGCAAGGGTACAATCTAGAGTAGGCTCGGCTAACCCTAAAATGGCATGTGAAATGCAATCATTCGATACACGTATTCAATTTGGAATCGAAAATACAATGCAGTTTGTATGATGTACCGAGCCCGATGCATGTAAACGAATGCATGAATGCACGCATGCATAGCATAAAGTATGCTAAAATGAACGTGCCCTAATCTACCATCATAAGCGGGTAAATAAAAGGGAAGAAAGAAGTGGGATTGGAAGACATGCACACCACTCACACACGCTTATTACAGATTTGCCCTCGCCCGAAGGGACCAAAAGAATATACAAATTAATTAACTACGCAAGCTAATTAAATTACAGACCCATTAAATTAATTAAACGAATTAATTAATCTAATTAAAATAGTAAACCGCCTCGGGAAGAGGGCCAGATGCAGCGCATGCTCGGGACTTGCTCGGAATCGCACTGCCATGCATAGTCTGCCTCTGTTTTCCCTGCTTTGCTCCTCTGAAAACTGCCAAAGTCTCAGGAATGCCTCTCAGGACACTGGGGGATACCACCGGCTGAGGGGGAGAGCCACCGGCTGTGTAGGATGGTCATCGGCACAAAATGAATCCACCGGCTGATGATTTACTGCCGGCCGGCACAAAATGTTGCCAGTCGGCAAGCAATACCTGCAGAACCTGCAACTCACAGCAGCAGAGGGCAAAACTTGCATGGCAATACAATTCAAACAATGTATGCACCCATCATGCCCCCTATCATGTTTGTGACTCAAAGAGGTATGTGCCTCGATTCTCGGGCCACCAATCACGCATTTCCATGCATGATGGCCCAAAGAATTAAGTGTGCAACTTTCATGTCAAATGAAATGCAAACCAATCAAACAAAATAAGGCCCAATTCCTATCACCAAATCAAGGAACAAGGCATGCATGCAAGATGCAATGCAACATGGCATGACAAGTCACTTATGCAAGCATTCAAGCAAACATGAGGCGATGCAAACTAATGAAAAGGTGGACTTAGACATGATTTAGGCAACTCTAATTAGGCCCAAAATCAGTGGCCAAAACCAAGGAAACGAAGGCCAAAATGCACACACACATGCATGCAATCATGGTCCAACACCTTAAGCATAAACAAGGCAACTCTTAAGCACACTTAAAGAGACCAAACAGTGGACAATTAGCATGCATACCAAACTCTGAAATTGCACAAAAAAGAGGTGCCAAACCAACTAATTCAAGCAAGTAAAGCATGCAAATGGTCCAAGTACTTGAGGTAAGCCAAGAGGCTTAAACCAAGGTCAAATCCACCAAGCCTCACAAGGCTAAGGGGACTCAAAACAGGTCGAAGGCAGACCTAAACAACGCCCAAGGGACACCTAGATGGCATCTAAATGGCTCAAATCCAAAGGCATACACAAATGCACTTTCAAGGAGCATACAACACAAGCTCATAAGGCGTTAAAGAGGCATGCAAAGCAAGCATACAAACATGTTAAAGGGACTGAAATAACATGTAAAATGACTCCGATCCACTAAATCAAAGCAAACAAAGCATGCTATACACTTACATACTTAAGGCCAACAAGCCCAAAAATGCAAAGAGGCTATATAATGCATGCTAGGGTCGACTCAAGCAACCTAAGACAGACCTAAAGCATGGCAAAATAAGCACAAAAGCTTCACAAATCTAAGCCTAAAACATACTAAAACAAAGGCACACAACCTAAGGCATATTAAGGCAATCGCAAGGCATTACAAGGTAGGTATGCAAGGCATGCATGGTACACCAAAACCAACTTAAAATCATGTTATATTATGGCAATATAAGCATGAAAAACAGTCATGGCATGCTCAACAAACATTCGAACATGGGCTCCTTTAAGAGACCAAAAATGGTCCCTTTCAAGGACAACAAGGAAAAGGGGTGGCCCCCTCCTTCTTGAGACTTTAAGGCACCATCTTCACCACTGAAATCCCTCGAGATTTCAGTGGTGAAGAGGACCAAACACCAAAGTCTCGAAACTTGCACAAAATAGCACAAAAATGGGGCCTTCCAAGGCCTAAGGGTGGTCAAACACACCCAAACCACAAAACACTCTTAACAAACAATCAAGAGGGCCTAAAAACAGAACTTTTTTATGTTATACACTAAACACAAAAACAGCTCTAAGATAGGTAGAAATATGATGCAAAAATGGGGTAAAAAGGGGCTAGTTTCTTACCCTTGAAGCCTTCTTCACAAATGATGGTTTTGTGGCCTCCTTGAGCTCCAATCCAGCCAAGAACAGCAAGAATAAGCCCTTAGAACCTCAGTAGCCCAAGGAAGGTGAAGCACTAGGTGCTTGTGTGCAATAGTATGGACTAAAACACACACAAGAGTAATATAGAGATAGGATGTGTATGGAACCCTAACCCTAAAACCAGAGCTTCCTCTGTATTTTCTAAGCAAAAAGCTCTAATTTTTCTAACCCTTGAGCAAGGGAGAGGAGGGCTCCTCTTATAGAGGAGCCAATCTTGTAAACTTACAATGTAAGCTAACAAGAGAGGCATCCCTCCATACACGTGTATGGAGGGGAAGCAAATGCCAGCCAGCTGCTTCAAAATATCTCCAAAAGTAGCTGAACAGTAGTTGACTGGGCAAAAAGTGTCATTTTGACAAAATTAACTGCCGACCGGCAACAAAGAGTGCCAACCGGCAACATACATTGCCGGTGGCAACAAAAACTAGCCGGTGGCCTCTAGCCACTGCCGGTGGTGTGTGAGGATGCCTCACAAGGCATTCCCTGCCCCTCCAAGGCAAAACACAAGTGTTTGGTGCAAAACTAGGCACAAAACGGTCGAGTTCGAAGATCCTGAGACAAGGCGCGTAGCCGAGAACTCCGGGAACTTCGAACGAACACAAACACGGATAATCACCGAGTGTTCAAACGGTGACGTCCAAGTCTTTGAGGACGGTCAAAAATGGGGTGTCTACAGTACCCACATTAATATCAATGATTTCATCAGCATTGGGTTTTGCAAACCTCTCCTCCTCTCGATTAATCAAGTTTTTCAAAACCAGAGGAATTTTTTCCACTTCGTTTTCATTAAAATTCTGAAAATCTTGGTTAATGCAATAAACAAGAAGCACAGAGAAATACTCAAAATCAGCAACGTTTTCATTCACAAGGTCCAGCTCTTCGGTTACAACCGACTCAAAAGCAAAAGAAAAAGAAGATCTGGACAAGACCTTGGCATCTGAGTTATTACCCCCAAGAATACCAAACTCGGACTCAGAAGAACCGAAATCTGATTCCGACTCTATAGACTCTGTGGAATTAGATTCTAGCTCATCACCGAGCATAACATGCCCATGGAAATGCAAGAAGCCGAGCATAACTTATGATCATGCAAAGAAAGCTGTAACGAAGCACACATGCAACAGTTTTAAGCTAGCATACACCAGACTACACTACAATGCAGAAAGGATGTAAGAGAATTATGCAATTCTTAATACGTCTCACTCGCAGGATACAATACCTGTGCGGCTCGTCCGGTTGCACCGGCCTCAAATGAACCGTACATACAATATCGTGCCTGAAAAGAAAACAAACTTAACAGGTACAATGTCGTTAGCAGCATGCATGACAATGCAAACGAGACACGCATGCCAATGCAGATAAGACGACACGCATGCCAATGAAAATGTGACACGCATGCCAATGGAAATGAGGCACACATGCCGATGAAGATGGGGCACACATGCCCATGGAAATGAGACACGCATGCCGATGAAAATGAGGAGGCACACGTGCCGATGCGAATGAGGCACACGTGCCAATGCAAATGAGGCACACGTGCCAATGAGAATGGGGCACACGTGCCAATGCAAATGAGGCACACGTGCCAATGAGAATGATAAACGATGCAAGTGTGACACGCATGCCACACGGAATGGAAAATGATGCAAATGATGCAAATGAAACAAATGAGACACGCATGCCTCATAAGAATGCAAAATGATGTAAGTGTGACACACATGCCACACGGAATGTAAAATGATGCCAATGAGGTACGCGTGCCTCAAAGGATGCAAAATGATGCAAGTGTGACACACATGCCACACGGAATGTAAAATGATGCCAATGAGGTACGCGTGCCTCAAAGGAATGCAAGATGCTGCCAATGAGGTACGCATGCCTCAAAGGATGCAAAATGCTGCCAATGAGGTACGCGTGCCTCAAAGGAATGCAAAATGCTACCAATGAGGTACGCGTGCCTCAAAGGAATGCAAGATGCTGCCAATGAGGTACGCGTGCCTCAAAGGATGCAAAATGCTGCCAATGAGGTACACGTGCCTCAAAGGAATGCAAGATGCTGCCAATGAGGTACGTGTGCCTCAAAGGATGCAAGATGCTGCCAATGAGGTACGCGTGCCTCAAAGGATGCAAAATGCTGCCAATGAGGTACGCGTGCCTCAAAGGAGTGCAAAATGCTGCCAATGAGGTACGCGTGCCTCAAAGGATGCAAAATGCTGCCAATGAGGTACGCGTGCCTCAAAGGATGCAAAATGATGTAAATGAGGTACGCATGCCTCAAAGGATGCAAAATGCTGCCAATGAGGTACGCGTGCCTCAAAGGATGCAAAATGCTGCCAATGAGGTACGCGTGCCTCAAAGGATGCAAAATGATGTAAGTGTGACACACATGCCACACGGAAACGTAAAATGATGCCAATGAGGTACGCGTGCCTCAAAGGAATGCAAGATGCTGCCAATGAGGTACGCGTGCCTCAAAGGATGCAAAATGATGCCAATGAGGTACGCGTGCCTCACGGAGATGTAGAACAAAGCAAGTGTGACAAGCATGCCATACGAAATATAAAACAATGCAAGTGTGACACGCATGCCACATGAAATGTAAAACAATGCAAGTGTGACACGCATGCCACACAAAATATAAAACAATGCAAGTGTGACACGCATGCCACACGAAATGTAAAACAATGCAAGTGTGACACGCATGCCACACGAAATGTAAAACAACGCAAATGAACTCGAGTGCGCGACAACGCACGTTTTTTTTTTTTCTTTGAAATGCATGATAATGCAAAATAAGGAGATGCACGACAACACGAATGATGTGCGAGGCAACGACAACACGAATGATGTGCGAGACGACGTATGTATTGAGGTGCATGACAATGCATGACAATGCTTGTAATAACATGCATGACAATGCATGAGGGATGTGCATGACGACGCGACGCAACGCACCAGACAAAATGATGAATGCATGCAACGCGAGCGGGGTAACTTTTGAGTCTTGTAAGAGGCAAAAGGATACAAAAGGATACAATCATTGCATGAATTTTGAGTGCTACGCACAGAAGACATGGTCCGAGGTCAAAACGGAAGCCGGTTGAGCGTCGGAGATGCACTTTTCTTGCACTTTCTTGAGCTATGAAGACCAAAAGCTACTCATATTGCCTAAACAAGGCTGTGGGAACACCACCGGCCGGGAGGGGAAGCCACCGGCTGTCCACCGGCTACAAAATAATTCCATCGGCACAATATTCTGCCGGCCGGCACAAAATGTTGCCGACCAGCAAAAAGTTCCTGGATCGGGGCAGATTCGACATTTCACCATGGGTGTTTTAAAATAGGGTTCCAAACCCTATTCTATTCATTTCCCTCTAGTCGAAAATCATACTCTCTCTCTAGAGCCTTTTTCCTTCCTCGATCCCTCGTTTTCTTTGCGTTTTACGCCCGTTTCGTCGTCGGATTCGCGATTTCCTTCGCGTTTCGGACATTTTTAACCGAACAAATCTTTGTTTCGGTGCCTCTTTTGCCATTTCCACCTTCTTGGGGTTTGTTCCCCTCACTTTCCTCTCCATTTCCGTGCCTTTTCACGTCCCGACCTTTCCGGCCATTTTCCACCGTCCCGGGAGTTGACTTTTCGGTTGACTCTTCGTATTCCGACCCGATTTTCATTCTCCGACCATTTTTCATCACTCTTGACATGGCCGACGACATTCCACGCAGTGGGACTCCCCCGGATCACGAGATGGATCCCGGGGTCGAGCTCCTACCTTTGAGCGAGCGCCCGTTCGACCCGGCGACCTACCGGCCGGCGATTCATGTTCTGCCACCCGACGGATTGCGCCAGTTCAGGAGTTTCGACATGGCGTTGGATCCCGAGCTCCTGCTACGTGAGCCTGCCTCCCACCTATCCTCCGGTGCTTCCGAGGTAACCTTCTTTCTCTGTTTTATTTTCCGCAATGTAGAACTCTTTAAACTGTCAACTGCCATAGCTGATTCGGTTCTTTAACTGCTCAGTTCCGATACACTGATACACTGTATATTGTAGTTGATTACAAATGCACTTGCAACTGATTATCTGTTTAAGACTCACACGTGCACACACACTGCGCTAGCCTTGAACCACTCAACACACGGCACACACCGTATTCCACTGCAAACACCGGCGCCCGATACCTGTTTGACTCTGAGAATATGCATGCGTGCCACATTTGCACTGAACCACTCAAACATGCTGACGCATCACACGTTGTAGTTCATTGTAAGCACACCGGCACCCGGTATCTGTTTGAATCTGAAAGTATGCACGCGTGCCACATTTGCACTGAACCACTCAAACACGCTGACGCATCACACGTTGTAGTTCACTGTAAGCACACCGGCACCCGGTATCTGTTTGAATCTGAAAGTATGCACGCGTGCCACATTTGCACTGAATCACTCAAACACGCTGACGCATCACACGTTGTAGTTCACTGTAAGCACACCGGCACCCGGTATCTGTTTGAATCTGAAAGTATGCACGCATGCCACATTTGCACTGGTTCACTATTTCTTCAAAACTGTACATCTTATATTGCTTCGCAACTACTTGTTTGAAAACAGGGAGATTCCCATACCATCCGCGGGTATGGGAACACTGTCGCTTGTGTGTGGTACGCCGAGCTTCCCGACGCAGTTCGCCATATTGTGGACCAGGCCGGCTTTGGCGCATTCTGCAGAGGACTCTCCAGGCTCACTACATGTAGACCTCTCCTCGCCGCTCTGGTGGAGAGGTGGTGGGACACCACCGATTCATTTCATTTGTCTGCGACTGGGGACATGACGATGACCCCTTATGATTTCTCGATGCTCACAGGCATCGGGGTAGGGGGTGATCCGATCCCCTTTGACATTGACATGGACGAGTGGACCGCGGCTCAGGTCTACTTGCTCGGCGCGGCACCGCCTCTTGCGCGTCCCTGCTTTGTTCGATACTCCTGGTTTGAGGTACAGTTCAGGGTCCAGCCCCTCATTGTCGATGCAGCCCCGATGACTCAGGAGGCCGTGGAGAGATACGCACGTGGCTTCCTCATGTTCTTGTTTGGGACGACCATTTTCGCCGACCGGGCGAACACTGTGCCTCTTTGCCTGCTCAGCGCACTGGTGGACGTCAGAGACATCTTGCATTATGACTGGGGTGGCGCCGCTCTGGCCACTCTCTATGGATATATGAGCTCAGCTTCCCGCGGCAGCGGACAGTTGCTCGGGGGCTACTGGCGCGTTTGGGAGGTACATTTCATTTTCTGCCTTTCATTTCTGTTCTATATTTTCTGTACTCTGCACACTGCACACACTGTAGTCTGCTTTACATTTTGCTGTATACTGTATACACGGCACACACATACTCTGCTTTACACTGACTGTACACTGCTCACACTGTACTCTCTGCACAATACACTGCACAACACACGGCTCTGCTATTTCTGCCTTTTATTCTGTATTCTGCTTTATCTGATAAATGCACTGGTATTTACCTTGCAGTTGTGGGTTTATGCCTACTTTCCTAGGCTCGCCCCCGTACCGGAGACGGAGACTCCTCTAGTCGTCCCTTTTTCGCGTCGCTTCGACGGGAGATGCACCCGGAGGCCGCGAGAGACATTTAGCTTCTTCCGCCGTTACTTCGACACCATCACCCCTGCCGAGGTATGTTTTACTTGCAGTTCATTTAAGCTTCGCCTTTCCACTGCATATTTCAATAACAGTAGGTAACAAACTGTATTTTATTTTCAGATCACCTGGCGGCCGTGGGCTCCACTGCCAGCGATGATGCGGGATCAGTTTGCCGGTGCCGATGAGACCTCGCGTTACCGGATTCTGCTCGAGGGCCCGGTCTGTCGGGCTTGGTACCTGGGCGAGCGTTTCCTGCGTCAGACCCTGGGTTTACTGGAGCAGATAGTCCCGGTGCACCCTCCTGAGCACATGAGGGATACTGAGAGATTCACTGCCGAGCTGATGGCGGACTACACCATTGGCTGGGAGGCAGACGATTTCAGAGGCGAGGGCGATTACTCGGAGTACGTCCGGACCGTTATCATGCGACCTCTGAGTGGCAGCCATCGAGTAGAGAGAGAGAGACCTGCGACGCCAGCGGCTGGAGTGGGAGCGGGGGCTGGAGGGGGAGCGCCGAGGAGAGCTCGAGTTCGTGGCAAGGGCGGAGTTCAGCGAGGGCGGGGGACCGGTTGGCCTGCTCTGCCCGCTTCATTGACTTTCCGAGGGCAGGGTGAGGCGACCTACCAGATCCCCTTCGCTCCTCCGCCGGCTGATCATGAGTTTGTCGGTGTCCCTGACTTGCCCCCGGTATGTATTACTGCGTTCTTGTACAGTTATTTCATTTCAGTTTATTTGATATTCCACAGAATATTGATGCATCTGATACTTTTGCAGGCTTCTTCTGAGTACACCTGGCAATCATTGGAGATGAATGCCTCCATGATGGGGATGCTACAGCGGACGTTCGACCTCCTAGCCCTTTACAGCATTCCGGTATGTTCTTTCTGACCACAGCCTCAAACCATACACAAACTGCTTTACATAATCTGATGCACAACACAACATCTGATAAACTGCTCACGGCATCTGATACACGATACTTACACACTGCACCCTGCACTGATTTACTGCGCACAGCATACATACACTGTATTCATACACCGTATTCTGTACTGATTCACTGCTCACGGCATACACACATTGTACTCATACACTGCATTCTGTACCAATTCACTGCTCACGGCATACACAGACTGTACTCATACACTGCATTCTGCACGGATTCACTGCTCCATATATCCTGATGCATTTGTCTTTTATGCTTTTCAGCCTCCCTTCCAGATTCCTCCGGTGGGTGGCACTCCAGCTGGACCTCCCATTTCTACCCGGGATGGTAGAGTATATCCCCGCACCAGAAGGGGGGCGCACTCATGTCGGGAGCAGCTCGCGGACTCCAGTTCCAGATGACGAGTCTGAGGCAGAGATAGAGGCGGAGGAGACCGGTGATGGCTCGGACTCGAGCTCAGACGGCGATGCCCCTGGTGATGCTCCTGGTGATGATGCTCCTGGACCTTCGTCCAGGAAGAGGACTAGGACAGATTTATAGCCCCAGAGCCCTTTTTGACATCCGATACAGATTTTTGCTGCTGTTTTTTTTTTCTTTTTGCATTTTCCCCTTTTGTTAGTAGTTAGGGTACTTTGTACTGCAGGCAGATTTTGTTTCCAAAACTTATGTACTTGAAAAGATTATGAAATGAAACAAACTTTTTGTCCGAAAAAGAGTGTTATATCTACGCATTTCATACCTTGCACTGTATTGCATCATATTACACTTCAAATGTAAATGATATTGATCTGTTGTCTGAAAATTGAGCACTTGCGCTATGATAATTAGATAATCAACCAACTGACAACAAACAACTCGTACAAACCACTACTCAAACTGAAAATACAACCCCTACTCTACTGGGGATTGATCTGCACACAGCCCAAAATACAGTACTCGGTTCATTCTGCACACAGCGAGCCCTGAACAAACAGCCCCAATCTGACAAGACGGACCACAAAAGCTGACACGGTTGCAGTTGAAACACACTCGGACGTCCCAAATTTTCCCTTTCCTTCTCTTGCTTCGCACGAATGTAGAGAATGGTACAGCATTCTGAGCACAAACGATTTGTTTGAAATAAAGAAGGGTTTTCAACCGGGGTATCGAGCCTACCACAGAACACAGCGGAGGGACTCAAACAAAGAAACAAAAGGCACACGACCTGAACACAACGAGACACACTCGGAAAAGACTCAAAGCCAAAAACGAAACCGACAAATCAAAAGACACGACACACGGACGTGTTTACACAAGGAGAGACCTCGAATCTCGGGGAGCCAGTTCCTCCGGGTATTATTTCCCGCCCTTTCTGATTTGTGATACTCACATCACTCGGCCCTCAGGCTCGGTTTTTTCTCTCAAAACCCTCTTGCTTACTTCTCTCTCAACTTACTCCTCTCTATTCTTTTATCTCTCATTTTCAATCCCTTCCCAGAGCGGTTGATGGGTAAACGAGAGGTTGTGGGCTCATGCCCGATACAGCTAGCTTGCAGCCGCTTCTTCGGTAGATAGGGTGCCTTTCTGGTGAGTATGTTGATGGGGGAAAGACAGAAGACCTGACTGAATTGTGCCCCTAGTTCGTCACTTTGACCATTTTTTTTTCTAAAATAGTTTTGATCAAAATGAGAGTTGGAGTAACATAGTTCGATTTTGATTTATCTATTCGATTCAAAATCATGCAAATCAAGCTGTGAGCACTGAAAATTCTCCTTTTCGGGTCCAAAACATGGTCCAATTTTGGGAAATGAAATAGTTTTCTAGAGAAAATAAGTCAACCTCAGTAAAAATTTCAAAAACTATTTTCTACAAACAATCGATGCTCGACGAGCACGGAACTTACCCTCGAGATACACAACCTCGATCGGAGGCAATGGGAAATTGCCCCTTGTTTAAAGGGGGCCGCATGGCAACGGAAAGTTGCCCCTGGTTTGGACGGCAACTCAGGGCAACTTATGCACTAAATGGCAACGAAAAGTTGCCCCTTGTTTGGATGATGCCGCGGCATACTGTAAGCCAGTCCTCGTTGATGACGATCGGATCCTCGGACGCGGAGGAGACGAAGACGGTTTGAATCAATATATGGACACAGTCACTGGAAGGTGTTGGTGGTTGGATTTCAAGAGGAAGCTAATCACGTAGTTTCAGGTTGCTTGCAATCGAGACATCAGATTCGCGGAGGCACAAGTGATCAAAAACCATGACATGGACTGAGACGCTATGGAAGCGTTGGGGGCTGGACTTCAGGATGAAGTTGCCTACGTATCCCAAACATGGGAATCAAGCCTTACGTAGTTCTGGTTAAGGTACACTCGGGTATTTTACCTTCACTGTTTAGGCTCTAACTTTTGCCAAGGTGCCCAACGCGGGTTTTCGACCTTGCGAGCTATGTTTTTCTTTTTCTTTTCTTTTCTTTTCTTTTGCATTTTATTTTTTTTTCTTTCTTTTCTTTTGCTATTGTTTGTTCTTTTCTTTTCTTTTTTGCTTCTTTTTGTATTTTTCTTTTTCTTTTTTTCTTTGCTCTAACTTTTGCCTGGATCGCCCTTTCGGGTTTTCGGCCCAGCGAGCCTCTCAAAGGGTAAAAAGTGTAGCAAGCCCATGCCAAATGGTTTTGAGATTGAAGCCTCTCTGTATCCAGGAGAGTGACTGTTGTGTTGATTTGCAGAAAAGTTCATCACGGCTGCTTCATGAGCCTTGCCGGGTGGGATCTGGTGGGATCTGATCTCCTTGATCTAACTTTGATGCCTCTTGCTCGTAGGGCTGCCTCGAAATGGGCCACACAGGCATTTCATGGCACTGTTGAACGTCTTGAACGGATTCCAGTTTGCAACAGATAAATTGAATCTTGAGGCTGAGAGCGATCCTGGGCTGCACAATCTCAAGAGCAATTCCACACAAGTCTTCACAGAACCGCGCAAAACATTTTGTTTTTGAAAGTTTTTAAGAAAGTGACAAATTGCTCGCGCTGAAGAAGTGTAGGAACCAGTCTGGATCAAACTAGGGTCCTTCTCAGTACTCACAGCTGGCAGGCATGATTTCATTCATAAAAAGGCTTAGCATGCCTATCTTTCTCTCAAAAATGATCAAAGTTTTGCAAAACCCGAGGAATTCCTTCTCTTTGTTTTCATCACCGCGGTGTTCAAAAGGTTTTTATGAAAAGCCTAGGTCATTACGACGATTTAAGGTACAAGAGAGTAGGTGGTATGTACTGTTGTTCCATTCACATCCCCTGGCACGGCTGACTCAAATAGCAACAAGTACGGAACGTGATAGCCACGGCTGTTTCATTCAACTTTGTTGGTATAACTGGCTCCTTGCAGCAACAGACTCAAAAAGCAAAAACAACTAATTACAAGACAAAACGGTGTTTGAGGCAACAACCCCGAAATCACCTGACACTCTATACAAAGGGGGACTGACTCGTTACAACAAACAAGACCCGTGAGCAAAAAGGACTGACTCAAGACAATGAGACAGACTCAAAAAAACAAGACCCGACTCGACACTCAAGCCAGAATTTACAAAACTAGTGACCGTAGATGCTCAAAAATGCGTGCCAGACGCCACATCAAAAAAATATGCCAAGTGTCGCCCGCAGGTGGTTCACTTCCTGATTACATGCTTGCAATCGGTATCCTCAAAATCCAAGAACTTTTTGTAAGTGACTGACTTGGCCGAGGTAGGCGGGAGGATAACCTCGTTGTCAATCAAATCCTGCACCTCATGACGGAGCGGAAGCAATTGTCAGTAGGGGCCTGTCTGCTGGTGGTACGCCACAGTACTGAGCAGGATCATGCGTAGTAGGGAGATTCTTCGGGAAGGGTCGGGGCTCAAGAGGTGTAAGATGCCCTTTTTGGCCAAAATCAAAAGTGCCTAGACAAAGGCATGTAGAGGAGGATGAAGACTCGGCGCCCTCGAGGCAGGTACTTTGGAGCCTGAGCACTCTTGCTAGATGCACTAGCGAACGGATCGGCGGCGGGTGCGGCCTTGGATTTCTGATCCTTTCCGGATGCAGGGTTGGGAGCGGGAAGAACTGTTTTGGCATGACGGGGCTATCCCGGTTCTCTGATTGACTAGAACTGCCCTCAGGCGGAGTGGGGAAAGCGTCCTCCACAGCCTTTTGTCAAACTGCAGATATCTGTTGCTTGTTCATCCCCCTGGCTTTCAAAGCCTCTACTGCCCACAGCAGTTGTTCGATAGGGTCGGCATCTGCCTTCATCTTGCTTTGTCTCTGGCCTCAGCCTGATCTAGAATTTGGGTTGATGCGTCGTTGCCATAGCTGGAGGCCATCTCCGGTTGGCTGAGTTTAATTACTATCCGCCCCAATAGCGGGGGCTCCTGGGGTATAAAGCTCCGGCATAACGTGCGGGTGGTGGTTGAGAAGCTGACATTCCATAGCGAGATCCGCCACGGATCTTTGAAGATCACCTATCATTCCCATTAGTTCAGATGTAGTAGCTCGCGAGCCTGATATAGTTGGGGGGTCCAAACTGGGTGCGGCAGCCGGCGATCTGGGTGGATGCGGCATATCAACGGTAGTCTCACTGTAGGTGTGTGATTCCTTGATCCAACGCGGCCGTCATGACCACAATCTCTTCTGAATTTGCGTCATGCTAAGTCCTGCCGCAGCAAGGAGAAGACACTAGCTATTCTGAATCAACTCTCTGAATCTCTGAACCCTTGAAACGGAAAAAACCAGTATTTCAGCCCCAAACAGATCAAACACGGGTGTAGCCGAATCAACTGAACTCTACTACTGATCACTGTTCCTCAGAATC
Organism: Camellia japonica; assembly: GCA_030407325.1. Lineage (NCBI taxonomy): Eukaryota > Viridiplantae > Streptophyta > Magnoliopsida > Ericales > Theaceae > Camellia > Camellia japonica. The sequence goes on from JAPPVO010000029.1 coordinate 159,331,807, forward strand.
ACTGTTCAAAACTGAACTGATACGTGCAGACATAACTGATTCTCAACGACACTGATACTATTGCGCAGGCCGGATACCTGGACTCGCAAACTGGTATATGCATTCCCTGTAGAGATACACTCTAAAACACACATAGCAAGTAAATGAGAGCCAATACACCCCTATGTTGGGGTAGGGTTCCCTGTCCTATTTTGTCAGGAGCTAGGGTTTCACTACGCACGCAGCGGTTTCAAACAACCTATCATCGGGTAAGCAACCTGTCCTAGCTTGGAATGGTCACTATGGATTCCGAAGTGCACTAGGTCAAATGGTAAAAAAGGGTGCCCGGTAAAACCGGGGTTTGTGTTCCATACTGGCAGAGCCAGCAACGGTCAGCCTTATGGTCATGCCTTGACAAGACAAGCCTCCAGCAAACCGCTCAGGATAGCAGATGGGGCCAACACGGTGTCCTAGGCGCACCAATGCACATGCAATGCAAAAGAAACACATAAGTGTAGTCAAAATAGGATATCACGAGTTCGAGTCAAGCTCTCTAAATTCCCCAGCAGAGTCGCCAGAAACTGTAGACGCGCCCTTGGGCTTCACTCTACAGTTCGGACTCCCTTTTTGTTTGTGGCGGTTCTTAACCTGAACCAAAGAGTCCAACTCTGGCAAATCGTTTGAGAAAACAGATTTTTGAGAAAAGAAGTGCCAAACATGGACTGCTTTGCCAGATACAGAGTTGCCACCTAAATATTTTTAAATGGGAAATTTAGGAAACCCTGACTCGTCTCAACACATATGATTATTATCCTTCATAATAACACTTTAATGCATTAAGAACAAGTATAAAAAAAATTTCTTGAAAAGTCCAACACATATGATTATTATCAAAGGGCCTGGCTTTGGTCCAGTTCGCCATCAGACTGGATGGTGCTGTTGGGCCCGTGGGGGCCCACCACGGGTCTCGTTTTGAAAATCTGAACCGTTAATGTGTAGAACTCGTCGAGTACTATATGGCTGTGAAAAATCACGTTGATCGGATATCGATAGCAATGTGATCAAACAGTTTTTTATCAACCGTTAACTTATTCACCGTCTATTTTTTTTATACAAAACTGGGGTTTCTAAACCCCAAGCCTTGTGGGATCTTCAATCTCTCAATCTTAATTTTCTAAATTTTTAATTTAAAAAAAAAAAACCTCAGCATTTATTGATTTGGTCAAAATTCTCTGATCAACATTTATTAACTTTTTCCAATCCATATACCTGCATTTATTGATTTGGTCAAAATCCCTGATTAGCATTTAAAATTCCCTCATACAAATAATTATAGATATAGCCGTGCATAGTTACTGCAGTAGCCTTTTTAATTTCTCATGTACAATATAGTTAATGATAAGATTGTTAAATTATTTTTATAAAAAAACTTAAAAAACATAATTTATATATTAAAAAAAATTAAAACAAATATAAATATCGATAATTATCTCGTGTATAGCACGGGTGATAAGCTTAGTATATTATATAAGTAAAACGGTGTTTTTAATGAGAAGAGCTAAGAGAGTTCTAAGTGCTCAATTCAATTTTTTGATTTTTTAATTTTAAAAAATAATTAATAAATCACACACTAACACTTTCTTTTTTAAACAAGAATGTATTTTTATTCCTAAAATCATTCATTCTTTACCATCAAATAAGGAAGGAGTTTTCCAATTAAAAAAATAATTAATAAATCTCACACTCACAAATATTTCGTCGTAAAATATTTTCTATTAAATTATTTTAAATTCTTCAATATGAAGCATGAAATAATTTATATAATTATTAATTTTTAATTTTTTAATAATGAGAATACTAAGTGTCATTATGTGTGGCATTTTAATTAGTTCATAATTAAATTCATGAAATTTTATATTAAACCCTTAAAATGTGCTACCATAATTACCATTTCAAATTACCTCCTTAATTTATGTTTACCATACCAAATTTATTTTCAAAATTGCTTCCCTAAGATTGCATTAATGCATGATTGTGATACATTCATACATACACATAGAAAATAATTAATTCTTTAACTTAAAATTTAAACATTCTTGATTATTTAACATGGTTGGGGCTTCTCTCCGGTCCTCCATCGAATTGAAGAGGTGTTGTTGGGCCTTGTCGGCTTACTTTTAGGTCCCATTTTGATAATCTAAACCTTTTATATTTTAAGATTCGTTGAGTACATCATCTCTGTAAAAAATCAAGTCGATCAGATAACGGTAACCATGTGTTTATATCAATTTTGTATAAAAAAAATGGATGGTAAGAAAATAAACAATTTCGTACAAAATTGATCTAAACATGTGATTTTTGTTATTTGATCGACTTTATTTTTTGTAGGGATGATATACTCGACGAACCCTAAACCGTGAATGGTTCGAATCATCAAAATGAGATTCAAAAAAATGGCCTAATGAATTTTTAATCCAATATTAGAACTCCCAAATTAGCTCATACCAGTCACGAATTGATAAATTATTATATAATTTATACATAAATTTAAGTTTATTATTATCAAATATTTTTACTAAGATTAAAGCTCAAATATGACATATAATTTAGAGGGGCTCTAGTTTAGATAATTTTTTTTAATATATGAATATATGTAACTATTTATTTCATAGTGTTAAGATAAATATATAATTTTTTACCTAAGTTCAAATTTTTTAATAGATATGCATAAAATATGTTCATATTTCTTATTTAAAAAATAAAAAATACTTATAGATATATATTTACCAATTTAATAAATAAATAGGTCAAATGATTCATAAGCTGGGAATAGATCAAGAAAATTTTTAATGATTAGGTGAAGGTTAGGTTGGCATAAATATACAAGTTATTTATGCGTAACTCTAATAAAAATGAATAAAATTTAATTGATTATAAGTCATTTTTACTACATATTTTAGATAAATTTTATATTGTTATTTAATTTTAAAAATAATTTTTGATTATTATTTATATATGTGCATAGCACTACCAAGGCCACTTTACTAGCTCTTAATATAAAATAAAAATAAAACTAACTGAGATTTTAAAAAGAAAAGTGATTTTTTTTTTTTTTAGTAGTTTCAAAATACAAAAATTGCTAAAATTTATAGGTTATTGACACAAAATAAAATTAAAATGAAACTAACTAAGATTTTAAAAAGAAATGTGATGCTATTTTTATTTATTTATTTAGTAGTTTCATAATACAAAATTTATTGAAACTTATAGGTCATTAACACAACAAAATTAAGAAATAAAAATGTGATTCCTTGAATTTTTTTTTTTTTTTAATTAAGTAGCTTTAGAATACAAAAATTGTTAAAAATTATTAGTAATAGACACAAAATAGAGTTAAAATGTGTATAATAAGATATCATAAATGCTTATTTTTTAACTACACAAAATTTAAATTTTAAAAAATTATAGTTGCCATTTAACTCTTATCTAATTTTTAACTTACTACACCTTAGTTCTTATCTTTGAATTTATTTTTTTTTTTTTTACAAATTTTAAAAATTTATAGATGACATTTCACCCTTATCCAATTTTTAAACTACTACCCTCTTCTATTATTACAGTTATATTAGATTTTTTTAAGGTTTATCTTATTTTATTTTTGAATTTTAAATTAATTTTTTTTTTTCAATCTTCATTTTATGTTTGCTGAATTTCTTTCAACTTCATTTTTCTAGAATTTATTTAATTTTCTTTTTCTATATTCTTATAGTTCATCATCAAATTTAAACTTGAGAATCCACTTTCGTTTTTGATTTTTAGTTGAGCTTATTCTTTTTTGAAAATTTATCTAATTTTCTATTTCTATATTCATCTTTGAATTTAAACTTAATTTTTTTTTATCTTTATCTTATATTTATAGATTTTCACTCTTACTCTTCCTTTTCAATTGAGTTTATTCGATTGAGTGTATTTTAAAAAAAATTAATTAGTCCTGCATATTTATATAAATATAGTAAAATCACTCAAATCTATTATTTAAATATCTATCTAAATTAATATTATAGTATTTATTTAATTTTTAACATATTTACTATTGTTTATCACATTTTGTTACTTGCCCGTGCATAGCACGGGTTTTACGCTAGTGTATATATATATATATATATATATATTATAAGCTTATAATAAATTTATGGATTTATTGAATTAAAAAATAAATTTAAAAACATTATTGGCTAATACATTAGAGTAATAGTTTTCAAAAGGAAAGATAAAAAAAATTTCATATCTTTCCAACCTAATTGATGGGTCGTTACACACATCAAAATTAAACACAAAATACACCAAATTTTTTTAGAATAATAGCAAGTCCAGGTATCGATCCACAGGGACAATTGTGAAATTAAACTAATTTAATTGTTAAATTCCTAAATTAATTTTGATGAAAAGATTGATTGTTCATAACCTAATTTAATAACAAATAAATTAAACTAAGTAATTAAATTATCAATTATAAATAAAATTGGACTTACTGATTTGGGGAAAAACCTAGGGCAAAAAGTCCACCACTAGTCACGTAAATAGTTTTTCCAATTGAAATCAATTATGTTATGGTTCGAACGGGATAATGCTTTGCAACTACAAGTTCAAAACATTTAACAAGAAAATCATCACATTCAATGTACGAGCACGAACCATCTCAAATAGTACGAATCGTTCACTCTAAACTAGGGTAATAACATGACTCGTCCCTCGTAGTATGATTCGTCTCATACCTTGAATGTGAAAGAATAGAAAACTCTTGTATGGAAAACATTCAACAATCACAGAAAGCCAAATACTTGAAGAAATAATGAAAAATATATATGTATATATATATATATATATATAACTTCTAAAACACTATACAATTATTCAAACCTTTACATAATTGAAAATCAAAAAGAAAAACTAATTACATGGCTAGGGTTTCATCAAAACTCTAGAAAAGAAGACTAGCCACTCATGGAGGAGTGAGAAGAGGAAGAAGATGAGGAAGAAAACCCCATGGAAGTGTCCTTCAAGCTCTTTGGAGAAAACCACCTCTTGAAACCCTAGCCTCTCTTTCCTTGCAAAAATAATTTCAAAACCCTAATCCAGCCCTTTTCTTGCCTATTTATACTTCTGATGTCTTGCAAACGGGTTTAAAACATCGGGCCTGTTTTCCCAGAAAAGTCAACGCACATGCCGAAAAGTCAACGCACGTGGGGGAATCTGTTTTCTCTCCAAATTTTGTCTTTTTGCCCATTTTATGCTCCGACTATGTACAACCTGATTGACATTAAACACACATAAAATATACAGTTTGACAAGCAAGTAAAGTTAAGAGATCCTAATTAACGGCCTCAATGTTGCACAATTCGGCCTTAATCACATCTCTCAATTTTCAACTTGCTAGTCCTTAAACAAGTAATAAAAATAAAATAGAATTAAACAAAATCTAGCTATTTCTTCTTTTATGGGAAAACGGTTGCATTTAGCATATGCAACAAGCCTTTAAACCACAAAGTTACCCCAAGTGGACGAGTAAAGTCTTGTCAGGGTTTCTAGAAATGATACCCACAAACATTAACATATTCATATATAATCAACAACAATTGACCGTACTACTCCACCTAACAATCAACTTATGTGCCACTACAGTGTGATATTGAGACATAATGAGTCATTAAAGGCACAGTGGACAAACATGAAGGAACCTATTGAGTCAAAACCACAATTCAGTTAATACAAAAGTAAAGTCCCCTGTACTTGTGCATGCTAGTAAACAAATCATCAATACCCTCGGTGTAAAGTGCAATCTCCATATTAGTTAACTATCCACTATAATAGCACAGTGTAACTCATAATAACACCCAACATATACAGAAAAACTAAACTATTGCAGCCAAGATTCTCAAAAGTTTTTTTTTTTTTTAATTTTTTTTAATGATTGTGCAATGTCATGATCCATTAAGCTTTCTAATCAACCCATGTAACAAGCATTGGGCCAATGACTCTCAAACCAGACGGTTTTAGGGCACTAGGTGTGAAGACACCCTTATGGGCTTAATAACTCGAGTGGAAAAGGTTACGAATCTGAACAAGTCATTCTTCTTATTTTTTCTTAACTGTGCAATGTCTAGGTCCCTTAAGCTTTCTAATTAACCATATAGCAAGTATTGGGCCAATGACTCCCAAATCAGATGGTTTTAGGGCACTAGGTGTAGAGACACCCCTACGGGCTTAATAACTCGAGTTAAAAAGGCTACGAACCCAAACAAGTCAAGTTTTTTTTTTTTAAGAATCTTGGCTCCTCATTTATTTTTTTCTACAACCCTAGCTATTATCAATGATGTACACCAGGGATTATAATAAAAAGATCACCGCTATGATAGTGTGTTCATGTGAATTAAGGCATACTCATGATAAGTGTACTAATACCACAAACACAAACGACTCTTCTCGTGCAAACATCGCATGCAAGTATCTACCCAATAAACCCTTTTCATACAAGTCTACTATGCTCTCCAATTAACATATGCAAATATCATCACCCTACTACAAGTCACATCAAGTGAAGTAATGCAATCAAGTGAAACAGGTATACGCATGAATTATGAACCAAATAGAAATGCACAAAAGAAAAATACAACCCTCATCCCCCAACTTGAATATGACATTGTCTTCAATGGAAAAATAAAGAGAAATGAGAGAAGATTACCAGAGATTGTAGGTGCACATCCAGGTAGGCATACAGTAACACACATACGCTTTACAAATTATTTATTTATTTATTTATTTATTTTAAGGATGAACAAACTAAATAAACATGGCTAAATTAGTATACTACAACTAAATAAACACAAATAAAATAAAAGAACAGAAAGAATAAACAATTAAATAAATAAGTAAATCACCTATGAACAAACATGGCTAAGCAGTATAAAACCCTCCCCCCCCTTTTTTTTTTTTTTTTTTTTTTTTTTTTTTTTAAGGATGAACCATAGATGAACAACAAACAAAAACAAAAACTCTACATATTTAGTCCTACACCCACAAATCTACACAAAAAGGAAAAGTTACCTTAAAATAGTGGGAAAAAAAATGAAGAAAAGAAGGATGATTCGTCGGAAAAAAATAATGGTCGTCGGAGATTTGACGGACGAAAAGGAAATAGTGATGTCGGCGGTGAGATGGTGGTGAGGAAGAAGGAAGGAGAGTTGAGAGTTGAGAGTTGAGAGTTGAAAGGTTGGTGATGGTGGAGTGTGATGAATTGGTGGGTTTGTGGGGTTCAGAGAGAGAGAAAGATAGATAGAGATAGATGAAAGGTAGAGAGAGGTAAAGAGAAAATCTGAGAGTGATTGTGAGAGAAGTGGGTTAGGTTTTGATAAGGTCAAACCTTTTTCTTTTCTTTTTCAAAAATGAAAATATAAAAATTTCAATTTTTTTTAAAATTAATTTATTTTTTTAAATAAAAAATAAAGAAATAAAATAGTATATTTATTTATTTTTATTTAAAGTTTATTTATTTATTTATTTGAAATAAGTAAATAAATTAAAAATAATAATAAATAAAACATAACAAAATCTGTAGGGAATAATTTTTATTTATTTATTTTTATTCTTTTTCAAAGAATCGCCGCACGTACAGGAGTGTATGCTGCACGTGCGGATGCACACCCGCACGCCCCCGTGCACTTGCTTTTAAAGCAGTGTGCAATGTGGAGATTGAACAAGTTTGCCACATGTGCGGAATTTTTTTTTTTTTTTGAAAGAACGGCGTTCCGCACGTGCGGGGTCCAGGCCGCACGTACGGCATGCAAGCCGCACTCCTTCTCGCGCACCTGCTTTTAAAGCAATGTGCACTTTGCGGATTGGAAAAATTGTCGCACGTGCGGTGGTTAGGCCCGCACGTGTGGGAATATTTTTTTTTTAATGCAACCGAAATAAAATTATAAAGAACTATAGCCCAGGTAAAAATTCAAATCATTTCTACCTTAGTTTCGCATCCGAAATAAATAAAGCATTATTGCAATAACTAAATGCTCACTAAAGGTATAATCTTCACGCGAAAACCTCGGGTACTACTTTTCTTCCTAACTGTGTTTGTAACTTTCCCTATTCCCCAACAGGGTGACAGACTAGCTTGATTCGGTATTTAGAATCGAGGTGCATAAAGCTAACTCAACCTATGGGGCTACCATATAGAGTTCAAGCCGGGGTAGTTTTGAAGCAATCTCCACACCCCTGAGTATTTAAACCAGACTCTAGGCTCGGAAATTGCAAACTTTTATGTTTATAGCACTTGTATCTTTCAAAGCTTATGGAAAGTGTATTCAAATCCTTTTTTTTTTTTTTGGAAATCTTTGGTGTTGTTATGGGTTGGTTTTGGAGGAGTACAATCCGATTTAAACTTGTTGGATTTGGTTGTTCGCACTTATTCTTGTCAAAAGTTCCTTGGAGAGTGTGAAATTCTATTCTAGGGTTGACACCAACCTTCCTAAGGGTCGACCCTTACCTGTTGGTGAAGTTTCTAGGAGTGTTGTTGGAAAATAAGGTAGACGCCAGACTGGAGAGGGTTGACCCTCTTATGTCTGTGTGTTAGTTGCTGGAAGATAGGGTAGACACCAGTCTGGGAGAGGGTCGACCCTCTTATGTTTGTGTGTTGGTTGCTAGAAGATAGGGTAGACACCAGACTAGAAGAGGATCGACCCTTTTATGTCTGTGTGTTGGTTGCTAGAAGATAGGGTCGACCCCTCCTGTCTAAGGGTCGACCTCTGTGTGTTTTTTTAGATTTTTGAGGTCCGAATAGGCCCTATCTAAGGGGGTTTTTGGCCTATTATTTTATTTGACCTTAGGGATTTTCCTCACTACTATAAATAGGCACAAACCATTTTTTTTCTCTCATGATTTCCCTTCATTTTTTCCTCTTAAACCGTGATTCCTCTCTTCTCTCTCTCAAACTCAACTTTTTCACTTAAATCTCTAGATCTACTTACCTAGAGTGATCTTTTCACCTTACTCTTTTGAGATAAAGTGTAGAACTTGTCAAGAGCTTTGTTGTGATCGAAGCAAAACATTGTTTCGGCACTATCGGTTTTTGAGCTTTCTCTCTTCTCTCTCATCTAAGCTTGAGGTAGGGATATTCTACTCTTTAATATGGGTTTTAACCTAGATATTTGTCATTTTGTATAAATGGTGGGATTTGGGAAGATTTGGATGAAGTTAGGGTTTGGGTTTAAATTTTTGAAAGAGGGGTTTTCTATTTGGGCTCCATATGTGTATGTGAGGTCTTGAAAATGGGGTTATTTGTATATAAATGATGAAATTGAGTCTTGGGGTTGATGTTTGAAAAGGGGGAGATTTTCCCTGATATGAGTTAAATGAATTATTGGTATAAATAATGAAATTGTTGTGAGAAATATGAAATTGGAAGAATGCACGAGTGAGTTGTGTAGTTGGATTTGATAAATCACTCATCAATGGAAACTATGATAAATTATCTGTTTGTTAGATTTATTTATCTGTTTAGAAATATCTGCTTTGGGCTATCGGTGGAGGATAGCTATGATTGTTGTAGAAACTGCATGAGGATTAGGTGAATTAAAACTAATCAATTGGATTATGTTATTGAATATGACGGTTGGATTAAACCATTGAATATGTGATTTGATTAATCATTGTATATGACAACGTGTTTAAATACATTGTATATGTATCTTTGTTTGGGAGGAGATAGGAGATGGACTCCATTAATAATTAAGTTGGCCGGAGTGTTCAGGGTGAAAGTCCCAAAATCTTATATATTTATGGGTGCCACTCGGACATGGTTCTATAAAATGGCAAGAAATAGAAGTGTTAGATTTGATGAATGTATTGAATGGTGAACCATTGAGTTGTAGTCTCATATTGGTTGCTTGATAATAGTGAATTTGGCTAATTGATTTACCCGAAATGGTAGAGTGGAAATAAATTGAGATATTGGTTATCTATATTGAATGACCTTAAAAAGAATATGTGTTGGTTAAGAATGTTGCACATTTATCTTATGCTCATATTTTAGTTAATTTTCATATATGGTTTAGCATATCTCTACTAGGCTTTGGCTCACCCTACTTGGGAAACCATTTCAGGTACATGTGACATGCTACCTCCAAGGACATAGGTTAGGAGGCTTAGAGGCTAAAGGCTCTACTTTTGTGATTTCATTTTTTGTGTTTATATGTCTTCTTTTAAGCCGAGGGCTTTAATTGTAAAGAGCTTCTGACTCTCTCTCTTTTGTTGTAACCAAGTGATTACTTGGAAAGATGTAAGCCCCTAGGGCATTTATTTTGTTGTTCTAAACTAGAGTTACATGCTATGTTTCAAGATGAATATTTATGAAAGTGTAATGCATGTAATATCTTTTGTAATATTAACTCTGATGCATGAAAATATAACATTTCTATTGTGTCTCTAGACCTTATGAATGGTTTTGATTTGTATAATATTTTGAGGCGTTACAATTTCTAGGCTTTGCCATTCGAACTCTAGTTTCCACCGTCTCAATTGATCTCCTAGGTACTCACTACAAACACGGTTAGGTGGCTATACCAGACCTCAGATGCCGTTCGGGCACGGCTAACACCAAAGGAATTACACCTTTAAGAATTTAAAGTCTCCTAGACGCAAATAAAGCACAGCAAGAACAAAGAAAAACATAATAGAATAGAAGGGAAAGAAAAAAAAAAAAGAAATCAATCTATCAATCAAAGTAAAAGGGTCCATCAAAGCAATGGACTCAATCATCTCCCCATTCCCAATCCCCTCTATATATGGCTTCAGTCTTTGGCCATTCACTTTGAAAGTGTGGCCAGTCTTTGGATCTTACACCTCAACGGCGCCATGAATAAATGCCTCAACAACCACAAAGGGACCATCCCATCTTGATCTAAGCTTACCCGGAAAAGAGTCTCAATTTTGAGTAAAAAGCCACACTTTTTGCCCGGGTTCAAAGGATTTTCTATTAATGTGCTTGTCATGGAATTCTTTAGTCCGAGCTTTAAAAATTCTCGAACTCTCAAATGCATCATTTTGGATTTCCTCCAACTCATTGAGTTGCAATTTTCGGTTGAGCCCAGCCGCGGCCATATCGAAGTTAAAATTCTTTATGGCCCACAATGCTCGGTGCTTAAGTTCAACTAGGAGATGGCAAGCTTTGCCAAACACAACCCTATATGGTGACATCCCAATGGGTGTCTTATAAGCAGTGCGGTAGGCCCATAATGCATCAATCAACCGTTGTGACCAATCTTTCCTATTTGGCCTCACCGTTTCTCAATTATGTGCTTTACCTCCCTATTTGAGACTTCCACTTGGCCACTAGTTTGAGGGTGGTATGGAGTGCCAACTTTATGAGTGATAGAGTATATCTTGATTACCTACTCAAAGAACTGGTTACAAAAATGCGTTACCTGATCACTTATTATGGCTCTAGGAAACCCCAAAAACGACTAAAGATGTTTTCATGCAAAAAATTTGATTACAACTCTATGATCGTTTGTTCGGGTAGCTATCGCCTCCACCCACTTAGACACATAATTTACTGCCAAGAGAATATACTCAAACCCGAACGACGACGGAAAAGGTCCCATAAAATCAATCCCCTAAAACATCAAATATCTCTACCACAAGAATAGGGGACATTGGCATCATGTCACCCGAGATACGAACCCATTTGCTGACAGCGTAAACAAGTTCTACAAAATTGATAGGCATCTTTAAAAATTGTGGGCCAATAAAACCCGCTTTGTAAAATCTTGGCGGCTGTTTATGCCCACTAAAATGACCACTACATGTAGAAGAATGACAAAATGTAAGAATGCTATGCACCTTACTCTTTGGCACACACCGTCGGATCACTTGGTCAGAGCAATATTAAACAACTCTGGATCCTCCTAAAATAATACCTAACTATAGAACGTCCCGAACGTCCCGGGGGAAATCCCCCCTTCTGTTCATTTGGCTTACTACAATTCGGACTCAAATGTCACGGTCTTAATCTGATCTCGCAAAGTGCAATACGAGACTGATAAATCTATTAAGCCAAAATCTTTAACATTTAATATAAAAGTTTTAATTTTTTCTTTTTACAATTGACTTTGTGAAAAATCAGAATTAGAAATACGGTATTACTATATAATTAGTATATTATAGGCAATGCAAAAGAGTTTTGCGTGTCTAATGATAGATTATATAATAATATATAAATAATAGTGATACCACATCGTCATCAATATATGGTATCCCTAACCAGTAGTAAAATAACGCATGGAACGTTAATCCTACTTGTCAAATATAATTAGCAGTTCAATAATTTCACATTTTCGTAGTGGGGTTAACTATGTTTACATACAATTGATGATTCGGTATTACTATTGCACTAGATTTTTTTTTTTTTATAAAATTTTCATACATAATAATGTGGCTTCTTGTAATTTCTTCATTTTCAATCAAAACAACCATCATTATTTTCATAATTTAAAAAATGCCATTAAAAAATCATTTTAAATGTTATTTCTATATAAATATTTTATTTGTTAATTATTTTCTCTATATACAAAAACAAAAACAAAAAATTGCAAAGTTGAGGAGGGGCACGTGCCCCTCTGCTCCCTTCATAGCTCCGTCATTTTTTGTATAAACTGTACCAAATAACTCCATAAGATAGCGTTTGAGTGGTGAGATGCCATTTTGTAATTTCAACCTATAATTAATTGATGAGTTGTTTTGCTTTTAATAGGGTGCTGGTCATACCGCTCCGGAGTACAAGCCTAAGGATTGTTTCGCAATGGTCAGTAGGTGGTTTTCAAATTTCCCTCTCTAGTTATCCCCTTTGACTCTCTAATTTACCAACAATCCACCCACATATGGGTGAGCTCTTCTATGAGAATACTTATCTGGATTTGATGAAAACAATGACACAAGTATAATGTTGTAAGTTATATTAGTATTGGAAATAAAATCATCAAGACAGCCATTTTGTTTTGAAATGAAGGCTTTTGCGTTTTTCTAATATTTATGTCATTACTCTTGCTCTTATACGGTGGGTTACAAACAAAAGTAATCGTAACTGTAGTTTCATTTGTTCTGTAAAAAATATTTTTCAACAAATTTTTTTTTATAAAAAAAAGCTTTCCGCCATTTAAAAATAAAAAATATCTTCCATCTAATTACTTTTATTTTTTGTTGGCTTTTATTTTCTATTACAACAACCACTAGAAAATGTTAAAAGAAAAATATTTTCAAAAATCCTTTCTAGCAAAAAAGTGACTAGGCTTGCTTAGCCTTTCTTACTTGACGGAACCGGAGAGCAGATTAGCTAACCAAAACCCAGCCCAAAGCTCATTTGATAAAATGAGTTGGGACTGGCCATTAACTTTAATCCGGGCTGAACTTGGGCTTGAGTGTCATATTAATACAATTGGGCCAAGCTAGAGCTCCAACGGCCCAGCTATACCCATCATGATTGACGGGCCTAGCTGCTTGTATGTTTCATGATTTTTACTGTGGAGGAATTAAATTCCAAAATATGAAGATCAAATTTTTGGATGCTTTGAATTAAAAGGAAGAAAAAAAAAAATTTTTGCACACTTTTTTGGAGATTAGGGGGCCACGATCTCCCTTCGCTGCTACATCTGTTATTTATGTAGCCCTTTTTCTAAACTCGTATCCCATCAGAGCATTATTCTCCAAAACGAACCACGTTTAATGTTAATTTTTTCAGTGAGAGGAGAAACAAATATGAGAATTTGTGTCGCTAAAGTAGACAATTAGGACATCCATAAATTAAAATGTGATAAAAAATAAAAATAAAAATCTTATAGGGTGAGCTCTTCTATGGAAGCACAACACTTCTTTTCTTGCCTAGGTTTATAAGATTTGGGAAATCTATCTATCTATATATTGGATCATGCTTCTCTCCAATCTGTGATTGAATTGGAGTATGTTGTTCAGCCTGTAGAGGTTCATCACAGATCTTGTTTTGATAATCTAAACTGTTCAATATATAGAACTCATCGAGTTCTTCATTCTTATAAATATTCATATGGATCGGATATCGATAGTTATTTGATCGGATTAGATTTCTATCAATAATAAATATAATTTTTAAAATAAATTGTTGACAAAAATCTGACCTGATTAAGTAGCTATCGATATCCGATTAATATGATCTTTTACAGGAATAATGTACTTGACATGCTCTAAATATTTAATGGTCTGGATCATCGAAACAGAATTCGTGGTAGGCTCACGAGCCCAACAGCACTGTCTAGTCCATAGTGGACTGGAGACAAGCTGCCCCTATCTATACTATATATTAAGCAAAATGGGAGTTTTAATCCCAAGTCTTAAAGGAGCTCTAATCTCCCAATCCAAATTTCTTGATTTTTTTTATTTAAAAAAAAAAAAAAAAACCTTAGCATTTATTAACTTCTTCCAACCCCAAGTCTTACTCTCATAATAACGCTTTAATGCATTAATAACAAGCATAAAAAAAATTCTTTGAAGTCCAACATATATGAATTCCTTGAAAAATCTCAACACATATGATTATTATCCTTCATAATAACACTTTAATGCATTAAGAACAAGTATAAAAAAAATTTCTTGAAAAGTCCAACACATATGATTATTATCAAAGGGCCTGGCTTTGGTCCAGTTCGCCATCAGACTGGATGGTGCTGTTGGGCCCGTGGGGGCCCACCACGGGTCTCGTTTTGAAAATCTGAACCGTTAATGTGTAGAACTCGTCGAGTACTATATGGCTGTGAAAAATCACGTTGATCGGATATCGATAGCAATGTGATCAAACAGTTTTTTATCAACCGTTAACTTATTCACCGTCTATTTTTTTTATACAAAACTGGGGTTTCTAAACCCCAAGCCTTGTGGGATCTTCAATCTCTCAATCTTAATTTTCTAAATTTTTAATTTAAAAAAAAAAAACCTCAGCATTTATTGATTTGGTCAAAATTCTCTGATCAACATTTATTAACTTTTTCCAATCCATATACCTGCATTTATTGATTTGGTCAAAATCCCTGATTAGCATTTAAAATTCCTCATACAAATAATTATAGATATAGCCGTGCATAGTTACTGCAGTAGCCTTTTTAATTTCTCATGTACAATATAGTTAATGATAAGATTGTTAAATTATTTTTATAAAAAAACTTAAAAAACATAATTTATATATTAAAAAAAATTAAAACAAATATAAATATCGATAATTATCTCGTGTATAGCACGGGTGATAAGCTTAGTATATTATATAAGTAAAACGGTGTTTTTAATGAGAAGAGCTAAGAGAGTTCTAAGTGCTCAATTCAATTTTTTGATTTTTTAATTTTAAAAATAATTAATAAATCACACACTAACACTTTCTTTTTTAAACAAAGAATGTATTTTTATTCCTAAAATCATTCATTCTTTACCATCAAATAAGGAAGGAGTTTTCCAATTAAAAAAATAATTAATAAATCTCACACTCACAAATATTTCGTCGTAAAATATTTTCTATTAAATTATTTTAAATTCTTCAATATGAAGCATGAAATAATTTATATAATTATTAATTTTTAATTTTTTTAATAATGAGAATACTAAGTGTCATTATGTGTGGCATTTTAATTAGTTCATAATTAAATTCATGAAATTTTATATTAAACCCTTAAAATGTGCTACCATAATTACCATTTCAAATTACCTCCTTAATTTATGTTTACCATACCAAATTTATTTTCAAAATTGCTTCCCTAAGATTGCATTAATGCATGATTGTGATACATTCATACATACACATAGAAAATAATTAATTCTTTAACTTAAAATTTAAACATTCTTGATTATTTAACATGGTTGGGGCTTCTCTCCGGTCCTCCATCGAATTGAAGAGGTGTTGTTGGGCCTTGTCGGCTTACTTTTAGGTCCCATTTTGATAATCTAAACCTTTTATATTTTAAGATTCGTTGAGTACATCATCTCTGTAAAAAATCAAGTCGATCAGATAACGGTAACCATGTGTTTATATCAATTTTGTATAAAAAAAATGGATGGTAAGAAAATAAACAATTTCGTACAAAATTGATCTAAACATGTGATTTTTGTTATTTGATCGACTTTATTTTTTGTAGGGATGATATACTCGACGAACCCTAAACCGTGAATGGTTCGAATCATCAAAATGAGATTCAAAAAAATGGCCTAATGAATTTTTAATCCAATATTAGAACTCCCAAATTAGCTCATACCAGTCACGAATTGATAAATTATTATATAATTTATACATAATATTTAAGTTTATTATTATCAAATATTTTTACTAAGATTAAAGCTCAAATATGACATATAATTTAGAGGGGCTCTAGTTTAGATAATTTTTTTTTAATATATGAATATATGTAACTATTTATTTCATAGTGTTAAGATAAATATATAATTTTTTACCTAAGTTCAAATTTTTTAATAGATATGCATAAAATATGTTCATATTTCTTATTTAAAAAATAAAAAATACTTATAGATATATATTTTACCAATTTAATAAATAAATAGGTCAAATGATTCATAAGCTGGGAATAGATCAAGAAAATTTTTAATGATTAGGTGAAGGTTAGGTTGGCATAAATATACAAGTTATTTATGCGTAACTCTAATAAAAATGAATAAAATTTAATTGATTATAAGTCATTTTTACTACATATTTTAGATAAATTTTATATTGTTATTTAATTTTAAAAATAATTTTTGATTATTTATTTATATATGTGCATAGCACTACCAAGGCCACTTTACTAGCTCTTAATATAAAATAAAAATAAAACTAACTGAGATTTTAAAAAGAAAAGTGATTTTTTTTTTTTTTAGTAGTTTCAAAATACAAAAATTGCTAAAATTTATAGGTTATTGACACAAAATAAAATTAAAATGAAACTAACTAAGATTTTAAAAAGAAATGTGATGCTATTTTTATTTATTTATTTAGTAGTTTCATAATACAAAATTTATTGAAACTTATAGGTCATTAACACAACAAAATTAAGAAATAAAAATGTGATTCCTTGAATTTTTTTTTTTTTTTAATTAAGTAGCTTTAGAATACAAAAATTGTTAAAAATTATTAGTAATAGACACAAAATAGAGTTAAAATGTGTATAATAAGATATCATAAATGCTTATTTTTTAACTACACAAAATTTAAATTTTAAAAAATTATAGTTGCCATTTAACTCTTATCTAATTTTTAACTTACTACACCTTAGTTCTTATCTTTGAATTTTATTTTTTTTTTTTTTACAAATTTTAAAAATTTATAGATGACATTTCACCCTTATCCAATTTTTAAACTACTACCCTCTTCTATTATTACAGTTATATTAGATTTTTTTAAGGTTTATCTTATTTTATTTTTGAATTTTTAAATTAATTTTTTTTTTTCAATCTTCATTTTATGTTTGCTGAATTTCTTTCAACTTCATTTTTCTAGAATTTATTTAATTTTCTTTTTCTATATTCTTATAGTTCATCATCAAATTTAAACTTGAGAATCCACTTTCGTTTTTGATTTTTAGTTGAGCTTATTCTTTTTTGAAAATTTATCTAATTTTCTATTTCTATATTCATCTTTGAATTTAAACTTAATTTTTTTTTTATCTTTATCTTATATTTATAGATTTTCACTCTTACTCTTCCTTTTCAATTGAGTTTATTCGATTGAGTGTATTTTAAAAAAAATTAATTAGTCCTGCATATTTATATAAATATAGTAAAATCACTCAAATCTATTATTTAAATATCTATCTAAATTAATATTATAGTATTTATTTAATTTTTAACATATTTACTATTGTTTATCACATTTTGTTACTTGCCCGTGCATAGCACGGGTTTTACGCTAGTGTATATATATATATATATATATATATTATAAGCTTATAATAAATTTATGGATTTATTGAATTAAAAAATAAATTTAAAAACATTATTGGCTAATACATTAGAGTAATAGTTTTCAAAAGGAAAGATAAAAAAAATTTCATATCTTTCCAACCTAATTGATGGGTCGTTACACACATCAAAATTAAACACAAAATACACCAAATTTTTTTAGAATAATAGCAAGTCCAGGTATCGATCCACAGGGACAATTGTGAAATTAAACTAATTTAATTGTTAAATTCCTAAATTAATTTTGATGAAAAGATTGATTGTTCATAACCTAATTTAATAACAAATAAATTAAACTAAGTAATTAAATTATCAATTATAAATAAAATTGGACTTACTGATTTGGGGAAAAACCTAGGGCAAAAAGTCCACCACTAGTCACGTAAATAGTTTTTCCAATTGAAATCAATTATGTTATGGTTCGAACGGGATAATGCTTTGCAACTACAAGTTCAAAACATTTAACAAGAAAATCATCACATTCAATGTACGAGCACGAACCATCTCAAATAGTACGAATCGTTCACTCTAAACTAGGGTAATAACATGACTCGTCCCTCGTAGTATGATTCGTCTCATACCTTGAATGTGAAAGAATAGAAAACTCTTGTATGGAAAACATTCAACAATCACAGAAAGCCAAATACTTGAAGAAATAATGAAAAATATATATGTATATATATATATATATATATAACTTCTAAAACACTATACAATTATTCAAACCTTTACATAATTGAAAATCAAAAAGAAAAACTAATTACATGGCTAGGGTTTCATCAAAACTCTAGAAAAGAAGACTAGCCACTCATGGAGGAGTGAGAAGAGGAAGAAGATGAGGAAGAAAACCCCATGGAAGTGTCCTTCAAGCTCTTTGGAGAAAACCACCTCTTGAAACCCTAGCCTCTCTTTCCTTGCAAAAATAATTTCAAAACCCTAATCCAGCCCTTTTCTTGCCTATTTATACTTCTGATGTCTTGCAAACGGGTTTAAAACATCGGGCCTGTTTTCCCAGAAAAGTCAACGCACATGCCGAAAAGTCAACGCACGTGGGGGAATCTGTTTTCTCTCCAAATTTTGTCTTTTTGCCCATTTTATGCTCCGACTATGTACAACCTGATTGACATTAAACACACATAAAATATACAGTTTGACAAGCAAGTAAAGTTAAGAGATCCTAATTAACGGCCTCAATGTTGCACAATTCGGC
This sequence comes from Camellia japonica, assembly GCA_030407325.1. Lineage (NCBI taxonomy): Eukaryota > Viridiplantae > Streptophyta > Magnoliopsida > Ericales > Theaceae > Camellia > Camellia japonica. The sequence continues at coordinate 159,351,005 of JAPPVO010000029.1, forward strand.
CTTAATCACATCTCTCAATTTTCAACTTGCTAGTCCTTAAACAAGTAATAAAAATAAAATAGAATTAAACAAAATCTAGCTATTTCTTCTTTTATGGGAAAACGGTTGCATTTAGCATATGCAACAAGCCTTTAAACCACAAAGTTACCCCAAGTGGACGAGTAAAGTCTTGTCAGGGTTTCTAGAAATGATACCCACAAACATTAACATATTCATATATAATCAACAACAATTGACCGTACTACTCCACCTAACAATCAACTTATGTGCCACTACAGTGTGATATTGAGACATAATGAGTCATTAAAGGCACAGTGGACAAACATGAAGGAACCTATTGAGTCAAAACCACAATTCAGTTAATACAAAAGTAAAGTCCCCTGTACTTGTGCATGCTAGTAAACAAATCATCAATACCCTCGGTGTAAAGTGCAATCTCCATATTAGTTAACTATCCACTATAATAGCACAGTGTAACTCATAATAACACCCAACATATACAGAAAAACTAAACTATTGCAGCCAAGATTCTCAAAAGTTTTTTTTTTTTTTAATTTTTTTTAATGATTGTGCAATGTCATGATCCATTAAGCTTTCTAATCAACCCATGTAACAAGCATTGGGCCAATGACTCTCAAACCAGACGGTTTTAGGGCACTAGGTGTGAAGACACCCTTATGGGCTTAATAACTCGAGTGGAAAAGGTTACGAATCTGAACAAGTCATTCTTCTTATTTTTTCTTAACTGTGCAATGTCTAGGTCCCTTAAGCTTTCTAATTAACCCATATAGCAAGTATTGGGCCAATGACTCCCAAATCAGATGGTTTTAGGGCACTAGGTGTAGAGACACCCCTACGGGCTTAATAACTCGAGTTAAAAAGGCTACGAACCCAAACAAGTCAAGTTTTTTTTTTTTAAGAATCTTGGCTCCTCATTTATTTTTTTCTACAACCCTAGCTATTATCAATGATGTACACCAGGGATTATAATAAAAAGATCACCGCTATGATAGTGTGTTCATGTGAATTAAGGCATACTCATGATAAGTGTACTAATACCACAAACACAAACGACTCTTCTCGTGCAAACATCGCATGCAAGTATCTACCCAATAAACCCTTTTCATACAAGTCTACTATGCTCTCCAATTAACATATGCAAATATCATCACCCTACTACAAGTCACATCAAGTGAAGTAATGCAATCAAGTGAAACAGGTATACGCATGAATTATGAACCAAATAGAAATGCACAAAAGAAAATACAACCCTCATCCCCCAACTTGAATATGACATTGTCTTCAATGGAAAAATAAAGAGAAATGAGAGAAGATTACCAGAGATTGTAGGTGCACATCCAGGTAGGCATACAGTAACACACATACGCTTTACAAATTATTTATTTATTTATTTATTTATTTTAAGGATGAACAAACTAAATAAACATGGCTAAATTAGTATACTACAACTAAATAAACACAAATAAAATAAAAGAACAGAAAGAATAAACAATTAAATAAATAAGTAAATCACCTATGAACAAACATGGCTAAGCAGTATAAAACCCTCCCCCCCCTTTTTTTTTTTTTTTTTTTTTTTTTTTTTTTTTAAGGATGAACCATAGATGAACAACAAACAAAAACAAAAACTCTACATATTTAGTCCTACACCCACAAATCTACACAAAAAGGAAAAGTTACCTTAAAATAGTGGGAAAAAAAATGAAGAAAGAAGGATGATTCGTCGGAAAAAATAATGGTCGTCGGAGATTTGACGGACGAAAAGGAAATAGTGATGTCGGCGGTGAGATGGTGGTGAGGAAGAAGGAAGGAGAGTTGAGAGTTGAGAGTTGAGAGTTGAAAGGTTGGTGATGGTGGAGTGTGATGAATTGGTGGGTTTGTGGGGTTCAGAGAGAGAGAAAGATAGATAGAGATAGATGAAAGGTAGAGAGAGGTAAAGAGAAAATCTGAGAGTGATTGTGAGAGAAGTGGGTTAGGTTTTGATAAGGTCAAACCTTTTTCTTTTCTTTTTCAAAAATGAAAATATAAAAATTTCAATTTTTTTTAAAATTAATTTATTTTTTTAAATAAAAAATAAAGAAATAAAATAGTATATTTATTTATTTTTATTTAAAGTTTATTTATTTATTTATTTGAAATAAGTAAATAAATTAAAAATAATAATAAATAAACATAACAAAATCTGTAGGGAATAATTTTTATTTATTTATTTTTTATTCTTTTTCAAAGAATCGCCGCACGTACAGGAGTGTATGCTGCACGTGCGGATGCACACCCCGCACGCCCCCGTGCACTTGCTTTTAAAGCAGTGTGCAATGTGGAGATTGAACAAGTTTGCCACATGTGCGGAATTTTTTTTTTTTTTTGAAAGAACGGCGTTCCGCACGTGCGGGGTCCAGGCCGCACGTACGGCATGCAAGCCGCACTCCTTCTCGCGCACCTGCTTTTAAAGCAATGTGCACTTTGCGGATTGGAAAAATTGTCGCACGTGCGGTGGTTAGGCCCGCACGTGTGGGAATATTTTTTTTTTTAATGCAACCGAAATAAAATTATAAAGAACTATAGCCCAGGTAAAAATTCAAATCATTTCTACCTTAGTTTCGCATCCGAAATAAATAAAGCATTATTGCAATAACTAAATGCTCACTAAAGGTATAATCTTCACGCGAAAACCTCGGGTACTACTTTTCTTCCTAACTGTGTTTGTAACTTTCCCTATTCCCCAACAGGGTGACAGACTAGCTTGATTCGGTATTTAGAATCGAGGTGCATAAAGCTAACTCAACCTATGGGGCTACCATATAGAGTTCAAGCCGGGGTAGTTTTGAAGCAATCTCCACACCCCTGAGTATTTAAACCAGACTCTAGGCTCGGAAATTGCAAACTTTTATGTTTATAGCACTTGTATCTTTCAAAGCTTATGGGAAAGTGTATTCAAATCCTTTTTTTTTTTTTTGGAAATCTTTGGTGTTGTTATGGGTTGGTTTTGGAGGAGTACAATCCGATTTAAACTTGTTGGATTTGGTTGTTCGCACTTATTCTTGTCAAAAGTTCCTTGGAGAGTGTGAAATTCTATTCTAGGGTTGACACCAACCTTCCTAAGGGTCGACCCTTACCTGTTGGTGAAGTTTCTAGGAGTGTTGTTGGAAAATAAGGTAGACGCCAGACTGGAGAGGGTTGACCCTCTTATGTCTGTGTGTTAGTTGCTGGAAGATAGGGTAGACACCAGTCTGGGAGAGGGTCGACCCTCTTATGTTTGTGTGTTGGTTGCTAGAAGATAGGGTAGACACCAGACTAGAAGAGGATCGACCCTTTTATGTCTGTGTGTTGGTTGCTAGAAGATAGGGTCGACCCCCTCCTGTCTAAGGGTCGACCTCTGTGTGTTTTTTTAGATTTTTGAGGTCCGAATAGGCCCTATCTAAGGGGGTTTTTGGGCCTATTATTTTATTTGACCTTAGGGATTTTCCTCACTACTATAAATAGGCACAAACCATTTTTTTTCTCTCATGATTTCCCTTCATTTTTTCCTCTTAAACCGTGATTCCTCTCTTCTCTCTCTCAAACTCAACTTTTTCACTTAAATCTCTAGATCTACTTACCTAGAGTGATCTTTTCACCTTACTCTTTTGAGATAAAGTGTAGAACTTGTCAAGAGCTTTGTTGTGATCGAAGCAAAACATTGTTTCGGCACTATCGGTTTTTGAGCTTTCTCTCTTCTCTCTCATCTAAGCTTGAGGTAGGGATATTCTACTCTTTAATATGGGTTTTAACCTAGATATTTGTCATTTTGTATAAATGGTGGGATTTGGGAAGATTTGGATGAAGTTAGGGTTTGGGTTTAAATTTTTGAAAGAGGGGTTTTCTATTTGGGGCTCCATATGTGTATGTGAGGTCTTGAAAATGGGGTTATTTGTATATAAATGATGAAATTGAGTCTTGGGGTTGATGTTTGAAAAGGGGGAGATTTTCCCTGATATGAGTTAAATGAATTATTGGTATAAATAATGAAATTGTTGTGAGAAATATGAAATTGGAAGAATGCACGAGTGAGTTGTGTAGTTGGATTTGATAAATCACTCATCAATGGAAACTATGATAAATTATCTGTTTGTTAGATTTATTTATCTGTTTAGAAATATCTGCTTTGGGCTATCGGTGGAGGATAGCTATGATTGTTGTAGAAACTGCATGAGGATTAGGTGAATTAAAACTAATCAATTGGATTATGTTATTGAATATGACGGTTGGATTAAACCATTGAATATGTGATTTGATTAATCATTGTATATGACAACGTGTTTAAATACATTGTATATGTATCTTTGTTTGGGAGGAGATAGGAGATGGACTCCATTAATAATTAAGTTGGCCGGAGTGTTCAGGGTGAAAGTCCCAAAATCTTATATATTTATGGGTGCCACTCGGACATGGTTCTATAAAATGGCAAGAAATAGAAGTGTTAGATTTGATGAATGTATTGAATGGTGAACCATTGAGTTGTAGTCTCATATTGGTTGCTTGATAATAGTGAATTTGGCTAATTGATTTACCCGAAATGGTAGAGTGGAAATAAATTGAGATATTGGTTATCTATATTGAATGACCTTAAAAAGAATATGTGTTGGTTAAGAATGTTGCACATTTATCTTATGCTCATATTTTAGTTAATTTTCATATATGGTTTAGCATATCTCTACTAGGCTTTGGCTCACCCTACTTGGGAAACCATTTTCAGGTACATGTGACATGCTACCTCCAAGGACATAGGTTAGGAGGCTTAGAGGCTAAAGGCTCTACTTTTGTGATTTCATTTTTTGTGTTTATATGTCTTCTTTTAAGCCGAGGGCTTTAATTGTAAAGAGCTTCTGACTCTCTCTCTTTTGTTGTAACCAAGTGATTACTTGGAAAGATGTAAGCCCCTAGGGCATTTATTTTGTTGTTCTAAACTAGAGTTACATGCTATGGTTTCAAGATGAATATTTATGAAAGTGTAATGCATGTAATATCTTTTGTAATATTAACTCTGATGCATGAAAATATAACATTTCTATTGTGTCTCTAGACCTTATGAATGGTTGATTTGTATAATATTTTGAGGGCGTTACAATGTTCTAGGCTTTGCCATTCGAACTCTAGTTTCCACCGTCTCAATTGATCTCCTAGGTACTCACTACAAACACGGTTAGGTGGCTATACCAGACCGTCAGATGCCGTTCGGGCACGGCTAACACCAAAGGAATTACACCTTTAGAGAATTTAAAGTCTCCTAGACGCAAATAAAGCACAGCAAGAACAAAGAAAAACATAATAGAATAGAAGGGAAAGAAAAAAAAAAAAGAAATCAATCTATCAATCAAAGTAAAAGGGTCCATCAAAGCAATGGACTCAATCATCTCCCCATTCCCAATCCCCTCTATATATGGCTTCAGTCTTTGGCCATTCACTTTGAAAGTGTGGCCAGTCTTTGGATCTTACACCTCAACGGCGCCATGAATAAATGCCTCAACAACCACAAAGGGACCATCCCATCTTGATCTAAGCTTACCCGGAAAGAGTCTCAATTTTGAGTTAAAAAGCCACACTTTTTGCCCGGGTTCAAAGGATTTTCTATTAATGTGCTTGTCATGGAATTCTTTAGTCCGAGCTTTAAAAATTCTCGAACTCTCAAATGCATCATTTTGGATTTCCTCCAACTCATTGAGTTGCAATTTTCGGTTGAGCCCAGCCGCGGCCATATCGAAGTTAAAATTCTTTATGGCCCACAATGCTCGGTGCTTAAGTTCAACTAGGAGATGGCAAGCTTTGCCAAACACAACCCTATATGGTGACATCCCAATGGGTGTCTTATAAGCAGTGCGGTAGGCCCATAATGCATCAATCAACCGTTGTGACCAATCTTTCCTATTTGGCCTCACCGTTTTCTCAATTATGTGCTTTACCTCCCTATTTGAGACTTCCACTTGGCCACTAGTTTGAGGGTGGTATGGAGTGCCAACTTTATGAGTGATAGAGTATATCTTGATTACCTACTCAAAGAACTGGTTACAAAAATGCGTTACCTGATCACTTATTATGGCTCTAGGAAACCCAAAACGACTAAAGATGTTTTCATGCAAAAATTTGATTACAACTCTATGATCGTTTGTTCGGGTAGCTATCGCCTCCACCCACTTAGACACATAATTTACTGCCAAGAGAATATACTCAAACCCGAACGACGACGGAAAAGGTCCCATAAAATCAATCCCCTAAACATCAAATATCTCTACCACAAGAATAGGGGACATTGGCATCATGTCACGCCGAGATATCGAACCCATTTGCTGACAGCGTAAACAAGTTCTACAAAATTGATAGGCATCTTTAAAAATTGTGGGCCAATAAAACCCGCTTTGTAAAATCTTGGCGGCTGTTTTATGCCCACTAAAATGACCACTACATGTAGAAGAATGACAAAATGTAAGAATGCTATGCACCTTACTCTTTGGCACACACCGTCGGATCACTTGGTCAGAGCAATATTTAAACAACTCTGGATCCTCCTAAAAATAATACCTAACTATAGACGTCCCCGAACGTCCCGGGGGGAATCCCCCCGTTCTGTTCATTTGGGCTTACTACAATTCGGACTCAAATGTCACGGTTCTTAATCTGATCTCGCAAAGTGCAATACGAGACTGATAAATCACCAAAGAGTCCAAGTCTAGTAAATCGTTTTGGAAAACAGATTTTTTTAGAAAGAAGTGCCAAACATGGACTACTTTGCCAGATACAGAGTCGCCACCTAAATATTTTATTTTGGGGGAATTTAGGAAACCCTGACTCGTGCCTAAGGTCACGTGTCTGTCATCACCAAAGTTGCCTCGGCTCGGGAACTTGGGTACGATTGGGGAAGGTCAGCTTTGAGCACCCCCGCTCGCCCGATCAAAGATCGGCCACTACTAAACATGATATCTTATTTTTGAAAACACATGCGCTCTTATTCCGGTTATTAGCCTAGAATTACTATGTGATGCACATAACATACAAGTATAGACTGGATTGCCTGAATTGGAACAAAACATCTCATGTTTGTTTATTTGAAAATGGTTTGATGGTGCTACCCGCAAGTAAGCTAAGATGTGAATTTACCACCCTCAGGTGGGCTTAAAACTCGCAATCGATGAATTGTTCCAATTCAAGTAACCCACCCTTCACCCACAGGCATTCAAGCAGTTATATCACATAAGCAGTTAGCCTCATGGTAAGCATGCTATCATGGTAGTTACATACACACATGCAAGGATGCTAAAGCATAAACGCTTACCGAATACTCCGAGCCAAAGAAAGAAGCTAATTAGAAAACATGCATGAATCCTAACTATGCTGGGGATGCCTAATTCAACACATGCAAGAATGCAACTAAGATAGGCTCGGCTATTCTAAGATGGCATATGAGATGCAACAATACATATATTCAAGTAGGAAATGAAATACAATGCAGTTAGCATGATGCGCCGAGCCCGATGCATGCAAGACAGATGAATGAATACAAACATGCATAGCATAAGGTATGCTAATTGAAACATGCCCTAAACTAACCATCATAAGCTAGTTAATAAAAGGGAAAAAGACGTGGGGTTGGAAGACATGCATCACACACACGCACACTTATTACAACGTTGCCCTCTCGACAGAGGGTCCAAAAGAATAATACAAACCAAATGAATAATTAACTACTCTAGCTAATTAAATATTACAAAACCTCTAATCAATTAATAAATTAATTACAAAAGGAGGTGGCCGCAGCCCCGCCTCGGAATGATTGGATGATGCATGCCCGATCGCCTCGCTAGGAAACCCGTTGCCATGCCACTGTTGCCTCTATTTACACTGTTCTGTACCTCTGAGAACTGTGAAAATCCTTGAGATGCCTCTGAATTGCTCCCTGAGCATTGTGGGATGCCACCGGCCAGAAGGAGTGGTCATCGACCACTGGAAAATGGTCATCGACCAGTTTTCGAGATCTCGGCCAGATATTTTTGGTCGGCCGGCGCTGAATGTGGTCGGTCGGCCAATTCTTCTTGCAAAATCCTGTTTTGCAGCAGCAGAGGGCAGACAGTGCATGGCAAGGCATTTACAAGGCAATGTGTGCATGGCCATTCTCCCTATCATGCTACGAACTCAGGGGAGTATGACCCTCGACACTCGGGCCACCAATCACGCATTTCAATGCATGATGGCCAAAGATGCCAAGTTTGCAAATCAATGTAAATGAATGCAACAAAACAAATGAATGCTACACACTCTATCATGTTGGATCGAGAGTGTCAGTGACCGAGGATTAAGACGTGTTTCGTTACTTTAAGTACGAACACATCTCATTCCTCATGTTTGGTTTGACACCCCAAACCAAACAAAAATGCAATGCATGTATGCCATCTACAATGCGAGGCATGCAACCAATGCAATGCAATATGAGCATGTTAACTCAATGTGATCCAATGCTACCTGAGCATGCAAGTTAATGCCAATGTAACATGAACATGCTAAGCATGCAACAAGGTTATGTAATGCAACTAGCTAAGCATCATGCAATATACTAAACATGCAAACATGATATAATGCAAGCATGCAAATGATGTAACAAGATGCAACATACCTAACATGCAACTATGTACAAGGATGGACTTAAACTGAAATGGGAGAACCTCAGCCAATCCCAAAACAGTGGCCAAAATACCAAAATTAAGGCACCAAAATGCAAGATAACACATGCACACATGTTGGTCCATCAATTTAGGTCACAATGCACAACCTTCAAACATGAGCAAGATGTGATAAATATAAGGATATGGCATTGCAAATAAACTCTGAAATAACATGAAGAATGATGCCAAATCGACTACCCAATGCAAACATGGCATGTTAATGGAGTTAAAGCTCAAAGCTAGCTACGGGACTTGAACCATGACTATGTCAACCAAGCCCCAAATGGTCGAGGTGACTCAAAACAGTCCCGAGGCAGACCAAAATGAAGCTAAAACTCATATGGAACAAAGCCAAAACATGCTATAAAGAAAGGCACAAAACAAGACGCATACAAGGCCTAAAAGGGCAAATGCACTACACCTCTTATAACCAAACATGGCATGACTTAGACTAATGAAGTCAGAGTTAAAACAAGTCAAAATAAGCCCCAAAACCCACTGATATGGCAGCCCAAAGACTTAAACAAGGAGGCATGCATAATGGCCTAAACATGGAATATAAGACAACTACTTTTCAAAGCATTGAAAGGGTGTTAAATGCAAGCATACGAGCATCGAACATGGACTGAAATATGATCTCAAATGATGCCAAATCATGAGAAAGGTCAAAGTAATGCATGCTAATGACTCACACACCCAAGGCTAACAAGCTAGAATGCATGGAAGCTATGCAAAGCAAAGTAATCATGACCAAAACGACACGAAATAGACCTTAAGCATGGCAAAACAGAGCTAAAATGTTCTTGGAACCAAACCAAAATCATGCTAAAATGCCATCTTACAATCATGATGCGTGTTAGGCCAAAACATGGGATTACAAGACAAGCATATGATGCATGCAAGAGATCATTAAACGAACTCAAAACAGAGGCATAACATGACAAAATATCACTAAATACCCACTGAGATGGAGCCAAAATCAACTAAGCATGCATGCTACCCTTATGAGCCAAAAACACAAGCAACGGAGACACAAAAAGAGAAGGGTGTCCCTCCCCTATACAAGACCTCAAAACCGCTTCACCACCACTGAAAATCCTCTAGATTTCAGTGGTGAGAAGGCCAATACACGAAAGTTCCAAAGCTCAAAGAAGATTGGTGCAACCACGGACGCCCCAAGAGTAGATTGAAGGTTGTAGGAACTTCTAGAACGTGGAAGTCTATCTCATGTTGTCCCGGACCAACCTTAGTTTGAATTTGCATGGTCCTCTTCACCTCTCTGCTTGTGTTATCATACGCCCTTATCACCTGGGTGGTTGGCGCAAAGTCTGCGGGTTTCAACCCGATTGCATAGGCCGTCCTCGCCGGGCACACATTGATGGTGGATCCGGTATCAACAAGAACCACTGGTATCCATTTGTTTCTACACTCCACAGAGATGTAGAGTGGCTTGTTGTGATTTTCACCCTCAGGTGGCAGTTCCTTATCGGAGAAGGTCAACATCGGGGAAGCTCCTCCCGAAAAAACTAAGCCCACCAGCTGTTCTGGCGTGGTGTCTATCGAGAGCTTGGTCTTGTCCATCGCCGATAAGACAGCTTGTCTATGAATACGTGATGCCATAAGCAGTCCCCAGATGGAGATGTATGCCTGTATCTTTTTCAGCTGCTTCAGTACAGCCTCTTCTTCAAGTTGCTTCTCTTTCTGCTTTTCCGCCTCCTTGTCCTTCCCGGACGCCTCTGGTTGATCTAGAGGGGGGGGGGGCTTGAAATACCGCCCACTCCTAGTCATATAGTCAACTTCACCAACATACCAAGTATCATCGGGTTGATTGCTCCCCCAGTCCTCATCCGTGTGGGCAAGACATAGATCATCGTTCTCCCACCACATTCCATCGGCAGCCGACAGACACCTGTTCGGCTCCGGTACGACTGTCCTTGTACTCATGGTACCTTCTGTCCATATGCTCGCAGCACCCTCTGTTCTTGTACACACAGCACTTTCAGTCCCCACAGAGGCTTTGGCTTTTCTAATTCTCTCAGACTCTTCAATTCCTTCTTGTTCCAATTGAGTCAGTACAGTTTGCTGTTCAACAATCCCTGTATTCAAAATGCCCAAATCCCGAGCGAAATTCTTAACACCGGCACTCTCCGGCAATGCATTTTGACTCCGGCCCTTCCGGCCACAACTGATGTCCCTGTCCTGACGGGCCCTTTTCCAGCTGAGATTCTTCAACAATGTCTGGTTGGTCGTCAAGCCACCCTACAACCTTTGCTAACCCCTCAAAATTAAACCAGTTGACTGTCATATCTTCCGGATCTTGCTTGTCAAAAAATTACAGGTTAGCTATATCCCCTTCTAGAGCTGCTAAGTCATCTATCATCTGATCAAATCCATCCCCCTGTATTACACAAAGTTCTGCCCTCTCTGGCAATTCCACACTTGGCCTAACCTGGCCTGTTGATGCAATGTAGCCACTCGGATTATATACCTCCTCAGCAAAACTCCCAGATTCCTCAAATTCTGAACCAACAGCCCCACTTTCTTCTGAAATCATCCATGTTCCATCTTCGATGATCACCACCATTGATTTGGGTTGGGCTCGGGAGATGTCCAACATGCACAAGTCTGTGCTGTCAGAAAGGAACACCTCTGGCTTAGGTAGGTAGGACGGGGTGATATATATGCTGGGGCCGTATGCCATAACCCCGGTCTGGATAAAGTTGATGCGTTTGGGGGGTGGAGCTTGGTTGTGTGGTGGGAGAGGGTTGGTTGTGACATTGGGTTTCTCTGGGGGCACGATCACCCCATTATCAATGAGATCCTGAATCTCATGGCGTAATTGGAAGCACTGGTCGGTGTCATGACCGTGCTGTTGGTGAAACGAGCAGTATTTGGCTGGGTTATGGGAAGGGGGGAAGTTTTTCCGGCAATGGCCGCGGCTCTAGGGGCTTCAAGTGCCCTTTTTTGATTAAAACCCCCAGAGCTTTGGACAAGGGCATATATAGTGGAGCGAAGGTTCTTTGGCTTTTGGGTGGGTATCTAGCTGTTTGCGAACTACTACCGGACGCACCGGTGAATGGTGTAGCTGCAAGGGTTCTTGGGGTGTTGGTGGTGACCATGCTCACTTCCTGAGATCTGGCAGCTGCAGCACTGCTTGTGCCTGCATTCGTACTGCGATTGTTGAAGGTTCTCCTAGGCTGCTCTCTGTCATTGTCAATCAAGCCCTGCTTCAAAGCATCTTCGATCTGTACTCCCATCTCATGTAGGTCTGAAAAGGTGGGGAAGGGGAGGACGATCATTTTCTGCATGAGTTTGGGCTGGAGATTGCGCACAATCATCCGAATCTGATCTTTGTCAGTGGGCCTTAGGGTTATCATTGAGGCCTTGGCCCTCTACCTAGTTACAAACTCGGAAAAGCTCTCCTTAGGCTCCTGCCTAGTCGTCTCGAGATCATGGGTTATAATCTCGATTTGTGTATTAAAGGAGTACTGAGCGACAAAAGCCTCGGCCATCTCATCCCAATTCCTCTTGACATCGTCTTCCAATTTTGAGTACCAGATGGCTGCTACACCCGACAGGGTCCGACCGAATAAAGAAAGCTTCTGTAGCCTGGTGAGGCCCATCGGCCTTAGTATGTCTGAAAATAGCTGCAGGTGCACCATAGGGTCACCGGATCCATCAAATCGGTCAATGTGCGGCATCTTAAATCTGTCTGGCAGTGTCACGGCTGCGTCGGTATACCCATTCTCGATGTCCGGGATGGACTTCACTCCTTGGGATTTCTTGAACAGCCTTTCAAGCTTGCTCACTTTTAATGCTGTGGGATCCGTCTCGAACTCAAAAGGGGAGTCCGGTAGGTTGGTGGGTGTTTTGGATAGCTGGGGTAAAATTAGAGGTGGAGCCGGCCCGATCGGAATGTCCGTATCATCCTGGACGTTAGCTGTCTCCCCGAGTATTGGAACTCCTGGTGGGGGAGGAGCTTGATGCGAAGCAGATGCTCCGTTTTGCTGTTGCAGCCTTGTGATTAACTTTGCTTGTTGAGTCATAACCATAGCCTGTTGTTTGGCAAATTCCGCTTGACGGACAGCGTCTTGCTGCATAGTTTTCATACTTTCTTGGAGCTGGCGCACCATCTCCTCTAAGCTTGCCATATTGTTCTGATCTGATCGAACTACTGGTATATCTATCTCTGGAGTAGCCTCGGGAATCTCAACCTGACTGTTCAAAGACCACTGATTTGGTAACCTCTGCTCGGATACACTGCGTCTTCTCGACCTCCGTCCGATAACCGAGGGTAAAGAGTGAAACACTGGTTGTCCGTCGACCAGATCCTCAAATCGATTGAGTCAGCGACCTCTAGTCCAGAGTGCTTGGGGAATATCTGCTTGGTTTGAAGCAATCGTGCTAAACTATCCCCTAGCAAAAACATAAATAAAGCAATAATAAGGAAATAAACAACCAGACAAACGGACAGCACAACAGCGTAAATAAACACAACACACAGTTGGGCACAACAACACACAGTTTGTAAGCTGAATACACTGTTCTCAAACACTGATTATTGTTCCCAAATCACTGCCCCCGAATCTGAACATTGATACCCGCAGATAACCGATTCTCAAAATACTGGTGCCCGCAAGCCTGATGCCCAAACTTGCAAACTGATACGTGTATTCGTGTAGAGGCCAACTCTAAAAGCACATAGCAAACAAGTGAGAGCCAAAACACCCTTATGTTGGGGTAGGGTTTCCCTGTCCTATTTTGTCAGGAGCTAGGGTTTCACTACGCACGCAGCGGTTTCAAACAACCTACAATCAGGTGAGCACCTGTCCTAGCTTGGAATGGTCACCATGGATTCCAAATGTGCACTAGGTCGAATGGTCAAAAAGGGTGCCCCGGTGACAACCGGGGTTTGTGTTCCCATCGTGGCAGAGCCTGTACCGGTCAGCCTTATGGCATGCTTCTCGAAGCGAGCCTCCGGCAAACCGTTCAGGAATAGCAGATGGCAAACACTGTGACTTAGGCGCACCAATGCACATGTAATGCAAAGAAACACATAAGTGTAATCAAAACAAGATATCATGAGTTCGAGTCAAGCTTTCTAATGTCCCCAGCAGAGTCGCCAGAAACTGTAGACGTCCCCGAACGTCCCGGGAGGAATCCCCCCGTTCTGTTCATTTGGGCTTACTACAGTTCGGACTCAAATGTCATAGTTCTTAATATGATCTCGCAAAGTGCAATACGAGACTCATAAATCACCAAAGAGTCCAAGTCTGGCAAATCGTTTTGGAAAATAGATTTTTTTAGAAAGAAGTGCCAACATGGACTACTTTGCCAGATACAGAGTCGCCACCTAAATATTTTATTTTTGGAGGAATTTAGGAAACTCTGACTCGTGCCTAAGGCCACGTGTCCGTCATCACCAAAGTTGCCTCGGCTCGGGAACTTGGGTACGACTGGGGAAGGTCAGCTATGAGCACCCCCGCTCGCCCGATCAAAGATCGGCCACTACTAAACATGATATCTTGTTTGTGAAAACACATGCGCTCTTATTCTGGTTATTAGCCTAGAATTACTATGTGATGCACACAGCATACAAGTATAGACTAGATTGCCTAAATTGGAACAAAACATCTCATGTTTGTTTATTTGAAAATGGTTTGATGGTGCTACCCGCAAGTAGGCTAAGATGTGAATTTGCCACTCTCAGGTGGGCTTAGAAAAACATGATTTTGCCACTCGCAAGTGGGCTTAAAACTCGTAATCGATGAATTGTTCCAATTCAAGTAACCCACCCTTCACCTACAGGCATTCAGGCAGTTATATCACATAAGCAGTTAGCCTCATGGCAAGCATGCTATCATGGAAGTTACTTACACACATGCAAGGATGCTAAAGCATAAACGCTTACCGAGTACTCCGAGCCAAAGAAAGAAACTAATTAGAAAACATGCATGAATCCTAACTATGCTAGGGATGCCTAATTCAACACATGCAAGAATGCAACTAAGATAGGCTCGGCTATTCTAAGATGGCATATGAGATGCAACAATACATGTATTCAAGTAGGAAATGAAATACAATGCAGTTAGCATGATGCGCCGAGCCCGATGCATGCAAGACAGATGAATGAATGCAAACATGCATAGCATAAGGTATGCTAATTGAAACATGCCCTAAACTAACTATCATAAGCTAGTAAATAAAAGGGAGAAAGACATGGGGTTGGAAGACATGCATCACACACACGCACACTTATTACAACGTTGCCCTCTCGACGGAGGGTCCGAAAGAATAATACAAACCAAATGAATAATTAACTACTCTAGCTAATTAAATATTACAAAACCTCTAATCAATTAATAAATTAATTACAAAAGGAGGTGGCCGCAGCCCCGCCTTGGAATGATTGGATGATGCATGCCCGATCGCCTCGCTCAGAAACCCGTTGCTATGCCACTGTTGCCTCTATTTACACTGTTCTGCACCTCTAAGAACTGTGAAAATCCTTGAGATGCCTCTGAATTGCTCCCTGAGCATTGTGGGATGCCACCGGCCAGAAGGAGTGGTCATCGACCACTGGAAAATGGTCATCGACAAGTTTCAGAGATCTCGGCCAGATATTTTTGGTCGGCCGGCGCTGAATGTGGTCGGTCGGCCAATTCTTCGTACAGAATCCTGTTTTGCAGCAGCAGAAGGCAGACAGTGCATGGCAAGGCATTTACAAGGCAATGTGTGCATGGCCATTCTCCCTATCATGCTACGAACTCAGGGGAGTATGACCCTCGACACTCGGGCCACCAATCACGCATTTCAATGCATGATGGCAAAGATGCCAAGTTTGCAAATCAATGTAAATGAATGCAACAAAACAAATGAATACTACACACTCTATCATGTTGGATCAAGAGTGTCGTGACCGAGGATTAAGACGTGTTTCGTCACTTTAAGTACGAACAATCTCATCTCCTCATGTTTGGTTTGACACCCCAAACCAAACAAAAATGCAATGCATGTATGCCATCTACAATGCGAGGCATGCAACCAATGCAATGCAATATGAGCATATTAACTCAATGTGATCCAATGCTACCTGAGCATGCAAGTTAATGCCAATGTAACATGAACATGCTAAGCATGCAACAAGGTTATGTAATGCAACTAGCTAAGCATCATGCAATATACTAAACATGCAAACATGATATAATGCAAGCATGCAAATGATGTAACAAGATGCAACATACCTAACATGAAACTATGTACAAGGATGGACTTAAACGAAATGGGAGAACCTCAGCCAATCCCAAACAGTGGCCAAAATACCAAAATTAAGGCACCAAAATGCAAGATAAACATGCACACATGTTGGTCCATCAATTTAGGCCACAATGCACAACCTTCAAACATGAGCAAGATGCGATAAATATAAGGATATGGCATTGCAAATAAACTCTGAAATAACATGAAGAATGATGCCAAATCGACTACCCAATGCAAACATGGCATGTTAATGGAGTTAAAGCTCAAAGCTAGCTACGGGACTTGAACCATGACTATGTCAACCAAGCCCCAAATGTCGAGGTGACCAAAACAGTCCGAGGCAGACCAAAATGAAGCTAAAACTCATATGGAACAAAGCCAAAACATGCTATAAAGAAAGGCACAAAACAAGACGCATACAAGGCCTAAAAGGGCAAATGCACTACACCTCTTATAACCAAACATGGCATGACTTAGACTAATGATGTCAGAGTTAAAACAAGTCAAAATAAGCCCCAAAACCCACTGATATGGCAGCCCAAAGACTTAAACAAGGAGGCATGCATAATGGCCTAAACATGGAATATAAGACAACAACTTTTCAAAGCATTGAAAGGGTGTTAAATGCAAGCATACGAGCATCGAACATGGACTGAAATATGATCTCAAATGATGCCAAATCATGAGAAATGTCAAAGTAATGCATGCTAATGACTCACACACCCAAGGCTAACAAGCTAGAATGCATGGAAGCTATGAAAAACAATGTAATCATGACCAAAACGACACCAAATAGACCTTAAGCATGGCAAAACAGAGCTAAAATGTTCTTGGAACCAAACCAAAAGCATGCTAAAATGCCATCTTACAATCATGATGCATGTTAGGCCAAAACATAGGATTACAAGACAAGCATATGATGCATGCAAGTGATCATTAAACCAACTCAAAACAGAGGCATAACATGACAAAATATCACTAAATACCCCTTACTAAATACCCACTGAGATGGAGCCAAAATCGACTAAGCATGCATGCTACCCTTATCAGCCAAAAACACAAGCAAAAGAGACACAAAGGGAGAGGGGTGTCCCTCCCCTATACAAGACCTCAAAACCACTTTAGCACCACTGAAAATCCTCTAGATTTCAGTGGTGGGAAGGCCCATACACGAAAGTTCCAAAGCTCAACAAAGAAGGCACAAAAAGAGGCCAAACAAGGCCTAAGAGGGGGAGGACGACCCCCAACACCAAAATGACCTTAATGAAACATCTTAAGCATGAAAATATAGAACTTTTATTAGTTATACACTAAGCTTAAAACAGCATGCAAGCTAGGCTAAAAGCTTTAGGAAAAATGGGGAATAAAAGAAATAATTCTCACCCTTGAAGAACTCTTCAAGAACATCAACTTCAGCACCTTCTTCTAATCAAAACCAACTCAAAAAATCCAAGAACAACCTCTCAACACCTCAATAACTAAGGTATAGTGTAACACTAGGTGCTTTAGTGCAAAAATAAGAACAAAAATACACTTTTGAACACTATTCCACACACAAATGTAGAGAGAGAGAGGAAGATATAAAGAGGGAGTGATATATGTGATATATATCTCTGATTTGTTCAACCCCTCCAAAGGAGAAGGGAGGCCCTCTTTTATAGAACAAAACAAGGGCTTAAGCTTCTTGGAGAAGCTAAAACAAAGGGGTCAAGCTTCTTGGGGAAGCTAAGACAAAGGGTTCAAGCTTCTTGAGGAAGCTAGAGCAAAGGGTTCAAGCTTCCTCAAGAAGCTAGAGCAAAGGGTGCAAAGGGTGCAAATCCTCCATACACATGTATGGAGGGCAGGTTTTGTGCATACCAGCTGGCACAGCTGGCATGCACAATGCCTAAAAAGGGCAAACAAGAAGTCCCGGCCAGAAAATATGGCCGATTGACCAACACAATGGCCGGCCGACCAAAAACAATGCCGACCGGCCATCACCAATGGCCGGTAGTAACAAAACAGGGCCGGTGGAAACATGCCAAGGCTGGTGAGGTATGAGGATGGCCAACAAGCCATTCCCTGCCCTTAGAAGCAAACACACAAGTGTTTGGTCTACAACCAAGCACAAAACAAACAAGTCGAGAGGTCTCGAGGCAAGGCGCGCAGCCGAAACCCCCGAGAACTCAAGACGAACACGAACATGGATAATCATCGAGTGTTCAAACGATGACGTTCAAGTCTTGAGGACGGTCAAAAATGGGGTGTCTACACTGACCTGCGAAAACAATCGGTCTTTGTCTTGCTTAGACCAATTTTACGAAATTTGCCCAATGACCAAGTAATTCACAATATGTGCAAACCACGGGGGGCTTACTTGTGACAGCTCAATGAGTTGTTCATCTAGAAATGAATTATGCAAAATAAGAGGGTCACTAGTATACTCAACGAGGATTCGGGAGAGGTGATCCGCCACCACATTCTCAAACCCTTTCTTATCTCGAATCTCTAGGTCAAATTCCTGAAGCAACAAAATCTATCTAATTAACCTAGGTTTGGTCTCTTTCTTTGATAGTAAATACCGCAAAGCGGCATGATCAGTGAAGACTATGACCTTGGAACCTAGGAGATAGGACCGGAATTTATCTAAGGCAAAGACCATAGCTAGCAACTGTTTCTCGATGGTAGTATAGTTCAATTGTGTATCCGAGAGAGTCCGACTAACAGAGTATATAGCAAATGGTGCCTTGTTGACCCTTTGGCCCAACACAGCTCCAACAACATAATCGGAGGCATCACACATAATTTCAAAGGGAAGCGACCAATCTGGTGATTTCATGATTAGGGCGGTGGTCAGGGCCATTCTCAATGTTTCAAACGCCTTCAAGCATGCCTCATCAAAGATAAAAGGCACATCCTTAACAAGTAAACTACACAAAGAACGTGATATTTTACTAAAGTCTTTGATGAACCTACGGTAAAAACCTACATGCCCTAGGAAAGACCTAATTTGACGCACGAAATTGGGTGGAGGAAGGCCTGCAATGAGGTCAACCTTAGCCTTGTCTACCTCTATATCTCGAGGGGACACAATGTGTCCCAACACTATACCCTCACGAACCATAAAATGGCTCTTTTCCCAACTCAAGATTAGGTTTGCCTCAGCACATCGTTCCAACACTCTAGTCAAGTTCCTAAGGCATTCCTCAAAAGATGGTCCAATCACTGAAAAATCATCCATGAAAATCTCTAAGAATTTCTCCACCATATCAGAGAAAATGGCCATCATACACCGTTGAAAAGTTGTTGGTGCATTACATAGCCCAAAGGGCATGCGCTTGTAAGCAAAAGTGCCAAAAGGACATGTGAATGTGGTATTTTCCTGGTCAGCGGGGTACACCGGGACTTGATTATACCCCAAATAGCCATTAAGAAAATAGTAGAAGCCCTGCCCCACTAACCGCTCTAGGATCTGGTCAATGAAAGGTAAGGGAAAATGATCCTTCCTAGTCGAGGAATTCAATCTCCTATAATCAATGCACACTTGTCACCCAGTAGTGGTTTGTGTGGGGACTAACTCTCCTCTCTCATTCTCAACAACGGTGATGCCCGATTTCTTGGGCACCACTTGTGTGGGACTGATCCACTTGCTATCCGAGATGGGGTATATAATACCCGCATCTAGCAGTTTCAATACCTCCTTTTTCACCACTTCTTTCATATTAAGATTAAGTCTCCGTTGCATTTCACGAGAAGGTTTGGTGTCCTCCTCTAGGTGTATATAATGCATGCACACGGAGGGATCTATCCCTTTCAAATCAGTCATTGACCACCCTATAGCACTCTGATATGCCACGAGAACATTCATTAACTAACTCTCTTGCTCTGCAGTCAAGTCAGATGCAATGATGACTGGTAGTAAAGTATCCTGGGGCCCTAAAAATGCATACTTAAGTGTGGCCAGGAGTGGCTTCAACTCAAATGTAGGTGGTGTGACCAAAGATGGTATGGCGGGCTCTCTCGACAGAGGATGAAGTGACTTAAATCGGGCTTTCCATGAAGGAAAATCTGGTGTAGAAGAAGCATTAAGAAAACATTCACCTCTTCAACCGACCCGTCAATATCAGAATTTTCAAACCCAAAATGAGCTAGACAAGCCTCAAGAGGGTCCTCTACGAGAATGAAAGGCAAAGCCTCCTCCACAATCCCATCCACAACATCCACAAATAGGCACTCCTCTCTCTCATGGGGTTGTTGGGATACTTGGAAAACATTAAGTTTCACTTGCATGTTACCAAATGAAACTTCCATAACCCCGGTACGACAATTAATGCATGCATTGGCCGTAGCCAAGAAAGGTCGACCTAAAATCACCGGGATTTGTTTCGTAGAACTAGCTACCAGCTCCATATCTAACACCAACAAATCAACAGGAAAGTAAAACCTATCAACCTTTACTAGCACATCCTCGATCATGCCACGTGGCACTTTGAGGGACCGGTCAACCAACTGGAGAGTAACAGTAGTGGGCTTCAACTCGCCAAGCCCAAATTCTTCGTACACAGAGTACGACAACAAATTGACACTAGCCCCTAAATCTAATAAGGCCCTATCAATGAGATGGTACCCTATAATGTATGCAATGGTTAGGGCACCCGAGTCTTTAAGCTTAGGGGGTGTGTCATTCAACAAGATGGAGCTTACTTGCTCCGTGAGTATGAATTTTTGGAACACATGTGTCCTAGATTTACGCTTTTTAGTACAAAGGTCCTTCAAAAATTTGGCATAGGAGAGTACTTGCTTAATCGCCTCCAACAGGGAGAGGTTGATTTTTACTTGTTTAAAAACCTCCATCATTGTTTCCATGGATGCCGCCTTCTTATTAAAAGGGGACAATATATCAAGGCATTGGGGAAAGGGTGCCTTAGGCACACACGGTGCCTTGGGCTTATGTGAAGTGCTAGGGACTAAGTCATTCCTCTTAATTGTTTCCCCCTCACCCTTGCTCTCATTGGGTGTACCACTGTGGTCACCCTTCTTAGCTTTAGTTGCATCAGACGCAACTAACTGAGGCTCTAACTCCCTCCCACTTCTCAAAGTAATCACCGCTTGCACCTGCTCATGGTGCTTTCCATTCCCACCCGAACTCTCTATCCCGTATTGTCCTTTAGGGTTGGCCATAGTTTGACTCGGTAATTTTCCCTCCTCTCTTCTATTCATGTTGATAGCCATTTGACCTAATTGGTTCTCTAGCTTGGCAATGGAGTGCGTATGGGAGTGAACTACTAGTGCTAAACCCTTAAGTTCTGAGAGAACTTCTAATACCTGAGTCTCAAAGGCCGAGTTGCCTTGAGGAACATGCGGGGGTTGTGGTTGCTGGTACGGTTATGGGGGTCGATAAGGTTGCGGTGGTCGGTAGGATGATTGGTTGGAAAAATTATTAAAATTCTGCCTTGGTGGTGGAGGATTGTAAGAAGTGCCTTGTGAAGGAGGTCTCCATGAAAAATTGGGGTGATTTCTCCATCCGGGGTTATAAGTATTGGAATATGGGTCATTACTCGGGTTGAAGAATCCTTAAGCTGCATTCACATACTCTTGGACTAACTCCGAAAATTGTGATGCCGAAGGGCACTCACTCAAGTCATGAGTAGGGCTCGCATATATAGCACATGCCTCGTGAAATTGAGGCTGATCTTGCTGTGTAGGGGCATGTCCCGCAACTAATAATTGGTTTATTTTGTGGGACAATGCCTCTACTTGTTGGGCTAACTCTAGGTTTTGCCCGACCTCATAGATGCCCCCTCTCTTCGGGGCTCCAACTATTGGTTGCCGGACTTGCCAGGCCGCAGAGGCATGGTGAAGGGAATTATCACTTAGCTTCTCAAACAATTGCCATGCCTCGGCATCATTTTTGGACATGAATGTCCCACTACAGGATGAATCCACCATTTGGTGATGCGGCTCAGTTAAGCCATAATAAAATGTTTGAACAAGTTGCCAATCAGGCACTTGGTGGTAGGGACACTGTTGGAGAAGGTCACGAAGTCTTTCTCACGTCTCATGAAATTGCTCGCCATCAATTTGAGCAAAATTGGTGATGGCTCGCCTAAGTTGGTTTGTTTTACCTATGGGAAAGTACTTCTCCAAGAACCGTTGCTGTAATTGGTCCCAAGTTGTGATTGAATTAGCAGGTAAGGAATTCAGCCAATGTTTGGCTTTATCCTTTAATGAGAATGGAAACAATCGCAACATTAAGGGCTCATTTGTGAAATTTTGGATCCTCACTATTGAGCAAATTTTCAGAAATTCATTCAAATGTTTGTAAGGATCATCATGAGCTAGTCCATGGAATGATGGGAGCATTTGTATGGTGCTGGACTTAATCTCATAATGAGCAGCAGTGGTGTTGGGTAATTGGATGCATGATGGTGATGTATATGCAGTGGGTGTGAAATAATCCTTAAGGGTCCGGTTGGACACATTCGGAACATTTGGATTTTCCATCTCTAATGACTCAATGTATGAATATGAATATTCAAGCCTAGGAACACGAGCAGAGGCTCTAAGTCTCCTAAGAGTCCTTTCTAGTTCAAGGTCCAAACTCCACAATTCGGGGCGACAAGAACGGCGCCTGTGCATATACTACTCTCACACACATAAAAAGTTCCGACTCTGTGCACTAAGTTACAAAAGCAAAATAACAAAGGGAGAAATACTCACAGCGGTTTAACGAAAATGCTTTACTCGTCTTGCAGGTGCTTGACGTGCAGACGTTGTCTCCAACCTCTAATTGAGCTTTGTCTTTCTTTTTAGCACTTTGGTGCTTTGCTTGCGAGTGTTTGCTTCTGTTTAAGCACTTTAGTGCTGCGGTTTTTTTTTTTTTTTTTTTAAGAATCTTGGCTCCTCATTTATTCTTTTCTACAACCCTAGCTATTATCAATGATGTACACCAGGGCACACTTAGCAACACGAAAGCATAAAATCCTAAACTAAAAATTAAAATAAGAATATAATTTTAAATTAATTAAATTCGCTAGAAGTCCTCGGCAACAGCGCCAAAATTTGATGGGTCATTACACACATCAAAATTAAGCACAAAACTACACCAAATTCTTTTAGAATAATAGCAAGTCCAGGTATCGATCCACAGGGATAATTGTGAAATTAAACTAATTTAATTGTTAAATTCCTAAATTAGTTTTGATGAAAAGATTGATTTTTCATAACCTAATTTAATAACAAATAAATTAAACTAAGTAATTAAATTACCAATTATAAATAAAATTGGATTTACTGATTTGGGAAAAAACCTAGGGCAAAGGGTCCACCACTAGTCACGTAAATAGGGTTTCCAATTGAAATCAATTATGTTATGGTTCGAACGGGATAATGCTTTGCAACTACAAGTTCAAAGCATTTAACAAGAAAATCATCAGGTTCAATGTACGAGCACGAACCATCTTAAGTAGTACGAATTGTTCACTCTAAACTAGGGTAGTAACACGACTCGCCACTCGTAGTATGGTTCGTCTCATACCTTGAATGTGAAAGAATAAAAAACTCTTGTATGGAAAACATTCAACAATCACAGAAAGCTGAATACTTGAAGAAATAATGAAATATATATATATAACTTCTAAAACACCATATAATTGTTCAAACCTTTACATAATTGAAAATCAAAAAAAAAAAACTAATTACATGGCTAGGGTTTCATCAAAATCCTAGAAAAGAAGACTAGCCACTCATGGAGGAGTGGAAAGAGGAAAAAGATGAGGAAGAAGACCCCATGGAAGTGTCCTTCAAGCTCTTTGGAGAAAATCACCTTTTGGAACCCTAGCCTCTCTCTCCTTACAAAAACAATTTCAGAACCCTAATCCAGCCATTTTCTTGCCTATTTATACTTTTGATGTCTTGCAACAGGTTTAAAACATCGGGCCCGTTTTTCCAGAAAAGTCAACACACATGCGGGAAAGTCAATGCACATGCAGACAAAGTCAACGCATGTGCGGGAATCTGTTTTCTCTCCAAATTCTGTCTTTTTGTTCATTTTATGCTCCGACTATATACAACCTGATTGACATTAAACACACATAAAATATACAATTTGACAAGCAAATAAAGTTAAGAGATCCTAATTAACGGCCTCAATATTGCACAATTCGGCCTTAATCACTAATCCTCTCCCATTGCTTTTTAATTCCTTCAGAAAAAAAAATTAAAACTTGCTTCTTACTATATTACTATATTATTCATACCATATATAACTATTCTCAATTTTTTTTAAATTCGTGAAAAAAATTAGGAACCTTCAAAATATTTTGATTTAATTACACACATTTACTATTTTTATACACTTTTTTTTTTCTTTTTTGATTTGTTTTATACACTCATATGTACTAATATTTATGTCTAAATTATAAATTTTTTAATACATGTGAGTATGATTATAAGCACCATTCATATTAGCCTCATTCATTGATTTTGTTTAAAAAAAAAAAAAATTCTATATCTCATCAATTTAATTCTTTAGTTAATGAATTTTTACACTACTAAAAGACAATTGTTTAGTGTTTTTTTTTTTTATAATGGTAACTTTGTTTCACAAATAATTAATTATTTTTAAAATATTAAAACATTTTACGTGCAAATTTGTATTAAATTTTGAAAATTATGATTTGTTTTTAAGATTTCACTTCTTTGATCAAGTTATATACTAAAAATAAAATTTATGAACTAGTTTAATCTGATCTTAAATAATTCTTTCAGCTGTAAATATAATTTAATATTATACATATTTTAAGAATAATTATATAATTTTTTAATTGAAATTTTAGAATATTAATAAATATGCCAAATATATATTCATATTTTTTTATTTTAGTTATAGAAAATTTTACAATATTTTTACCATTTTAAAAAATAAATAAGTGGGCAATGTGATAGTTGGGCTTGAACTAAATCGATTATCTAAAAATTGGATTGATATATAGCATAAAAATCAACCAAATCCACTTTCTACACTACTTTTAGTATTTGATCCAATATTAGCTCATACCCATCGTAATTTAACAAAATATTAAACATAAGTTTAAATTGATTATTATTAACTATTTTCACTAATTGACTAATCAATTTTTAAATCAAGCCCAAGGTAGGATTAGAACAAGCTCCATATTTAGGTCGATCTAGTATTATATAATTTTTTTTATACATAAATATACTTAACTATTTGTGTAAGAATTTTTAATATAAACATATTAACTTTTTATAAAAAAAAATAAATAGATATGCCAAAAATATACATACATTTTCTTATTTTGGTTATAAAAAGTAATCATAATATATTTACCAATTTTAAAAAGAAAAAAATAAGTGGGTTAAGTGATCATGAATTGGGTATGAATGAAAATAATTATCAAAGAATTTAATTGTTGGCATAAAAATTGATCTTAATATAACTTCTCAACTATTTTTAATGTTTAATGCAAGTACTATCCCTCAAATTAGTTCATCCTATTCAAAACCTGAAAAATTATAATATAATTTAAACTCAAAATTTAAATTGATTATTATATTTCTATTAATTAGCTGATCAAAATTTTAAATCAGGTCCAAAGTATGGTTAGAACAATGCCCATATTTTAGGTTGACATATTTTAAATATAAATATAACTATGCATAAACATGTACATATTTTTTATTTTATTATAAAAAAATTAGCATATATTTATTCACCAATTTAATAAATAAATGAGTTAAGTGGTTCATACTTAGGCCTAGACCCTCGAATGATTAGGTCGTGACCAAGTTGAGATAAATTTTGAGTCACTCAAATTATGTCACTTTATCTAACACAACTATAAATTCTCAAGCCAACTCTTATTCTTTTGTATTCATGAATTATGGCATAGGATATATAATTTTATGCCTAAGTGGACATATTTTTAAACTTTACAAAATAGAAAATGGGTAGTTAGTAAATTGATAAATATAATTTATTATATGATTAGGCTATCTCTGATATAAAATAAATTAAATTGCAAAAATTATAACGTAAAATGCATTTATATTTCATTGTAAATATAGTTTTTGTAATTTTATTGCACTTTTTTAAAAATACATTCTACCATAATTTATTTATTTCTTATAAATAATTTTTATGTTATTATTTAATTTCAAATTAATTTTTAATTATTTATTTAAACTCGTGCATAGCACGGGTATTATGGTTTATAAAATAATTTTAAAAAATTGCACCCATGCCATGAAGATCCAATAAGAAAGATGAGTAAGAGAAAAGAACAAAAAAAAAATGACCCAATGTAAGATGCCAAAATTAGCGTGCAAAAAAATCTAAAAGTTATACTTGGTAGATAAATACTGATTTCAAGAAAGATAAAAGGATAAGGGTCACTGGTAGTTCATTGTTTGCCATTTTCATTTTGTTATTCAATTTTTTGATTTAAACAAATTTTGCTAGATTGAGTTTTACAAAAAAAAAAAATTATTATTATTATTATTACTATTATATGGCAAACTAAAAAAGTGTAATTAGTAAAAATAATAATTATGATTATTGAGTTTCACATAGTTTACGATATCATCTAATATATGGCAAATTAAAATTATGAAATCCTTAAAAAATAATAATGTATTTATATTTTGTCATAGGTTTAGTTTTGTTCCTAAAAACAAAAATTAAAAAGTGCAATTTTATAATTTATCATAATTTTTGTTTAATTTTGACTAATTACATTATGATTCTTATAAGTGAAATTGTAATAAAAATAGTTAAAATTTAAATAATTTTATTTTTTTACTATTTAATTTTAATTTTAATTTTAAATTATTTATTTATTTAAAACCGTGCAAAACACGGGCTAGTATTTAAGTGAGAGGAAAGGGAGGTTTAGAGAATACAATGCGGGTGCCTCTATTTACACACCACAAATCCTTTCAATACACACCACTTACTCAATTCACACCATACACAAATTAAAACTTTTAATTTTATCTCAATACATACCACTAATTTTTGAATAATACCAAATTATTCTCTTCTTCTCCAATTAACCCTAACCCTAACCCTAACCCTAACCCTAACCCAAATCCAAACCCTCACCCTTACACAAATTACCCTCTTCTTCTCCAATTTGTATTGTATCTTTTTATCTGTTAATCAATGTCTTAGGCATGTCTTGGAAGTAATAATTCCTTTTGTTACTTTTCTTGATTGTGTAGCTGAGATGTTTTCCCAATTTATGGTGATCCATTTGTTCCATGTTCGAATCCTCCACCATCCGATTATCAATTGAATTGGGTGTTTGGAAACAAGCTTTCTTCCATCAATACAGAAGAAATAACAAGCTCTTCATCACTTGTTAGTGTTCCTTCCTTGTATAGCACCCAACACCATTCACATCAAACATCTTCGGCAACTATGTCTGCGACAGCTTTATTGCAGAAAGCTGCGCAAATCTTTGCAACTTCTACTACTACTGACCCATCATCATTCCTAGGAAGCTTTGAGATTAAGTGCAATAACAACAATGAAGTTCAAGAGCCTGCAGTGGTTGCGGTGGTAGGAGCCGACAGTGGTTGTCAATAGGTTAGGTTAGGGTTTGTGGATGAAGGAGATGGAATAGAGATGAGGGCAATTTGGATATTTAATTGAAGGATAAAATTGTAATTAAAAAATTATGAATAATGGAGTGAATTAAGAGAAATTGAGGTGTGTAAATAGAGTCACCCATACAATGCCCTTCTGTATGTATTTTGAAAAAAGAAGTTATTTGATTTGTAAAAGCATATTCAACCCTTCATTCTTTCTCTCTACCTTTTCTTTCTACGTAACAATCCAATATATATATCTATATATATTATTTTACACAGGCTCGTATGGGGCATGAGTTATTATTACAGTATATTTAAATTTTATATTTTGATAATTTTTAAAAAATTAAAATATTATTCTATGAAATTAATAGAATAAATTATTAGATATATGATAGAATTATGTGGTATGATATGTATGATTTTTTGATTTATTATACACCCAATAATATCGACTCCAATTCTATTATCATATCATTTTGAGGCCCCGTTTGTTTGGAGAGTTAGAGGGGGGCTTGGGATTGGTAGTGAGGTGAGACCCACTAATATTGTGTTTGTTTTGAGCGATGGGGAGGGGATTGCTAGTGAGCTCCGGATTAGGATGGGCCTTCCCAAGGGGATTCGGATGGGCCTCCAGGACTTGGTATTAGAAAAATAGTCCGGCGGATTAGAAATTTTTTATTTTTATTTTATTTTTTATTTTATTTTTTACGTGTCGGGCTTTTTTTTTAACATTAATGTTTAATTTTTTTTTGTATTTTTTGTTAAGTAAAAATCATTATTTTATTGTTTTATTTTTTTTGGAAATTTTTTATTTTATTTTTATTTTTTAAATTTTTTTTACATGTTGGGCATTTTTTTTTAAAACATTAATGTTTAATGTTTTTGCATTTTTTTTATTTGTTTTATTATTTTATATAAAAATAATTAACAATCCCTACATTAACAACTATTATCAAAATAAACACAATTTTACTTAATCCTCTCACTATCAATCCCCTCACTAACAATCCCTTCACTATTAATCCCTTCCATTCTACCTCTGAAAACAAACGGGGCTTGAGTGAATTTATAAGTCTTTAACATTTCTTTTAAATTTATAAAAAAAAATAATAATTATGGTGTATAGTTGTTCTTAACAGATAAATATAAAACAAATACTAAGATAATTCTTCTATCTAAAAAAAACTACTAAGATAAGTCACTAAACTAATAAAGAAGCAAAAGAAACTACATATATATAAAATGAATAATTTTATTAATACATAAATCATACTTGCATAACAACTGATCAATTTTATTAATAATAAATTATTAAATAAGTTAACAATTTTTAATGATATGAAAAAAAAATAGTTAACCATTTTGTTAATAAATAAAATATTAAGTCAATTAACAATTTTTAATGATATGAAAAATATTTTTCAATAAACAAATTTGATAATTTATTATTGCATAAGAGAATAGTTTTTTTTTTCTTCTTTTTCTTGAGTATTGTGTTAAATTAAAATTTATCACAAATTATAGTTGTAATTTCTATTATTATAGGATCGATTCTTATTTTAAACAAATTTTATGGGTGTATTTGTAATTTGTTAAAAAATAAAAGATTTATATTTCATAATTGACCAAGAATGTTTGCGTAATCATGAAAAAACTTATTTTCATAATTGATTAAGAATATTTGCGTAATTATGAAAAAAACTTTTATTCATTCAAAATGAAAGAACAAAATCAAAAAATAAAGCAAAATGGGGATTTATCAAAATGAAAGGACAATTGAGTATATGATAAAATAAAAGAAAAGAAAAGAAAAATGGAGGGTGAGAGGGTAATTTTTGTGAAAATCGGGCCGAGCTGGGCAATGGGCCGATATGGGTCATAATACGAAAGGCTGAATAAAAAGGCTTTGAAGTTAGTCCGGTCCCAGAGCCGTGATGATTAGTCCGGTCCTAGAAGGCCTTATTTTTGGTCCGATTCAGCAGAGTACTACGGATGGTTCGGTCGCCAGAGTTAGATCGGTAATGGCGTATGGAACCGAGGTATGCTGAGCCCTTTTAAGGACTTAGTTCTGGGTTAGTTTGGCTCCACTCTCTTATGGAGAGCACGGTCTTAGCATGTGAAACCGAGGTAAGAGAAAGGAAAGGAATAGCCGAACTAACAGTTAGATCGGTTATTTCAGCTAGTTTAGCATGGCATTGTTATTTCGGTCGTATGGTAATCCGGCCATGGTAAAACCATCTCACTTGGTTTAAGCAGTGAGGGGGGTGTTGAAGGATAAGCATTATCTTTCAGGAATATGAATCCTATGAGGGCTCTACATGGAGGAGTAAGAGTCCTACTAGGATTGTGCCACGTGGAACCTATAAAAGCTCACAAACGTCACCTATGGAGAGGTAACATAACTTTGATTCCCGAATACACAGAGCTTTTTGTCTATTTGTCTATTGAACTGACGTAGGCATCGGAGAGGTATCCGGCACACACCCGCCGGCTAGCTCACGTTTGTGTTTTCAGAGAGTGAAGCGACGACGTACGAAGGAGCGCAATCTTAATCAACATGATTATACGAGAAGGTTTATCTCTTTCCCGTACAATTGGCGCCGTCTGTGGGAAAAACAGAACGAACGATACCTCTTGATTAAGTTTTCCTTAATAAAAAGTAATGGCGCACAACGAAGATTTGCCACAATCCGCCATTGATGGACAAACCCCAGAAGGAGGTAGGAGGCGCGAAGGCTTGCCTCCTATCCCTCCTATGGCAGACCTGGAGCCACAACGACAGAACCCCAGGAGGGATGCTAGGGGGAGGCAGAATAACAGCCCCCGTCGCTCTCATTCACAAAGTCCTGACAGACAAAGGCGAAGGATTGATCCTCAAACCCTGGAGGACCGCGTAAAGGAACATGATGAATTGATACAACGGATGGCAGCGGACATGGAATCTATGAAGCGCCAGATGAAGGGCAAATGAGTGGCGACAGGAAAGGGGCGCAAGAGCAAGACGTCCCCTCGCCACTCAGAAAATCGTGGTAGGAATGCCATACCATCACAAGGAGAGAGTAGAAGCCTCAGGACAGGCGATACTCAATCCAGAACCTCCAGGACTCGTTACTCCAGGTCTGAGAGAATGAGGACTGAGGGGTCGTACTCTGAGGGAAGCACCTATCGGCCCTCGCGAATGCACCAGACATCGTCCAGGCAAACGGAGATGCCTAGATCATCTGACCTGCGAACCGTGCTAGAAGAAAGGGCACGATGAAAGGAGGATACCAGGGCGCGCGACCCTCACAGAGTTTCTGCCCTTCAGCGGTTGGCTCCTCGGATGCATGGAAGCGTCGAGGTTGGAATGCCAATACCGCACCCAGCCTACGAACTAACGGACAAAGCATTGGCGAGGCTGCAAACCTCACCGTTCGTTCCAGCAATCGAAAACGCGCCCCTACCTTCAGGCTTCCTTCAGCCCAAATTCACCACGTACGAGAGGAAGACGGACCCCTACATGCACCTAAGCCACTTCCGCCAGGTTATGGCGGTATATCGGCGAAACAAGGCTTTGATGTGCATCCTCTTCCCATCAAGCCTTGGTGACCTAGGCTTGACATGGTTCGAAAAACTTCCAGAAGGCAGCATAGCCTCCTGGGCGCAGTTGGCGAAGGCGTTCGTAACAAGGTTCAGGATGAACACCAAAACCCCGGTGGAGATCGACCAGCTACTCTCCATCGATATGGGCGAAAAAGAGACACTAAGGTCCTACAATAGCCGTTACTGGGAGACCTTCAACCAGATTGGGGGCTGCCCCACCAATCTCGCCATTGCACAATATAAGAGAGGCCTTCTAGTCGGAAACAGACTAAGGGACTCAATCACCATGACACCGCCCCTCACTATGGAGGCCCTGATGGAAAGAGTGCATCAGCACATCAGGGTGGAAGAGGATGGCGCTCGTGCCAAAACAAAATCTGGCACGACTGCAGTACCAGAGAAAAAGGCCTCGGCAAAGGTCAACACAGTAGACCGTCCGAGCAGAAACGGACGAGGCAGGCGAGACAACAGAGAGGACCAGGATAAAAGATGGTTGAGAGTCAGCACTGCTATAACCACAGTATTCAAGAAACCGATCTATCAGATTCTAAGCAAAATACGTGATGAGCCTTTCGTCAGATGGCCAGCCAAGCTAAAAGAAGCTCAGAAAGACTATGACGAAAGATCGCGGTGCACCTTCCACAAAGAAAAGGGGCACCGCACTGAAAATTGCACGCCATTGAGACAGCATCTGGAGGAGTTGGTGGCAGCCGGTCACCTGGATAAATACATTGAAGGAGGGACACAACCAGCCCCCCAGGACCACAATAACCCTAATGGGATGCCAATTGACGCCCCACCTCAAGGCGTAATCAATGTGATACATGGAGTATTCGAACCTGAGCGTGTATGCCAGCTCAAAGGGTCGATCAAGAAGGCTGAGCACTTAAGGGAGGTACTAAGCGCTCAACCTACCATCAAGAAGGGAAGAACGGAGGCTGCCAATGTCATCTCTTTTTCAGACAGAGACTTGGCCAGAATATACTGCCCTCACAACGACGCGCTAGTCGTCACTCTCTGTGTCAAGGATTACGACATCAAACGGATTCTGATCGACCAGGGAAGCTCGTGTGAGATCATGTACTACGACACCTTCAAACAACTGAAGCTACAAGACAAGAACTTAGCACCTGCCGTGTCCCCCCTGATCGGATTCAACTCAATGCCGAAGTGGCCAGTCGGCAAAATTATCCTTCCAGTCAGGGCAGGAAGTATAACGAAACAAGTGGAATTCTGGGTGTTGAAGGTCCCCTCAACTTATAACATCATCTTCGACAGAACATGGCTGCATGCCATGCGAGCGGTAGCATCATCCTATCATCAAGTCATGCGATTCCCCAACGACACCGAGGTAATTGAAGAAGTCTATGGGGACCAAATTATGTCCAAACAATGCTTTGTCATGGTAAATGGTAGCCGCACTGCCAAAGGATATGTTCATTCGGTGGAAGAACCTGAAAGCAATGAGCTATTCGTAGATGTCGGCAAAGCGGCTGATCAGAAAGCGGTGGAAGACTTGGTAGAGGTAAGAATAGATGAAAAGAACCCGGATAAATTCTTTTTGCTTGGTTCGTCGTTGTCCAGCACTGAGAGATTAGAGGTCTTGGAATTCTTGACCTCTAACATTGAAGTGTTCGCCTGGACACCCTACGACATGCCAGGCATTGACCCAAACTTCATCTGTCACCAACTCAATGTCTACCCATCCGCCAGGCCAATCATTCAGCGCACCCGCAGATCAGCACTTGACCACGCCGAGATAGTGGCGGAAGAAATGGGAAACCTGCTGGAGGCAAGAGCAATAAGAGAGGTGTACTACCCCAAGTGGATTTCCAACACAGTGGTGGTGCCCAAGAAGAATGGCAAATGGTGTGTCTGCGTCGACTATAAGACAGTCAACAAAGCATGCCCAAAGGACAGCTTCCCCCTACCACGGATAGATCAACTGGTAGACCTAACGGCGGGGCACAACTGACTTAGCTTTCTTGATGCGTACAGAGGCTACCATCAGATTGCCATGCACAAACCAGACCAAGAGGTCACGTCTTTTACAACTCCAAGGGGACTGTATTGCTACAAGGTCATGCCCTTCGGCCTAAAGAGCGCAGGGGCAACATTCCAGAGAATGGTCACCAAGATGTTTGAGTCATTGTTAGGCAGAACAATGAAGGCTTACATCGACGACATGGTGGTCAAGAGCAAGGATGGGAATGACCATCTAAAGGACCTAGGAGAGATGTTCCAGATTCTGAAGAGAGACAAGCTGCGCCTTAATGCATCCAAGTGCGCATTCGGTGTAGGGTCTGGCAAGTTCCTAGGTTTCCTGGTGACCAACCGGGGTATAGAGGCAGACCCCTCCCAGATCAAAGCAATCCAGGATCTGGAGAGGCCTAACTCGGTGAAAGAAGTACAGCATCTCACCGGCATGGCAGCCGCACTCAACCGATTCATTAGCTGATCGTCAGACAGACTGCGACCATTTTTTCAAGCATTAAAGGCCAAGTTCGAGTGGGACGAAGAATGCGACCGAGCTCTGGAGAGCTTGAAAGAATATATGTCTTCTCCACCACTGCTTGTCACCCCAATACCTGGAGAAGAACTCTTCCTGTACTTGGCAGTCTCTCAGCACGCAATTAGCGCAGTGTTGGTCCGTGCGGAGGGAATCCAACATCTGCCCATCTTCTATGTCAGCAAGACATTGCTGGGCGCCGAAACAAGGTACTTGCCATTGGAAAAACTGGCATTGGCCTTGATGATGGCCTCAAGGAAGTTGTCACACTACTTTTATGCTCACACCATAGTTGTCCTCACAGCCTTCCCACTCAAAGCTTTGTTTGAAAGGGCGAGCTTCTCTGGGCGAATCCTGAAGTGGGCAGTAGAGTTGGGACAATTCGACGTCAAATTCCAACCCAGAACTGCAGTAAAGGCCCAAGCTTTGGCAGACTTCGTCGCAGAGTTTACCCCAGGTAGTCATCATATCTACCCAGTCGACCTGACTGGCACAACCGAACTAGGGATGGAAGTTGACGCCGGAATAGCGCAACCCCTGGTACAGGATACTCAGTCAGACTCCAAGGCATACCAGAGTAAAGAGAACAACGAAGAAGCGAACCATGCTACACCAAGCCAAGACTCACCAACAAATAAAGACTTGGTTCAATCAAATAGCGAGGGGCAGACAGCAAGCATGGACCTTGGAGAAAACACCAGCAACATTCTTGACCCCACGGCATCTTCTGATCCCTTCACTTGCTGGAAATTGTTCGTTGGAGAGATGTGGAAGCTCTTTGTGGATGGAGCATCCAACCGGCATGGTGCAGGACTTGGCATAGTCCTCATCTCTCCAGACGGCCTTGTGGTGGAGCAAGCTGTCAACCTTGGCTTCCCAGCATCAAACAACAAAGCGGAGTATGAAGCGCTTCTTGCAGGTCTCAAGTCAGTATTCTACATGAAGGCCACCGAGCTAATGGTCTACATTGACTCGCAGCTGGTGGTAAACCAAATTTCAGGCGACTACGAAGCGAAGGATGACAGAATGGCTAAGTACCAAGACTTAGTCAGAAAAGAGATCAAGAAATTTGAAGTAGTGAGGATAGAACAGATAGGCAGGGAGGAAAACGGCAGAGCAGACGAACTAGTAGGCTTTGCTTCAATGGCAGATACATCCATCCCTCATCCGTTGCTCATCGACTACTTACCAAGACCAAGCATTGAAGACTCCGAAGCAGAAGAGGTATGTTGCGCCGATCTAGGCCCCTCATTGATGGATCCCATCATACTGTTCTTGAAAGATGGCGTCTTACCGGAAGAAAAGAAAAAAGCCAACAAAATCATAGCAAAGTCACAACGATTTTGGCTCTTCCCATCTACGGCATTGTACAAAAAGTCGTTCTCAGGACCTTATCTAAAGTGTGTCCACCCCAGCAAAGTGGAAGCCTTCTTGTTCGAGATACACGAAGGTGTGTGCGGAAGCCACCAAGGAGGATGATCGCTAGCTTACATGGCCATTTCGCAAGGATACTGGTGGCCATACATGCAAGCAGACTCAGAGAACTATGTGAAGAAGTGCGAGAAATGCCAGAAGTTCGCACACCAGATACATCAGCCAGCTAGAGAACTTCTACCATTGACTAGCCCATGGCCTTTCGCAATGTGGGGCTTGGACATAGTAGGACCACTTCCAACAGCACCCGGCAACAGGAAGTTCTTTCTCGCAGCAACAGACTACTTCACAAAGTGGGTGGAAGCAGAAGCTTTGGCATCAATCAAGGAAAAGGATGTAAAGAAGTTCGTATGGCAAAATATCATCACTCGGTTCGGCATACCAAAGGCTCTAATTTCAGATAACGACACTCAGTTCGACGGCAGAATCTTTAGAGGCTTTTGTGAAGAGTACAAGATAGAGTTCTACAATTCTACACCAGCATATCCCCAAGCCAACGGCCAGGCAGAAGCTTCAAACAAGGTCGTCTTGGATGGACTGAAGAAAAGGTTAGAAAAAGCAAAAGGCAAATGGGCGGAGGAGCTTCCTCATGTTTTATGGGCTTACCGCACCACACCTCGGCGGTCAACAGGAGAAACACCATTCTCCTTAGCTTATGGCATGGAAGTAGTAATCCCACTAGAAGTTGGCCTCCCAACAATTCGAAGCGAAAATTTTGATCCAGACTTAAATGGCGAAGCCATAACATTGGAGCTCGACCTTGCAGAAGAAAGAAGAGAAAGAGCACTGGTTCACATTGCTTCATACCAGCAAGAGTTATCCAGGAAATACAACAAAACAGTGCATCCAAGGCAATTCAAGATCAGCGATTGGGTACTGTGCAAAGTGATGGGAAACACCTTGGTACGGAGAGATGGCAAATTAGGGCCTAACTGGGAAGGACCTTACAAAGTGGTTGGATTAGCAGGCAAAGGGGCATACCACTTGGAAGATGAGGATGGCAAAGCAATTCCCAGGCCATGGAATACTGCCAATCTCAAGTTATTTTATTTTTAGCTTTTTCTTTTAAAATTGGTGCAATTTTTTTTTCCTTTCATCAATAAAACAAAGTCAGTTCTTTTCAACATAGTTATTTTCTGTAAAAGATAGTTTTAGCAAGTTAGAAACATTGTAAACATAAAGGTTGGCTGGATTAAACCAACACCCCTCCTAAGCCCAGGATAAGGATCCAGGCTGCAGGACGTTTGGTCGGAATAACCAAACATTTTATTCTAAGTTGGCTGGAATACCTAACTTAGAGGTTGGCTGGATTAAACCAACACCCCTCCTAAGCCCAGGATAAGGATCCAGGCTGCAGGACGTTTGGTCGGAATAACCAAACACCTTATTCTAGGTTGGTCGGAAAAACCAACTTAGAGGTTGGCTGGATTAAACTAACACCCCTCCTAAGCACAGGATAAGGATCCAGGCTGTAGGACGTTTGGTCGGAATAACCAAACATTTTATTCTAAGTTGGCTGGAATACCCAATTTAGAGGTTGGCTGGATTAAACCAACTCTTAGTACTCTTCAGCCGAAGTAAAAGAACTTGGCTGAAGAGTGGTTGGCTGGATTAAAACCAACTCTTAGTACTCTTCAGCCGAAGTAAAGAACTTGGCTGAGGAATAGATTAGCTGGATTAAACCAACTCTTAGTACTCCTCAGCCGAAGTAAAGATCTTGGCTGAAGAGTGGTTGGCTGGATTAAACCAACTCTTAATACTCTTCAGCTGAAGTAAAGAACTTGACTGAAGAGTGGTTGGCTGGTATGGCCAGATAGAATACAAAGTTGAAACCGGGATAAGTTATCTCGGCAAGAGAATATTAGTCTGAATACAAAGCAAGCACAGGTAGAGCAATAAACCGAGATAACACTTGGAGCAAAAGAAGCATTCATTCAAAGAAAGCAAGTTCAAGTATAGTGATCAACCGCAATAAAGTATTAAAGACAAAAGAGGCATGCATTCAAAATTATCAAGTACAGAAGGATTCTACTTTAGTCCGGTTACAAACTTTTGTCCAAACAAGAAGAAACTAGAAGAAAATGCAAAATTAGTTAAACAGGTCATCTATTTCGGCATCGAGATCAGCATCCACATCAACCCGAAGCCCGGTCTCAGACGGGAGCACGGTCTCGGTTTGGAGCGCAGTCTCGGCCTGGAGCTCGATTTCAGCTGGTTGCTCAATGGTCAGATCTTCTACCGTAGGCTCCGACCGAGCTGATTGATTAGCTGGAACATTGTCAACCGGGGTATCAATTGGCTCGTTTTCTTCATCATCATCTGAATCTTCAAGGAATTGTTTTTGAAGGGTCGCTGCATACTCCACCAGTGAGCTCGATATGAAGTACTGAGGAGGATTGTAGACCTCGGTCTCAGGCTCACAACCAAGCTGCACCACGGCTGCCCGCCATCCGCATTTAAAGAATAGGTCCTTTGCTGCTTCACACTGCTTGATGTAAGCAGCTTCGCCATCCTTGAAACCCTTGAGCTCGACATCATCTGCCTTCTTTTTCAGCTCGGCAATTTCAGCGTTCTTCTTGCCTTCAAGTTTGGCCAGCTCTCGCAAATATTTATCTTTTACCACGGCCGCAGCCTTTTGCTTGTCTGTTTCGCCCGAGCTAACTAGTCCGGTCAGACGGCCGTTCTCGGACTGAAGCTCGGCTATCTGCTTCTTGGCTTGTTCCAGCTCGGCAGTCTTTTCATTGACTTCGGCCATAGCTTGCCTTGCAGTCTTGCGGAGTTCAAGCACACGCTTATGAGCAATGTGACTCTTCTGCATGGCCTGCAAATGAATGGGAAAACTCATGAACGAACCGAAACAAGAGTTGTGCAAATTAGAGAGATTAACAAAGGAGACTACTTATAAGCACCATGGACTTTGTGGCCGAACGGATGGCCTTTAGCTCGATCAGATTCTTGTGGTGCTCCATATTGGCTAGGAGGCACACACTCCTGGCAAGGTTGAAAGCCATCATATGATCTTTTTCAGCGACCACTGAGTCAGTGTCCTAAATATCTCGGTTCTGAAAAGTCAGTTTTGGTACCCACTTGGAGGAGCTAGCTCGGGCGGAGCGCTCCGGTTGAGGGCTCGGTGGAGGGTTGGGTGGAAGGATGGTTTCATCTTCATCAACAAGGCGTCGCTCGGTTTGGGTAACCCGGGCGCGCTTGCTTGGGCGTCATGAAGAGGGTTGTTGAGTTGGGAGCGCCACCACTGTTTCTTGGGTTTGGTTCGATGGTGGTACCTCGGCTCGGTTTGTTTCGGTTAGAAGGGCCCTTACTCTGTTCTTTTTAGCCATCTCTTGTTCGGCAGTCAGAGGGACTAGATTGATCTGGGGCAAGGTGGGGTCCGTTTTAGGAGCGTCTTCCAGCAAAAAGTCTGTTACTCTGGATTTACGTCAGCTGCTGTATCTGTATGTCGGCTCGAAATTCAGTAGTTTGGCCCAATTTCTCTCTAGGTATCGTAGTGCGGCGCGGAGTGTGTTTAGGTTGGGGTAACTGTATAGAGACTTGAGGTGGGCTGAATCTGCATAAAGAAGACAACTGTTAGTTCGGTTCAGGATTAGGAAACTGAGATAAAAAGGAGCATGCAAAGATGCCGAGGTAATTATACCGGGGTTCCTTTCTTCCAATTTATACTTCGGCCTGGGATCTGGGCTTGGTGGTCTTCAAAATTGCCAGACACCAAGAAAAAATCATCATCATTTAAGTCTTTGTCCGGTGTGTCCTTTATTATTTTCTCACGTCGGCGTCGTATTCTTAAATAATAAATCTAGCCGTCTTCTTTTGACCCTATGGAGTACTGATGGAAGATTTCGGCTAAACCGAGGTTAATACCGGCTCAGCGGTTTAGTTCGGCTATACCATTTATTATGCGGTATGAGTTGGTGGAAAGCTGGGTTGGGCATATTCTAGTTTGCCTAAGGAATTCACAAAGTAAGGGTTGAACTGGAAATCTTAGTCCGGTTTCAATTATTGACAGAAGGGTAAAGGGTACAAAGCCTTCGTTCCCCCATGGTGTGATGTTTTGTTTGGCTAAGGTAAGATGGACGTCGTCAGGGATGTTATACTCCCTTCGGAATTCGGCCAATCCACCAGGTGTGTTTACTAAGAACCTATATTTACCCATTAAGTTATGAATAAATTATACTTGTGTTAGCTCGGTCACAGCAGTGGGCTGAGAAGCTCGGTTGAGCGTTCAAAGGAGTGCCTGGGCAACCTAAAGTCTGCAAAGTGAAGAAACAAAGGTATTAAGCACAGACCATTGGACCGTGCTAAAGATAAATAAAGGCAAATTATATCAAGTCTTAGCTCGGCCCGTAGACACCCCATTTTTGACCGACCTTAAGACTCAGACGTCACCGATTGAGCGCTTGGTGATGTTGCATATTGTGCTCGTTCTGAGGTTGCGGAGTCTCGACTGCGAGCCTTGCCTCCGGACTTCTGGACTCTTTTGTGTTTTGCCTCGGTTTGCGAACCAGGCCCTGCTTTCTTTGTTTTCTCTTCCCGAAGGGAGGGAGAGGTCTCGTAGATAATCTCTCAGTGGCCGTAGGCTACATTTCGTGGTCGTAGGCCATTTTTTCCGTTTGGAGCTCGGTTCCCGGTTTTCGGAGCCATCGGCCATGTGCCTCGGTTCGGGACCGCTTAACTACCTCCGTTTGCTCCGATTTTTGGCACACACCTTATTTCCTCCCTTTTGAGGGACACTGTGGCCCGAGAGACCAACTTCGTGGTCGAACGCCACCTCTGGTGCTTAACAGTCAGTTTTCGGGGCCCCGGGCCGCGCGTTTTGGCCCCCGAACCTTCGTTTTGCCTTGGTTTAGGTTCATTTTTGGCGGAGACCTTATTTTCATTGTTAGGAAGGTTGTAGAAGGGTGGGAGGCCAGCAATTGTTCTGAAGACCAGCTTTATTCCTTCATCACTCTTTATCGCCCGTTTTCTTCACTAGAAAGCTGACTTTTCCCATTCCCGAGCCACTTTTTCTAACTTTCCACCACACCATTGTGTTGTACACACCTGGGAGGCCACCAATATGGATAGGCCGGCCATCAATTGTTCTTGACCCTTTTGAACCCCTCTAAAAAGTTGGTTTTTCTCTCTCCTGGGTTACATTTTCTGGGTTTTGACTATACAATTGTGTTGTACACACATGGGAGGCCACCTTTTTGGGGTGGCCAGCCAGCAACTTTGTTGACCCTTTTGACCCTTGGCCAGCCGGCCAAGGGAGGTGGCCAGCCGGCCACCTGAACCTTCTGCACCTGGCCGGCCATGTTTCTCTCTCCTGGTGCATTACAGCTGTGCCAGCTGTTTTGCATCAGACCCCTGCCCGAGGGTCTGCCCTT
The DNA here is from genome assembly GCA_030407325.1 of Camellia japonica. Taxonomy (NCBI): domain Eukaryota; kingdom Viridiplantae; phylum Streptophyta; class Magnoliopsida; order Ericales; family Theaceae; genus Camellia; species Camellia japonica. Next base: position 159,391,477 of record JAPPVO010000029.1, read on the forward strand.
TTGGGGGGGAAATTTCAATTTGTTTTCCCCACTTTTTTTTCACTCCTCTCCCTCTATATAACCAGCACCCTTCCTCCATGATAAAGGGTTAGAAAAAATCAGCCAAGGCTCCTCTCCCTTCTCTCTCCATTTTCACTACTTCAATCCTCTAAACCCTAAGATTCTTGCACCATTTGCACTACAACCCATAGCACCACACCACCATCATCCATTCCAGCCCCTTGGAAGTCATTTGCAGAGGTTGAAAGCTCATTTCCTTGGACCAAAGGCTGCTGGAAAGTTGTGCTACAAGGGTAAGCCCATATTCTCCCCATTTTTGCACTATTTTGTTCTATATCTTAGCCCCTTTTGCTTACATTTTTGGGCTCTGACCCGAACTGAAAATAGTCTTATTTTGATCTCATCTTCATGTTTGATCAAGGACTTTTCTCTGTTTGAAGCCATCTGCTGCCCCTTTCCCTTTATCTCTCTTTTAGGGCTATTTCTTGCATGATATATTAGCTATAGCGACCCCGGTCTTTTTCCCATTTGATTATTGTATCCGGACTTATGTTCCGTGGATTCCGTTGTTGTATTATTGTTGTTGTCGTCCTTTAATTCCTTAGCTTTGGGTTATAGGACATGTTGGGCAGGTGTGTTACAGGTTGGTTGGGTTGGAAACCAAGAGTTGCTATCCAGAATTTTGGACCTTCGCTCGAGCGAGGAGTTGGTCGCTCGAGCGAGCTGTTGTTTTTGTTCTTCGCTCGAGCCAGGGTTTGGTCGCTCGAGCGAGAGTCTGTATCTGGGCTTAGGACCTGAGAGATGTGTTTCTTAGCTCGAGCGAGCGAGGTGTATGTTTTCGAGTTCTTCGCTTGAGCGAGCATTTCGTCGCTCGAGCGAGCTTCTGGGTTGCAGACCTGAAGCATCGAGTTTTTGGCTCGAGCGAGCTTTTCTTCGCTCGAGCGTGGATTTTTGTGTCTGGTCGCTCGAGCGACCATGTCTTCGCTCGAGCGAGCCTATTTTCTTTAAATACGCAGCAGCGTGTTTCAGATCAGTTTTTCAGCCCCTTTCAGTTTATAAAACCCTAGGTTACGAGTTTTCTCTCTCCCAACTCATCTTCTCTCCTAGGTTTGATCTAGTTAGTGTGTGTTTTTGCCCTAGTTGCTTTACAAATAAGATAGAGGAGAGTGAGGGCTTTCATTTAATCTGAACGGTTGTTGATTTGGAGCACTTTGGAGTTTGGGCTATCATCTCCGTCTTCTTCTTTTTGGGTTCTTGCTTCGAGGTAGGGATTTCCTACTCCATTTATACGCTTTAATCCTAAGTGTTGGTATTTTGGTATGTGGGGGTAGTTTGGTAATTTTGGGAGAAACCTTAGGGTTTTGGCTTAGATTAATTTGTATAATTAATTTAAGGGAAAAATATGGAATTGGGTTTAATTCATGAAGTTGGGGAAATTATGAGATTAATGATATAGTTGGGTAGTTTAAACACTTACCTATGAGAATGTTGATTTTACATTCATTGTTGTATTTATTTCTTGTTTAGAAATAACTGTTTTGGGCTATCGGTGGAGGATAGTCGTGATTGTTGTAGACCTTGCATGTGGCTTAGGTATAACTGGAATTAAGTCACTTATGTTGACTGTTGAATTAATACAGAACATTACTTGTATTGATTATGTGTTGTATATGGCACTTGTGTGTTTCATTGCATATGCATGTTGTTTGGAGAAGATAGGGGATGAACTCCACGGTTTAGGGGAAGATAGGGGATGTACCTCTAAACCGGATTTGTTGGGAGGAGATAGGGGATGGACTCCAGTAGCATCATTCATATGTGTGCTTATTGATAATAGCAATATTGCTATTTGTTGTTGATATGATACATCATTATAATGTGTATCGGTTGGAAGTATGGAAGTGTTGTGGTTTGAGCTTTAGTCTCATTTATTTTTGTGACATCTGGATCACTATTATAGTTGGCCAGGTTCTGAGCCATAATGATATAATTGGAAAGTTGAATAAATATTGGAAAGTGAAAGGTGTCATAGACAATATGTCATAGACAATGTAGACATTCGTGTCATGAAATTGGAAATTGATTATCTTGTGTTAACCATGTATCGAATGCTAATGCTTTAGTTAATTCTTATGCTTGGTTTAGTATTTTTCTACTGGGCTGTGACTCACCCTATATGGGAACTTCATTTTCAGGTTCAGGTGGTTCACTACCTCCAAGGACTTAGCTTGTGAGGATTTGGACTCGAAGACTTGTTTTATTTTATTTGTTTTATTTGAATAACTTGTAAACTTTCAAGCCTAGGGCTTTATTTGTTTTTGAGTTAGAACTCATGGAATTGTGTCCAAGTGTTGGCTTGGCAAGATGTAAGCCCATAGGGCACTTATTATGATGTTTTTATTTCATGGTACTCTGATGAATGGAATAAGATACTTTATTTCCTTATAATTCCGCATGTTAATATTATGTATTATGGGTTTATTTTTGAGGGCGTTATGTTAGCCCTGTTTGTATGCATTTTTGGGCTTCGATCCAAACTGTAAAGTGCCTTATTTTGAGCCCCTATTCAACTTTGTTGAAGGGCTCTTCACTTTTTGAGGCCAGATACTGCCTCTTGCTCTCTATCTCTCTTTTAGGGCCATTTTTGCATCATATTTTAGCCTTACTTGTGAGCATATTTAAGATTTTTCATAAACTGTAAAGTGTCTTTTTTTGAGCCCCTCTTAAACTTTGTTGAAGGGCTCTTTGCTGTTTGAGGCCTTTTACTTCCCTGTTTGTTCAATCTCTCTTTTAGGGCTTATTTTGCATGATACCTTAGCCTTATTTGTGAGCCTTTTTGGACCTCGACCTAAACTGAAAAAAGTCTTTTTTTGACATCATCTTCATGTTTGATTAAGGTATATTCTCTTTTTGGGGTCATCTTCCCCCTATGCATGCTTCATCTCTTCATGATTAGGGCTATGCATTAGAGCACTTGCATTGGCCATGGTTTGGCCTCTTAGCCACTGAAATCCAGTGGATTTTCAGTGGCTTAGGTGTATTCTTGAAGGCCAAAATCAGAGGGGGGTGACCCCCTCTCACCTTGTTTTGCTTGATGGTCTTTTTGGCCTTCCAAAGAGGCCCTATCTTGCATGCTTTGTTGACTGATTTCAGGGCCAATTTGATGAGTTTTAGGGCTATCATATTTGATTTTCAGAGTTGATTTGGCTATGCTAAGTGTCCTTGATGCATGTGCTTAATAACCCCTTTGTATGCCCTCTAAAAGAACCCATCATTTGTGCATGCGTTGGCTGCATTTCAGAGGTTATTTGGGCATTTTTTGGCATGTTTTATTCACTGATTTTTGCTGGTTTGATGAGTTCTCACCTTCTTCATATACATGCCATGTAAACCATGTTTGCTAGTCAAAGTCGCATGCTATTTTAGTCCATCTTGCTAGCATATTTTGGCCATGCTTTGAACTAGAAATGTTCATGTTTTGGGACTGCCTTGGTTCTGTCTTTATGCTTCATGATCAAATAATGCATGCTTTGTATAGCTATAGGTCAATACATGTGCCTAGTTTTGTGTTTCGAGACCATTCCATGCATCGGGTGCCATGTTTCCATGTTTCGGGATCATTTTGCATTATGATTCAGTGCTGGAATTTGCATGTTTGAATGCCATGTTTCATGCCTTGCCATGCCTTGTTAGAGTGGCATTCTGTGCCTTAGGTCCGGTCCTCGGTTTGCGTGCATATATGCACGCATTTCGATAGTTTCATTTTCATCTCATGGCCGCTGATGTGAGTGTGGCTGAGGTCCACTCATATTGGTGTAAGTCCATCGTGCATTGTGTATGCCATTTCAATTCATAGCATTGCGTATGCTAGGTTGTATGTTAGAACATCGTGTATGCCATGTTACATCGAGCATTGTGTATGCCATTTCATAGTATTGTGCATGCTAGGTTGCATGTTAGGATTGCATTTATGCATGTCATGCATATTGCATTGTGTTTGGGATAGGAGTTAGCCCAAGCACGGGAAACGAGGGACGTTTCGTACTTTGAGTGACAGAACGTGTCTCAATTCCCAGTCGCCAACACTCCGGATTACCCATGATGGAGTTTAGGCCTTGTTGTGTTTTCATGTGCATTCATTCCATATTAAGTCATGCAAGTCGACTCCTCGGCCATCATGCATCGAGATGCGCGATTGGTGGCACGAGGATCGAGGACTACACTCCCTGAAGAGTAGTCAAGCATACATATGTGAAAATACATTGCCATGCCCCTTTCTTGCTCTCTGTTGCAGCAAATCAGAAACCGGCAGTCTTTTGGAGCTTCGTGCAATATTCCAGGCTTAATTGTAAACAGAGGCTAATTGGGACATCGCAACGGATTTCTGCGCCAAGCAACCCGAACATGCATCATTCATCATCCGGAGCAGAGTTGAGGTAGTCCCTAGCTTGCATGCTAATTTACTGCTTTCCTAGATTAATTTGTTAATTAATTAGGATTTTGTATTTATTCGGACTATAATTATTCATTTGGGACTGTATATTATTTATTCGGACCCTCCGAGTGAGGGCACAACTGTAATAAGTGTGCGTGTGTGTGATGTATGTCTTCCAACCCCATGTCTTTCTCCCTTTTATTTACCAGTTTATGATGGTTAGATTAGGGCATGTTTCATTTAGCATACAGTGTGATAGCATGTTTGCATTCATTCATCTGTTTTGCATGCACCGGGCTCGGCGCATCATACTCACTACATTGTATTTCAATTCCAAGTTGAATACTTGTTAGCTGTAGCATTCCATATGCCATGTTTAGAATAGCCGAGCCTATCTTAGTTGCATTCCTGCATGTGTTGCATTAGGCATTTCTGTATAGTTAGGATCATGCATGGATTTCTAACATAGTTTCTATTTTGGCTTGGAGTACTCGGTAAGTTTTTACGCTTTAGCATCCTTGCATGTGTGTGAGTGACTGCCATGATAGCATGCTTACCATGAGGCTATTTGTTTATGTGATATAACTGCCTGAATGCCTGTGGGTGAAGGTTGGGTTATTTGGATTGGAACAATGCATTGACTGTGAGTTTTAAGCCCACTAGATAGTGGCAAAACCATGTTTTCTAAGCCCACCCGAGGGTGGCAAAATCTGCATTTTAAGCCTACTTGCGAGTAGCAAACCATCTTTCAAAAACAAACATGAAATGTTTTGTTCCAATTCAGGCGATCCAGTCTATACTTGTATGCTGTGCGCATCACATAGTAAATCTAGGCTAATAACCGGAATAAGAACGCATAATGTTTTCAAAACTAGATATCATAGTTAGTAGAGGCCGATCTTTGATCGGGCGAGCGGGGGTGCTCACGAAGTGACCTTCCCCAATCGTACCCAAGTTCCCGAGCCGAGGCAACTTTGGTGATGACAGACACGTGGCCTTAGGCAACGAGTCAGGGTTTCCTAAATTTCCCAAAATAAAATATTTAGGTGGCGACTCTGTATCTGACAAAGCAGTCCATGTTTGGCACTTTTTTCAAAAATCTGTTTTCTCAAAACGATTTGCCGGATTTGGACTCTTTGGTTTAGATTTAGAACCGTGACAATTTGAGTCCGAACTGTAGTGAGCCCAAAATGAACAGAACGGGACTCATCCTCCCGGGGCGTTCGGGGACGTCTACAAGGGGCAACGTTCCTAGTTCGGTCTAAAACTAGGAAGGCTGGTTTAGCCCCAGAATGTAGCTCGGTCGGGATTAAGGCCTTCAAGTTTACTACGGCACAGTCCTAGTCCGGTTCATTAGTCCGGTTAGGGAGAGTAGGGTATTTTGGCTTATCGAGATTAATGGGGTGGCATGAAGTATTGATTCGGTTGGATAGTCTGCCTAAACTACAAACAGCTTTCTAGTCCGGTTGCATCATGATCCTAGATCGAAACTAGTGTTTCTTAAGATATTACGTGAATTCAAATATTCTATTGCTAAGTTTTTCCAAAAATATACAAGGCAGAGCAAATGGAAAGAAAGTGTTTCGCAAAAACACAAACCTAAAGCTATGGATTAAACAAATGCGAAAATAAGGAAAGCAAGACAGGTTTGAGTAGCTTACCAGGTCAAGAGGAGATGAGAGAAACAGCAGCAAAACACGAGCTTCAAAGTTGCAAGGTTGAAGAGCAATGGAGGTTCGAAGAGAGAGAGAATGAAGTGAATAGTGTGGTGAATGATTCAAAAACAAGGGATCAGGTTTTGTTGAAGAGCCCAAAATTTGGGCGGGACTGTTCAAATCTCGCGAAGTACGAAGACGGCGTTGACAGCTGCCTTCAGCCAAAGAGAGCATGCCACGTGTACACGGAATGGGAAGCGATTCAGTTTCTGTGATTAAAGAGACGTTTTGACCGGACAAGTACAGCTCGGCTTGAGTGTGGCTCGGCTGGAAAGGCTAAGAGTTTTTAGCTCGGCTGGATGGGCTAAAGAGAGTTTTAGCTCGGCTGATGGACAGGTAATCCCTATCATGCTACGCAGATGGAATTAAGAGGCAATTGAGAAAGTAATTTTTGTGAAAATTGGGCCGAGCTGGGCAATGGGCCGATATAGGTCATAATGCGAAAGGCTAAATAAAAAGGCTTTGAAGTTAGTCCGGTCCCAGAGCCGTGATGATTAGTCCGGTCCTAGAAGGCCTTATTTTTGGTCCAGTTCAGAAGAGTACTACGGATGGTTCGGTCGCCAGAGTTAGATCGGTCATGGCGTATGGAACCGAGGTATGCTGAGCCCTTTTAAGGACTTGGTTCTGGGTTAGTTCGGCTCAACTCTCTTATGGAGAGCTCGGTCTTAGCATGTGAAACCGAGGTAAGAGAAATGAAAGGAATAGCCGAACTAACAGTTAGATCGATCATTTCAGCTAGTTTAGCATGGCATTGTTATTTCGGTCGTATGGTAATCCGGTCATGGTAAAACCATCTCACTTGGTTTAAGCAGTGAGGGGGGTGTTGAAGGATAAGCATTATCTTTCAAGAATATGAATCCTAGGAGGGCTCTACATGGAGGAGTAAGAGTCCTACTAGGATTGTGCCACGCGGAACCTATAAAAGCTCACAAACGTCACCTATGGAGAGGTAACATAATTTTGATTCCCGAATATACAGAGCTTTTTATCTATTTGTCTATTGAACTGACGTAGGCATCGGAGAGGTATCCGGCACACACCCGCTGACTAGCTCATGTTTGTGTTTTCAGGGAGTGAAGCGACGACGTACGAAGGAGCGCAATCTTAATCAACAGGATTATACGAGAAGGTTTATCTCTTTCCCGTACAGAGGGCAAAATAAGAATAAAATGACAAGCCATCCTTAGGAAAGCAACTCATATACATAATATATATATATAGATATAGATATAGATATATCCCTATCTCCTCAGAGCATACGACGATTTTTTTACCATCATTTTCTAAATGAGGGGGAAAAAAAAGGTGTAGTTTTCCCACAAAGTGTTTTTAAATCAGTGGTCCATTGTCTACGACAAAAGATGCACTTAATCAAGACAATTCTTTTATCGAGTCTCAAATCGATACATAAAAGCCACACAAAAAAAATCAATCAGCCAAAAATCTCAAATTCATCCATAAAAACCTCCAGCTATTTCCTACATAAAAGATTGAAGTGCTAAATAAGTTGGGCTCCCTACAATATTTTCTTAGTTTAGTGATATTTAAAAAGTGTCACAAAATTATTTTTTTAATAATATATTTTAGTCTTGTAACATTTTAAATAAGTGTCATTTATATTCGTGTCACGGTAGATATTAGTGACACCTCAGTGACACTTGCAAGTGTCATTACACCATCATGGCTAAAGGTTTTCAATAACACTTTGATGTCATGATAGACATTATTTGTAACACTATCAAGCGCCATTAAAAAAAGATTTAGTGGCATTTCAGTGACACTTGTAAGCCATTACACCATCAAGGCTAAAGACTTTTAGTGACACTTTAATGTCATAATAGACACTATTCGTGACGCTATCAAGTGCCATTAAAGAAAACTTACAATCTAAGAAATGCCACTATATGAATTTTTAATGGCGCTTGTTATGCCACAATTGATATTTTTAACAATTTCATAAATGCCACTAAATCCAATTCATTTGTGCCATTAAATGAATATAAGTGCCATTGAAGCTTATTCTAGTGACACTTTGCAAAGCTACTACCACTACTATGAAATGCCACTTATATGTTCTTTTCATTGACACTTTTAAAAGCCACAAGTAAGCATGCGTAAATGCCTGTAAAAAAATGAATCGATTTTATAAAAAATTGAATATTAATTGCCACATCCTATATTAATTTGACATCCATTAATCCTGTAATATTTTCATAATACTAAATAAATAATACCACCATAGGATCATCACATCAAAAACAAAAAAAAAATTTCAAACCATAATCATTTTTTTATCTAAAAATATAAATTTATTAATATTGCAATAGAAATGATAATCAAAATTATAAAATATTCTACCACACTAACAAAGTTAAAGAAAAAAATTAAAAGAAAATTATTCCAACCATAAGTTCTGAAAAGCCATAGTGATATCCATCTTCCGGAGAGACAAATTATCAAAACAAATTCAGTTCCTAAATTCTCAACCTCAATTGTATAAATATTCTCGGCTAGCATCCATAACTTGCGAAATCTGCTTCCAAAAGATAAACAAATAAAGGTAATTGAAATTATATTAAGTTAACATAAATTTATTAATGAAATTAGTATTTACGAAAAAAATATACCACAAACAGAGTAGGCTAAGCAACATGAGCTCCAATAGCTTGTCCAATTGTTTTGACAAGTTCATATGATCGGATTAAGCTCTTATTAGGTTTGAATGGTACTTGAATATGTATCTCCCAATAGTCAGGTCCTAATCCTTTCCCTTCTATTTTTTCAGATGGGTTTGTGCTTTTAAGTACTCTGATTGAAACTGTTTCTATTGGCCTAATGATACTTTTTGGAACAACTATATCTCCCACCTGTAAATCAAGTCTTAACTACTTAAGTAATTATATATTTACAATTAATAAATAATATTTTAAAAATAAATTAGTACAAAGTGCCAGAGTGAAGATGATCACAATTGAAAGTGATATGCATTTCTCTAGTAGATAAGGAAGCCACATGATTTAATCACTTAATTGGGACTTTTAGAAATACTATGTTTACGAATGCCCAAAAAAAAAAAAAAAAGGTCTTTAGAATCTTTCTTGAAGTGATGGTGTGAAAAGAGATTAGTATTATTTTGTCATCTTATTCATCCTTACAAACAGAAAAAGGGTAAAAAAAAATTAAAATAAAAACATAGCAAAATAATGCAAAATCCAACTGAAGCATTTAAACAAACACTTGCAAGACATTATATAAAATCACAACATAAATACAATAATAGTTAATCATAATTAAGCTTTTATATTAAAAGATGAAAATTAATAAATTCATGAGTTAAAAGATTAGATTTTCCAGATTGTATCAAGTTTCATGCCTAAAACAAGAAGATCATAAATAAGTGATAAAGATAGAGGTATCATGTGTGTTTGATGAGAGTAAGAAAGAGAGAAAGAATATCTAATGAACTCTGATCGTAGAAGATGAAAACACAGTAAATTTGTGTTGTAGATGGTAGATAAGGATGGCATGAAAGATAAAGAATGATAAACCCTTACTTCATTATTTGGCTCCTGCCTCTTTGTCCTGCCAAAATCAAATTTGCTTCACCAATCTCAGAATTGTCGGACTTCTGCCTCTGTCTTTATCTCAATTAGCTCTGCGGATTTTGCCATATCAAATTTGGTTTGTGTCACACCCTAAAATTTGGACAATTAAATATTAAATTAAAACTAAATCCCAATCAATATTTCATCATCCAAATCTTAGGGTGAAACAAAAATCTAAATGTTTTCGTCCTAATCTGGCTAAAGTAAATTTCAATGCTAAAAAAACATACAAGGGATAAAAAAAAAGTCAACAAACATCAACCAAACCATCCATCATAACTTCATGACTATCGAATACCTCTAACATTAAAGTAGCAACAAATAGTCAAAACAACTTAAATAATGTAAAGTTAGAAAATAACCCACAATACCAAACTATCAAAATACTAAAGTTATTAAAAAAATAAAAATAAACTAACATCGACCTAAACTCCAGAAAATAAAAGAAGTCCGAAAGACATGTCCTACAATCGTAGTTATTTTCCGTTACCACCGTAGTCCCAATTAATCCTGCAAAGGAAGCTCGGTTGCGCTCAAACATAACGCACCCGAGATGTCAAGAGACAAAACAGGTCAGTATACAAGTATACTGGTATCAGTATAAGATTTGACACCCACGTGTCCACCAGACATAAATAAAAGTATATTTAATTCTTGTTACAAGACAAGACAAGTAGTTCCACTCGCACCGAGACGAAGGAGTAGTTTCCCGAGATACGGTGGCATTTAGTTTCTTACTCGTACACAACTAAATATAAATGAGTATACCAAAAATAATAATAATAATAATATGGTGGATCAGTTCTGCATAAAAAGTTAGTAAGACCCACCATTCTGCAAAAAATAAAGTTAGTATAATTTAATCATAAGTAAATTACTAAATAAGTATAAAAATACACCGTTTTATACTTAAATCATTCGAATTGACCAAAACTCAACGAATAAAAGTTGTACAGAATCAAATTTTCTAAAGACAATGAGAACGAATTTAGTAGAAACTGAACAGGTTGAGAGAAAAACTTGATAGAAGAACCTAGACGGAATTCAACCGAAAAATCTGAAGCTAAAAACGAAAATAAACTGCCCTAAGATGGTTTTTTTTCAGAAAAGTTCAAAACACAAAAGTGTTCAAAATAATGTTTTGCTTCAATTTATGCGAAATCAATGAAAATGAGCTCGTTTTGTGAGTAAAACAGCATCTAAAGTCTGCATTGCTAAAATGAATAAAAATTATTGTAACCAAGATCATCCGATTACAAGTTCTAATTAATCTTTTTAGTAAAAAGTTAAAATGCAGAATTTATCTAGAATTACGTATATATGCCTCTGTCCAAATTTTGTAATTTATCGAGATCGTTTATTATGTTTCGAGATGTACAAATCAATACAATTAAACTATATCAATAAACTCATCATATTTGATTCTTTGTACCTAAACTCTACCACTTCAGCCCGTTACTTCCGACCTATACATATGTCCCATATGCCTCCCATATACCTAACACCGCTCCGAAGCCAAATTTGCATGGGGACATCGTCCCGAGTTTGACCCACACTTCCTGGACGGTTAGCATATACATGTGCGTGTAAATCAAAGCACTCGTCTACTCTTGAGAACAAGGCAACAATATATAACCCCTCATCTACTCATGAGAATATCAAACATAACAATGCCGAGCCTAAAGCATTCAAATCAATCTCATAATCCTCACTTTCTTTATACACTTTTTTTCACCAACACTCAAATAAAAAAACAATTCCTGAAGTTGGAGTATTCGGAATTTATCTATGAGTTCCTAATTTATTTTAATCTCATATATCCATGAGTGTGATTACAACCATAAAATAAATATATATAAAAACTCTAAACCTTGCATACACAGCTAACTAAAATAATTGAAATCAATCCATCATCTTTATGCCAATATAATATCAAACCAACTTCAAATAAATAAAATAAATAAATAAATAAAAATAACGAAATAAATATAAATTAATGGAAGTGAGTTTTGCACTCACAATTATTTTTCGAGAATCAAAGAAATATTTAAAGAATTAATGAAGCCACTAAAATAAAACCCTAACCCATTTTTTTTTCCCTCTCATCTCTCTGCTTTCTCTCTCTCGGTTGCTGCTCTAGTTTTGATTTTTTTTTTATTTCTTTTTCTTTTCCTTTCCTAATGACAGCCCTATTACAACCTAATCACAATTATATAACTTAATAACTATTATATTATATTATATAAATACAACATACATAAATATGATATATATTTTATCAATATATAAAATACTTTATATATATATATAAAATATATAAATATTCAGATTAATTATATATAATTAAATATCATATTAAATTTTCATGTATCCACACAATTAATAAAGCAAAAATAAAATAAAATAAAGTAATAATAATAATATTAAAAAATAATGACTTAAAAAAAATTAGAGTCGCTACAATTTGTTTCCTTTGAGCTTCCTTATTTCCTTTGTTATATAATATAAAAAATAAAAAACAATGGAGAATGAGACTAAATGCATCATATGGATTAAACTTGTTCATATTATAAATAAAAAAATAAATATTAATTTTGGTCTTTATATTAAGTCAGCTGTTGTTTGGCAATTAGGTTGGGTTATTTGTCATAAAAAAATAAAATAGGTTAAAACCTCAATAAGACAAATGGGTATTTTGGAAAGTAGGTTAAAAGTTAGTTTTTTTTTTTTTTGAAAAAATATGTAAAAAAGTGAGATGTAATGTGATTAAAAAAAGCTAAAAAACCAAAAAGTTGGCTTTTAACTGGCTTGCCAAAATAGGTCAATATGTCACATCCAAACCATAATCATTTCATTTTTTCTTTTACAAAAATTAATAAAACTAAAAAAGTCAACCCAAATAAACTTTTGAACCTAGGTTAAAATAGTCAAAAAACCAACCCAACTTTCCAAACAAAGCCTCAAAAAAAATAGGAGTAGCTTGCCTCTAGTCAGAGATCGGACTAGACAATGTTGTACAGTCCATGGGGGCCCACCATGGGTCTCGTTTTGATAATCCGAACCGTTCAATATGTAGAACTCGTCGAATACTATATACCTGTAAAAAAATCACGTTGATCGGATATCGATAGCTATCTCATTGGATCAGTTTTTTTGTCAACTGTTAATTTGTTCACCGTCCTTTTTTTATACAAAACTGATTTGATCACATAGTTATCGATATTCGATCAACGTGATTTTTTACAGCCATATAGTAATCGACAAATTTTACACATTGAATGGTTCAGATTATCAAAACAGGACCCGTAGTGGGGCCCCATGGGCTGAACAACACTGTCTAGTCTGATCTCGAATTGGAGGCAAGCTATATTCCAAAAAATATCGTTCCTTTCGCTTTTTTATTTTTATTTATTCTATTTTAGGATTAGGATTAAGATTGGGTAACAAATTTAGAATAACATATTGAATAAAGCTATACGCATCAATTGATACATTAATTAGTATATTAACAGATGATATGATATAATTTTAGAAGTTTTGGATCTTATAGTTTATAATGGGCGGGGTCCATAGTTTTGAATTGACACACTACAAGAATTGTCACTTTTGGCGACTAAATTTTTAGTCGCCAAAAGTCATATTTTAGTCACCAATACTCTTTAGCGACTAAATTTTTTGGTCGGGAAATTAGTAGCCAAAGAGTAGTCGGGAAATATAATTGCCGACTAAACCTAATTTAGTCGCCAATAGGTTTGAAAATTAATTAAATAAATACATTTTTGCCGACTAATTTTTTTGTCGCCAAAAGCTAATTATTTAGTGGCCAAAACTTTTTAGCTACTAAATTTTTTAGTCGCCAAAAGCAAATACTAGTGTTTTAGCTACTAAAATTTTAGTCGCCTAAACTTCAACATTTTTTGCTACTAAAAATTTAGTCGCCTAAACTACGACATTTTTGGCTACTAAATTTTTAGTCACCAAAAGTCATATTTATTCTTCAACTTTTGTTTTTAGCTACAAAATATTTTAGTCGCCAAATGTTTGATTTTCTTTTGGCTACAAAACTTTTAGTGGCCAAAGGTTTGATTTTCTTTTGGCTACAAAAAATTTAGTAGCCAAATGGTTGTTTTTCTTTTGCCTACAAAAAATTTAGTAGCCAAATGGTTGTTTTTCTTTTGCCTACAAAAAATTTAGTAGCTAAATGTTTGATTTTCTTTTGGCTACAAAACTTTTAGTAGCCAAATGTTTGTTTTTTTTCCCTTTTTATTGGCTACAAAACGTTTAGTCAGCAAAAACTACATATTATGTTTTATTGTTAATATTATAATGTGTCCATAACCTGTCCGTATTTCATTCAACCTGTAATACGTATATAAATAAAATGATACATAAATTATCAATCATTCCACAATCTGCATCCGTATAAAAAAAAAATTACTTTAACTGTCCAAGTACATACAAACGAACTATTGTCCAAACTAAAATAATAATTCCATATAACATATACAATCATACAAAAAATAAAGCCCTCCATATACAAAAATTACATTTACTATACCATGTGAAATAACCATTTGGCATGGTACAAATTACCATCGTAATCTGTACCACGACAAAAGGTGATGTATGTACCAAGCCAAAAATACATCTATGTACCACGACAAAAAATCAATTTAGTGGACAGCGTCAAAAGGTGATCTATCTACCATGCCAATAATTATATGTTCGCTGCCAATAGTTTTCTGTATCAGGAATAGTTAACTGCACAAAAGCTGGAGACGACAAAAATATTATATTACTTCTATACGAAAGTCCAATTTCTTCTCCATACACAAAAATATCTCTGCAAGTCCACGCAGCGAAGTCATCTACAAAAAACAAAAAAAAGTCATTAGAATTGGACCCAAAAATGCCTAACTTCATAAATGAATTTGGGAACAAGTGACAAATAAAAATAAGTGAAAAGCAACCTTCCATAATGAATCAATTATTAGTTATTGTACAGTCTTTCTAAAGTCTTTTGTTATAAGGAACATTGTTAAATGCAGAACAATCATTACTAAATCTTCATTAGTAACATACAACTAATGTAACAATCTTCTATTTGTATGCAACATGTATCCAAATTATGTGGTTAAACCAATATCAAAGCCCAATGTGAATAGAAAGTATTCTTTTTACCAACTTCCTCATTATTTGTTTGCAAAAGAAACTTGAATCATTAGATTGGATATAAAACCATCGGTGCTTATTAATGTATGTCAGTGCCATTCAGAGAGGATATTAAAACATGTGATAAAAATAATAACATGTGTGTGTACGTTCACAAAATTAGCAAGTTTAAAACATTCCGTCAACTTGTCACAAGTCCTATTTGTAATGGGAAAGCTGCCCGTGAGAGTCAGACGGAGGTTCGGGGGATGTTTTGAAGTTTCGCCCCCGAAACGCCCTTTTTCGACTAAGTGTTCGGCGTATTCGGCTCTAAATCCCAACTTATAGGTCCGAATAACATTCCGTCAGTTGTCACAAGTCATATTTGGCATGGGGAAACTGTTCGTTTCGGCCACACGGAGGTTCGGGGCTGTTTTGAATTTTTGCCCCCGAAACGCCATTTTTCGACTAAGTGTTGGGCATATTTGTCTCTAAATCCCAACCTATAGGTCCGAATAACATTCCGTCAATTGTCACAAGTCATATTTGGCATGGGAAAACTGTTCGTTTCGACCACATGGAGGTTCGGGGCCTGTTTTGAATTTTTGCCCCCGAAACGCCCTTTTTCGACTAAGTTTTGGGCGTATTCGACTCTAAATCCCAACCTATAGGTCCGAATAACATTCCGTCAGTTGTCACAAGTCATATTTGGCATGGGGAAACTGTTCATTTTGGCCACACGGAGGTTCGGGAGCTGTTTTGAATTTGCGCTCCCGAAACGCCCTTTGTTGACTAAGTTTTGGGCGTATTCGGCTCTATATCCCAACCTATAGGTCCGAATAACATTCCGTCAGTTGTCACAAGTCCTATTTCATATGGGGAAGCTGCCCGTGTCGGCTACACGAAGGTTCGGGGTCTGTTTTGAATTTTCGGCCCCGAAACGCCCTTTTTCGACTAAGTTTTGGGCGTATTCGGCTCTAAATCCCAACCTATAGGTCCGAATAACATTCCGTCAGTTGTCACAAGTCATATTTGGCATGGGGAAACTGTTCATTTTGGCCACACGGAGGTTCGGGAGCTGTTTTGAATTTGCGCTCCCGAAACGCCCTTTGTTGACTAAGTTTTGGGCGTATTCGGCTCTATATCCCAACCTATAGGTCCGAATAACATTCCGCCAGTTGTCACAAGTCCTATTTCGTATGGGGAAGCTGCCCGTGTCGGCTACACGGAGGTTCGGGGTCTGTTTTGAATTTTCGCCCCCGAAATGCCCTTTTTCGACTAAGTTTTGGGCGTATTCGGCTCTAAATCCCAACGTATTCGGCTCTAAATGCGTGACTGAATGCGATCGGTGCATCTTTGGCCAGTCTTTTGAAGAACATCGCCATTTTCACCGTAGAGAGAGAGAGAGAGAGTAGTGAAATGATGGTTTTGAGAGAGAGGACCTGCACTTCCAGCCTCCAAGGTAGAGTGATCCAGTGGTTTCGCATTTCATGGAAGAGTCGAAGAAGGAATCTGACGAGATCGAGACCACCGTAAGGTGCGTGACTGTTCTGTATGTGAGAGAGCTGTGTGTGTGTGTGAGAGAGAGAACAGAGATCTTGTGTTTGTGTGAAAGAGGGGCGCGGGCGCCAATATTCAGTTCCCTCTAAAACAAAAAAATTGTTTCTACCTTTAGCGACTAAACTTATATTTGGTCGCCAAAGAATAATCAATACCGACTAAATTTTTGTAGCCAAAAGTGTGATGTAGCCAAAAGACCATTAGCGACTAAATCTCAATTAGTCGCCGATTAGTTTTATAAAATCCCCCCAAATTTTGAAATTAATCCCTCCAAATATTTTAGTTTTGGCGACTAAACTTTCTTTTTGTCGCTGAAAGTACGTTTTTGGCGACTAAAAGTTTGGTCGCCAAAGAGAAAAATTATTTTTTTATTTTCCATTCGGCTACTAAATATTTTAGTAGCGAAAAGTCAATATTCGGCGACTAAAATTTTTTTTTTGTCGCTGAAAGGACATTTTTGGCAACCAAAGTTTAGTCGCCAAAGAGAAAAAAATCATTTTTTTATTTTCCATTCGGCTACTAAATATTTTAGTAGCCAAAAGTCGATAATTGGCGACTAAACTGATTTTTAGTCGCCAAAACCTATACTTTTGGCTACTAAATTTTTTTAGTCGCCAAAAAGTTTTACTTTTGGCTACTAATGTTGTTTTAGTCGCCAAAACCTATACTTTCAGCGACTAAAAATTTTTTTAGTCGCCAATTTGGTCGCCGTAGGTGCATTTTCTTGTAGTGACAATAACATATGTTGATACAATAATTGATATACCAATTAGTGCATGTAGCATCACTCTAACATGTTTGCTATGTATAAAAGGTGAAATCCATAGAATTTAATGTTATTCAGTTCAAAAAAAAAAAAAAAAGAATTTAATTTTATTCATAAATGAAATTGGACTAATTAATAAATGGGACACTTTTTCATAAATCCCTTTTCACCTACTTATATTCCATTTAGTCCACATTATTTTTTTATATTTCAATAAGTCTTATGAGTGACATAGTTACCAAAATATCCCTAATAATATTCATATTTACAATATGAATGTTCCATGATGTGAATGTTCACGCTGTCAATGTGAATATTCACATTGTAAAATATGAATGTTCACATTACCAAATTGCTAACCGTTCAAAAAAATATTTGTAAGGGTATAAATGTTCATAAAATACTTTAAATATGAGAATTAGGATTTGGTAGATCAAATGTTCAAATAATAAGACTTATTGAAATACAAAAATATCTTATAGACTAATTAAGTTACAAACACTTGAAAAATGATTTTCTAATAAATCTCTCATAATAAAAACAAATAAACAATCATAGGAAGAAAAACATATAACAAGATGGTAAAGAAAGGGGAGAAATTGCAAATCAATGTATAGTGGGAAAATAATGATATTATAAATGGAATTTTTATTTTTTTTAATTTTTTGTGGTACAACTCTAACGCACACCAAAAAAAAACATGCACCAATTTTTCCAAAGAAAGGTTGATGAATGTCAACTGGACTGCAAATGTTTGTTGAGTATACAAATCTTTGTCAACTACTATACTGCATTTGAGTTTGACTGGAAGAGTGGAACCTTGAAAGGGAAATGGATTATGAAGACAAGCACTAGAGAGTGAGAAAATGCCACGTTATTAAACCATTGAATATAGATGTTAAAATTATTTATATTTATGTGTTTAACTGATAAAAAGTACGAAAAAAAATTAGACTCTATTTTGTGTATTAACGTTTCATTTGTTTGGATAGAAAATATTTTTTACTGAATTTTTTTTTTCAAAATATATTTTCCAAAGAAAATATTTTTCTATGTTTGGAGGTGGGGTGATGGTGGCGGCGGCTGTGATGATGGTAGTGTGGTGATGGAGGAGAGAGTGGTGGTCGTGGTGTGGTTATATTAGTAAAATTTTAATTCAAAAAGTATTTTTTGCCTTTAAAAAGATAAAAGCGTTTTCTACTCTAATAACTTATTTTCATTGATCATGAAAAATGTTTTCCGCTAATTTCTATTTTTTATTGTACCAAACATTAAAAAAAATCAAAAATTGTTTCCGCCCAAACAGAACGTAAGTGATTGTTAATTTTAAAAATGAAACTTGTGTATGGCACTCCATTTATGCCCTTTTATATTTCTCTTAAGCCCCCTCTCCTTTTTTTTTTCTTCCTACTATTCCCAAAATACCAACTCAACACATTCACGTGTTGATTAGTTTAATAGATATCGATAAATATGCTAATTTATCGTTATTTTATTTTATAAAATGAATAATTTTAATTTTAAATCATATTTATTATCAATTTGATAAAATAAAATACAATATGTCTATCAATTTTTTATAAAGTTAATTTTTTACACATAATTTTCTCTTCAAGATTTACGAGATGGGACGATTTATATCACTGTCGTGAATTCCACGAGACCTACAAAATATTCCTGAGTTATGAAGAAAATAGAGTTTTGAGAGGAGCTGCTCCCGTGTAGTGAGCCTCCATTATAAAATATTGGACTCCCATCAAACTGCACGCATTGCAAGCTAGAAGAAAACCAGTTCTTGTTCCCCCATTCCATCTGTAAGTTTAACATGCAGACAATCCAAGGCCAGCACTGCCTCAGGAGCCAGTTTCACATCACCCTTGGTAACATTCATTCAACACCATTATGCAAACTTCTACTACTAGTATTGCTGTCTCTTTGCAGTGTTGCTTTGTCACATTCCATTGTCAAGACACTACCAGGCTACAAAGGTGATCTTCCCTTCAAACTTGAAACTGGGTGAGTTTTTCTTAGCAGTTCTTCATACTTGCACAGAAACCAAGCACAGAATTAAACACAACCCACCTCATTAAGAGGCCGTGATGTGATCAATTTATGTATTGTTAGACTTTTTTTTCTTTACTTAGTAGTTTTTATAGATTATACACACACTTACATGTAGAAAGGAGGACTCTGATTTGGTGTCTTTTTTGGGCTTTTTAAGATATGTGAATGTGAGTGTGGGAAAGTCAGATGCTGTAAACCTATTTTACTACTTCATTGAGTCAGAGGGCAATCCAAGAGAGGACCCTCTCATGCTTTGGCTTACTGGAGGACCTGGTTGTTCTGGTTTTTCTGGACTTGTCTATGAAATAGGTGAATTTCCTTTATACTTTCCTTCCCATCATATCATATTGGGAATTTTTTTTCTTGAAATGGCAAAAAAATTAAAAATTAAAAAAAAATTTAAAAAACTCGGTAGCCAAATCCCTATTGGTAACTTGAGACTTCTGCTTACCGTTTATGAAACAAAAATTAACTTAAATTTTAAAAAAAGTTAATTATCAAAAAAGCAAGGAGAGAAGTGATTTTTTTTTTTTTTTTGATCAGCAAGAAGATATCTTTATTGATGAAATCATAAAAAACAGTACATCAATAAAGAGGAGCTCGGAGTTACATAAAGCTCGGAGCTCCAGTTGGAGAGAATCCAACACAGAGGAAAACCAAAGAAAACAGAAACAGAATACACAGCAAGAGCGAAACAAAAAAGGCAGATTGCACTCCGCAGCAGGAGAGAAGTGATATTAACTTTTGCATTCTGATTATTTGTTTCAACTTACGAAAAACTGCCCCAAATTGGAGCCACATAAGACTTTGCAATCCCATGCATGTGGATGTTGTTTGCTTGGCTCTCCTCTACCATTGATGTATGTGTGGGACCCACTTATGTATGTATGGGGCCTACACCATCAATGGTGGAAATCCAAAAGGGATTGTGGAGGTCTCCAGAAAATGGAGGTCTCAATTATTGTTGATATATTGTTTTGTTTTGAACTAGAGTTTCAATTCTATTTTCTTTTTTTGGGTGAATAAGTTATTCAAATCTATTTTCAAAATAATCATCCAAATTACAGTCAACGTTTTCAATGTGTACCACTTACATGAGCGACACTTCTTAAAACAAATTATGAATTTTATTTTTTTATTTGAACAAAATGACTAAATTGAATTTGAATTTAAGGTTCATGGTTAATATTGTTCAAATTAAAATAATAATGACTAAAATAGAATTTGGGTCATATTGCATGGGTTCAAAGTGTAATTTTTACTACTTTTTTTCTCAACAACATTTTAAAATTTTCATCATTAAATGAAACCTTAAAGATATTTATGTTTCTGGGGATGAAAAAAAAAAGGAGGAAAATTTCTTGGCCTCATAAATATCAGAATTTGAGATTTATTTACTTTTTTTCTGCAGGTCCCTTAAATTTTGACACAGAAAATTTTGATGGAGACTTTCCAACATTTGTATTGAATCCGTATTCCTGGACAAAGGTGCAGAAATATCTAACCCTACTGTTTTAGTTGGTATTAGTTAGTTGGTATTAAATTTATAATATAAAAAAATCTTATCACA